>CM066343.1:67162077-69562077 GCA_033807585.1 Hydrophis major | reverse complement strand
TCTTTCAGCAGTGGTAAGGACAGAGAAGAAAGGGGAGAAAGGATGGAAGAAGCTGATGCAATAGAGTCGTATAGACTGGAACATATTGTGAATTTCAGTAATGGTTTAATTAATTGGTGGATTAAGGATCAACTAATAAAGGATTAATTGACCAATAGAAAAATAGAAGTAATTTTACAATACTATTAAGTGTTAATATCCCTGTATAAAGGGAAGATGAAGATATTTGTACATATTTATATACAATTGGGAAAGGCATCTTATGGATTTTGGTATATATTTGAAACAAAGTGTGTAATCCTTTACTTTTGATTGATTAATTTTAGAGGTGTGAAGTACATACATAGATGATAAAATGGGCATAATTCAGCAAGCAATAAAAAAAATGAACAGAAAATAAAGTGGAAACAAGAGCGGAACAAACAGAAAAGAAATTA
Organism: Hydrophis major; assembly: GCA_033807585.1. Classification (NCBI taxonomy): domain Eukaryota; kingdom Metazoa; phylum Chordata; class Lepidosauria; order Squamata; family Elapidae; genus Hydrophis; species Hydrophis major. Next base: position 69,561,640 of record CM066343.1, on the reverse strand, counting down.
GAGCTGGTAGATCAAAAGATGATGGTAATAAATAAAGACCTAGAAGATTCACTCATACATTTGGAGTTGGACCATGCAGCATTTTATGTCACAGAGACCAAAGATCTAGAAATGATAATGACAGAACTGATAGCAGAAGCTCTGCAAAGAGACAAATAGGAAATCCTGAATGGATTGGACAAAATATAGAATTCACATGAATTACGCCAGAAGGCATGGATTGCTGAGAGAAATTCACATCAGGTTTGCACGAAAAAAAGTAAGAGACATAATTTATAGGATAATAAGAGATAAACTGATGATCTACAAAGAGAAAAAAATACAAATATTGAAGCAGATCCCAAGAAGGGTGACAGATCAGAGAAGGGACTACCACTTCTTGGCAACACAACTGACTGAACGGAATATATTGTTCAGATGGTTACTACTGGAAGGAATGCTGGTTTCTTGGCAGGAGAAAAAGATTAAAGTTGACAATTTAGGCAAGGCACAGGAACTGTACAATCAACTTGTGGGGATGGAAGAAGAACAGAGTAGCAGAGAAGAACTAGAGTCCAAAAGTCAAGAAGAGCAACAACACAAAATAAAAGAAGTAGAGCAGGAAGAAAGAAGCAGGAAGGAGAAAGAACAGCATTAACAAGAAAGTGCAAGAGCAAGAATACAAAGAGGCACAAGGGCCAAGAGAAGACAAAGACAAATGCACAAATAGGAGAATGGGAGAAGAAATTTAAGCTAATATCAATAAATATCAATGGATTAAACTCACCTGCTAAAAGAAAGCAAACATTTGTAAAATTAGTAAAATAAAAAATGGATATAGTGTTCCTGCAGGAGATACATATTAAAAAACAACATAGGAATTGTTTAGAATACCCCAAATTAGGAACACTCTATGTGGCATTGGCAGATGAAAAAGAATGGATAGCCATATATGTTAGGGAAGGGATAAAAGCAAAATTAATTTACGCAGATATAAAAGGAAGAATATGGAAAGTTACAACATAATATGGAAGAGAAAAAAAGGGTTACTTAAAATTATTTTGAAGGCCGTTACAAGAAGAAATACCGAAGGGCAAAATAAGGGATTATTTAAAAAGGGAAAATATTCCTCCGAAAGCAGAAGAAAAGAGAGAAATGTTAAACAGGGAAATAACACCAACAAAACTGAAAAAGGTAGTGCAAAAATTGAAAAATAACAAAACTCCAGGTCCAGATGGACTTCCAGGGGAAATATATAAGAATATGGGCAAACTGATAGAACCATTAATGTTAGAAGTGTACAATGATGCACTGATGGAAGCAAGGATATCTGAATCTTGGAGGGAAGCTTATATCTCCTTAATACCAAAGGAGAGTACAGATAACAAACAAATTCAAAATTATAGGCCAACGTCATTGTTAAATATCGACTGTAAAATATTCACAAATATAATAGCAAAAAGGATGAAAAAATTATTAAACGAATCCATACATTAAGATCAAAATGGATTCTTGCTGACAAGATAAATTAGGAATAAAACAAGAACGATAGTAAACATATTGAAGGACTATGAAGCCCATCCAGAAAAGCTAGCTGCTCTAATTTTTCTGGATGCTCAAAAGATTTTTGATAATTTAAATTGGCAGTTCATGATGCAACAAATTAAAGATATGATTTAGGAGACAAATCTGAGAAAATGATAAAGGCGACATATACCACTCAAAAGGTGAATAGCCTATTAAATGGGGATAGTACAGAGACTTTCAAAATAACGAAAGGGATAAGACAGGGATGTCCTTTGTTACCTCTAATTTTTATCCTGACACTAGAAATATTATTAATTCCAATTAGATAAAATCCAGAAATAAAAGGAACTAAAATCAAAAAAGAAGAATATAAAATTCAGGCTTTTGCAGATGACTTGGTTTATTTCATAGAAGACCCATTGGAGACAGGAAACATTTTAATTCAAGAAAAAATATGGAGAAGTGGCAAGTCTCAAAATTAATAGAGAAAAGACTAAAATATTAGCTAAAAATTGAACAGAGAATCAGAAAAGAGAATTAGAAAAGGAAATGTGACTGCAAATCACAAAGAAAGTCAAATACCTAGGAATATGGTTAACTGAGAGATATTCCTCGATGAAAGAAAATAATTATATGAAACTTGTTGCAACAAATAAAGAAAGACTTGGAATTGTGGGGGAAATTACAATTATCTTTACTAGGAAGAATCACTACAAATTAGGAATAAAAAATTAAAATGAATGTTCTACCTAACATTTTTGTTGGTGTTAAATGAATGTTCTACCATCAGTTTTGTTGGTGTTATTTACCTCTTTCAAACAATCCCTATACAATTAGATAACTTTTTTATGGAATTAAACAAAAATACTTTAAAATTCATATGATTAGGCAAGAAGGCTTGAATAAAATTAATAGCACTAGAAGATAGTAGAAGTAGAGATGGCTTTGGACTTCCAGAATGGGAACTTTACTATAATACTGCAGCCTTGGCATGTATTAAAAATTGGATAAATTTGAATAACGAAAGGATTTTAACTCTGGCAGGACATGATTTACAGATGATGTAGCATACCTTCTTGTGGGAAAAGAGAAGCAAGAAGCATACATACTTTTATAGACATCAAACGAGAGATTCTCTGATACAGATTTGGGAAAAGATTAGAAGAAAACATTATTTGAAAATATCTGGTTGGCTATGCACCATGGAGGCGATGATTTGCCCCAGTACATTGGTTTAGGCAAAATAGTTAGATATAAAGAAATATTAGATAATCAGAGAAAATTAAAAACTAATCAGGAATTAAAAGACCAAGGCATATTTAAAGATTGGTGGCCATATCTTCAACTGCAAATGAGACACAAAAAAGATGCAGAAGAATACGGATTTGATATTGAGTTGCAACAATTAGACAAAATTTTAGTAGGCCTGGAGGAGAAATTTATAACAAAGATGTATAATTATTTATTAAAATTTGACACAGAAGAGGAAGTAGTAAAAGGTTTTTTGCATGGGCAAAAATTTTGGACACAAAATTTGGGAAAATTGGGAAAAAGATTGGGAAAAAATATGGAATAAAAACTATAAATTAACAAGATTGGCAGCTTATAAAGAGAATCTATATACGATGTTTACTTATGGCATTTGGTACCAATGAGATTGGCAAAAATGTATCCTAATATGAATCCAAGACACTGGAAATGCAAACAAAGCCAAGATACCTTTTTCCATATGTGGTGGCTATTCTCAGAAGCCCAAAAATACTGGGTCAAAATAAGGAATTGGCTACAAGAAATAGTGGAAGACCAGATAGAGTTTAAACCTGAACTATTCCTTTTAGGAATAATAAAGGGGAAATATAGTAAAAAGATTAACTATGTGATACTACACATAATGATAGCAGTGAGGACTGCATTTCCACAATATTGGAAGCAAGATAGCATGCCACCGGAAGAATTAGTAATGCAAAAGATATTGGATTATGCTGAAATGGATAAACTCACGCTAGAGTTAAATGACAACAAAGAGTCAGAGTATTATGTGGTTTGGGACAACTAGTACAAATGACTGAATAGTAGAAATAAGAATGATAGAGATTAGAAAATCGTAGATAAATGTATATGAATGTATATAAATGTATGAAAATTTGTATATATAATAATGATCTCACAGTTCCATTAAAAATGAGAATAAGATTGGTAAAATGTGAAAAAGCATAAAAAAGAGATCAATAGTTTCTAAAAAGTTAAAACTTTGTGAATTCATTTAACAATAACATTAAATTTAGACACAGCTAGGTATAAGTTGCTTCTATATGAGAACAATGCTCAGCACTTATTTACAGATGTGTCACCTGGAGTCAGAAGGTATATACATTTAATATATTATGGTTGGTAACACAGTCATCCACATATTTAGACTGCATTTGTATTTCAACCCACATATAGAGTCTTTTCCAGTGACTTGGGAAAGGCAGAAGTTGTTGTCTTGGTAGTGTTATTATTATTATTTGTGGTACTTTACCAAAAAGACCAGTATCATCTCTTTTTTTTGCATTGATTGTCTGTTTATGTCTATCCTATCCTATCCATCCTATTTTTTTATTCTATTAATTGCTTCTTTCTTCATATCACTCTTTCCATATTCTCTTAACTTTCCAACTTGGCTTCCTTATAAGCTTTGGAGGAGTGCAACTAATCTACCATTTTGTGAAAGATGGATGTAACATATATGACATCCCTTTTCATTTATTTAGATTTAAGGTATAGAATGGTATTTATATCTCTTTGTTTGAGTCTATTCTGAGTTCTGTAGCCTTTATTATGAGATAGGCAAAGAGATAGTCAGAGATAAGGTAACGTATAAATATTTTAGAATAAAAACAGAGCAGTGTTTTAAAATAAAACTTATAAATAAAAATAAATAAAATTAAATATCATCTCTAAAATAAGTAACTTTTTCTTAATTAATGACTGTCTTCTCTGGTTAAAGGCCAAAGTATTTTTGTAGGAATACATGAAAAGCATCAAGTTTCTGGCTACCTTATACATTATCTGAAAAAGTCTCCTGGGGTGAGTTAGAACATTCAGGCTCAAACATTTGTCCATATTTATATTGCAAGATGTCAACTTTGAATGTGATAAGTTGGAAAAAGCCAACTGCTGTGATTGTTGCCTTTTAAATACATAAGGTCCCCACATAATTAAATTGTATTTTTCTAATTATATTCCATTGGGAATTTTACTCTCTCATTACTATACAACTTGACCAAAGCCTCGTTATGAGGATTAATCTGCCAATCTCCAATACATTTAATAACATTAGCAAAAATTTCTGCAGGGGAATTATCTCATTAAATCACATTTGTCTGCACTTCTCTTTCATTCAGTAAAGTTAATATAAACAGTTGGCTTACCTTGTCATCTAATTTTCTTGCACTAAAAGAAAGCTCAACATAGTCATCATTGCCAGATAATTCTTCAGCGATTACCTATGTAAAAAGACAATGGAAGGCAAAGAATGAGGAATAAAATCTTAGGCAACACAATCTAATGATATGCATGGATGGAGAACAGAAAGATTCATGAGGCCACAATGTGATAACTTCACTATCAGGAATAGAACACAAATGCCAATATAATTAACAAATATTCCATTTCTGTATTCTTGTAGGCCATGTTCTCCAGAACATGACTGGGAATCAGAAGCAAACACATACTTCTAAACCTTTGACATATAACATTATTTTATATGTTGATATTGATATATGTTATTTGAAACATTTTATCATATATATAATATTTGATATGAATCACTATTAATATATCCATATCCTTTTTATTGTATATATTATACTATAATATCTTAGTATTAATTTGTATACTGTACATATTATGCATTGCTGCATTGTTATCACTCAATGTCCAGAATAATCTGAAGGTTTACAATATTTCAAATTTGCATATTAATCTGAAAAAAGCTTCATTTTCATTTAAAAATGAAAACTAAACACACTTGGCCTCTCATTCAAGTACAAGCATGGAGTTTTCTAACCTTTTGAGAGTTAAAAGCCAGACTTTTATAGAAAGACGTTAAGGTATAACATACAATGTGTTGTGTCCGCGAAATGATGCCAGGAGTCGGTGACTTTAGTGCAAGCTCTTTATTTGTAAGTTGGAACCGAACTGGCGAAAGGAAAAAAGCCCGCGGCTTTTATTCCTTTCGCCGCGGCGGCCGCGGCCAAAGGCACCGCTTTGAATCTCCCGCGATCCGAATGGACCAATTGTGGGAGTTTCCTAGCGAGCCAATCGGCGCGGCTCGCCTGACCAATCGGAGAGCCCCGCGCTTTGGCCAATCAAAGCACGGGGATCTCGAGTATGTTAATTAAGGACAGAACACCCCTCCCCTCTTGGTTCAGTCCTTACGTTGCGTAGTCACGTAGGTAGGCGGGGCTCCGTTTGGGCCTACTTGACCTGCGCAACTCAGTTGTAGGCTGGATCCCGGCCGGTTCGGTCGGGATCTCTGCTGCTCTTGCTGCCGTCGTGGGAACTGGCTGGTCGATCGGGCCGGTCCGTCTTCCGTACTCCCTCCTGGGCCTTCCGGGTTGGTTGAGCTGCGGGTTTCGCCGCTCCCGCTTGGTCTTTCCGGGTCGGTCGAGCTGGCCTGGCTGTTCCTTCCTGGCAAGGGGTCGTGATGGCTGCTTTCCGGTGAGTACTGCTGGTTTATTCTTCTTTGGTTTTGTTCCCCTGGGTATTCCCTCCCCCCTTGGTTTGTGTTGTGGGGGTTGGTTTCGCCTGTTTGTGCGTCGGTGGTTTGTTGGTTGGTAGTCCTCGACCTTAGTTGGTCGATGTGGCGTTTCCACGCTCGTCCGTCTGCTGTTTGTAGCCGGTACGAGTGTGGGCCTGTTGTTTGTGTGATGACGGCTGGAATCCATAGTGGGTCTCCCGTCAGGTTTTTTGCGTATACGGGGTCGCCGGGTGCGAAGGTTCGGTGTTTGCTGTTTGAGTCTGGGGGCCTCTCCGGGTTATACGTGGGGTGTAACCTGTTGAGTGGGGACCTTAATTTCCTGCCCATTAATAGTTCGGCTGGGCTTTTATTGGTTGTGGTATTTGGGGTTATGTGTTGGGTGAAGAGTAGTTTGTTTATTTTCTCCTGGATCTCCCCGTGGTCTATTTTCCGGATGGTCTTTTTAGTGAATTGGACCATCCGTTCCGCCCTACCGTTCGCCGCCGGGTGTGCCGGCACTGAGCGTGGCGGATGCCCCTTTCCGCTAGGAATTTTTCGAATTCCAGCGAGGTGAACTGGGGCCCGTTGTCGGAGACGACGACGTCTGGGAGGCCGTGTGTTGCAAAGAGTTTGCAGAGTTCCTTGATCACGGCCTCCGTGGTTGTCGTCTTCATGTTGCTTACCTCCAGCCAGTTGGATTAAGCGTCAACTGTTATGAGGAAGGTGTCCTTTTGTGGGCCCGGCGAAGTCTATATGGATCCTAGACCAAGGTCCCCTTGGGGTTTCCCACTCTAGGACGGGTGCTGTGGGTGGGCTTGGCCTAGTTTCCTGGCATCGTTGGCACCTAGCTACCCAGGCCTCTATTTGTTTGTCCATCCCTGGCCACCAAGCGTAACTTCTGGCCAGGGCTTTAGTCCTAACGATGCCAGGGTGCCCCTTGTGTAGTAGTTCCAGAAACTTCCCCTGTAGCTTTTCCGGAATGACCACCCTATCCCCCCATAGTATGCACCCTTTTAATAAAGAGAGTTCCGTTTGGCGGGTTCGGAACGTTTTGACGGACTCGTCGTTGTCCCTTTCCGGCCACCCTTTCTCCACCCAATGCAACACCCGCGCCAGACGTTTGTCTTTATTAGTCTCTCGGGCAATGTCTGACGCAGTTATGGGCAGGTTGGGTAGAGTCTCTATGCTGAGGGTGGTCGTCGTGGGTGCTGGGTCGGTGTTGGGTTCTGGTAGCGGCGAGCGGCTTAAGGCGTCTGCATGGGAGATCGTCTTACCCGGTCTGTGTATGAGTTCGTAGTTGTAGGCTGCCAGGAACTCGGACCACCTTGTCATTCAGGGAGACAGAATGTTCAGGGTGGCCCGGTTTCCTGCAAGGATTCCCAGCAGCGGCTTGTGATCCGTTATGATGGTGAAAGTCCGGCCGTAGAGATACTCGTGGAATCGCTTTACGGCGGCAACGATAGCCAGAGCCTCTTTGTCCAGTTGGCTATAGTTCCGCTCCGGTTTGGTGAGGGTCCTTGAAAAGAATGCGATGGGCGCTTCTTTTCCATCGGGAAGGATATGGCTGAGGACAGCGCCGACGCCGAAGGGTGATGCGTCGCATGTGACGGCCAGAGGTAGGGTCTCGTTGTATTGTATAAGGACGGCGTCCGAGGTGAGGAGGTCCTTCGTTCTTTGGAAGGCGGCTTGCTCGTGTTTCCCCCAAGTCCAGGTCGCCGCCTTGTCCAGGAGCCTATGCAAGGGCTCCGCCGCCGTCGCCTTTTGGGGTAGGAAAACATTGTAAAAGTTCAGTAACCCCAAGAACGCCTGTAGTTCCGTCTTTGACTTGGGTGTGGGGGCTTCTTTGATGGCCTTGATTTTTTGGTTTGTGGGGTGAATGCCATGACAGTCTAGGAGGTAACCTAGGAATTCTACTCGTTCCGTGCATAGCTGGCATTTCTCCCTCTTGACTTTTAGTCCGGTCTCTTTAAATTTGGTTAGGACCTCCCTTAGTCGACCCTCTAGTTCGGCTTGGTTGGCTGCTGACATTAGGACGTCGTCGAAGTAAGGTACTACCCCCTTGATGCCTTGCAATAGTCTTTCCATTAGGCTTTGGAATATGCCTGGTGCCACGCTGACTCCGAATTGGAGTCAGTTGCATTTGAATGCCCCCCGGTGGGTGACTATGGTCTGCGCTTCTGCCGTTTGCTCGTCGACCGGCAAATGTTGGTATGCCTGGGCGAGGTCGAGCTTGGCGAAAACCTTGCCCCCTCCCAGTGAGTACAGTAACTGTTGCACTACTGGGACGGGGTAGGCGCTTTGTTGCAGCGCGCCATTTAGGGTGGCCTTATAGTCCCCACAGATCCTCACCGACCCATCGGGCTTGATCGGGGTGACTATGGGGGTCTCCCACCGGGCGTGGTCTATGGGCTGTAGAACCCCTTGTTTGACGAGCTTGTCAATTTGCTCGTCTATCTTGGGTTTCAGTGCGAATGGCACCCGCCTTGGTTTCAGGCGTTTTGGGGGGACATTAGGGTCTAGGTTGAAAGATATAAGGGGCCCTCGGTACTTGCCTAGGTTTCCGTCGAAGACCTCTTGGAACTCCCGGGCCAGTTGCTGCTCCCAGCTGTCGTCGGTGACGTGGTCGACTCCCGTGAGTGCGATGTCGAGCGGGGCGAACCATTGCAGTCCCAGTAGGCTTGGGCGGTTGCGGTCGACGATTGTCAGGGGAAGTCTTTCGGTGTGCCCCTTATAGGTGATGTTGAAGTGTTTGGTTCCGACTACCGGGATGCGGTTTCCCTGGTAGTCCTTTACAATGAGTCTCTGGCTGTCTACGTTCCTCCTTTGGAGGGTAGGCACCAAGCGCTTTATTTCATGCCATGCAATCATGGAGAGGTAGGACCCGGAGTCCACCTCCATTTTGCATGGCTGGCCTACCTCCATGCCTACCTCCACATGGACCTTCCGGGCGTCGTTGGTGATGGCGTGGCCGATGGTGACCGTCTGGTGGGTCTCCTCTCTTCGCCGGTTGTCGCCGCCTCGCGAGGATCGTCCGTTCCGGTCCCATCAGTTGTCCGAGGAGCGATCTCTGGTCCGGGGTGGTGTGCTTTCTCTCCTCCGGTCGTTCTGGTCCCATCGTTCTGGGCTGCGATTTTTCTTCAGGCGGCAGACACGGGCGATGTGTCCCTTCTTGTCGCAATGCCGGCAGATCGATTTGAAAAACCGGCATTCCGACCTGGGGTGGTCACCGCCACAACTGGCACAGTTGGTCCTTGACTTACGACCTCGCCGGCTTCGTGGGTTGCGGCCTGTCTGGAGGCGATGGATGTCCTCCTCATCATTGGAAGTGCCCGATGTCAAGTGGAACTCGCCCTGGTGGATGGTCGTCTCGGGTTGGGGCTCGGTCGACCTCGCCGGGTTGTTGTTTCCGCTGCGGTCCCCAGTGTTCGGTCTGCGCATGCGGTCGGCGGAAGTTCGGGTTGCTTCGGCAGCTGCGGCTGCGGTGAGGGTGTCTGCTAGGCTGATGTTGCCCTTGGCCATCAGCCGGCTCTGGAGGATGGGGTCCCACAAACCGAGCACGATCCGGTCTCGCAGGGTGTCGTTTAGGTTGTCGAATTTGCAAAGCCCCCCTAGACGGCGCAGCTCGGCGACGAAGTCGCTGAAACTCTCCCCCGACCTCTGGTCCCACTGGTAGAACTCGTTGCGCCGGATCAGGATGGGTACCTCTGGAGCGTAGTGCCGCCGAAGTATGGGTTCGAGGACGTCCCAGTCCATCGCGGTCGCATCGGCGGGTTTGGCGAGCGACTTGGCCATCTTGAAGACCTCGGTCCCGCAGTGGGTCAGGAAGACGGCGTGCTTCATGGGGCCGGTGGCGTCCTTCAAGCCGCTGCACTCGAGGTACATGCGGAATCGGTCGGAGAACGATTCCCAGTCCTCGGTGGCGGGGTTGAAGGGTGCGGGTGGTGCGATTTTCGCCATCGCGGTGGTTCGTCTGGCTTCCGTCGGACACGTGGTTCGGTTCAGGGTCTGGATCCCACCTTCGTCGCCAGTGTTGTGTCCGAGAAATGATGCCAGGAGTCGGTGACTTTAGTGCAAGCTCTTTATTTGTAAGTTGGAACCGAACTGGCGAAAGGAAAAAAGCCCGCGGCTTTTATTCCTTTCGCCACGAGGGCCGCGGCCAATGGCACCGCTTTGAATCTCCCGCGATCCGAATGGACCAATCGCGGGAGATTCCTAGCGAGCCAATCGGCGCGGCTCGCCTGACCAATCGGAGAGCCCCGCGCTTTGGCCAATCAAAGCGCGAGGATCTCGAGTATGTTAATTAAGGACAGAACACAATGTCTATGGAGAGATATAATATGCAAATGTGATTTTACTCCCAATATTCATTTACCTAAAAAAATGTTTACTAAATAAAAGGAATAGGGAGGCTTGTTTATCTGCATCAAACAAAACATGAGAACCACTAGAAACCAGATAAAATGGCTTTGAAATTGAAGCCAACTTTGTGATTTGAAATGATGTGTTTAATTGTTGTGGCCTTGTTATCTACATGTCCAAACATGTGAAAAGAGCAAAAGAACTATATTAGCTGGGCACAACTATATCTGCAGCAGGGATGAGATTTAAATTTTTTAACAACCAGTTCTGTGGCTGTGGCTAGGTGGGCATGGCCATGTGACTGGGTGGGCATGGCTTCTTTTCTTTTTTTTTGGCAGCAACCCCCTCCCCCATTTTTTTGCCTCCTGGGCCTCAGGGAAGCCTCAATTTTTGCTCCCAGAAGGCTTCCCTGGAGCCCAGGATGGCAAAACACGGAACACGGGGGGACGCGCAACAACCCTTGTGCTCCTTTTTTAGGCCTACTGGGCCTCAGGGAAGCCTCTTGGGAGGTATTTTTGCTCCCTGCACCTCTTTTGCCTCCTGGACCTCAGGAAAGCCTCCTGGGTGAAACAGTAAGACAGTAAGGAGGCTCCCAGCACAGCTGATCATTGGGAAGAAAAAAAAACCTTAAGGAGTGACTGGCCAGGGGAGAACTCGGTCAGCGACATCGGGCATGTGTGCGATGTTGCCCATGCATGACAAGAACTGACTGGGAGGGGAGTGGCGGGCAGAGAAGGGAGCGGCCAGCCAGGGGCACAATTTGCCGGTTATCCAAACTGCGCAGAATCATAACTAGTTCTATAGAACTCGTCCGAACCGGTACAATCCCACCCCTGATCTGCAGGCCATACTCATGATAGTGCTTATGTTTCTCTAAATTCATGAAAATAGCTTCCACATTAGGCAAATTTTATGAAGGTAGCTTAGTGAGATAACCACTAGACACTCCTGTCCCTTTTCCATGCATTCAGGGACAATGAAATGATTGGAGAATAGAGTGATGACATTATATGATTACAAATTGGAATTTTACACTCAGTATTTGTAATTCTGTCATATAAGACAATCTTCTCAGTCACAGGCCTATAAAAATCTACAAGAATCTCAAATGTTTGGAAAGACAAATTTCATATTATTTACTATTCTGCAAGTGGCAATTTATATGTAAAAAGTGGTCCATTTCAATTTTGTATATAACTCACATAATCTGTTGCATTTTGTTTTTTCCAGCCTGGATAAAAAAGAATTGAATTGCACAGAATACAAACTCAATGTGAGTTATTGCAATACAGAACTTATTTATCTCTTCATTTTGTCACTTTGAAGCTGACGAAGCATCTTTAAGGTGTTTGATGTGCAATTGTGAAATTAAAATATAGTTAGAATAAAAAAAAATCTGTTGACACCCTACTGTGTGGACATGCTTTTATTTTCTTAAAGTTAATGGAAGCCTTTGTCAATCGGGAACCTTCTGACATGCTATCGTAATCTTCTATTGTTAACATAACAACAAACTGTGCCTGTTGGATTGTTGAACATCTTTTCCAAAACATAAGAGAAACACAGTCTGCTCAGAGGAGTCAATATTGATAACATGGCAGATAGGCATACAGATAAATGAGTGAGATAAGTTTGTTATGTTTGTTAACATACAGTAAAAATAACAGATACGCTTGTGCTATCAAAATATAGTTTATTCCATTTAGAGTTTATAGCATAGTCAAAATAACAGTCCATGAGTCATGTATCGTTTTAGTCAGTCCATTCAAGGATATTCAATTAGCAAAGTCCGTGTAGAATATCCAATGTCAGTTCACTTACAAATCAGTCCTTTCTCTCTCCCGTTCCAGTAGGTGAAAAACGCAGTCTTCATCCATCCAGTAATTAGGGATCATCAAGCCAGAGAGAGAGCAAGCTGTTGTCTTGCTTCTTTTAAAGTGCTTTCACAACCACTCCCCTAATTACATTCCCACAGTTAAAGTTGCAGACACTTTAACTAATAAACCATGATAACATATTTATTATTTTACCTAAACCAGTTAGGGTAAACAATGTTATCCCTAATATTCTCCCCTTTTAGGTAAATATAATAATACTATAACTACTTACATCTTTAAATCATATTTATTACAACTCTCTTTAAACTTAATTACTCCTTGAGCTTTTGTAAATTGGTCTGCAATGTTTTCTGCTGTCATGCAGTATTCCAATTTAATTAGCCCATTCTTTACAGATTCTCTAACATTTAAGTATCTTAAATCAGTATGCTTTGATCTAGTTTTTACAGCAATATTAGTAGCTAACTTTATGGCTGCCTGGTTGTCCTCATATACAATAATGGAATCTTTAACAGTTACACCCATGTCTAATAGTAACTGTTTGTACAGAATTAAGTCAGTGCATAGTAATGACAGACATGAAAATTCCGCTTCCATCGTGGACAAGCTAATATGCTGTTGTCTGATTGACCTCCACCCTATTAGTGTCTTACCAAATAATATAGCCATTCCAGATGTTGATTTTCTAGTGTTTATGTCAGTTGCAAAACTTGCATCTGCATAGGCACTAAGACTCAAATCACCCTTTGGTTCTATATACAATGCATGGTTCATTGTTCCTTTAAGATATCTTAAAATTCTCTTTAGTGATTGCCAATGACATTGTTGTGGATCCGAATTAAAACGTGCCAGCTGATTAACACTATAAATCTTGCTCTGATCTATTCCACCCTATATGTTCCAGGAATTTAGCACTAGCACTGGTGTAAACTCGAGATGTACCTGGTTCCCAGAATCTATAAGATCTGTGATTAGATTCATATCCTACAAAAAATAATCTTTTAGCTCTATGCTGTCCTTTATGTCTGAGTTGTGTAGGGATATGCACCCATGCTGGTGCTCCAAATGTGTGCATGTAACTTAAATCAGGTTTTTTATCATGCCACAGTGTGAATGGTAATTCACCTGTTGTTGAATTAACAACATTATTTAATATATGATTACCACACATTATTGCTTCTCTCCACAAATTGTCAGGTAATCCTGAATCAGACAACATAGTACGTGCCATTGATTGTAGTGTTTGGCCTCATCTCTCTATAAAGGCATTATGGTGCAGACTTTTTATGTTGAATACCTAACATTCCAAGTCTATTCTGGAATTTATTATTTGTAAATTCCGCACCATAATCTGTTATAAGAGTTACTAATTTCTTTTTAGTTTTCCTTTCAGCAAATTTTATCCAATTAAAGAGATTTAGATGCATTTCAGTTTTGCTCTTCATTAAATAGCAAAACCCATATCTAGAATAGTGGTCCATTATACTTAATATGTATCGAGCACCTCCTACACTTGGTTTTTTCGGACCTATTAAATCAGCAAATACTACTTCTAAAGGCTCTTTGGTGGTAAATCCATCAACTCTATTTGCCGGTTTGACCCTGCTTTTGCTTTGATTACAAGCATAGCATTGCAAATACTTATTACAAGGTTTCAAACTTATTCCTTTAGATAGTTGAACAGTTCTCTTAAGCATTTTAAAATTTAAATGCCCTAGCCGTCGGTGTAACAAGTGAATACATTCATCATGAGGTTTCTTATTATCATAAACTGTGTTAGCCACCTCTAAACCATTATCATTTAACACATATATTTCACCTCTTAAAGATGCAGAAATTCTCTTATCTTCTTATTCAATTATGCAGTTATCTCCTTTAAAGGTAACTATATATCCTAGTTTAACTAAAATTCTAACTAAAATTAAATTAAACTTAAGTTGTGGTACATATAACATTTTTACATTCTCTTTTATGAAAAAACAATATGCTATACCTTGACCTTTAGCTTTCAGTTTCTAACCATTGGCTGACAGTATCTGCTGTGTACTCTTGGACATTTTAATAAAATTTTTGTTATCATTTGTTATACAGTGGGATGCTCCACTGTCAACCACCCATAAATTATTTTTTACAGCTCCGTTAGTATACATGGCTAACTCTAAATTTTTATTTATCTTTTGATGACTTTTAGTATTCTGGCCAGTGTTCTGGCGCTTTGCTTTTTTACAAAATCTTGCCAAATGTCCTTTTCCTCCACAATTAAAACACTTTTTAATTGCGTATGCAGTAGGAGATTCATTATTTTCTTTTTGAGGTTGCTCCCTCCTTAACTGATCTCTTTCAAGTCTTCTTCTTGCCTCTTCAATCAATCTGCCAGTTATATCAGTTAAAGTTAGACTTTTCTTAGGCAAAATTTTAAGGGAAGTGACGTAGTTATCATAACTTTCGTCAAGTGAAGATAGATTATGTAGACTTGGTGTAGTTCAGAGAAAATAAGCTCTTTCTCGTGCAGTTCTTGAAAAATGCTTTTTATAGAATTCAAATGATTAAGCATATCACCATTCATCTGGAGATGCATCCTGAAAAGCTTCCGTGTTAGATTTATGTGTGCACCAACGTTATCTCGGACATAAATCCTCTTCAGCTTCTGCCAACACCCAACAGCCGTTTGCTCTCCATGGATATGAACAAGTTGCTGGTCAGACAGTGTTAGTCCTATTATGCAAATAGCTTGTTCATTTTTCTGCATAAAGTCTTTTATCTTTAGTCTATCTTCCTCAGTCTTTGGATCCCATTCCTCTACGTTTGGTGGATTTTCAATTATGTTCCACAGACCTTCTCTTCGTAGAAGTAGACTACATTTCATAGACCAAGATACATAGTTTGTTCCATCCAGCTTGGATATAAGGGACAAACTTTGTAGATTGACTTGTGCCATGTTTTCTTATATGGATATAAAACTATAATTAATAAAACACAGCTGTCTGTTTACTGTAATGTGTAACAACACAAACTCTCACTTTTTACATAAATCTGTTTTATCCTAGTTAAACTGACTTTGCAGCCTCAGGGCCCATAACCAGTGTTAAGCCTGTGTTCCCCTGTTGTAACTATGTATCATTCATGTGTTTGCAACTATGTATCATTCAAGCATTTGCAACATTGTATCATTCACGTGTAATCATTAACTTCTGTCTCTTCAGTGACCTTTCCAAGGCACGTACAAGAGACAAGGAGATAGACCTTTGTTAAATAAGCTTATCCACTTTGTAAATAATCTGTCTGGTATGCAGATTTGTAAACATGCACATCCTGATGAGATTAACATGTTTGACTTGAGCTTTTTATTTAAATCATTTTCTTGTAAAAAAGCACAATAAAAGAGCATGTGCCAAGACATTCGGGGCGCGCTCATCAAGAGGAAACTTTGCTTCCTGTCGTTTCTCTTCCCTTCACTCCCTTTCATGAGCCGCCCATCAGATGCGGGATGGCAGATACCGCATTATGGTGACCCCGACGTGATTCCCTAAGGGGGATACGCAGCGACGTGCCCATATCTTATCAGCTCGATGGGAGCTGTGCATCGCCAGGCCTGAAACGAATTGCATTTCATCGGATCTGAAACACGGTCTCGACTTTTCGTAAGTATGGGTGAAAACTTTTCTCAACAGCAGATGCAGCATCTGAAGGAATTGAGGGAGTTAGTCGCTTCTTCTAAATACTCTGCTAATTTAAAGGGCTCTCCTGTAAAAATGAAACCTATTGCTACATTATTGGCTTATGTGTGGCAACATTGTCCCAATTATTCAGAGGAAGGGTCCTTAAAAATTTCCAATTGGCAAAAAATTGGTGAACATCTCCATAGTCCTCCTTGTGCATCTATTGGCATTTTGGTCACTTGGAGAAAAATTATGGAGGCTTTAAAAGTCCATTATAAAATAGAAGCAGGGAGTGTGTTTGAATCTCCCCTGCTAAGTTATGATAACTTTTCAATTTTCTCTAACTCAGGCAGAAGCTGCTGCCATTATTCAACAATGCCCCACATGTAGTAAGCAAGGACATTCCATTCCCATAGGAGTAAATCCTAGAGGATTAAAAGCTTGTGAAATTTGGCAAATGGATGTAACTCGGTATCCACCTTTTGCCCCTTGGAAATATTTGCACGTTTCCATAGATACATATTCAGGGTTTATTCTGGCTACTCCTCAAAGGGGAGAAACTGTAAAACATGTCATCAATCATTCAATTCGTACCTTTGCCTCGCTGGGACGTCCAAAAGAAATCAAAACAGACAATGGACCTGCCTATACAAGTTCTGCTTTCCAGGACTTCTGTAACAGATGGGATGTAACCCACAAGTTTGGGATTCCCTACAACAGCCAGGGGCAGACTATTGTGGAACAAGCGAACTTGTCTCTGAAACGTGCTCTTGATCGATATTCGTTGCGGGAAAACCCCCCGAACCTCCCAGCATTGCAAAATTCTCTTAACATTTGTCTTTACACTTTAAACTTTCTTAATCTGACTGGCATTCCTCCCATTTCTGCTGCTGCGCATCATTTTTCCTCCCCCTCACCCCCGCCTAACAGACCTCTGGTATATTATTGCAGATTGCCAGATCCTGCCTGGCAGGGTCCCGCTGAGCTTCTCATTTGGGGACGAGGCTACGCTGCGATCTTACTGCCAGACAAAACCACTTGTTGGATCCCTGGTCGGGTGACCTATCATGGGAATTCCTCTGCTACATCTGTATCTTAAAACTCTTCCTGATATTCTTGCCTATATCTTCTTTGCAATTTCTACCTTACTTCAACAAAACCTATGCTTCCTGTCAAAATACTATTCGTGTTAAAATCATTTCATTAACAGAAGGCTATTATACTTGTTCCATGTGGGTACGTCATGAAAATGCTACCCATAGTTTTCACTCTGTCACTTCTGTTTTGTTTAAAGAACACTCTACCCCTTGCTCTTTTATTCCTTCTTTACTCTTCCTATGGAAAGGAACCTTAAAATCTTTTCCTCTATTCAATCTAAAACATAGGGGGACCCAAATGTCCTTATATTGTATTATGGGTTTCCCCACCCCAACTAACATCCTTGATGAATTACCAAATTAATCTTTATTGTCATTATTGTAATTATTATCTTTTCTACTAAATGAATTCCCTCCTCATTTCGCAAATGTTCTACAACTAACTTCTCCATAGCCCTCTCTCCTGCTTGTCATGTTTTTATATACCCGAACTCTGATTCTGTCAACAAACGACGCTTCAAAAGAACTGTCCATGACGATCCGCAGAAGCCTCATAGAAGAGATAATATTGCCTGGACTATAATTGACTTTCAAAAAGTTCGTTTAAGTTCTACAACCAATTTCTCTTGCATAGAAGACTTCTACCCACCACTTCAATTCGATTTAGCAGACGCACCCACACAACCAGGGGATATCTTGCAATCCACACCACTGCAGGAGGAACTTTAACATCACGCCTGAAAGGAATGTATTTTATCCCTGGCAATAATTTTGTTTGTTACACCGGTTTCATGGCATGTATCCACGGGGATGAAATTGTTAAATCCAAATCATTTTGCATTCAAGTATGGCTTGTGTGTATAACTCTGATGATTTTATATCCCTACAGGTATCCATGGAATACCCCCTCTTGCAAAATCGTAAAGATTTAGATCGTTATTTTTTTAAAACAAGGGGGATTGTGTGCTATGCTTAAAGAAGAATGTTGTCTTTATGCTGATAGCGGGGGGGGGGGGATTCGTTTTCTATTTCGCCATGGCTTACAACCTTTTTAACTGCATTGGCAGGATCGTTAATAATCACTATATTGAAATGTATTATAGGACCTTGTTGTTTTAATAGAATATTACAATTTTTAAAAATTAATTATCCTCTGCTGATGTTAATGTGCTATTGCAAGCTCATGTTATATCCTCAACACCGGACGAAAAAATGTCATTGCTGAGCTACCGCTCCTTGGACAACCCTGACGCTGACGGGTCGCATTCTTGCCTAGATGACGGGGACGGTGAATATTTCAGAAAAATGGTTCCTGTCTTCTTGGACGAGGAAGAAGACTCGTCATAAATAATAAAAACAGAGGAGATGTTGTAACTATGTATCATTCATGTGTTTGCAACTATGTATCATTGCAACTATGTATCATTCAAGCATTTGCAACATTGTATCATTCATGTGTAATCATTAACTTCTGTCTCTTCAGTGACCTTTGCAAGGCACGTACAAGAGACAAGGAGATAGACGTTTGTTAAATAAGCTTATCCACTTTGTAAGTAATCTGTCCGGTATGCAGATTTGTAAACATGCACATCCTGATGAGATTAACATGTTTGACTTGAGCTTTTTAATTAAATCGTTTTCTTGTAAAAAAGCACAATAAAAGAGCGTGTGCCAAGACATTCGGGGCGCGCTCATCAAGAAGAAACTTCGCTTCCTGTCGTTTCTCTTCCCTTCGCTCCCTTTCATAAGCCGCCCATCAGATGCGGGATGGCAGATACCGCATTCCCCAACCAGGGTTAAGGAGACAAGCAAAACAGAATGTGCAGTCAGATATGCATACAGATAAATGAGTGAGATGTTTGTTATGTTTATTAACATACAGTAAAAATAACAGATACGCTTGTGCTATCAAAATATAGTTTATTCCATTTAGAGTTTATAGCATAGTCAAAATAACAGTCCATTAATCATGTATCGTTTTAGTCAGTCCATTCAAGGATATTCAATTAGCAAAGTCCGTGTAGAATATCCAATGTCAGTTCACTTACAAATCAGTCCTTTCTCTCTCTCGTTCCAGTAGGGGAAAAACGCAGTCTTCATCCATCCAGTAATTAGGGATCATCAAGCCAGAGAGAGCTGTCATCTTGCTTCTTTTAAAGTGCTTTCACAACCACTCCCCTAATTACATTCCTACAGTTAAAGTTGCAGACACTTTAACTAATAAACCATGATAACATATTTATTATTTTACCTAAACCAGTTAGGGTAAACAATGTTATCCCTAACAGTCCCCACAAATTCTAATTGAGCCGTCCGGCTTAATTGGTGTCACAATCGGCATTTCCCATGGGGAGTGGTCAGTTGGCTTTAAGACTCCCTGAGCAATCAACTTATCAAGCTGCTCATCGATTTTTGGTTTTAGAGCGAACGGAACTCGACGAGGCTTAAGGTGGATGGGAGCTATATTTGGATTAAGGTTAAAGGATATCGGAGTCCCCTTGTACTCGCCTAGCTTTTCCTCAAAAACGTTCCTGAATTCATGGGCGAGGTCTTCCTCCCAGTCACTGCCATTGATTCGATTAATGCCTGCCACTTCAATGCCGAGTGGTGCGAACCATTGCAGGCCTAACAGACTAGGCCGGTCCATATCGATTACCGTCAGCGGTAAGTACGCTGTGCGGTTCTTGAATGCAACCCGGACTTGACTGGATCCTGCGACTGGAATTCGGTTCCCCTGGTAGTCCTTTAACACGAGCCATTGGAATTTAAGGTCTTGGTGCCGGATAGTGGGGATGAGTTGCTTGAGGGTCTTCTATGAGATCATTGAAAGAGACGATCCCGAGTCAACTTCCATTTGGCAGGGGCGATTTTCAATGTTCACGTTGACTTGAATTTTCTTAGCGTCTAATGAAGAGGCATGGCCAATAGTGAGTGTTTGGTGGGCCTCTTCCTGTCTCGCTAGAAGACTCACGGGTCGGTTTCTGTAGGAGTGGTTTACTGGTTCTCGCCTTACAGGGCGATTCCCTGTCGATTGGTGGAGATTGGTTCCTTTCTAGGTCTGGCTGGGTCCAAGGAGGCTTCGGCAGACCCGTCTGATGTGGCCTCATTTCCCGCACTCGTGGCAGAGCGCGTCGCGGAATTTGCAATCGGAGCAGTAATGGTTGGCCCCGCAGCCAGCGCATGGTTGCTGGGACTTCGGGTATCAGTCCCAATCAGACCATAGGCAATGGACCTCTTCTTCATCGCTGTCTGATGATGAAGAGAGGTCCTCATGATGGGCCGTCTTCAGCTGCCCTTCTGCGTTAGGTGAAACTTTGCCGGCCGGTGGGTGTGCTGGAGTGCGATTTCGGCGTAGTTGGGCAGCCGACTTTTTGGTTGCCTCTGCTGCTGTAGTTTCAGCTATGGCGTCTTTAAGGGTGATATCGCTCTTTGCCATTATTTTGCTCTGTACGTTTAGAGCGTCTAGCCCGAGACTACTCGGTCTCTCAAGGCCTCTTCTAGGTCGGTGAAATCGCAAAGGCCTCCCAAGTTCCGGAGGTCTGCAACGAAATCGGCGACGCTTTCTCCTTTCTGCTGGTTCCTTTGATAGAATTCGTGTCGTCTCACGAGCATTGGAACGGTTGGTGCATAGTGGGCCCTTAGCAATGGTTCGAGGACGTCCCAGTCCATGGCCTTCACTTCAGCCGGTTTCACTAATGCCTTGGCCATTTTGAATACCGTCGGGCCTCAGTGCGTTAGGAATACTGCCCGTTTCTTCCCGGTTGTGGCATCCTTCAGATTATTCGTTTCCAAAAACATTTGAAAACGATCCATGTAGGACTCCCAGTCCCCTTGAGCTGGATTGAATGGAGTGGGTGGTACTACGCCACCGGACATGGTTCCGCTGTTGTGCGCTTCAGCCACGTGCTTAGTTGTCTTAGTTGGCTTGGATGTCATCCAATCCCACCTTCGTCGCCAGTATTAAGTCTGGAGCATGGGTGCGAATGATGGAGACGAGCCGGTAGAACAGTGAACTTCAAACTCTTTATTTACATATTGTGACAGCTCAAACTGGAGGGCCTTCCTTATATAGGCAACTTATTAACCATTCAACCAATAGCAAACCTGGAGCGCTAGCTCTGTTAATGGGAATGGCCTGTTAATGGCCAATCAGATGCTCCTGAACGGACCAATCCGATCCTGCCATTAACAGCCAATCAGAAGTGCAGGGCCAGAACCCTGCACTTGACTTCAAGCTCAAGATAACTTTATTGGTATTATTCATTCACAACAGATGCTATCTTCAAATGTTGATCACTGCCCCACATACCCACTGAGACACCAGTTTGGTCAAGGGTGATTTTTGATCACAAATATTTTCACTGTATTTTTCACACAAATATTGCTGGGCATTTGATTCGTCCTAAACAAAACTGCTGTTCCAGGCTTACGCTGAAGTGACACAAGCTAATTCAATTTACATTTCCTGTCATGGGGCTCACTTAATTATAGGTCCCTGACAACAATTTCAAATTCCATTCCAGTTTAAAATGTTGTCTTTGTAACCACATAGTAATATTATATTATTGGTTATTCCATTGTTCATGTAATGGGAAACTAATGAAAACAGTTCTCTGAGATGTCAGCAGTAACATTTAATTTAAAAGTATATATTTCTGTGGTGCTTTTCAGATTTCAAAGTTGTAAAAATAAGACTGAGAAGTGAAAGTTTCACAAAGAATTACATGTGGTGAGATAAAATTCAATTTTAAAAGAAAAATGATTGGGTTAAGAGGACAGCAACCATTATGCTGTTGCTGTATACTTAAGGCTAACAATTGCTGATTTGAAATTGAAGGAATATACACCCTAGTGCAGGAGTATCAAACTTACCATTGTCACGGCGATATCACGTGACATATCAGGACTTTTTCCTCCTTCATTAAACTAGGTGAGGGCATGGCCAGCACATGACCCATCCTGCCCGCGGGCCGTGAGTGTGACAGCCCTGTCTTAATGCCTTATAAAATTTGTTTTTCTGCCTGTAAACTAGTCTAATGCAGGTATATTTTGTGAAGAGCAGATCATTCAATCAATAAGTTAACACATATTTTTAAACACATGCTATGTTTTATCATTATCAGGTTTTGGAAAATAGTGTGCATATGCCAACAAAGGATTTCTATTTAAAATTCAGGAAAGATTGAGAAAACTAATGTTAAATGTGTATTATCTCCCTGCCCCCCTCAAGATGAAAGGGAGAAAACATTAGGACAGATAGACCTACCGTTATGGAAGATTTCCCTGCTGTGTTGGCATGCTTCAATAAAAATTTTGAGAGTTTTCTCTGAGAAACAATCTGTATATAATAAAAAAAGAAAACTTGATCAAATGAGCTACAGTTTATGTCTGGATGATATATACATGCAATTTACTGAACAATCAACAGAAAGCAAATTAAAAAGACTATGCCACATAATTTTAAAATATGCTTTGAAATTATAAAGCACACTAAAATTTAAGCCACAATAGTAAGCATAATAGTTCACAATAATTGGTGAAAAAGTCCTATATTAAATGATGAGTAAATGAATCACACAAGAAAGGGAACAACAAATTCCTGACTTCAGATGTAGCCATAGAGTAGCTCATTTCAGTTATTTTATTTTTGCTTAGACATCACTGCTTCTCTCTGGAACTGTCATCTATAATGTGGCTAAAAGAACTACAGACCTGTCATTCTCTGAGTTTCCAGTTATCTGTCATATGCTCACTTAATTTTCCAGAGAAAATATGACCTGCACCTGTTTTCTTTTCCCATAGCTTTGCAGTAAATCAGTATCAGCAACAGCTGCTATAGCAGAGGAAAGAAAACTCTGAAAAAGGAGGCTTAGAAAGGAACAGTTTTTATCCACCACTGGAAGGTGAAGTTTAAATGCAAGATAAAAAATATTCATGTTTGCTTTAAAAATGTATTAAAAATAACCTTTTTAACATTTCTGAGAAAAAGTGCTGTTTTTTACTATTCATTACAGGAAAAAAATGATAATTCTCTTGCAAAAAATGGGAAAAGGCTTTTTGATGGAACTACATTAGCTTTACATAATGTATGTAACAAACATTACAATTCCCTCTTGTTTTTGGTGGATTGCCTCTAATTCAGCTCTCAAGAGGTGAGCATAACTTTTGGCTCAACTATGTTATACACATCAGAACTTTCATTCTGCTCCCATAATCTGACTTAATTTAATATAGTGCATATTTAAATGGCAGCAGGTGCAAGCAGCAAATTCATCTCACCTTATCTTGAAAGCCAAACCTTTTGTCCTGATTAGGTTAAAAAAAAGTTAATATGCCAGGCCTAGAGAAATCTAAAAAGGCTACAAATCTACTTCTATAACACTGCCAAGAAAACTGCATGGACACAGCTATCAGAAATGAGCCAAAAATAGCAGTGATAATGTAAATAATATTAAATGTTTAATGTGTAAATAACAGTGGTATGGCAATATTAATAATTGCCTCAGGTTTATGGCCAATTGAAGATTTGAACCCATGTTTCGCTGTCTTAACCCAAAGCCAATATGTTGCAAATAATGTCATTAAGATGTATGAGCTTGGACAAATTGCAGTATGATCTGAATAATTCTACCTACATTACTGTGTTGCTTGAAGGAAAAAAACCCAGAGAAAATTATTTTAGGCAATTTGAGCAACTTCCTAGAGAGACAAGAATAGAAAGGAAGTAAATAATATAATAAAAGTGAGATAAATTACAATTCTGTCAATAAAATACATTAGAAGATTTCTGGTGGAGCTTCATATGCTGAAATACATGCTAGCATAGAAGCAATTTTGTCATAAATAGAACAGCTAGACTTATTTTGATCACTGTGTTGTTCATTTCCTTTAAAGGGCAATTTGGGCAATGTTGCCACAGCAAACTGTTTCAGGATAGAGTGGGTTGGGTTGGACAGGGATTTTGTACTAGATTTGTGTTTTTTTCTATGAGTGACATGTTTCTATCTGTCTTCTTCTTCCTCTAAGGGCTCAATTCTTTTAGAAGTTGTTTGATCGTTGTTATGTTCAATTTGGTATATTTTTCTTGCAAGGTTTGGGATTTCTCATTTTGTAGGTTGAGTTTCAGAATGGTTAGAGTTCCTTCTAGATCCTTTACTTGTTCTGTACCTTCATTAACATTCTCAAAAGCCCCGCATTTGATTGGCCAAGCGCAGGGCGATCTGATTGGTTGGGCGAGCCGCGCTGATTGGCCCGCTAAGAATCTTCCGCGATTGGTGGGTTCGAATCGTGGGAGATTCAAAGTGGTGCCATTGGCCGCAGCCGCGGCGGCTTGGAAATAAAAAGCCGCTGTTTTCCCTTGGAAGCCAGTTCGGTTCCAGGGACCAATAAAGAGCTGAAACCTAGTCACCGCCTCCTGGTCTCTTTCCCGATGGACACGACACTGGCGACAAAGGTGGGATCCCGATCCTGAACCCCAACAAGCATGTGTCCGGCGGAAGCAAGCAAGACCGACAAGATGGCCAGCATTACGCCGCCAGCACCCTTCAACCCCGCTAGCGAGGACTGGGAATCTTACACGGACAGATTCCGCATGTTCCTCGAATGCAGCGACCTGCTCACGTTGGATGCTGTCCTCATCCAATACAAGAAGACCCTACCACTAGCCGTCACATGCGACACATCACCCTTCGGCGTCAGCGCTGTCCTCAGCCACACTCTTCCTGATGGAAAAGAAGCACCCATCGCGTTCTTTTCAAGGACCCTTACCAAACCGGAGAGGAACTACAGTCAGCTGGACAAAGAGGCCCTGGCTATCGTCGCCGCAGTGAAAAGGTTTCACGAGTACCTCTACGGTCGGACGTTCACCATCATCACCAACCACAAGCCGCTGCTGGGAATCCTCGCAGGGAACAGGGCCACCCCGAACATTCTATCTCCTAGAATGACAAGGTGGTCCGAATTCCTTGCCGCCTACAACTACCAGCTCACACACCGACCCAGTAAGACTATCACCCATGCAGATGCTTTAAGCCGCTCACCGCTACCTGAACCAGACACCGACCCAGCACCCACGACGACCACCCTCAGCATAGAGACTCTGCCCGATCTACCCATAACCGCGTCAGATATTGCCCGAGAAACTAATAAAGACAAACGTCTGGCGCGGGTGTTGCATTGGGTAGAGAAAGGGTGGCCAGAAAAGGACAACAACGAGACATTCAGAACATTCCGGAACCGGCAAACGGAACTCTCGCTACTAAAAGAGTGTGTACTATGGGGGATAGGGTGGTCATCCCAGAAAAACTGCAAGGGAAGGTACTGGAGTTGTTACACAAGGGGCTCCTGGGCATCGTTAGAACAAAAGCCCTGGCCAGAAGTTACGCTTGGTGGCTGGGGATGGACAAACAAATCGAGGCTTGGGTAGCAAGGTGTCAACGTTGCCAGGAAACTAGACCAAGCCCACCCACGGCACCGATCCTAGAGGGGGAAACCCCCAGGGGATCTTGGTCTAGGATCCACATAGACTTCGCTGGGCCCACAAAGGGACACACATTCTTAATAACCGTAGACGCTTACTCCAACTGGCTGGAGGTAAGCAACATGAAAACCACCACCACAGAGGCCGTGACCAAAGAACTTTGCAAACTCTTCGCGACACACAGCCTCTCAGACGTCCTCGTGTCAGACAACGGACCCCAATTCACCTCGCTGGAATTTGAAAAATTCCTAACGGAACGGGGCATATGACACGCAACCAGACACAATCAACCCCCTCAACAGAAACCAAGAGGGGAGGGAATACCCCGGAAACCAAACCCCAGAAAAAAGAAACCAGCCATACTCACCAGCAAGCAGCCAGCTCGGAACCTCACCGGGAAGAAAGAGCCAGGCCAGCTCGACCAACCCAGAAAGACCAAGCGGGAGCGGCGAAAACTGAAGCTCAACCAGCCTGGGTTGACCGGGAGGGAGCTGCGAAGAGTGGCCCGGCAAGACATACCAGGCGGTCCCAACGACGAGGTCGAGAGACACGGAGATCCTGACTGAACCGGCCGGGAACCAACCTGCGACTGACCTGCGCAGGTCCAGTGGACAAGTACGGAGCCCCGCCTACCTACGGGACTACGTTACGTAGGACCAAACCAAGAGGGGAGGGGTGTTCTGTACTTTCATTAACATTCTCGAAAGCCCCGCGTTTGATTGGCCAAGCGCGGGGCGATCTGATTGGTTGGGCGAGCCGCGCTGATTGGCTCGCTAAGAATCTTCCGCGATTGGTGGGTTCGAATAGCGGGAGATTCAAAGTGGTGCCATTGGCCACGGCCACTGCGGCTTGGAAATAAAAAGCCGCTGTTTTCCCTTGGAAGCTAGTTTGGTTCCAGGGACCAATAAAGAGCTGAAACCTAGTCACCGCCTCCTGGTCTCTTTCCCGACGGACATGACATTACTTTTTCTTCTAGCAGCTTGATTAGTTTACCTTTGGTACATATACAGTTAGGTTATTCTTTGGACATAAGTGTATCCATGGAACATGTTCTGCAGATCACAATAGTATCAGTTTCTTTTTCCATGAATGAATTTTTTAAAAAATTGAAAATGAAAGTGTAGGTTTTACTACAGATTTTTAAAAGTGAAAAATGTCCAATTTAGAATTTTGGTACTCTAACAAATCATTTAAAATTTAGGGGGGGAAGTCTAGCTAAAAATTTAAAGTTCTATCAGTTAAAAAGGTCTAGTTTAAGGATTTTAAAGTTATATTGTTCAAAATTATCTACTTTAAAAATTTAAAGTTCTAGCAGATAATTTAAACTGTTCAATTTTAAAATTTTCAGTGTTGATGGGCTTAAGTGCAAGGTTCTTAGCCTATCCTGGAATATTCTATAATTATTCCTTTCCTCCCTTCCTTTTTATGATCCTTTCCCTCCCTGCCTTCTGATAGGCTTAATTTATCTCTTTCTTCTTTGCCTTTATATGTTCTGTAGTTGCTACTTTCCTTTGATTTATTTTGCTTTGTGTCCTATGTTGTCTTTTTATCTTCTCTTTCTACTTGCTTTTCCCCTGCCACTACTGGGTATTCAGCTCTCCCTGCTTTTCTCAGTTCATGGCATCCCCCCCCCCCACGCGTCTGTTGGTCTGTTGTGCTGCTCTGTTGCCATTCTCAGTCACCAGTTTGCTGATTCCCTTTGCTGCAATGCTCCACCACCACCGACAGCCTCAGGTTCCACCAAAGATCTCCTATTGCTTCCCACGCTCCTCTCTGCGTTGCTCTCAATATCTTCTTCTTTTTGCTGCTGGCGCTCCTTTCAGTTGCACTACCACTGCACTTGGTTCTTCGGCCGCTTGACTCCCATTTGTGCTGCTTCACGCCTGGATAGCCTATGGTGAGCTTGCCTCTTGTCTCCTCTCTACAGCTAGTTCTCCTCCTCCCTGCTCACATCAGCTCATCCTTTTCATCTCTGCTGGTCATTACTTTGCCCTCAGTTGGCTGGCCTCTCTGCCCCATTGATGATTTTCCTCACTGCTCCACAGCTGGGCCCCACTTGCTCATCAGCTTGCCTCCTTGTACTCCTTGTTTTGCTTCTCTGCTCACTTCACTTCAATGGGCTTCCGGGCTCTTGAGTAGGCCTCTCAGGTGCAGCTGGTCTTCTCTTAGCAGGCTGTTTGTTGTGGATCATTTTCCTCCTATTTCTCCAATCTTTCCTCTTCTTTTCTTTCTCCACTTTTTTCTTTCTCTATGATTTATTCTGTGATTCATCTTTCCCTCTCCACCTCTCCTCCTATCATTTATCCTCATTTCATAGCAACTTTTCTCTTCTTTTAACTCTCTGCGATATAACTGTGCTTTCTCCATTGCTGCCATCTTGGAGGTGATCATGTGTTGGCACTCAACCATGTGTTGGTACACTCCACTAGAAGAGGTTGCTAACATTTTACCTTGAGGTTGGAGTATTATTAGGCCCAGAATTGACCCCAAATTTTAGATTAATGACCAGATTCCTAATACCACTGACCTTTATGGATATTCCACGTTTTGTATAAAGCTTCATCACAGTGGCATACTAAGGAATGTGACATCTTGAACAATTGTTTTTTAATACTTTTTTTCTGTATACTACAAAATTATATTCAGTAATAATTATGAAATGCAATGAATAATAGCAATGGCCATAAATACACACACACATTCTGTTTTGAGCCTTAATTTTTGTCTATTTTTTAATGACCATTAACATTGATATTTATTGTGTATTTATATTTAAGTGACAATACAGCCATTGTCAATCTATTGTCAATTCATAGTTGACTAAAGTCATTTTATTAATTATTAATTTCAATATTAAAAAACTTCTTTCACACAAATCAACAAGTATACTAATTAGGAAATGTTCCACTTTAGTGAGCTGGTGACTTTGGGCCAGTCAATCTGATTCAGCCCAACTGGAAAAAAAAGGAGGAGGAGGGAATATTAAATATGTTTACTTCATTGAGTTATTTATAAAAATAATAAAGGCAGAATGAAAATAAGTGATGGATAGATGAATTGACGGATAGATAAGCTTGGTAGAAATTCATTAAAAACCCATTTTACAATGAATCCCTCAAATTACAATACTGTATATGTCTTTGTTTCTTTGGCATTCTAGTGGTTTTAAAATGACTCCAAAGATGAAAATTTTCCTCTAAAATATCTTCACAGGAAAATGTGTTATAAATTTCTGTTACACTTGATAACATCCTCCAGAGGTTTTTTTTAAATAGCAGAAATGGATGAATAGTGAATCATAGTGAACATTGCCATTATTTGATACATTTCTTTAGAATAAGTGCCTAGCAATAGGTAAAACAGGCAAGGTATTGTGCTTTTGATTTCTTTTCGCATCATATGACTAGCATCATTTACACTTTCTCCCGGCCTCTTCATTAAAATTTAATTCTTTTTCTACATTAATTCCCATTTCCTTACATGTTATAATTTGATAATAAATAGCCTTCTCCACAATTTCTGGACACCAAGGAACAAAGCTTAAGAGTTTCACTGCATATTGTTCGAAGCCAATTCTCCTATTTGCAAATACTGTATCTTTGTGTCAGATTAACTTTATTTTTATTTATTTATTTGACAAGCAAGTATTAGATAACAGGTATAAGTATAAACATGGTTATAAGTACAAAAAATGGATAAAAATAAAAAGAAGCCATAGGACAGGGATGGTAGTCATGTTGGTGTGCTTATGCATGCCCCCTACAGACCTCTTATGAATGAGGTGAGGTCAATAGTAGACAGTCTGAGTTTAAAGTTTTTGGGGTTTGGGGAAGAAACCACAGAGTCAGGTAGAGTATTTCAGACATTGACCACTCTGTTGCTGAAGTCATATTTCCTGCAATCAAGTTTGGTGCGGTTTACCTTGAGTTTGTATCTATTTTGTGCTCTTGTATTGCGGTTGAAGCTGAAGTATTCATTGATAGGTAGGACATTGTAGTAGATAATTTTATGTACTATACTTAGATTGGACCGAAGGCGGCGTAGTTCTAGATTGTCTAAGTCTGGTTTCAAGTCTGGTGGCATAAAGTATTCTGCTATGAGTAAAGGAGTGGAGAACTCTTCTCGTGAAATATTTCTGGACTTTCTCGACTGTATTAATATCTGATATGTAATGCGGGTTCCAGACTGATGAGCTGCATTCAAGTATTGGTCTAGCAAATGTTTTGTATGCTCTAGTTAATTGTGTGATATTACTGGAGAAAAAGCTACACAAGATTAGGTTAACAACTCTTTATGCCTTTTTGGCTATGTAGTTACAGTGGACTCTAGCACTTATATTATTAGAGATGAGTACGCCAAGGTCCTTGACGTAGTTGGGGACATCAACAAGGTCTTGACTGTTCAGCTTCCATTTTATTTTCTGATTTTTTTTTGCCAATATGTAAGACAGAGCATTTATTTGTTGAGATTTGAAGTTTCCATTTGTTTGACCATTCTGACACATAGTCGAGGTTATTTTGAAGGGCAGCAGTATTGTCAGTGATGTTGAATAGCTTTACATCATCAGCGAAAAGAATGTAGTTGCTCTTAATATAATCACAGAGGTAACTTATGTAGAGTATACAGAGAGTTGGTCCTAGAACGCTGCCTTGGGGAACACCTCTGTTGACAGGTACAGGATTTGATAGGGCAACCCCCATTTTGACAATTTGTTGCCTATTTGACAGGAATGCATCTATCCACTTATGCGGGTGTCCAGAGATGCCATAAGAGTTTAGTTTTAGCAGTAGTTTGTTGTGTACCACTGAATCAAAGGCTTTACAGAAGTCTGTGTAAATAGCGTCAATTGCCCTGATCAAGTTGTATAGTCCATATGTTTTTGCAGTGTAGGAATTGCAGATAACAGGGAGAGAAGGCGGAGCTTTGTTACGGCAATACAGCTGCAATCTCGGGGCTCTGAGATCGCAGCTGATATATTCACCCGTGGTTGGTCCCAATGCAAGTCATATTTCCTAATCCGTCCCGTAGAGATGGTGATCGTGACGGGCACACTCCATGGATCCCAGGGACATCGCAAAGTCCCTGGTTGATCCAGGAGAAGTCCTTGGCTGGGTGAGAAATTTCTTTTTTTTGCTAACTCGCTGAGATTTGAAAGGACACTATATATATATATATATATGTAAATACTCTTTCTTTTTTCTTAACTTAAACTATGTTTTTCTGGCTGGGGGGGAAAGTGTATTAAGAAACTTTGTAACACTGCCAACTAGAGGCTTGAAACTATTTTATCTGAATTGGAGAGAACTGTGAAAAGACTCCTTCTCAAGGACATTTCAATTTGATAAGATAGAGGGAAGAGCACAGCAGAATATTATTATAGGTGCTTTCCTGGACTCTTATCAACATTTCAAAACTTGAGGCTTGGCTTTGAAGCTTGTGGAGAAGAGAGACATAATAAGAGCCTTGGACAACTAAACAAAGTGCAGTGTGTTTTCTTATCTTTTTTCAGTTGTGGTACCCCTCCTTACCAGCCTCTCTGTAAATTTTAATTTTAGTAATATTCTTATTTTTGCTTTTTATTTGAAAGGGAAAGCCTCATAATTTTTTCTTTATTTTTTTTTTCTTCTTTTTACTGGGATTTTTTGCTTTTTCCATTCATGTTTTTGGACCATTCTGCCTTTTCCTTTTTATTATTGAGATTTCCCAATTGGATTAAGGTGTGAAGAACTTGAAGGAATTTTTTTCTTTTTTTCCTTATTTTTGTTCTTTTTCTTCTTAATTATTATTATTATTATTGGGCTTTTTTCTTCTTTCTATTTTTCATTTTTTATTGTGGACTACTTCATAATTGGATTAGGGTCTAGAAGAACCTGAAGATTTTTCTTCTTCTCTTTCTCCTTTTTCCTTTTTGCCATTGGGCTTTTTACTATTGGATTTTTCAATTTTGGATTATTTGGCTATTCTACTAGTTGGATTAAAAGTTAAAAAGAATTTGAAGGTCTTGAAGTGTCTAAAATGAGCAGGAAACCCATATTTTCTGGTGTCTCTACCTCTACCTCTGCCTCCCCACCAGCTGGAGGACAACGTTTAATTCAGACAATGTTGAAGCAAGATAAAGAACAAGAAAAAGTGACTTTATGGATGATTATGCAAGGAATCCAAGATCTCAAGATAAAAACAGATACTATTGAACAAAGAACAGATAAGACTGGTGAAAAAGTGGAAAATATTTAAACAAATGATGGTGAAGTATGATGAGAGATTCCAAAAAAATTGAGGAAGAAGGTAAACAAAGAGAGGAGAAGATTGGAAATATTGACAGCAGATTAACAGTGGTTGAACAAGATAAAAGTGGGATGTTGAGGTGAGAGATGGAGAGGTCAGAATTCTATCTCAGATTTCAAAATATAGAAGAAGAAAAAGGACAAAACTTAGCTGTGATAATGATAGAAATGTTAGCGGATGCTTTGGAAATTACAGAGGAAAAGATGATGGGTGGAGTAGACGAGGTATACCGAGATTATTATACAAGATATGCGATGAGAAATAACTTACCAAGGGAAGTCCATATCAGATTTACCAAAAGATCCATTAAAACACAAATATTACAAGCTGTAAGAGAGAAGATGTTGAAATACAAAGATAAAGAGATTGTGGTTTTAAAACAAATACCCAGAAGAGTGAGAGAGATGAGAAGAGAATATCGATTCCTGACCAAAATGCTATTGAAAAAGGAAGTGAATTATAGATGGCTGATTCCAGAAGGATTAATGTTTATGTGGCAAGAACAGAGACATAGAATTGATTCAATTGAGAAAGCAGAAATTTTCCATGCAGAATTTTTTGGAAGGAGAGAAGAAGAGGCAGAGAAAGAGGTTTCATTAATTGAGTTTCAAGAGGAATAACTGGAGACTGAAAAAGAGGAAGGTGCAGTAGGTGGACAGGTGGATAATAAAGAACAGCATGAAGTAAGAGCCATGAGAGCTGTTAGACCTAAATATAAAGCATAATCATGGAAGAAAAAAAATTTACAATGAATATAAATGGACTCAATTCCAGCTGTTAAAAGAAGGAAAACCTTTCATAAATTAGAGAAATTGATATAATTTGTCTGCAAGAAGTACATATTAAAAAACAACATGAACAATTGTTAGTTCAGCCAAAATTAGGGAAAATATTTACTTCTTTGACTCAATGTAAGAAAAGAGGAGTGGTTCTATACATTAAAGAGGCCATCCCAGCAAAATTGATTTACACTGATGAAGATGGAAGAGTATTAATGGTGGAAATAATGGACAACAATATAAAAATACTTTTGATTGCAATTTACTCTCCGAATGATAAACAAGAAGAATTCTATAAAAAATTACACATGAAAATAACTGGACTGGACTATGTTAATATAATTATGATGGGAGACTTCAATGGAATTGTGGACAATAAACTGGACTATATAGCAACAACAACAAAGCAAAATAGAAAGACCCTCCCTAAATCCTTTTTTAAAATGACAGACAAATTAACCTTAAAAGACATTTGGAGAGAAAGAAATGTTAAAACTAAACAATACACTTTCTATTCAAATAGACATTTATCATGGTCCAGATTAGATATGATTTGGATCTCAACAGAATTAATATCTAATATCCAAGAAACAAATATTGAAATAAGTACTTGAGCAGATCATAGCCCAATGATAATTAAATGGAAGGGACAAAAAAAAAAAAGATCGAGATGGACATTAAACAATACTATCTTAAAGGATAAAGATTTTACACAATGGATGGAGAAAGAATTGGCTTTCTTCTTTAGAAAATAAAAAAGAAGATACTTCAACACAGAATGTTTGGGATACAATGAAGGCATATGCTAGAGATTTGATAATAGAGTATATAAGAAAAAAGAATATTTGGAAAAGGCAAGCCACTAAGGACTTGGAAGATGAGTATAAAAGACTTGAAAAAGAATTACAGAAAACACCATAGAAAAAGGATATTAAATTGAAGTTGGATATAACTAAACATAAAATGGAATTAATAGAGAAAGAAGAATTGGCACAGAAAATTAGAAATGCTAAATATAATTATTTTGAAGATGTAAATAAACCAGGTAGATGGCTAGCATATAAATTGAGAAAGAAGAAAGAATCAAGAAAAATATTGAAGTTAATAGATGACCAAGGCCAAGTTTGTTATGGTAATAAGGTGAAAAAGGAAATTATTTGAGACTTCTATGGGCAACTATATAAACAAGAGAATATTGATGAGGAAAAAGTCAAACAGTATCTACAGAATGCTAACTTACCTAAGATATCTAAAGAGACTGAAGAAATGCTAGAAAGCAACACAACAATGATGGAATTAACTGAAGCACTTAAGAAACAAAATAATGGGAAAGCAACAGATCCAGATGGGCTTCCGGCAGAATTTTATAAAACATTACAAGAATCATTGAGCATTCCATTGCTAGAAGTTATGAATGAAGCTATGTCAAAGAAGATGATACCCAAAACATGGTCAGAGGCTTATATTACACTTATTCTAAAAGAAGAGGCTGATCCACTGCAAATTAAGAACTATAGACCTATTTCTTTATGAAATGTAGACTATAAAATCTTTGCTTCAATTTTAGCAGAAAGACTTAAAAAAAAACTTAAATAATTTTATTCACTCAGATCAAAACGGATTTCTGCCAAAGAGACAAATTAGAGACAATATGAGAGTAATCCTGGATACTTTGGAATACTATGAGGCACACCCTGAAAAGCAAATGGCTTTGATATTCCTAGATGCTCAAAAGGCATTTGATAATGTGAACTGGAGATTTATGTTATTACTATTGGAACAGATGGGTTTTGCCAGAAAATTTATCCAAGCAATAGAAGCTATATACAATAAACAGACAGCAAAGGTAATGATGGAGGGAGAACTTACAGACTTTATTAATATAAGAAAAGGCACAAGACAAGGATGTCCCCTATCTCCTTTGCTATTTGTATTGACTTTGGAAGTGTTGAATAGAAATATTAGAGATGATAAAAGCATAAAAGGAATGAAAATTAAAAAGGAAGAATTTAAACTGCAAGCCTTTGCTGATGACTTAGCCTTTATTTTGGAAGATCCGTTAGAAACAGCTCCAAAGTTATTGGAAAAGATAGAGATATATGTTGAGGTGGCTGGTTTGAAAATAAATAAAGATAAAACAAAGATTTTGACAAAGAACATGCTACTGAGATAAAGAGAAGAACTGGCAGACCTGTTGAAAATCCAAGTTACGAATAAGGTCAAGTATCTGGGGATACACTTGGCAGCAAGAGGTAGCACATTAAAAGAGAATAATTATATTAAACTTAAACAACAGATAGCTTTAGATTTGAAGAAATGGGAAAACTTACAATTGTCATTAATAGGGAGAATTTCAACAATCTAGATGAATATTTTACCCAGAATCCTATTTCTGTTTCAAACAATACCAATTAGGCTTGGAAAAGACTATTTTGAAGATTTAAATAAAATTATGCTGAAGTATATATGGCAAGGTAAGAAAGCAAGAATAAAGCTAAAGCTTTTGCAAGACGCTAGAATTACAGGAGGTTTTGGCCTGCCCAATTGGGAATTGTACTACCAAGCTGCAAATTTGATGTGGGTCAAGGAATGGATAATATTAAGAAAGACTAGATTGTTGACACTAGAAGGTCATGATTTGCTGTTGGGTTGGCACGCTTTTTTAAGGGAACTAAAACACAGGGTTATTTTAGAAGGCATTATATATGGGAGTCTTTGTGGTTAAACTGGGAGAAGATAAAAAGACAATGTTATTTGAAAATTCCAGTTTGTTATCGACTATGGAAGGATTTTCCTATCCTATAATTTATAAGAAGGAACAAACAGTTAGATATGGGGAACTATTGGATGAAAAGGGTGAACTTAAATCGATACAAAATTTAGAGGAACAAAGTATAAAGATGAATTGGTTTTCATATGCGCAAATACATTCAAAGTGTGATGAAGATTCTAAAACGGAGGGATTTTATGATAAGCAGACTGATCTAGATAAGATCTTGACGGGTACTGATGAGAAGGTGATTAAAAAATTATATGGTTATTTACTGGGAATTAAGTTAAAGGAAGAACAAGTTAAAGTAACTATGATTGTTTGGGGGAAGAATTTTGGATATGGGATTGATCTAGAGAAATGGCAAAAATTGTGGTCTCAAAATTATAAAATGACAATGTCAACAGCATATAAAGAAAATCTGTATAAGATGTTTTATAGGTGGCACTTTCCCCCGACAAGAATAGCAAGAATGTTCAAGAATAAAACTGAAAAATTCTGGAAATGTCATCAGATACCTGGCTCATACTACCATATGTGGTGGACTTGTGAGGATGCTACAAAATATTGGACTAAAATTCGCATTTGTTTGGAAAAAATGATAAAGAAACGTATAGATTTGAAACCGGAGTTCTTTCTATTGGGAATCTTACCAGATACATACAGTAAAGACTTGAAATATTTGATTGTAAATGTATTAACAGCGGCAAGGATTGTATTTGCTAAAAACTGGAAGAATGAGAAAATATCATTTCAGGAAGAAATTATTAAGAAAATATTGGAATGTGCTGAGATGAGTAGATTGACATTTGAAATTAGAGAGCAAGAGGATAAACAATTTTATGAAATTTGGGATCTTTTCTGTCAATGGTTAGATGACAAAATACAATAATAGAATATTTAGAATGTTAAACAGCAAGGAATATCTTTATTTTTTCTTTCTCTTTTGTTATTTGACATTATATCTATAAAGTGTTTCTAGGATAGATCTGGTATGATTATATGATTTGTTATAGAATAAACTGTTTAAAGTATTATCTCATAAAGCATGAATGATTAAAAGTGTAGTCAAATGATTTTTTAATAGCGATATTAGGATATATAAGTTTGGATTGACAATATGAGTTGTTATGTAATATAACTGTAATTGAGACTATGAAATGAATGAACAAAACTGATGAACCAACCGACACACTGTATGTACATAAGAGAGTTGATGTTTTTATGTTTTATTTGTTTGTAGAAAATCAATAAAACTGTTTTCAAAAAAAAAAAAAAAGGAATTGCAGATAACAGGATAGTTTTTTTCTGAAACCAAATTGTTCGTTAGAGAGTAGGTTGTTTGTCTAAAACTTCACATCAGAAAAATAGATAACCTAGAAAAGTTATTTTGGTTTTGAATAAGCTATCCCAACTCTCAATAATTCTACATTTCATAAGTATTTTTGAAACCATTAAGTTGCTTTTTATCTTTCTCAATGATAAAGGACCATCTTTATTCTGAAGAATTTATCTTCCCTTGTTAACCAGATTAACTCTCAAGTTGTCTGGAACTTCACCAAGCAGTGATGTACAATAAATTAAAACATCATTCATTTTCTCTTCTTCATTAAAATTTTGGTCAGTACTAGTGTCTCTTTTTTTGCCCCCCCCTTCTATTTGTGTTGATTTTTACTAATATTACATTTCTCTTCTTCCAATGCTTATTGTGCCTTTCAAACCTGTCAAATCTTTTGTTGTTTCTAGTGTAGGTGCCTTGGATGTACGAACTCGTATTTCTTCCGAAATTTTTTAACTATACATGATGTTGGAGGCATTACATATTTCACAATATAACCAGACATTGCTTCAGTTACTCCATCTGTCAATGTTATTTTATCATGGTACCATACCCTACTCATCATGATACCATATCCTACTCATTCAGCTCATTTGTCAAATCTTTATCTCTCTCTCAGAATTTGCATGAAAAGTACAGTTATTAATATTTATTGATAGTGATATGTTTGGTCTTTAGGTTATTTTAGTGTCAAAGTCAGCAAGACTCCTGGCAGTTACAGAAGTAAATGAGGATAGCAAAAAAAAAAAGCCAAGAAAGCCACGAATACTTTACCTGCCCCAGAGTACATTCCATGCCACCAAGGAAATCTGCTTCCTTCAGCCCATTGTGATTGTTGCTGATATCATGGACTTCAAAACGTAGCCTCTGTACTTCTTCAAAATAAAAGTCCACTGTGAATAGCTTTGAGAAGATAGGGTTTATGCAAGTTCTTATGACTTCTGTCCGGTCAACCTGTCAATCAAAAGAGTCAGCTATCAGGGATTTTTTAAAGTCATTTAAAACAGATTTGAAATATAGAACACATGTAACAATCTAAGTCAAGGAGAAAATTATGTTTAACAAAACTTTTTTAAAAAATATGAAAAATTATAGAGGATAAAAATCATTCTAATAATACACCTAAACTGAAGAAACACCATCTAGCCAGAGCTGAAGAAGCTTCTTGGATGAGAAGCAAAACATGTTCAAACTGTCCAAAAACCAGAAAGTTTAATTGCAATTGTCCAATTGCCTCTTGAAAAAGGACCTTTGGGACAACCATGACCTGGATGACTGAGAATCTCCATCAAGTCAAGAAACAGTTTTGGTAGATAGTTTAAGAGGGACAGGACAAACTGTGTAGCAACTATAGGAACCATCAATATCTCTAAGTTAACAACCTAACATTAGCTTCTACTATATATTCTAGTACAGGTTAGATTAGGAATGAACTTGTATTTATTGTCACATATTCTGACATATAGAAGAGCAAACAAATCCAATCTGGGTCTGTAACAGTTTTATGTCCTCCCTTCATGACTGGCTTCTATTCATAGCCATGAAAAACGTAGGTTGAATTTATATCTGCTCAAGAATATGAAAGTGTGAAACAGGATATGATGGCTCTTACTCAATGATTTGCATCTGCAGAAGTTCCAGAGATTATAGAAATCAAATACAATAGCTCTCCTTGGCCTGAAATTAGAGTGATCAGCCATCTGGCAAAATAGGAACATGCCCTCCTTTTTGTCCTCATGTTCTTCATCTGGCAGGCATAGCCTTAAAATCAAATGTTGTTTGGGTTTTTGAGTCTCTAACAACAAGGCATCACTCTGCTGCACAGTATTTTCCTAATGATGGAAAATTAACAACTTTTCTCTGTGACTTTAATTAATTGATTAGTATTCGTTTGGTTTGCACTGCTGCCTGAAACTGACAAGACCTTAATCAGATACATGCGAAAGGGTTTTTCCTCCTAATCAGCAAATCCTTGCAATTGAAAATCCAGTCCTTCTGATGCTGAAAAAAATAATTTCATATACATGGAAGCCAAAGTACTTTTTTGAACCTTTTCTCTGTAATTTTTATCATGAATGTCAAAGTATGTTTCTCTTGCCCACCCCCACTCTGTTCTTCTTTCCAATTGTGAGTGTCTTCCTTTGCTTGTTCAGATATCTGATAATCCTACTTGAGAACTCTTAAAAGGCAATCTGAATTATAGCATCAAAAGTTTTCCTGATAGTTATACATTTGGATTGTTTACTAACTTTAGTAACGTGAAAATAAAAATACAGTCCCAATAAACATTTTTTATAGTACTGACAGTGCAAAGCTATGTATTCTACTATATCAGGGGTCTCAAACTCAATTTACTTGGGGGCCACTGGAGACAGAGTCTGGGTGAGGCTGGGCTGCATAAGGGATTCCACAAAAAACGTTGTTAAAAAAATATCCTCAAATGTCATCAACAGTTAATGATTTCTCCAATACATGAACTGTCCTGAACACATGAATGGAACATTGAATGAAGATCCTGAACAGTTCCTCAGAACATGGCTTCTCCAGCTTACTCCTTGCTGCCAGAGATTTGACAACGCTTCCTCTCACATATCTGGGCTTGAGAGAGGAGGCACTTGAGACCCTCAGTATGGCTTGAAGATGATCATCAGTAAGTCTAGACCTGTACTTGTACTTGTTAAAGTTTAGGGTGGAGAAGAAGCCACGACGAGGAACGGCGGGCGGGACTTCCTTCAGAGGTCCATTCCCCCTGCGGGCCGCACTAATATTATACTTTCATATCACAGTGGGGGCCACAGGATATCGTCCCGCGGGCTGCGAGTTTGAGACCCCTGTACTATATTCAGTGGGCCTTATTTTTTTGAAGAAAAGTCAGCATTGCAGTTCCAATGACATGTAAAGCATTTTTTACTTATTGAAATATGCAGTTATGCCATTGTCAGTGTCTTAAGTATTGATTACATTCAGGAAACCTATGAAAGAAAATCTTGCAATTGCAAATGAAACAAAGCGAGGTGAAATTAGTAAGAAAAACATTGGAAGGAAAATATAACCTATGAATTTGCAATACAAACAATTTATACTTCACTTCAGAATCCAAGACTATGTTATTGTTATTTTGAAAATTTTATTGATTTTTAAAAACAAACATAAACATAAAAACATAAAACATCTTTTTTGAAAGCAGCATAATCCTGGGTTACATCTCTTCGTACAGACACAAATTCAAGTTCATGTTCATTTTTATATTCCATTCCATATC
Source organism: Hydrophis major (assembly GCA_033807585.1). Lineage (NCBI taxonomy): Eukaryota > Metazoa > Chordata > Lepidosauria > Squamata > Elapidae > Hydrophis > Hydrophis major. Next base: position 69,521,544 of record CM066343.1, on the reverse strand, counting down.
TTATTACTATTCTACATTTTCTATATAGCTTCTCCCCTCTTTTAACTTTCTTAGTTTTATTTTATTTATTTCATCTCAATTCAAATCATTGTACTTATATTCTTTGTCTGTCCTGTTTCAACTGTCTACTATCTTTTCTCATTGAACAAATTTCTCCTGTAATCACTGATTGGAGTATGACGCCTTTATATCTTTCCCCTAAAATTATAACACTTAATATAATACACAATTTCCATTCGGATTCTGCTTGGTACATTCTAAAACTACACACTGTATTTTTTTAAAAAGAAAAAAATATAATTGTATAATATAATTAAAACAACAATCCATACCAATTCAATTCTATCATTAATATTAATATTCATTTAAATCTTAACGTTTTACATATTACTTTTCAGATAAGTATCATACTTCTATAGGAACACTTATAAACTTTCCATAGTTAATTCCCCCCCACTTCACTTATATTTTATAAAACCTTAAGTAATTAAAATGTTCCCGTTCCTTCTTAATTCAATTTTCTCATTTATTTTATTTCATTTATTTTATTCACAAAAGTTTCACTAAATTACACTGACTATTTTATCCCACTTTTTAATCATATATTTTTTCCAATTTTCTAACATTATTTCTATTACAAATATAACAATACAATCTTATGTACCTTCACAAAATCCCTTTTTCAGTTAAATTTTTACCCATTATCTCTGAATAAGTCCTGTTTCTTTACGTCTTGCTCCAAACCTTCATAACTTCTCTTCCTTTCCCTTTCTTCTTCTCTCTCCTCTTTTTACCCCCCTGTCTCTCCACCTCCATTTCCCTCTTCTGTATTCCCCTTTTCTGTTGCTTTCCAACTTTATATCCACTGTTCAAATTATTTTTCCCCTTTTTGGCTGTTTTTTAAAGTCTTAAATTCTCCATTCTCTTTCCCCCCCTTTCCCCTTTCTTCCCCAAATAGAGTTACTTGTTCATTAAAGATGGCTTCTTCTTTGTCCCAATCTTCTAGTTGCGCAGTCTTTTCTTGTTGTTTCTCGTAGATGAAGATCACCATTTCTAAGAATTGAAAAATGGAGCCAAAGAAGCCCTTTCCTTCTTGTGTCTCTTCTTTATATTTTTTTAAATTCCATTTTCAGTTCATCCATAAGTGATGCCATTGTGGATTTTTTAAAAAACAGCCACCCAATTGTTTTTAGTCATTCAAATATAATATCCAAAAATCCCAAAGTCACCAAGCAATCCAAATACACACAAGCTGTTTCTTTTTACAGTTTCTTCTTTCTTCACTTTCTCTTCCTGGGGTTACTATTTAATTTCAAAGTTCCAGTTAAAATGTATCTTTTAGAAGTCTTATTGAGATTTTACTTTAGATTCTTTTGAAGTCCAGGCAGTCTCCTCCTTCCAAATCCTGCCCTTATTCTTTTCCTCTCCCTTCCTCCTAATAGAAAAAAAAAATTTTTTTTAGTGTCCAGAAATCCTTATTGTCCCTTTGGCATTTAATTAAGTTTTCAGCTTTACCTATTAATGCCAAAGCAGATTTTTCTGATTTCTTATTCAGCTCTCTTCATTGTCAATGTGAGGAAGGAGAGTGAAAAAAAAAACTTTCCCTTTTTACTTTCTTTCGCTGCTTCCGACTCTTCTTTGGGAGCAATGTTATCTTTTATAAAATTTAAATTCCAGGGTTCCTTAGTTGTTGCTTTTTATCCTGGTCAGCCAAAACTTTCACTTCTTATCTTCCTCCTGCACTTTCTTTTCTGGTTGAGTGCTTCTTTGAGGGGGCCATTTCTGACCACTGCTCCTACCGCCTTCGGGAAAAGGAGTTTGGCCAGCTAAGGAGGAGAGATGCCGCTCCCCTCGACCCTGCTGGCGATCTCCACCCTCTTCACCACCTCTACGGGGTGGCTTATCTCCGAAGCCAGCTGGCTTGGGGCGCTCCAGTGGCGAGCCCAGGCAGAAACTGTGCACGATCGCGGATTCCTGCCTGCCGCAGAAGCCCTACAAACCAGAAGCCAAGACTATGTTTTTATTAACTATGTTTTCACACCATTTCATCTGCATGCCACAAATGAAAACCAATGAACAAGGTCACTTAGATCTTTTGTTTTTGCATTAACTATGTTTGAAGATAGCAGCCAGTAACTAATGTGAAATTAACCTTTTCCAAGTATAGCTGGAATATTGTGTTGGAGCTGCTTTGCCCTAGCCCTAAATTAATCTGTAAATTAACTATATGATTAAGTTCATTTATAGAAACTAAGATATGCATATCTCCAAAATATCTGTCAGTACAAATGGAATGTGATTGACAGAGCTATTGCACCTTAAATACAGTGATATAATTAATCATCCAATCCTGGAACAGGAATACTGGAGGAATTGATTTTCAACTTGTAGGATCTCACATACCACTTTAGGTTGAGAAACCTAAATAGACTGAGAAGCACATAGATAAATACATAAAAGAAGGAAAATCCTGCTGAGTGAATTAAATTCCACTGAATGATGTCCAACATTGATTGTTACCCAATGATTTCAGTTAATTCACATATTCAGTCAAAAATTGATTGGGAAATCATAGTATAAAGATATGTGTGAATTAATGTAAAGCAAATTTAAATAACATAATAGTTTCTAGTATTTTATTTTTCTATACTGTGTAAGATGTATGGATCCTACATCCAGTTTGTAGATATATAGATGTAAGATCCATAATGTGCAGTACTTGAATCTATGAAAATTCATTAATTTCACAATACATGGTCAGACTGTATAATTCATACTGGAAAAATGTGAACATCCTATATCAAGCACAGTTCAAAAACATGAGAATTCCTGGCACTCAGACAAATCAGCCATCAATAGACATATATAGATAAATATCTACATATTATACAAAAGAGATAATCAAAAAGACAATGGAAACAAAAAGACCTAAACTATTCCTTGTCAACAATTGATGTTATCTCAGAACCATTGTACCATATCTTTCAAACATCCTGGACCACTGGGGAATCACCAGAGAATTGGAAAAGGGCTGATGTGGTCCCCATCTTCAAGAAAGAAAGAAAAAACACAGACCCAGGAAACTACAGATTTATCAGTCAAACATAAATAGTTGGGAAGATCCTGGAAAAGTTAATAAAAAACAGATCTGTGAACAACTAAAAGCAAATAAAGTTATAATTAGTAGCCAGCATGGGTTTGTTAAAAACAGATCATGCCAGATCAATCTTATTTCATTCTTTGATAAAGTCACTAAATTAGTAGGTTAGTGAAATCTAGTACATTTAGATTTCAGTAAGGCATTTGACAAAATAGACCACATCCTACTTCTTGGTAAATTAGAAAAATGTGGAATAGACCAGCTGGTGGGCCACAGAGAAATCTCACCCCCCAGAGCAACCCCCACAAAGCAATTAATCCAGGCTGCGCAGAAACACAAGGCTGCGCCGCCTACATGGCCCATGGGAACCTCTCCACCCACTCTTTACCGGGTAAACTTGCCTCCTAAATTGCTATTTTTCCTTTTCCCAAACATCATCTGTTCTGCTGTGCCGGGAGATTTAGATTAGCTGGAAGCAGGAAATGGTGGGATTTCTTGCTTTCTAGCTAGTCTTTAGATCTTCGGCTCAGTACAGCCCAACCTCCCTTAGGACTGAATTTTTGCTTGCAAGCAAATTCAGTGCAGACTCACAAATTTGAGAGACTGAGCTAGCCAATGGCAGGTAGATAGATCACTGAATGATTCTGTGAGCAACTCAATCTGTCTGCTTTGCCTGATTTTGGGTAAAAGTTGCTCTTTTTTTAATAAAAAATTCAATATTTACATGCATTGTATGTTGTGAGTTCATTTGTGAGTTTGCTTGCTAGCAAATTTTATGAGTTTGCTTGCAAGTAAGTTTTATGTGACAGATTGAGCTAGCCAATGGCAGATAGATAGATCTCTGAATGAATCTGTGATTCTGTAACCAACCCAATCTGCCTGCTTTGCCTTACTTTGAGTAAAAGTTGCTCTTTTTTTATAAAAAAATAAATATTTATATAAATATTTATAATATTTACATACAAGCAATGCCCAGCCAGTCACATGTTCACCAAGCCACACCCACAAATTAGGCCATGCCCACAGAACTGGTTAGTGGTCCCTGGGATCTAAAATTATGAGTTTGGTGGTCCCTGAGTCCAAAAGGTTGGCGACCCCTGGAATATACAACATTACCACCAGATGGATTTATAGTTGGCTGACAAACCGTACTCAACAAGAAGTCCTTAATGTGGAGAGAAGTAAATAGTGGGGTATCACAAGACTCTGTCTCAGGCTCAGTACTCTTCAATATCTTCATAAATGATTTAGAAGAGGGAATAGAAGGATAACTCATCAAATTTTCAGATGACACTAAGCTGGCAGGAATAGCCAAAACCTGAGAAGACAAGCTCAGGATCCAAAAAGATTTTGATAAACAATGGGCCCTATCCAACAAAATGAATTTTAATGTGAATAAAAACAAAGTTTTACATTTAGGCAAGAAAAATCAATATGTGCAGATTAGATGAAACCTGGATCAAAAACAGTAACTGTGAGAGAGACCTTGGAGTCCTAGTGGAGGATCACTTGAATATAAGCCAGCAGTGTGCAGCAGCAGTAAAAAAAAGCTAATACAATCCAGAGGCATAGAATCAAGATCCTGTGAAGTATTAGTACTTCTTTATAAAATCCTAGCAAGACTAGAATACTGCAACCAATTTTGGTTGCCATGCTAAAAAAAGACATTGAAACTTTAGAAATTCTTATTAAGAAGAAACTGGACAGTCACTTATCTGAAATGGTATAGATTCTCTTGCTTGAGCAGGGGACTGGACTAAAAGACCTCCAAAGACCCTTTCAGCTTTTTCTATTAAGATGAGCAGAGATAAACACCAAGATTAACAATAGACCAACAATCAAGAAGCAAACAATATCCCAATCAAGGAACTATAAATTCAAAGAAGAAAACATTCAACACCAGCCTAATCAAAGAATCAGCAAGTCCACTAAACTCTACTACCTTCTAGCATTGATGATATTACCAAGTTTGGTAATGAAATGTCTGCAAGAAAACAACCAAGCTCAGAAAGCACCAAGGATCCTGTAGTCTTTTTTTATTTTGAGTATTAGAAATAATTTGGGCCTGTTACTGACCAGGAAGTCTTTCCTGTCCAAATTTCCAAACTTTATTTGCTAGATACTGGAAGAATCTACATTGGGGAAAACCCAGTTGTCCATAGTGGCTTTTTCTTAGAGCAATCTTCTTCCCTAAAATCATCTATAACTAAACAATCTTTTTAGTAGAGTGCTTTTCCAGCTAGATCTGAATGCAAACAGTAAATCTGCATTTCATATAGGCAGATCAGGTATAAAGTTGAATATGATCTGTCAGGGTAGTGATTTAAGAACTGATCAGTTGATGCAGTGATGCAATGATGGGAATGAGTCAGCAAGGTTTTTGGCTGTTATCCCTTTAATAGCCTAAACTAGGAAGAAGCCCTGTTAGGGTATCTCTCTCTTGCTGTGTGTTCTTTCTTGCTGTAATTTGCTGCTTGTTGGACCTCTGCCTGTAGTATATGTATATATAGTATATATTATTTTGTAGATAAAGCCACTATTTATTATAAACTTCTGTTTGCTGTTATTACAAGATTGTCTCATGTAATAAAGCTGTGTGCACTCTGACAGGTTATGGCCCAGACCAGAGGGAAGCCCAGAGTGACCAGAGAGACTAGAGAGAAGAGAAACTCAGCGAGAACTTGCTCCAGAGGCAGAGGGATTGTGCATTGTGGTTTGTTAGTGGCTGACAATTGTAATAGAAACAGGCAACATGGATTCCATCAGCATAATGGGAAAAGGTTTCATGGTCTCAGCTAAATGAGGCAAACTATCTCTCCTGGTGTGTAAAATTGGGAATATACCTGCAAAGGGAGGAGTTGTGGATAACAGTTACTGATCCATCAGCAGTTTTAGATGATGGAAACCAGAGAAGGAATGAAAAGGCATTAGCCAGCATAATTCTGGCTTTGGAGAATAGTCAGCTAATACACATGAGGGGCTTCCAGTCTGTGAAAGAGTAATGGGAGGCTTTACTCAGTGTGTATATTAAGAGAGACCATGGCAGTAAAGTGTTGCTGACAAGGAGACTGTATAAGGCACAACTGAAACCAAGAGAGAGCATGTCTACACATTTGCAGTCCACGAGAAAGACATTCCTAGAATTAGAGGAAAGAAGAATTATGTTTACTGAGATACACAAGGTATATGTGTTGCTCAGTTCGTTAGATACTTCATGGGCCATTCTTGTGACAAGCCTAGAGACTATGTAAAAGAGGGACTTAACCATGATGTATTTGACTGGCCGATTACTGGAGGAAGATCAGAAATAGCTGGAGAGGCGACAAGGAAAGGAAGGAGATAATGCTCAGCCCAGGCCAAAAACTGTAACAATGCAAGATGATAGCAGAGTAGTTGAGACCATTTACACAATGAAATGTTCCTTCACATGTGGTTCTGCAGAGCATCTTCAGAGACACTGCCCTGAGAGGAGAAACAGAGGAGCAGTGAGACAAGGGTGTAGGGCTACTCAACCCATGAGGAGTAGTCCTTCATCATCATCTTTTCCCCTGGCAACAACATCATCTGAAAATACTAGAAAAACTTGGTTGTTGGACAGTGGGGTGAGACAGCATATTGAAAATGACCCACAAACATTTTATGGCTTGAGACTGGTCAAGCAAACATTTGTCAGTTTGGCTAATGGACAATGGTCTGCTATTAAAGGGGAAGGTAAAATCCATATACCTGAAATCAGGGAAACATTAGACCATGTATTATATGTACCAGAATTAGACCATGAAATATTAAGTATTTCAAGTTTAGATAATCAGGGGTATGAAATACTGTTTGCTGGAGGACAATACACCATAAGGAAAGGTGGAAGAATTTTGGCATGAGGTGTTAAGCAGGATAATCTATACATACTAAGAAAGCAAGAGAAAAGTTGTGCACGAACACTTACAAACATCCCACACATGACAATTGTGTACACAGTTATTGCACAGGAGATTGGGGCATACACATTTCAGAGTACTGCAGAAGATGCCAGATGTAGCTGAGGGACTTAAGATAAAGAAATGCCAGTAGTTTGCGCTGTTTGTAAAGAGTAAAAGTCCAGGATGTATCTTGTGTGTAAGAAAAGCTCAAGGCAAACAAGCAGAGTCTTGCAGTTAGTACACACTGATTTGATTGGCCCTATGGCACCCTCTCTAGGACGAGCTAGGTATGCACTAGTCATAGTGGTTTATTACACTAGATATGGGTTTTGCTATCTGCTAAAAAGCAAGACAGAAGTATTGCTACAGTTAAAGCAATGGGTAAGACTTGTAGAGCACAGATATGACTGTAAAGTATGCCAGCTGCAAACAGACGGGAACAGAATTCATATCTGATAACTTCCAAAGATGGCTTGTTGTTCTGTCTCACCTGTGGCCACGAGGTGAGAGTCCAAATGTCCAAAGGAAAAAACACAAACAGACAATAACAGGAACAACAGAGTTAACTTTCCTTTGGCTGAATTCGTCATTGGCAATTTTCCCAGAAGCAGTCTGCAAATTCTGATAATGAGCAGGACTATAAATCAGAGATGAACGGCAAACAGAATACTTTGTCCAAACTGCAGACGCAAATTAACAAGTTTGACCCGAACGGGAATTCAAAGCTAACATGCCTCCTTATATTCCCTGAGGGGCGTGTCAGTCTCTTTCTTCAGTCCCTGATTCGATGTCTCCTTCCAATTTGTGCTTGACGTTTCTGCTTACGTCTGTTCCTTGCATCAAACCAAAATTCTTCGGTTTGATCTTCATCCAAGGACTCTGGCACGTTCTCCTGATTATCTGCTGACACAGGTATAACTAATGAGGAAGGTCCTGGAGAGGATGAGGATTCCAAAACTTCCAGCAAAGCAGGTTCAAACTCCAATGCCCTATCTTCCTCTTCCTTTTGGCTCACGTCTGTATCTCCCATCAAAGCAGGCTCAAATCCCAATGCCAAATCTTCTGCATCACTTGAGCTTGTATCTTCTGACATAGCAGGTTCAAACCTCCTAGTCACAACAGCTTGTAGTGACAGAAGAGATTCTATAGATGGTGCACGCAGCAAACTGCTGTGTCTAATACAAGGGCCTCTTTGCATGATCTCACTCCCTACTATCTTGGGCTGGAAAGTCCCAGACATGATGTCACCTTGCTAAGATCATCATTATTCTTAAGGATTGGTTGGGGGTTTCACCAATCCAAATGCTGTATCTATGTTACTCTTCCTTGTCTTGTAAAATGGTATAAATGTAATAAACACTACTTAGGTAGTCAGACATTTTGGCACCCTGCACAATGACTGATCTTTGAAATCTATCAATGACTGAGGAGTTTAGGCATAAGGCACAGATGTACGAATCTGTACTCGCCAGCAGAAAATGGAGTAGCTGAAAGAAGGAATAGCATAATGCAAACCATGAAAGACTCACTGCTTGCAGATGCAGGAATGAGTAGAATGTACTGGAAGTAAGCTTTGAAAACAGCCAATTATTTAATAAACAGAATATGGAGTGTTGTTATAAATGAAACTCCATATTTCCTATTATATGAAAGAAAACCTTCATTGGCTCACCTAAGAACATTTGACAGTTATGCCTGGGTACATAATCCCAAAGGCACCAGAAGACAAAAAGGACAGAAAAGGGCAGGAAAAAGCTGACAAAAGCCAGGAAAAGCTGATAAAAAGACAGAAAAGGCCAGGAAACTTAGGTTTGTTGGATATGAGCCAGGTTCCAAAGGTTATAGATTCACAGATGGAACCAGAAAGGTGGTAATTTAATGATCTGCTAATTTTGCAGAACAAAATAATTGGAATAGGGTGTATGCTAATTCTGAGGTGTTCATGCCAACCCATAGCACTAATTCTCTGGAAGGAGAAGTTGTACAAAGCCGATAAAAGGGAAAGAGGAAAGCAGGTCAGAAGTAGTAGATATAGAAGATGATAGACCTGAAATAAAAAGAGAAGTCACAGAATTGCAGGAACAGATGATACCGAGGAGATTTGAAAGAAGTAATAAAGATGTACTTCCTGATCAATTTTCAGCAAGTGGGGTAAGAGTATGTAGTGTTTGATATGAACCTCATAATTACTAAGAGCTATTGTTGTTGCCTGGGGCAGAACAGGAAAAATGGAAGCAAGCTATGAAATGGAGTCTATGAATGTGCATCAGGTTTTTACATCCATGAGATTATCAGAAGGACAAAAGGCAGTGGGGTGTAAATGGGTATATAAAAAGATGTTACACAACAATGAACTGCAGGTTCAACTGGTTAGTTGAGCAGGGATTTGCACAATGAAAAAATGTTCATTATGATTAAGTGTTTGCACCAACAGTAAGGAGCGAGACCGTAAGCCTAGCACTGGTTTTAGCAGCTGCATGCAGATATACCATATATCACTTCGATATTTCAACTGCATATTTAAATGCAGAATTAGAAGAAGAAATATATATGACTCAAGCTCCAGGTTATGAAACAGAGACGCCTGGATATTATTAAATAAAGCCATATATGGATTAAAACAGTCAGTAAGAAACTGGAATCAGCACCTAGATGCCATTCTCAGAAAGTTAGGTTTCAGAGGTAGCAAAGCAGATCCATGTTTATACACAGCACAGTATGATGGAGCAGAATGTTTGCTGTTAGCATATGTGGATTGCATATGTTTTATTGTTAAACATCACTCACAGGCTTACTCCTTTACCAGGCACCTTGAAAAGAAATTTCAATTAAAAAGCCTGGGAGAAATAAATAATTACCTAGGTGTGAAGATAAGGAAACCACAACAGGGAGGATATATGTTAAGCCAAAGGATTTGGATTGATAACTGTTCAGCTTTAAATGGGAGGAGTGTCAGGGCAGTGATTTAAGAGCTGACCAGCTGATGCAGTGATGCAATGATAGGAATGAGTCAACAAGGTTTTTGGCTGTTATCCCTTTAATAGCCTGTATACTAAGAAGAGGCCCTGTTAGGTCATATCTCTCTTGCTGTATTTCTTCCCTGCTGTAATTTGCTGCTTGTTGGACCTCTGCCTGCAGTACGTATATGTATAGTATATATTCTTTTGTAGATAAAACCACTATTTATTACAAACCTCTGTTTTCTGTTACTGCTTTTGGGTTGTCTCACATAATAAAGCTTTGTGCACTCTGATATGATCTCTATCTCAAGTGGATTTCACATTTCCCTTTTAGAAGAGAACAAAAATAAAAATGAACCACATGCAAAAATTATTCCTTTGTGTACATTTAAGAGAACAATTTTTAGTGTCCTGTACACAAACAGTTTCTATTCCTTCTGTTAATGTCAGATTTATGATTTTTTAAAAAATACTATTGCATGAAGAGTCATGGACTTTTTATAAGATCTCAGTGGTACATATTTTTTGTTTATCTGAGGACCTATGATATAGAGAAGAACATGTAAGTTGCAACCTGCATACCAATCCATTTTAAAAAATAATCATTTTTATTCTTTTGGGAGGTAAAAGTAAATAAAATACCTGAAAACCTAATATAACTATTAGAAAAGTACCAAAGCCATTAGTAAAAGAGCATCAAGGGCATTTAGTAAAATTAATTAAAATTAGTAAATTAGCATTAATTAATAAAAAGACAGCATGGGGCTGCCCTTAAAGAACACCTGGAAGCTCCAGTTGGTGCAAAATGCAGTGGCCCGCATGGTTTTGTGCAGACTCAAGAGTGCACGTTTCACCTCTCCTGCAGAAGCTGCATTTGCTTCCAGGTGCAATTCAAGATGCTGGTTGTCTTTAAGGCCCTTCATGGCTTGGGACCAGGTTATCTGAGGAAACATCTCTTGCTGGTCACATCTACCTGACCCATTAGAGCGGGCAGGCAGGGAATGCTACGGGTCTCATCCCTGAGGGAGATACACCTGGTGCGACCCAGAAGAAGGTAGCTTCCTCTCTCAGGAACATCATTCCCCTAGAGATTAGACTGGCCCCACTCTGATTCTTTTCCAGAAGGCATTGAAAACCTGATTCTGCCAGCAGGCCTGGGGAACTCAGAATGGGATGGAACCCATCAAATGGCTCATGTGATCTGCTGTCATCATGGCGGAAGGTGGGAGTTGGGGGTGATTTTTTATTTATTTTTCCCCAGATTTTGATTATTTTTGTTCATTTTTATTGTTTTTAATTTTAAATATGGTTTTACATTCTGTGGGTTGTATCGAGTCACCATGGGCGAATGTAAATTCAATAAATAAATAAATAAATAATACCAAACCCAGAAGAAAAGAGAAATTGATCCTAACAAAATTGGACTTTTACAAATACATAGTCAAACTGCTTTGCCCTTAGGCCATATTGACTGGCAGCATCACTTTCCACCATTAAAAAGATTTGTATTTTTACAGTAGGCTTTGTGTGATATATTTGAATGTTTAAATGTTCCGTTCTGGTTGGTCGGCCAGATGGCGGGAAACTTGAATAGCCGTCATTGGCCGAGAGCCTCCACTATAAAAGAGGCTGCCGCGACTCCGTTGTTGTTCAGTTCCAGAGAGAAAATTAAAAGCAACTAAAGATTAACTGATCTTGAGTCGTCTTTCCCACAACTTAACACTGGCGACGAGGATGGGATACTGAGACAAAGGAGACCAGTTGAGCACGTGGCAATGAGAACCAAGCTAGACAAGATGGCTGGCAACAACTCACCACCCGCACTGTTCAACCCAGTTATGGAAGACTGGGAATCGTACATCGACCGATTCCTCATGTTTCTAGAAGGGAACGAACTCCAAGGAATATCCAAAAATAGGAAGAGAGCCGTTTTCCTCACCCACTGCGGACCCACCGTCTTCAAAATGGCAAAGGCATTGGCGTCACCCCACAATGTAAAGAAAATGGCGTGGTCGGACTTAGACAAATTACTGTGAGCCCATTATACACCAACCATCTCATGCCTTATCAAGAGACACGAATTTTACAAGCGCAACCAAAAGGAAGACGAAAGCATCGGAGATTTTGTTGCAGCCCTAAGAGACATTGGAGGAATGTGCGAATTCCTAAACATGGACGAGGCTATGAGGGATCGCGTGGTCCTCGGATTAAGAGACCTTACACTACAGAGCCGATTATTGACCAGACCCAAAATAACATTGATTGAGGCCATAGAAGAAGCCACCACAGCAGAAGCAGCACAGAAATCAGCAGCCACCATGTGACAGATGAATAAAGTAACTCAAGAAACCCAAACTTCCGGTTTGCGTGGCTTCGGGGCAGCAGGAATTCGTGACAGCTCGCGATTCCTGCTGTGCTAGCCGTCGAGGTACCCCCGATCCAGATGGGTCAGGGGGATATGGCTGCCCTGTAGGGACAGCTGAAGATAGAGGGGAGTCGGAAAGGGAGGTGGGGGCATCGCAGACCCCCCCTTTCTCCGGGAAAACCCCTTTTTCCCAAGGCGGTGGAGCGGCGGTCAGCAATGGCCGCCACGAAGAAGCCAGCAACCGGGTAAGAACTGTGCTGGAGGAAGTGTGAAGAGTGAAAGTTCTGTCTGAGCCGGGTCAAGTAACACCTTTTAAATTGCCTGGAATTGAGCTGTTTGTTGCTGGAGGATACATTGTATCCCTAAGAAGAGCGAAAAGCGGCGGAAAAGCTGTTAAAGGGATTTTTTTTTTTTTTTTTTTACTCTCCCACCCCACGGAAAAAGCAGAAATATTTGGATATATTAGACATTGAAAGTGGATTGTTTTGAAAGCTAAGATAAGAGACAAAGGGATTTTTGGACATTGAAAAATGTGAGAAATTGGAAAATCTCTGCTGGAGGTATGGATTTTTGATTATTAAAATTCTCATTGCAAGTGGGAAGGGAGAAAAAAAAAATTGGAGCAGAAGCTGAAAAAGGAGGAGATTGATTAGAACGTCTTTGTGGATCCCAAAAGAAGATATATGGTAATTGGACCTCTTTGATTAAAAATTAATTCAGAAAGAGAAAGAGAAGAAGGAAGAAAAGTATTAACTTTTGGAACTTTTTTTCTTTTTTTAATTGCTTTTGATTGTCTTTGATTAAAAATTCTTGTGGTTGTTTTGGAAAAAGTTTCCCTTTTCATAATGGCATCGTCTGTGGATGAACTAGAGATTGAATATCAAAAATATAAAAAAGAAGATACTTTGGGCGCTTTGTTTCAATTCTTAGAAATGGCGTTATGTTCCTTTGAAAAGTTGATTACGCAGCAGAAGGACTGGGACAAGGAAGAAGAGGAAGAAGAAGCCATCTTTGATGAACAATGGGTCCCTTCTGGAGAGGAGGACAAAAAGGATAAGAAAAAGGGGATTTTAAGAATTATAAAAACAACCAAAAGAGAGAAAAATGAGCGAAAAGATGGAGGCAAGGTTAGAAAGCAAAGGAAAAGGAGCAAGAAAAGCGAAGAGAAAAAGCAAAGGGGTAGAAAGGGCAAGGAGAAGAATAAGCAAGAGAGAAAGGGGGGGAGGAGAAGCCTTAATGTGGGAAAGCAAGACCTAAGGAAAAAAAGTTTATTTAGAGATAATGGGTGAATTTAATTTAGATTAAAAGAGGGATTCTGGAGGGTATATAAGAGTGTGTTTTTATATGTATATTTAGAATATAAAATTTATTATGTAATTTTAGAATTTTTTTTATACAGAATCCCAAGAAAGATTGCTATATGTAGTATTTCTAAGTTAGGGTAATGAGTTATAGATGTTACTCCAATTGGTGTACAGGAGAAGTATAGTAAAAGAAAAAAAAGATGAATGGATAATTGGAAATAGAACAGACAAAGAATGTTGTTGAAAATGGTAATAAGATATGGAAGGATATATATGCTTTTTTTTTGGATTTTGTGTATTGATAAAAGGCAATAAAATTTTAATTAATAAATAATTTGGATGGAAAAGAGAAGTAGGGACAAGATATGAAGTTAATATTATATGAAATATTGATATTATAATCTGGAAATGTTATGCCTTATTGGTCTATTATTATTATTTTTTCTTAGAAAAGAATTTATAAGCTGCTATGCCTTGATTTTTTGTGCATTGTTTTTATAAAACTGATAAAAATGGTTTTATATATATATATAAAAAAGAAAATGATAATAAGATTTGGAAGGAGATATGGGTTGAATATGATGTTTGAATTTGTGTCTGTGTAAAGAGTTTTAACCCGGGAACAGACAACCTTCAGAAAAGATCTTTTAGTTTTGTTTATGTTTTGTGTTTGTATGTTTGTGTATTGTGCTTATGGTAAAACTAACAAAATTTGTTTTTTATAAAAAAAAAAAAAGGAAAGAATCAATAAAACCTTGGAGGAATGTTAGACGAGAATAATTTATACAAGCCAGAAAGAAAAGAATATGATGACTATAAAATGGATAAATATGGAAGAGAAATGAAATTGAATAGGAGTAAAGAAAAAAAATGAGAAACTTGCTGAAAGATGTCTGTGTGTCCATATGGAGATGGGATAAATTGGAATTATGCTGTATAAAAATAATGTTTTGTTTGACTTGTAAGGATTTACAATGTTAAGAGGTTTTATGTGTTTATGTATTTAATGGTTAATGATGTGTTGTTTTATCTTTAAAATTAATAAAAATTTGTTTCAAAAAAAAAAAGAAACCCCAAAAGACACTAACCAAGCTCAAAACAAGAAGCAAGAGGAAATTCAAAAACCCACCATCATGACACACCATGAAGGCATCGATTCCCTATCCGAAACCGATGAGGAAGAAGAAGTAAATCTACTTCGGTTGGAGAAAGGCAGACGGGAGCGCAGGGAAAGAAAGTCAGCATTTCGTTGTGCTGGGTGCGGAGGAGACCACCCACGTTCCACATTTCTTCGATGCTATTTGCAGGCATTGTGAATGACGGGGACACATAGCTAGGGCATGCTGAAACAGAAATAACTATAGTCCTAGACAAAGAGGAAATACCCCCCCCCAGAACGAGAGAAAGGCAGACAGGGGGCCATTGGAGCCAAGAAAGCAGAAACAAGCGGTGGAAAGAAACCAATAGAAAAGAAGAAACACACCAGACAATAACTATTGGACACACAAGTGCAGTCAATGCAAAGAAGGTAGTCACCATAGAAGGCCAACTATGTGAGATGGAGGTGGATTCCGGCTTGTATCTATCAATGGTATCATGGAACACTCTTAAAAGCCTGATACCCGACATGAAAAGAAAGGAACTAGAAAAACAAAAACTCACCCTTAAAGACTATCAGGGAAACAGAATTCCCGTAGTCGGAACCGGACATTTCCAGATCAAATTTAGAAAATACACGAAAGTCCTTCCACTGACCATAGTCAACTGGGATCGCCCCAGCCTACTGGGACTCGAATGGTTCGAACCGTTAGGAATCGGAGTGACTGGAATAAACTACATCACTAAGATAGACTGGGAAGAGAACCTGATGAGAGAATTCCAGGACATCTTCAATGGAGAACTGGGCAAGTACCGAGGGTCCCCTATCTCATTTAATTTGGATCCTAAGATAGCCCAAATAAGGTTAAAGGTGAGACGAGTTCCTGTCATGTTAAAACCAAAAATTGATGAACAATTAGATAAACTTATCGCACAGAGGGTATTAGAACCAATAGACAACACAAGGTGGGAAACCCCAATTGTGACTCCTATCAAACCAGATGGGTCCATACGCATCTTTGGAGACTACAAGGCCACCCCCAACCACGCATTACAACAAAGTGCATACCCAGTTCCGGTGGTACAGCACCTGTTACACTCTTTGGGGGGAGGTAGAATTTTCGCGAAATTAGACCTTGCGCAAGCTTATCAACAGTTGCCAGTTGACTCAGAAACCGTGGAAGCACAAACAATAGTGACTCATAGGGGGGCATTCAAATGCAAAAGACTACAATTCGGAGTTAGTGTGGCCCCAGGGATATTTCAGAGTCTAATGGAGCGCCCACTGCAAGGAGTAGTGCCATATTTTGATGACGTGCTGGTATCAGCCAATGACAAAGAACAACTGGAAGACTACCTGAGTGAGGTCTTACAAAAATTTAAAGAGGTAGGACTTAAAGTTAAAAGAGAGAAGTGCCAATTAGCCACCGATAAGGTTGAATTCCTGCGATACCTTATAGACAAAGAAGGGATCCACCTCACTGAAAAGAAAATCAGAGTAATCAAGGGAGCTCCCAGACCCAGAAATAAAACAGATTTACAAGCCTTCTTGGGACTTATTCATTTTTACAATGTATTTTTGCCACAGAAGGCAACGATAACAGAACCGCTACACAGGTTGCTGGATAAGAAAGCTATCTGGACCTGGGGGCGATGAGAAGAAACTGCATTCCAGGGGATCAAAGACTTAATTATATCAGACTGTGTACTAATCCAATACAGCGAAACCCTGCCACTAACATTAACCTGTGATGCATCACCTTTCAGTGTTGGGGCTATATTCAGCCATATATTACCCAATGGAAGAGAAGCACTGATTGCATTCTATTCAAAAACTCTCTCAAAAACAGAGCGGAACTACAGCCAATTGGATAGAGAAGTGTTGGCTGCAATAACAGGAGTTAAAAGGTTCCACGAGTACATCTGTAGCAGGAAATTTACACTGGTCACAGACCATAAACCTCTTTTAGGAATACTTGCAGGAAACAAGCCTACACCCAACATATTGTCACCGCGGATGACGAGGTGGTCTGAATTCCTCGCTGCATACAACTATGAATTAATTTACCAGCCAGGAAAGAATATAACACACACTGACGCCCTGAGCCGTTCTCCACTACCTGAGTTAGATGATGATCCAGCACCAACCACATCAACCCTGCACATTGAGACCCTGGAAAACCTACCTATAACAGCAACAGACATTGCGAAGAGAGACAGAATCCTGGCGCAGATTTTAAATTGGGTAGGTAAAGGGTGGCCGGAGACCGAAAGTGATGAGACTGTTAAACCATTTCGGCATAGGCAAACTGAACTATCTATTTTAAAAGAATGTGTACTGTGGGGGGAATAGAGTGATCATACTGGACAGATTGAGGGAACAAATACTTAAATTATTACATGAAGGTCACCCGGGTATTGTCCGAATGAAGTCTCTGGCTAGGAGTTATGTATGGTGGCCAGGGATGGATATGGACATAGGGAAATGGGTAGCAGCGTGCAAACAATGCTAAGAATCTAGACCTGCACCCCCTTCTGCGCCTGCACTGGACTGGGAAACACCTAGGGGCCCATGGTCTAGAATACACATTGATTTTGCTGGACCAACTAAAGGACACACATTCTGGCTGAACAGGGCATAAGATAGCTTTAACAGTGCCCGGTCGGGCAGCTACAAATGGACAGGCGGAACGCATGGTCCGTTATACTAAGGAAACACTACACAGGCTAGAAGCTGGGGACATCCAGGAAAAAATATATAAATTGCTCACGATGCAGCACATTATGCCAAACACCACAACTAATAAAAGCCCAGCAGAACTATTGATGGGAAGAAAACTTAGATCTAGTCTAGATAGACTACACTCCACATATAGCACAGAAAAGCCAATAGACTCCTCCAGTAAGTGCCGTACATTTAAAACAGGAGAACGGAAAGAGCTGGAGGAGACATATAGACCAACTCAGATCAAGGGCCCTATCAAGAAACACTAACAACCAAAGGGAAGAAGGAGAAGAGCCCACACAAACACAAGAACCAAATCAAACATTAAAACAAAATAATAACCAAACCAGAGAGGGGGGAGACCCCTCAAACACAAACGAGAGGGGAGGGGGAGACCCTCCACAAGCACGAGAAATAACAAAACAAACCCTAACAACAATGCAACAACCAATACCACCAATAGCCCTGAGGGGAAATCGAAATCACGTACCTAAAGAAGTAGAAAACTTCGGAAGACTGGAGTAGGTGTCGGTAAACCATCACAAAGCCACCCATGGCAGGAGCAGCCAAGCTGACTCAACCAGCCCAGAAAGACCAGGTGGGAGCAGCATGGCTGACTCCACCTTCTAGGAGGTTCCACCGAAGAGGACGGGAGGAACAGCGAACCCGTCCAAGCAGTCTGAAGACAACACCATGACTGAATTGCGGAGGTCCAGTAGAAACCACAAGAGCCCCACCTATTTACGTGACTACATAACATAGGGATGGCCTGATTGGTGGGATTGGACCACATAGGGAGGGGTGTTATATATTGGAATGTTTAAATGTTCTGTTCTGATTGGTCGGCCAGACTGCGGGAAACTTGAATAGCCGTCATTGGCCAAGAGCTGTGAGCAGCTGCTATAAAAGAGGCTGCCGCGGCTCAGTTGTTGTTCAGTTCCAAAGAGAAAATTAAAAGCAACTAAAGATTAACTGGTCTCGAATCGTCTTTCCCACAACTTAACACTTTGTTTTGGAAGAAAGAACAGCATTGATATCTCCTAAGTTTTGGCACACTAGGCAGTGCCAACTCAAACCTAAAGATGGTTCTGCTGCCATGCACTGCAAACTATAGAATGATATGTTATTGAAAATTCACATATTCCATTTAATGTCTTTCATTCCCATGTATACAAGCATACTTTTTTCTCTCTTTTTAAAATTGTGCTGAAAAGGTTTCTACTTCCCTGAATGGACTCTTGAATGTAATCACTCAATGTTTATTTTTCAATTAATGTAGTACGTTTTAGTGCCAAAAACATATGCATATCTTTGAAACAACTCTCTTTTCACATTACCGATCTGTTGTAAGTGCAATACAAAACCTGAGGAAGAGAGAGGCAGCCTCCAAAAGAGAATTATACCTCCTCTTATGCTTTGACAGGAGCCCTCTAGAGAGTACCAATGCTATATACTAGAACAGGAAGCTGAAAAGCATCCCAGAGGAAAGCAATTTTAAATCATTTCTGCACTGTGGCCAGGAAAATTGCATGGTGGTGTCCATGAATTCACCAGAGAACAAGTTTATTTTGATTGCAGAATGGTCCTTTATGGCAGTGTTTCTTATCTTTGCAACCTTAAGATGTGTGAGATTAAACTATCCCAGCCAGTATGCTGGTCAGGGTTGAAGAGTTGAAGCCCATACATCAAAAAAATTTGCTGAGATCAAAAAATACTGCCCTAAGCTATTTAAAGTTTTGTAAGTTATAACATACCGCATATCTTTAGCCAGGCTGGGCAAATGACCAACATCGTTACATAGATGTTATATCCAGGGGTGGGATTCAAATTTTTTACAACCAGTTTTGTGGGCATGGCTTAGTTGGTGGGTGTGGCTTGGTGATCATGTGACTGGCTGGGTGTGGCCAATTCAACATCACTCACATTGAGGCACGCATCTCATCACCTGGCCTCTCATGACTGTGGGGATGCTGCAACAGTTGTAAGTGTGAAAAATGTGATCTTTCCCATACTTTGTAGTTATGAAATATATATACTTTATGCTCATATGGGTATTATATTATAGTGTTTTTTATGGCCTTAATGAGTAATAATTGCATATTGAAAAATTACTGTTGCATAAAAATGTGATTCCTGCCAAGGAGTGCAATATCCAGCCGCCAGAAGAGTTGAAGCATATCTGCATTTTTAAAGGAAGCAAGGTCAATATATAAATTGGTCCACACATAATAATGTGTGGAATAATGCGTGAAACCAATAATCACAATAATGTGTGAAACACAATAATGTGTGAAACCATACCCAAAGGCTTAATTTGCATATGGACCAGACTCTTGACTTATTCAAAAGCCATAGTTTTAAAACTCTGATTTAGTATTATTTATGAGCCTAGCATAGAGATTATTGGGAGTAATATAATGATTTTTGATGGGATTTTTGTTGAGTGTTCTGTGAGAATATAGGTCTGAAATCTGGACTGATCAGAAAATACCATCCTGGTGCCTTCTTACAACACAGTATAAATTTATTGCCAATACAATAGCAACTCCAATCTCAAAGCGTTCAACTTGTGTTAGAGTGGAAATTGCAGAGAAAGAGAGGAGAGATGACATAACAATGAGATTGTAAGAAATGTAAAAAAGGATGAAAAATGTAAATGGTGTGGCTAATAATAATAATTGTTATAGTCTGCGCATGGGTGCAAGGAATGGAGACGAGGCAGTGAATAGTGAACTTCAACTCTTTATTAATCATCGTGAACAGAGCAAAAACCTGGGGTGGCAGCAGCCCTTTTATAGGGCAGGCTGCTGACCTATTAACCAATGAGAACATGGAAGCATTAAACCCTTGAACCAATGAGAGTGGCTCGTTAACAGCCAATCAGATTCCCCAGAACGGACCAATCCAATATCGCTATTATCGCCCAATCAGAAGTGCAGGATTAGAACCCTGCTTTTTCTTTAAGCTTTGATAAACTTTATTTAAGCGTTTTTATTAGTTCATAACACCCCTTCCCCCTGGGTTCCGTTTGAGGGGTGCGGTGACATAATCTCTAAGATATGTGGGTTGTTTTAACTGTCTATTAGATTTGCGTTGTCCCACCGGTTCCCGTCTGCAGTCCAGCTTCGGTGGGACGTTTTTGGACATATCTGGTACCAGCGGTTCCTCATTCTCGCTGGATGACTCGGTGCCGCTAATTCTGTCATTGTTGTTGTCCTCCGATCTTAGCGGGCTAGCCTCCGTTGTGGTATTCCTCTGTGGTGAGGCCACACCCCTCCCTTCTTCATTAATCACGCCTGCTCACTGACTTCCTTCACTTCTACTCTCCCCTATCTCGAATTTGGCTTCTTCGACATCCCCTCCCCCCTCAGTTTGGGAGTCCCAGGAGTCGCGGGAACTGGGTTGTAGCCTAGAGCAAAGCTGATCTATATGGCATTTCCATACTTTTCCGTCGCAGGTTTGTACATGGTACGATCTGGGCCCAGTGGTTTGAATTACGGTTGCTTCGATCCATAATGGTTCGCTGGAGAGATTTTTAGCGAAAACTAAGTCGCCTACCTTGAACTCACGGCATTTCCCGCTGGATCCACAGGGTTTCTCTGGCTTGTAGGAAGGGTGAAGTCGGTCGAGGTGGGAATGCAGCTTGTGTCCCATCAATAGTTTAGCTGGCGTCTTGTTGGTGATGCTGTGTGGAGTGATGTGTTGGAGTAGGAGTATTCTGTTTATTTTTTCATCAATGTTCCCATAGTCCATTTTATGGAGAGTTTTTTTTAACAAATTGTACCATGCGCTGGCCCTTCTGTTAGCCGCAGGGTGTGCTGGCGAAGTTAGCGCATGGCGGATGCCCCGATCCGCTAAGTATTGTTCAAATGCCAGGACGGTGAACTGGGGTCCGTTATCGGAGACCAGGACGTCTGGCAGTCCGTGCGTTGCGAATAGCTTGTTCAATTTCCGGATGACGGACTCCGTTGTAGTATTCTTCATTTCATGGATCTCGAGCCAGTTGGAATAGGCATCCACTGTTAGGAGGAATATATGTCCTTTAGTAAGTCCCGCAAAATCAACGTGGATGCGGGACCACGGCCCCCAGGGGGGTTTCCCATTCTGTTGGAGTTGCTCTAGGTGGGGGCACTGCTGACTTCTTGGCACTTTAAGCAAGTCTTTACCCAGGCTTCAATTTGTTTGTCAATGCCCGGCCACCACGCGTAGCTTCGTGCGAGTGCTTTCATACGCATGATGCCAGGGTGACCATCATGCAATGTTTTCAATACTCTCGTTGTAACCGCTCTGGGACGACGACTCTATCTCCCCATAAGATGCAGCCTTTTTGAGAAAACAGTTCTGTTTGCTGGTTTCTGAGGGGTGAAATCGTCAGAGGTTTGTTCTATTGGCCATCCTCTTTCGACCCAGCTAAGGACTCGCGATAAGACAGGATCTCGTTTTGTTTCAATTGCAATGTCTCTGGCTGTTAGCGGTGGTGACTGTAGCGTTTCAATCTGGAGTGTCGTAAGGGTTGGAGCTGGGTCGTCGACGGTTTCCGGAAGTGGGGCATGGCTCAATGCATCAGCGTGGGGAATAGCTTTCCCCGGGCGGTGTTGTAATTTATAGCTGTACACATCTAAAAACTCCAACCAGCGAGTCATTCTCGGTGACAATATATAGGAGGTTGGCTTGTCTCCCGCTATAATCCCTAACAACGGTTTGTGGTCGGTAACAATAGTAAAAACTCGTCCATACACATATTCATGAAACCGTTTCACAGCAGATACAACAGCAAGAGCCTCTTTGTCGATTTGGCTATAATTACGTTCAGTCTTTGACAAGGTCCTTGAAAAATAGGCAATAGGGGCCTCACTACCATTTGGTAACACATGACTCAAAATGGCTCCTACTCCAAACGGTGACGCATCATATGTAATTGTTAAAGGGAGAGTCTTGTTATACTGCATTAAAACAGCATCTGAGGTTAGTAAGTTTTTCACTTGTCGGAATGCGTGCTTCTCGCAGTGTCCCCAGACCCAGGTTGCTTTTTTGTCGAGAAGTCTATGGGGCTCAGCTACGTTCACTTTCTGAGGCAAGAAGATGTTGTAAAAGTTAATGAGCCCCAGGAAAGCTTGGAGATCAGTTCTATTT
The DNA here is from genome assembly GCA_033807585.1 of Hydrophis major. Taxonomy (NCBI): domain Eukaryota; kingdom Metazoa; phylum Chordata; class Lepidosauria; order Squamata; family Elapidae; genus Hydrophis; species Hydrophis major. The sequence continues at coordinate 69,498,942 of CM066343.1, read as the reverse complement.
CTGGGTCTTGGGGCATTTTTGATTGCTCTCAGTTTGCTGTTAGTTTCATGAATATGTGTATAGACGAGTTTTTACTATTGTTTACAATTGATGCCCTGTTTATCGATTAGGTACCCCAGGAATTCTACTTTGTCTGTACACAGTTGACATTTTTTTTTTAACCTTAAGGCCAGAGTCTTTAAATTTCTGGAGAACCAATTTAAGACGCTTTTCTAGTATTTCTCTATTCGGGGCAGCAATTAAAACGTCATCAAAGTATGGCACGACCCCCTTGATCCCTTGCAAGTCTCTCCATCAGACTTTGAAAAATCCCTGGGGCTACGCTCACTCCGAATTGGAGTCGATTGCACTTAAAGGTGCCTCGGTGCGTAACAATTGTCTGTGCCTCTGCGGTTGTTTTATCTACAGGCAGTTGTTGGTAATCCTGTGCTAAATCCAATTTAGCGAAGACTTTTCCGCCTCCCAGGGAATGGAGAAGGTGTTGTACCACCGGTACCGGGTAAGCGTTCTGTTGAAGAGCGTGATTAAGGGTAGCCCGGTAGTCCCCACAAATTCTTAATGATCCATCCGGTTTGATGGGTGTTATAATTGCGGTTTCCCAATGAGTGTGGTCAGTTGGTTCTAAAACACCCTGGGCTATTAACTTATCGAGCTGCTCGTCAATTTTTGGTTTAAGGGCAAAAGGTACCCGACGAGGCTTAAGGCGGATGGGGGCTACTTCAGGGTTAAGGTTAAATGATATCAGGGTCCCCTTGTACTTGCCTAGTTTGTCTGGGAAAACGTCCTGGAATTCCTGGATGATGGCCTCCTCCCAGTTGTCACTTCTGGTTTGGTGAATGCCGGCTACCTTGATCCCGAGTGGGGCGAACCATTGAAGGCCTAATAAGCTAGGCCGGTCATGGTCGACGACGTCAGTGGTAATGACGCAGTACGATTTTTGAATGATACTTGGACTTGGCTGGATCCAACGACTGGGATTCGGTTCCCCTGATAATCCTTGAGTATGATTCTTTGGGCTCTGAGGTCTTGACGCCGGACGGCAGGGATTAATTGTTTAAGAGTCTTCCAGGAAACCATCGAGAGAGACAATCCTGAATTGACTTCCATCACACAAGGCTGGTTTTCGATGGTGACCTTTACTCGGATCTTCTTTGCGTCTAGTGATAAGGCGTAACCGATTGTAATGGTCTGGTGTGCCTCTTCTCTTCTCGATAAAATGGCCAGTGTTTTATTTCTGTAGGAGTGGTTGTTCCATTGGTGGTTCAAATGTTCCCGACTCACAGGGCGATTCTCTGTGGACTGGTGGTAGTTGTTACCCCTCTGAAGTGGGCTGGATCCTTGTTTGCTTCTACAGACCTTTCCGATGTGGCCTCTCTTCCCACAGAAATGGCAGAGCGCGTCGAGGAATTTTCAGTCTGATTGCGAATTTGCAGTCTGATTTGCCCCACAACCCGTGCATTGATGCGGTAGTCTTTGATTTCGCTGGTGGAATTGGTCACGTTCAGACCGGAGCTGGTTGACCTCCTCCTCATCACTTTCTGATGGCGATTCGAGGTCCTCGTGGTGGGTCGCTATTGTGTGCCTCTCTAGGTGAGGTGAGGTATTGCTGGCGAGTTGATGGAGTGGTGCATTGGTGCGGTGCATTTGGGTGGCCGACTTCCTGGTTGCTTCTGCTGCAGTAGCATCTTTGATGACATCAGCAAGGTCGATGTCCCCTTTTGCCATGATCTTGCTCTGTACTGTCTGGTCATCTAATCCCAGAACTATTCGGTCTCTCAGAGCTTCTTCGAGATCTGTGAACTCACAGAGGCCTCCCAGGTTCCGGAGATCCACGATGAAATCTGCAACGCTCTCTCCCTTCTGCTGGTCCCTCTGGTAAAATTCATGTCTTCGGACAAGCGTTGGTATGGTGGGTGCATAGTGGGCCCGTAGAAGGGGCGCGAGGACGTCCCAGTCCATGGTTTTCACCTCAGCTGGTTTTGCTAGTGACTTGGCCATCTTAAAGATGGCAGGCCCGCAATGGGTCAGGAACACTGCTCGCTTTTTTCCCGTAGTGGCATCCTTCAAGTTGTTGGTCTCCAGAAACATCTGGAAGCGATCTATGTATGAGTCCCAGTCTTCTTGTGCCGGGTCAAATGGAGCAGGTGGTATGGTGCCTCCAGACATGGTTCCATTGTCGATGTGCCTTCAGCCACGTGCTTTGTTTGGTGCTCTGTAGTGTTCAGTCAGCTCTGATGTCTCCGAATCCCACCTTCGTCACCAGTGTTATAGTCTGCGCATGGGTGCAAGGAATGGAGACGAGGCAGTGAACAATGAGCTCCAACTCTTTATTAATCATTGTGAACAGAGCAAAAACCTGGGGCAGCAGCAGCCCTTTTATAAGGCAGGCTGCTGACCTATTAACCAATGAGAACATGGAAGCATTAAACCCTTGAATCAATGAGAGTGGCTCGTTAACAGCCAATCAGATTCCCCAGAACGGACCAATCCGATATCGCTATTATCGCCCAATCAGAAGTGCAGGATTAGAACCCTGCTTTTTCTTTAAGCTTTGATAAACTTTATTTAAGCGTTTTTATTAGTTCATAACAATAATAATTTTATGTTTTAATTTTTAAACATTTTTAAAATATTCAGTTGACTGAGTTTCATGCTTAATTAAATAATAACAATAACAACAACTACTACAATAATAGGCAGCCACCTGCCACATAATACCTCAGAATTAATGGTTATCAAGAAAGAAAAAATAGTCTGCCTAGTGGACGAGGCAATATTTGGACACAGCAGGATGGAAGAGAAAGAACTAGAGAAGATAACAAACTACAAAGACCAAGCAAACAGAAATAGAACAATTGTGCCAAAAGAAAGCAAAAGAAGTACCAATAATAATATCTGCCTTGGGTGCAATACCAAAACAACTGGAGCACCACTTGAATACAATCGGCACTGATAAATTCACTTGGAATTTACTTGGAGCAGCTAAAATCCAGTTGCCTTTTGAAAAAGAACCTTTGGGATAGGTTGCTTTTGCTTTATCCTCACTGAAATCAGTGGAACAACAGGTCTATCAAAACTAACTTTCTAACTAATTTCAGAGATAAATAACCAATTTAGCCCAGCTTTATGAATAGCACAGATAATATACAGATGATTACATTCAGTCAAAATACTATTTACACATTAATAGGAACATATATAGGGATAGGAGTATTACTCTTCTGTGTGGAAAAAACAGTAGTTTCCAACAAAAAATATAGTACTTAAATGAAAAATATTCCATAAAAAGAACAATAAATTGGTTAAAGGGAACTTCTGGAAAAGATCTGAAAGGGCAGAAAACTCTAGGAAAATGGAAAAGTGGAAGCAATTCTATCAAGTGATTCTGTGAATATGAACATAATAATTACTTTGGTAATTATAGTACCTATAATAATTGCTTAAAGAGGAGATGCATGTATGTGTCTGTATATAATGTGTATCACATGCACATACACACACAATATACTAAACAGAGTCACTGTGTGAAATGAATAGTAGCTATATAAATAAGTGCAGAAAAGAACCCACATCTAAATTGTGCTCTGGATTTAACTGTATTAAGAATTTCAAGTACTTGCTGTAAAGCTGCAGCTTGGAAAGATGACTCAAAATCCAATATTTTTTTAGATATCCCTTTACAAGAGCAGGAAAGGCAAAAGAACTCAATTCCTGGAAAGGATGTTTTGACTTCACAGAATTCAAAAAGTATGTTACTTCAACATTTTAAAAAATAACCTGTACTGCAATTTTTAAAAAGAAAGTACAGGAAAAAAGTATACAAAAAATGAATTATAAAATTTTAATATCAGAATGAACAAAAATAAAAAAATAAAAATTGAACAAATTACCAGACAAAATTCTTAACATTCTGTAAAAATGTTTTTAATATATCACATCCTAAAATATGCAAGGAACTCTGTGGAACAGGCTTAGTATAATGCTTTAAATTAGTTAAGTTACTGATGGGCAATTTCTTTTTTTTTTAAAACAAATTTTATTGATTTTAAAAACAAACAAACCATCATTAACCATTAAATACATAAAACCTCTTCCATTATTAATTTTACAAGTCAAGTAAAATATTATTTTATGCAACATAATTCTGTTTTACACCATTTCAATATAAACATATAGATATCTCTTAACAAATTTCTCATTATTTCTCTTTTCGTATTCAATTTCATTGTTATTATTATTATTTTCTATATTTATCCAATTTATAATCATCATCTTCATTCCTCTCTGACTTGATTACCATTATTCTCATCCAGCATTCCTCCAAGGTTTTATTAATTTTCAAACAAAACATAGACACACAAAACACAAAAATATAAAACTTCTTTTAAAAAAGTAGTTTGGCCCCAGATTACCTCTCTTTGTATGGACTTCAATTAAATTCGTGCTCATCTTGTATACCATTACCTAACTTATTTACCATTCTATATCTTCTATATAACTTCTCCCCACTTTTCATTCTTCTTATTTCTATTTTATTTAATTCATTTTAATTTAAATCATTATATTTGTATTTTTTGTCCATTCTTTCCAGATTATCCATTTATCTCATTCCCTATAGTAAAAAAAAAAAAAAAAAGAATTTCTTCTGAAATCACTGATCAGAGTATGATGCCTTTCTATCCTCCCCCTAAATTAATATTTAAAATAACACCTGATACCCAATCTGATTCTGCTAAGTACATTCTACCTACTAACCTTTAAAGAGAAAAAATAATAAGTTCATAATAATTAATATAATTAGATAATAAATCTAAATATTAAATCTTATCACATTCCGATTGTCTATTTCAAAAAACAAGTGCTACAATTTTATTAAATTTTAAAATCTATCATTACTAAACATTTCAATATTTTAATCTTTTATTAATTCTTATAACATTCTAGTTTTCTATTTCTAATACATAATACCATCTTATGTACCTTGCAGAATCTTCTTTTTAAAAGAAATTATACCTTACCCTTTATCCCTAAAAAAAATTCCTTTTTTCCCATCTTGTTTCATACCTTTGTGGCTTTTCCCTCCCTTTTCCCTTCCTTTCTTATCCCCCCTGGCCTTTTTACCCCCCCCTCTACTAACCTCCGCCTTTTTAGCTTTCCCTCTCTGTTGTAATCCTTTCTCCTTTTGCTCAGTAACATTGAGTTGGTTTTGCATCTTATTTTTTCCTTTCTTAAGTGTTTTTTTTAAGTCTTAAGTCCTTCATTTTCCTTCCTTTCTTTCTCCTTTCTCTCTTAGTTAATTTTTTAGATTCACTGAAGATGGCATCTTCTTCTTTTTCTTCTTCTCCTTCTATTTCCTCCATCTGTTGTTGTGTTTGCTGATAAATAGCAAGTGCCATTGCTAAAGAAAGGAAAGCTTCTTTTATAGCATCCATATTTTCTTGATATTCCTTTCTAAGTTCATCATCAGATAAAGCCATTCTTTGTTCTTCTTAGAGCAACCAAAATGTTTCAAAAGTTAAAACAATTCCTCAAAGTCCCAGAGACATCAATCAGTCCGAACAATGCACAAAGTTCTCACTTTCTCTTCCTGGGGTGGTATCAGTAAAAGGGAAAAGAAAAAAAGCCCAGTCTGTATTTTACAGCCTTGTTGCAATCAATTTCTAGTCTCAAGATCTTCAAGGCATCTCCTCCAGCAAAATCTTAATATATATATTTTTTTGTCCTCTCCCTTCCCACTTATAACAAGAAGCCAAGTTTTTACCTTTTATAAAAAACAACAGGTTTCTCAATGGCCATTTGTTGATTCCATAGGGAAGGAGCGTAAACTTTCCTTTCAGCACCTCAATTTTGCCACTTGAAATCCTCCTCTGGAAACCAAGTATTTTTCAAAAAGTCATAGTTCTCAGGACTAAACGCCTCTTAAAGTCCTGGATCAGCCAAAAAACTTTCTCTTGAAAACTTTCTCCCCTCTTCCTCCTGCTCAGTCTTACCCAGCTTCTTTATGGCGGCCATTACAGACCGCCGCTCGACCACCTTGAGAAAAGGGGGTTTTGCCGGCTGGGGGTCTGCAACACCCCCAAACCCCTCACCAGTTCCCCCCTATCTTCGGCTGCCTCTGCAGGGCAGTCTTAGCCTCCAAACCTGTCCAGATCAGAGGCACCAAAACGGCTAGCGCGGCAGGGATCGCGCAGGATCGCGGAACCCTGCCGCTGGCGAAGCCGACAAACCGGAAGTTCCACTGATGGGCAATTTCTATTCTGATTAAATTGAATTCTTTTTGAATGGATTAAATTTAAAATATTGGTAATCTGATGAAAAAGAAGATAAACTATTAACACTTTATTTAAAACAACTGAAATAACAAAATATAATTTTTGAAATTTTAACAAATTGCACTGATACTTGTCCATTAATTTATAATTATTTCAATTAAATATAGAATAGAATAACAGAGTTGGAAGGGACTTGGAGGTCTTTTAGTCCAACCTGCTGCTTAGGCAGGAAACCCTATACTATTTCAGATAAATGGTTATCCAATCTCTTCTTTAAAACGTCCAGTGTTGGAACATTTATAACTTCTGGAGGCAAGTTGTTCTACTGATTAATTTTTTATAATTATCAGGAAAGTTCTCCTTAGTTCTAAGTTGCATCTCCTTGATTAGTTTCCACCCACTACTTCTTGTCCTACCCTCAGGTGTTTTTGGAGAATAGCTTGATTCCCTCTTCTTTCTGGCAGCCCCTGAGATATTGGAACATTGTTATCATGTCACCCCAATCCTTCTTTTCATCAAATTAGATATACCCACTTCCAGCAACCATTCTGTATATGTTTTAGTCTGTAATTCCCTAATCATCTTTGTTGCTCTTCTCTGCACTCTTTCTAGAGTCTAAACATCTTTTTTACATTGTGGCAACCAAATACTGAATGCAGTATTCCAAGTGTGGCCTTATCAAGACATTATAAAGTGATATTAATGCTTCATGTGATCTTGATTCTATCCCTCTGTTTATGTAGCCTAGAACTCTGTTGGCTTTTTTTGGCAGTTGCAGCACACTGCTGGCTCATATTTAAATGATTGCCATTAGGATTCCAAGACCCCTTTCACAATTACTATTGCGCAAGGTACCACATATACATTTCATACATATACATTTTGTTTTTCTTGCCTAAAAGTAGAACCTTATTTTTTTCACCATTGAATTTCATTTTGTTAGATAGCACCTAATGTTCAAGTCTGTCAAGATACTTCTGTATCCTAAGCCTATCTTCTGGAGTGTTAGCTATTCCTGCTAGCTTGGTGTCATCTGCAAATTTGATGAGTTCCCCATCTATCCCCTTGTCCAAATCATTGTTGAATATATTTAATATATATTTATTATAATATATTACATACATTTGATTATGGTGAATGAATGGCAAATAGAATGTATTTTTTGTGAGGCTGATATTTAACCATCATTGCAGGACTGCATGAATAGCTTGGAAGCATCTTTGAAGTTACAAGAAATATTGGAAAAATGATGAAAAATGACAAATCCCTGGTCCATGCGTCTTTCCAAAATGATTTCTTACAGTTCCAGTATATTTTATTTGATGTACTGTGTAAATCACCTTTATCTTTTACAGGAGACGTATGTAACATTGATTTAAAACCACATAAAGATCTTAAGTTTTGTGCAACTTATAGACATGTTTAGCTAATTAGTGAGTTTCAACAATATCAATGTTTGTGGAATGAAAATTTAATTGAACATCAACATCTACAGGCACAACAGAAATGTTACTATGAATATCTGTATACTCTCTAACAATTTTACAGCAACAGGCATATTTGAGCTTTATTACAATAGAGACTAATTAAGTTTCAGGAATATTTAAATTTGTGAAAATCTTACTTTTAAAATTGGTGGCATAAAGTTATATTAAAAATTATGGTCAGAGCCTGAAATAGTTACTTTAAAACAATTGTTTGTAAGGATTTCCAACAAATATAGATGAAACTTTTTTGATTAATGCACCTCAGTGACAATATAACCAACTTAAGCATATTTTGATTCTAGTATGAACCAGATACCTTAGCTGCTTCAAGTAAGTTTGAGATACTATATTTTCTGATTGAGTTTATTGTTGAAATTAAACTGACTAAAATTACATCATACATTTAAAAATACCTTTAAAGCTAAAATTACTGATATTTGTGACTTATGGAATAAAAAGTTGGAATACTTGATAAGGAAACATCAGTGGACCAAATACTTAAAATAAATCTGCTTCCTTAGATTTGAAGTTGAACATAACTCTATTAAAATATTTTATTACAAGTCTATTTATCTCCTGGAAAATGTTTCAGAATTGATGAATTGTAGATTTTCATTGTTGATGATGAAATAAAATGGATATTTTAATTCAAACAATTTGATTGTATTCAATTCATTTTTTTTGAAAAATATTATAATGTATGTTAATGGATATTTGGGTAAATGTTTTGAAATAATAGATATCAATGTTATTATAAATTATATTTCAAAATTGTGGTATCTGTTTTTGAGGAATAATGGTGAATAACTAAGAGAATTATATTGAGACATTGAAAAACTACTATTACCCCAGATAGACATATATAATTTATCAATTTTTATCTACTTTAAGATATAGCACAGTATGGTTTCCTTTGGCACATATTTCATATTTACAAGAATAGTTAAATTTATACACAATTTGATGTATTTTTACATGATTAAATGACCCTCCAACATTGATGCTCTGATCTTGGAAGAAACAAGAAGGGGCTTCAAGAACATTATAAAAATTATGTATCTTCAGAATCTCAAGTCCTCCAATTCCATCAAAACACCCTTGGAAGGGCAGAAAAATGGCATCACTTATTTCCTCTGCATAGAATAAATTGGAGGGAAACTTTTTTTTAAGATCTTCAGGCTAGAAGAAAAAAAAATGCCCAATTCAGCATGAGGAAAAACAGATCCTAAATCTTACATTTTGTTCCTGCTTACTACATCTCAGCATCTGAGGTATTTTTTACTAGGATCGTAATATGAAATGATTGAATATAATGTCTCTAAATATAAAAAGACTCAAATCGGTGCAGTGGTTAAGGAATTAGGCTAGAAATTGGTTGACCTTGGATTCTAGACCTATCTGAGCACAAAGCCAGTTGGTGATCTTGGACCAGTTGTTTTCTCTCATCCCTAGGAAAGAAGCAATGGGAAACCACTTCCAAAACACTTTCCCAAGAAAACTTCAGGGACTATGTCAGGGAATTGCCAGGTATCGACACTGACTTGAAGATGCATGCAAATACATCAATTAAAGCAATTAAAAATAATAGTGTGCACTGCATTAATGCATATATATACTCCTCAGAAAATAATTCCTTATGCTATTTTCAGAGTCTATTGTATTTGGGATAAAATAGCATATATTCAATTTTGGATGCAATTAAGCAAAGGAGAAGAGATATGCATAAATCTACCAAATTTGAAAATAGGTTGTTTATAATTATTTAAGTTCTACTGTGAAGAAATCTCAGGGCAATTTAGAGTAATTAAAATTAGAAGTTTAGAACTAGGATTTTGAGGAACAACATGGTACCAGCTGTGTCACCTGGAAAATGAAAGAGTTCTACTATGCCATCTGTGATACTACATGTATAACAAAATTTGAAGTTCAGAAGCTTATTAGAATATAATTTGTAGACACATTTCCAAGGATAATTCATAATCATACTTTCAAAAATATGCCAGCAATACAATTTAGAATAAATGAAATATTTCCCACTCTCTGATCAATTTTTATTCAAATGAGCAAACTGAACTTTAGCTAAATAAAAGTTTCAACATCAAATAGGAACACAGTCAAAAGAAAAAAGTAGTATCTTTATATGGCTTATTATTTTATCCATTTTAAGAGCTTTTTGGTTATTCTGTTACCAACAACAGTTAAAAAAGTTTATTATCACCTTATCTTGCCACAGCATGAAGAATCTGACTACTGCCTTCAAGTTTGGACAGTGTCATCTTCATATTTACAATACAGGTGAAACTAGAAAAATTAGAATATTGTGCAAAAGTTAATTTATTTTAGAAATACAACTTAAAAGGTAAAACTAATATATGAGACAGACTAATTACATGCAAAGCAAGATAGTTCAAGCCATGATTTGTCATAATTGTGATGATTATGGCTAACAGCTCATGAAAGCCCCAAATCTCAGAAAATTAGAATATTACGTGCAATCAATAAAACAAGGATTGTACATAGAACAATATCGGACCTCTGTAAAGTATAAGGTCAGTACTTGGTTTGGGCCCTGTTATGTCCTGAGCATGGGTGCAAGGATGGAGACGAGCCGGTAAAACAGTGAACTTCAAACTCTTTATTTACATGTGAAAACAGCTCAACTGATGGCCACGATGGGCCCCTTCATATAGGCAACTCTTAACTTATTTAACCAATAAAACACAGGGAGCGCTAGCTCCATTAACCAATGGAAGAGGCTCGTTAATAGTCAATCAGATTCTCCTAAACAGACCAATCTGATGTCGCTGTTATCGGCCAATCAGAAGTGCAGGGCCTGAACCCTGCACTTTACTTCAAGCTCCATGGCTGCCAACTCTCACGCAATCAGCGTGAGACTCACGCAATTCAACCAATTTTGACTGTCTCACTCTGATAAACGAAATCTCACGCTAAACCCCCAAAATGGAATGTACAAAAATAAATATATCTCTACATTCTCTGATATTCCGAAGTGAGGAGAGAATTCCACGCTGCAGGAAGCGGTTGCTCCTTTCCGCTCTAGGATGTCACAACTCTCTGGGCTTAACCCTTGCACTGCACTCTGCTCTGGCAGGCGGAGATGAGAGAGACGAACTCTCTATCCCCCATGAAGTACGACTACAGGGCATCCCTGGGTCTTTCTCGAGAGCTGAGCTCCCATCATCCCCTCCCCGCACCCGAATGGTCTCAAGGCCGCTGGGATTGGGGCGCAAAGGCGCGTCCCTCTCCGGCCTCCCTCTCGCAAGGGGAGCTGCCGTGGCTGGCCTCTTGCGCGCCTCGGCTTCTCTCGCTCCCCAGCCTGATGGGAAGTCCCTGGAGAGGGAGGGGGAAGAGGGGGGGAGGGCTCCTTCCCGGGTACATTGTGTCCCTCCCCCCGCCCTTTGCACCTAGATATGCGCCCCCCCAGCCTCCCCTGGGTCCAAGAGGCTGCAAGAGGGTCTGGCAGGGAGGAGCCTCTCCAGGAAGGGGGTCCTGCCAGAGGGCAAGCTGGAGCGGGGCGGGGGGGGCTCGCAAGGAGGGGGGGTTCCTGTCCCTTCCGAGCCCCAATCGCAGCCGGTGCAGGAGTTTCTCTCTTTTTAGGCTTCTTTCCCCACTTGATGCCAGGAACGTTTGGATGCTCTTTGGGAGCCCCTGGGAAGGAATCTCGCCTTGAGGGGTCTCCCCACAAATGCCAAGCAAAGGGGGGGGAGTGGCCACTGTCCTCTCCTCTCCTCCCCCAGACAATCCAGGACTTCCCTGTAGGGGAGCAGCTGATGGCAGCATTGCTGGGGGTCCCATGCACAGACTGGGAGGGGGGCGTTTGGGGAGTGAAGGACACCAGCCTCCCCCCCCATTCTGTGTGTGTGTGTGTGTGTGTGTGTGTGTGTCCATCTGCCTGCCTGGCCCTTTCCGACCCTTCAGCTGGACTGTGAGGCTGGTGGGTCCAAGACTCAGCCTGGATCCCCCTCCCCTCCGCAGGTGGGAGGCCCAGAGGGTGGGAGAGGGCTGGGAAGGGCCGTTTCTGCCCAGCTCCAAGGCCGGGAACCCTGGCAAGGCCCCCTCCACCCCCGGGGCCATGTGAGGGAGGCTTCTGTGGCCCTGAAGAGGCAGCCTGGAGGGGCCGGATCCCAGGCACTTGGGACGCCCCTCTCAGCCAGGGACCCTGGAGGAGGAGGAGAGCCGGAGCAGCCCAAAGGGACGGAGCAGATGGGCAGAGGCCCAAGAATGTGGACCCTTTCCGGCCAAGATGGTCAGTGAACTGCATTATTAATATCTTACAAATCCGGTTCAAGTACATTGGTGCTGCTTGCATGTATGTATGTATGTATATGTCCAAATCATGACTAAAGTATGCATCAGATTGCACCATTTAAAATGTAAAATTGTCAAAGCTCCCTACTGTGGAAGGGGGGACACCCCCCTTCCACACCATCCCCCCCTCGGTCGCTCCACTCCCTTGCAGTGTCTCACTCCGAACTATCACTCAAGGTTGCCAGCCCCTGAAGCTCTTAATGATCTTTATTAAGCATTTATTGATTCACAACAGGCCCCCTTTTGCAGCAACTACTGCCTCAATGCAGTGTGGCATGGAAGCTATCAGCTTGTGGCACTGTTGAGGTGTTATGGGAGACCAGGATGCTTCAATAGCAGCCTATTCTGATGTTGGTTGTTGTTCAGGAGCGACTTGACAAGAGGAATACATTTGAAGCCCATGTCCAGGTTCCGTCTGTCTGTGGTGGCTGTTGATGCACTGACTCCAGCCTCAGTCCACTCCTTGTGAAAGTCCCCAACACTTTTGAATAGCCTTTTCCTGACAATCCTCTCCAGACTGCGGTCATCCCTGCTGCTTGTGCACCTTTTTCTTCCACACGTTTACCTTCCACATAACTTTCTATTAATGTGCTTTGATACAGCACTTTGGGAACATCCAATTTCTTTTGCAATTACCTTTTGAGGCTTTTCCTCCTTATGGAGGGTGTCAATAATGGTTTTCTGCACAACTGTCAGGTCAGCACTCTTTCCCATCATTGTGATTTCTACTGAACCTGACTGAGAGACCATTTAAAGGCTCAGGAACCCTTTGCAGGTGTTATGGCTGACTAGAGTGGGTCACTTTGAGCCTAGAATATTGAACCTTTTCACAATATTCTAATTTTCTGAGATTGTGGATTTGGGGTTTTCATGAGTTGTATGCCATAATCATAGCAATTATGACAAATTATGGCTTGAACTACCTTGCTTTGCATGTAAGTTGCACTACTGAAATAAATTAACTTTTGCACAATATTCTAATTTTTCTAGTTTCACCTGTATGTTCCTATTATACTCCATTTTTAATGCCACCACTGAAAATCCCATTGGTCTGCCCTTAACTGCATTTAAAGATCTTAAGGCCAGAACAGATATTCTTAGGCAAATTCAATTAATCATGGCAGACTTTAAATACTATGTCTGTTTTGAGATCCATGCTTTTAAATACTTCAAGAGAATGCATATGACACAAATTGAGTCATTTACTTAGTTTGTGTTGCACAAGTATTTGATTTTGTTTAAAAGCAATTGCCACAATATGAAAATATTGCCATCGTGTTGTCACCTGTCTTGAAGAAAAGAATGTTCTTTTTTATAGAGTACAATGGTGCTATTATTATGCAGATTTTTATTTAATCTTTATTTGATTATGAAAAGGAGTGAGATCTCATTACATTGTTCATGTAATTTATATAAATAATTTATAAATAGCAATGTAGTTAAGCATTAAATGCTGCTTAACACACCTGGATAACCAAAACATTACTAATATTATTTCTGAGATGGATTGATGAATTGTATCAATTGATAAAGATCCAGTGTAGCTATTAATTTAAGAAATACTACCTGCTAATGACACATTCTGAATGAAACATTTATTAATTCATTTTCAATTGAATAATCCAATGACAAATCAATGTACCATGATGGGAGTTGGAGGTGTGAAAGTGGGGGGGTCTGAGGTTTGAAGTGATCTCCTGTTTGAGCAAGCTACAGTGAAATATGAATATGAAAGATGAATCTGCCTATGTGTTTTGGGAAGTTGAAGCTCTACCATCATGGGGTTAATAATTCTGGATATGGGGAATGGGCCAAGGAATTTTGGTGCTAATTTCTTAGAGGGTAGTAATGATTTTAAGAATTTTGTGGGCAAATATACACGGTCTCCAATCTTGAAAGGTTTAGGTTCGCAACGTTTTTTGTCTGCTTGAGTTTTGTAAACTGCTCTAGCTTCCTGTAAAGATAATCTTACCACTGGCCACATGGCTTGTAAGTTATCCATCCACTCCTTAAGGATTTCACGTTCTTTGGTGGGTAGTTCCAGCATGGGGTTGAATTCTTGGCCCATGGCTACCTGGAATGGGGTGAATCCCATGCTACTCTGGAATGAGTTATTGTATGCTACCTCTGCAAAAGGAAGAAGGTCAGTCCAATTGTTCTGTTGGTAATTAATAAAACATCTTAAATATTGTTCTAATACATTATTCACTCTCTCTGTGGATCTGTCAATCTGGGGGTGATTTCATGGGTGGAGCCTAATAGATTTAAAAACGCCCGCCAAAATTTGGATGTGAACTGAACACTCCTATCTGAGATAATCCATTGGGGCACTCCATGAAGGCAATAAATTTGTATTAGGAACATCTTTGCCAATGCCTTGGCGTGGAATAAAGTGAACCTGTTTGGAAAAAAGATCAGTTACAACCCAAATGAAAGTATTCTCAGCACTTTCGGAAAGCTCCACTATAAAGTCCATAGAGATCTCTTTCCAGGGAGCAAAAGGTCTGCTACTCTTTATAAAAGTCCAGGATATTTTCCTTGTCTTCTCTTTGCAGCAGCACAGGTGGGGCAGCTCGCAACATAGTTTTCAATGTCCTTTTTGAGGGACGGCCACCCAAATTGTCTTTTTTTTTTTTTGATAAAAATTTTATTGACTTTAACGACAAACAAAAAAACATATAAGACATAAAACATAAATATATATATATATATATATATATATATATATATATATATATATATATATATATAATTCTTCATAAATTTATGAAGAATTTATGACCAAAATTGTCTTTTGATGAGGTGCAGGGTTTTTACAAACCCAAAGTGTCCTGCTATTTTGGAGTCATGGCAGTGTTTCACGAGGTCCATTCTCTGGTTTGCAGGGAGATAAAGTTTGTTTTCTACCCAAGCCAGTTCATCTTTGAGTAAGCAAGTGTTTTTGTTAGCCTGGAGACAATTATCCTTAAGTAATGCCTTCTTAAATATTGACGTCGTTGTGTCTTCAGTCAGTGATGATTTTTTTTCTCTTGTGCCCGGGTGATTACTTTGGCTGCTTGTTGGGTCGGTTGGATTATCAGTTTTATAACCTCAATCTTTTTGCTGTTGTACTGGGGTTTTCTGGACAGGGCATCTGCTAATAATTTCTTTCTCCCAGGAAAATATTTGAGAGTGAAATTAAACCGTTTAAAATATTGAGCCCACCTTCCTTGTTTTTTGGAGAATTTTCATGGATTTCTCAGGGCTTCCAGGTTTTTATGATCAGTCCACATTTCAAAAGGGATTTGGTTTCCTTCCAGGAAATGTCTCCATGTGAGCATTGTCCACTGCACAGCATATGCCTCTTTTTTCCATATGGACCATCTTTCTTGGTTTCCGTCAGTTTCTTGGATGTATAAGCGCATGGTTGTAATTGTCCACTTTCATTCTTTTGGAAGAGGACTGCTCCAACTGCAACATCACTGGTGTCTGCTTGGATGACAAATGGTTGTTTGGGATCTGGGTGCTTAAGAACCAGTTCTGCTGAGAATAGATGTTTGCGCTTCTCGAATGCCACTTGGCATTCCATTGTCCAGGTAAAGGGTTGCTTTGGTTTGGGTTTCTCCCCCTCCTTTTCATTTTTAGCAAGTTTGTGATAGGGAGGGCGATGTTTGCAAATTGGCGATAAAAATTCGCAAACCCCAGGGAGCTTTGCAGTTGTTTGCGGGTGTGCAGTGGGTCACAGTCCAGTACAGCTTTTACTTTCTGAGGGTCCATCTCTATTCCCTTGTGGGATATTCTATACCCCAAGTAGTAAATTTTTTCTTGGTGGAATTTGCATTTAGAGAGTTTTGCATATAGTTTAGCGTCTAAGAGTTTTGTGAGGACTGCACGGAGTAGCTTGATGTGTTTTTCCATCATTTCCGTGTAGATTAAAATATCACCAAGATACACTAGAACCCCTTTATATAAAAATTCATGAAGGGTGTTAGGGATAACATTGTTTTACCCTAACTGGTTTAGGTAAATAATAATATGTAATCATAGTTTGTTATGTTAAAGTGTCTGCAACTTTAACTGTGGGATAGTAATTAAGGGAGTGGTTGTGAAAGCACTTTAAAAGAAGCAAGACGGCAGCTTGCTATCTCTCTGGCTTTGAAGTTCCTGATTACTGCAAGGACACAACACTGCATTGCTCGAATGGGAGAGAAAACAAAGGACTGGCTTGTAAGTGTATTGACATAGGGTATTCAACACGGACTTTGCTAATTGAATATCCCTGAATGGACTGACTAAATGATACATGACTATTGGACTGTTATTTTGACTATGCTATGAACTCATAATGGAATAAACTATATATTTGATAGCACAAGCGTATCTGTCATTTTTACTGTATGTTAATAAACATACAAGCTTAGCTCACTCATTTATCTGTGTGCCTATCTGACTAAGCTGCACATTCTGTTTAGCTTGTCTCCCTAACCCTGGTTGGGGAAACCAGGCTTAACACTGGTTATGGGCCCAGAGGCTGCAAAGTCAGTTTAACTAGGATAAAACAGATTTATGTAAAAGTGAGAGTTTGTGTTGTTATACATTACAGTAAACAGACAGCTGTGTTTTATTAATTATAGTTTTATATCCATATAAGAAAACATGGCACAAGTCAATCTACAAAGTTTGTCCCTTATATCCAAGCTGGATGGAACAAACAATGTATCATGGTCTATGAAATGTAGTATGCTTCTAAGAAGAGAAGGTTTGTGGAACATAATTGAAAATCCACCAAACGTAGAAGAATGGGATCCAGAGGATGATGAAGATAAACTAAAGATAGAAGAATTTATGCATAAAAATGAACAAGCAATTTGCATTATTGCTTTAACCTTAACTGATATGCAGCTTGTTTATATCCACGGAGAGAATACGGCTGTTGGGTGTTGGCAGAAGCTGAAGAGGATTTATGTTCGAGATAATGTTGGTGCTCACATAAATCTAACACGGAAACTTTTCAGTACACATCTCCATAAGAATGGTGATATGCTGAGTCATTTGAAAACTATGCAAAGCATTTTTCAAGAACTGCACGAGAAAGAGCTTATTTTCTCTGAACTACATCAAGTCTATATAATACTATCTTCCCTTAACGAAACCTATGACAATTACGTAACTTCACTTGAAATATTGCCAAAGGAAAGTCTAACTTTAACTGATATAACTGGCAGATTGATTGAAGAGGCCAGAAGAAGGCTTGAAAGAGACGAATTAAGGAGGCAGCAACCTCAAAAAGAAGATAATGAAACTCCTACTGCATATGCAATTAAAAGGTGCTTTAATTGTGGAGGAAGAGGACATTTGGCAAGATTTTGTAAAAAGGCAAAATGCCAGAACGCTGGCCAGAATACTAAAAGTCATCAAAAGATAAAGAAAAATTTAGAGTTAGCCATGTATACTAACGGAGCTGTAAAAAATAATTTATGGGTGGTAGATAGTGGAGCATCTCATTGTATAACTAATGATAAGAAAAATTTTATTAAAATGTCCAAGAGTACACAGCAGATATCGTTAGCCAATGGCTGGAAACTGAAAGCTAAAGGTCAAGGTATAGCATATTGTTCTTTTATAAAAGAGAATGTAAAAATGTTATATGTACCACAACTTCAGTTTAATTTAATTTCAGTTAGAATTTTGGTTAAACTAGGATATGTAGTTACATTTAGGGGAGATAACTGCATAATTGAGAAAGAAGATAAGAGAATTACTGCATCTTTAAGAGGTGAATTATATGTGTTAGATGGTTTAAAGGTGGCTAACACAGTTTATGAAAATAAGAAACCTCATGATGAATGTATTCACTTGTTACATCGAAGGCTAGGGCATTTAAATTTTAAAATGCTTAAGAAAACTGTTGAATTATCTAAGGGAATAAGTTTAAAACCTTGTCATAAGTATTTGCAATGTAATATCTGCAATCAAAGCAAAGCAAGGGTAACACCGGCTAATAGAGTTGATGGATTTACTACCAAAGAGCCTTTAGAGGTAGTATTTGCAGATTTAATAGGTCCTAAAAAACAAAGTGTAGGAGGAGCTCGTTACATACTAAGTATAATGGACCACTATTCTAGATATGGGTTTTGCTATTTAATGAAGAGCAAAACTGAAACATATCAAAATCTCTTTAATTGGATAAAATTTGCAGAAAGGAAAACTAAAAAGAAATTAGTAACTCTTATAACAGATAATGGTACAGAATTTACAAATAATAAATTCCAGAACAGACTAAGAATGTTAGGTATTCAACATAAAAAGTCTGCACCATATAGGCCACAACATAATGTCTTTATAGAGAGAAGAGGCCAAACATTACAATCAATGACACGATCTATGATGTCTGATTCAGGATTACCTGACAATTTATGGGGAGAAGCAATAATGTGTGGTAATCATATATTAAATAATGTTGTTAATTCAACAACAGGTGAATTACCATTCACATTGTGGTATGGTACAAAACCTGATTTAAGTTACATGCACACATTTGGAGCACCAGCATGGGTGCATATCCCTTCACAACTTAGACACAAAGGACAGCATAGAGCTAAAAGATTATATTTTGTAGGATATACATCTAATCATAGATCTTATAGATTCTGGGAACCAGGTACATCTAGAGTTTACACCAGTGCTAGTGCTAAATTCCTAGAACATGTAGGATGGAATAGATTAGAGCAAGATTTAAATAATGAAGTAATTATTGAACCCTACAAAAGGCAGAAAGATCAGACTAGTTATAAGAAGAGTCCAATTAAAGAAGAAGTCCATGAAGAGCAAATAGGACCAGAACAAGAGGAAACTGTTGATCAGGAAGAGTTAGATAATCAAGAAGAGTTAATAAATGAAAGTCCACCTGTAAGTCCTGTAATACCTAGACGTACTACACGTGTAACTAGACCACTTGATAGGTATCAAGCAAGTATAGTTTGCCAAGTAACTAAAGTTCCAACTAGTGTAGATGAACTTAGGATGTATCCTGCTAAGGATCAGGAGAATTGGCAAAAGGCAATGGAAAAGGAATTAAATTCATTAAAGGTAATGAAAATTTATGAAGATGCTAAATTACCTCCAGGAGAAAAATCCATTGGGTGCAAATGGATATTTAAAGTAAAAACTGGAAATGATGGGACTGTTACCCATAAGGCTAGGTTAGTAGCTCAAGGATTTAATCAAACTGCATCTGATTATGATGAAGTTTTTGCACCAAGTCTTAAAGCAACATCTTTAAGAGCAGCATTAGTGTGGGCAGCTAAGAAAAACTATGTCATTAACCATTTAGATGTAGAAACTGCTTATCTACATGCACCATTGCAGCACACTATATATTTAAGAAAACCAGTAGGTATAAAAGACTATAAAGTAAATAGTAATGATTGTTGGAAACTCAAAAAGAGTCTTTACGGATTGAAACAATCTGGGTTTGAGTGGAACCAATATATTGTGAAAGAGTTAAACAATATAGGTTTTAAATCTGGTTTAGCAGATCCATGTGTGTTTAAAAGAGAAAATAATGGAACGGTGTCATTATTGTTATTATTTACAGATGATATTGCTTTGATAACTAAGACTAATAATGAAGCTAATGAGATTATATCATTATTAGCCAAAAAGATAAAATTAAAGCATTTAGGTGAAATTAAAAAGTATCTAGGATTGACAATTAACAAAACAAAAAATGGTTTTAAGATATCTCAAGAAGATAAAATTTGCCAATTAATTAAAACGTTTAAAATGGAACTTTGTAAACCGGCAAAGACTCCAATGAGTCAGGAAGTTTGCCAAACTGATGATCAAAGTCCCAAATTTGATAAGTCCATATATCAATCTTTGATTGGTAGCTTATCATATATAAACAATTGGTCTAGGCCAGATATAGCTTATAGTGTAAATCAGCTGGCACGTTTTAATACGGATCCACAACAATGTCATTGGCAATCATTAAAGAGAATTTTAAGATATCTTAAAGGAACAATGAACCATGCATTGTATATAGAACCAAAGAGTGATTTGATTCTTAGTGCCTATGCAGATGCAAGTTTTGCAACTGATATAAACACAAGAAAATCAACATCTGGGATGGCTATATTATTTGGTAAGACACTAATAGGGTGGAGGTCAATCAGACAACAGCATATTAGCTTGTCAACGATGGAAGCGGAATTTTCATGTCTGTCATTATTATGCACTGACTTGATTTTGTACAAACAGTTATTATTAGACATGGGTATAACTGTAAAAGATTCCATTATTGTGTACGAGGATAACCAAGCAGCTATACAATTTGCTACTAGTATTGCTGTTAAAACTAGATCAAAGCATACTGATTTAAGATACTTAAATGTTAGAGAATCTGTAAAGAATGGGCTAATTAAATTGGAATACTGCATGACGGAAGAAAACATTGCAGACCAATTTACAAAAGCTCAAGGAGTAATTAAGTTTAAAGAGAGTTGTAACAAATATGATTTAAAGATGTAAATAGTTATATTATTATTTCCTAAAAGGGGAGAATGTTAGGGATAACATTGTTTTACCCTAACTGGTTTAGGTAAATAATAATATGTAATCATAGTTTGTTATGTTAAAGTGTCTGCAACTTTAACTGTGGGATAGTAATTAAGGGAGTGGTTGTGAAAGCACTTTAAAAGAAGCAAGACAGCAGCTTGCTATCTCTCTGGCTTTGAAGTTCCTGATTACTGCAAGGACACAACACTGCATTGCTCGAACGGGAGAGAAAACAAAGGACTGGCTTGTAAGTGTATTGACATAGGGTATTCAACACGGACTTTGCTAATTGAATATCCCTGAATGGACTGACTAAATGATACATGACTATTGGACTGTTATTTTGACTATGCTATGAACTCATAATGGAATAAACTATATATTTGATAGCACAAGCGTATCTGTCATTTTTACTGTATGTTAATAAACATACAAGCTTAGCTCACTCATTTATCTGTGTGCCTATCTGACTAAGCTGCACATTCTGTTTAGCTTGTCTCCCTAACCCTGGTTGGGGAAACCAGGCTTAACAAAGGGTTTCATTGATCAATTGCATACACATGACAGGCACTTCTTGCAGTCCAAAGGGGAGCATTTTAAATTGGTAGCATCCAATGGTGTGTTAAAAAAAGCTGTCTTTCACTCACCCCCTTCCTTTATTCTGATGCGGTAATATACCTCTCGTAGGTCTAACTTTGAAAAAAAATTTCCTTTTGAGAGGTGGGCTAACATGTCCTTCATGAAGGGGAGTGGATACATACTTTCTATGCAAATCATGTTCAATTTTTTGTAATTAACACACAAGTGTACTGAGCCAGTTTTGGGAGTTTAGCCCCTGGTAGGATTTTGATAGCGCAGTCTGTGGCTCGATGGGGTGGGAGTTCATCACAAGCTTCCTCACTAAATGCTTGGGCCAGATCCTGGTACTCATTGGGGATGTTAATGGGTTCAGCCAACTGTCCGGTCATGGCTGATTCTCTGTTCTCTGTCCTTTTCTTTATCCTTTCCTCTGAGCTTTTTGAAAATATTACATCTCTCTGGAATTGTACGGTTCCTTTCCTCCAATTTATTTTTCGATTCCATTTCTGCAGCCTTGTGAGACCTAGGATTAATGGCTCTTCCATTCCTAGGGCTACAATGAATGTGAGCATCTCCCTATGGTTCCCTAGTCTTATTTTCAATGATTATGTGGTAAACCTGGCTGGCTCCCCACCCACCCCGCTATAGGTTCCATCTAATTGGCAGAAAGTGATGGGATTTTCCATTTCTTTCAGTTGGATTCCCAATTTATCTACAAGGGAGGAGTTTATTAGGCATCAGGTGCATCCCGAATCCAGCAACACTGCAACTTCCTCCCTCTTCCCTCGGCTGGGGATAAATAGTCTCAGGGGTAGGGTGATTGGTTCAATTGGATTGCTTACCAGTGGGTCAACTTCCAGATTGCTTTCGGACTGGCTCAGGTCCCCTCAGAGCATTTGGGAATCTTTCTCAGGGTTGGGGGGTGATCGGAATCCCACATCTACTCAGGACAGTCTCCTTTCCTTGAGGGCTGGATGTTCTGGGTTTCCCCCCTGATGGGTCATCTAGCTTTCTGGCAGGGTTATTCGAATGGCATTCTGCTGCGCGGTGTCCCTCCTTTCCACACTTAAAGCAACCAGACGTTCTTGGAGTCATGGTGGATTGGGGGTTGAAGACTTCCTGTTTCCCTGGGGTGGGGATCTTTTCCAAGACTTGCCACTGCAATACCGTTTTCGAGTCATGTCTATCTCTGCCTCCTCTGCCATCATGTACCATTCGTGCAAAAGGTTTGGAGCCCCATGGGCCAGGTAGGCAGCGTATAGGTCATTATTTAATCCATCTTTGAACCAACAGACTAGGAACACTCTACCCGGCCGGCCAGGTCACGAAATTCCTCGGTGTATTCTGCTACTGGGTGACGGCCTTGTTTTATGACACTAATGTGGTCGTGGGCTTTTCTATCGGCAAGGGGGTCCTTGAAGCAGTGGCATAAGGCTGTCATAAAGCGATAGAGGTTTCTTAATTCTGGGGCATTGACGTTGTGGAGCATCA
Source organism: Hydrophis major (assembly GCA_033807585.1). Taxonomy (NCBI): domain Eukaryota; kingdom Metazoa; phylum Chordata; class Lepidosauria; order Squamata; family Elapidae; genus Hydrophis; species Hydrophis major. Next base: position 69,476,246 of record CM066343.1, on the reverse strand, counting down.
CCATCCATCTGGCTGCTGTTCCTTCAAGGGCCAGGGTGACGACCCGTACTTGGGACCCCTGGGTTGGGAAATCCCACCCATATTCTTGCATGTAGGTGAGCACTTGCGCCAGGAAAAATCCCAATTTCTGGGGGTCTCCATCGAATTTTACTTCCAAGGGTGGATCTTTCTCTGCAGTTGTACATTTCTGGGTTGGCCAGGGTTAATCCCCTGATCCAGGGGGTTTAGGGGTTGGGTACCTGGTATGGCTGCTGGTTCTTCGGCTTGTCCTCTGCCTGCTCAATCTCCACGGCTTGAGTTCTCTCGTTATCTGGTTCCCTCAGTCTCCTGCGTTGTCGTCCTGGTGCATCCCTCACGTTGAGGTTCTCCAGGTCTTCCCTCACGAGGCGATTTATGTACTGTCTCATTCAGTCCTTGGCCGGTGGCTCCTCATCCTATTCTTCCTGATGCAATAGGGCCTCCAGCTCCAATTTCCACCCGGGTTTACAATTATCCCAGGTGAGGGTTACTCCTCTGGTTCTTCTGTCCCAGCTGTCTCTTTTTCCTATATCTCTTTTTCCTATGCCTATAGACCACCAGGGCTTTGTGGAGGTTTTGTAGGCAGCTTCACTGTCTTTGATGGGGTGCACCAAGTCAGTATCTGGCTGGGTAACTGTTGATGTTTCTCTCCAGCATTCGGCTTCCCCTTGGTCCTTGCTATACTCAGACATTTTCCTTTCTTGCAGGATCCCCTCAGTAGAGTGAAGAGTTTTTTTTAAAAAAATTTCCTCTCCAGGCTGACCTCTATTGCTGACACTGCTTTATGTCAGGCTACATAACTTTTTCCCATTCAATTCGCAAGAATGAACTTCTGAGAACCAAACGGAATCCTTTATTGAGATGAGACAATTCCTGTAGGAGTTCAAAGCAGCATCTGAGGTCTCTCAGGCATATAGGGATACATAAGGGAGTTTAGAACCCCTCTCCTTATCTCGATGTGTATTTAGAGAAACAAAAGCCAGTATGTTAATTCCCCTCCTACCCTTCTGTAGAAACGATCTTTCTCACAGTTTCCCAAGACATATGTAATTTCCCCCCACCCCCTTTTTAGAACGAACTTTTTCCAGAGATTCCCTGGATACATCTCACTGTGGAATTGTTATGATCTTCTCATCTCCTGGCTGTGCCTCTCAGAAGTGAAGGTTCTGGCCATCTGGCTTTTCTCCCTCCATTGTATCATGTGTGGGTTATACAAATTCAATATAAGGTTAAATATGCTCAGGTTACACAAGAAAGGATTTCTTTATCAGCCTCCCCCCGTTTTCTTCTTCCACTGAAGAAATGACAGATACACGGATCATGCTAGAAATGCACATGCTATCATGAGCATTATCCCCCTCATTCTGAGCCTTTATTCCTTGTTGTTCTCACTCTCCTAGCATAGGTTAGGAACTTACAAACTTAGAAAGATTTAATGACAGGGAACCAAGATCAGTGACATTCAGCAAGACTACTTGACTAGCTACAAAGATTGACATTCAAACATGAGTTTACATATCCTTTCTGAGTTTTGGTCTAAAACTGGTTTTTGGTGAAGGTTTAATCCTATATTTATTGGTGGGATAATTTTCCCTATTCAGCTTCAACAAGCAACAGCTACTGTTGTGATTTAATTACTTGTATTGTGTTTGAATTTTTTCCTGTTTCTTTTTCTATCTGGGGGGGGTGTCTTCCTTCACTGCTTTAGTGGTATCTGGCACTGTTCTTTTGGGATATATTTCCAAGAGGCAGGATGCAAGTTTGGCACTGATTTTTTCCTGCCTTTCTGGAGGGAATGTGATCTTTCCTTAAATTGGATGATTTCCTTAGGATATCTTCTGAGGGGTGTGAGACCAGTTGGTATCTTTAAGTGGTGAAAATGGATCTAAGGATTGCTTTCTTGGGTGTGCTTTTTCTGAAGAGCTTAAATGACCTCTCTGCTAAGGGGTTTCACTTCATGAGCAAGAGTTGGCTGGTGATAGTTATCATTGCATTTTAACTATTTTAATTCCTCAAGGTGCTCTGGCACCCTGCCTGATTTGTAACTCCGGCTTGCAGGTGTTTTTAATCTAATGATTTATATTTAGGGCAGCTTTTTGCAAGCAAAGAATCTTTTTGTATTTTTGTACAGGTAATCTTGGTCACTTCATTTAGTGACCATTCAAAGTTACAATGGCACTGAAAAAAGTGACTTATGACCATTTTTCACACTTATGACCATTGTAGCATCCCCAGTGCCATGAGAGGCCAGACGAGGAGAAGCACCCCTTGACATGAGTGATGTTGAGTTGGCCATGCCCACCCAGTCACATGACCACCAAGCCACACCCACCAACTAAGCCACATCCCCAGAACCAATTGTTAAAAAAAATTGAATCCCACTCCTGGGGCATTCTAATGTCTAAGGGGAGGCTATTCCACAGAGCAAGGATTATTACAGAAAAGGCCCACCTTCTAACCCCTGCAAATTTATACTTTTTGGCTGACGAGATTTGCATCATGCCCAGTCTCCTGGATTAAACTGGATGGGTAGAGATTCTTGGAAAAAGGTTCTTCCTCAGGTAACCCGGTCCCAAGCCATGTAAGTAGCACCTTGATTTGCACCTGGAAGTACATCAGTAAACAATACAGCTAATCCAGTAGTGGTGTTAGTGTGCTGTATATCTGGCACTATTTATTACCTGAATAGAGCTGCATTCTACATTCATTGAAGTTTCTAAATGCTCTTCAGGGGCAACCCCAGGAACAGCACATTGAAGCAGTATTATGTTTGGGCCTCTCATAGTATCTGTTTTCTTTTGTTGTCCTACATGTTTAATACTGGGAATCTGCAGCATCTAAACTAACTAAAGTATTCAACTAGATTTTAAAAGTTTTTAATATTTAATTTAATTCTTGCTACTAAATATATAGCATATCTAAAGACTCAGAAAGTCTTTAATCATAAAATCCACAACATTTAAACTATTTTTTTTATTATGTAAGTTGTTAATATAATTTCAGAATCAGTCTAGGAAAGGAGAAAAATCTAGTAATCCAATTTGGCCTTTCCACAAAAAAAGGTTTATTAGAAATTTTCATGCTACAATTGGTTTTAACTCAATGGGTATTATGTAGAATGTTTGGAGTTCTTTTTTTAGTTTAAAAGATGATCACTCCAGACAAACACTGTCAGTTCTAACATATTAAATTAATTAAGAAAGTTGAATAGTGACTTCCAGTTTGCAAGGCTTCGGTGGCAGCAGGAATCTGCGATCGTGTGTGGTTCCTGCTGTGCTCGCCGCTGGAGTGCCCCTGATCCAGCCGGATTTGGGGGCTAATAGTTACCCCATAGAGGTAACTGAAGACAGGGGAAATCCAGCATGGGTCCGGGGGAATTGCAACCCCCGTCCTCAGCTGGCTTAACTCCCTTTTCCAAAAGTGGTGGAGCGGCGGCCAGCAATGAAGCTTTCATCCGGACAAGAATGTGCAGGAGGAAGCTGAGAAAGTGAAAGTTTTTGGCTAACCGAGATAACAAGTAACATTTAAATACCCTGGAATTTTAATTTCATTAAAGATACATTGTTCCCAACAAAGATCGGAAAAAGCGGCAGATGAAAATTAAAAGGGAAAGTTTGTTTTTTCTCACTCTCCTTCCTTACGGTGATAGCAGATGGAAATCGGAAAAACCTGTTTTGGCATCAGCAGGTAATTAAATTTGAAAATTAAAACCAAGGGGACATTAAAGATTTCTGAACATTGGAATTAAAATATATATATATATATATATATTTTGCTATAAGTGGGAAAGGAGAGGAAAAGAATTAATATTAACATTTTGCTGGAGGAGGCTGCTTGGAACTTATAAGATCAGAGTTAAATTGTAACAAGACTTCTAAAAGATATACTTTGGAACTTTGTAATTGAACTGTACCCCAGGAAGAGAAAGTATAAAAAGAAGAAAGTGCTAAATGAAACAGTTTGTGTCTTTTTGAATTGCTTGGTGACTTTGGGACCTTTGGAAATTATTATTTGAAAGACTAAAAACATTTGGGTTGTTTAAGATTTTTTTCACAATGGCATTACTTGTTGATGAACTGAAAATGGAATTTAAAAAGCTAAAAGAAGAGGAACAAGAAGGGAAGGGCTCTCCTTTTTTCCGGTTTCGCATGGCTTCGAGGCAGCAGGAATTCGCGACAGCTCGCGATTCCTGCTGTGCTAGCCGTCGAGGTACCCCCGATCCAGATGGGTCAGGGGGATATGGCTGCCCTGTAGGGACAGCTGAAGAGAGAGGGGAGTCGGACAGGGGGGTGGGGGTGTCGCAGACCCCCCCCTTCTCCGGAAAAACCCCTTTTTCCCAAGGCGGTGGAGAGGCGGTCAGCAATGGCCGCCACGAAGAAGCCAGCAACCAGGTAAGATTGCGCTGGAGGAAATGAGAAGAGTGAAAGTGTTGTCTGAGCCGGGTCAAGTAACATCCTTTAAATTGCTTGGAACTGAGCTGTTTGAATTGCTGGAGAATACATTGTATCCCTAAGAAGAGTGAAAGCGGCGGAGAAGCTGTTAAAGGGACCTTTTTTTTTTCTTCACTCTCCCACCCCATGGAAACAGCAGAAATGTTTGGATATATTGGACATTGAAAGTGAATTGTTTTGAGAGTTGAAGCTAAGGGACAAAAGGATTCTTGGACATTGAAAAATTTAAGAAATTGGAAAACCCTTGTTGGAGGTATGGATTTCTGATTATTTAAAATTGATATTGCAAGTGGGAAGGGAGAGGAAAAAAAATTGGAGCAGAAGCTGAAAAAGGAGGAGATTGCCTAGAATCCCAAAGAAAGATATATGGTAATTGGACCTCTTTGATTAAACATTAACCCCAGAAAGAGAAAGAGAAGAAGGAAGAAAAGTATTAACTTTTGGAACTTTTTTTTAAATTGTTTTTGATTAAAAATACTTGTGGTTGTTTTGGGAAAAGTTTCTCTTTTCATAATGGCATCGCTTGTGGATGAACTAAAGACTGAATATCAAAAATATAAAAAGGAAGATACTTTGGGCGCTTTGTTTCAATTCTTAGAAATGGCGTTATGTACTTATGAAAAGTTGATTACGCAGCAGAAGGACTGGGACAAGGAAGAAGAGGAAGAAGAAGCCATCTTTGATGAACAATGGGTCCCTTCCGGAGAGGAGGAGAAAAAGGATAAGAAAAAGGGGATTTTAAGAATTATAAAAACAACCAAAGAAGAGAAAAATGAGCGAAAAGGTGGAGGCAAGGTTAGAAAGCAAAGGAAAAGGAGTAAGAAAAGGGAGGAGAAAAAACAAAGGGGTAAAAAGGGCAAGGAGAAGAATAAGCAAGAGAGAAAGGGGGGGAGGAGAAGCCTCAATGGGGGGAAGCAAGATCTAAAGAAAAAAAGTTTATTTAGAGACAATGGGTGAATTTAATTTAGGATAAAAGAGGGATTCTGGAGGGTACATAAGATTGTGTTTTTATATGTGTATTTAGAGTATAAAATTCATTATGTAATTTTAGAATCTTTTAAACAGAATCCCAAGAAAAATTGTTATACGAAGTACTTTTAAGTTAGGGTAATGAGTTATAGACGTTACTCCAATTGGTGTATAGGAGAAGTATAGTAAAAGAAAAAAGATGAATGGATAGTTGGAAATAGAACAGACAAAGAATGTTATTGAAAATGGTAAGATATGAAAGGATATATAAAGGTTTTGTTATGGTTTTTTTTTGGATTTTGTATATTGATAAAAGGCAATAAAATTTTAATTAACAAGAAATAATTTGGATGAAAAGGAGAAGTAGGGATAAGATATGAAGTTAAATAGATAAAGTATTGATACTATAATTTGGAATTGTTATGTTCTATTGGTTTTTGATTATTATTTTTTCCTAGAAAAGAATTTATAAGCTGTTATGCCTTGATTCTTTGTGCATTGTTTTTATAAAATTGATAAAAATGGTTTATATATATATATATATAAAGAAAATGATAATAAGATATGGAAGGATATATAAAGTGAATATGATGTTTGAATTTGTGTCTGTGTGAAGAGTTTTAACCCGGGATCAGACAACCTTCAGAAAAGATCTTTTAGTTTTGTTTATGTTTTGTGTTTTGTATGTTTGTGTATTGTGTTTTCTGTAAAATTAATAAAATTTGTTTAAAAAAAAAAGAAGGGAAGGGCTCTTCTGGATCTGTTTTTCATTTCTTAGAAATGGTGGTTTCTACCTATCAGAAATTACAAGAACAAGAAGGTTGGGATGAAGAAGGAGAAGCCACCTTTAATGAACAAACAACTTTAGCTGGGGAAGAAAAGGGAAAGAGGGGAAAGAGAATGGAGAATTTAAGACTTAAAAAAACAACCAAAAAAAAGGAAAAATAAGGTGAAAAATCGATACAATGTCAGAAAGCAACAGAAAAGAAGAATACAGAAGAGGGTGGGGATTAAGAGGATGGAGATCAAGAGATGAGGGTGAAAGGCTAGATTGGAGAAGAAAGGAAGGGAAAAAGGGAAGAGAAGTTACAAAGGTTTGAAACAAGATGTAAAGAAACACGATTTATTCAGAGATAATGGGTAAAAATATAATTAAAAAAGAGATTCTGCAAAAGTACATAAGACTGTATTGTTGTATTTGTATTTGAAATAATGTTAGAAAACTGGAACATTATATGATTATAAAATGGGATAAAATATTAAAAGGAATGTGTAAAATGCTTAAGATTTAATGATAGAGTTTAATTTGCTATGGATTATTGTTTTAATTATATTATAAACTTATTATTTTCCTATTTTAAAATATAGTACGTAGCTTTAGAATGTACTAAGCAGAATTAGAATGAAAATTATATTATAAAATATATATTATTTTAAATGTTAAATTTAGGGGAAAGATATAAAGGCAACATACTTCAATCAGTGATTACAGGAGAAATTTTGTGTTAATGAGAAAAGATAATAGATAATTGAAATAGAACAGACAAAAGATACAAGTATAATGATTTAAATTGAAATGAAATAAATAAAATAGAATTAAGAGAGTGAAAAGAGGGGAGAAGCTATATAGAAAATGTAGAATGGTAAATAAGATATGAAATAGTATATAAAGTGAGCATGAATTTGATTTATGTGTGTACAAAAAGATCTAACCCGGGACTAAGCCGCTTTCCAAAAAGAAGTTTTATGTTTTCGTGTTTTGTGTTTTGTTTGTGTCTGTTTGTTTATTGAAAATTAATAAAAAAATTTTTTTTAAAAAAGTAAGAAAGTTGAATAGTATTCAATAATTACGTTTGCCACTGATTAAATTGTCTCCAATAAGTATAAAATCCTGCAGACAATATTGTGAATTGAATATCAAAGTGAAAAGACAAAATATGCTTTTTAGCTTATAAATTGGACCAAACTATTAAAACAGAATAAATACTTCATGTATTATAGTATAGATCTCTGAGTTGATTGTTCAGCAATTCAGAATGCTCCGTGGTTTATCTCATCAATAAAACCAAATTATTATAAAATAATATCTTACATCTATGAGTTACAGCTGGGTAATTTATCATTTAAAATGACTATGAAAAAAGTTTAGCAGATTTTAAAGTAAACAGAAAACAATGTTGATCAAGAATACGTCTTCCCAGGACAGTGATAAATTGACAAAAAAAGAGTTTTAAAGTTGAGAATCTCGAAAATGAATATTTTGCCAAATATGCTTTTTTTATACGTTACCAATACCTAACATTACCAGACGTTACCAATACTTGCAACCGATAATCCATTTAAACAATGGCAGAAGGATATTTCTACGTTTATATGACAAGAGAAAAAAAACAAGAATTAGATATAAGCTACTGCAAGATACTAAGGAAAGGAGATTTGGGTCTACCAGATTTGAAATTGTATTTTGATACATACTGTCTGACTGGTAAAAAGAATGGATGAACCTCCAGAACAAGAGGTTACTTGAACTAGAGGGCCATGAATGTGAATGGCATGGCTATCTGGTATGATAAAATTAAAGCTAAAGTTGATTTTAATAACCACTTTATTAGATGTGCCATATTAAGAGTTTGGAATGAATATAAACAAGGCTCTCTATGAAGCTGCCTCTTTGTGTATCGCCTAGGAAACTTTTTTAAAGAAACGAAATGGTGACAAAGCCAGTCTGGTGGACATATGGTAAAATTTTATTTTTCAACTCTGGTGACCTTATACTAAAGCTGAGAGAAGAACTTGAATCAAAAGGCTACATTTACCATTAGTTTACTTACCAACTATTGAAACAAAGATTTAAACTGGATAAAAAAAGTTATGGATTTGATTTTGTTAAAAATAAATTGGAAATCTTACTGTGTGGAAATGATGAACATATTATTACTAAGCTTTATAAAAATATTATTGAAAATGAATTTAGAAATTGAATATGTAAAACATTGCATGATTCAGTGGGCAAGGAACTTTCGATATAATGTGATTCCTGAACAATGGGAAATATGTGGACAAAGGGCTCAAAATTTACATTAAATTATAATTTAAAAGACAATTTCTATAAGATAATATATCATTGGTATTTAACACCAGATAAGTTATCTAAGATGTATAAAGGTATGTCAAATGAATGTTGGAAATGTAAAAGTAAAGAAGGGACTTTTTATTACTTATGGTGGACATGTGATAGAGGAAAAAAGGAGCATTTATTCATATTTTAATACAGAAAATTTTAAAAATGAAGATAAAGATGAAACCAGAAACTTTCTTTTTAGATCTAATGGAAAAAGACTTGGAGAAAAATATTTAAAACTTTGACACTATATATGCTGACAGCAGTAAAATTATTAAATGGAAGAATACTTCAATTCCTAGCATGGACGAATGGTTATGACATTATACATGCGAACAAGTTAACTTCACTACTAACGTGGGAATCCTCCTGCCCTCACACTTTTATCTTTCTTGGTAACCTCAATCTACCTCTTATCAATTGTACCCAAAACGAATGTACAACTGAACCCATACATTCAACCTTGTACAATGCTGTAACTAATCTGGGACTAGTTAGTAACCAACAACACTAGACTTAACAACTGTCTCGATCTCATCTTCTGCAACAGTTTGAACTCAATTGATGGACTACAAATAAAAAAAAAACAACGCTTTTCTAACAGTGACCACAACATGACTGACTTTTGTCTCAACATACATCCTCATAAAAATCATCATAATGACAGGCTCCCTAACTATAACTTTAAGAAAGCCAACTATGATTTAATAGACACTAACTTCTCATCTCTTGATTGGTAAATTCTATTCACTGGATGCAATACTGCCAAAAACCATTACGATATTTTTTTACTTGAAGTCAAAAGAGTCATCAAATTATACATACCCCCAAAATAACTCCTCAAACCAGAAAAAACAAATTATCCATAACAATAAGGAAGCTCTGGAGGGCAGGCTTGAGCAGCAGCAGAAAGACGGTTTTCTTGGGACTCCGAGAAACCTGCTGATACCCCCGCAGCTAGATGGTCCCAGGGACCTAACCATCCTGGTGAGATGGTGAGTGAAAGGAGCACATCCTGTCAATCCCAGGGATATCACAAAGTCCCTGGTAGATACAGGAAAGCTCCTGCAGTCTGGCAGCAGTGGGAAGCGGCCATTTATCATGAGCAGCTAAGAAGCTGTGCCAGCCTCGGAAGGGGAAGAAAGAAAGAAAACAGAGGAAGAAGAAAGAAAGAAAACAGTGTGTTGGTTTGGGTGAGAAACTTTTATTTTAAAAAATAAATAAATAAAGGAGTACACCAGATAAAAGAATTATTAAAGAAAGAGAAGACAGAAAAACTAAGAATAGCGGCAAATGGCAAGGAACTGTCAATTTTATTTGGATTTTTTTTATTTCTTGGGAAAAAAGGGATTATTCTTTCTGGCTTCTTTGTTTAAATAACTGGATTGGACTGAACTTAAAAACAAGAATTGAATCTTTTTTGCTTTTAAATATACAAAGTACTTTCCCTTTTTCTTTTGATTTTCCTTTGTACGTTTTACTTTCACTGCTTCAGAGTATAGAGATACAGTGTAACTAAGGAACAACTATAAGGAAAGCTAAGCAACACTGCCATCTGGAGGTCACATGAAACTAATTATTTGAGGACAGAGAAGCGGAGAAAGATAATAAGTCAGCAATAAAGACAGGTGTTGCCTTTAAAGTTGAATAAAATTATGAAAAACAAAGAACATTGTGACCTTGAACAAGATATTTGCTTTTGACTTTGGCTTCCTGGATTGACTGAATGTTACACTGTGATTTTGCTTTACTTAGATATAATGTTTTTATAAATTATAGTTGGTACCTTCCTTTTTCTTTTGCTCTGTCTTTGTTTTGTTTGATTATCCTATTTTGTTGAAGTACATTTTGGATTTTTTTTTCTCCTCCCCTTTTTACTGGCTTCCTTTATTTTTTGGTCCAGTTTTTTTTAATATGGATTAATTTTGGATTGGTTTTTTCCCCATCTTTTCCTTATATTTTTTCCTTTTTTCCTTTTTCTTCTTCCCCTTATAAAGATTGATTGACTAGTAAGTTTATTATCTTTGGACTTGTGGCTCTTTTTTTTCTCTTGGCATTCCCTTTTTTTCTTTCTATTTTATGTAGAAGTAGATGGATTTGCATTGCTATTTCCTTTTCTCCCCTTATTATTTGGGGGAAGTTTTCCTCTGGTCTCCTTATTGGGTTTTTTGAATTTTATACAACTCTTATTCTATTTTTTTAAAAATTGGATTTACAGTTTTCTTTTTTGCTATTGGATTTTATTGATTCCATCATTGATTTTTTGTCTTCTTTTTTCTCTTTTTCTCTTTCTTTCTTTCTTTTTCTTCTTTTTGTTCCTTTTTATTGGATAAAACTGGATTAAGGCAGAGAAGAATTTGAAGATTGGTTTCTATCTTCTTTTGAGTTTTTGAGAATGGAATATAATTTGATTTGACATGAGTAAGGATCATCAATTCTTTCTTCCTCATCGCTGAGCCCAGCTGATCAATGATCTATCTAGATCAATGATCTATCATTACGATGTTGCAGCAGGAGAAAGATAAAGAAAAACAGACTTCTTTGCAAGAAATCAAGTCAATGTTACAAGTAAAGAAGACCAAGGGAAGCATGCAGAGGATAGAATGGAGAAGCTGGTGGAAAGGTTGGAGAAAATGGAAGGAGATATACAACAGGTATTAATGTTATACAGAGAAAAAAATACAGAAGATGGAAGAAAGAGGTGATAAAACAGATAAGAAAGTGGGAGGAATAGATAATAGACTGACAAGGGTTGAAAGTGAGAAAGGGAAAGATTCAATATTTTGGGAAATGGAAAAAGTTGATTTCTATTTAAGATTTCAAAATATTGAGGAAGAAAAGGGAGAAAACCTTAAAGAAATTATGACAGAAATACTAGCGAAACCCTTGGAGATGACTAAAGAAAAGGTGATGGATGGAATGGATGAAATATATTGAGTATTTAAAAGATATGCAATGAGAAACAAACTACCCAGAGAAGTACATGTGAGATTTACTAATAAACAATAAGAACTGAGATACTGCAGAAGGCAAGAGACGATCTATTGGAAGTACAAAGGAAAAAACATTATAGCTTTGAAACAAATACCAAGAAAAGTGAGAGATTTAAGAAGAGAACATCAATTCTTGGCAAAGATTTTAATCAAAAAAGAAATTAACTATAGATAGTTGATTCCAGAAGGTTTGAAATTTATTTGGCGAGAACAAAAACACAGAATTGGTGGAGAGCGCAGAATTATTTTATGATGAATACTTTGGAGGAACAGAAAATGAGAGAGCAAGAGAAGAGGAACTCAAAATATGAGCAGAAATGGAAATGGAGAAAGAACAAAGGGAGAAAGGAAGAGGGAGCAGTAAGTAGCCAAATGATAATTATAGAACCAAGGGAACAGAGAACAACAAGAGCAATAAATCCTAACTATAAAGTATAAATACTGGAAGAGGAAAAGAAACTGATTTCTATAAATATAAATGGATTAAATTCGGCTATTAAAAGGAAAAAGATATTTCATAAATTAGGAAAATTAAACATGGATATAATCTCCTTACAAGAAGTGCATATTAAAAGACAACACACACATTTGTTGACTTGTTCTAGAATTGGAACTATATTTACATAATTGGCACAACAAAATAAAAAAGGAACTGTCTTATATATTAGAAATACAATTAAAGCCAGGCAAATCTATGCAGATGAAGAAGGAAGAATATTGATGGTTGAAATAATACCGTGTTTCTCATATAATAAGACCGGGTCTTATTATTTTTTGAGCCCTGAAAAAATGGCTAGGCCATCTTTTCAGGGGTGACTTAATTCCCCCCCTTGCATCTTTGGGTGGGCGGGTGGCGACAACTTGGATGTTGACCTCGGCGTTGGTGGGGCACTTCGTATCGGGTCAACGCAGGCAGCACCAAATCTAGGTGTGCAACAAAAATACTTCCTAATGGCAAGCCCGCCCACCATTCCCCCCCATTTTGCATGTTTTAATATAGGCCTTAATTTGGGGAGAGGGGCTTAATTTCATTTCATGCCTATAAAACATACTGGGACTTCCTCTTGGGGGAGGCTGTATTGTTGGAGAAACAAGGTAGATAATAACTGAAAAGTACTTTTAATCACAATCTATACTCCTAATAACCAGCAAGACCAATTTTATAAGAATTTACATAATAAAATAATTTAACTGGATTATTATAAGATATGCATTCTCAGAGATTTTAATGCAATTGTAAATACTGAACTGGACTATAAAACACAGAAAACAAATAAGAAGAATAGGAAAATATTACCTAAATCTTTTTTTAAGATGGTGGAGGAATTGAGTATCAAAGATATATGGAGAGAATTGAATAGCAAAAATAAACAATTTACATTTACTCCAATAGACATTTATCATGGTCAAGAATAGACATGATTTGGATGTCAACAGATTTAATACCTAATATCCAAGAAGCAAATATTGATACAAACATTTGGGCTGACCACAATCCAATAAGGATTAAATGGAAAGGACAGAAGAAAAGATCAAGATGGACTTTGAATAATTCAATTTTGAAAGAGAAAGAATTTATTAAACACCTGGAAAAAGAGTTCGCTTTCTTCCTTAAAGAAAACAAACCAGGAGAAACCTCATTACAAAATGTATGGGACACTATGAAAGCATATACCAGAGGGGTAATCATAACTTATACAAGAAAAAAGAATATTAAAAAGAGACAAACACAACAATTTTTAGAACAAGCGTATAAAAAAACTGGAGAAGGATTTACAAAAATATCCACAACACAAAAATACCAAAAATTAAATGGATATAATTAAACACAAAATTGGACTAATGGAAAAAGAAGGACTGTCACAAAAGATTAGAGGAGTTAAACAGAACTACTTTGAAATGCAAATAAACCAGGAAAATGGTTAGCATACAAATTAAAGAAAGAAAAAAATCAAAGAGAATGGATGAAAATGTCATGTTATGTTATGAAAATGAAGAGAAGAAAAAAATAGTACAGAAATTTTATGAGGAACTATATGATCAAGGGACAATATTAGAAAACAAAGTACAGCAATATCTACAAGAGGCAGAACTACCGAAAATACCCGAGGAAGTAAAGACCATGTTAGATGAAAATATAACAATGATGGAGTTGACAGAAGCAATAAATAGACAAAATACTGGAAAAGCTCCTGGCCCAGATGGGCTACCGGCTGAATTTTATAAGGCAATTCAGGAAACAATTTCTACTACAATGTTGTAAGTATTGAAGTTTTGACAACAAATAAAATACGTGATTCATGGACAGAAGCAAATGTTACACTTATACCAAAAGAAGATACTGACCCACAACAAATAAAGAATTATAGATTAGTATCCCTGCTAAATGCTGATTATAAAATATTTGCTTCAATAATGGCAGAAAGACTAAAAAGATATTTAAACTATTTTATTCAGATCAGAATGGATTTCTGCCCAAGAGACAAATAAAAAACAACATGAGGATAATATTAAACACTTTGGAATATTAGAAAACCCACTCAGAGAAACAAATGACTTTAGTCTTTTTCGATGCACAGAAAGCGTTTGACAATGTGAATTGGCAGTTTATGTTGATGCAATTGAGGAGATGGGTTTTGGAGACAAGTATACGAATGCATTAAAAGCAATATATAATAAGCAAACAGCAAGAGTAATGATAAATGGAGAATTGACAGAAAACTTCAATATCCTAAAAGGAACTAAACAAGGCTGTCCGCTTTCCCCATTATTATTTGTATTGACATTGGAAGTCTTGAATTGAAAATATTAGGGATACACCCTAGCAGAATCTGCACTGCAGTCAGACTGCAGTGCAGAATCTGCACTGCAGTCAGGCAGGCAGGCAAATATGTGAGATAAATGTTTTGTAGCTTACACTTAGTAAAACAGATACACTGTGCTAGTTAAATAGTTTATTCCAGTAAGAGTTTTAGCATAGTCAAAACAGTCCATATATCATTCACTAGTTCAGTCCGTCCGGGGATTATTCAGTTACAAAGTGTTGAAAAAGAGGTCAGTAAACTTACAAAAAACCGGTCCATTAATATATCTCCTCGCAGTAGAGATATGAAGAAGTCAAAACTCCTTTCTTCTTTCAGCAGCAGCAGCAGGGAACACGCAGTTATCAAACCATCAATCCATCATCGTCAGCAAGCAATTCAGTTAGCCAGCAAGTTCTCTTGCTCCCTCTTATGGCGGTTTCACAACCACACCCAAAATTACATGTTTTGCAATTTAAAGTGACACACACTTAAACTTACTATCATAGTTTATATATATTATTTTACCCAAACTACATTAGGTAACCTTGTTATTTCTAACAGAAATATTAGAAAAAATGGAGAAATAAAGGGAATGAATTACAAGAGTATAAATTACAAGCCTTTGCAGATGATTTGGTTTTCATATTGGAAAAACCATTGGAAACAGGCTCAAAGTTCATCAGAGAAATAGAGGAGTTTGGCGAATTCAAAATAAACAAAGAAAAAACAAAATTTTGGGTGAAAAATATGACAGAAAAACAAAACAAAAGACTAATGGACAAATTAAATATACAAATTACAAAAAAAGTGAAATACTTAGGAATACAAATGACAACTAGATGTGGAACTCTTAAAGAAAATAACTATGACAGATTATTACAACAGATTGCGATAGATCTAGAAAAATGGAAAAATTTACAACTATAGGTAGAATAGCGACAATAAAAATGAACATACTGCCAAAATACTATATTTATTTCAAACAATTCCAATAAGACTGAAAAAAATTTTTTTTTGAAGACTTAAATAAAATGATGACATTTATTTGGCAGGGAGATAAGGCAAGAATCAAGATAAAATTATTACAGGATGCAAGAGTGAGAAGGGTTTTTAGATTACCCAATTGGGAATTATATTATCAGGCAACAATATGGATGTGGATGAAGGAATGGATTGTATTGAAAAATGCCAGATTGCTAATGTTAGAAGGGCATGATTTACAATTGGGTTGGCATGCATTTTTATGGTACAAAGAAAGTAAGGCACAGTATGGGGAAAAATAAGAGACTCTCATTATCTGAAAATACCAGTCTGGGTTATCAACTTTAGAAGCATTTATCTACAGCTATTTTAAAAAAGTACATATAATTAGAGATAATGAAATATTAAATGAAAAGGGTGAATTCAAATCAAAGCAAGAATTTGAATTACAAGGGGTAAATATAAATTGGTATTCATATTTGCAAATATATACAAGGTATGAAAAAGACATTAAGATGACTGGGTTTTATAAGGAATTGATCGAATTAAACAAAATCCTAACAGGCACTGATGAGAAGTGATTAAAAAACTACATGGTTATTTACTAGGAATGAAATTAGAGGATGAACAAGTAAAAGAAACAATGATTGCGTGGGGGGAAAATTTTGGCTATGGAATAGATCTTGATAAATGGCAGATATTATGATCTAGAAATTATAAATTAACTATGTCAATGACATAGAGAATTTGTATAGGTGACATCTATCTCCAATGAGAATTGCTAAGATGTTGGAAGATAAGTTGGCAAAGTGCTGGAAATGTCAGAAGTTACCAGGATCATACTACCCCATGTAGTAGACATGCACAGAGACTAAAAAGTATTGGACTAAAATATACATGTGGCTGGGGAAGATGATAAAACAACCTATAGATTTAAAACCAGAGACATTTTTATAGGGAATTTTGCCTGAGGGTTATAACAAAGAATTAATGTATTTGATTATTAATATATTAACAGCAGCCAGGATTGTATTTGCACAAAATTGGAAAAATGAAAAAATTCCGACAGAAGAGGAAATAATTAAGAAAATAATGGAATGTGCAGAAATGAGTAGATTGACAATGGTGATTAGAGAACAAGAAGAAAAAGACTATTATACAATTTGGAATTTATTTTATGAATGGTTGGATAGAAGAGTAAAGAATTGAATTATATAAGTATAGCACAATATATTGTTACTGATAAATAGATGAGCTAGATAGAGTAAGAAAATGAACTTGAAATATATTATTGAAAGTTAATGATTATAAGGTTAAGGATAAAAGAATATGTGACATATGTGATATAAAATATTCATAAGAATGATTATAAATATATACAAGTTAAATATGTATGATAATATTATTTTGTGCACAAAGAAATATGTACTCAAGTGACACACTGTGGAACTGAAAGAAGGTTTTATGTTTGCTTTTTGTTGCTGTGATAAAAATAAGAACTTTTACAAGAACAATAAGGAAGCTCCAATCCAAAAAGAAATCCCTTTGGTGGAAAAACAAATCTGGCCATGTTGCCAACTTTAAAAGCCACTACAAAAACCTATGCCATCTGATAAAGACTGAATGCACCAATTATCACATAAAACAAGAGGAAACCCTTCTACGCATGAATTCCACCTGTGCTTTCTATAATTTTATAAACAACAAACTTAAAGACTCAAGATCCATCTCACCCCTAAAAGGACCTGATGGTAAAGACTGTAACGATGAAACCATCAAAGCCAGCCTCTTTAACACATTCTTCGGCTCAGTCTTTGTAAACAGCAATGGCTCATGCAAATATTTCATAGTCATAACAATTACAATTACATATCAATTTTACAGAAGATAATATCAAAAAAACACTACAAAATCTAAAACCATCTCTATCTATTGGACCCGATGGACTATTTCTTAAAAAAGTTTTCCACTGCCATAGCAGAACCTCTAAGCATAATCTTTGAAAAATCCTTCAGTACCAGCTCCTTGCCCACCTATGGTCACTAGCCATGGTCATCTCCCTCTTCAAAAAGGGAGACCCCAGCCTAGTTGAAAATTACAGATCAATCTCTTTATGTTGTGTCACCTGCGAAGTCATGGACTCAATTATTAGCCAAACCATTATCCTTCACTTAGAGACAAACAACCTACTCTCTAACAAACAATTTGGTTTCAGAAAAATATTATCTTGTAATCTGTAACTCCTACACTGTAAAAACATATGGACTACAAAATTCGATCAGGGCAAAGCAATAGACACTATTTACATAGACTTCTGTAAAGCCTTTGATTCAGTAGTACACAACAAACCACTTTTAAAACTAAAATCTTATGTATCTTCAGACACCTGCATAATTGGATAGCTGCATTCCTGTCAAACAGGCAACAAATGGTCAAAATAGGGAGTGCCCTATCAAATCCCATACATGTCAACAGAGGTGTCACCCAAGGCAGCATTCTAGGACCAACTCTCCTTATACTTTACATAAATGACCTTTGTGAACATATTAAAAGAAACTGCGTTCTTTTTGCTGATGATGTAAAACTATTCCGCACTGTTAAGCCTGTGTTCCCCAACCAAGGTTAAGGAGACAAGCTAAACAGAATGTGCAGCGTTAGTCAGATAGGCACACAGATAAATGAGCGAGATAAGCTTGTATGTTTGTTAACATACAGTAAAAATAACAGATACACTTGTGCTATCAAAAATATAGTTTATTCCATTTAGAGTTTATAGCATAGTCAAAATAACAGTCCATTAGTCATGTATCGTTTTAATCAGTCCATTCAAGGATATTCAGTTAGCAAAGTCCGTGTAGAATATCCTATGTCAGTTCACTTACAATAAATCAGTCCTTTCTCTCTCCCCTTCCAGTAGGGAAAAACGCAGTCTTCAT
This sequence comes from Hydrophis major, assembly GCA_033807585.1. Taxonomy (NCBI): domain Eukaryota; kingdom Metazoa; phylum Chordata; class Lepidosauria; order Squamata; family Elapidae; genus Hydrophis; species Hydrophis major. Next base: position 69,457,973 of record CM066343.1, on the reverse strand, counting down.
CCAGTAATTAGGGATCATCAAGTCAGAGAGAGCAAGCTGATGTTCCTTGCTTCTTTTATTGTGCTTTCACAACCACTCCCTTAATTACATTCCTACAGTTAAAGTTGCAGACACTTTAACTAATAAACCATGATAACATATTTATTATTTTACCTAAACCAGTTAGCGTAAACAATGTTATCCCTAACAAACACCACTGACAATACTGCTACCCTTCAAAAAGACCTTGATTATGTGTCAGAATGGTCAAACAAGTGGAAACTTCAAATCTCAAAAAACAAATGTTCTGTCTTACATATTGGAAAAGAATATCAGAAAATAAAATACAAGCTGAATGGTCACAATCTTGAAGATGACCCCCACTATGTCAAGGACCTAAGTGCTAGATCCCACTGTAACTACGTAGCCAAAAAAGCTTTAAGAGTTGTTAACCTAATCCTGCATAGTTTTTTCTCTGGTAACATTGTATTACTAACTAGAGCACAGAAAACATTTGCTAAACCAATACTTGAATACAGCTCATCAGTCTGGAACCTGCATTGCATATTGGATATTAATACAGTCGAGAAAGTCCGGAGATATTTCACGAGAAGAGTCCTCTACTCCCCTACTCACAACAGAATACCTTATGCAATGAGAATTGAAATTTTAGGCTTAGACAACCTAGAACTATGCTGCCTTTGGTCCAACTTAAACGTAATACATAAAATTATCTACTGCAATGTCCTGCCCAGTGATGGGATTCAAATTTTTTTACTATTGGTTCTGTGGGCGTGGCTTATTTGGTGGGCATGGCTTGGTGGTCATGTGATTGGGATGGGTATGGCTCGGTCATGTGACTGGGTGGGGTGCTCGGTGGTCATGTGACTGGATGGGCGTGCTTAGTCATGTGACTGGGTGTGGCCAATTCAATGCCACTGACATCAAGGGGTCCCTCACCTGGCCCCTCCCCTCCCAGCCCTTCCTTATCAATTAAAAATAATAGCACAGAGTTTTTCTCTCTCCCCCTTCCTTTCTATTTCTTTCTTTCTTTCTTTCTTTCTTTCTTTCTTTCTTTCTTTCTTTCTTTCTTTCTTTCTTTCTTTCTTTCTTTCTTTCTTTCTTTCTTTCTCATTCTTTGCAACACTTCCTCTCTCTCTCTCTCTCTCTTTCTCTCTCTCACACACACACACATCTGGTTGGGAAGGCAGCAGAGGCACTACTGCAGCGGGTGCTGTTATGGGAGGCAGCCAGGATCCCGCCCTCCTGGTCAGAGCAGTCCATCGCCAGTAGCTTCTCCTGGGGGACAAAATGTTTCATGTTTCCTCCCTTCACAAAAAGCCCGATGCCACTTTCTCGATCAGCTGCAGCAGGACCCCACAGCCCAGTTCCCTTCCCACATCAAGAGGAGAGCCTTCTGTTGACTGCAGCCCCACTGACTCCCAGAAAATGGGGCATTCCGATCCAGCACAGGAAGCTGGAAAAGCTGGTAACCTCCAAGGAGGATGTGGGCAACAGAGCTTTGGCTGCTCCTTTCTTCCTTTCACCCCCGGGAGAAGAAGGATGTAGGCAACAGAGACCGGAGCATGCTGCAGGCACACCTTTCTTCCTTTCCCTCCTGGGAGAAGGAAGATGCAGGTGGCGGCAGACCCGGGGGATGAAAGGAAGAAAGTGCAGCAGTGGTATTCCAGGAGGGCAGGGTGGGTAGAAGTACCGGGGTTGCTGCACATGGGCACCTCCGCTGCCCTTCAGCCCCAGTTCAGTAGAGATGCCCTCAAAGGGTCGGCCACCTACCCACTGGCCAGGACATGCAGCTTATCCCCTGGAAGAAGGAAGAAAACAAGCAGCGCTGCTGCTCTGGCCTCTGTTGCCCGCGTCCTCTTTCTCCTGGAAGGAAAGGAAGAAAGGAGCGGCCACACAAATTGCGCACATGTGCAGCCCAGGACATCCACCCTCCTGATCCCATCAGCCTGGGGATGGTGGGGGGAGTGCACCCAGCACTCCCATCTGGAATGGGGCCACACCAGCAACAAAGCGAGCCAAATGAGCCCAGGAACAGTGGAGGAGCCCTTGACAAGCTTGGGGGACAGTGGGGGAGGGTGAGGCAAGCTCCAGGGATGCTAGGGAGGGGCTCCAGAGATGCTAGCATGACTCACAGGCTTATTTGTGAGCAAGAAGATCAGAGCTGCTCAGTTGGGACACAGAGTCAGGCACCATGTGGGAAGGCAGGTTAAGCCATGAGGACCCAGTGTGGAGTGAGGAGTCACTAAGCGGGGTGAGCATTGGGTGAGGTGAGTGAGGATTGGGTGGGTGGGGCAAGTGAGCGAACTGCAACTGGGTGACCAGTTCAAGGGCACGGCCAGCCAGAAGTCGCTTCCGTTTCAGCGACCTATGCCAAATTATCGCTACTGGTTCTCCCAATCTGGTGCAAACCAGCTGAACACCACCTCTGATCCTACCTGTCAATGACTACTTCAGCTTCAACCACAACAATACAAGAGCACACAATAGATACAAACTCATGATAAACCGCACCAAACTCGACTGCAGGAAATATGACTTCAGAAACAGAGTGGTCAATGTCTGGAATATACTACCTGACTCTTCCCCAAACCCCAAAAACTTTAACTTTAGACTGTCTACTGTTAACCTCACCCTATTCCTAAGAGGTCTGTAAGGGGCATACATAAGTGCACCAGTGTGCCTACTGTCCCTGTCCTAATGTTCCTTTTTATTTGTATCCATTTCAGGTATTCATAATCTTGTTTATACTTATACATGTTATCTAATACACGCTTGACAAATAAATTAATCAAATTAATCATCATTAGATTAGGCCAGCCTCTTAGCCCTTAGGAAGCAATGACAAATCACTTCTGAAAAACCTTGCCAAGAAAAAAACAGAAATCAGTTAAGGCAATTGCCAGGAGTCAAAACTGACTTAAAGAAAACACAACACACACACACACACACACACATAAAGGAGCACAAAGATGACCTTGGGAAACACAGGAGGCAATTGCTAATATAATATGGGCATAACTAGGAAATCAAGGAAGCTTAGATAGAAATCAAATATGGTCCTGCCTTGATTCTTTTTGGTACAAGAAAGAAGCAGGAAAAAATGATATCAGGCTGTCAAAATTCTGTTGCTATATCATATCTCTTCTAGGTATCTGGCTTTTGGGGTGGGTGGGTAATCTGTTTTCTGACTTGGCCTATCTCAAAGGCTTAATCTTATCTGACTATAACAAGGCAAAAAAAATTGTCTAAATTTTTTTTGCTAGATTCTTCCAAAATAACACGAAAAGTTATGCATGGATTAAAAAAAAAGGAAATTCACTAAGGCAAATAATGAAAACTTACAGTACATAGCAGTTTGGATCAGAGCTTAAGATGATATATATAGACTGAATACAGAATCATTGTTATATGTTGTTGCTATTACATTACACTTCAATAATTATTATCTTCAGAGAGAAACCTGTCACAGCAACACTGAAGAAACTTGCCGGATCTTAAAGAAAAATTGCAGAGGCAAAACTAGGGTGGGAGACTACTGAAGTCACAGGGTTCTAAATTAAACTGAGAAGTTAAAAATCATTGGGGAATACTATATATTTTTCACTGGCACCAAAATCACATCCATGGAGCTGTTTATATCATTCATTTCACTTGACTTTACTCTGAATCTTTTGAAATAGAAATAAACAAATCTTACCAAACAGAAGACACAAATGAACAAATATTTATAATATGCTATGAGACAATAGGGACTTATGATCTAATAATCTGATTGTATCTGCAATGAATTTAACATTTAGAATAAAATAGAACAGAATTCTTTGTTGGCCAAGTGTGACTGGACACACAAGGAATTTGTCTTGGTGCAAATGCTCTCAGTATACATGAGAAAAGATACATTCATCAAGAGTCAAGAATCATTAGGTTTTTTTTTTTTTAATTAAATACTTAATAATAGTCATAGAGTACAATAAGCAATCAAATCATACTAGTTTTCAAGGTATAAAAAAAAGTTTTGTGGACATATCCACTATAGGCAAGAGTATTTCTCTCAGTGCTTAAATAATCTGAAAGCTCTCTTGGTAAAGTCAGTCAGTAACTTCTGTTATGCATCTGTCTTGGAAGCCTTAATTTTTGGCACTTCTATTTATAGCTTCACACTTAAAAATAAAATCACATCACATTTCTCAGCCTGTGATAGTCATTAGTCACTTTCTTTTCCTCATTATATAGTAAGGAACAAAAGGAATTAAGGGGCATGTCATATTGGTAACAATTATCTAACTGCTGGGCAACCATCTGCAGGTAGGATAGAAAGATACCATATTTGTGTACCATTTAATGCATACACAGATGTGTGTGATTCCCAATGTATGCTATGATTATGTTTTCAAATAAAGCATGGACAAAGTTTTCAGGCAGATAATGGACAATGTGATAGAATTAGATAAACCAATTATTAGATTTTGATAAATGCAGATTTAAAACTTTTTTTAAAAAATTGTTCTTTTTTTCCTGTTATTGGCAGCACTACAATGCAATGACATAAGAATAACCTTACTGGATAATACCAAGAGTAAAGATCAACTCCATTCAGGAATATGTTTGTCTTAGTAACCAGAAACTTCTGGAGCACTTACAAAGATATTGAGGCATACTTTCTCCTGCCAGGGTTCCCTTGCAACTGACATTTGCTCACAAGCTATTCAGTGTTAACACTGAACATCCAAATGGCATTTGAAGATAGATCCGCCTTTCACAAAGTTACCCAAATTCCCTTTCAAAGTCCTTTAAAATAATAAAGTCTTGAGGCAAAAAAGTTCTCCAAGGTCACCAAGTCTTGAGTTAACACATTATTTGTGAATTTATCGTGTTTACTTTTTAAATAATTTGGTAATATTCTTTTTGCTTCACATGGGAGTAGGATGCCAAATAGGCCCTCTCTCAACCAGATCAGACTGGGAGAATCATGTCTGGTGAGGCAGCTTTTGGTGTAGCTACTTACTATTTATTACATATATAGGAAATACCTCACAATCCAAGAGATATAGATTAGAAGTCAAACATCCCAGATGAAGGCATGGGCATACTTCTTTTTTGTTGCAGTCAAAAAACATACAGTATATCCTTGGCCAATATTGACGTTTCTGAAGATATAATTTATTAAAGGTAGTCCTCAACTTATGACCATAATGGACTCTGTCCATCATGTATCTGATGTGTTTGTAGATGTTATTAATCAAACATGGCAGTCATAAAGCAGCCATTGTGATCATTAAACAATTATTAACCAAAGCTATGGTTTCTAGTTTTGCCAAAAAACAGAAGTAAATATTGGTTTTCAGCAAAACTGCTACAAATATAGTCACATAACTATGGGACACTGCAAATGGCCATAAAAGTGCTTGAAATTTGATCCTGTGACCATGGAGTGGCAACTGGTTGCAACTTTGAATCTTGATCATAAGTATCCCCCAGGGAGATCCATTGTAGTTTTGAATGGTCACTAACTGGTCATAATTTGAGACAATCTATACTTTCTCTTTTAGTTACTGTCTACTTTAGTGTTTGAATGAAGGAATGGATAAAAACTAAATACATTAAAAAATACTGCTTCTTGCTGTTGAGCAAGCTAAAAGATTCTAATAGCTTATGTTTGAGTGCTTTAAAAAAAATTCAGGCATTTCTTCTCAAATTCTTATGCCAACCCCCCCCCTCCTTCTATAGGATTGTCATAAACTTCTCCCAAATATGAATTTCAATTTTAATCCATGGTACAAATATTTAAAATGCTTCTTTCTGCAATCCTTTGGAGGGTCTACAAAGGATGATGAACACAGTGTATTGTTCCACTTTAGATTAAGACTATCTTTTGGATGCAAAACATATGGAGTTGGGTAAAGGCTAGGCTTAGGTATTTTAAAATAAGCTTTTATGGTTTATGATAAATTTATGATGCTCAGATCTATTTTAATTGTTTTGGACTGATAGTTAATTGAATGAAATGTTCAATTGTATGGGGACACACAGATAGTGATCTTATCTTTGCATCTTTTTGGTGTTTCTTAACCTCAGTAATTTTAAGATATGTAAACTTCTTAAACATAAATTTCTATGAATTCCCAAAATTCCCTAGTCAGTGGAAATTAAAACTACTGAGATGGAGAAATACCATTTTATGTGCTCCAAAGAACCTGGATTGTTGAAACTAGTTCTCTGTGTTAGGGATAACATTGTTTACCCTAACTGGTTTAGGTAAAATAATAACTAAGTAATCATAGTTTGTATGTTAAAGTGTCTGTAACTTTAACTGTGGGATAGTAATTAAGGGAGTGGTTGTGAAAGCACTTTAAAAGAAGCAAGACGACAGCTTGCTCTCTCTCTGGCTTTGATGATCCCTGATTACTGCAAGGACTCAAGACTGCATTGCTCGAACGGGAGAGAAAACAAAGGACTGACTTGTAAGTGAACTGACAAAGGATATTCAAAACGGACTTTGCTCACTGAATATCCCTGAATGGACTGACTAAATGATACATGACTATTGGACTGTTATTTTGACTATGCTATGAATTCATAATGGAATAAACTATATTTTGATAGCACAAGCGTATCTGTTATTTTTACTGTATGTTAATAAACATACAAGCTTAGCTCACTCATTTATCTGTGTGCCTATCTGACTAACGCTGCACATTCTGTTTAGCTTGTCTCCCTAACCCTGGTTGGGGAAACCAGGCTTAACACTGGTTATGGGCCCAGAGGCTTCAAAGTCAGTTTAACTAGGATAAAACAGATTTATGTAAAAGTGAGAGTTTGTGTTGTTATACATTACAGTAAACAGACAGCTGTGTTTTATTAATTATAGTTTTATATCCATATAAGAAAACATGGCACAAGTCAATCTACAAAGTTTGTCCCTTATATCCAAGTTGGATGGAACAAACTATGTATCATGGTCAATGAAATGCAGTCTGCTTCTACGAAGAGAAGGTTTGCGGAACATAATTGAAAATCCACCAAACGTAGAAGAATGGGATGCAGAGGATGATGAAGATAGATTAAAGATAGAAGAATTTATGCATAAAAATCAACAAGCTATTTGCATTATTGCTTTAACCTTAACTGATCAACAGCTTGTTTATATCCACGGAGAGAAAACGGCTGTTGGGTGTTGGCAGAAGCTGAAGAGGATTTGAGATAATGTTGGTGATCACATAAATCTAACACGGAAACTTTTCAGTACACATCTCCAAACAAATGGTGATATGCTGAGTCATTTGAAAACTATGCAAAGCATTTTTCAAGAACTGCACGAGAAAGAGCTTATTTTCTCTGAACTACACCAAGTCTACATAATTCTATCTTCACTTGATGAAAGTTATGATAACTACGTAACTTCCCTTGAAATTTTGCCAAAGGAAAGTCTAACTTTAACTGATATAACTGGCAGATTGATTGAAGAGGCCAGAAGAAGGCTTGAAAGAGACGAGTTAAGGAAGCAGCAACCTCAAAAAGAAGATAATGAAACTCCTACTGCATACGCAATTAAAAAGTGCTTTAATTGTGGAGGAAGAGGACATTTGGCAAGATTTTGTAAAAAAGCAAAGTGCCAGAACGCTGGCCAGAATACTAAAAGTCATCAAAAGATAAATAAAAATTTAGAGTTAGCCATGTATACTAACGGAGCTGTAAAAAATAATTTATGGGTGGTTGACAGTGGAGCATCTCATTGTATAACAAATGATAACAAAAATTTTATTAAAATGTCCAAAAGTACACAGCAGATATCGTTAGCCAATGGCTGGAAACTGAAAGCTAAAGGTCAAGGTATAGCATATTGTTCTTTTATAAAAGAGAATGTAAAAATGTTATATGTACCACAACTTAAGTTTAATTTAATTTCAGTTAGAATTTTGGTTAAACTAGGATATGTAGTTACATTTAGGGGAGATAACTGCATAATTGAGAAAGAAGATAAGAAAATTACTGCATCTTTAAGAGGTGAATTATATGTGTTAAATGATAATGGTTTAAAGGTGGCTAACACATTTTATGAAAATAAGAAACCTCATGATGAATGTATTCACTTGTTACATCGAAGGCTAGGGCATTTAAATTTTAAAATGCTTAAGAAAACTGTTGAATTATCTAAGGGAATAAGTTTAAAACCTTGTCATAAGTATTTGCAATGTAATATTTGCAATCAAAGCAAAGCCAGGGTAACACCGGCTAATAGAGTTGATGGATTTACTACCAAAGAACCTTTAGAGGTAGTATTTGCAGATTTAATAGGTCCGAAAAAACCAAGTGTAAGAGGAGCTCGTTACATACTAAGTATAATGGACCATTATTCTAGATATGGGTTTTGCTATTTAATGAAAAGCAAAACTGAAACGTATCAAAATCTCTTTAATTGGATTAAATTTGCAGAAAGGAAAACTAAAAAGAAATTAGTAACTCTTATAACAGATAATGGTACGGAATTTACAAATAATAAATTCCAGAACAGACTAAGAATGTTAGGTATTCAACATAAAATGTCTGCACCATATAGGCCACAACATAATGCCTTTATAGAGAGAAGAGGCCAAACATTACAATCAATGGCACGAACTATGATGTCTGATTCAGGATTACCTGACAATTTATGGGGAGAAGCAATAATGTGTGGTAATCATATATTAAATAATGTTGTTAATTCAACAACAGGTGAATTACCATTCACACTGTGGCATGGTACCAAACCTGATTTAAGTTACATGCACACATTTGGAGCACCAGCATGGGTGCATATCCCTACACAACTTAGACACAAAGGACAGCATAGAGCTAAAAGATTATATTTTGTAGGATATACATCTAATCATAGATCTTATAGATTCTGGGAACCAGGTACATCTAGAGTTTACACCAGTGCTAGTGCTAAATTCCTAGAACATGTAGGATGGAATAGATTAGAGCAAGATTTAAATAATGAAGTAATTATTGAACCCTACAAAAGGCAGAAAGATCAGACTAGTTATAAGAAGAGTCCAATTAAAGAAGAAGTCCATGAAGAGCAAATAGGACCAGAACAAGAGGAAACAGTTGATCAGGAAGAGTTAGATAATCAAGAAGAGTTAATAAATGAAAGTCCACTTGTAAGTCCTGTAATACCTAGACGTACTACACGTGTAACTAGACCACCTGATAGGTATCAAGCAAGTATAGTTTGCCAAGTAACTAAAGTTCCAACTAGTGTAGATGAACTTAAGATGTATCCTGCTAAGGATCAGGAGAATTGGCAACAGGCAATGGAAAAGGAACTAAATTCATTAAAGGTAATGAAAATTTATGAAGATGCTAAATTACCTCCAGGAGAAAAATCCATTGGGTGCAAATGGATATTTAAAGTAAAAACTGGAAATGATGGGACTGTTACCCATAAGGCTAGGTTAGTAGCTCAAGGATTTAATCAAACTGCATCTGATTACGATGAAGTTTTTGCACCAAGTCTTAAAACAACATCTTTAAGAGCAGCATTAGTGTGGGCAGCTAAGAAAAACTATGTCATTTACCATTTAGATGTGGAAACTGCTTATCTGCATGCACCATTGCAGCACACTATATATTTAAGAAAACCAGTAGGTATAAAAGACAATAAAGTAAATAGTAATGATTGTTGGAAACTCAAAAAGAGTCTTTACAGGTTGAAACAATCTGGGTTTGAGTGGAACCAATATATTGTGAAAGAGTTAAACAATATAGGTTTTAAATCTGGTTTAGCAGATCCATGTGCGTTTAAAAGAGAAAATAATGGAAGGTGTCATTATTGTTATTATTTACAGATGATATTGCTTTGATAACTAAGACTAATAATGAAGCTAATGAGATTATATCATTATTAGCCAAAAAGATAAAATTAAAGCATTTAGGTCAAATTAAAAAGTATCTAGGATTGACAATTAACAAAACAAAAAATGGTTTTAAGATATCTCAAGAAGATAAAATTTGCCAATTAATTAAAACATTTAAAATGGAACTTTGTAAACCGGTAAAGACTCCAATGAGTCAGGAAGTTTGCCAAACTGATGATCAAAGTCCCAAATTTGATAAGTCCATATATCAATCTTTGATTGGTAGCTTATCATATATAAGCAATTGGTCAAGGCCAGATATAGCTTATAGTGTAAATCAGCTGGCATGTTTTAATTCAGATCCACATCAATGTCATTGGCAATCATTAAAGAGAATTTTAAGATATCTTAAAGGAACAATGAACCATGCATTGTATATAGAACCAAAGGGTGATTTGAGTCTTAGTGCCTATGCAGATGCAAGTTTTGCAACTGATATAAACACTAGAAAATCAACATCTGGGATGGCTATATTATTTGGTAAGACACTAATAGGGTGGAGGTCAATCAGACAACAGCATATTAGCTTGTCCACGATGGAAGCGGAATTTTCATGTCTGTCATTATTATGCACTGACTTGATTTTGTACAAACAGTTATTATTAGACATGGGTATAACTGTTAAAGATTCCATTATTGTGTACGAGGATAACCAAGCAGCTATAAAGTTAGCTACTAGTATTGCTGTTAAAACTAGATCAAAACATACTGATTTAAGATACTTAAATGTTAGAGAATCTGTAAAGAATGGGCTAATTAAATTGGAATACTGCATGACGGAAGAAAACATTGCAGACCAATTTACAAAAGCTCAAGGAGTAAGCAAGTTTAAAGAGAGTTGTAACAAATATGATTTAAAGATGTAAATAGTTATATTATTATTTAACCTAAAAGGGGAGAATGTTAGGGATAACATTGTTTACCCTAACTGGTTTAGGTAAAATAATAACTAAGTAATCATAATTTGTATGTTAAAGTGTCTGCAACTTTAACTGTGGGATAGTAATTAAGGGAGTGGTTGTGAAAGCACTTTAAAAGAAGCAAGACGACAGCTTGCTCTCTCTCTGGCTTTGATGATCCCTGATTACTGCAAGGACTCAAGACTGCATTGCTCGAACGGGAGAGAAAACAAAGGACTGACTTGTAAGTGAACTGACAAAGGATATTCAAAACGGACTTTGCTAACTGAATATCCCTGAATGGACTGACTAAATGATACATGACTATTGGACTGTTATTTTGACTATGCTATGAATTCATAATGGAATAAACTATATTTTTGATAGCACAAGCGTATCTGTTATTTTTACTGTATGTTAGTAAACATACAAGCTTAGCTCACTCATTTATCTGTGTGCCTATCTGACTAACGCTGCACATTCTGTTTAGCTTGTCTCCCTAACCCTGGTTGGGGAAACCAGGCTTAACACTCTGAATAAATATTCTCTAATCTGCTGGCTTTGTGATGTCCAATAAGTTGTGAATTCTGGGAGTTGTACTCAATACATCTAAAAGTCAGCTGTTGTAAAACTGGCTTGGACTAAGTTTTCTTTGGAGTCTATTTTTTTTACTTTCTATATTAACTCAATATGATTAATTCAATATGATTGAAGCACAAGTTAATACACAAGACAATCATCTTTGTAACCAACAATTCACCATTACTTGATTTCACAATTCCTGTTAATGTATGAAGTTATTAGAAACTAATATTCATTTCTTCAAATAAGCTCATGTATTTAATATTCAGAGCCAGACATGTGATATTTTCAACAGTTTTTATCATCTGATTCATTACAAGTTTTTTTGTTTCATGTTTTGTATACATATGTGTGTTGTCATTTTTAAAATAAAGTCTCACATATGAATAATGAAGTGATCAGAACTAAATTATTAAACATAGCACAATAAAATATCAAAGTTCATCAGGCCAAGTCAATTTTGGCATATTTAGATTAGATCATGGATCACAGAAACGTGTTTTGCTGTGCGGTTATGTTCAAAATCCTATAGCCTTTAGGATATTTTTCTTGTATCCTGGCTTAATAGTTGATTCTATATGTATCATCTGGGAATCTTTCAAACTCTGACTTTAAGGACTAAATACAGCCCACTCCTCATGAGATACTTGCTATTATTGCACTCAAATTCAAAATGTAGTTGTGGTACTTGGTTGTGGAGACTCTCCTAGTAATTCTGTTATCCTGGTAAGATGATAGGTTAGACTTTTTACATGAGCGGAAATGTCAGCAGATACAACTTTTCATAACATTGAAGTTGTCCTGTTTTTTGTTTGTCTAGAATGATCAAAATACATCAGATACATCTGCCCCCAAATCTTGCCCTGACACCAGGACAGTTAGACCATGACAGAATCAACAAATGCATTTAACTTAAACTTAATAAACACATATCTTTTTAGTTAGACTCATCTATTTAATTGAGAGCAAGTTCATTACATATTATAGAGAGCTACATAATTTTTCAGCATAAAATACAATAGTTATGAAAAGAGGTACTAAACTAATAAAATTGGACTTTCATTAAAGACTATAGATGGTTTAATTTATCCACCTGCACCAGCACTTTTCATACTGAAAAACAAAGAAGCTTTCTGTTTCTAATCGAGATGTCATATCCATTTATCTGTCATTCTTCAACGGAAGAAGAAGGGGGGGGAGTTGGTACAAGTAATCCTTTTTGATGTAACCTGAATATATTAAATCTTATATTGAATCTGTATAACTTGCACATGATATACAACTGAAAGATTGGAGTCAAACGTCTAGAAACTTGTCACCTCTTGGAGAGATAGCAAGAGGAGAAAGGACCATAAAAATTCCAGCTCTGGAAGATACTCCCTGGAAACTCTTCTAAGATATGTTTCCAGAAAAAGGGAGGGGGGAATTAACAGGCTTGTTCTTTGTTTGACTAAATCCACATCTAAATAAGGGGAGGAGTTCTAACTCCCTTTATCTATTACTGTATCCCTAGAAGCATCTTAGATTCTTCTTTGACTAGTACTGAGATTACTTCCTTTCAATAAAGAATTCCTTTTGAAGTACCTAGCTTTCAGAAGTTCATTCTTTTTTGGTTGAAGGGGAAAAGTCTAGGTATATAGCAAAACCATGTATGTATATGACTATATATGACTATATATGACTATATATGACTATATATGACTATATGACTATATATATATATATATATATATACACACACCCCCGCACCCCCACACACCCCTATAGGTATGACAATTGTATTGAAACAACTTGCAAACACAGAACATCAAATCAAACATGGAGCTTAAGAAATATTAAGTCCATTTTTGTGGCTTCATGAAAAGAATATTATTCCAAATATGGTTTATATCAACTAGAAAAGTAAGTTTTCCTTGTAAGAAGAACACTGATTTAGCCTCATTTAATGCTGTCTAGGAAATAATCCTTTTGCTGTGAGCTTCCTAAGTGCCTTAGTTTACTATATATAAAGCTCAAAAGGTAATCACAATTACAAAAGAATTGAAAGACAATAGTTAGTAATGGGAGATATCCATGGAAACTTCCTTTCCTGACTATTTTATGTTAGAATATATAAGCATATATGAATGATACTAGCCAAAACCTAGAGAAATTTACCTGCAAAATAAGTATTGGAAATAGAATTGTAGAAGAATAAAACCACCCACAGAGTGCCTTATTCATATTAGATGACAAATGGGAAGGTATGTTCCCTGCTGAAGCTGAAGCTGTTTGGGAAGAAAACAAGGTGGAAAAGCATACAAAAGACTCTAAGAGATACCAGAGAACCTGAGCCACTGAAGAATAGACTTTTGTTGGGATGCTTAGATCGGGCCTGCAGGGCTACCCTGGAAACAACAAAGGACTGGCCTGCGGTGCCCTCTGTCAGCAAAAACAGAGCTCAGGAGGGCTTCATGCAGCCCTCCTGATCTGTTTTCGCAGGCGAAGGGTTGCAGGAAGCCATCACAACTGAAAATGGAATTCGTGAGTGCCACAGGTGGCACCTCCAAGCTCCATTTTTGCTGGCAGAGGCTTGCAGTAGGCTGTCACAATAGAGGCCAGGAGGCCATTTTCACTTGCAGAGCACTCGGGCTATCAGAGGAGCCTACAACACAAGTGAAATTTCAGTGTGAATTTCATTGTATATTATTTTCTGGTATGATAGTTGGCTCAGAAATGTGAAATAGCAATAGCACTTAGACTTATATACTGCTTCACAGTGCTTTACAGCCCTCTTGCCCCCAGTAATCTGGGTTCTCATTTTACCCACCTCAGAAGGATGGAAGGCTAAGTTAATCTTGAGCTTGGTGGGATTCAAACTGCCAAATTGCAGTCAGCTGGCAGTCAGAAGAAATAGCCTGCAGTACTGCACTCTAACCACTGCACCACCATGGCTAATCTGCATTTAAATAAGAACCAAATGAAAGAATGCCAGTTTGTTTTAGTGCCAGCATAGAAAGCAGAAAACTGTAAGTTCAAGTCCCACCTTAGCCATGAAAACCAGCTGGGTGATTATTGGCTAGTCAGTTTCTCTCAGCCCAACTGACCTCATAGGGTTATTGTTGTGGGGAAAATAGAAGGAAGAAGGAAGATATGTATGCTGCCCTAAATTATTTGTAAAAATAATAAAAGAGAAAAACAAAGAAACCAAGAAACATGTAAGTAAGTAAATAAGTATTTTGATTTCAAGTTGCTGCCCAGCATTTATAATTCAATTGCTTCATCTGTTTTGCACAGATTACATCAAATATTGGAATAATGGAATTTTCCACTATAGAAAACTTCACATATATTCTGGGAGAGAAAAAAATAGCAGGAAAATATGATACATAAAATTTGAAAATCAATTTTAGTTCTGTGCAGTAAAGATATGTTGGATACATTGGCAGTTGTCCTATACCAAATCAAATCACTGCTCTGTTGATTTAAACCAATTTTGCCTATAGAATCTGGCAGCAGAACCCCTGGAATTTTGTTTACTTTGCAAGAACACTATAGCATCAAATCTAAGAGCTCCAGGATGTAACATATGATCTATCATTGTTATAACTGCTTCCCAATATAATTTCCTATAACATGGAAATGTTATGAAAATAGGAGTAGAAGTCTCAAAATGGCTCCTTGTTTTGCAGTAAACTCCAAATATTGTTAGGAACATTTTACAAAAATTAAAAAGGAATCAAGTTGTGCAAAGTTCAAAGAACGTATGTGCCATTTAAACCTAATCTATGCCATAACATTTTTGCTAAAGCACACAAAAGTCATTTTAGTGATGTTGGTTTTGCTCTTATCAGGTAATATTTATCTGAACAGGGAATCTTCTTTAGTAAACTTAATATATGAACTTTTTGCTAGAAGGCTTTTATTGCAGAAGTTCCTTTTTAGCTCTGGTCAGCAATTACAGCTGCTACAAAGAACTAGGATAGAACTAGGACAGGGGTATTAAACTCACATCCTCACATCATTGTCACATGACATATTGCAACGTTTCCGCCCTTCATGGCCAGAGTGTGATGCAGCTGGCCCATAGGCTGCAAGTTTGACTACTTTAGAATGATTAAATAACTGCATTTTGAATTGATTTTTCTTCTTCTTTTCTTTCTTTTGTTTTTGCAATGAAGACTTTACTGCTATTCTACATTTTCTGCAAGACCTAGGAACAAATATACCTCAGAAGTCTGAGAATGCTCTAATTAAGCTAATGCAGTTGCCAAAAGGTAATATCCATTTGTGAGCAATATCCATTTGTGATTAAAATTATTTTTGGTTTTACCAGTTAAAAAGTCCTGAAAGCTTCCAGCATAAAATACTTTTCAGCTTGTAATTAGATCAATTTTTCTGGGTACATTTCAAGTGCAGTTCATAGTTGACAATCCCAAAGATGTCATAGTGTCTGAATGCCTAATTAATCAGTTATTTTAAAAGAGAAGGGGATTTAAATGATTTATGATTCCTCTTTTAATCTAAGAAATCTTTTAGTACTAAATGCTTTATTTTCTTTCTTCATATGTTTATATCTATAATGGTTTTATTAAAATATCTTTATCCTTTTAAAAAACCATTATTTTACTTGCTTTCTTAGCTTTTAATTGTTTTAGTGCCAGCAAGTTGCAGTTGACTCTTAGCAACCACATAGTCAAATCTTCTCCAGACCCTTCCTATCCTCAGTGGCATCATTGCTGCTGTAACTGAAGCCATCCATTTTGCTTATAGTCATTCTCTTCTTCTTTCTCTTTTCTTCAATCATCAATTGCTTTTTCTTGTTAATTTATTTGGTTTCCTTGATCAAATACAGAACGGTTTACTGTGGCCTTCTTCCCCACATTATGAAATTATGCTTTTTATGTTACCATTAAAATGATAATATGCCTCTAGCATCTTCTTATAGTGTTATTGCCTAATATAAGTGCTTGCAGGCTTTGACTATGCCGATGAGACGGCCGTCATGAATCTGCTTACTCTACTTACTCTACAAACCTTCTTGCAGGTGAGAAGATAATTAAAGTCGCAACAGATAAATATATGTAGTTAATTTTTATCAAAATTAAAGTCTATCAAATGCTTACAATGTAATAGAAATAATAATAAAGTTAAGTTTAAATACATGAAATAGGAACTAATAATTGGGGGCAATAGGACAGGGATGGTAGGCACAATTGTGCGCTTACGCATGCCCCTTACAGACCTCTTAGGAATGGGGTGAGGTCGATAGAGGTTAGTTTGAGCGTAAAAGAGTGGGGATTTGAGTGTGCGACAACAGAATCAGGTACTGAGTTCCAGACATTGACCACTTTGTTGCTGAAATTGTACTCTCTGCAATCAAGTTTGGAGTGGTTTACATTTAATGTATATCTGTTGTGTGCTCTTGTATTGTTGCAGTTAAAGCTGAAATATTTATTAACTGGTAAGACATTGTAACATATGATTTTATGTACTATGCTTAAGTCCAATCTTAACCGGCGTAGTGCAAGGTTGTCTAAGCCTAGAATCTCAAGTCTGGTGGTATAGGGTATTCTGTTGCGAACAGAGGAATGTAGTACTCTTCTTGTAAAATACTTCTGGATTCGCTCAGTTGTATTGATGTCTGATATACAGTGCAGATTCTAAACAGTGGAACTGTATTCAAGTATTGATCTAGCAAAGCTGGTGTATGCCCTAGTTTGCACATCAGTATTACCAGAGGAGAAGCTGCATAAGATCAGATTTACAACTCTTAATGCCTTTTTTGCAATGTTGTTGCAATGAGCTCTGGTGCTTAGGTCATTCAATATGAGAACTCCAAGGTCTTTGACAGAGTGAGGGTCAGCAGCGAGGTCATATCTGCCTAGCTTGTATTTGGTATATTGATTTTTTTTTTTACCAATGTGTAGGACAGAGCATTTGTTGGTCAAGATTTGGAGTTGCCAACTGTTTGACCATCCAGACATATAATCAAGGTCGCTTTGAGGGACAGTTGCATTGTCGGTGGTGTTGAATAATTTTACATCATCAGTGAAGAGGATGCAGTTGCTTATAAGGTGATCACAAAGGTCATTTATATAGCATATAAAGAGTGTGGGTCCTAGAACACTCCCTTGGGGGATACTGCTGTTAACTGGTGCAGGGTTTGATAAGGCATTTCCTATTTTTACTAATTGTTGCCTGCTTGACAGGAAGGCACTAATCCACTTATGAAGGGATCCGGAAATACCATAAGATTTTAATTTTAATAGTAGTTTGTCATGTACCACTGAGTCAAGATGCTGTGCTTCTTGGCCAGAAAGTTTGTTAGATGCTTTTCCAGGACTGAATATGAGAAAAAAATAATTTAAATGATGCCCAATTGATTTTGGCAAGAATATGAGTTTGATCTAGTCTCTGTCACAGTGCCAAACTGCAATATATTTGTAGTAATTTGCCACAGAATGTTATTAATAACCATTAACAATAAAAATGACACAGAAAAGATTGGATTTTTAAAGTTGAGAATTTGTACCTAAAGTTAATAATTTCATCTGAAATATTGTGATCTTATTTCAACTTCTAAAATCTTTAATAATTTAAATCTTGCTACATAATTGCAGTGTTTTCATGATTATGACAGTGTTTATGCCAGGATCCACTTGGAAAATTTTCAAATTAAAAAATAAAACATCCATTAAAAAACCTAAATGCGCTTTCCCAAGTACGTTAAATCTAAGGAATTAGTACCTTAGATTTTATGCCTCTGTTTAAATAGCTATGATAATAATATAGCAATATCTGAGATGACTTAATAGCATTAATATAAAATAAAACAATGTTTTATCAATCTGAACTATAAAATCATATATTGATTTAATTAAAAAAAAGACATTAGTCATGAAAAGTCGTAAAGTTGTGTCCAACCCATCGTGACCCCATGGACAACGTTCCTCCAGGCCTTCCTGTCCTCTACCATCCTTTGGACTCCATTTAAGCTCACGCCTACAGCTTCAATGACTCCATCCAGCCACCTCATTCTCTGTGGTCCCCTTCTTCTTTTGCCTTCAATCTTTCCCAGCATTAGATTCTTTTCCAGTGAGTCCTTCCTTCTCATTAGAAAAGACATAATTATTTTTTTTTTCTTGATGAAAACATTTAGAAAGCTGATTACTGATTTCATTCAGCTTTCAACCTACTGAATCTATTAAATTTGATATCTAGAATTATTCTAAACTATTAATTAGAAAAAAGTGTTTCTAATTTAGTGCCAAAATGGAGCAAAATTACTATCCTAGAATAATAACATAGCATTTTACACTATACTGTACATTACTGTACATTATACTTTATACTATATATACATCCATCAATTTCATCATTTAAATAAAATAAAGATTTGAGAGTTGGTTTTTTTGCCACATAATTGTGACTGAATGAATTAATCTACCATCTTAGCATTCAAGATTGATCGATTATATGCCAAAACTCTTAGTGAGCACACAGACAGATTTTTCTCTATGACAATGTGTCCTTATTTTTCACCAATTTTCTGGAATGCCAAAATGACAATGATTATGATAATGATGATAGAATTGGCCATTCCTACTTTTCATCAGAATACTGTAACTGTCTCATGTAGCTGTCAGGCAAGATTGATTAAGATGTTCAAAAATTAATTATGGGCTCCATGAAGATATGCTTTCCTTTATTTGTTCTAATCACCTTCCATCAGATTCATGGACTGAATTTGTTCCTAGCGTTTTCTGAGCAGGAAAAATTATCCAATTTCTCCATGACATGACTAATTTTTTACACATCAAACATGTCCACAATGCTTGTCTTCAGTCTCAAATTTAACTAAATTGATTTAAATTATTTTTACTTTCAAATGTGCTATATCTGATCCAAATTGTTATGTATTGTATACAGTATATAGTTGTCACTTGAAGTTCTCATTCTGATCCTCTATTGAAGTGGGAAAATACTCTCTCCAGATTGGTTGTTTAACTGATCAGTTTCCTATAAAAGGAGTTGTGTCAGCCAGGGAATTCAGTTGCCTCACTGGCAGTATTGAATCAAGAACAGTTAAAAGTCACTCTGTCCTCACCTCCATTCTTCATCCAGAACTTGCACCACTGTGCACCATGAAACATGGTGAATCAGCAAATGAGGATGATGATGTCTATCGCCTCAAATTCACCAAGGGGAGGAATGTGGCCACAGAAAAGAGGCAACCAGCATGTGTTGGTTGTGGCGGCAACCACTCGTGAATGGTGTGTAAGTTCAAGAATGCCATTTGTCAAAGATGTGAAAAGAAAGGATATTTGGCCAGGGTCTGCCATACAAACCAACTGACAGCTACCATTGCAAGCCCAGAAACTTGCCCCAAAAGAATACAGAAAAGACAACAGAGTCACGGAGAGGACTGCTTTACTATCTCCAGAGGCACTGCAAGGCAGAAACAGTTGTTGATCAAGCCAGCGTCTCCTCTTGCAAGAAGGTCTGTGTCACCATCTGACTGAGGGGTCCCCTTGCCACATGGAGGTGGATACAGGATCTTCAATGATCATCATCTCTTGGACTACACTAAAGAGATTGATGTAAAAAATCTCAAAAATAAAATTGGATTTCCACCATATTCATCTCTGAGATTACCAGGGGAACAGCATTCCTGTCATCAGAATTGGCACCTTTAGAGTATCTTTCAAGGACTTCTCAGACCCACTGCGACTACTCGTAGTGGACGGCTCTCGACCGAGTCTCCTAGGATTGGACTGGTTCTCCTCTCTGGGCCTGGAAATCATTGACATCCATTCCATCAGTGACTCTGATATTGAGGCCTTAATCCCTGACTTAATCTCTGACTAAGGATGCTACCTTATGATGTCTTCGATGAAGACTGCAGGTATACAGGCACACCTATCTCATTCAATATTGACCCCCAAGTTGCTCTGATCCAAATGAAGCCGCAAAGAGTACCGTTATGCTCAAAGGTTGATGAGCAACTCGACAAGCTCATCTGCCAAGAATCCTGGAACCTGTTGACCACGCAAAATAGGAGACTCTCATTGTGACTTCTGTGAAGCCAGATGGTTCTGTCCACATCTATGCAGATTATAAATGTACATTAAATACAGCAAAATGCATATCCGGTGGCCATGGTCCAACATCTGCTGCACTTTCTGGGTGAGGGTAAGGTCTTAGCTAAACTGGACCTTGCCCAAGCCTATCAACAGCTACCAGTTGATGATGCCACAGCTGAGGCTCAGATGATTGTAACACATCAAGTAGCCGGCTGCAATTTGGGGTGAGTGTGGCACTGCAACTTTTCCAGAGCTTGATGAACCATCTCTTGCAAGGCATTCCAAGTGTCGTCCCCTATTTTGATGATGTCTTAGTATCAGTGGCCAACAATGCCAAACTCCTCGGACATCTATGAGCGGTACTTACACATTTCCAGGAAGTTGGCCTCAAAGTTAAAAAAGAAAAGTCAAGATCGCTATTCCACAGGTAGAGTTCCTCGGCTACCTTATCGATGCCTGTGCTGCCTTCTCCACTGTCAAGGAGCTACTATCTTCAAACAGTACAATGAGAATCTTTCCTTGGTTCTCACCTGTGACGCCTCTCCATTCAGCATCGGCGCTGTTTTAAGCCACTGATTCCTGGATGAAAGAGAGGCTCCAATCGCTTTCTTCTCACAGACGTTGTCATCAGTGGAATGAAACTACAGCCAGCTGGATAAGGAAGCGTTAGTTGCGGTCGCAGGAGTCAAATGCTTCCATGAATATCTCTATGGCAAACCATTTGACCTTGTGATTGATCACAAGTTGCAACTGGGTCTGCTAGCTGGGGATTGCCAAATGCCACAAGTTTTGTCCCCTTGAATGCTGTGATGGACTGTGTTCCTAGGTGCATACAGCTACTACTTCTTGCATCAGCCGAGTAAGCCACATCGATGCCCTCAGCTGATGCCTGCTGCCAAGTGTTGTAGAGGATCTGGCTCCAGCATCATCAGTTTTATTAATTGACAACCTGGCATCCCATTATGCACACTCTGCCAAGGACCATGTCATCGCCCAAGTGATCAACAGGATGTGGAGGGGTGGCCGAAGGGGGCAGTCAGCACAAAGTTCTTTCCCTTCCACACCTGGCAACATGAGCTGTCTGCTCAATGGGGTGCTTACTCTGGGGGAGTCATGTGTTGGTACCCCAGAGGCTATGATGGCCAGTTTTGGAAGCTCTTCATGTAGGCATCATGCAGATGAAGGCACTTGTCTTCAGTTATGTCTGTTGAAGTTCTCATTCTGGTCCTCTGTTGTTGGGAAAATACTCTTTCCTGATTGGTTGTTTGGCTGATCAGTTTCCTATAAAAGGAGCTGTGTCAGTCAGAGAATTCAGTTGCCTCACTGGCAGTATTGAATCAAGAGCTGTTAGAAATCACTCTGGCCTCACCTCATTTTTTTGCCCAGTTCTTTTCAAGTAAAACATGACATAAAATTATCAATTCCATAGTCTGAAAGTACTGAAATATTTCACTGCTGAAATGCAGAAACAAATTAGTTTATAGAGATTCAGTTCATTAGCATTTTGAGACCTCTCATGACTTGACACAGTGTCATAATGAGCTGATACTTGCCTGATCATTTATTTTCTAAAATAAATCCTCAGCATAAAATAAAAGTTGCTCATGAAAAAAGCATCCTAAGTTTTATTCCTATTGACTGGCTACCAGAAAAATAAGCAGTAAGTCCTTAACACCAGATTTTCAGATATATTTTTTTGTTTTGGCATGTACATTAGCATATGCACAGTCAAAACTAGATAGAGAATAGATTTAGTCCAAGATAACAGTTTTGTAATCCTAAATAAAATGGCTTTTTAAAAATGGCTTTTTCTCTGGGCCTGACACTATATTATAGTTTAGAAACTGTACTGAGAACACTTGAGATTTTTTTCTCAAGCAGTCTTCTGTCTCCTACCACCACCTTGCATTGGTCCAATAAGTCTTGAGAACATTCTCTATGTTCCAACTGGGTGTGGGCTCTAATATATCATACCTGTATAATTTTTTATTTAGCATTATTTATATGCAATTCACTCAACAAAAATACAAAGAAATCATGCAGAAAATTCATTAAGAAGATGGTGAAGATGAAACTATTTTACCATGAGATATTGTTTCCAGTAGTGAAAAAAACATTAATTTTAATCAACAAAGGTAATTAGTATAGTCAATTGCATTAAAAACTGTTGAGATGTTTATTTTGTATATGAAATGGAACTTGAAAGTCTGAATCTATAGTTTAAAATCTGATTAGCAATCTTTCCTTGAGAAGAAGAAAGCAGTCACAGAGTTAAGTCTTTTCCCATATCCAGAGTGTCTCCTTGCTTAATTTAGAAATGCTTTTGCTGCCAGGTTACTTATTTATTTACTAAATTAGTATCTACTGTAATCTAATGCACTTCTAGCAGCTTTCATCCATAAAAACATATAACACATGTACTATAATTACAAAAATAAAATATGAAAAACAAGTATAGACTTAATAAAAAGAAAATAGAGTATAAAGGGTAACTCAGCGGTGGGCTTCAAATTTTTTAATAACCGGTTCTCTGCCCTAATGACTGGCTGGGTGGGCGTGGCTGGGTAGGCGTGACTGGGTGGTCATGTGACTGGGTGGGTTTTGCCAACTTGATGTCACTCACATCGAGGGGTGCCTAGCCTCGCCCGGCCTCTCGTGACCAAGGGGATGCTGCAGCAGTTATAAGTGTGAAAAATAGTGATAAGTCACTTTTTTCAGTGCCATTGTAGCTTTGAATGATCACTAAATGAATTGTTGTAAGTCAAGGATTACCTGGACAAAAAATGCAAAAAGGTTCGCTTGCAAAAAGTTGCCCTAAATACCAACTATTAGATTTAGAAATGGAAGATCAATGAGTCACAGCTGCAGGGGTGGGATTCTACCGGTTCTGGCCTGTTCTATAGACCCCCTTGTTAACTTTCTAAGCAGTTCAGAGAACCGGTAGTTAGAAGCAATCTCCTTTTCATTTCCGGTGGCAAGGCAAGGACGAATAGAGGTCTGTGCCCGCCTGTGGTTTCAGTTAATCTCTTTTTGCGGTTGGTGCGACCCTTTGAGGGTGCTCGAATCCCGGAGAGATTCGTGTCAGTGTGGGGGAAACTCGGGCTGCAATGTGGGGAAGGCAACCCCCCTGAAGCAAAGAGGAGCCCTCCAGAGCCCAGCGAGCAAAAAACAGCCTCCTACCAATGGCGGCTCCGAAGTCCGGACTGCCACCAATGTGAAAAGCGAGTAAGTGACAGTTTGTGAGATTGGTGGAGAAAAGGCTGGCAGAAGGAGTTTAGCGTTGGAGAGGAAGATTGGCAAGTTATAATCTTTTGTACTAGTGTCTGTCGGAAGCCTGAAATGAAAGCGGCTAAAAAGCAGAGGTTAGACAAGCGTGGGCGAAAATGTCTGGCAGACCGAAGTGAAAGTGTGGATTACAACAAATGAAAAGGGAAGTCTACGAGGCCAGGAAATTATTGTTTGGAAAGAGTCTGAAAGTTGTGGAGGATTTGGAACGCTCTATTTGATTGTTACTTTGATAGACTTTTTCGGATAAACTTTATTTAAGCAAAGACGGGAAGAGGAGCGAGGTTGACGGAGAAGTGACAGCGTGACGCTATACGAGATACTTAGAAACTCTGAAGTTATTGCAACAAAATATCAAATATCAACTGTTTAATAGACCTCTTAACAGATCCTTGAGAGAATTTTATTCTAACTGAGGAGGTGGTTGTACTCAAAGGAAATTAAGGAATTGAACCTAGGAACGCTTAAAAAAAAAGTAACTTGGAAGATTCGGAAGATACTGATTGACTGCAGTCATTATTCAGCACTTTCTACCTCTCCCCACTTCCGGTGCATTTGAAGAAAAAGTGTTCAAACCCAGAGATGGAGAACTAAAAACTGATCCTAAAATCCCTTTTTCCTATTGTTCTCCTTCTTTTGTGTGTGTGTGTAAATTTGCTTAATTCTTTTCCTTTCTTCTATTTACTTACTTTCCAGTGTTTTGATGAACTATCTCTCTTTTTTCACTTTCTCCCTATAACGACTATAAATTTGTCTATTGAGGAAAGGACTACTGACTGTTATATTAGATTGTTAAATAACTGAATTAATTGGTTTGATTAACTTATTAATAACAGGGATAGCTATATTTTGACTAGATATATAGAGAAAATAGTAAGAACATTAAGAACTATTTAATCAATAAGTATAAGATTTAATATTTAATATTCAATATCTTAATAGTATAATTTATTGTGTGATTATAATTAGTCTATTTGGGAAGGATATTGTTTATGTTTAAGAATACTGGTATCTAAGAATACTTAGAATATTTAATACTTAAAATAAGGTCAGATAAGGTTAGATAAAAATACATATATATTTACAATACTTACAAACTCATAAAACCTAAACTTGGTGAGATTTGATATATTATTTTTTATATATATTTATTATATGGAACGTTGCATAATGTTGTATAGTGTTGCATAGAAGTTGAACATAGACTCCATAAAATTATATATGTGATCTAGAATTAGGATTTAAAACAATATATATTCATATATTTTAGTAACCAGTTAAGAATACAGCTACCCAGTAGATAGGTGGACTAAGCAATTAGGCACAGAACAATTCTAACATAGGGTTTATAATACTGAATGGTAATTTGGGATAATATAATTAATATAATTCAACGACAGAAACAAATATTAAAAGAAATGACCTCTGCAACTACTACAGCTCTGAAAACTGGAAGGAAGGCTACCCCGACATTAACAACTACATTGGCAACAGCTTCGCCCATGATTCAAAAAACCATAGAAGAAACGCTACCAGTTGAAAATCAAGCTAATGTTTCGAATGCCAACATTCAATCAATTTTGTTAACCTTACAAGAATCGGTGATGAAGCTACAAGAAACAATGATAAAAAATCATAACGAGACAAGAGCAGATATTAGTGAATTAAAAGAGGAGATGGGGAAATTAAAAGCAGAAATGAAACATCTCTAAAGTAGAGGACAAAATTTGAATACTACAACAGGCCTTGGAGAAAAATGAAGCAACAATAAAAGAAGTAGAGACAAGGACTGAACAAACCGAAAGGAAACTAGAAAGGGTAGATGAAGAATTAAAAAATGTGAGCAAAGAAATGGAAGACTCATTGGTCTTCCTAGAGATGGACAAGGCGGCTACATACTTGAGATTCCAAAATGTAGAGGAATCCAAGGAAGAAGACCTGGAGCAGCTAATGGCAGAAATACTGGCTGGATTATCGGAAAAGGATAAAGATGATATCCTAAGGGAGTTCGATGAAGTCTACAGGGTCAGCACTAACTATACAAGATGCCATAAATGTCCGAGAGAAGTCCATATATGCTTTGCGAGAAGGAGTGTCCGTGATATTATATTTAGGATGTCCAGAGATGGAATAATTATGTATAAAGGCAAAGAAATTTTGATTCTCAAGCAAATTCTGAGAAGAGTAAGAGAAACAAGGCGAGACTATAAATTTTTAGCTGCTTATCTAAATCAGAAAAGAATTGTATTTAAATGGTTAATTCCAGAGGAGATGTTAGTTTCATGGAAAGAAAGGAAAATTAAAATAGATTCTATGGAAAGGGCCCAAGAATTTTAAGAACAACTAGTAGGTCTGGAAGATCAGAGTGGTAAAGAGGAATTGGAAAAAAATTCAAAGGAAAATCAAAGTTACCACAGAAACAAAAAAGAAGGATCCTTAAGAAACCAAGGGAATATCTATTCACATCAGGAGAGAGAGGAATCTATTCCCCATCAAGCACAAGGAGAGACTGCAGTTATTACGAGACAAAAAGTGAAACAGAATTAATTAAATGGAAGAAGAAAAGAAACTTCTATCAATTAATATAAATGGCTTAAATTCGACGACAAAAAAATAGCCAAATTAATCAAACAAAATGCTGATATAATATACCTACAGGAAACTCACATAAGGAAAGTAGATGAAAGATACTTAGATTGCCCGAAACTAAGGAAGCTATTTACTGCACCAGCAGACACGAGAAAAAAAGAAAGGGATTGCAATATATGTTAAAGAAGATTTGAAAGCAGTTTTAGTATGGTCAGACCCTGAGGGAAGAATTTTGGTTTTACAGATCTGGTTTAATGCTAT
The DNA here is from genome assembly GCA_033807585.1 of Hydrophis major. Lineage (NCBI taxonomy): Eukaryota > Metazoa > Chordata > Lepidosauria > Squamata > Elapidae > Hydrophis > Hydrophis major. The sequence continues at coordinate 69,431,390 of CM066343.1, read as the reverse complement.
TTCAATTCTATTAATGGTAATTTATGCCCTGAATGAAGATCAGAAAGAGTTTTTAAAATATTTACATCAAAAAATAATAGGATTTGAAAAAAGGAATATTTGTATTATAGGAGATTTCAACTCTATTGCTGATTATCAAAAAGACCATAGTAATGGGGGGAAGAATAAAAAGGGGAAAAGAGAGCTTCCTAAGACATGTAGGGAAATGATGAAGCAGTTAAATTTGGTGGATTTATGGAGACTATACCCTGAGGAAAAACAATTCACATTTTATTCTAATCCGCATCAAATATGGACACGAATTGACATGGCATAGATGAATGGGGAAATAGCAAATGAGATAAAAGGAATTGAAATTTTACCGAATGAATGGGCAGACCATAATCCAATTCAAATAATATGGAAGGGTAGGAAGAAACCAAAGAAAAGATGGACATTATGACAACTATTTGTGTTGTTATAACAACACAACAGGCCAATATTATAATAAACAGGGAATATACCCGCCCAATAAAAATAAAAAAAGGAGTCAGACAAGGTTGCCCACTCTCACCCCTCCTCTTCATATTATCTTTAGAAACACTATTAATATGAATTAGACAGAACTCAGAGATAAAAGGATTAAAGGTTAAGAAAGAAGAATACAAAATTTTACTAGGATCAGACAAGAAAAATATAACTAAATTTTACAACTATTTATTAGAAGTAGAATTAGAAGAAGAAACAGTTAAAGGGAATATGATAGCCTGGAGTAGGAATGTAGGACGTAGCATCACTTTAATAGAATGGGAAAAGGTCTGGAGTAGAAATAATAAGATTACAAAATTGGCAGCATACAAAGAAAACGCTTATAAAATGTTTTACAGATGGCACCTCCCTCCTTCGAGATTAGCGAAGATGCACCCCAATATGAGTCCGAAATGCTGGAAATGTAAAAAAAAAAGAAGGAACCTTTTTTCATATGTGGTGATCCTGTACAGAGGCCCAAAAATACTGGCAAAGAATCAGAAATTGGCTGGAAGATATAACAAAAGAACAGACTGAGTATAAACCAGAGTCCTTTCTGTTGGGGATTTTCAATAAACAACTATCAAAAAAAGTGAAGTACATAATACACATATAAACAGCGGCCAGATTAGCTTTTGCCCAATGTTGGAAGCTCTCTCATATACCTACAGAGGAGATGATCACCCAAAAAATCTCAAACTGTGCAGAAATGGACAAATTAATTTTAGCCTTAAAAAATAAAGATCCTTCAATATATTATAATAGTTGGAACTGCTGGTATAAATGGTTAGAACAAAGACAGATTTTATATTATAAGGCAAAAAAGAATAGGACAAATTCTTACGAGTGACATATAAATATACATATGGATAAGGTGTAATGGATATGGCATAAACTAAGGCAATGGATATGGGATAAACTAAGGAAATAAAAGATCTTATAAACTGTCGAAAATGAGAAAGTTTTTAATTGTTTCCATTCTTTTCTCTCTTTTTTCCCTTCTTTTCTTTTTTACTTTTCTATTTGTGTGTGTGTTGTTGATTTGTTTTTAATTGTAAAATTAATTAAAAAAAATTTTTTTTTTTAAAAAAAGAAGCAATCTCCTTTTGTTTTTCCCCCGTCCTTATTACCTTCTTGCCAGTATGCCTAGACTTCATGTCTTCTGGGGCTTGACTTTCTTAAAAGGGAAGGGTTGTTTTAAGATTTTTACACTGCTGTTGGGAGGAAATACTTCCCTGGACAATCAGCACTTTGAAGAAATAATTGAATAATGAAGCAGAGCTGTCAGAAAGAAGCTTTTAATGACAGGGAACCAAGATGAGTGACATTCAGCAAGACTTCTTGGCTAGCTAGAAAGATTGACATTCAAACATGAGTTTACATACCCTTTCTGAGTTTTGATCTAAAACTGGTTTTTGGTGAAGGTTTAATCCTGTATTTATTGATGGGATAGTTTTCCCTATTCAGCATCAACAAGCAACAGCTACTGTTGTGATTTAATTATTTGTATTGTGTTTGAATTTTTCCCTGCCTCGATCTTTTTCTACCTGGGGAGGGGGGGTCTTCCTTCACTGCTTTAGTGGTATCTGGCACTGTCCTTTTGGGATATACCTCCAAGAGGCAGGATGCAAGTTTGGCACTGATTTTTTATTGCCTTTCTAGGGGCCATGTGACCTTTCCTTAAATCTGGATGATTTCCTTGGGATATCTTCTGAGGGGTGTGAGACCAGCTGGTATCTTTAAGTAGTGCAAATGGATCTTAGGATTGCTTTCTTGGGTGTGCTTTTTCTGGAGAGCTTAAATGACCTCTCTGCTAAAGGGTTTTACTTTATGAGCAAGAGTCAGCTGCTGATAGATATCACTGCATTTTAACTATTTTAATTCCTCAAGGTACTCTGGCATCCTGCTTGATTTGTAACTCTGGCTTGCAGATATTTTTAATCTAAAGATTAGTATTTATGGCAGCTTTTTGCAAGCAAAGAATCTTTTTGCATTTTTGTACAGATAATCTTGACTTACAACAGTTCATTTAGTGACCATTCAAAGTTACAATGGCATTGAAAAAAGTGACATGACCATTTTTCACACTTATGACCATTGCAGCATCTCCACTGTCATGAGAGGCCAGGCGAAGAGAAGCACTCCTTGACATGAGTGATGTCAAGTTGTCCATGCCCATCCAGTCATATGACCACCAAGCCACGATCACCAACTAAGTCACACTCACCCAACTGGTTGTTAAAAAATTGAATGCCACTCCTGCACAGCTGTCATGGAAAGCTAAAACATTCTGTCTGAATATTTTCTTTTTCCTCAGCAATATCTGCAACCCAGAGTTACAAATCAGGGGCATGCCGGAGCACATTGAGGAATTAAAATAGTTAAAATACAGCCAAATTTTGCTTATAAAGTGAAATCCTTTAGCAGAGAGGTCATTTAAGCTCTCCAGAAAGTGGGTGGGCATATTGAGCTACAAAATGCTGAGCTATAGAGACAAATTAAAAAATTAACATCTTGACTGAGGGCCTTACTACAAGCAATTTTTGCTATGAATATAACTATATCTTTATCTCTTAAGTGCTGACATCTGCTGTGGGCTACAAAGGAAGATGGGGACTGCTTTCTCCCTCTAAGAAAACATGTTTCTCCATTTCTCATCTAAGGAAATATATTCCTCCTTTTTAATATTTCTCAAAATATTTCATTCTTCTAGGAGAGGGATGGATGCTAACTTTCTATTGGTGCTATGTTACTATGCCATATTATCATGAGAGAAAACTAAAACAAATTGGAAGGAAGATCCACTTACTATCATGTGCCTTGGTCACTCCAAAGCAATTCAAGAGACTCCTGTCAAAAAGGTGCTTTTCAAGAGGCAACCAGACTTTCTGGAACCAAGAAAGTCCAGTTGCCTCTTGAAAAAAGCACCTTTGGGACAACCATGACTTGGATGACTGAAGAATCCCCATAGACAAGAGACTGCTGTGCTCAGTGAACTGACAAAGCACCCAGGAGCAATCATTAGATCCATTTGCACCACTTAAAGATACCAGCTGGTCTCATTCACCTCACAAGATATCCTAAGGTAATCATCCAGATTTAAAGAAAAATCACATGCCCCCCAGAAAGACAGTAAAAAAAATCATACAGAATGTCAAGGTTGCATCCTGCCCCTCAGCCATTTCTTCTATGGTTATGGCAACCCTTCTGTATTTACTTACTTCTGTAAATAGCTGTTCAAGTCCCAGGAATAAAAGTACCACAAAAAATTCCAAAGGGGGGAAAAAAGCTCTGGAGAAGCTCAGCTATAGACAGAAAGTCTGGGCATACTGCCAAGACCATTAAGGCTGTTACAATGTAACAAATCTTAACTGGGACAGTTTCTGAAAACACTTAAAGCAGCAAGGGTGCCAATTAAGATAATGATTAGGCTAGAAATATAAGCATACTAGAATCTTTCCTTCCTGTGTTCCTTGGGGGATTAGTCTTGTAAAGTGGGAAACAATTTCTTCCAACAACTGGTTCTCTGAACTGCTCAGAAAATTAACATATAGCTTGGAGAACTGATGTAACCTGGTAGGAGCCCACCCACTTTTTAACTACTTTTTAACCCTCAAATGCTCTCTAGGACAATAAATGAGGGTTCTGATCTGATCCTGAAAGGGAAACTATTCCAAGGGACAATGACTCCGATTTACAAACATTATCTGTGGAATAGCATTGCCTTCACCACATGAAACTGTCGACAAGTTAGGGCTGCATGTGGAGAAGGTGGTCTTGTGTAATATGTGAGAATGATATGTTGAGGGTGAGGACAGATGCTATCTTAGGAACATGGATAAGAGAGGGCATGGCCTACATAACTAGCAGATAAAAAAATTCAGAAAGGAACCTTGCTAATTTATGAGGCTGTAAAAGAAACAATGGGAGATTTTTTTACTATCAGACTTGTAAGACTGTATTATTGTAGCTTTACAGTAAAGCGGATTAGCTCATCTGGTTGTGTTTCCTGTCCTGTCTATACGGGAAGGGTGCCATTAATTTAATAAGTAGAAGTAGAACAACAATAGATAATTATGACTGTCTTGATTTCCTTATATAAAAAGTAATGAATTTTCATCAAAATGCAGTTTGTGGGTGATCTTTAACTTCAGCCCTTTCTACAGTTTACTACAATAATCCATGTGATTGAAGATAAGTGCATGTCACCATTGCTAAAGTCTCCTATTGGTAAAAGCTCCTTATTTATTTATTTACTTACTTACTTACTTACTTACCTTATATACTTGAGTATAAGTCGACCCGAATATAAGTCGAGGCAACCAATTTTACCACAAAAAACTGGGAAAACTTATTGACTCGAGTATAAGTCGAGGGTGGGAAATGCAGCAGCTACTGGTAAATTTCAAAAATAAAAATAGATACCAATAAAATTACATGAATTGAGGCATCAGTAGGTTAAATGTTTTTGAATATTTATTTCAAAGAAAAATAGTAAACTAGCTCTGTAAGTGGAAAACAGAGCCAACAAAACCAATATGGTATCAACAATAACTTTAAAAGTACAAAAACCTTAGCTCAATCAGCAACCAAGCTAAAACACAAGAGTTAAAATCCTTCAAAACTGGATTCCTCCTCATCATCTGTATGTCCAAACAGAGTCACCCTCTCCCTTGCAAGAAAAAAGCATGTGTATGTGCTGCATGTACATCCTGTTTTGGAGAGCCACCATCTCTTTCATAGCTCTCCCTCATGCCTCCATTGCATGTGCATACATGCCATGGCTCAGTAGTAGGTCAACATACAGATGTCACACTAGGTTCCCTCCTCAAAAGGAACATCCAACCTTTCTTGAGAAGTACAAACTTCATCTGTTCAGGATTGTGGTGACAAAGGTGAAGGAGGATGGGGCTGAGAGAAGGGAAGGGAAAAAAAGATAATTGACAGGGAGAACGACAGGGAGAAACACCTGGAAGTGTGAGCCCTCGAGTTTCCTTAGGGAAGACCAGACAACAAGGGGAGAGGAGGAGGAGGAGGAGGAGGAGAGTTAAAAAAAAAAGAGTGGGAAGCCAACTCACACGTGCCATCAAAGCCAGGGGGAAGCGGGGCTTTCTCCGCCTGCTGCCGCCAGAGGAGTGCGGGGGGGAATGCGGGGAAAGGGGGTTCGTGCCGAGGCTCCGCAAGCGATTACCAGATTTGCAGCTCCGTTTGTTGGTGAAGCTGGAAGCGCGCAACGCAGGAGCTCGCAGGGGCCCCGGGGGCCCATTAATGGGGAAGGAGAGGCCGCTTGGGGTCGCCAGGCCCAGGCAGCCTCCCCCGCCCCCTCCCCTAGCAGCGAAGAGCTGCTCCGGGGGGCTCCCACCACGGCGCAGCCAGGCACTTTGTCTCGCTGCCCCCGGAGCAGCTCTTCGCTGCTAGGCTAGGGGGTGGGGGAGGCTGCCTGAGCCTGGCGGTTTCTTGGCGAAGCTGGAAGCGCGCAACGCAGGAGCTCGTGGGGGCCCCGGGCGCCCGTTAATGGGGAAGGAGAGGCCACTTGGGGTCGCCAGGCTCAGGCAGCCTCCCCCGCCCCCTCCCCTAGCAGCGAAGAGCTGCTCCGGGGGGTTCCCGCCACGGCACAGCCAGGCACTTTGTCTCACTGCCCCCAGAGCAGCTCTTAGCTGCTAGGCTAGGGGGTGGGGGAGGCTGCCTGAGCCTGGCGGTTTCTTGGCGAAGCTGGAAGCGCGCAACGCAGGAGCTCGCGGGGGCCCTGGGGGCCCGTTAATGGGGAAGGAGAGGCCGCTTAGGGTCGCCAGGCTCAGGCAACCTCCCCCTCCCTAGCAGCGAAGAGCTGCTCCGGGGGGTTCCCGCCACGGCACAGCCAGGCACTTTGTCTCACTGCCCCCAGAGCAGCTCTTAGCTGCTAGGCTAGGGGGCGGGGGAGGCTGCCTGAACCTGGTGGTTTCTTGGCGAAGCTGGAAACGCACAATGCAGGAGCTCGCAGGGGCCCCGGGCGCCCGCTAATGGGGAAGGAGAGGCCGCTTGGGGTCGCCTGTGTGGCCCTCAGCGGGTAGACAGCCGCGGCGGCGATGCTGCCCTGGAGGTGCGATCGGTTGCAGCCACGCCAGCGCAGGCCAGGAATGGTGCCGTAGCGGCTGACTCGAGTATAAGCCGAGGGCGGTTTTTTCAGCACAAAAAATGGGCTGAAAAACTCGGCTTATACTCGAGTATATACGGTACTTGTTTGTTTGTTTGTTTGTTTATTCTCTCTTCTATCCATCTATCATCTATATCCTTCCATCCATCTATCTATTATTATCTATCATTTATCTACCTATCATCTATCACCTACCTATTTACCTATGCTTTGGAAGTAGTAAAACTATAGTATCCCTAAATTCTAACATTCTCAATCCTGGTATATAAGATCTGATGCTCCTGAGAGGTAATAAAAATTATGTCTTTTTCATATATTTTCCCAATCAGGTTTGGATGAAGGCATCAACCAGAACTAATAGATTGAATTGGTGTAGGAAATCTGTTTTTAAGTACATTATATAACTGGTTCACATTTTCTCAACAATTTTCTCTAAAAATATAAGATTGGGAGTGAGATTATGGATGCCCAGACTGCTGGGTTCAAGGAGAACTTCTTGAGGAGAGAGCATATCACTATTTCCTTCAAGGCAATCAGCAATACCAGTCTTTCAAAGAAATATTGATCATGTCCCAGGCCCAGTCCATTACACAAAAAGGCAGAAGTACTGTGGATCATGCCCATAATTCATTTTAGGTAACATACTCACTTTGTAAGTGCCAGGTAATATCAAAAATATTATTTCAAACACTACCTCAGTTTCCGCCTATGAAAAGTTTAGTTCAGAATATATGAACTATATTGTTTGAGACTTATTAAAATAGCTTATATCTCATACAATGGTGGGATTCAAATAATTTAATAATTTGTTCTGTACCCTAATGAATGAGTGTGGCTGGATGAGCCATGGTGGGCATGGCCATGATGGGCATGTTTGGTTATGAAGAAAGATTCCCCAAATCAGATGTACACTAAATGTGACTGACTTTTAGCTACACACCTTCCCAGAAAACAGCAAATTTTGAAGCTCCGGGTAAAGAGGATTCATTTTAGGATTAATAACCACAGTTTGTATGTTGGAGGTTCCTAAAGGAATGCTGGGAAACTCTGTATTTTTGGGACACAACTAATCAACACTAATAGGGTACGCCACTAGTATATGAAAATAAGAGCAAACTCCACTCCCTTCTAGTACTGATGATGTTATCTATCTTGGTAGTGAAACATCTGCAATAAAACGATGGAGCTCAGAGAGCACTAAAGACTCCACAGTTCAACCCTGAGCTACAAATATTATCTTCTATCAATAAACACTTTTTGGTTAGAGTACTCAGAGCCTGCCTTATATGAGCTGGCTCCCAGTGGATTTGATTCCAAATTTTGATACAATTTCTGTAAATAAGGAATGTAGAATTATAGGAACTTCCAGTTCCTGACAGGAACGTGCAGAGGTGGAGAAGCCCAGCTGCGGTTTCTGAGTACCTCTTCTTGCGTTTGGAGTGATCCCGTGGATACACGAATCCCGGAGAGATTCGTGTCGGTGTAGGGGACCCTCGGGTTGCAGAGTGGTGGAAGGCAACCCCCTGGCAATGAAGAGAAGATCCCCTGAGCCCAGCGCGAAAGAGCCAGCCACCTGTTAATAATGGCTCCAAAGTCCGGACTGCCTCCGATGTGACAAAGCGAGAAAGTGACAGCTTGTAAGATCGGTGCAGAAAGAGGTGCAGAAAGACTTTAACAGTGAAGAGTGAGACCGGCGAGTGATTTCTTTTCCTTTTATTGTGAGTTATATCTGTTGGAAGCCTGAGAGAAAAGCAGCTAGAAAAGCGAAAGTGTGATAAGCATGGGTGGAAAGGCTTGACAGACGGAATGAAAGTGTGGATTACAGCGTTTGAAAGGAGAAGTCTGTGAGGAGAAGAAGAATGGTTGGAAAGATTAAGAGACTTGTGGATTCGAGCTTATGAGTGGATTGCTATATTGGACTATTCCTTAGATTTAAAACCCAAAGAGGAGAGAAGCGACGGAAGAGAAAGAAACGCGGTGCTAAATACGATACATTTCTTTGGCTTAGCACAACATCTTTGGCTTAGCACAACAATATAACAGACTCTATTTGACACTATTTGCTTAAGAGCCTTTAATAGATTTGGAGGAGAACATTATTTGACTGAGGTGAAGACAGTAAGTGAAGGAGATTAAACTATCGGACTCAAAAGTATTGGAAAAAAAAGAGAATAACTGAAGTTTGGGAAATCGCTGATTGCTGACAGCGATTACTCAGTACTTTTTACCACCCCCCTTCCGGTGTGCCTGAGGAGAATTACAAATTCCAAAAACGTTGGATTTAACCCTGACCTTAAACTCTATTTTCTAACCATTCTACTTTATTTTCTTGAATTCTCCCTTGATACTATTCTGTTAAACTTTCTATCCTGTCTCCTATTTACTGACTTTTTGATTTTAAGGCGAATTCCTTCTCTCTTTTCATCTTTTTTTCTTTATAATAGCTATAAACTTATTTATTTAGAAAAGGTATACTGATTATTAGACTTAATTGCTAATCAATTTAATTGCTTTGAATAAAGTAACAATAAGATTGTAAAATACTGCTGATTTAGAATACTTAGAATATTTAATATTAAGATATAGGATTAGATAAAAGTTTACATAGATCTATAAAACTTAGAATTTTATAAAGTTGAAATTTGGTTTGATTTGATATATTACTTGCCATACATATTTGTTATATAAACTTATCATAGAGAATATTATATAGTGTTGGATAGTGCTCTGTAGTATTGGAATATAGATTGTGTAAACTACATGCCTGATTGAAGACATAAAACCAAAAATAATACGTATTTATATATCTTAATTTCTAGTTGAGAGTACTGAATTTAACCACTCTATAGATTGGTAGTCCAAGCAATTAGACACTGAAATTTTATCATAAGGGTAATAATACTGAATGGTGATTTGGGACAACATAATTAACATAATTCAACAGCAAAAACAAATACTAAAAGAAATGACCTCCACAACAACCACGGCCCTAAAAATAGGAAGGAAGGCTACCTCGACCCTAACAACCACCTTGGCAACAGCTTCCCCTACAATTCAAAAAACTATTGAATCCCTAACAGGAGAAAAACAATCCAATGTCTCAAATGCCAATATACAAGCTACTCTGCTAACTTTGCAAGAATCAGTGTCAAAAATGCAAGAAATAATGATCAAGAATCATAATGAAACAAGAGCGGATATCAGCGAATTAAAAGAAGAGATGGGAAAGCTAAAAGCTGAGATGAAAGCGGACATACTTAAGGTAGAGGATAAGATTGGGACATTACAACAGGCTATGAAAAAAAAATGAAACAATGATAAAAGAAATAGAGACAAGGACAGAACGAATGGAAAAGAATCTAGAAAGGGTAGACGAAGAACTAAAAAATGTAAGCAAAGAAATGGAAGATTCCCTGGTCTACCTAGAAATGGACAAGGCAGCTGCATACCTCAGATTTCAGAATGTGGAAGAATCGAAGGATGAAGAACTAGAGCAGCTAATGGCAGAAATACTGGCTGAACTGTTAGGGAAAGATAAAGATGACATTCTCAAGGAATTTGGTGAAGTTTATAGGGTCAGTACCAATTACGCAAGATGCCATAAATGTCCGAGAGAGGTTCATATCCGTTTCGCAAGAAGGAGCGTGAGAGATATAATACTCAGACTGTCGAGAGATGGGACAATAACGTATAAGGGCAAAGAGATTATGATCCTCAAGCAAATCCCAAGAAAAGTGAGGGAAATAAGACAAGATTACAAATTCCTAGCCAGTTATTTAAATAAAAAAGGAATTCCATTCAAATGGTTAATCCCGGAAGGGATGTTAATAACATGGAAAGAAAGGAAAATCAAAATAGACTCTATGGAACGGGCACGAGACTTCTACAAACAGCTAGTAGGCACAGAAGACCAAAATACCAAGGAGGAATCCAAAAGAAATTTGCAGGAAGACGGAAATCGCCATAGAAATAAAAAGGAAGGATCTCCCCAAAACCAAGGGAACGACTACCCACACCAAGAGAGAGAAGAACCAATCCCACAACAACTACAAGGAGAGAGCTGAATTATCACAAGACAAAAAGCGAATCAGACCTAGCCAAATGGAGGAAGAAAAGAAACTCCTATCTATCAATATAAATGGTTTAAATTCAACAACTAAAAGGAAAAGGATAATAGCTAAATTAATTAAACAAAAAGCCGACATAAGAAACTCACATTAGGAAAAATGATGAAAGATATTTAATTTGCCGAAACTAGGGAAGTTATTTACGGCACCAACAGATAAACAAAAAAAGAAAGGAATTGCAATATACGTGAAAGACAACTTAAAAGCAGATTTAATTTGGTCAGACCCAGAAGGAAGAACTCTGGTTTTACAAATCTTGATTAATACTAATTCATTTCTATTGGTAGCAATTTATGCACCAAATGAAGAACAAGGAATTTTTTTTAAAGATTTACACCAAAAAATAATAGGTTTTGAAAAAAGGAACATTTGTATGATAGGCGATTTTAATTCTATTGCTGATTACCAAAAGGACCATAGTAATGTAAGAACAAAAAAGGGAAAAGAGAGTTTCCAAGACTTGTAAGGAAATGATGAAAGAACTAAATTTAGTGGATCTATGGAGAAAATTAAACCAGAAGACAAACAATTTACATATTACTCCAACCCGCATAAAATATGGACAAGCATAGATATGGATGAATGGGGAAATTGCAAATGAAATAAAAGGAATCAAAATTTTACCAAATGAATGGGCTGACCATAACCCAATTCAAATAATTTGAAAAGGCAGGAGAAAATCAATGAAAAGATGGAAACTAAACACCCAATTAATAAGAGAAGAAGAATATATTAATAAGCTTAAAGAGGAACTAAATTATTTCCTAAAGGAAAATGATAATGATGCAACCTTGAAACAAAATATCTGGGACACATTGAAGGCAGTCATAAGAGGAATAACAATCTCTTATAATGCCATGAGAAATAAAAGAAAATATGTTCAACAAAACAAATTACAACAACAAATTAAGGAATTAGAAATCCAATTACAAAAAAAAACCCCAAAACCAAAGAATACAAAATCAGTTAATAACATAATTGAACTTATTGTAACAAGAAAAAATGGAAATAAATTTGAAAATGACTAAACAAATTTATTTTGAACATCCAAACAAACCAGGAAGATGGTTATCTCATAAACTTAAAAAAGGGAAAGAAAAGAGATTGATATACCAATTAATAGGTGAGAAGGGCGACTTACAGCATGAGATAGAAAAGAAAAAAGACATCATTCACAAATATTTTGGAAAATTATATAAAAAGGAAGAAGTTAATGAGGATAAAATAAGAAATTACTTAGAGGAAACGAATGACACAGTAATTGGAGAGGAATGGATAGAATTATTAAATAAAGCTATTACATGGTCCAAATTGAAATCAGCAATAGAAAATCAAAGTAATAATAAAACCCCAGGGCCAAATGGGATTCCGGCAGAATTATATAAAGCAATCGTGGAATTAATTGGACCACTGATGATGGAAGTGTTCAACGAGCAGCTAAGATGCCAACTCATGGAGGGGAGCATTGATTTCACTGATCCCGAAGGAGGAAGCTGACCAAAGATATATTAACAACTACAGACCAATTTCACTCCTAAATACTGATTATAAAATATTCTCCTCCATTATAGCCGATAGACTAAAACAAGTTTTAAACCCACACATGCACGAAGACCAAAATGGATTTCTTCCAACTAGACAAATAAAGAATAATTTAAGAACAGTAATAGATGTCTTAGAATTTTAGGAAACCCACTCTGAGAAACAATTTGCACTTATGTTTTTAGACGCAGAAAAAGCATTTGATAACCTAAATTGGCATTTCTTAATTCAAAAAATTTATAACATGTATCTAGGCACTAAATTTGAAAATATCATAACAACAATCTACGACACACAGCAGGCCAATATCTTAATAAATGGGAACACACAGGTCCAATAAAAATAGAAAAAGGTGTTAGGCAGGGCTGCCCTCTCTCACCTCTTCTCTTTATATTCGCCCTAGAAACACTCTTAACACATATCAGGCAAAATCCTGAAATTAAGGGATTGAAGATTAAAACAGAAGAATACAAATTACAAGCGTTTGCCGATGATATGGTCTTCTTTTTGGAGGAACCAATAGAAAAAGGATACAAATTGATAAAAGAATTAGAACAATTCGGTGCAGTAGCAGGACTCAAAATCAATAGAAAAAAAAAACAAAATTAATGACCAAAAACTTAACAGAAGACCAGAAAAAAGAATTAGAACTAAGTATGGGAATACAGGTAACAAAGAAAGTCAAATATTTAGGAATATGGCTAACACCACAATGTAAAATGTTCAAAGAGAATAACTATGACAAATTGTTGCAACAAGTAAAGAAATATTTAGAATCTTGGAGCAAGTTGCAACTTTCACTATTGGGCAGGATTGCTTCTATCAAAATGAATTTTTTACCAAAATTATACCTATTTCAGACAATTCCAATTAAATTGCATAATTTTTTTTTGAAAAACTAAATAAGATAACACTCAAATTCATTTGGCAAGGAAAGAAAGCTGGAATTAATGTAAAGGCATTACAGGATCTGAAGAGGGGGATTAGCACTTCCAAATTGGGAACTATATTATACGGCAGCTACTTTATTATGGTTAAAAGTTTGGGTGAACTTACTTAACAAAAGAACACTATTATTAGAAGGCCACGATTTGCAGAGAGGTTGGCACGCCTTCTTATGGGAAGTGGGGAAACTCAATCAGTCATATTTTCATAGACACCTAATCAGAGATTCACTATTAACCAATTGGAAAAAAGTATGGAAAAAACACTATTTAAAAGTACCGATTTGGGTATCGACAATGGAGGCAATGGTTCATCCCAACAATTTAGACATCACTAAAATGATTAAATACAAAGATTTATTAGATTCACAAGGAAAACTGAAAACACGACGAGAATTACAAGAGTGAGGATTTAAAATCAATTGGTGTGTATATCTCCAAATCTATAATAGATATAAACAAGATAATAAAGATTTCGGAATTTATAACAAACTTCAGCACTTAGATAAAATTTTATTAGGATCAAACAAAAAAAAATATAATTAAATTTTATAAATACTTACTGGAAGTAGAACTAGAACAAGAAATAGTCAAAGGAAATACGATAGCTTGGAGTAGGAATGTCGGATGGAGTATTACATTAACAGAATGGGAAAGGATTTGGAACAGAAACAACAAGATCACAAAATCGGCAGCTTATAAAGAAAATGCATACAAAATGTTTTACAGAAGGCACCTTCCCCCTTCGAGGTTGGCGAAGATGCACCCCAACACGAGTCCAAAATGTTGGAAATGTAAAAGTATAGACGGAACCTTTTTTCACATGTGGTGGTCATGTAAGGAAATCCAGAAATACTGGCAAAGAATTAGAAAATGGCTAGAGGAGATAACCAAAGAACAAATTGAATACAGACCAGAGTCCTTCCTATTCCGGATTTTTGACAAACAATTATCAAAAAAGATGAAGTATATAATAATACATATCTTAACAGTGGCCAGGCTAGCCGCTGTTGATGATCAGTGCTAGCCGCAACAGATGATCAGTTTATCTCATTCTTTTTTTTTTTTTACCTACAGAACAGATGATCATCCAGAAAATTTCAGATTGTGCAGAAATGGACAAACTAACATTAGCCCGAAAAAACAAAGAGTCTTCAATATATTACAACAACTGGAATCCCTGGTACAAATGGTTAGATCAAAGATAGATCGTGTATTATAAGGTATATATATAAAAAAAGAATAAGATAAACTTATTTGAGGGTAATCCAAATATAGATACTGATAAGATGTGCGTATATGATACAATTTAAGAAGAAAAGATCTTACAAACTGTCAAAAAGGAAAATGTTTTTAATGTTCACCCTCCCTTTTTTCTTTTTCTTTCTTTTTCCTCTTTTCGCGTTTCTTTCTTTCTCTCTTTCTTGCTTTTTTCTAGTTTTGTTATTTGTGCATATGTTGTAGATTTGTTTTTTTTAATTGTAAAATTAATAAAATTTGTTTTTTTAAAAAAAGGAATGTAGAATTATAATGGCTAAGTATTTGATCCTTCATACATAAAAAAATACAAAGTTAAGGAATAAACAAATAAAAAAGAGATTTGAAAAAAAGAAAAGACCCAGGAAAGAAAGAGTGAAAATGTAAGAAAGAAAGAAAAAAGGAAAACTTAAAAAGAATGACTTCCAACTTTCTTTAGTACAGATATAGGTAAATAATATATCAAACTCTTACTCTAAGATTAACATTTGTCTACATTATTTCCATAATCCCATATCTAATAATAAAAGCCCAGATCGACATTTAATTTCAGTTTCTCACAAAAAGTAATGATTTATATCGCTTTAATCACTATTCGTTAAGGAAACCACAAATGATTTATTTATTTGCACCAAATCTAAATAAAACACGAATGGAAAATCCTTAATTCTAGTGTAGAATTTCTTCTGGGGGAAGGATACTGCAAAATCCCCATTCCCATCTCACTGCTTTCCAGTTCTATTCTCCTGTGCAGGGCAAAAGAAGACCCAGCCGATCAGTTGGGAAAGCAGTCAATAGATTGATTGGGTACCCCAGCCTTACAACTGATTGGCACAGCTGGTCCATTTGCAGCCTCCCAGCTGATAGTGCATTGAGCTGAGAAGCATTGGGACTCCTGGGAGAGGTGGGTCCAGCCAGTGATGGGATTTGCCGGTTTGCTGAACTGTGCAGAAAATTAACATCCAGTTCTCCTGAACGGGTGTAAATCAGCTGAAGCCCACCTCTGATCTCATAGATGAAGCATTTATAGGTAGGTCAATGTGTTGAGCACATACTGTAGGTTGTAGGCTAATTTTTTGAGGTATGTTTACAGTCAAAATTTGACCCTGGTGTTCCAGACTTTCTGAATTGAAGATTCAAATCATGAATGATTTTAACTTCAAAGGATCTACTGGTTGGTTTAACACTGAGTGAAACTTGATGAAAGATTGCAAGAGGAATGTTACACTTAGTCCTGAAAGAGAGAAGAGAAGGGTGAGAAAGAAATTCAAGATTGCTCTATCTTGATTCTCTTTAACAGAAAAGAAGAGAAAAAGAAACTGACTTTCAATATTAAAGTAGAATACAGATAGTTCTGTGTCTGATCTGGCCCTTTTTGTTTTTCAGGGTTTTTATTTTTTATTTTTATAGCATATAAAAAATCTAATTTCAATTGAATAGTATGTTGTCTAGGTACAAATATTTTTAGGATATAATAATCAAGATGTTTACAACTATATTCATTACACTGATGTTATTATAGTAGCATCAATAATAATAATAACAATATTACTTAACCAATTCAACATGCCTTTCTTATATCACTGATCTTGTCCATCTATTTCCCTCTAGCTCCTGTTTTTTTTGCCAGCCATTGACAAAATAAGTCCTGAGTCAAAAAGTATTCCTTCTTTTCCTTGATTATAAGTGTTAGCCTATCTATTTTGACCCAATCTAATATTTTTTAAATCACATTTTCATCTGTTGGGATCTGTTCACATTTGCATTGTTGTGCAAATACAATTCTAGCTGCAGTCAGTACATACAAAATCAAATATGCATTCCCTCTACTATATCAATCAGGCAAAATGCGCAACAGAAATGTCTCTGGTTTCAAGTCAATATACTTTTTATCATTTTTTCCAGCCATGTTTGGTTGGGTTTTTGACCAATATTTTTTCATTTTTTGACATGTCTACCACATATAATATGAGCCAGGTGTCTCGTGGCATTTCTAACATTTTGCAAATTTATCCTTAAACATCTTTGTTAATCTTGATGATAGATGTTAATTTATAATTTCTATTCCATAGTTTCTGCCACTTATCTAACTCAAGCAGATAGCCAAAATTTTTAGCCCTTACTATCATTGTCTCTTGTTCATCTTCCATCTTAATACTTAATAAGTAGCTATATAATTTCTTTATTATTTTTTCATCTGTCCCTGCTAACAACTGGTCTATTCCTGTTAGTTCTTTGTAGAAACCATACATTTTGACATCCTTCTCAATTGTATCTGCAAATATGACTACCACGTTGAACATAAATAAATAAATATCAGTGTTAAAGTAGGGATAATTTTTGTTTTTTGAAAATTGTTCACAAAATTATTCATAATGCGAATGGTATCTATTCAGTTTGTCCCCAAGTATTCTGACAATAAATATTTGAATTTATATTTCCATGCAATCCACTAGGGACAAGTAAAGAAAATCATAGATCCCAAAGTTTGGATAGTTGAAAACTAGGAGAGAGGTGGGAAGGTAAAATCTATAAAGCAGAAGCATGCATTAAATCAGATGCAATATACACAGTACAGAAAATTCTCTTTCTCCCACTGGAATACCAAACACTGTTTTCATGAATATGTATAATTAGATGTTCTCTGTGAGTGAGAAGTAGTTATTAATTCAGTGTTAAAAATCACAACCTATTACTTGAACACCATAGCAACTAACATTGCCAAAAGATAAAATGAAATTTCAAAGCCTATTTTTAAATTATTACATTTGCACATGTTTTCAAAATTCCAAAGCAGACTAGAATTATTTTTAGATAAAGACAATAGAAGTTAAGTTGTCAGAATATTAGGATGTAATCTTCGTAGGTCAACAACAATTTACTGGAGAAAAATCAAAAGGGCTGGCAACTTCTAAAATACCAAGAGTGTTAAAAGGATGATTGTATACTTATTTTACCCAACTAATACAAGGTTTTTATCATGATTATTGTAATTTCAGAAACAACTTTTAATGCACATTTTAGAGCCATGGTGTTATGGGTATTCAATATATCCCATGTGGTCTGCTAGGTTGCCTATCTAATTTGATCTTAATTATTATAGAAATAAAGAGTAATCAATCAATTTTTTTTAGTTATTTGTAAAAATATTTTTAGGGTCTCGGGGATTCCCTAATCATTAAAAAAAAAAACTCCTGGCACTTACTAGACTCCATCTAGTAATAATTTTCTTAATTAAAGTTCATAAGTTCCTCTGAGTGAAGATATTCTCAAAAAGCAAAATTCACTTCTCTGCACCATACCTTTTAAATATTCAGATGTTTCTGTTCAAATCTGACTGTGTTCCCAGTTCCAGACTTACAGTATTTGTGCTGGCTGTGACACTGTTTATTTATTTAATAATTAGGTTATCCACCAATTTTTATGTTTCTAAACATTATTATTATTTTCTGTCTATGGAGATTCTCAGCCATCCAGGTCCTGGTCATCTCAAAGGTGCTTTTCAAGAGGCAAATGGCTTTTTTGTTTTACTTTAAAGATGTTTTGCTCATGGATGAGAAGCAAAACCTCTTCAAAGAAAAACCAGAAAGTTCCATTGCCTCTTGAAAAAAGCACCTTTGGCATATTATTATTTTTTTTAAAAAACTGTAAACAACTCTAACTCTTTTTTGAATAGGACAGCCTCAAAATCCAATAGACAAATATATTGCATTATATTCTTTGGAAAAAATCTAACTGCAGAAAAGAACAAAAATAATTATGAGAACCAGTTAGGACTAATGGTGAAGGTTCCAAGCTAGAAAACAGGAGACCTTGAGTTCAAGTTCTTCCTTAACCATAAAAGCCAGTTGGATGATGTTGGACTAGTCATTCTATCTCTCATCCGAACCCAGTTTTTGTTGTTGGAAAAACAGAATGAGAAAACTGTGTTGGATGTTTGCTGCTTTAAGCTATTTGTATAAATAAATAAATAAATAAATAAATAAATAAATAAACAAATAAATAAAATTAACATGATAGTTCTTTGAGTACTTAGTACTTAATATTGTTGTGTTAAAATTTCATTTCAATGCTCCCTCCCTCCCATCCAGTGATGTAGCTCCTTAAGGACATACAAAGATGTCCTTAAGGAAAGATGGTCCTTCAAATAGCCTAAAGGACCATAAAGGTGATGACTAGTTCTTGAATTATACCCAGACAGAAAATGGAAGTCAGTGCAACTTGTGCAACACAGGTGATCCATGGGCAAATTTAATGGTCCCCATTACAGTGCATGCCACTCAGAGGTGGTATTCAGCAGGTTCTGACCAGTTCTGGAGAACCGGTAGCAGAAATTTTGAGTAGTTCAGAAAACTGGCAAATATCACCACTCTCTGGAGATTTTACAGTACCCTTCCCCTGCCACATCCATCAAGCCATAGAACCAGTAGTAAAAAAAATTGAATTACACCACTGATGCCACTGCATTTTGTACCAATAAAGGTGATGACTAGTTCTTGAATTATACCCAGACAGAAAATGGAAGTCAGTGAACTTGTGCAACACAGGTGATCCATGGGCAAACCTAACGGTCCCCATTACAGTGCATGCCACTCAGAGGTGGTATTCAGCAGGTTCTGACCAGTTCTGGAGAACCGGTAGCAGAAATTTTGAGTAGTTCAGAAAATTGGCAAATACCACCACTCTCTGGAGATTTTACAGTACCCTTCCCCTGCCACGTCCATCAAGCCACAGAACCGGTAGTAAAAAAAATTGAATTACACCACTGATGCCACTGCATTTTGTACCAATTGAGTTTTCAAGTGTCTTCAAGAGTAGCCCCATGCAGAGCATATTGAAATAATCCAAATGAGAGATGACCAAGGAATGAATGACTTTCAGCTATGACTGTTGAAGATCTTTTTACCTCCCAAATGTTTATTATTATTATTATTTTTAGAAAATAATTTTTATTAAACCTTTTCACATAAAAAACAACACATATAAAAGCAACATATTTACAGTCTTCGCAGTGATGTGACATCAACATTTCCATTTAAGTCGCTATATACGTATTTGCATTGTTTTTTATTTTTACAGTTTGATTGTTAAGAGTACCCACTCATCAGGTGGCTCTGGATAGCTGACAGAGTATATAAACACATCAGTATATAAAATAAAAACTCCATTAAAATGTATTATGCCAGAGATAATTACCATAATTACAGATACACAGCTATATAGATTCACATGATATCCTGGTCCAATGCCTGGGTAAAATTATCATTCATGGTCATATAAAATCAAGCAGAATATCAAGTGAAGGGAAATCTAACATATATTCATCAGCATATTTTTGAGAAGATAAAATTTCATAAGAAATTACAACACAGAGTGCGGTATTTGCCATCCCGCATTTGATGGGCGGCTCATGATAGGGAGCGAAGGGAAAAGAAACGACAGGAAGCGAGGTTTCCTCTTGATGAGTGCACCCCGAATGTCTTGGCACACGCTCTTTTATTGTGCTTTTTTACAAGAAAATGATTTAATCAAAGCTCAAGTCAAACATGATAATCTCATCAGGATGTGCATGTTTACAAAGCTGCATACCGGACAGATCATTTACAGTGTGGATAAGCTTATTAACAACCGTCTAGCTCCTTGTCCCTTGTACGTGCCTTGCAAAGGTCACTGAAGAGACAGAAGTTAATGATTACACGTGAATGATACAATGTTGCAAACACATGAATGATACATAGTTGCAATGATACATAGTTTCAACAACAGAGACTATTTATGTTTGCACATTATTATGTAATGCAGCAAAGATAAGAAAACTGCTGAAAAATGTAGCAAATTACCATTTTTGCCTGCACAATAATGACAATAAAGATTAATTTGGTAATTCATCAAGGATGTTAGTTGGGGTGGGGAAACCCATAATACAATAGAAGGACATCTAGGTCCCCCTAAATTTAGATTGAATAGAGGAAAAGATTTTAAGGTTCCTTTCCATAGGAAGAGTAAAGAAGGAACAAAAGAGCGAGTGGTAGAGTGTACTTTAAACAAAACAGAAGTGACAGAGTGAAAACTACGGGTAGCATTTTCATGACGTACCCACATGGACCAAGTATGATAGCCTTCTGTTAATGAAATGGTTTTAACACGAATAGTCTTTTGACAGGAAGCATAGGTTTTGTTGAAGTAAGGTAGAAATTGCAAAGAAGATATAGGCAAGAATATCAGGAAGAGTTTTAAGATACAGATGTAGCGGAGGAATTCCCATGATAGGGTCTAACCGCCCTACCAGGGATCCAGCAAGTGGTTTTGTCTGGCAGTAAGATCGCAGCGTAGCCTCGTCCCCAAGTGAGAAGCTCAGCGGGACCCTGCCAGGCAGGATCTGGCAATCTGCAATAATATACCAGAGGTCTGTTAGGCGGGGGTGAGGGGGAGGAAAAATGACGTGAAGCAGCAGAAGTGGGAGGAATGCCAGTCAGATTAAGAAAGTTTAAAGTGTAAAGACAAATGTTAAGAGAATTTTTCAATGCAGGGAGGTTCGGGGTTTTTTCCCGCAACGAATATCGATCAAGAGCACGTTTCAGAGTTAAGTTCGCTCGTTCCACAATAGCCTGCCCCTGGCTGTTGTAGGGAATCCCAAACTTGTGGGTTACATCCCATCTGTTACAGAAGTCCTGGAAAGCAGAACTTGTATAGGCAGGTCCATTGTCAGTTTTGATTTCTTTTGGACATCCCAGCGAGGCAAAGGTACGAATTGAATGATTGATGACATGTTTTACAGTTTCTCCCCTTTGAGGGGTGGCCAGAATAAACCCTGAATATGTATCGATGGAAACGTGCAAATATTTCCAAGGGGCAAAAGGTGGATACTGAGTTACATCCATTTGCCAAATTTCACAAGCTTTTAATCCTCTAGGATTTACTCCTATGGGAATGGAATGTCCTTGCTTACTACATGTGGGGCATTGTTGAATAATGGCAGCAGCTTCTGCCTGAGTTAGAGAAAATTGAAAAGTTATCATAACTTGGCGGGGGAGATTCAAACACACTCCCTGCTTCTATTTTATAATGGACTTTTAAAGCCTCCATAATTTTCCTCCAAGTGACCAAAATGCCAATAGGTGCACGAGGAGGACTATGGAGATGTTCACCAATTTTTTGCCAAGTGGAAATTTTTAAGGACCCTTCCTCTGAATAATTGGGACAATGTTGCCACACATAAGCCAATAATGTAGCAATAGTGCGGTATCTGCCATCCCGCATCTGATGGGCGGCTCATGAAAGGGAGCGAAGGAAAGAGAAACGACAGGAAGCGAAGTTTCCTCTTGATGATGAGCGCCCCCCGAATGTCTTGGCACACGCTCTTTTATAGTGCTTTTTTACAAGAAAATGATTTAATTAAAAAGCTCAAGTCAAACATGTTAATCTCATCAGGATGTGCATGTTTACAAAGCTGCATACCGGACAGATTATTTACAAAGTGGATAAGCCTATTTAACAAACGTCTATCTCCTTGTCTTCTCGTACGTGCCTTGCAAAGGTCACTGAAGAGACAGAAATTAATGATTACACGTGAATGATACAATGTTACAAATGCTTGAATGATACATAGTTGCAAAGATACATAGTGGCAATCACATGAATGATACATAGTTACAACATCTCCTCTGTTTTTATTATTTATGACGAGTCTTCTTCCTCGTCCAAGAAGACAGGAACCATTTTTCTGAAATGTTCGCCGTCCCCGTCATCTAGGCAAGAGTGCGACCCATCAGCTTCAGGGTTGTCCAAGGAGCGGTAACTCAGCAATGACATTTTTTTGTCCGGTGTTGAGGATATAACATGAGCTTGCAATAGCACATTAACATCAGCAGAGGATAATTAATTTTTTAAAAAATTGTAATATTCTATTAAAACAATAAAGTCCTATAATACAAATCAATATAGTGATTATTAACGATCCTGCCAATGCAGTTAAAAAGGTTGTAAGCCATAGCGAATTAGAAAACGAACCCCCCCCTGCTATCAGCATAAAGACAACATTCTTTTTTAAGCATAGCAAACAATCCCCTTGTTTTAAAAAAAATAACGATCTAAATCTTTACGATTTTGCAAGAGAGGGGTTGTTCCATGGATACCTGTAGGGATATAAAATCATCAGAGTTATACACACAAGCCATACTTGAATGCAAAAGGATTTGGATTTAACAATTTCATCCCCGTGGATACATGCCATGAAACCGGTGTAACAAACAAAATTATTGCCAGGGATAAAATACATTCCTTTCAGGCATGATGTTAAAGTTCCTCCTGCAGTGGTGTGGATTGCAGGATATCCCCTGGTTGTGTGGGTGCGTCTGCCAAATCGAATTGAAGTGGTGGGTAGAAGTCTTCTATGCAAGAGAAATTGGTTGTAGAACTTAAACGAACTTTTTGAAAGTCAGTTATAGTCCAGGCAATATTATCTCTTCTATGAGGCTTCTGCGGATCGTCATGGACAGTTCTTTTGAAGCGTCGTTTGTTGACAGGATCAGAGTTCGGGTATATAAAAACATGACAAGCAGGAGAGAGGGCTATGGAGAAGTTAGTTGTAGAACATTTGCGAAATGAGGAGGGAATTCAATTAGTAGAAAAAGGATAATAATTACAATAATGACAATAAAGATTAATTTGGTAATTCATCAAGGATGTTAGTTGGGGTGGGGAAACCCATAATACAATGTAAGGACATTTAGGTCCCCCTATGTTTTAGATTGAATAGAGGAAAAGATTTTAAGGTTCCTTTCCATAGGAAGAGTAAAGAAGGAACAAAAGAGCGAGTGGTAGAGTGTTCTTTAAGTAGGATACGAATAAGGTAGAAATTGCAAAGAAGATATAGGCAAGAATATCAGGAAAGATTTTTAAGATACAGATGTAGCAGAGGAATTCCCATGATAGGGTCTTACTGCCCGACCAGGGATCCAGCAAGTGGTTTTGTCTGGCAGTAAGTTCACAGCGTAGCCTCGTCCCCAAGTGAGAAGCTCAGCGGGACCCTGCCAGGCAGGATCTGGCAATCTGCGATAATATACCAGAGGTCTGTTAGGTGGGGGCGAGGGGGAGGAAAAATGACGCGAAGCAGCAGAAGTGGGAGGAATGCCAGTCAGATTGAGAAAGTTTAAAGTGTAAAGACAAATGTTAAGAGAATTTTGCAATGCTGGGAGGTTCGGGGGGTTTTCCCGCAACGAATATCGATCAAGAGCATTTTTCAGAGACAAGTTTGCCCGTTCCACAATAGCCTGCCCCTGGCTGTTGTAGGGAATCCCAAACTTGTGGGTTACATCCCATCTGTTACAGAAGTCCTGAAAAGCAGAACTTGTATAGGCGGGTCCATTGTCTGTTTTTATTTCTTTTGGACATCCCAGCGAGGCAAAGGTACGAATTGAATGATTGATGACATATTTTACAGTTTCTCCCCTTTGAGGAGTAGCCAGAATAAACCCTGAATATGTATCTATTGAAACGTGCAAATATTTCCAAGGGGCAAAAGGTGGATACTGAGTTACATCCATTTGCCAAATTTCACAAGCTTTTAACCCTATAGGATTTACTCCTATGGGAATGGAATGTCCTTGCTTACTACATGTGGGGCATTGTTGAATAATGGCAGCAGCTTCTGCCTGAGTTAGAGAAAATTGTTTTTGTAATGCTTTTTTATTTTGGTGAAAATAATCATGGCTTTCTGCTGCTGTCAGATTAAAAATTGATTTACCAGATGCAGCTGCTGCAGCTGCGTCTGCCACCTTGTTTCCCTCCTGTAATATACCAGGAAGAGGTTGATGGCTCCTGATATGTGCTACAAAAAATGGATGTGTGCGGTTGTTGATACATTGCTGTAGAGGAAGCAACAACTTTAACAAAGAAACAGATATGCTAGGAGATAAATAGGCTTGATATATATTTTTCAAAATCTGAGAAACGTATAAGGAATCTACTATTAAATTAAAAGGAGTCTTTTGAAACTGTTGAAACGCAATAAGAGATGCAGCAAGTTCTGCCTGTTGAGCAGAAGATTGCGGAGGGGTAATTTTAGTTTTCCACTCTCCCTCCTGGTACCATGCACAAGCACCATACATTTCCCCCCCATCTGCATAAAGCGTAGGTGCATCTACTAATGGAGATATTGAGAGGGGGGAATGCCATTCAAAAGGGAGAGTTTTAAGAAAAGTGAACTGTGGGTCAGCTGGTAAATGGCAAGAAATTTGCCCTGGCCACTCTTCTAAAGCGTATTGTAGTTCTTCTGAATTACACCATAGCATTTCCCACATAGTCAATGAACAAGGAGTGAATATGCAAACAGGCTCACATCCCATAAGTTGTTTACATCTTTGTCGACCTTTAAAGATCAACTGGGAATATGCAGAGGCTTTACTAGTGATTGTGGTTCGTGGGGTGTAAGACAAATGCAGCCATTCTAAAATCAAAACCTGTGTCTGATGAAATTGCATAATGACAGCTGTGGGTCTCTGAACAGTATTTAATAAAGCAATTGATAAAGGACAATTTTCTATAGCTCGATCCACCCATCTAGTAGCCAGTAAATGGGAAATGTCTTTTAATGCCTGCAACTGCTCTTTATTTAGAATGATAACATCGGACGGGGCTTTACCTTGCGTGAGAGCATTAAAGTGAGGAGCTAATGTAGCTGTAGTCAAACCCAAATAAGGACGTGCCCAATTTAAGGTTCCCAGGAACTGTTGTAAAATCACAAGTGTTGGTTTTGGGGGAAGTGTTGGGAGGGGAAGGGAAGGAACAGCAGCTGAAGCAAGTAACTTGTGTCCTAAATAGGAAAAGGGAGGTTTGGATTGTATTTTTTCTGGGGCTATAATGAGCCCTGCTTTACCTAAAATGGAGGTCAGACACGGCAGAGTTTTTAATACCGTGCCTTTTGGACCAGGTGCTGATACCAATATATCATCCATGTAATGATAGATTAAAAAATGAGGATATTTGTCCCTGTATGGTTGCAAGGCTAAATCCACAAAAAATTGGCACATAGTTGGACTGTTTAACATACCTTGCGGTAAGACCTTCCATTGATATCGTTTGGTAGGTCTTTGATTATTTAAAGTTGGTACTGTAAAAGCAAATAATTTTCTATCTGACTTGTGTAATGGAATGGAAAAAAAGCAGTCTTTTAAATCGATAATGACAAGGTCATACTCTTGAGGAATTATGTTAGGATTTGGAAAACCACATTGCAGGGGTCCTATTGGAAGGAGGACCGAATTCACAGCCCTTAAATCCTGAAGGAGGTGCCAAGCGCCGTTTTTCTTTTTGATAACAAAAACTGGGGTATTATATGGACTCAATGAGAGTTCTAGATGACCTCTATCTAATTGTTCTTGAACAAGAGAATGTAAGGCTTCAAGCTTTATAGAAGGGAGAGGCCACTGATCAATCCACACAGGGTTATTGTTAGTCAAATATAAGCGAAGCATGGTTAATGGAGGGTAAGTTGCGCATTAAACTGTGACATAAGGTCTCTTCCCCACAAATTAGTATACAGAGGAATTACAGCTGGTTTAATATAACCAACACATTGAGACTCAGGGGAATGGGCTTTTACCCAGTTTCTGCTAATGCGAGTCTCCTGGAGTCCCCCCACTCCTCTCACCCCTGGTGCCACATCTGCAGGCCAGGTGTCCGGCCACTCAGCGGTTTGGATGACGGAAATATCCGCTCCAGTATCTAAAAGACCAAGAAAGGATCGACCATTCAATAAGAATGTCACCGTAGGTTTCGGTTGACTAATTGGTCACTCAATTGCATAGAGTTGCTCTTGTTGTTGGTCTAAGAGCACAATCATTTTTGCCACAACATCCCCCTCATTTATAGTAACTTCTGTATTAGCTAGTACAGATAGACAGACATCAGACAATACAGTGGGGTCATGCAGAAAAGGAGAGGCAAGAATACCTTGTTCAGCTAAATCCCTTACAGGAAAGACTAGCACTGGAATATCAGGGGGCATATGAAAAGGCTGAACAGGATGTACAAAGAAAAAGTCAGCGACACCAGGGAGATAAGTAACAGTTTAATTAGCAACAAGATCGTAAGCGAAAGAAGAAAAATTGCAAGTTTCAGCAGCCTTTGTTGTGGGGCTAGCTGCCTGCCCCGTTTCTAGTTTCCCTGATTCAAAAAAGGTTTTTGAATGATTGCAGGGTTATTCTGCTGTTCATTCTTTTGGACTCTGCACTGATTAGCCCAATGATAGCCCCTTTTACATCGAGGGCATGGCATTTTGGGGTGAGCTAACTGGTTTTTTGACATATTTGCTCCCCCACCCGGGGCTCTGCATTGTCTCTTAAAGTGACCTGGCTTGCCACAATTAAAACAATTACCCATTTTATGAGTATTTTGTTGGGAAATGGGAAGAAGAGAGCCCATGTTCTGCTGCATGCCTTCAGTAATGGCTGTAGCCAGAGTAGACATGGAATGGGATGTGGTTCCTATGATTCGGCAGGCTGTAAGATAATCTGCCAAGGTAACATTTTTCTTATTAATTAATGGTTGCAAAACTTTCTGACAATCAGCGTTTGCGTTTTCAAAAGCAAGTTTTAAACTTAATTCATTACAAGCCTCATTATCAATTTGTCTCTCTAAGGCTTCTGTCAGACGGTTTATAAAGGAGGAAAAAGGCTCAGAAGGTCCTTGAATAATCTTAGAGAAAGATTTGGGCATGCATCCCGCATTATCAATTTTTCGAGCTGCGGCCAAAGCACAATCCTGTAATATAGGGAAAGCAGCTGCGTCTGTGGCTGTCTGCTGGGCATTGGTAAGCATAGTGCCCGTACCGTTAAGCATATCTAAAGTGACATTTGCCGGCAAGCCTCTAGCGGCTGCGGCACGTTTGTGAAATTCTGACTCCCAGACCAAAAATTGTGAAGGCGTGAGAATCATGGTAAATAATGTACGCCAATCAGCATTTATCAAGTCAGCGCCTGGTTGGGTTATTGATCCTAGAAGACCCTGTACATAACGAGATTGTATACCATTTTCTTTGCAAGCTGCTTTTAAATCCTTAATTATTTTATACGGCATTGGGGTATACTGAGGAGCTGGGGGATTGCCGGCTTGTATGACAGGATAAAGGGAGGCAGCTGCAAGGGTGTCCTCATCCATTTCCCCTTCATAAAAGGCTTGTTGAATGGCTTTTACAACAACCCCCCTCCTCGGGAGGGTGGTGGAGGACACGGGAGCTCTACATTTGTGGAAGTGGATTGAATGGAGGAAGGCTCCCGTAATGACTTATGATCATCGAGAGCGGAGGGTTGAAGGATAGAAAAGTTATCATAACTTGGCGGGGGAGATTCAAACACATTCCCTGCTTCTATTTGATAATGGACTTTTAAAGCCTCCATAATTTTCCTCCAAGTGACCAAAATGCCAATAGGTGCACGAGGAGGATTATGGAGATATTCACCAATTTTTTGCCAAACGGAAATTTTTAAGGACCCTTTCTCTGGATAATTGGGACAATGTTGCCACACATAAGCCAATAATGTAGCAATAGGTTTCTTTTTTATAGGAGAGCCCTTTAAATTAGCAGAGTATTTAGAAGAAGAAGCGACTAACTCCCTCAATTCCTTCAGATGCTGCGTCTGCTGTTGAGAAAAGTTTCCACCCATACTTACGAAAAGTCGAGACCGTGTTTCAGATCCGATGAAGTGCAATTCGCTTCAGGCCTGGCGATGCACAGCTCCCATCGAGCTGATAAGATATGGGCGCGTCGCTGCGTATCCCCCTTAGGGAATCACGTCGGGGTCACTAGAATGCGGTATCTGCCATCCCGCATCTGATGGGCAGCTCATGAAAGGGAGTGAAGGGAAGAGAAACGACAGGAAGCGAAGTTTCCTCTTGATGATGAGCGCGCCCCGAATGTCTTGGCACACGCTCTTTTATTGTGCTTTTTTAAAAGAAAATGATTTAATTAAAAAGCTCAAGTCAAACATGTTAATCTCATCAGGATGTGCATGTTTACAAAGCTGCATACCGGACAGATTATTTACAAAGTGGATAAGCCTATTTAACAAACGTCTATCTCCTTGTCTTCTCGTACGTGCCTTGCAAAGGTCACTGAAGAGACAGAAGTTAATGATTACACGTGAATGATACAATGTTGCAAATGCTTGAATGATACATAGTTGCAATGATACATAGTTGCAATCACATGAATGATACATAGTTACAACACAATAGGTTTCAGTTTTACAGGCGAGCCCTTTAAATTAGCAGAATATTTAGAAGAAGAAGCGACTAACTCCCTCAATTCCTTCAGATGCTGCGTCTGTTGTTGAGAAAAGTTTCCACCCATACTTACGAAAGTCGAGACCGTGTTTCAGATCCGATGATGTGCAATTCGCTTCAGGCCTGGCGATGCACAGCTCCCATCGAGCTGATAAGATATGGGCGCGTCGCAACGTATCCCCCTTAGGGAATCACGTCGGGGTCACCAGAATGCGGTATCTGCCATCCTGCATTTGATGGGCGGGCTCATGATAGGGAGCGAAGGGAAGAGAAACGACAGGAAGCGAGGTTTCCTCTTGATGAGCGCACCCCGAATGTCTTGGCACACACTCTTTTATTGTGCTTTTTTACAAGAAAATGATTTAATCAAAACTCAAGTCAAACATGATAATCTCATCAGGATGTGCATGTTTACAAAGCTGCATACCGGACAGATCATTTACAGTGTGGATAAGCTTATTAACAACCGTCTAGCTCCTTGTCCCTTGTACGTGACTTGCAAAGGTCACTGAAGAGACAGAAGTTAATGATTACACGTGAATGATACAATGTTGCAAACACATGAATGATACATAGTTGCAATGATACATAGTTTCAACAACAGAGACTATTTATGTTTGCACATTATTAAGTAATGCAGCAAAGATAAGAAAACTGCTGAAAAATGTAGCAAATTACCATTTTTGCCTGCACATCCTAAATTAGATAATATGTCAGATATTGAAATGCAAGAGTGAGGAAAGATTTGCTGCCCTATTAGTAACAATCAAAGCAAAAGTCATATGAGGAGCATTTGTAAAGTATTTGAAGATGTTTCAAACAATACATTGTGTACAGCCCTAATAAAAGCAGCACGACAGCAAATGAGTTATCTAAAGGAATAAATGCTTGCCTTGACTGTTATCTGTTTGCCATGATCTAGTTATGAATAAACCAAGAGACTGAACAGGTTACTCTCTTAAACTCTCTTAGGCTCTATCTTAGACAGTATAGAATGGCTTATCTGTCTCTAAGAATATTTCTTATGTAGAATAAACTCTTCCTCTAAAACTGTCACAGAGAATGGGCGTTGGTTCTTACCTGATACGCCTCTTCTTGTTGAACTGCGTGGAGCATCCAGAGAGTGGGAGGTGCTCCAGTCTCATGTCATACAGGCTGAGCTATAATTGGAGGAACGCCCTCCTCCTCCACGTGACTCCTGCAGGTGTTCCCCCAATTTTACGAAGACGAGAGGACAGCAACAATACTCTAACAGAACTGGAAAAAACAACTCTCAACAACCATAAACAGTATCATTGGCCGAAACAGAATTCCCTACCAGACGGAATAAAAGGGTGGGGCTGGATGCTCTACGCAGTTCAACGAGAAGAGGCGTATCAGATAAGAACCAACACCCATTCTCCGTCGAACTGCTGCGAGCATCCAGAGAGTGGGACATATCAAAGCATGTTGTCCTACGGGCGGGACTCTGTCTGGGTCGGAATTTCCTCTGGCTCTCTCGCCACCTGTTGAAGGACTCACCTACCAAAGGAAGCCTCAGCGGAGGCATAAGTGTCAATTCTATAGTGTCATATAAAGGGAGATGGAGAGGCCCAAGTGGCTGCCCTACAGATGTCATGAATGGAAGCTTGAGTAGCCCAGGCTACCAAAGTAGCTGCACTCCTGGTAGAGTGAGCGGTTACCCCACTAGGAACCGGCAGAGCTTGAGCCAGATAGGCCTTAGAAATGGTAGCCCTAATCCAGCGACCTACAGTAGACGGGGAGACTTTGCATCCCATTGTCTTTGGCTGAAAGGAGAGGAAAAGAGACTCAGACTTTCTGATAGGCTGAGTTTGATGGATGTATATGGAGAGCTCTACGCACATCGAGGGTGTGCCACTGCCGTTCCTTCTTCCGCACAGGCTTTGGACAAAAATTGGGCAGGACCAATTCCTGTGCTCTGTGAAAGGCCGAATTGATTTTAGGCATAAAGACAGGGTCAGGCCATAAAATCACTCGATCAGGATGGAAAACACACAGGCCCTTTCTGACGGATAGAGCTGCAATTTCAGATATCCTTCTAGCTGAAGTTATTGCTACGAGAAACACCACTTTAAGGGTGAGATACTGAAGCGAAGTTTCCCTGAGAGGCTTGAAGGGAGATTTAGTCAGCACCGTGAGGACTTTATTTAGGTCCCAAGTTGGGTATCTGTGAACAATTGGGGGGCGCAGGTTGGAAGCCCCCCTGAGAAAGGCTCTGATACGAGTATGGTGGATAGTGGCGCAGACGAGTTGCCAGAAACCACCATTGAAAGAGCCGAAACCTGTCTTCTCAGAGTGTTAGGGGAAAGACCCCTGTCTAGGCCGTCTTGCAGGAAAGCCAGAACCTGCGCAACGGAAGGGGAGAGCGGGTCGATAGAAGATTGATGACACCATTTGGAAAAACAGTTCCAGGTTGCATTATAAATGTGAGTGGTGGAAAGGCGTTTCGCTGCCATGATGGTAGTGATGACCTGGGCCGATAGACCCTCTGATCTTAGTTTTTCCCACTCAACCTCCAGACGGCCAACTGAAGCCACTGCGGATCCGGATGGATGAGAAGGCCCTGGGACAGGGAGATCTTGTCCTGTGGAATCCTCCATGGTGGGGTCACCGACAGATCGCGAAGGTCTGCGAACCACGGTCTCCTGGGCCAATACGGTGCCACTAGGAGAATCTCTGTCCTCTCTAGAACCAATTTCCGAATCACCCTTGGGATCAAAGGGAGAGGAGGAAAGGCATACAGAAGACCGGAAGGCCAAGGGCAACGCAGGGCATCGTAATTCTCTGCTCCGTTGGTGGGGTAGTGAGAGAAAAATCTTGGTGTCTGAGCATTGTGTGGAGATGCAAATAGGTCTACCAGAGGCAGGCCAAAGATCGTTGCTGCGTGCTTGAACAGAAGAGGATGAAGGTACCATTCCGCTTGGTCCAACGCGGCCCTGCTGAGCCAATCTGCGCGAACATTGGAGGCTCCCGAAATGTGCTCCGCTCTGATGGATAGAAGATGTGTTTCTGACCATCGACACAGCCACTCGGCCTCTCGCATGAGACGAAGAGAATGAGTGCCCCCTTGGCGACTGATATGCGCCTTGGTTGTGGTGTTGTCGGTTAGAACCAGTATGTGATTCCTTTGTACCTGAGGGAGGAAAACCTTCAGGGCCAAGTACACTGCGTAGAGCTCCAGCCAACTGATGCTGCAACACCGCTCGGCGGCCGACCAAACACCCTGGGCTGAAAGGGAGTGCAGATGGGCTCCTCATCCGGAGAGAATTGCATCTGTAGTGAGCGTGACTCTTGGAGGATCCTTGAACAGATGGCCCCTGTTGATAGAAGGTCTTGTCCACCATAGAAGAGAGGCGAGGACTCTTGGAGGGACCTTCACCACGATGTTGGAGTTGCTCTGACGGGAGCGTTGATATGGCAGAAGGAACCACTGCAATGATCTAGAATGCAAACGTGCCCATGGAATAATAGATATACAGGAAACTAGTTTCCCCAGTAGCTTGGATAAATCAAGTAAAGAGGCTTTACCAGACCGCCTAATGGACTTGACAGAAGTTTGTATGCTGACGAATCTATCGTGGGAAAGGAAAACCTTCTCCATCACCGAATCAATGACAGCTCCTAAATGGGCTATACGGGTGGAAGGAATAAGCTGACTCTTTTCCCAGTTAACAAGGAAACCGTGAGCCTGCAGCACCAAAAGGGTGGTGACAGTGTCACGTGTAGCCTGAGTTTGGTTGGGCGAAACAATTAAAATGTCATCAAGGTAACAATGAAGCCGGATTGGAAAATGCCTGAGGTGGGCCACTAGAGCTGCTAACACCTTAGTAAATGTCCTTGGGGCTGAAACAAGGCCAAAGGGAAGGGCCACATACTGAAAATGCTGATTATTATAACAAAACCTCAAGTATTTTGAATGCGAGGGGAGGATAGGGATATGGAGATAAGCCTCGGATAGATCCACTGAAGTCATCCAGTCTCCCTTTCTATTGCTCTGCAAAATGGATTGAAGGGTATGCATTTTAAATCTATGTCGGACAATATACCGATTAAGCCTCTTCAAATCCAAAATGGGCCTCCAGCCTCCAGAATGGTTAGGGACGAGAAAGAGGAGGGAATAGAACCCCTCTCCCCACTGTGAGGCAGGCACGGGCTGGATAGCCCTAATATCTGTGAGATGTTTGATAGCTGATGACATGAGCTCCCGCTTGGTCGGGTCCCTGGAGAGGGGAGAAACCATGAAATGTTCCGGTGGTGGAGAATGAAACTGGAGAGAAAGACCGAATCTAACAGTGTCTCTTACCCAAATATC
The DNA here is from genome assembly GCA_033807585.1 of Hydrophis major. Taxonomy (NCBI): domain Eukaryota; kingdom Metazoa; phylum Chordata; class Lepidosauria; order Squamata; family Elapidae; genus Hydrophis; species Hydrophis major. Next base: position 69,398,264 of record CM066343.1, on the reverse strand, counting down.
TGAAGTGGATGTTTCCCATTGGTCAGCAAAATGTCTAAAGCGACTGCCGATGGGATAGGAGGTGGGAGATCTATCTGGGCCTCCGGGGTGCCCTATTTCCTGAACCTCTGAAGGGCCTCCTGTAGCTTCCTCCCCTCCTGCCTCTATCACCTGAGTCGCTTCTGTCTTGATAGGCCGGCCGAAAGGGCGACGAGGCCTGATATCTAGGGGAGAAGGAATGTTGGAAGAAGGGACAAAAGGAGCCCCTCCAAAATGGCTGGGACCCTCTGGCTTCTGGTTTATGAAAAAGGGACGGTAGAAATTTCTTATTACGCGTCTCCATTAATAATGGTTCTAAGGCAGGGCCAAACAGCTTCCCTCCCGAAATGGGAGCTGAGGCTAACTTGGATTTATTTTTGACATCGGCGTGCCATTGCCGGAGCCAGAGCAGCCAACGGGCAGCCACGTATGAGGATATGGCCCGGGCTGAGAACTTTACGGAGTGAAAGGTGGCATCGGCCACAAATTTAGCTGCAGCCATGAGCTTGGCGATGTCCTGCTGGGCTCTGGTGTTGGAAGTGGGGACATGTTGCTTTAGTTGTTTAAGCCACCTTATGGAAGAGCGGATAAAAAAGGAGGCAGCTGTGGCCGACTTTATGGCCCAAGCATCTGACTGATGCACCCGCTGGAGCGCCAATTCCATACGTTTATCTTCAGGTTTAAGTGCCTCCAGAGCGTCAATGGGATTGGAAGAAGAAGACGCCAATCTAATAATAGGGTCGTCTACCTCCGGAGTAGCCAGCAAGGCTGAGAATTCTGGATTGAGATTGAACAGCCTATTATCCTGGTTAGAAGGAGCAGGAGAGGGGCCAGTTGTCTTGCTATGAGATTGGAGAATATTGGGGGGGTAGGAATTACCTCAGTCTCAATAACCGGATGAATGAATATGGAGTCTTCTTGACCCCCCAGGGTAGCTGGAGACGGCTCAGAAGTAGACAGAGAAAGAAGACCTGAAATGTTTTTAGCCTTAAATAATAAAGATTTAAACAACTGAGGTTTGAAAAGGCCCACCGTAGCCGGTTGCTCAGGGGAAATGCCTTCGTCTTCTGACATTTCCTCCTCCATGGGGTCCAGTACAAATAGGGGCTCTGAATAGTGCAGTTCTATCGGAACCTTCCTCTTCCCCTACAGACTGAAAGTCCCCTTCCTCCTCCACCAGGGCCTCCACACCCTCCAGACATGGAATTTCCAATTGGAGAGGTACCTGTCCCTGCTGGGAAGCCGACCCGGCGATAGGTCTAGTAGACACAGATGCAAATCCAGGTGCCATCCCTTGAGGCTCCGTCCCTTGACGGATGGCGAGCTGCATCCACTCCTTGATACTGTCTGGGATAATAGAAGAAGCCGGGTCTTGGCGTAGGCTCGCTGCGGTTGGTGTAAAAGTTGCCTCGGGAGCATGAGGGGACTGGAGACTCCGTGTTGAACTACACCTGGAAGGGGAAGACTGTCCTGGCAGGGGGGAATGCACAAAAAGAGAGGGAGGAGCAAGAGCTACAGAAGGCGAGTCCTTCGAGCATTTGCTAAATTCTTTCTCCAGAGCCTTATGACGCCTCAAGGCATCCCTTTGGGAGGCACTGGAGGAATCCTTGTCCTTTGTACGCAAATAGTGGGTCTTGGATTTGGCCTTTAAGGAAGGCCCACTTGGATTTCCCTTTGCCATGATACCAAGAATATAGGAGAGGCGGTTGGTGTGCCAAGCAGTTCGGCCTATCACTCTAGCCAGTTTTCCTAAGGTTGTGCCATGTCCCCCTTTTGGAAAGGAAAAGGGAAAATTCCCTTAACTATCTTCCTACTAGTAACAGCTCAAGAATAATGAAAAAGATTTTAAATAAAATTGTGTTGAAGTATATATGGCAAGGCAAGAAAACGAGAATAAAATTAAAACTTTTACAGGATGCTAGAATTAGAGGAGGATTTGGCCTTCCTAATTGGGAGTTGTATTATCAAGCTGCAAACTTAATGTGGGTTAAAGAATGGATAACGTTAAGAAACTAGATTGTTGACATTAGAAGGTCATGATTTATTATTGGGTTGGCATGCTTTTTTATGGTATAAGGGAACTAAATCACAGGGTTATTTCAGAAGGCATTATATACGGGTATCGTTATGGTTGAATTGGGAGAAAACTAAGAAACAATGTTATTTGAAAATTCCAGTTTGGTTATCAACTATTGAAGCTTTTTCGTATCCTATAACTTATAAGAAGGAACAAACAGTTAGATATGGGGAAATATTGGATGAAAAGGGTGAACTTAAAACGATGCAAAATTTAGAAGAACAAGGTATAAAGATGAATTGGTTTTCATATGCGCAAATACATGCAAGGTATCTTAAAGATTCTAAAATAGAAGGATTTTATGATAAACTGACTGATTTAGATAGGATTTTGACAGGTACTGATGAAAAAGTGATTAAAAAACTATATAGTTATTTGTTGGAAATTAAATTAGAGGAAGAACAAGTTAAAGAAACAATGATTGCTTGGGGGAACAATTTTGGATATGGGATTGATTTAGAGAAATGGCAAAAAATGTGGTCACAAAATTATAAAATGACAATGTCAACAGCATATAAAGAAAATTTGTACAAGATGTTTTACAGGTGGCACTTTCCCCCAACAAGAATAGCAAGAATGTTCAAGAATAAATCTGAAAAGTGCTGGAAATGTCATCAGATACCTGGCTCATATTACCATATGTGGTGGACTTGTGAGGAGGCCAGGAAATATTGGACTAGAATTCGCATATGGCTGGAAAAAATGATAAAGAAACACATAGATTTGAAACCAGAGATTTTTTTATTGGGAATTGTACCTGATATATATAATAAAAATTTAAAATATCTGATTGTAAATGTATTAACAGCAGCTAGGATTGTATTTGCTAAACATTGGAAGAGTGAGAAAATACCAATAGAGGAAGAAATTATTAAGAAAATATTGGAATGTGCTGAAATGAGTAGATTGACATTTGAAATTAGAGAACAAGAAGATAAACAATTTTATGAAGTTTGGGATCTTTTTTATCAATGGTTAGATAATACAATATGATAATAGAATATTTAGAAATCTAGGAAATAATGAATATATAATTTTTCCTGGTTTTGATAATTTTTTAAGAATATTTTATTATGATAGATTTGATATGATTTCATGATTTGTCATAAAATAATTTAACTTAATTATAGTTATCTTGCTTAAGTATGAATTAGTAAAATTATAGTCAAATGATTGTTCAATAATGATATTGGGATATTTTATTGATGATTGATAATGTGAGTTATTATGTAATATAATTATTCTGATGACTATGAAATGGATGCACAAAAGGGAGTGGTAAACCAACTGATGCACTGTAAATTTATGAAGAATGTTATAATTTTTTTTTATTTTTACTTTTTATTTTTTTTCTATGTCATGTTTTATGTCTTATATGTTTTTTGTTTGTTGTTAAAATCAATAAAACTTTTACCAAAAAAAAAAAGAATAATGAAAAAGATTTTTTTATTCTAATATTTATTATATTTTTTAATTATTTTTTTTGTTTTTAAATATATAAAGGTGGGCGGAGCCCAAAGATAATCAAATTGAAAGAAAACTCAATAAACAACTAGCTAAATAACAACAGTGTAAAAGGGGAAGCCAGATCCAACGCTGAGGCCAGTGAGAAAACAACAACAACCCCTATTTATAAGTAAAATATCCACAGACAAAAAAAGGGGTTAAGAAGGCCTCCTAAGGCAGCCTCCCAGCGAACTTGGAAGGTACGTGCCTGCGTCTCTGAGTAAGTTGCGGGCAATCAATAACAAGAACCAACAAGGCAAAGGAAGGCAAAGGAGAATAACAGGGCACGGAGCCACGGTATTCTCAATAAAATCAGGCTCCACGCGGCCTATTACGCTGAGGGCCTACCAGCAACCACGCAACTTAAATTGCTCAATCAAAATGGCGCCGACCACGAGGTGCACCTAAAATGCCCGCCTGTAGTGGCGCTAATAATCCAGAGACGCACCAGCCCTTAAACGGAAGAAAAAAGGCAAAAAATAAAAGAGCTGGGAGAAGAAGCAGAGCTTCCTCTGATTGCGTTAGTGGGGGGAAGACGCAACGTATGATAAATAAACCCAAACGAAAAAGGCTGCTCCTGGGAGCACAATTTAAAAATTGGCAGACGGAGAAGGAGGGGGGGGGGCAAAGCTCCGACTCCCCCCTAACTCCCCCCTAAAGGCGAAAACCTTGCCTGGCAGAAATTTGGGACCACACAATCAATGCAAGGAACAAGGATTAAAAAAAAAAAAAAGCAAACCTGATAGAAGAATTTTAAGCAAGGAATCTGAAATGGCCAAGACACGAATATAGCTGCCTATCTGTCGAAGGCTGAGCTGAAAACTGGGGGAACGCCTGCAGGAGTCACGTGGAGGAAGAGGGTGTTCCTTCAATTATAGCTCAGCCTGTATGACACGAGACTGGAGCACCTCCCACAGCAAATGAGTTATCTAAAGGAATAAATGCTTGCCTTGACTGTTATCTGTTTGCCATGATCTAGTTATGAATAAACCAAGAGACTGAACAGGTTACTCTCTTAAACTCTTTTAGGCTCTATCTTAGACAGTATAGAATGGCTTATCTGTCTCTAAGAATATTTCTTATGTAGAATAAACTCTTCCTCTAAAACTGTCACAGAGAATAGGTGGCCACTAAACCAATAAGGATGAAATATATTTAACTTAGAAAACCACACTTGTTCATATATTTCTTTCTTTATTAATATATCAGCATATTAAAATATTCACATTGATTAAAATTGAAAGAACTAAATGCTACTACATTAAAAAACAAATATATTAGTACACATTTCACTATTTGTTTTCAATTCATCTGTATTTCTATATACTTATTTATTACATAAATGCATCTCAATTAAGTAAGAACTAATTATGGATACAAAATATACAATTTTCTGCTTCAATATTTAACTTTAACATTTTGTGCTGGAAATTTTTCATCTTTTGTCAGAAACTATGCTATTTATGGAGGAAGGAGAGAAATTGCAACATATTTTGGAGGGAGATGATTCTTCATGCGTGAGAAACTGTGAGGTCCAGAACAGCCTGGCTGTCATTGCAAAGGCAGCCACAAGGTTGCTTGAGGCTGCTGCAGTACTAGGAAAAAAACATCCCCTCTCCCATTGCTCCTGCCCAGCCCATGCCATGGCAGTGACAACCAATATTTGTGGGTGCAGTTAAGCTGAAGCAATGAATCTGTGCAGGATTTCTCATGAGATTGGAGTTTTATGATAGTTAGTGAATAAATTTACTATTTAGTCTTAAAATATAACATCATCTATGTTTTTGTATTTTTATTTTATTTTGTTGAATATTCCTCAAATGCATTTAAATATGATTCAAATCATATTCAGGTATGTTGTGGGTTGCATGTTTGGCCCCTTTGTTCTAGGACAGTGCAAAAAATTGTCTCTAAAGTTATCAATGTTCTTCTTCATTTATGCAACTGATTTTTAAAAGAACTAGAAAATTGTTTCAAAATATATCTAGTAACTTCATGAAAAAAATTGAGATGGTTCTAATGAAATTATAGAGAACTTCCATTTCATAGTATTGTCATATTGAGAAATTTGTTATTTTAATAAATAAAATAATCTTGCACTTTGGCTGTTGGAAAAGCATGATTCAGTTATAACTAGATTCTCTTATTCTCTAAAGGAAAAGATTCCAAATATAATATCTATCATTATCATAAAAGAAGCAGACAGAAATGATCAACAAAATAGCTACTAATACAAACATAAGGCTTAAGTGTTAGGTTTTTGTTAAAGAACAATGGCCAAGGTACCTCTTGTCTAAGACCACAATATTTCTGTAATTCCGCAAAATTCATTTTTATCTATTCAATGTGTTCACTAGACTGCTTGTAAAATACAATGCTTTAAAATGGTGAAAGAAAAAAAGGCCACATACTGATAAAGAGGCAATTACTTTAATATATGGCATTCATTAAAAACCATCCAATTTAATTTTTTTTAAAGATAACATTCCAATAAATATTCACAATTTTATGTAGAGACTATAAGGAAATTCTTTAGAGTTCTTTAACTTTGAGGATTATTTCAAAAGAAAAAAATTAAATCTGCTTATAGTTTCATAAATATAGTATAAAAATGCAGTTTTAAGCAAATGCGATTCTAACTAATTTCACGCCTAATTAATATACTCCTGACTTATTTTCATTCCTAACTTATTTATGTCAAAAAGTATATACCTATGCACAACTAAAGAATACACACACACACAATTTTGAAGAACAGAGATTTTAAATTATTCTGGTACCAAATGCTATGCAATATTACTGGTGGAAAAAGTTATATTAAACCCAATAATGTTTAATCTAATTCCATAGATTCAATTTACAAATAAATGAATAAACCCTTATAAAGGTTATTTGAGGAGCTGTCCTACTTGTTCCAGTACAAAGGGCCTATTTTGGATCCTGTTTGCCAAAGGATTTTAGCTGGAAGGGTCTTTTGCTGTGGCCTGCACCCTCTGGAATATTTTCCAGTTGGAAGTAAGAGCCTCCTCCAGTATTCCTAGCCTTGACAACTTGGATGGCTACCCACTCCTGTTACACTACATCTATCTATGTGGTTGATAGTAGTAGAGCATATATTGATGGTGCATGATGATTCAATCAGTCAATCAACCAATCTGTCAACCCTGAAGCGGACCTAGCTGAGGCCATCTTTGTGGCTTCAGGGTTTCCACAAGGCAGAGGAGTAGACAGAGAGGGGGGAATAATTAGCTGGGGTTTTGCAGTCAAAACAAAAAGTTTTTCCTGTGTGAACCAATGTCATTCCAACAAGTGGCCAGGAGAGGAGGAGTGAAGTAACCAAGCAACTGGCAACACCTCTATTAGATGACTGATGTCTTGGGAGAAGGAGAAAACTTTCATTTTAATCAGGTGAAAACTGTGGAGTCAGAGTCAGTTTTCACCAGTTGTGCCAATATGATATAAAATTGTTCTTTGAGGAATCTACCTGCCTCAGAGTTTTGCATTTAATGGATGCATTACTTGGAGCACAGACACAATCTCTTAGCTTTTTGTAAGAGCTTTAAAATCTGATTTTCCTCCTATAGTTTATCTTATAATAGTTTTAGGATTCTAAATGAGTTCAAATTTGGTCTTGGTTGTGCAATATATTGGTTAACATATATAATGGTGATTTTATATGTGACTTAACCATATACCTTTTTAAAAAGAAATGTTTCCCTTTTAAGCTGCTAAATTAGAGTTCGAGTTAGTGATAGTGCTGAGTCTAGCAGACCCCTCTGATGCAAAAAAGATATCATGCAATCATGATATGCTTCTTTCCCCTAAAAAGTACATATGTTATTGAGACAGAGAGAAGAATTGGCAGATCTTTTGAAAATTCAAGTTACAAATAAGGTTAAGTATTTGGGGATATATTTGACAACAAGATGTAGCACATTAAAGGAGAATAATTATATTAAACTTAAACAACAGATAACTACAGATTTGAAGAAATGGGAAAACTTGCAATTGTCATTAATAGGGAGAATTTCAACAATTAAGATGAATATTTTACCTAGAATTTTATTTTTGTTTCAAACAATACCAATTAGGCTTGGAAAAGACTATTTTGAAGATTTAAATAAAATTATGTTGAAGTTTATATGGCAAGGTAAAAAAGCGAGAATAAAGCTAAAGCTTTTGCAAGATGCTAGAATTAGAGGAGGTTTTGGTCTGCCTAATTGGGAATTGTATTATCAAGCTGCAAGTTTGATGTGGGTCAAAGAATGGATAACATTAAGGAAACATAGGTTGTTGACATTAGAAGGACATGACTTGCTGTTGGGTTGGCATGCTTTTTTATGGTATAAGGAAACTAAAACACAGGGTTATTTTAGAAGACATTATGTAAGGGAGTCTTTGTGGATAAATTGGGAGAAGATAAAAAGACAATGTTATTTGAAAATTCCAGTCTGGTTATCTACCATTGAAGTATTTTCCTATCCTATAATTTACAAGAAGGAACAAACAGTTAGATATGGGGAACTTTTGGATGAAAAGGGTGAACTTAAATCGATCCAAAACTTAGAAGAACAAGGTATAAGGATGAATTGGTTTTCATATGCACAAATACACTCAAGGTATGATGAAGATTCTAAAACGGAGGGATTTTATGATAAACAGACTGATTTAGATAAGATCTTGATGGGTACTGATGAGAAGGTGATTAAAAAATTATATGGTTATTTACTGGGAATGAAATTAGAGGAAGAACAAGTCAAAGAAACTATGATTGTTTGGGGGAAGAATTTTGGATATGGGATTGATTTAGAGAAATGGCAGAAATTGTGGTCTCAAAATCATAAAATGACAATGTCAACAGCATATAAAGAAAACTTGTATAAGATGTTTTACAGGTGGCACTTTCCTCCGACAAGAATAGCAAGAATGTTTAAGAACAAATCTGAAAAATGCTGGAAATGTCATCAGATACCCGGCTCGTATTACCATATGTGGTGCACTTGTGAGGATGCTAGAAAATATTGGACTATAATTCGCATGTGGTTGGAAAAAATGACAAAGAAACATATAGATTTGAAACCAGAGATCTTCTTATTGGGAATTTTACCTGATATATATAGTAAAGATTTGAAATACCTGATTGTAAATGTATTAACAGCGGCCAGGATTGTATTTGCTAAAAAATGGAAGAATGAGAAAATACCATTACAGGAAGAAATTATTAAGAAAATATTGGAATGTGCTGAGATGAGCAGATTGACATTTGAAATTAGAGAGCAAGAGGATAAACAATTTTACGAAATTTGGGATCTTTTTTATAAATGGTTAGATGATAAAACACGATAATAGAATATTCAGAATGCTAGATAGTAAGGAATATCTTTATTTTGCTATTATTTTGCTATTTGATATTATATTTATAAAGGATTTCTTAGGATTGATTTGATATGATCAGATGATTTGTTATAGAGTATACTGGTTTAAAGTATTGTTAGCTCATTAAGCATGAATGATTAAAAATATAGTCAAAATCTTCTTTTTTTAGTGATATTAGGATATATAAGTTTGGACTGACAATATGAGTTGTTATGTAACATAATTGTAATTGAGACTACAGAATGAATGCACAAAAATGATGAACCAACTGACACACTGGATGTATATATAAGAGTTGATGTTTTTATGTTTTGTTTGTCTTGTTTGTTTGTAGAAAATTAATAAAAACTTTTTTTTTTAAAAAAAAAAGCAGAACTGTCAGATGGGAGTTTTGCTGGGTTGTGTTTTGTAATAAGGAGTTAACTGTTAGCAGCATCTCCATCTCTTCCTTCGCCCACAACTTAATACTGTCAATGAGGATGGGATCAGAAGACAACAAAAGGAGCTGACTAAGATTCCAGCCAGAATAGTGGAACGAGCAGCAAACAGTCATCAGAAAAGAGACTCAAGCACAGTCACCCTGATTTCAGTTTCATCAAGATGACCACGCACACTCCACCCACGCCCTTCAACCCAGTCACTGAACATTTGAGTGCTTTCTGGAGGCTAATGACCTCCAGGAACTCTCTGACAATCGGAAGCGAGCCTTGTTTCTGAGCTACTGAGGCTCAGATATTTTTGATATCACTAAAGCACTGGTAGCTCCTGCCGTGGTACAGTGTTTTGGGATACAATCTCAAACACGCTCAGAACGCACTACACATCGGCACCGTCTAAAATCCTCCAATGACATGAATTCCATTGGTGGAACCAGAATGAGGGCGAATCCATCAATGACTACATTGCATCCCTGAGAAAGGCTGCTTTATACTGCAAATTCCATGATTTAGAAGAGATACTACTAGACAGGCTTTTCTATGGAGTAAAAGACTTAAGCCTCCACCAGCGCCTGCTCACGAAACCCAACCTCATACTGAAGACAACACTAGATGAAGCCCGAGCTACCGAGACATTGATTAAGGCAATGGCGGCAATTCAAAAAAATAAAAGTCCAAATTCCTTGTGCCAAATTGTCACAGCTCACCAAGACCACACTGAACACAAAGATTCGACAGACGAGGAAGAGGAGGATGTCTGCCACCTTAAAATGAATAAGAAGGCAACTGAGACAGATGCAACTCAGACCGCATGTGCCAGATGTAGTGGGAACCATGCAAGGATCAAACTGCCGATTCAAGGATGCCGTGATTGTGAGTGCTGTGATAGTAAGGGGCATTTGGTGAGGGTCTGCCAAGCTAGTCAACCTGCAGTTCGCCACACAAGTCAAGCCACCCCACAGGCGGGGTTTAAAAAAGGGCAGGCCTGGAAACTGTGGAAAAAGGAAGACCAGTATGCCGAGCGAAAAATGACATTCCAAACAACAATTGCGCAAACCACCTCGCCACATGCAAAGAAGATCACCATCACCGTCTCCATTGAGGGTACACCATGTGACATGGGGTTGACACGGGATCCTCCCTATCAATTGTCTCATGAGCTACAATGAAGAAGCTGGTTCTTAACATCACCAAGGGATGACTAAAGATCCTATGCATATACCTGAAAGACTATCAAGGGAACCATATCCCTGTCCTGGGGATTGGGACTTTCCAAGTAGCCTTTAAACAATTTAGAGGACCCCTACAACTAACAATTGTAATGTCAACTCATAAAACATTTTGCATACACAATTTATAGTTGTTAACAGAAAGAAGGGGGGAGTTTCAAAGAGCAGGCAGCAGTGTGGAATCGAAAGTACATTCCATTCATATTTTCTTTAGAGACTAATTAGATGACTGATGCTTCTGCTGTGCAAAAATATAATTGGAGAGCATGATTGATGACTCTTGGCTATGGATATGTTTCGTTGAATGATACACCCAGAGGGGTGGGGGGTGGAGGGAAAGCAGGATCAAGGGTGACAGTGAATTATGTATCTTAGAGTTGGCTATGCCCAGACTAATGCCGGAATGTTAACTTCTAATATATCTTTTTTAGTTTTGGGAGTGTGGCTCAAGGCTCATGATTTAATTGGAGTAACTTCCAAAATCCTGACAGATAGCCAACTCTCCTAATTAATCACTGAGGTGCCTCTTCCATTGCTCCCCAACATCTGGGGTGCATGGAGAGAAACTCAGACAGCCATGGCAGAGGCTATCTGGAGAAAACTTGGCTTCCAGCCCAAAGCAAATAGAAACTGATAGCATAATTACAGAAGGAGGACAGTTCCTCGTCAACTCCAAAGAGAAGAAACCTGCTCCGTTGGAAGGGAGAAAACCAGATAAGTACCTGATGGAATCCCTGGGGAGATCCATAGAGCAACTGACGGAGGGATCTGAACAAGCCACCATTTGAGATGATGGCCTGTCCTGCCACCCAAAACAGAAGGGAATTTTTACAGGCCTTTTGATGTGGAGAGAAGCAGGCAAGACCACAGCACTCCCTCTCTACATACCAGAAGAGCCCACAGCGGCAACCAGTGCCGCTCCCATACAGCAGGCAGGCCCTTCCTCCTGTGCGAACTCGAGCTGGGGAGGAAGGTCAGCCACCTCAAATGCAGTCTTACAGAGGGCGACAGGGAGAGGAAGGAGCAGAGCCCAACAAACTGCCCCGGTTCAGGGGGAAATTTGATGGAGACCCAGACAAGCTAGCTTTATTCCTTGACTCAGTTGAGATCTACCTGGAACACTATGGACACCTCTAGCCCTCCACTAGAGCCATGGTGAATGCTAATTCTGAGGGGCTAGAGGGAGAAGCAAGGGGATGGCTAGTAACCCTCCACAAGAGAAGGGCCTCCCAATTACATAACATAGATGACTTTCTACAACTGTTAGAGGTCAGATTTGAGGAGGCAGAGGAGGACCCATATTTGGAAGATGAGCTCAGCACCCTAAAGCAGCGATGGTGGCCCATCAAGGAAGGGGTACATCTGTAAATTCAGGAGAACTAGTGGGAAGATACCCCTTTTGCCGAAGTGGATGCTGGTTCATTTTTTTAGAACCAGCCTGGGCAAGCAAATTAGCAAAGTAACTGCCTATTGGGACCTCCCAAACTGACTCTCTGAGTGGTTCCGAGTGACCATAAAAATTGATGGGGCATTACGTGTTAATTTTATGAGAAAGCCATTGGGAGCCAAAGAGAGAGGGCAGCCAGATCAGAGACCTCCCCCCAGCCAACAGGACACCGCAGCACCACAACTAGCCCCAAAACCAGCCCTCTCATGAAATCCATTTAAAAATGTTTTTGATGTGGGGGAGTAGGGCATATGGCAAGAGTGTGCACAACCCCAGACCTGAAACCAAGTCTGGAACCAACCCCCAGAGCATGACCAGAACAAAGCCTCAGACGTGCTACCAAGGCATCCCAGATGGCCCTTTGGGCGTCAGAGGTCCTACCCCACCCAGCCAAAGGGGGGACAACTCCAGGCAACAGTGATCAGTTGTCATATTCTTATGACAGTGATGACGAGGGCAAAAACGACTTGATGGTGAGTGGACCAGTTCCCCCTTTCATCTTCCCAATATGGACTTTCCAAGCCCTAATAGATTCAGGCTGCCCTAGGTGCCTGAACAACTTAACTATGGTCCTGAAACGGGATCAGAGCGAAAAAGCTGACCCACCCGATCCAGTTCGAACAAGTAGATGGCTCTCTATTGGGAGGAGCCTATGCCACTCACTTAACCGAACCAGTGAGACTAGAGCTAATAGATCACTGGGAAACCATTCGATTCATAGTGGCTCTGAAAATGACAGATGCAGTCATACTGGGGCTTTCCTGGCTAGACAAGTGGGGCCCGACCACCTGGTGGCAAGGGGGTAGCCACAGACTGAGGATAGTAAAGGGACCTCAACCCCTTCCTCACCATCAAATAGAAGCACTGCCCACACAGAGAACCCTTCCAGAGAGTTCACCAGAACAACTGGCAGCCATCTCTGACAAAACCCCAGAGGTCGGACAGATCCCAAGAGAATATCAAGACCTCATCCTACCTCCCCACCATGAGAAAGACTGTGCCATAAAAATCATTCCTGGAGCAAAATTACCAAAACCCAAAATGTACGTCATGACGCCCTGGGAAATGCAAGAAATGCGCAAATATTTAGACAAAAACTTAGCAAGAGGGTTCATTGAACCAGCCAAACCACAAGTTGCAGCCCCAGTCCTGTTCAAAGAAAAAAAAGATGGAATTATGATATTATGTGTGATCAATGGACTGTGCTTACACAATCTATACCCCCTCCCACTCATAAAGGACATGCTATTCCACCTGGCCAAAGGAAAGGTCTTTATCAAATTAGATCTGGGAGAAGCGTACTATTGAGTCTGCATCAGGGAGGGAGATGAATGGAAAACAGCATTCAACTGCCCCCAAGGAGCTTCCAATTCAAGGTCATGCCTTTTGGACTACAGCCCCCCCCCCCAGCAGTGTTCATGCTAAACGAGATGCTACATGAACAACGTTCTTGTCTACTGGGCTGACATTCTCATCTACACTGAGATGATGGACGACCGCATATCCCTAGTCCATCAGGTACTAGAAAAACTTTTAGCAGCAAATCTGTATGTCAAGCTATCAAAATGCAAATTTCACCATGGACAGTTGGGCTACCGAGTCTTCAGTGAAGGCATAAAGATGGACCCAGCCAAAGTACAAGCTGTTCTGGGCTGGCAGCCCCCTCATACCCACAGACAGCTACAAAGCTTCTTGGGGTTCGCAAACTTCTACTGACAATTCATCTCCTCCTTCATGAGGATTGCTAAACCCATGATGGATCTCCTAAAGACAGGGAGTCTAGGAACGAAACCCCACCCAGGACAACCCCTACCATGGGACCTAACCTGCCAAAAAGCATTTGAAACACTGGAAGAACTGTTTGCAAAAGAACCAGTACTGAAGCATCCTGACCCCAAACAACCCTTCATCATTCAAGCCTTGCCAGTGATGTGGCAGTGGGAGAAGTGTTACTCCAAAGAAACAACCAAGGAAGCCTACAGCCCTGCACCTACACCTCCCGCAAATTCAAGGATACAGAGAGATGATGGGCATGGGAAAAAGAGGCTTTCGCAGTGAGATGGGCACTGCAAACCTGGTGCCACCTGGGGGAAGGGGGGCAGAGACCATCTGAAGTCTGGACCGACCATAAAAACCTGGAAGCCCTTAAGATCCCATAGGAACCCATGAAAATTATCACCCAAACAAGTCCGATGGGCTCAATACTTCAACCGATTCATGCTACAACACACTCCGGGGTGGGGGGAAGAACTTTCTGGCTGACTCCCTCTCCTGTATGTCCCAGTACAAATGCCACATGCCCCAGTACAAATGCCCCCCCACCCAAATAGCTGCTCAAGTAACCATGACAATGCCGTGATCGGAAAGGCCAACCCGCAGATAACCTAACTACAAAACTCAAAACCAAACTGCTAGCAGACCCTTGGTTCTGGGACAATCAATGCACCTTGATAAAAAGAGATAACCTGGCATGGAAAGGGACAAAACTCTCTGTCCCAGAATCCCTACATACCCTAGTTCTTCAGAGGAGCCATGATGCCAAACTGCCAGGCCACTTTGGGTTCTTAAAAACTTTACAACTTGGCTTGGAGGCAGTTCTGGTGGCCTGGCATAAAGAAAGACATGGACAGTTATGTGAAAAGTTGCTCCATCTGCACCGTGATGAAAAAACAACCAGGAAACACCCCTGCTACAAACGGTAGCGGAGCCAATGAGGCCATGGGAGGAGATTGCAATGGACTTCTAGTGGAGTTGCTGAAAAGTGGGGGAAACACAGTGATTTGGACTGTAATAGACTTATTTTCCAAACAGGTGCATTTCATACTGTGCAGTGGACTACCCTCAGCCCGCAAGTGACCCAAGCTGTTCCTGAAGCACATCTACCACCTGCATGGAGTACCACAGAGAATTATCTCAGACAGAGAGGTCCAATTCATGGGCAAATTTTGCAGGGAGTTCCTGCGGCCTATTGGGTGATCCCAAGGTTTTAACTTGGCCTTTCATCCAAGCACCAATGGGAAGGGGAGCAGAGAGATTGAATGCCATGGTAAAGCAGTATCTGAGGTACTACATGAATTAGCAATCATTTTTTTATTGTTGTTGTACAGGTCACCTTCAAGAAGTGATGGGAGTTGAAGGTCAATTCATAAAACATTTTGTATACATGTTTTATACTTGTCAACAGAAAGAAGAAGGGGAGTTTAAAAGAGCAAGCATCGAAAGTACATTTCATTCATATTTTCTTCAGAGACTGATTAGATGACTGAAGCTTCTGCCATGCAAAAATCTAATTTTTCTAAGTCTTTATTTGCTGTACTAAATTTATATAATTATCTTCTTTTATTGTTGAGCATCTTGCTGTAAGCCAGATGCCCAAATATTTAACTTTCTTTGTAATTTGTTTCTTCCGCTAATTTCTTTTTCTGATTATCTGTTACATTTTTCATTATCATTTTAGTTTAGTCTTTGTTGATTGTTAAACCGGTTACTTCCCCAAATTTCTCTATCTTTTTTATTTGTTTTGATCCTGATTCTATTGGTTCTTCTGTGAAGAATACAAGGTTGACTGCAAATGCTTGGGCCTATATTTTTCTTGTTTGATTTTTAGCCCTTTTATTTCCTGGTTACATCTAATTCTTATCAACAAAAAAGTTCTAAAGTCAAGATAAAGAGCAGAGATGAAAGTGGACATCCCTGCCATACTCCTTTCCTTATTTCGAATGAGTTTATAGATTCCCCATTAATTATTATACGAGCTTTCTGAACTGAGTAAATTGACCCTATCCTTTTTTTCAAATCTATCTCCGAATTTCATAACCTTTATCTGCTGGATCATAAATTGCCAATTTACCTTATCAAAAACCTTTTGGGCATCCAGAAAAACTAGCACAGCCTATTTTTCTGGATGGGCCTCGTAGTATTCCAGTGTACTGATTACTATCCTCCTATTGTTTTTTATTTGTCTTGTTGGTAAAAAGCCATTCTGATCCGAATGTATTTTGCTATTTAATATTTTTTTCATTCTTTCTGCCATGATCTTCATTAAAATTAGTAATAGGTATTTAATAAAGAGATTGGTCTGTATTTTTTTAATCTGTGTGGTATTGTGGCTTCCTTCAGTATCAGGGCAATGTAAGCTTCTCTCCACGATTCTGGTAGCTTTGCCTCCATTAATACCTCATTGCAAACTTCCAAAAGTATCGAATCAATTGCTTCTCCTAAGATTTTATTAGACTTCCCCTGGTAATCTATCTGTTCCTGGTATTTTATTATTTTTTTGTTTTTGAATTGCCTCCCTCAATTCTTCTATTGTGATATCCCTATTTAACATTATCCTTTCATCTTCCGTTAGTACTTACATGGTCTCCCCTTTTAGATAGTGATTTATTTTATCATATGTAATGTTCTCTTGTTTATAGAGCTCTTTGAAGAACTCTTGTATGATCTCTTTTTTCTTTTCCATATTATATTGTAATTTCCCCTCTTTATCCTGTAATTGTTATTTTTTCTCTTTCCTTTCTTAATCTATAAGCAAGCAGCCTCTCCAGTTTGTTGGCATGTTCAAACTAATTTTGCTTTACAAATTTATTAATTTTTTTTGTGTTCAAATATATCTAATTTATATTTGGTTAATACTCTTTTATTTGTAATTTGCTCATTCCCCAGTTTGTTTTGTAATTGGGTTTCCAAATCTTTACTTAGTTCGTTCCACTCTGACTATAAATAGATAGGACAATAATTCTAAATTTAAATATCTCTTTAAATATTCACAAATAACAATCAATAAGAATGTAAATTTGTAACTATCAATAACTTTCAATCAATATAAATATAAATCTTATAAAGTAAGTATATTTCTATCTTTAAGCCACAATAAATAACAATCAATAATAATATAAGTATATAACTATCATTAAATTTCAATTAATATTCATCTATATAAAAATGAATATAGTTATCAATAGGTGTATAAGTATAAATATAGTTATAAATATATGTGTCAGTGTAAAAGTTAAATGTAGAATAAGTAGGCTTACATATAAAGTTTCTGTTAAGTTATATATATTAAAAAGATCAGAGTAAGCTGTTCTTTAAGTCTTACTGTGGGGCTGAAAAGAGCTGACAGCCTGTTATCTTCAAGATGGCAGCCCTGCCAAAATTGCACTGTCACTCTCCTATATTTTGTCCTTCTTCCTTTTATGCTCTTCTTCTGCCGTTGGAGCACCAAAAACTTGGGGGTGGGATTTAGCATCTCTGTTCTAGGCGTGCTGCTCTCTCCATCTCACAGAGCACTTTCAATTTTTCCATGTTTCACTCACCTCTTCTTTTCCTCCCTGTATCTCCACCGCTGGCTCTGTATTTTGCCCTCTTCCTATTCTGCTCTCGTCTTCATTTTGCCTCCTGCTTACTGTTCAGAGCTTTCGCTGTCATCTCATTCCTCCTCTGTACACCTCCTCACCAATGATCCGATCTCACAACTCAGAAATTTCTTCTGCTCCCACTGCTTTTACTGCACCATTCACCCTCCCCGTTTCCTTCTTTGTTGTGGGACATGAAGTCTATGGATCAATCATAAAATCTGGTCTCTTCTGAGCCAGAATCAAGGGTCCCTTCTTGGGCAGCAAAAGATCGCACTTCTCCGCGTTGCCCCTGAAGTCTTCCCTCCTTCTTGCTGGTCCCCCCAGGACCGGACCTCACTTCAAAAGGCCACCGATCACCAGAAATTTGGCAACTGGGAGCCATGACATTACATCACCACTGAAAGTCCCTCAGGGGTGTCTCTTTTTTTTTTTCATTTTTTTTTTCCAATCTACATACAACAACAATGTATTAACAGTGTGGCATCAATATGTCATACATCTCTCATTGCATATATTCATATTAATTCATACATTCTTCAATATTTATTTTCAACCTTACTCTCTCCAAATGCCTACCACCATATCAATTAAACATACCTAGTAATTCTATTATTCAATTTTCTCCATTTCCATTTTGTTTCTTTAAATAAAAAATTGGCAAGCAGTATGGTTCCAGGTTTCACATCTCAATACAGACATGACCATAGTTACCTATTCATTTTATTTGTTTAATTTCATATTGAATCATCCTTGTCATTATTAAATATTAAACTTCTCTTATCCAATCCCAATTCATGTTCTCATATCTTATTTTTACAATATTATCTAAAATTCTCATCTCAATTCTATGTTCATTTATTCAGTTCCAAATCCTGATATATCTCCTTCCATTTTTCTTAGTATGTTCTCATATCTTATTTTACAATATTATCTAAAATTCTCATCTCCTTTCTATTGTCATTTCTCATATTATTTTTTCTGTCACATTTGTCATTTTATCAATCCTTATTTATAAATATAATTGTCCCCTCTAGTTAATAATTCAAGCTAACCACCTTCATTCTGCCTTAATATCAATCTCCCTATCTAGTATAACACACAAATATATATATTTTTCTCAGATTCCGCATTATATTTTCTCTATAAATCATTTACACATTACAAAATACTATTTTCAATATATTCTTATATGACCCAACATATTGCCTTGCAGAATTCCCTTCCTTATCCCTTTTTTTTCACCCATTATCTCTCACTCTTTGAACAATGCACCTTCTTTTCATCCTTGTTTGTTTCCTGTTTTTCTTTATTTTCTGGTCCTTTCTCTTAATTCCCTTCCCCCACATTCTTATTCCCCTCCTTTTCTCATTCCAGTTATTAAACTTTTCTCTCTCCCTCTTTTGATTTTTCTTTTGCATTTCCTTTTTCTGCTTTTCCTTCTCTCTTTAATCATTTTCTGAACCATTCTCTCTTTTATCATCCCATCAGACCACACATTTTTAATTCTAATTCTTTTTCTCCCCTGCTTAAATAATTGTTGTTCGTTTTGTCCTTCTAAATTGGCTTCCTCTTTATAGACTTTATAGAACTCCTCCCCCTCTGGTTCATTGTGTTCTTGTGTATGCTGAGTCATCATTTCTAATTTCTGTAGTTCATAATTAAACATTTCAAGTTTGACTTTTATCATGCCCCTTGTATCTTGCATATCCAATCTTATGTCTTGTGAGTCCAGTCTTATATCAACAAGTAGCTCCTCCATTATATCTTCTCCTTTTTTCTTTTTCTTTCCTCTTCCTTAATAGCTGAAATCATCTTCTTTGATAGATATTCAATCCAAGAGTCCAGTATATTATTTCAGCCAATATCTTTTGAGTTTATTTTCAACAATTCATACTCTTAAGTCTTTATTCCAAATCTTCTAATTGGCCTCCCAACTGTTTCCCAAATTACCAGGTGGTTCTATGATAATAATAAAGTTCCTTTTATTTTCTTTCAAGTTCCAAGATCCAAACTCTCAAAAAGACGAGACACTCATTTTAAAACGTACTAGTTTTCCTGTACCATCAGGTGGCGCTCTTGAGTCTTTTTCTTTTTAGCTTTCTTTGTTGAATAGAATATTTTTTATTAAGCTTGCTAATTTCAATCATTAGCTATTCTTTTCAACACACCCAATTCCAGGATTTAGTTATGCCCTTTAAGTGCCCACAGTTCAATATATGTCCAGTTTAATTTTTAAACCTTTGTGTGTTAACGTATTTTCCTTTAAATTTCTCTTCCAGATTAGTCCAATAAAATAATCAAATCCAAATTCTTTTTTTTTTTAATTTTATTGGTTTTTAAAACAAACATAAACAAACAAACATAAAAACATCAAATCATCTTCCATATATGTACATATAATGTGCCGGTTGGTTTACAAATTGTTTTGTGCTTCCATTTCATAGTCTTCAATTATAATTACATTGTATATAATCTTGTATTTTCAATCAATATATTAAATACATTAATATCATTATTAATCAATCATTTGACTATACTTTTAATCATTCATGTTTTCCAAAATAATATTTTACTTAATTTGTTTTATGACAATTCAAATTATCATCCCAGATCTATCCTAGAATCATTTTGTAGATATAATAAAAAAAGAATACATCTTTATATATTTATTATTTTCTAAAAGTCTACCTATTTCATTTCTATATTTTATTGTCTAACCACTGATAGAATAGATCCCAAATTTTATAAAATTGTTTATCATCTTGTTCTCTAATTTCAAATGTCAATCTACTCATTTCAGCACATTCCAATATTTTCTTAAGGATTTCCTCCTGTGATGGTATTTTCTCATTTTTCCAGTTTTTAGCAAATACAATCCTAGCTGCTGTTAATACATTTACAACCAGGTATTTCAAGTCTTTACTATATATTTCAGGTAAAATTCCCAATAAAAATATTTCTGGTTTCAAATCTATATGCTTTTTGGTCATTTTTTCCAACCACGTGTGGATTTTAGTCCAGTATTTTTTAGCATCTCCACAAGTGCACCACATATGGTAATATGAGCCAGGTATCTGATGACATTTCCAACATTTTTCGGATTTATTCTTGAACATTCTTGCTATTCTTATCGGGGGAAAGTGCCACCTGTAAAACATCTTATACAAATTTTCTTTATATGCTGTTGACATTGTCATTTTATAATTTTGAGACCACAATTTTTGCCATTTCTCAAGATCAATCCAATATCCAAAATTCTTCCCCCAAGCAATCATAGTTTCTTTGACTTGTTCTTTTTCTAGTTTAATTTCTAATAAATATCCATACAATTTTTAAATCACCTTTTCATCAGTACCTGTCAAAATTTTATCTAAACCAGTCAGTTTTTTCTTCTTTTTCTATTATTATTACTATTTGGCTTCTCTTTTCTTACTATTCTCCTACTTTTTTCCTACTATTTTTATTTGGAACTGCAATTGGTTATTTTACAACTGGATTAAGGTCTAGAAGAACCTGAAGATCTTGAACTCCTCTAAAATGAGTAGGAAATTAACAGCTCCTGGTTCTTCAACTTCCACTTCTTCCTTTCCACCATCTGGAGGACAACGTTCAATACAGACAATATTAACGCAAGAAAAAGAACAAGAAAAAGTGACCCTGCAGATGATTATGCAAGGAATTCAAAATATTCAAACAAGATCAGAGAATATTGAAAAAAGAACAGAGAACATCGAACAAAGAACAGAGAACATTGAAAAAAGAACAGGGAGAACATCCAACAAATGATGATGAAGTATGATGAGAGACTACTAAAAATTGAAGAAGATAAACAAAGAGATAAGAAGATTGGAGACATTGATACCAGATTAACTGTCGTTGAACAAGATAAAAGTGGTATTCTGAGATGGGAGATGGACAGATCAGAATTTTATCTTAGATTCCAAAACATAGAGGAAGAAAAAGGACAAAATCTAGCTGAGATAATGATAGAAATATTGGCTGAAGCTTTGGAAATAACTGAAGAGAAGATGATGGATGGAATAGATGAGGTTTATCAAGTCTTCATAAGATATGCGATGAGAAATAGCTTACCAAGAGAAGTTCATATCAGATTTACAAAGAAAGCCATTAAAAAGCAAATATTGCAAGTGGCAAGAGAGAAAACATTGAAATACAAAGATAAGGAGATTGTGGTCTTGAAACAAGTACCCAGGAGAGTGAGAGAGATGAGAAGAAAATACTGATTCTTGACCAAATTGTTACTTTAAAAAGAGATGAATTATAGATGGCTGATTTCAGAAGGTTTAGTGTTTACATGGCAAGAACAGAGATATAGAATTGACTCAATTGAGAAAGCTGAATCATTTTACACAGAATTTTTCAGAGGGGAGGAAGAGGCAGAAAAAGAAATTTCACTAATTGAATTCCAAGAGGATTCCCAAATGATGACTGAAAAAAAAGAAGGTGCAGTAGGTGGAAAGGTGGAAGCCAAAGAACAACGTGAACCAAGATCCACAAGAGCTGTTGAACCTAATTACAAGATATAACCATGGAAGAGAAAAAATTGATTACAATTAATATAAATGGATTTAACTCAGCCGTTAAAAGAAGGAAAATCTTTCATAAATTAGAGAAATTAAAATTTGATATAATCTGCCTACAAGAAGTACATATTAAAAAACAATATGAACAATTGTTGATACAGCCAAAATTAGGAAAAATATTCACTTCCTTGATACAATGTAAGAAAAGAGAAGTGGTTTTATATATTAAAGAGACCATTTCAGCGAAATTGATTAATACTGATGACGACGGAAGAATATTAATAGTGGAAATAATGGACAATAATATGAAAACACTCCTGATTGCAATTTATGCTCTGAATGACAAACAAGAAGAATTCTACAAAAAACTACATATGAAAATAATTGAACTGGACTATGCTAATATAGTTATGATGGGAGATTTTAGTGGAATTATAGACAACAAATTGGACCATACAGCACAGAAAACAACAAAGCAAAACAGAAAGACTCTCCCTAAATCTTTTTTTTAAATGGTAGATGAAATAAACTTAAAAGATACATGGAGAGAAAGAAATGCTAAAACTAAACAATACACCTTCTATTCAAATAGACACTTATCATAGTCTAGAATAGATATGATATGGATGTCAACAGAATTAATATCTAACATTCAAGAAGTAAGTACTTCGGCAGATTACAATCCAATGACAATTAAATGGAAAGGACAAAAAAGAAGATCTAGATGGATGTTAAATAATACTATTTTAAAGGAAAAAGACTTCACACAGTGGATGGAGAAAGAATTGGCCTTTTTCTTTGGAGAAAACAAAAAAGAAGATACATCAATTCAAAATGTATGGGATACAATGAAGGCATATGCTAGAGGCTTGATACAAGGAAAAGAAATACTCTACGGCATTAGAAAATGAGTTTAAAGGACTTGAAAAAGAGCTACAGAAAATGCCACAGAGAAAGGACACTAAGTTAAAAATGGATATAACCAAACACAAAATGGGTCTAATAGAAAAAGAAGAATTAGCACAAAAAAATTATAGGTGCCAAACAGAACTATTTTGAAGACGCAAATAAACCAGGTAGATGGTTAGCATATAAATTGAGAAACGAGAAAGAATCAAGGAAATATTGCAGTTAATAGATGACCAAGGCCAAGTTTGCTATGGTAGTAAAAAGAAGGAAATTATTCGAGATTTTTATGGAAAACTATACGCACAAGAAAATATTGATGAGGAAAGAGTTAAACAATATTTATAGAATGCTAATTTATCCCAGATATCTAAAGAGATTGAAACAATGTTAGAAAGCAATATAACGATGATGGAGTTAACTGAAGCACTTAAGAAACAAAATAATGGAAAGGCACCAGGTCCAGATGGACTTCCAGCAGAATTTTACAAAACATTACAAGAATCATTGAATTTTCCATTGCTAGAAGTTATGAATGAAGTTATGTTAAAGAAGAGGATACCTAAATCATGGTCAGAAGCTTATATCATACTTGTTCCAAAAGAGGAGACCGATCCATTACAAATCAAGAACTACAGACCTATCTCCCTACTAAATGCAGATTATAAAATATTTTCTTCAATATTGGCAGAAAGACTTAAAAAATATTTAAATAATTTTATCCATCCTGACCAAAATGGATTTCTGCCACAGAGACAAATTAAAGATGAGAGTAATCTTGGACACTTTGGAATACTATGAGGCACATCCTGAAAAACAAATGGCTTTGATATTTCTCGATGCACAGAAGGCATTTGATAATGTGAATTGGCGATTCATGCTATTACTGCTCGAAAAGATGAGCTTTGCTAGAAAATTTATTTAGGCAATGGAAGCTATATATCATAAGCAGATGGCAAAAGTAATGATAGAGGGAGGACTGACAGAATCTATCGATATAAGAAAAGGAACAAGACAAGGGTGCCCACTATCACCTTTGTTGTTTGTGTTAACTTTGAAAGTGCTAAACAGAAATATTAGAGATGAAAAGAATATAAAAGGGATGAAAATTAAAAAGGAAGAATTTAAGTTGCAAGTATTTGCAGATGATCTGGGTTTCATTTTGGAAGACCCACTAGAAACAGCATCAAAATTGATAGAAAAGATAGAGACATATGGAAAGATGCCTGGTTTGAAAATAAATAAAGATAAGACAACGATCTTGGCAAAGAATATGCTATCAAGACAAAAGGAAGAATTGGCAGACTTATTGAAAATTCAGTTCACAAATAAGATCAAGTATTTGGGGGATATACTTGGCAGCAAGACGTAGTATACTAAAAGAGAATAATTATATCAAACTTAAACAGCAGATAGCACTAGATTTGGCGAAATGGGGCAATTTACAACTGTAATTAATAGGGAAAATATCAACAATCAAGATGAATATATTATCCAGAATTTTATATTTGTTTCAAACAATTCCAATTAGGCTTGGAAAAGACTACTTTGAAGATTTAAATAAAATTGTGTTGAAATATATATGGCAAGGTAAGAAAGTGAGAATAAAGTTAAAACTTTTGCAAGATGATAGAATAAGAGAAGGATTTGGTTTGCTTCATTGGGAGTTGTATTACCAAGCTACAAATTTGATGTGGGTTAAGGAATGGATAACATGAAGAAATACTAGATTGTTGACATTAGAAGGACATGACCTGTTGTTGGGGTGGCATGCTTTTTTATGGTATAAAGGAACTAAAACACATGGGTACTTTAGAAGACATTATGTATGGGAGTCTCTGTGGTTAAATTGGGAGAAGATTAAAAGACAATGTTATTTGAAAATTCCAGTCTGGCTATTGACTATTGAAGCATTTTCTTATCCTATAATATATAAAAAGGAACAAACAGTTAGATATAGTGAAATACTGAATGAAAAGGGTGAACTTAAATCTGTACAAAAACTAGAGGAACAAGGTATAAAGATGAATTGGTTTTCATATGCGCAAATACATTCAAGGTATGATAAAGATTCTAAAACAGAAGGTTTCTATGATAAACTGGAGACCACAAATTTTATTGAGCCAATTTAAATGTGTTGGGAGTCATAGTAACCAATGTTAGTGACAGAAGCAGGTTTTCTTTACATTTTAACATGCATCCTATAGTTACACATAGAATCAGCATTTATATCCAAGAGATATCTGTTTTATTTATTTTTAAAAATGTGTTTTCATTTATTATCACAAAACACATTATTAATCTGATTTCTTAATTGACATATTGTGAGATAATGAAGTACAGGGCTAAAATGATCATCTGCTTATTTACAATACTAATGGTCAGTTACAGAACTTGACAAATGGAATAGTAATGCACGATTATTTTTCAAACCTATTCAGGAATGCCTTGGTTTGCTTGGATACTGCCTTCTACTCCTTCACATTCCTCTTGAATTTTCTCTCCAAGGCCCTTCTGTGGCTGAAATAATTACAGCAGTCTCCCATAGGCAAACATCCTTTTTCAAATTTGTGTGAGCTGTATCAAGGAAGGAATAGCCTATCAGGAACCTCCATCTTATTTCTTCGGAACCTGAGGCCCTCAAACTTTTCTAAAATGTACCCTTGAGAAGGAAGACTAGTTCCCAGTTTTCTGTACCTGGAAAATGTTTCCAAATATAAACAAACAAACAAACAAGCCATTTGCCTGCTGTTTCTTAAATCCCCATAATAGTTGAAAGATTTACCACAGGAAAAATAGAAGTACTATAATCATATAATCATAGATTATGGGATTATGGAACAAATAAAGAACAGTTGCTGGAATTGGGCATGTTAGTTTAATTAAAAGGACTGAGGGGTGATATGATTGCAGTGTTCCAATATCTCAGGGGTTGCCACAAAGACGAGGGAGTCAAGCTATTCTCCAAAGCACCTGAGAGCAGAACAAGAGGCAATGGGTGGAAACTAATCAAGGAGAGAATCTAGAACTAAGAAGAAATTTCCTGAACAATTAACCAGTGGAACAACTTGCCTCCAGAAGTTGTGAATTCTCTAACACTGGAAGTTTTAAAGAAAAGGTTGGACAGCCATTTGTCAAACTCAATTTCATTGACAGCCATATCAGGATTGTAATTGACTTTGGGGGCGCAGGCATGTATGGCCATAGCCAGTTCCCATTGCTGCTGTGTTCACTCTCCTTGGCCAGGTTGCTCATGGTGTGCAGGAGGGCAAAGTGTGTGGGTCAGAGCAGGGGTGGGCTGTTGGGTGTTCACAGGGGTTCAGGAGAACCCCTAGCTAAGATTCTGCATAGTTCGGAGAACCAACTGCGATGGTGTAAATTGAGCCAAAATGACATAGGCTGGATCCTTACAGTTTTTAGGATGGCCACATGGGCTGGATTTGGTCTTATTGTGGACTGCATCTGGCCTGTGGGCCTTGACACCCCTGGTATAGGGTTTCCAATCAGTTTTTAAAGCAATTGTTCAGGAGTGAGTGAGACAGGGGTGGGATTGTACCGGTTTGGACTGGTTATATAAAACCAGTTGTTATGTTTCTGCAGTTTGGAGAACTGGCAAATCGTGCCACTGGCTGGCCCCACCCAACCCACCCCGCCCCACCAAGTCACTCCTTATCTCACATGCGTGCCATCCAGCTTGCCTGTGTTGTGCCTTCACCTAATTTTTCATAAGTTGCTATTTTTCCTTTTTTCCCTGACGATCAGCTGTTCTGACGATCAGCTGTGCCATGCAATTTAGATTAGCTAGAAAGCAGGAAATCATCGGATTTCTTGCTTTCTAGCTAATCTAAATCACTGTTGTACTGCTTCACCTTCGCCCAGGAGACTTCCCTGAGGCCCAGTCAGAGGTGGTATTTAAGGGGTTGGGGGAGGAGAAGTGGCCTGAGAGCAGAGCTGAACCTTCCTTAGGACTGAAGCTTCTATTTTTCAGTACAAACTCAGGCAGCAAATTGCAGAAAGGTAGGTGTGTGACTCTCTGATTCTACAGCAACTCAATCTGCCTGTCTACTTTGCCTGATTTTGGCTAAAAGTTGCTCTTTTTTAAATATAAAATTCAATATTTACATAAATATTTATAATATTTACATGCAAGCCACACCCAGCCAGTCACATGACCACCAGGCCACACCCACAAATTAGGCCACACCAACAGAACCAGTTTTTTAAAAGTTTGAATACCACCTCTTGAGGGAGCACCTAGGAGGCCTTTCACCAATAATTGAATGTTCTAAGAAATTTCTTGTATAGCTTCTGCTATCTGCTTACTCTGTTCCTGGGCCAAAAGAAGGAATAGAAGAAAGAACCCCACTGCTCTAGAAAAAAGTCAGCCCAATTGCTTCATATTGAACTAGTCAACATGAAAGCCTCTGCAATTTCCTGCAGTCCTTGATCTTATTTCAGAATCCTTCTGTGGAATCATTTCAGGTGCTAAGAGAAAGCTTACATTTCTTAAACAGGTCACTGGTATAGAGAAAAAAGAGCATCAGAAAAAGGGAGAAAGAGGTTGTCAGCAAAAAAAGAGAGAGTAAGGGTATCTAAAAGAGACACAGGAAGCCATTTCTCACATTCTTTACTCTCGCTCATTGGTAGAAGATTTTCTCTAAAAACAATAGAAAAGAATAGAAAAATGAAAACTTCTGTCCCAGACTTCATGTTGGATAGAGAAGAAAAAAAGTTCATGACATTTGAGAGGCTATAACTTTAGAATAGAATAGAATAACAGAGTTGGAAGGGACTTTGGATGTCTTCTAGTCCAACCTGCTGCTCAGGTAGGATTTCAAGTCATGTCCACCATCGTAGAGACCTGAGAACAGTTGATGGAACTTTTATGCAAGTCCTGGCATCGTTTCTCCTGGCATGTTGGTATGGCAACAGGAACCATTGAAGGGTTCTTGCATGGAACCGGGCCCAAGGCATAATAGAAATACAAGAAATCATTTTTCCGAGCAATTTAGAAAGGTGACATAGTTGTACTTTCCTAAGAGTTCTGATCTGTTGAGCCAAATCTCTAATGCTTTCTTGTCTGTCAGGGGAGAGGAAAATTTTGCCTTCCAGGATGTCAATGATGGCGCCAAGGTGAATGAGTCTAGTAGAGGGTGTTAAATGACTTTTTGACCAATTGATTGAGAACCCATGATGTTGTAGGGTTACAAGTGTAGTTTGAGTGTTTGAATTTGCTTGATTGATGGAAGATGCCAGAATAAGAATGTCATCCAAGTAGCATTGAAGTCGAATGGACCTATCTTTGAGTGATGCTGCCAAGGCAGCCAAGACCTTTGTAAAAGTTCTGGGAGCTGAAGCTAGGCCAAATGAGAGAGCAATATATTCATAATATATTCATTGTGGTCGTTACTTGGACCTGCAGAAGGGCCTGTTCCTCAAAATTGTCTCCTAGGATGGAGTCCCCTTCTTTATCTGTCCCCAGGTTCAATTCTATCTGTCTCTTGTCTGAATCCAGGCTGTCTTTGAAATCTTGGATATTAGGGTTTGTAGAAAGGGTGAAAGGAACCCCTACAAAAGGGCTGTGGTGATCTGGACTCTGATCGATAAAAAGGAGAGGGAAGAATTTTCTTTTTGGTTCTGGTTTCAATTAAGAGGGGTTCAAGCACACTGCCAAATAGTTTGTTCTCCGAGATTGGAGCTGAGGCAAGTCACCATCGTAGAGACCTGAGAACGGTTAATGGAACCGTTTGTGCTTGACATCTGCCTGCCAATGCTTGAGCCAAAGTAACTTCTAGCTGCAATTTGGGAAGCAATGGCCCTAGAGGAAAATTTAACTACATTGAAGGTAGCATCTGCTAAAAACTCTGCAGCAGCGATTAATTTAACCACATCTTGATGTTCCCTAATACTTGGGGCTGGAATGGTATCCCTCAGGTGGCAGAGCCATCTGAGAGATGATCTGGTGACAAAGGAGGCAGCTATGGCCGCTCTGATGGCCCATGCAACCGAGACGTTGCCCTGTGGAAGGCTAGTTCTGCCCTCTTTTCCTCAAGCTTGGGAGCCTTGGGTGAGGAAGATGCAAGCGCAATGATAGGCTCATCCACTTCCGGAGTGTTTAGAAATTTAGAGAACCCGGGTGCCAAATTATAGTATTTTTTATCATGTCCTGTGGGAGTGGCATATGAGGCTGCTGCAGCCCATTGTTTTCATACTAAACTGGAAAACATGTGTGGCACAGGGATAACCTCTGCCTCAGTGACTGGTGGAGAGAATATGAGATCCTCTGCTTCCCCTGCAGTATTTGGTGGGGGAGGGGTACCCGTATTATCCAGCCAGGCGGTGTTCTTGGCCTTAAACAGCAGGGATTTAAATAATTGTGGGCAGAATAATCCTGTAAATACAGGGCAGTCAGGTGAGAGGCCTTCATCATCAGACATCCCCCTTTTTAGCGGATCCACCTCTGACAATACCTGGTCAATGGTGTGTACCGACCCCTCCTTGATCCATTGGATCCCCTTGATCTCCCATATCCTGTGTGTACTGAGGGTCTCTGACAGTGCACAATGATATTCTGCGGGGGGGGGAACCTGATGAAGATGTGGATCTGTGATGCCCAGAGATCGTTCAGAAAGAGATCTGCAAACCAAAGCTGAGGGTGTTTGCCCTGCCTGAATAGCCTGTTGGATGCCTGCTGCTATGCCCTTCTGGATAGCTAGCTCCATCCACACCCTCATGTTGGCAGGGATTTCCTCTGGAAGTTCCTCCTCTTGTCTGAGGCCAGCTGCAGTTGGCGTAAATGTTGCCTCTGGGGCCCTCCTTGGAGAGAGAATGTTAGAAAGAGCCTCCTGGGGAGGTTGTATCGATATGCTGCTCCTTCTGGATAAATCCAGAAGGGAGGTTGGAGGGTTCTGGGCCTGTGAGGTAGAGGGTATGATGAGTGTGGAAGAGGTGGGCTGTGCAGCTGCTCATGTATGTTTTTCCACCTGCCTTTCTAATGCCTGATGGTGTCTGTATGCATCTTTCTCTGCTGTCTTAGAGGTCTTTTTGGCCTCCGTGGCCTTATCTCTATTTTTAGCAGTTAGTCTAGATCTGCCTTTTAGCAGTTAGTCTATCTGCTAGACATGGTAATGCCTTTGATAGCAATGGAAAGAGGCGATGAAATTAGATGGCTGGAACACCTAGGGGCCTACTCCCTTAAGGGCAGGGGATCCTGGAATAAATAGTTCCCCGATGCCTTTAACAAATGTTGTCTCCTTGTTCTGTTTTGCTTTGTTATCTATCTATCTATCTATCTATCTATCTATCTATCTATCTATCTATCTATCTATCTATCTTTTAATAATTTAAAGATTTGTAGAATTTAAGTCAATCAAGTCAATTTTTGAATAAAGTACTTGTAATATCAAATATGGAGAGCAGAACACCCCCCTCCAGACCTGGCACCTATATAAGGGCACACAGGTCTGTAACTGATAAGTAGATCAGTTTAGCTGCACTTATTGCCTGTGGAATCCAGCAGTTCATGGCCGCTATCATCCAGTGGACTGGTTGCAGGGAGTCCCCCTTCCCAGGTCCCCAAAAAGGGAAACCTTGTTGGGTAACTTTCCTCACAGACAGTAACAATTACTCAACAAATTTAACCATGCGGCCTTTAAAATGCTGGCTGCCTCATGGCAGAATGAAAATGAAAGCAGCTATCACTGCCCAGCCTGTTGAAAGCAAAACCTCTCAACGGGAAGGCACAGGAGCTAATTCCCTGCCCTCAGGTGTTCTGTGGGGAAAACCTCATAATAAAAAGGAAAAAAGGCTGCACTTTTAAATGGAAGCTTCAAACTTCCAAGGGACAGAGCTATTACTCAACCGGCTGGGAGATTGGAGAGATAAACCTCCTCGTTTAGAAGACAGCATGCCTCTGAAAGGAGAGGTTTTTAATCTCAGGGCAGATTGGAAAGATAAGCCTCCCCATTTATGAGGCTTTAGCCTCAGGAGGCTGGAATGTAAAAAAAAAAAAAAACACCAAGCGAAATGACTTTGGAGGTTCCCAGGGGGGTAGTTGGTGACAGAAACTGTGTCATTACCTGACCTGAGAAATAAATCAGCTAAATCACCAGTGTTCTGTTCTGACCAGGAAAACAACAACACAACCTATCTGAAGAAAGGCTGAGCTAAAACTGGGGATGCTAAGAAGGAGTCTTGTGGAGGAGGAGGAGGAGGAATGTCCTCAAGTTTAAATCCAGCCTTTTTGAAGGGACTGAAGCACCTTCCCATCACTGGATGCTCTGAACAGCTCATGGGAGAAATTGTTGGTATTCTTGGCTTTGCTATTTGGCACATTATTTTCTGACAGCTGTTGAATATTCTCCATTTGAAAAATAAAAACAGCAACCACAGGAGGGCAGGACTGGCATCGCGGTGGCATGACGTGCGATCTTGAAGATCCAACATCACCGCCAATATCTTTTTTGCTGGACGGTCCTTCTGGACCTAAACTGTCCCGAAGAGATGGTGAAAGTAAAGAGCACATCCTGCCAATCCCAGGGACACCACAAAGTCCCTGGTAGATCCAGGAGAAGCTCCTTTTGCCAGCAGTAAAGAGGCAGCCATCAAAGCTGCTGAAGCTGGGACAGCTCTGAAATGGAAGGGAACAGAAAGAGAAAGTGTGTCGATTTGGTGAGAGGTTTTGTTTTGTTTTTTACTTTATGAAGAGAACACCCTAAGAAAAAGAAAGAATTTGTAAAATTGAAGACAGAAGTGGTTAAGCAGTAATTTTAAACAGGAAGTCAAAATTAGTGGGGTTTTTTACTGCTGGATTGTTTATGATTCTTTACTTTGAAATTGGACTTTACTTTGAAACTGGATTCTTTACTTTGAAACTGGATTCTTTACTTTGAAACTGGTTTTTTAAATTCTTTTTCTCTTTTTATTTTTTTCTCTTCTTGTTTTTATAATATTTTAGATTAGTGATTCCTTTTTAGTCTTTTCTTCTAAGTTTTTTTCCTTTTAAATTAATTAATTAATTTTTTACTAAATTAAAATACATTTTTGGTTTTGGAAAAGGAGGGGGCAAGTGAAAGTGAAGGAAAATCTGTAACACTGCCACCCAGAGGCTAGGAAACATTGTTTTTTCTTTTACCTTCTAAGACCAGACAAAGTTGAGAAAGAACTGAGGCTTCTTTTCGAGGACTTTGAGCCTGTTTGATAAGATAGAGGGAAGAGCATGGGAGAGTGTTATTACAGGTGCTCTTCTGGGTTTCTATCGGTGGCTGGAGTCTGGTGTTGAAAGAAAGTTTGGAATTTACAGAAAGAAGATTACAAGACCCTAGAGAAGAGAGTTATAAAATTGTTTGGTTTTTAACAAAAAGCCTTGGATATTATATTGGTGCAATGTGTTCTTTCTCCTTCTTTTACCATTTGCTTACATTGGGCTATTTTTTACTCACCCCTTCCTTGCTAGCTACTTATTTTTTGTAGATACTTGGGATTCTGACCTTTTGGAATTTACTTTTGCCTTCCCTTTTTTAAGACTATTTTTTTTCATTATTTTCATTTTATTTTTTTAAAAAGGAAATCCTTTCTCTTTTACCTGATTTTTCTTATTGCTATTAGTATTATTTTCTCTTCCCCCCCTTTTTTTTCTTCAAGGGAGTAGTTTTTTTTCCTTGCTCATCCTTTTATTTCCTTCTTATATTGGTTTTTTTTGTACCACTGAGACTTCTTAATTGAATTAAGATGTTGAAGAACCTGAAGAATTTTATTATTTATTTATTTATTCATTCTTTATATTGGATAACTTTTACTTTTCCCTTTTTTGGCCTTATTTTTCTTTTTGGGTTTTTCTTGCCAATTAATCAATTGATTGGATTAGAGTATACAAAAACCTGAAGAAATTTTTCTTTTCTTTTCTTTTCCTTTTTTCCCCACTATTTCTTACTTGGAATTACAATTGTTTATTATAAAAGTGGATTAAGACGTAGAAGACCCTGAAGATTTTGATTTATTTACAACCTTATAATTTTTTGGTGAAATGAGTAGAAAACTAATGGCAGCTGATTTTTCAATTCCTACATCATCTTCTTCACCATCTGGAGGACAATGTGCAATACAGATGATGTTACAACAGGAAAAAGAACAGGAAAATGAGACCCTACAGATGATTATGCAAGGAATTCAAAACATACAAGAACAGAGAATATTGAAAAGAGGACAGAGAACAGGCAACAAAGAACAGGAAAAAGTGATGAAAAGGTGGAAAATATTCAACAAATGATGATGAAGTATGACGAGAGACCACAAAAAAATTGAAGAAGAAGATAAACAAAGAGATAAGAAGATTGGAGAGATGGATGGCAGATTAACTGTGGTTGAACAAGATAAGACTGGGATACTGGAATGGGAGATTGACAGATCCGAATTTTATCTTAGATTCCAAAACATAGAGGAAGAAAAGGGACAAAACTTGGCAGAGATAATGATAGAAATTTTGGCTGAGGCATTGGAAATAACCAAAGAGAAGATGATGGGTGGAATAGATGAGGTTTTTCGAGTTTTCACAAAATATGCAATGAGAAATAGTTTGCCAAGAGAAGTTTACCTTAGATTCACAAAGAAAGCTGTTAAAATGCAAATATTGCAGGTGGCAAGAGAGAAAACATTGAAATACAAAGATAAGGAGATTGTAGTTCTGAAACAAGTACCCAGAAGAGTGAGAGAGATGAGAAGTGAGTATCGATTCTTGACTAAAATACTATTCAAAAAAGAGGTGAATTATAGATGGCTGATACCAGAAGGCTTAATGTTTACATGGCAGGAACAAAGACACAGAATTCAATTGAGAAAGCAGAATTATTTTATACAGAATACTTCGGAGGGAAAGAGGAGAAAATGGAAAAAGAAATGTAACTAATCAAATTCCAAGATGACTGTCAAGCAGCAATTGAAAAAGAACAAGGTGCTGTTGGTGGAAAGGTGGAAATCAGAGAACAATGAGAACCAAGATCTACAAGGGCTGAAAAACCTACTTACTTAACCATGGAAGAGAAAAAACTGATTACAATTAATATAAATGGACTTAACTCAGCAGTTAAAAGAAGGAAAACTTTCCATAAATTAGAGAAATTAAAATTTGATATAATCTGCCTACAAGAAGTACACATTAAAAAGCAACACGAACAATATTGGTACAGCCAAAGCCAGGGAAAATATTTATGGCTTTGACACAATGCAAGAAAAGAGTAGTGGTTTTATAAATTAAAGATATTAATCCCAGCGAAATTGATTTATTCAGATGATAATGGAAGACTCTTAATGGTGGAAATAATGGACAATAATATGAAAACACTCCTGATAGCAATCTATGTTCCAAATGATAATCAAGAAGAATTTTATAGAAAATTATATATGAAAATAACTGAACTGGACTATCTTAACATTTGTATGATGGGAGATTTTAATGGAATAGTAGATAATAAACTGGACTATACAACACAAAAAACAACAAAGCAAAGTAGAAAAACTCTCCCTAAATCCTTTTTTAAAATGATAGATGAAATAAATTTAAAAGATGCATGGAGAGAAATAAACGCTAAGACCAAAAAATACACTTTTTTTTCAAACAGACACTCATCATGGTCTAGAATAGATGGATGGATATGGATGTCAACAGAATTGATCACTAATCTACAAGAAATTGACATAGAAACAAGTACTTGGGCAGACCATAACCCAATGACAATTAAATTGAAAGGACACAAAGAAGAAGATCCAGATTTAAATAATACTATATTAAAAGAAAAAGACTTTATACAGAAAATGGAGAAAGAATTGGCTTTTTTCTTCAAAGAAAATAAAAAAGAAGATACATCAATGCAGAATTTATGGGATACAACGAAGTCTTATGCTAGAGGCTTGATAATAGACTATGCAAGGAAAAGAAATATGAAAAGCAAGCCTCTAAGACATTAGAGGATGAGTATAAAAGATTTGAAAAAGGACATTAAGTTGATTGATACAATTAAATATAAAATGGGATTAATAGAAAAAGAAGAATTAGCACAGAAAATCAGAGGTGCAAAGCAGAACTATTTCGAAGACGCAAATAAACAAGGTAGATAGTTAGCATATAAATTGAGAAAGGAGAAAGAATCAAGGAAAATATTGCAATTAATAGATGATCAAGGCCAAGCTTGTTATGGAAGTAAAGAGAAGAAAAAAATTATACGAGACTACAATGGGAAACTATATGAGCATGAGAATATAGACAATGAAAGAGTTAAACAATACTTGCAGAATGCTAATCTACTCAGATACCTAAAGAGACTGAAATAATGTTAGAAAGTAACATAATGATTGTTAGGGATACACACCCTAGCAGAACGTGCAACAGCAGTCTAGCAGACAGGCAAATATGTGAGATAAAAGTTGTTGTAGATTACACTCAGTAAAACAGATACACGGTGCCAGTTAAATAGTTTTTTATTCCAGCAAGAGTTTTAGCATAGTCAAACAGTCCATATGTCATACACTAGTTCAGTCCATCCATTAATCAGTTGCAAAGTCCAGTGTCGAAAAAGAGGTCAGTAAAATAATCAGGTCAATAAAATAATCAGGTCAGTACAAATAATCAGTACAAATAATCAGTACAAAGAGGTCAGTACAAATAATCAGTCCAGTAAACTTACAAATAATCAGTCTTTTGCAGTTAGAGATATGAAGAAAATCAAACCTCCTTTCTTTTTTCAGCAATAGCAGGGAAACACGCAGTTATCACCATCAATCCATCATTGTCAGCAATCCAGTAAAAGCCAGCAAACAGTGAGCTCTCTTGCTCCCTCTTATGGTGATTTTACAACCGCACCCAAAATACATGTTTTAACAGTTAAAGTTGTTAAGCCTGTGTTCCCCAACCAGGGTTAAGGAGACAAGCTAAACAGAATGTGCAGCGTTAGTCAGATAGGCACACAGATAAATGAGTGAGATAAGTTTGTATGTTTGTTAACATACAGTAAAAATAACAGATACGAAAAAATACAGTTTATTCCATTTAGAGATTATAGCATAGTCAAAATAACAGTCCATTAGTCATGTATCATTTTAGTCAGTCCATTCAAGGATATTCAATTAGCAAAGTCCATGTAGAATATCCAATGTCAGTTCACTTACAAATCAGTCCTTTGTCTCTCCTTTTCAGTAGGGGAAAAACGCAGTCTTCAGTCTATCCAGTAATTAGGGATCATCAAGCCAGAGAGAGCAAGCTGACGTTCCTTGCTTCTTTTATGGTGCTTTTCACAACCACTCCCTTTATATATATTTAAAGTTGCAGACACTTTAACTTATAAACCTATATTTAAAGTTGCAGACACTTTAACTTATAAACCATGATAACATATTTATTATTTTACCTAAACCAGTTAGGGTAAACAATGTTATCCCTAACATTCTCCCCTTTTAGGTAAATATAATAATATAACTATTTACATCTTTAAATCATATTTGTTACAACTCTCTTTAAATTTGATTACTCCTTGAGCTTTTGTAAATTGGTCTGCAATGTTTTCTTCTGTCATGCAGTATTCCAATTTAATTAGCCCATTCTTTACAGATTCTCTAACATTTAAGTATCTTAAATCAGTATGCTTTGATCAAGTTTTTACAGCTATATTAGTAGCCAACTGTATGGCTGCCTGGTTGTCCTCATACACAATAATGGAATCTTTAACAGTTACACCCATATCTAATAATAACTGTTTATACAAAATTAAGTCAGTGCATAGTAATAACAGACATGAAAATTCCGCTTCCATGGTGGACAAGCTAATATGCTGTTGTCTGATTGACCTCCACCCTATTAGTGTCTTACCAAATAATATAGCCATCCCAGGATGTTGATTTTCTAGTGTTTATGTCAGTTGCAAAACTTGCATCTGCATAAGCGCTAAGACTCAAATCACCCTTTGGTTCTATATACAATGCATGGTTCATTGTTCCTTTAAGATATCTTAAAATTCTCTTTAATGATTGCCAATGACATTGATGTGGATCTGAATTAAAACGTGCCAGTTAATTAACACTATAAGCTATATCTGGCCTTGACCAATTGCTTATATATGATAAGCTACCAATCAAAGATTGACATATGGACTTATCAAATTTGGGACTTTGATCATCAGTTTGGCAAACTTCCTGACTCATTGGAGTCTTTGCCGTTTTACAAAGTTTCATTTTATACATTTTAATTAATTGGCAAATTTTATCTTCTTGAGATATCTTAAATCCATTTTTTTGTTTTGTTAATTGTCAATACTAGATACCTTTTAATTTCACCTAAATGCTTTAATTTTATCTTTTTGGCTAATAATGATATAATCTCATTAGCTTCATTATTAGTCTTAGTTATCAAAGCAATATCATCTGTAAATAATAACAATAATGACACCGTTCCATTATTTTCTCTTTTAAACACACATGGATCTGCTAAACCAGATTTAAAACCTATATTGTTTAATTCTTTCACAATATATTGATTCCATTCAAAGCCAGATTGTTTCAACCCGTAAAGACTCTTTTTGAGTTTCCAACAATCATTACTATTTACTTTATTGTCTTTTATAATAATTGGCTTTTTCAAATATATAGTGTACTGCAATGGTGCATGCAAATAAGCAATTTCTACATCTAAATGGTTGATGACATAGTTTTTCTTAGATGCCCACACTAAAGCTGCTCTCAAAGATGTTGCTTTAAGACTTGGTGCAAAAACTTCATTGTAATCAGATGCAGTTTGATTAAATCCTTGAGCTACCAACCTAGCTTTATGGGAAACAGTCCCATCCTTTCCAGTTTTTATTTTAAATATCCATTTGCACCCAACGGATTTTTCTCCTGGAGGTAATTTAGCATCTTCATATACTTTCATTACCTTTAATGAATTTAGTTCTTTTTCCATTGCCTTTTGCCAATTCTCCTGATCCTTAGCAGGATACGTCCTAAGTTCATCTACACTAGTTGGAACTTTAGTTACTTGGCAAACTATACTTGCTTGATACCTATCAGGTGGTCTAGTTACACGTGTAGTACATCTAGGTATTACAGGACTTACAGGTGGACTTTCATTTATTAACTCTTCTTGATTATCTAACTCTTCCTGATCAACTGTTTCCTCTTGTTCTGGTCCTATTTGTTCTTCGTGGACTTCTTCTTTAATTGGACTCTTCTTATAACTAGTCTGATCTTTTTGCCTTTTGTAGGGTTCAAAAATTACTTCATTATTTAAATCTTGCTCTAATCTATTCCATCCTACATGTTCTGGGAATTTAGCACTAGCACTGGTATAAACTCTAGATGTACCTGGTTCCCAGAATCTATAAGATCTATGATTAGATTCATATCCTACAAAAAATAATCTTTTAGCTCTATGCTGTCCTTTGTGTCTGAGTTGTGAAGGGATATGCACCCATGCTGGTGCTCCAAATGTGTGCATGTAACTTAAATCAGATTTTGTACCATGCCATAGTGTGAATGGTAATTCACCTGTTGTTGAATTAACAACATTATTCAATATATGATTACCACACATTATTGCTTCTCCCCATAAATTGTCAGGTAATCCTGAATCATACAACATAGTACGTGCCATTGACTGTAGTGTTTGGCCTCGTCTCTCTATAAAGGCATTATGTTGTGGCCTATATGGTGCAGACTTTTTATGTTGAATACCTAACATTCTAAGTCTATTCTGGAATTTATTATTTGTAAATTCTGCACCATTATCTGTTATAAGAGTTACGAATTTCTTTTTAGTTTTCCTTTCTGCAAATTTTATCCAATTAAAGAGATTTAGATAAGTTTCAGTTTTGCTCTTCATTAAATAGCAAAACCCATATCTAGAATAGTGGTCCATTATACTTAATATGTATCGAGCTCCTCCTACACTTGGTTTTTTTGGACCTATTAAATCTGCAAATACTACTTCTAAAGGCTCTTTGGTGGTAAATCCATCAACTCTATTAGCCGGTATGACCCTGCTTTTGCTTTGATTACAAATAGAACATTGCAAATACTTATTACAAGGTTTCAAACTTATTCCTTTAGATAGTTGAACAGTTCTCTTAAGCATTTTAAAATTTAAATGCCCTTGCCGTCGATGTAACAAGTGAATACATTCATCATGAGGTTTCTTATTATCATAAACCGTGTTAGCCACCTCTAAACCATTATCATTTAACACATATAATTCACTTCTTAAAGATGCAGTAATTTTCTTATTTTCTTTTTCAATTATGCAGTTATCTCCTTTAAAGGTAACTACATATCCTAGTTTAACCAAAATTCTAATTGAAATTAAATTAAACTTAAGTTGTGGTACATATAACATTTTTACATTCTCTTTTATGAAAGAACAATATGCTATACCTTGACCTTTAGCTTTCAGTTTCCAGCCATTGGCTAACGATATTTGCTGTGTACTCTTGGACATTTTAATAAAATTTCTGTTATCATTTGTTATACAGTGGGATGCTCCACTGTCAACCACCCATAAATTATTTTTTACAGCTCCGTTAATATACATGGCTAACTAAATTTTTATTTATCTTTTGATGGCTTTTAGTTTTCTGGCCAGCGTTCTGGCTCTTTACTTTTTTACAAAATCTTGCCAAATGTCCTCTTCCTCCACAATTAAAGCACTTTTTAAATTTAAATTTAATTTATGCAGTAGGAGATTCATTATCTTCTTTTTGAGGTTGCTCCCTCCTTAACTGATCTCTTTCAAATCTTCTTCTTGCCTCTTCAATCAATCTGCCAGTTATATCAGTTAAAGATAGACTTTCCTTAGGCAAAATTTCAAGGGAAGTGACGTAGTTGTCATAACTTTCATTTAGTGATGATAGAATTATGTAGACTTGATGTAGTTCAGAGAAAATAAGCTCTTTCTCGTGCAGTTCTTGAAAAATGCTTTTCATATTTTCCAAATGACTAAGCATATCACCATTTGTCTGGAGATGCGTCCTGAAAAGCTTCCGTGTTAGATTTATGTGTGCACCAATGTTATCTCGAACATAAATCCTCTTCAGCTTCTGCCAACACCCAACAGCAGTTTGCTCTCCATTGATATGAACAAGTTGCTGGTCAGACAGTGGTAGTCCTATTATGCAAAGAGCTTGTTCATTTTTCTGCTTAAAGTCTTCTATTTTTTGTCAATCTTCCTCAATCTCTGGATCCCATTCCTCTACGTTTGGTGGATTTTCAATTATGTTCCACAGACCTTCTCTTCGTAGAAGTAGACTACATTTCATAGACCATGATATATAGTTTGTTCCATCCAGCTTGGATATAAGGGACAAACTTTGTAGATTGACTTGTGCCATGTTTTCTTATATGGATATAAAACTATAATTAATAAAACACAGCTGTCTGTTTACTGTAATGTATAACAACACAAACTCTCACTTTTACATAAATCTGTTTTATCCTAGTTAAACTGACTTTGAAGCCTCTGGGCCCATAACCAGTGTTAAGCCTGTGTTCCACAACCAGGGTTAAGGAGACAAGCTAAACAGAATGTGTAGCGTTAGTCAGATAGGCACACAGATAAATGAGTCAGATAAGTTTGTATGTTTGTTAACATACAGTAAAAATAACAGATACACTTGTGCTATCAAAAATATAGTTTATTCCATTTAGAGATTATAGCATAGTCAAAATAACAGTCCATGAGTCATGTATCGTTTTAGTCAGTCCATTCAAGGATATTCAATTAGCAAAGTCCGTGTAGAATATCCAATGTCAGTTCACTTACAAATCAGTCCTTTGTCTCTCCTTTTCAGTAGGGGAAAAACGCAGTCTTCAGTCTATCCAGTAATTAGGGATCATCAAGCCAGAGAGAGAGCAAGCTGACGTTCCTTGCTTCTTTTATGGTGCTTTTCACAACCACTCCCTTAATTACATTCCTATATTTAAAGTTGCAGACACTTTAACTTATAAACCATGATAACATATTTATTATTTTACCTAAACCAGTTAGGGTAAACAATGTTATCCCTAACAAAAGTGATACACACACTTAAACTCACTAACATAGTTTATATATATTATTTTTTTACTCAAGCTAAGTTAGGTAACCAATGTTATTCCTAACATTCTCCCCTTTTGGGTAATATAATAATATATATATCTATTTACAATTTCAACCCATAGTTTTCACAATTTTCCTTGTGCTTGACTGAACCTTGGGCTTTCGTAAATCCATCAGCAATGTTTTCTTCAGTCATGCAATATTCCAATCTTATCAAATCATTTTTTACAGATTGTCTTACATTCAAATATCTAAGATCAGTATGCTTAGATCTTGTTTTTACAGCAATATTTGTAGCCAACTGTATGGGTGTTTGATTGTCCTCATAAACTATAATGGCATCTTTAACAGTTACTCCCATATCTAACAACAACTGTTTATACAGAATTAAATCAGTACATAATAAAGATAGACATGAAAATTCTGCTTCCATTGTGGACATACTTATGTGTTGCTGTCTAATTGACCTCCAACCAATCAGTGTTTTACCTAATAGTATAGCCATACCTGAAGTTGATTTCCTAGTTTTTACGTCTGTTGCAAAACTTGCATCAGCATATGATTTAAAATCAAATCATCTTTTGGCTCCAAATACAATGCATAGTGCATTATCCTTTTAAGATACCTTAATATACGCTTTAGCGCTTGCCAGTGTCGTTCAGTGGGTTCAGCATTGAATCTTGCCAATTGATTAACGCGAAAAACAATAAATGGCCTTGACCAATTACTAATAGATGATAAACTACCTATTAATGATTGATAAATGGTCTTATCAAATTTTGAACTTTGAGCATCAGTATGGCAAAATTCCTGACTCATTGGAGTTTGTGCCGGCTTACAAAGTTCCATTTTATACATTTTTAACAATTGGTAAATTTTATCTTCTTGTGATATCTTATAGCCACTAGTGGTTTTGTTTATTGTCAATCCTAGATATTGTCTTATTTCTCCTAATTGCTTCAATTTTATCCTCTAATAATGATATTATTTCAGTAGCTTCATTATTAGTCTTTGTAATTAAAGCAATATCATCTGTAAACAACAATAATAATGACACTATTCCATTTGTCTCTCTCTTAAATAAATATGGATCAGCTAAACCTGCTTTAAAACCTATATTGTTTGACTTTTTTACAATATATTGGTTCCATTCATAACCAGATTGTTTTAATCCATGGAGACTCTTTTTAAGTTTCCAACAGTCATTATTATTTTTATCATCCTTTATTCCTACAGGTTTCTTTAAGTATATAGTGTGCTGCAATGGTACATGCAGATAGGCAGTTTCTACATCTAAATGATTTATGATATAGTTCTTCTTAGCTGCCCACACTAAAGCTGCTCTCAAGGTTGTTGCCTTTAAATTCGGTGCAAATACTTCATCATAATCACATGCAGTTTGATTAAATCCTTGAGCTACCAACCTTATGGGTAATAGTCCCATTTTTACCTGTTTTTAACTTAAATATCCATTTGCAGCCAATGGACTTTTCACCTAGAGGTTTATTTTCATAAACTTTCATTTCTTTCAATGAATTTAATTCTTTCTCCATTGCTCTATGCCAATTTTCTTTGCAGGATACATTCTAAGTTCTTCAACAGTAGTTGGAACTTTACTAACTTGGCAAACTACACTTGCTTGATACGTGTCAGGTGATCTGGTTACACGTGTTGAACGTCTAGGTATTACAGGGCTTACAGGTGGACTTTCATGTTCTACCTGTTCCTGATTATCTATTTCTTCCTGTTCTGGTATTTCTTCCTGTTCTGGTCCTATATGCTCTTCCTGTACTTCCTCTTTAATTGTACTCTTCTTATTACTGATTTGTTCTTTTGGTCTTTTGTAGGTTTTTATAATTATTTTCTTACTTGAATCTTGTTCCAGTTTTTCCCATCTTACATGTTCTAGGAATTGGGCACTAGCACTACAGTAAACTCTAGATGTACCTTTTCCCCTGAATCTGTATGATTTGTGATTAGATTCATAACCTACAAAGAATAACCTTTTAGCCCTATGCTGCCCCTTATTTCTCAGTTGTGTAGGAATATGCACCCATGCTGGTGCTCCAAATGTGTGCATGTAGCTTAGGTCAGGTTTTTT
Source organism: Hydrophis major (assembly GCA_033807585.1). NCBI lineage: Eukaryota > Metazoa > Chordata > Lepidosauria > Squamata > Elapidae > Hydrophis > Hydrophis major. Next base: position 69,355,196 of record CM066343.1, on the reverse strand, counting down.
GCCATGCCACCGTGTGAAAACTTAAACTTAAAGTCACTTAAACTCACTAATATAGTTTATATATATTATTTTTTTACCCAAACTAAGTTAGGTAACTAATGTTATTCCTAACAACGATGATGGAGTTAACCGAAGCACTTAAGAAGCAAAATAATGGAAAAGGCACCAGGTGCAGATGGATAAAATTCCAGCAGAATTTTATAAGACATTACAAGAATCATTGAATCTCCCATTGTTAGAAGTTATGAATGAAGTTATGTCAAAGAAGAGGATACCCAAATCATGGTCAGAAGCTTATATTACACTTGCCCCAAAGGAGGATGCTGATCCACTACAAATCAAGAACTATAGACCTATTTCCCTATTAAACTCAGATTATAAAATCTTTGCTTCAATATTGGCAGAAAGACTTAAAAGATATTTGAACAACTTTATTCATCCTGATCAAAATGGGTTTCTGCCAAAGAGACAAATTAAAGACAATATGAGAATAATTTTAGATACTTTGGAACATTATGAGGCATATCCCGAAAAACAAATGGCTTTGATATTCTTAGATGCACAGAAGGCCTTTGATAACATGAACTGGCGATTCATGTTATTACAGTTGGAGCAGATGGGCTTGGGTAAGAAATTTATCCATGCTATAGAAACTGTATATCATAAATAAATGGCAAAGGTAATGATAGAGGGAGAATTGACGGATTCTATTGATATAAGAAAAGGGACAAGACAAGGCTGCCCATTGTCACCTCTGTTGTTTGTGTTAACTTTGGAAGTGTTAAACAGAAATATTAGAGAAGAAAAAAACATAAAAGGGATTAAAATTAAAAAGGAAGAATTTAAATTGCAAGCATTTGCCGATGACCTGGTTTTCATTTTAGAAGATCCATTAGAAACAGAATTTAAACTGATAGAAAAGATAGAGGCATATGGAAAAGTAGCTGGTTTCAAAATAAATAAAGATAAAATGAAGATTTTGACAAAGAATATGTTATTAAGACAAAAGGAAGAATTGGCAGATGTTTTGAAAATCCAGGTCACAAATAATGTTAAGTATTTGGGGATACATTTGACAGCAAGCAACACTTAAAGAGAATAACTATATTAACTCAAATAACAGATTGCGACAGACTTGGCAAAATGGGAAAATTTACAGTTATCATTAATAGGGAGAATATCAACAATTAAGATGAATATATTACCCAGAATTTTATATCTGTTTCAAACAATTCCAATTAGGTTAGGGAAAGACTACTTTGAAGATTTAAATAAAATAGTGCTGAAGTATATATGGCAGAGAAAGAAAGCGAGAATAAAATTAAAACTGTTGCAAGAAGCTAAAATAAGAGGAGGATTTGGCCTGCCTAATTGGGAGTTATACTATCAAGCTACAAATCTGATGTGGCTTAAGGAATGGATAACATTAAGAAAAACTAGATTGTTGACATTAGAAAGACATGATTTGTTGCTGGGTTGGCACGCCTTCTTATGGTACAAGGGAACTAAAGCACAGGGGTATTTTAGAAGACATTATATATGTGAGGCTTTGTTGTTAAACTGGGAGAAGACAAAAAGCCAATATTATTTGAAAATTCCAGTCTGGCTATCGACTATTGAAGCATTTTCTTATCCTATAACATATAAAAAGGAACAAACAGTTAGATATGGTGCAATATTGAATGAAAAAGGTGAACTTAAATCTATGCAAAAACTAGAAGAACAAGGTATAAAGATGAATTGGTTTTCATATGCTCAAATACGCTCTAGATATGATAAAGATTCCAAAATCTTTTTATGATAAACTGACTGACTTAGATAAGATTTTTGACAGGTACTGATGATAAGGTGATTAAAAAACTGTATGATATTTATTAGAAATTAAGCTAGAAGAACAAGTTAAAGAAACAATGATTGCTTAGGGGAAAAATTTTGGATATGGGATTGACTTAGAGAAATGGCAAAAATTGTGGTCTCAAAATTATCAAATGACAATGTCAACAGCATATAAAGAAAACTTGTACAAGATGTTTTACAGGTGGCACTTACCCCCCCCCCCAACAAGAATAGCAAGAACGTTCAAGAACAATTGTGAAAAAATATTGGAAATGTCATCAGACACCTGGTTCATATTACCATATGTGGTGGATGTGCGCGGATGCTAAAAAGTATTGGAGTAAAAATCCACACATGATTGGAAAAAATGACAAAATAACACATAGACTTGAAACCAGAGATATTTTTATTGGGAATTTTACCTGAAATATACAGTAGGGAATTGAAATATTTGATTGTGAATGTATTAACAGCGGCTAGGATTGTATTTGCCAAAAATTGGAAAAATGAGAAAATACCAACGCAGGAGGAAGTTATCAAGAAAATAATGGAATATGCTAAAATGAGTAAATTGACATTTAAAATTAGAGAACAAGAAAAACAATTTTATAAGATTTGGGATTTGTTTTATCAATGGTTAGAAAATAAAATATGGTAATGAAATATGTAGAACTTTAGAATATACAAAGAATATAGAATATAGAATGTACAAAGATGTATTACCATATTATAATTATGGGATGTATTTAGGATAATAATATGAATTACTATAAGATAAATCAGTTAAAAAATATAGAATATCTCGCATAATATGAATGAATAATAGTATAGTCAAATGATTGAGTAACAATGATAATAATGTATTTAGGAATATTTGATTGATAACAGAATATATACAAGTAATTGTAAGTGAGTACTATGGAGTGGATGCACAAAACAATTTGTAACCAACTGACACACTGTATGTACATAAGTGGAAGATGGCTTGATGTTTTTATGTTATGTTTGTGCATGTTTGTCTAAAAAAAAAATGTTTTTTAAAAAAAACAGCAACCACAGTTGAACAACTTCATTAGATAACAAGATAACCTGCCTTGACTGCTTTCAGGAAATAAACCAATGCAGGAAAATAATCATCTTTTTTTCCCCTCCCAATTTCTAAAACTGATATATCAGTTACAGCTTTCCATCTAAGCCACAAGCCCCAAACACCAACTAGTCATGCCAAGTTTTGATACATTTTACAATCTGGAAAGGCATAGCCATCTGCCAAAGTAATATGCCTTCTATTTAAAGAGTACACATATAATATCTGTAGTTGAGATTATATTTATCAATCTAATTCACATATATGAGAATAACCCAAATATGAAACTAGCTTATATCAAAATGGATATTAATTATTTTTGCCCAGTACATAGGATTTGACTTTCAATAAGTCTGCAAATTCTTAGCATTGGTATGGGCAATGCATGCCTTATTGCCTGCACCTTATTGCTTCCACCTTGAGAGCTTCTTCTGTAATTCTCCAAATTTACTTCAAAAGCATATTGCTGAACTTTAGTGACATGGCACTGAATTGCAGCACCATTATCTCTTACTTGGAAAATAGCTGATCAATATATAAATTTAATAATCTGCTGATATTTAAAATAGATTGAGCCCTTCCCCCAAGTGCCTGTTCAAATTGGACTTTCATATATATATGTAAATGTGCAATGAATTTCAAACCATGCTGTCAGATCCGTGTATCTGCCATTCTTCAATGGAAGAAAAGGGAGTTGGGGGGTTGGATATAGTTAATTCTTTTCCACTTGTTATAACCTAATATCCTAATTCTTGTATTGACTCTCTATAATCTTTTACATGATTTATAACTGTTGCCTGGCACCCCAGATGCCTGGAAAATTCTCACCTCTTGGAGAGATGATAGGAGGAGAAGGGGCCATATAAATTCCAACACCAGAAGAAAACCCCTGGGAACCTCTCCTTAGCTGCTTTCTCAGAGATGGGGCGGGGGGGGGGAATAATACATATGCACTTGCAGATTTGTGAAATCCACATTGGACTATAGGGAGGGCTTCTAATTCCCTTTATCTGAGTTGCATGCCCTGAGGGACATTAGACCCTGCTTTGAATGTTTATTTGCTTTTTCCCCTCTTCATTAAAGATTCCTTCTGAAATACAAGATTTTCAAAAATTTATACTTAATTTTGAAGGGCAGAGAGTCTGGTCCTTACACAAAGCAGGGTCTGTAATAGAGAGAGAATTTTTTTTTTCTTCCAAAATTTCACTCTACCAAGGGGATCCTGCAAAAATGTCTGAATATAGCAATGAGCAAGCGAAGCCAAGTGCTGGGGAGAAACCTTGACAACTACCCAAAGAGAGCAGCTCCGTATGCCCCATCGAAGACACTGAAGCTGTCTTTGAAAGTTCCACAAAACCCCAATGGTCTATAGGAATAGGAAAGAGACAGCTGGGATGGAAGAGCCAGGGGAGTAACCCTCACCTACAATAGTCATCAACCCAGGTGGAAAATGGAGCTGGAAGCCCTTTCCGACCAGGAAGCTTGAGGAACTGCTGGTGGATAATCGACTGAAATGGTACATAAACCACCTCATGAAGGAAGCCCTCAATGTGTGAGATAAACCAGGTCACCAATGAAGGAGAAAGAGTGACCCAGCAACCAAGGGAACCCAAGATGTCACACCTGATCCAGCCAAGACATAATGAGCAACTGACCAAGCCAGAGCACCAGCAGTCGTGCCAAGTACCGACCTCCTGACGTTTCAGTGCAGGGGATTAACCCCACCAACCTAGGGTCTCTGTCTGCAGATCAATTCTTGCCGATCAATCATTCTTTACTGTTTCCAGCTCCATTCTCAAGGAGAGAGAGAGAGAGAGATTTTTGGCTTCATGCAAGGAAAGCAACAGAAACAGCAGAAGTCTTTCTTTCTCTGCCCCAAACTCCACCAGAAATGCCGGTGCAGCCTCTTGGAGCAGGATGTCTTGCAGAGTCCCAAAGACTCATTTCTGGTGGAGCTTGGGAAAGAGAAAGAAAGACTTATGTTGCTTTCCTTGCGTGTAGTCAAAAGTAAAAGAAGAAAGAAGTGTAAAGAAGCAGCCCGGTGGCCAGGTGAGGCATGTGAGGTGAGTGGGGCAAGTTTCCCCCTACCCTTTCCCTCCTCCCCTCACAACCTCATGTTGCTCACAATGCAGGTGAGGCAAGCCTTGTGTTCCCGTGAGCCATGTGGGCAGTGCAGCCTTATGTTCCCATGCAGCCTGGATTAATTGCTTTGGGGGGTGCTTTGGGGTGACATTTCTCTGATGACCACCAAAATTTTCTTACGGACCACTGGTTGGTGACCACTGCCCTAGAGAACTAAATGAACTCAGGGCATTTATCAACAGAAATCTAAAAAGGGGTTTTAGTGAACCTATCTGACCGAAAATAGTCCCAGAAAAGAAAGAAAGATGGCACCCTACACCTCTGCATGGGTTTCTGCAATTTAAACACCATCAGCATGAAAAATATGTACCCACTCCCCATCATGAAACACTTGCTAGTCCAATTCTCTAAAGGAATTTTTTTCAAAGTTAGATCTAGGAAAGACATACTACCACATCAGAATTAGGAAAGAGGATGAGTGGAAGACTGCTTTCAACACCCCATTGGGGTACTACCAATTTAAAGTATTCCCTTTTGGTCTACGAGCCCCTGCCGTATTTATGCAATTAATTAATGAGGTGCTCCATGATCATTTTACAAAGGGGTCCTAGTTTATCTTGATGACATTTTAATTTACACCAAAACAAAAGAGCACATAAAATTAGTCTGAGCAGTTCATACGAAACACCATATATGCAAAACTCTCTAAAAGTGAGTTCCACCAAGAAAAAATTGACTACCTGGGATACAGAATATCCCACAAGGGAATAGAGATAGACCCACCAAAAGTAAAAGCTGTCATTGATTGGGAGCCGCCCCAAAGTCGCAAACAACTAAAAGCTTCCTTGGTTTTGCAAACTTTTACTGTCAGTTCATTCCAGCATTTGTGAATATCGCCCTCCTCATTACCAGCTTGTTGAAAAGAAAAGGGAGAACTGAAGCCAATGCAACCCTTTAATTGGACAATGGAATGCAAAGTGGCATTTGAAAAAATTAAACAACTATTCTCAGCAGAACCAATCCTGAAACACCCAGACCCTGAGCATCCATTTGTCATCCAAGCGGACATGAGCAACATAGCAGTAGGAGCAATCCTACTTCAAAAGAATGAATGTGGACAGTTGCAACCATGTGCTTATACTTCCAAGAAATTGACAGAAACTGAGCAAAGATATGGGAGAATACATATGGGAGAAAGAGACATATGCTGTGCGATGGGCCCTTGACACATGGAGACATTTCCTAGAAGGGAACAAAATCCCCTTCGAAGTCTGAACTGATCATAAAAATCTGGAAGCCCTGAAAACTCCACGGAAACTCTTCCCCAAACAAGTATGTTGGGTGCAATATTTTAAACACTTTAATTTCACTCTCAAATATCTCCCAGGGGGCAGAAGCCCTGTCCAGGAAACTACCATACAAGAGCAAAAAAATGAAATCATAAAACCCATGTTCCAATCAACCCAACTAGTAGCCAAAGTAATCACCCAAGCACAAAAGAAAAAAGAACCACTTGCTGACAACACAATGGCTTCCAATTTTAAGAAGGTACGCTACTTAAGGATGATTGGCTACCAAGCTAATAAAATTTGCTTGCTCAAAGACAAGTCTAGCCTGGGTAGAGAACAAACTTTATGTACCTGCCAGCCTGAGACTGGATCTTATGAAGCAATGTCACAACTCCAAAATAGCTGGACATTTTGGATTTGTAAAAACCCTGTACCTCATCAAAAGACAATTATGGTGGCCATCCCTTAAAAAAAGACATTGAAAGCTATGATGATAGCTGCCCTATCTGTGCAGCTGCAAAATGACAACAAGGAAAATACCCAGACTTCTATAAACAGTAGCAGAACCTTGAGCACCCTGGAGAAAGATTTCTATGGATTTTATAGTGGAGCTCCCTGAAAGCGCAGGAAAACTGTCATTTGGGTTGTAACAGACCTTTTTTCAAAGCCAGTCCATTTTATACCCTGCCACAAGATCCCAACAAGCCAAGTCATTAGGAAAGATGTTTTAGTACATATATATTGCCTCCATGGAGCTATCCAATGGATTATCTCAGACAGGAATGTACACTTCACTTCAACATTTTGGCAAGTGTTTTTAAACCTACTAGCTCCACTATTAAGCTCCTCCTATCACCCCCAGACCAATCATGGAACATCCAATGGCATATTAGAACAATATTTAAGATAAGATACTTTATTGGTCACCAATAGGACAATTGGACTGACCTTTTACTTTTTGTGGAGGTAGCTTACAATAACTCAGGACATAGTAGCACTGGTTTCACCCCATTTCAGGTAGCCACAGGACAAGAATTCAACTCCATGCCAGAGCTACCCACTAAGGAACTTGACATTCCCTCCCTTAAGGAGTAGATAAACAATTTACAAACTACTTGGCCAGTGGTCAGACTAGCCTTACAAGAGGCTAGAGCTGCTTTTAAAGCTCAAGCTGACAAAAAACGCACTGAACCCAAACCATTCAAGATTGGAGATAGCATATACTTAACGACAAAGTAATTACAACCTTCTAAGAAACTGGGACCAAATTCATTGGCCCATTTCCCATCACCAGTATCATAAACCGTGTCACTGTAGAACTTCTACTCCCTAAGACTGTGGTTGCCAACTGGTGGGCCAAGGATCACTGGTGGTCCCTGAGAAAATTTTGGTGGTATGCAGAAAAATGTCCCTTCCAAAGCACCCCCCCAAAGCAGTTAATCCAGTCTGTGTGGGAACACAAGACTGTGCCACCCCCATGGCCTGCCCACCCACTGGCCCTCATGCTTTGGCTGAGCACAAACCTTCAAAGCACTGAAGTGCGAGCGGTGTGGGAAACTCCAGCCAGGCTCCTCTAGCAAAGGCAGAATGCTAATGTTGGGCAAATGCAAGCAGCATGGCGCTCCCACACCTTCCACCATCTCCATCACCACTTCAGCCTGCCTATGTCTCCGTTCCCCTCTTACTGCAACAGCACCATTATCTCATCCTGGCCGGTGAGGGCTGAGCTACTTTTTGCATGTTGCACCACCCACAAATTTGGACATTACATGTGCGACCCCCTACAGTGGATATTTCCAACCTCACTATGGGCTGGTCCCATATTCCAGAGCTGCAATAGTCACAACGAGACTGGCCCTTTGGTCATCCCAGAGTAGCTGCTCCAGTCCATGACAGGCCGGTGCACTCAGGTGGAAGAGCAGCAGCTCCAGGATGACCAAAGGGCCAGTCCTGTGACTACTGGAATATGGGACCAACTTTCCCACCAACCTCAGCAAGCCACTGTCAGTCAAAATTCATATTAATAGTCCATGGGATTTAAAATTATGAGTTTGGTGGTCCCTGAGGTCCAAAAGATTGGCGACCTCTGCCCTAAGACACTTAGATAGCTTCATCCAGTATTTCACTGCAGCTTACTCAAACCAGAAATTACTTCAATGATCAGACCCCCCCCCTCTTTCCACACCTCCAACCTCTACTATGGTGGAGGGGAAACAACATTTTGAAATTAAAAATATTCTTGACTTACGCACTCATCATGGCTCCACACAATATTTAGTAGCATGGAAACACCTACTATTCTCACAAAATGAGTGGGTAGTCAAAAAACATGTAAAAGCCCGCACATTGCTACAGAAATTTCACAAACCATCCTAAGTCTTAAATGTAACACATGTTTTATGTCTTCCAGGTGGACTTCTCATTTTGTTGAGGAAGGCAATATGTCAGATCCATGGAACTGCCATTCTTCGATGGAAGAAAGGGGAGGGTGGATATAGTTAATTCTTTTCCACTTGATGTAATTTAAATATCCTAATTCTTGCATTGAATCTGTATAACTTTTTACATGATTTATAACTGCTGCCTGGCACCCCAGATGCCTGGAAAATGCTTGGAGAGATAGTAAGAGGAGAATGGGCCATATAAACTCCAACACCAGAAGTAAACTCCTGGGAACCTCTCCTTAGTTGCTTTCTCAGACACAAGGGGAAAATAGCATGTTTGCACCTGCAGATTGGTGAAATCCACATTGGACTACGGGAAGGGGTTCTAATTCTCTTTATCTGAGTTGCATGCCCTGGGGGATATCAGACCTTGCTTTGAATGTTCTTGCTTCTTCCCTGTTTAGTAAAAGATTCCTTTTGAAATACAAGTTTTTCAAGAGTTCATACTTAATTTTGAAGAGGGGAGAATCTGGTCCTTACACATACCTTTCAGGGCATTCCATAGTTGCCAAGAATTGTATCTATTTGGACAACTGTGAAATGTTGGATCGATACAGTCTCAGCTATGTAAAATCTGAAATCAATGGAAATCAAGCCATTCTATATGGACATTTGCAAACAGTAGCTTCTTGTAATATCAGTAATTTTGTTCATGGATTCTTCATAACTGACAAGGATGAATCATAGACAGCTGATTTCTTATTTCCAGGATTTATTCTTATTCCCTGTACTGCCATTTTATAAAAATAGCATTGTTTATGTAAAGAATATTTAAAATGAAGAATAAAGATATTTGTGAATTATATTAAAATATTTTCCTAAAAGTTTTTCAGATAACCCTAGTCAGACCCAGGAATCTGAGAAGATAGCCTAAAAATTCTGCTGCAAACCGAGGAGACTTAGAATGAAGCAGATTTGCTGCTCTGTTAGCAATGAGGAACATTAATAGAAGAGGATCATGACAACCATATGGGATTCCAGTTAAATTAATGAAAAAAGTTCTGTGACTTGCAAATACCATGACTTACTTCCTATTGGCACTGAGTTAGGCTTTGGGCACTGGTCCATGGCACTCTTGGATCAACAGTTTTTTATTCTAAACATCTTCCAAGTTGAAACTGTTATAAATATTTGTCTTCATTAGTTTCAAAAAGAAGACAAACAGCAAATAAGAAAAATAATTGGAAAGGTAAAAGGTATTTTACCTTCTCCAATGAGGTATTCCTGCTTATTGCTGGCAGAAATAGCCAATAACGTAAAAGACAAGCTCAAGATCCAAAAAGATCATGACAGACTTGAACACTGTGCCTTAACTAACAAAATGAAACTCAGTATGGATAAAAGCAAAGTTTTACACTCAGGCAAGAAAAATCAATTTGACTTAATGCCAGTAACTGAGAGAGAGACTTTGGAGTCCTAGTAGACAATGACTGAAATATAAGTCAACAGTGTGCGCCAGCAGCCAAAACAGCCAATTTAGTCCTAGGTTGCATTAATAGAGGAATAGAAATGAGATCACATAGAGCTAGCACTGCTTTATAAAGCTTGAATAGGACCACATTTGGAATACTGCAGTCAGTTCTGGTCACCACAATATAAAAAACATCTGGAGAATCTGGAAAGAGTGCAGAAAAAAGTAACAAGAATTATTAGAGGGCTGGAGGCTAAAATATAATGAAGAATAGTTGCAGGAACTGAGTATGTCTTGTCTACAGAAAAGAAGGACTAGGGGGAGACATGATAGCAATATTCCAATATTTGAAAGGAGTCAAACAATTTTTCAAAACAACAAAGACAAGACAATAATCAATGGATGGAAATTAACCAAGGGGAGAAGCAACCTAAAACTAAGAAGAAATTTCCTAATGGTGAAAACAATCAACCAATGGAATATCTTGCCTTCAGAAGTTGTGAGTGCTCCCTCACTGGAGATTTTCAAAAAGAGACTGGACAGCCATTTGTCTGAAATGGTCCCTGCAGCTTTTTCAGAAATGGCTTACCTAAGAATGAGAGAAAGTGACTGCCTCAGCGTCACCCAACTTTGTGTCTAGAACTCATGACCTCCTGGTTTCTAGCCTAATGCTTTAATCAGTACACTAAACTGGCTCTGTATTTGCTATTTACTTCTGTCCAATTTAGGAGTGCTCTATAAATTCATGCTTCCTCAGACCTCACAATTTTAACTACATTTCTTGATTCTTCAGTCTGGACCAACTGCTATATAAAGCCATACATGAATATTCCACCCACACACATCTAAGTAAAATATTTTCATGATTTAAAGAAGAAATAACAGGCGTTTATGATTCTTTATAAGTCATAGCATTGATGTCAGAATCATTCTTTGCTGTTAAAGACATATATTTTGTTTCCAAAATTAATGTGTTATGAAGAAAATGGCCTTATATAACAACTGAAAAAAGTTTTAATTATCCTGGATGATTAACCCAGTTAGGTTGATTTTATTTTTAATATTGTTATCAAAATTGTTTCCAATTTAAAAGTCATCTTACACTTTTGTGTAAAATAAAATAGGAATTGTTCACATAAAATATGAATTTTTCTTTCTTTTGAATGACTAGATGTAACTTGCTGGACCACATTTAACCTAAATATAAGCTCTCAGGGATGATTTGTTCCTCTCACCACCCTTTCCCCCAGTTGATCCAGCTAAGTATGTTGTAGAATAGGGCTATTGAAACTACTCATCTCCAATTCTATTTTCCTTGATTTAGTAATCTATGAAAAGAGGAGGGAAATAAATATATTTAGATAAATTCATTTAAATATTTATTTTTCTACTGTATCTGAATAATAAGATTATAAGAAGTCTTTTGAGTGAAAAGGATATATATTCCTTTGGAAGTTGTTCTTAAAAATTCTACATACTTACCGAATAGAACTGGAAGGGATCTTGGAGGTCTTCCAGTCCAACCCCCTGCTCAAGCAGAAGATTTAACCTGGAAATAAAGAGAAACTTTCTGACAGTGAGAACAATCAACCAATGGAACAGCTTGCTCTTGGAAGTTGTGGGAGCGCCATCACTTGAGATTTTCAAGAGGAGATTGGACTGCCATTTGTTAGAAATGGTGTAGTGTCTCCCACTTGGGCAGGGGGTTGGACTAGATGACCTATAAGGTCCCTTCCAATTCTGATTATCTGTTATCTGACCTTATATTATTTCATACAAGTAGTATTTTCTTAAAAACCTCCAGTGATGAAGCACCACAACTTCTGAAAGCAATTGTTAATTGTTCGGTTAGGAAGTTTCTCCTTAATTCTAGGTTGCTTCTCTCCTCGATTTATTTCCAGCCATTGTTTCTTGTTTTTTTTCTGGTTTGAAAAATGTTGACACTCTCTTCTTTGTTGCAGTCCCTCAAATATTGGAATAGTGCTATCATGTCACTTCTAGTCCTTCTTATCTCTAGACTAGTCATACCCAATACCCAATTCCTGCAACCTGCATTTTTCATATGTTTTAATCTCCAGGTCCTTGATAATCTTAGCTGCTCTTCTCTGCACTTTTCCTAACATTTCTTTTTTATAATGTGGTGATCAAAACAGGATGCGGCATCCAAGTGTGGTCTTACTAAGGGTTAATAAAATAGTACTAATATTTCAAATGATCTTGACTCTAACCTTCTGTTTATACAGCCATGGATCACATTAGCTGCTGCCATACTGCTGGCTCACATTCAAGAGACTGTCTACTAGAACTCCAAGATTCCTTTCCTCCCAGTTACTATTTTTGACCCAGGTTTCACATAGTATATACTTATACATTTCATTCTCAAAATGCAGCCTTGGAAATTAGGACTGGAAATTAACATTCAGAAGTCATAGGCCATCCATATTGCTTGTGTTAGGGTAAAGTATGCTATGTTTAATAGATTCTACACAGCAGACATGCTGGATCTTGAGCTGGATTGGGACCATGGATGACAATCATTCAGAGTGTCTGGAACATTTCGTCTGCCAGCTACTCCTTTCCAAAAGATCTCTTTCCTCAATATAGAATTTTCTTTGTGTTAAATGACAAGCTAGAGCTATCTTCCAGCCTACATGCAATGCCCTAATCTGTATACGTCTGGCCCTGCATACTTCCGACCATGTGCAAGAAAATCAGCTGCAAGCAAAATGACTAGACTAGAATAATAGAATCATAGGGTTAAAAAGGATTCACTTGTTTATTTATTTCCTTTCAGTGGCTTGCATGTGACATGTGTCAGATCCATGTATCTGTAATTTTTTCAATGGAAGAAGAAGGGGGGGGCTGATAAAGAAATCCTTTTTGATGTAACCTGAATATATTTAATCTTATATCAAATTTGTATAACTTACACATGATACAATGGAGGGATGAAGATGCCCAGAAATCTATCACTTCTGGAAGAGACAGCCAGGGGATGAAGAGACCATAAAAATTCCACAGTGAGATGTGCCCTGGGAACCTTTGAAAAAGATCATTCTAAAAAGGGGGTGTGGGAATTAACATGTTGGCTCTTTGTTTTACTAAATACACATCAAGATAAGGGGAGGGGTTTTAAACTCCCTTATCTATCTCTGCATGCCTGAGAGACCTTAGATGCTGCTTTTAATCCCTACATGAATTGTCTCATCTCAATAAAGGATTCCTTTGATACATTTGGTTTTCAGGAGTTCATTCTTGTGGATTGAATGGGAAAAGTTCTGCAGCCTGACATAAATCAGCGTCTGCAATAGTGGTCAGCCCGGAGGGGAAATTTTTTTTAAAAAAACCTTCACTCTACCGAGGGGACTCTGCAAAAAAAAAGGGGGGGGATGTCTGAGTACAGCAAGGATCAAGGGGAAACCGAATGCTGTGGAGAAACATCAACAGTTACCCAGCCAGACACTGACTCGATGCACCCCATCGAAGATAGCGAAGCTGCCTGAGAAACCTCCGCAAAGCCACAGTGGTCTATAGGCATAGGAAAAGAGACAGTTGGGACAGAAGAACCAGGGGAGTAACCCTCACCTGGGGTAATCGTAAACCCGGGTGGAAATTGGAGCTGGAGGCCCTATTGGATCAGGAAGAATGGGGAAAGGAGCCACCAGCCGACGACCGACTGAGACGGTACATAAATCATTCTCAGATGGATCCGGGGTTGCAATTCGGGTTCTCTCATTTTCTGGGTCACTCGCTGTGTGATGGGCACTCCTCACATGGAGACATTTCCTGGAAGGAAACCAAATCCCTTTTGAAGTATGGACTGATCATAAAAACCTGGAAGCCCTGAGAAATCCACAAAAACTCTCCAAAAAACAAGGAAGGTGGGCTCAATATTTTAAATGGTTTAATTTCACTCTCAAATATTTTCCTGGGTGAAAGAACTTATTAGCAGATGCCCTGTCCAGAAAATACAACAGCAAAAAGATTGAGGCTATAAAACCAATGATCCAATTGACCCAATTTGCAGCCAAAGTAATCACCTGGGCACAAGAGAAAAAGAAATCATCACTGACTGAAGACACAATGATGTCAATATTTAAGGAGGCACTACTTAAGGACAATTGGCTCCTGGCTAACAAAAACCCTTGCTTACTCAAAAATGGTCTGGCCTGGGTAGGAAACAAACTTTATGTCCCTGCAAACCAGAGGATGGACCTCATGAAATGCTGCCATGACTCAAAAATAGCAGGGCACTTTGGGTTTGTAAAAACCCTGCACCTCATCAAAAGATAATTTTGGTGGCTGTCTCTCAAAATGGACATTGAAAACTATGTTGTGAGCTGCCCCACCTGTGCTGCTGCAAAGAAAAGACAAGGAAAATCTCCAGGTCTTTTACAGACAGTAGCAGACCCTTCTGCACCCTGGAAAGAGATTTCTATGGACTTTATAGTGGAACTCCCTGAAAGTGCTGGAAATACTGTCATTTGGGTTGTAACTGATCTTTTTTCCAAACAGGTTCACTTTATTCCATGCCGAAAGATCCAAACAGCCAAGACCTTGTCAAAGATGTTTCTAATACACATTTATCGCTGTTTCTAATACACATTTACCGGAGCTCCCCAACGGATTATTTCAAATAGGGGCGTCCAGTTCACATCCATATTAAACCTATTAGGCTCCACCCAGGGGTTGTTGTCATCAAATCATCCCCAGACAGATGGATTGATAGAGAGAATTAACAGCATATTAGAACAATATTTAAGATGCTTTATTAATTATCAACAGGACAATTGGACTGACCTTCTTCCTTTTGCAGAGGTAGCATACAATAACTCGGTCCACAGCAGCATGAGTTTCACCCATTCCAGGTAGCCATGGGTCAAGAATTCAATCCCATGCCAGAACTACCTACCAAAGAACCTGAAATCCCCTCCCTTAAGGAGTGGATTAATAACTTGCAAGCCATGTGGGTGGTGGTAAGATTATCTTTACAGGAAGCTAGAGCAGTTTTTAAAGCTCAAGAGGACAAAAAATGCTGCGATCCTAAACCTTTCAAGATTGGGGACCGTGTACATTTGTCCACAAAATTCTTAAAATCATTACAACCCTAAAAGAAACTGGGGCCAAAATTCTTTGGACCATTCCCCATCTCCAGAATTATTAACCCTGTGAGCTTCTACTTCCCAAACACTTAGGCAGATTCATCCAGTATTTCACTTCTCTTGTTCTGACACTATTCTACAACAGCTTTAAGGTATAGAAAATTTACCAGTCACCATTTTCTACTTGAATAATGATAGATAAATTGTAAAAATAATTAAGACAAGCTAGCATTAATAATGAGACAGTAAATGTCCTTCTCCTATTGTTTCCTGCCAAATCAGGCATGGATTTGTAGAAGTTTCACTCAGAATATATCACTGACCTAGGATAAAAAAACTCTATCCAGTGCCCCTGAAATAAAATTGGGCATCTTTGCAGTAATTGGGAGGAGGGGGGGGAGGGAGGGAAAGAGAGGAGGGAGGGAGGGAGGGAGAGAGAGGGGGGAGGGAGGGATGGAGAGAGAGAATGAGTAATTGGACACCTACCTCAAACCATTGTCCATGAGACTGCATTTTCAGTATGACACAGGGATCTGGTTTAGAGAGGGCATCTCTGTCAGATATGCCTTTGCATGCCACTCTCAATTCTACCTTGGTCAGGCAGGGGCTGCTAAAGATTCCCAGAGTATTGGCTGCTGATTCATAGATGTTACTCATTTTTTTCATTATCTGTAAGTGGTAAAAAAAAATCAATTTAAAACAATACTACATTTTATGATTCCTATGAAAATTATTCCTTTAATTAATTCTCTAAGAAGAGGTGATTATCAATGTTCTAATAGCTCACACAATATGGTGACTTGGAAAAAGAGTCATCACAGAAATTTCTTTCGACAGTATCACATATTGACATTCCAGATATATCACACAGAATAAATTAGCCACTGAGGCCAGACTTCCCCAACTGATGCGCTTTGAGTAAAAACATCATTATTTTCTAGATTGTGTTGTTGGGAATTATGGGTGTTTTGTTCAATTATGGGTACCTTTCTGGAAGATGGTAGATTGAGCAAAAACTGATTTGTAAAATTTAGATAAGATTTTTAAAACACTGATATATGTCAAAAGGTCTTGCCAAAATCTCCAATCTTTCGAGATACAAATAAGAAACTAACATAAAATTTTGAATCCTGCATTTTAAATTAATCTGTGCTGTCATTTTCTGTTGTGAATATGTTAAAAGTAGTTATATGAGCACTTCATTATGATTTTTAATAAATTTAGCTTGTTTTTTTTCTAATTACTGTTTCAAGTTCATATTGAGGCAAAAAAGGTTTTTAAGACTTATTGCAAAGTGGCATTTCAAGTAACTTGTTTCTTATAAACTGTGAGGCCCAGCTCCCGGTCTGTGGACTGGCAACCAGTCCGCAGCATGCCAGCAACTGGTCCATGCAAACAAGCAAAGCCCCATCTGCGGGATGCAAGAAGCACACAAAACCACACACAACCCAGTCCACAAAAAAACTTTTCTCCATGGAACTGGTCCCTGGTGCCCAAAAGGTTGAGGGCCACTGCTGTAAAAAGATACATTGCTGATAAAATGCAGGAACTATGGTTTTTAAACAGCGAGAGTAGCATTTCCCATAGGAGTTAAAAGTTGATTCTTTTCAATCTTGCGTTTTAAACAAATTGAGGATACTAATTTGTGAGCATCATTTGATTTACTTCTAAAGCTCTTGGCCAATTCTTCCAAAAGGCATTGTGTGTATATATAAGAAGTTCATGGTAAGGAATTAGCTGAGAGAATAGATGTGTAAATGTGTGTGCGTGCGTGTGTGTGCATGCGTGCGTGTGCGCACGTGCACACGTTTGACCTGAACATCTTGTTTGTATTGTTGCAACCCTCCTTCTTCTCTTTGGTCACACAGTCTCTCCAGTAGACTATGGTAAATCATTGAGTCACCCCATTTCTTAATTAGCTTCTCCTATCATGCCACTTTTCAGAATTTCACAATAGTTTCTGTTTTTTCTAGTACTGCTTTGCAATTTTTCAAATGTTTTCTAACCCCGAAAATAAGATTCTTGTAAGCAATGGACTTTTTCCCCTTCAACCGAAAAAGAATGAACTTCTGAAAGCTAGGCACTTCAAAAGCAATTCTTTTTTGAAAGGAAATGATTCCAATACTAGTCAAAGCAGAATCTAAGATGCTTCCAGGCATACAGTAACAGATAAAGGGAGTTAGAACCCCTCCCCTTATTTAGATGTGGATTTAGTCAAACAAAGAACCAACATGTTAATTCCCCACTCCCTTTTCTGGGAATGTATCTCAGAAGAGTTTCCCAGGGATTATCTTCCAGAGCTGGAATTTTTGCTCTCTCTCCAAGAAGTGACAAGTTTCTAGCCATCTGGCTCCAGTCCTCCAGTTGTGTTTCATGTGCAAGTTATACAGATTCAATATAAGATTTAATATATTCAGGTTACATCAAAAAGGATTACTTGTACCAACTTTCCCCCCTTCTTCTTCCATTGAAGAATGGCAGATACACGGATCTAACAGTTCTATATCTAATTCTTAGGGAGTTTCAGAAATTCTAAACAATTTATCTTGGTGATGCTTTGAGTTTATTTTTTAAAAAATTGAAACTAGTACACTACAGGATGATACTGTTAGTGTTATTTTCTATTAAGCAAATATGAAACATTCATTCTTTTGTGACTGAATAAGTGAAAAATCACATGCCATCCATAAAAATGTTACCAAATTCTTTCCTCCCATAAAATAATTTTTTAAAGAGCATCTTTTTTATTGTTTCAAAATGAGTAATGGAAAAAATAGCAGGAACAAATACAACAATTATGGGAAATATACAAGGATGAGATTCTACTTGTTCGGACCAGTTATATATAACTGGTTGTTACAATTCTGCGCAGTTCGGAGAACTGACAAATTGTGCCAGTGGCTAGACCCGAACCTCCCTGCACACCAAGCCACTCCTTATCTCACATGCGTGCCATACAACTTGCCTGTATTGTGCCTTTGCTTAATTTTTGGTAAGTTGCTATTTTTCCTTTCCCCCCCAACAATCAGCTGTTCTGACATCAGCTGTGTGAGGCAATTTAGATTAGCTAGAAAGCAGAATATCATTGGGTTTCTTCCTTTCTAGCTAATTTAAATAACTGTTGTACTGCTTTGCCTTCATCCAGGAGGCTTCCCTGAAGCCCAGTCAAGGGTGGTATTCAGGGGGTTGGGGAGGAGGAAGAAGTGGCCTGAGAGCAGAGCTGAACCTTCTTAGGATTGAAGTTTCTATTTTTCAGTGCAGACTCAAGCAGCAGATTGCAGAAAGGTACATTTGTGAGTGAATCTGTGATTCTGCAAGCAACTCAATCTGCCTGCCTGCTTTGCCTGATTTTGGGTAAAAGTTGCTCTTTTTTTAAAAAAATCAATATTTACATAAGTATTTACAATATTTACATACAAGCCATGCCCAGCAAATTAAGCCCAGTCACGTGACCATCAAGCCATGCCCACAAATTAAGCCACATTCATAGAACCAGTTAAGAAATTTGAATCCCACCCCTGGAAATATATCTTACATGCTCTTCAAATCATCCCTAAGTAGCCCAAACCTAAAGAGCCTTAATTTACCTCTTATTTTTTTCAATAATGGGAAAAAATACTCTATTTCATTGCATCATGGCCACATTTCCTATAGTTTTTAGGAGCTGCTACACCTCAAAACTAAAAAAACTAAACGAAGAATATGCCTCTTCATTATAAACAGGTACCCAATTCTGAAAGGATACTTTCACATAAGAAAAGTTTTCAAGCAGAATGTTTTCAGTAAGATAAAACATACATCTGCACTATTTGAAGAATCACTAGTTAAATAAGACTATTGTATTATCTGGTCCAATGATTTCTGGTCAGCTAGAAGCCCATGGGAACCTATAAAAAGCCATGTGGTTCTTGAATCTTCAGGTTGCTGAATAGCTCTGGGATTACAGGATTATTATAATTATATAAAACCCATGCATTTGAAAATGTTTTGAATCAGTCTTGGAGGGCGGAGCTGGCATCATGATGATACGGCATGCGATCTGGGAGGTCTGAGATCGCTGCTGATATCTTTGCTCCTGGACGGTCCTATCGGATCTAAACCATCCCAAAGAGACGGTGAAAGTGAAGAGCGCATCCTGTCGATCCCAGGGATACTGCAAAGTCCCTCGTAATTTCAGGAGAAGCTCTTCTTGCCAGCGGCAAAGAGGCAGCCATTAAAGCTGCTGAAGTTGGGGCAGCTCCAAAACGGAAGAGAGTAGAAAGAGAGAGTATGCCGGTTTGGTGAGAACTTTTTTTTACTCTAAGATCTGAAAGGACACCCTAAGGAAAAGAAAGAATCTAAAAGTTTTGACAGAAGTGATTAAGCGGCGATTTTAAACAGGAATGTCAAAGTAATGTTTTGCTTTGTTTTTCTCATTGCTGGATTTTCTATATATGATCTTGTATTTTGAAACTGGACTGTTTTTTTCTTTATATCTATTTTTTTTTCTCCTTTTTGATTTTTTTAATATTTTAGGCTAGAGGCTCCCTTTAGTTATTTCATTTTTTAAAAATACCTTTTTCTTTTTTTATTAATTCTTATTATATCCTGCTCGGAAAAGGAGGGGGAAAGTGAGAGCAAAGAAACTTTGTAACACTGCCAACTAGAGGCTTGAAAATATTCTATTTCCCTGTGACCAGACAAAGCTGAGAAAGAAAGAACTGAGACTCTTTTTCAAGGACATTGCTATTTGATAAGATAGAGGGAAGAGCATGAGGGAGTATTATTGCAGGAGCTCTTCTGGGTTTCTATCAACAGCTGGAGTCTGGTGTTGAAACGTAGGGGGAAAAAGGTGATAATTTTTTTGGAGAAGAGAGTTATAATAAGAGCCTTTGATAATTAAACAAAGTGCAGTGTGCCCTTTTTATTTTTTACTTTTCCTAAGTTGTGCTATCCCTCCTCACCAACTTTATTGTATTTTTTTAATCTTTTTTTTTGCAATAACTATTTGGGTTTTTGGCTTTGTTGGAGCTTGTCTTTGTCTTTCTTTCTTTCTTTCTTTCTTTCTTTCTTTTGGAAGTCCAATCTCTACGTTTACTTTTCATTTTAAAGGGAAAGCCTTAAAAGCCTCCCCCCCCCCTTTCCTGGTATTTTTGATTTTTCATCTACCTTTCTGGTTTATTCTTATGTACTTTTTTTTATGGGAGACCTTTCAATTGGATTAAGGTGTTGAAGAACCGAAGAATTTTTCCTTTTTCTTTTTTTTTAAGTTCTTTTTCTTTATCCTACTATTGATTGGATTAAGGTATACAAGAACCTGAAGAAATTTTGTCCTCCCTTTATTATTATTATTATTATTGGGCTTCTTTTTTCTACTATTTTTATTTTGAACTATAATTGGTTACTTCATAATTGGATTAAGGTTTAGAAGAACCTGAAGATTTTGAATTGCTTAAAATGAGTAGGAAATTTACAGCTCCTGGTTCTTCAACTTCTACTTTTTCCTCTTCACCTTCTGGAGGATAACGTTCAATACAGACAATGTTAAAGCAAGAAAAAGTGACTTTGCAGATGATTATGCAAGGAATTCAAAATATTCAAGCAAGATCAGAGAATATTGAAAAGAGAATAGAGAACATCGAACAAAAAACAGAGAACATTGAACAAAGAACAGGGAAAACTGATGAAAAAGTGGAGAACATCCAACAAATGATGTTGAAGTATGATGAGAGATTCCAAATGATTGAAGAAGATAAACAAAGAGACAAGAAGATTGGAGATATTGATAATAGATTAATGGTGGTTGAACAAGATAAAAGTGGTATGTTGAGATGGGAGATGGATAGATCAGAATTCTATCTTAGATTTCAAAATGTAGAGGAAGAAAAAGGACAAAACCTAGCTGAGATAATGATAGAAATACTGGCTGAAGCTTTGGAAATAAATGAAGGGAAGTTGATGGATGGAAAGATGAGGTTTATCGAGTTTTCACAAGATATGCGATGAGAAATAGCTTACCAAGAGAAGTTCACATTAGATTTACAAAGAAAGCCATTAAACGCAAATATTGCAAGTGGCAAAAGAGAAAATATTGAAATACAAAGAGAAGGAGATTGTGGTCTTGAAACAAGTACTCAGGAGAGTGAGAGAGATGAGAAGAAAATACTGATTCTTGACCAAATTGTTACTTTAAAAAGAGATGAATTATAGATGGCTGATTCCAGAAGGTTTAGTGTTTACATGGCAAGAACAGAGATATAGAATTGACTCAGTTGAGAAAGCTGAATCATTTTACACAGAATTTTTCAGAGGGGAGGAAGAGGCAGAAAAATTTCACTAATTGAATTCCAAGAGGATTCCCAAATGATGACTGAAAAAGAAGAAGGTGCAGTAGGTGGAAAGGTGGAAGCCAAAGAACAACGTGAACCAAGATCCACAAGAGTTGTCGAACCTAATTACAAAATATAACCATGGAAGAGAAAAAATTGATTACAATTAATATAAATAGATTTAACTCAGCCGCTAAAAGAAGGAAAATCTTTCATAAATTAGAGAAATTAAAATTTGATATAATCTGCCTACAAGAAGTACATATTAAAAAACAATATGAACAATTGTTGATACAGCCAAAATTAGGAAAAATATTCACTTCCTTGACACAATGTAAGAAAAGAGAAGTGGTTTTATATATTAAAGAGACCACCCCAGCAAAATTGATCTATACCAATGATGATGGAAGAATACTAATGGTGGAAATAACAGACAATAATATGAAAACACTCCTGATTGCAATTTATGCTCTGAATGACAAACAAGAAGAATTCTACAAAAAACTACACATGAAAATAATTGAACTGGACTATGCTAATATAGTTATGATGGGAGATTTTAATGGAATTGTAGACAACAAATTGGACCATACAGCACAGAAAACAACAAAGCAAAACAGAAAGACTCTCCCTAAATCTTTTTTTTAAATGGTAGATGAAATAAACTTAAAAGATACATGGAGAGAAAGAAATGCTAAAACTAAACAATACACCTTCTATTCAAATAGACACTTATCATAGTCCAGAATAGATATGATATGGATGTCAACAGAATTAATATCTAACATTCAAGAAATAAGTACTTCGGCAGATCACAATCCAATGACAATTAAATGGAAAGGACAAAAAAGAAGATCTAGATGGATGTTAAATAATACTATTTTAAAGGAAAAAGACTTTGCACAGTGGATGGAGAAAGAATTGGCCTTTTTTTAGAGAAAACAAAAAAGAAGATACATCAATTCAGAATATATGGGATACAATGAAGGCATATGTTAGAGGCTTGATGATAGACTATACAAGGAAAAGGAATACTATGAAAAGGCTAGCCTTTAAGGCCCTAGAGGATGAGCATAAAAGACTTGAAAAAGAGCTACAGAAAATGCCACAGAAAAAGGACATTAAGCTAAAAATGGATATAATTAAACACAAAATGGGTCAAATAGAAAAAGATGAATTAGCACAGAAAATTAGAGGTGCTAAACAAAACTACTTTGAAGACGCAAACAAACCAGGTAGATGGTTAGCATACAAACTGAGAAAGGAGAAAGAATCAAGGAAAATATTGCAATTAATAGATGACCAAGGCCAAGTTTGCCATGGTAGCAAAGAGAAGAAGGAAATCATTCGAGACTTCTATGGGAAATTATATATGCAAAAGAATATTGATGAAGAAAGAGTCAAGCAGTATTTACAGAAAGGTAATTTACCTCAGATACCTAAAGAGACTGAAAAAAGAAGATATCTAAATCATGGTCAGAAGCCTATATTACACTTATTCTAAAAGAGGAGACCGACCCATTACAAATTAAGAACTATAGACCCATTTCTCTATTAAATGCAGATTACAAAATCTTTGCTTCAGTGTTGGCAGAAAAACTTTAAAAATATTTAAATAATTTTATCCATCCAGATTACAAAATCTTTGCTTCAATGTTGGAAGAAAGACTTTAAAAATATTTAAATAATTTTATCCATCCTGATCAAAATGGATTTCTGCCAAAGAGACAAATTAAAGACAATATGAGAGTAATCTTGGACACCTTGGAATACTACGAGGCACATCCTGAAAAACAAAGGGCTCTGATATTTCTAGATGCACAGAAGGCATTTGATAATGTGAATTGGTGATTCATGTTATTACTGTTGGAACAGATGGGTTTTGCTAAAAGATTTATTCAAGCAATAGAAGCTATATACTATAAGCAAATGGCAAAGGTAATGATAGAGGGAGGACTGACAGAATCTATCGATATAAGAAAAGGAACAAGACAAGGGTGCCCACTATCACCTTTGTTGTTTGTGTTAACCTTGGAAGTGTTAAACAGATATATTAGAGATGAAAAGAATATAAAAGGAATGAAAATAAAAAAAGAAGAATTTAAGCTGCAAGCATTTGCGGATGCTCTGGTTTTCATTTTAGAAGACCCTTTAGAAACAGCATCAAAATTGATAGAAAAGATAGAGACATATGGAAAGGTGGCTGGTTTGAAAATAAATAAAGATAAGACAAAGATTTTGACAAAGAATATGCTATAAAACAAAAGGAAGAACTGACAGAAAATTCAAGTCACGAATAAGATCAAGTACTTGGGGATATATTTGACAGCAAGATGTAGTACATTAAAAGAGAATAATTATATTAAACTTAAACAGCAGATAGCGCTAGATTTGGCAAAATGGGAAAACTTACAACTGTCACTAATAGGGAGAATTTCAACAATCAAGATAAATATATTACCCAGAATTTTATATTTGTTTCAAACAATTCCAATTAGGCTTGGAAAAGACTACTTTGAAGATTTAAATAAAATTGTGTTGAAATATATATGGCAAGGAAGGAAAGCGAGAATAAAGTTAAAACTTTTGCAAGATGCTAGAATTAGAGGAGGATTTGGTTGGCCTAATTGGGAGTTATACTATCAAACTACAAATCTGATGTGGGTTGAGGAATGGATAACACTAAGAAATGCTAGATTGTTGACATTAGAAGGACATGATTTGTTGTTGGGGTGGCATGCTTTTTTATGGTACAAAGGAACTAAAACACATGGATACTTTTGAAGACATTATATACGGGAGTCTCTGTGGTTAAACTGGGAGAAGATTAAAAGACAATGTTATTTGAAAATTCCAGTCTGGTTATCAACTATTGAAGCATTTTTGTATCCTATAATATACAAAAAGGAAAAAGGAAACAGTTAGATATAGTGAAATACTGAATGAAAAGGCTGAACTTAAATCTATGCAAAAACTACAGGAACAAGGTATAAAGATGAATTGGTTTTCATATGCGCAAATACATTCAAGGTATGATAAAGATTTTAAAACAGAAGGTTTCTATGATAAACTGACTGACTTAGATAAGATTTTGACAGGTACTGATGAAAAGATGATTAAAAAATTGTATGGATATCTATTAGAAATTAAACTAGAAGAAGAACAAGTTAAAGAAACTATGATTGCTTGGGAGAAGAATTTTGGATATGGGATTGATTTAGAAAAATGGCAAAAATTGTGGTCTCAAAATTATAAAATGACAATGTCAACAGCATATAAAGAAAATTTGTATAAGATGTTTTACAGGTGGCATTTTCCCCCGACAAGAATAGCAAGAATGTTCAAGAATAAATCTGAAAAATGTTGGAAATGTCATCAGACATCTGGCTCATATTACTACATGTGGTGGACTTATGAGGATGCTAAAAATACTGGACTAAAATACACATGTGGTTTGAAAAAATTACGAAAAAACGTATAGACTTGAAACCAGAAATGCTTTTATTGGGAATTTTACCTGAAATATATAGTAAAGACTTGAAATACCTGATTGTAAATGTATTAACAGTGGCTAGGATTGTATTTGCTAAAAATTGGAAATATGAGAAAATACCATCACAGGAGGAAATCATTAAGAAAATATTGAAAATAGAGAACAAGAGGATAAACAATTTTATAAAATTTGGGATCTTTTCTATCAATGTTTAGACAATAAAGTACAGTAATGAAATATGTAGATTTTTAGAAAATAATAAATATATAAAGATGTACTTCTTTCTTATTATATCTACAAAATGATTTTAGGATAGATTTGGGATGATAATATGAATTGTTATAAAATAAATTGAGTAAATTATGGTTATCTTGTAAAAAATGAATGAATAAAAGTATAGTCAAATGATTGATTAATAATGATACTAAGGTATTTAATTTTTGATTGACAATATGAGATTATATGTAATGTAATTGTAATTGAAGACTACGAAATGGAAGCACAAAACAATTTGTAAACCAACCGGCACACTGTATGGAAGATAGCTTGATGTTTTTATGTTTTGTTTGTTATGTTTTTAAAAACCAATAAAATTAAAAAAAGAAAAGAAAATGTTTTGAATCAGTTTTGACCTCCAATGTAGGTTACACAACCAGAACTAGCAACTTCCTTTTTTCCTCTTGTGTTTATTGCAAATGGATTTCTAACTCAGGGAGATCATGACTATTTTTCTGATGGATCTATACCTTTTATAAATTATTAGAAGAAAGTAAATGATAAATTTGAGTCTTAAACTGCAAACTTATTGCTTTAATGAAAGTAATAATTTCCAAATTAAACACAAATATCACAAAGTATCTGACAATAAAAGAAAACAGACGAGAATATATTATTAGATTTAGCTAGATGATTACTGCTTAAAACAAGACAAGTATTGGAAGACTGGATATCATTTTAATTCAAACACTAATTGGGTAGATGGGTCTATACACATGCACTAGTGCACAAACTAATGCCTCATTTTCTTTCAATCCAGGTAAGATCTTAGTGACAATATATGAACTAATTAAATTTAGGATATCAGAATGTTGATTTTTTAAAAACTTGCTTCTTTTCACCAGAAAGAAACAATAAAACAAAAGAACATAAGTGAATGAATCTAAAAGCTGCTATGTGTATTTTAAACATGTATTCTCCAATGAAATGTGTCATTGATTTTTGAGAAATGATAGTCTCTCAAGAAAATAAAGAAAAATAAATAAAATCAACATGACAATAAATAAAATAATATTGTGTGGCATATAGAGGACAATTCCCCATTGCTTCCTTTATCATGAATTCTTAGGATCTGTAGCTCAGATAACCATTTTAAGAAAACATAGGTGCCAAGAGAGTTTGGAGATGGGAGTCAGGAATATTAAAGCATCTTATATAAATATGTTCTTGAACATAAATATCCACTTGTGTTGCAACTGAATATTGCTTCTCTGTTAAAATGGAAAATTGCCATTTGTGAGATTAGCTCTTTCAGCTGATAGGACAAAATTCACGTTGGAATGAAAAAACACCATTGCTAAACATGGCTAGTCTTTACATTATCAAAACCTTGTGCATTTAGAATTCTAAATTTTAAATAGGATTATAATGCCTATTTCTCAAATATAATTACACTATCTTCACCTGCAGTTTAGCAGTTCAATGAGATATCAAAATCATACAGAAGAAATAGGTTAACCATGAAATAGCAATAGCACTTACACTCACGTAAATCAAAATGAATCAACATGCCCATTTATTAAATGAGAAAATAACTGTCTCCCATTTTTTTTCTTCCATCTGACAGTCATCCATTCCCCTTTCCCACAACCTTAATCACCAGTAGCCTATTATTGTGCACTATCATTTGATCTAACCTGCTTTAAAAGCTCGATAGTGTAAACACCAAAAAACTGACATATGATATTATGATGCTTCTTATACCCAATTAGCAAAAATATTTATATTTGACTACAAATATAAATTGATTTTTTTTAAGATAATTGGGCATGATTTTGAACTTCTCTCAGTATCTCCAGGTTATCTATGAATTGAAAATGACAACCAAAAAGAAACAGATAAATCATAAATTCAACTAAAGAGGCATCCTTGGAGTATCTCCGCATATTTCACTCAATGGGGCAGATAGAAATAACCAGGCTTTTCTAATGAAACAGAAAGATTAAGTTTCAAGCAATTATATTTTCCTGAATATGATTGGCAAAACATAATTTAATTTGCACTCCTGTATATATTTGTCTAGAAGAAAGTTTAACTGAAATTATTTTTGAATAGACATGTATTGACTTGCACTATAAAACTATGGATGTGAAAGCAAGTTGCACTCAGTAAAATCAATTTCTGGATAAATGTGCATTTAATTGCACTGTAAAATATATATGTTTCAATATTACAGTTACCCAACATCCTAGTAATTAAGACTATACTGAAACAAAAGGTTATTAAATGCAATCCCTAGTTAATCTGTTCAATTTTTTCCCACTCAAAGTAGGAACTGTATAGTTCTCCATGCCCTATACTAATGATTCAACTGGTGGAAGATGGTTGAGAACAGGAGACCAACAGCAAGACAGCAATCTTATGGTATTGTTTGCATAATGTTCTAAAATTAGAAGATAATAAAACATTTTCTCAATGCCAATCAATTATTTGTCTTCCTTCTCCATTCAATCTCCAGCTTGCCCACTTCTTAACCATCTGACATTTCATTCCTCCTAATTCATTTGTGGATTAATTGTTGATTATTAACAAATTTGTTGTGTGGATTTAAAAAAAATCAAAACATTATGTTTACTATGCCCTAGAATTGTTGCTTCACCATAAAAAATAGATATATGCTTTGAGTTAATTTTCTTAACGATTTGATTACTTGGATCAGTCCATTCAATGAGATTCATGCTCAAAATGAAACATTGACAAGACTAGAGAAATTACAAAACTAAGAAAAAAAGCATAGAACAGAGAAAATAACCGAATTATAACAGTATCACAGAGCTAACGTTTGTCCAAACAATGTTGTTTGTATCAATCATCTTACTCCAGTGACATTAGGTGAATTTAGAAAGAATTTCAAAATCAAGAATTGAAGGTTTTTACTCAAGTTTTTACTAACTTCTTTTCTAAAGCAGATGGTCATGTCATATGACCTTGAGTCATTAACATATATTTTGTGTAAGTTCATACTGAAGAAAAGAATTTTGTTTCAGATATCATGATACCAAACACTTTATGGTTTTTATCCAGGAGAACCCAACATTTTAATTTTGGTTGTTTTTATTAAAAATAATGAAGTCAGAATACAAATACAGACAGACAGACAGACAGGCAGGCAGGCAGGCAGACACACATATCTCCCAGTTTATAATTAATAGCATTTCACAAAGTATTTTCACCTTAGCAGCAATTCAGTACTTTGAGAAATTTTTCAGCTTGTTGCTTATTGCTGCTGTGAACATTTTTTTATTCATAAGCTATCTTTTTAGAATTTTAAAATTTTTTTACATATCCTAATCTGGATGCTGTAGCTCTTACTGTAATACTTTATTTTATAAAAACTAAATTTATGACACTCTAATGTTTTAAGGTATGGAGCTAACAGAAAAATAAGTGTGCTACTACTAGTTATGTGTGCAAGGAATATAAAGATAAAGGCTCTCAATTTTCTGATTAATTGCTGAATGTTTTCATGCTAATTTGTAATGATAGTTAAAAAAAAATCTAGCCTTTCTATTACAGTAACAAAGGCAACAATAAGTTGCATGGCTTCGCAAAAAAGAGATAGCATATTTCTTTTTTGTAAAGCCATACAACTTATTGTTGCCTCTGAACTTAAGTTTATTAACTTGTAGCTGAACAAAAGCATTTATTGGCATATATTGGATAGACAGACAGACAGACAGAATCATACATATAATAAATGTAAATCCAAAAAGATACTTAGTCCTGAAAGAATAGGCTTATTCTTCATATTATTAACATACATTTTGTGTAAGTTCATATTGAAGAAAATAATTTTATTTCAGGTATCATGGCCCCAAATATCTCATAGTTTTTGCATGAGAAGCTGCACTTTTAATTGTCCTCAGAAATCAATTAAAAGCCAACACAATTATTCCAAGGCTTATAATTATGATATATAGATATTAGACAATATTCAAAAATCACATTTGGGCTAGCTGGTATTTTTGAATAACTTTCAGGGTGAGACTCGTATAATGCTTAATATGAAATTATTAAGACAGAATCATTATTATAGCTATTTAAATAATTTAGTCACTGTGTCTTTATTTATTAAAAAAAAGTATATCTGAGATCTGGTCCTTTACTTTGACTTAAAGTTCCTTATGTTCCAAGTCCCTAGAATAAATAATTCTAATAGAGGAAGAATGAATCCATATTTGAAATTATAGTTTTTGAGTTGGTGTGATGTCTAATTGCCTTAATTCCAGCTATACTATGGATTCACTGAGAGGGATCTAGCTGTTCCAATGGACCATCATTTAAATATGCTGCAGCTGCCAAAAAGGTCAATGCAGTTCTCAATTGCATCAACAGATGGATAGCATCAAGACAACAAGAAGTGTTAGTATTTCACACCATGCTGGTGAGACCACACTTGGAATACTGCATCCAGTTCTGGTCACCATGATTTAAAAAAAAAGAAATTGAATTCCTGGAAAGTGTACAGAAAAAAATAACAAAGATGATAAAAAGTCTGGAGACGAAATTGTATAACAAAGGGTCTAGGTATGTCTGGCTTATTGAGGGGACCTAGTTATTTGTAGCAAATTAAAGAGAAGAAACAGGATGGACATGGTAACTGTCTTCCAATGCTCAAAAAGCTGTCACAAAAAAGAGAGGATGATTTATTATCTGGGGCACCAGAGGACAGAACAAGAAGTAACAGCAGGAAGCATGTCAAAAAAGATCCAATCTAGAAGTAAGGAGAAAGTTTCTGACAGTGACAGCAATTACTCAATGGAATAGCTTGCCTCCTGGGATTGTGAGTGCTCCACCACTCCATCAAAGAACTCACCAAAGAAAGTAGCAAGGGAAGAACCTATTTTATAAAAGTAGACATTTCCGTGCTTTTACAGCCCAGTGACCTGAAGTTAAAGACCTGGGCATTTTGATAATACGCAATTCTATCTTCAGTATTCCCTGGGCTCTTACTTCTATTTGTCTTTAGGTTATTGTTATTGCTGTTTTAGGTTTGCTAGTTTGCTTCTTCTTCACTGTCTTAATGATTTAAGGTACAATACCTTGCATTTCCCCATGAACAGTAAATAAAACCCATTAATTTTAATTAAGTTATTCCTAGGTCCTAGGATCAAACCAGAACTAGAGATTGAATTGCCAACATATGCTGGATCATAGAAAAAGTAGGGAGTTACAGAAAAACATATATTTCTGCTTCATTATGCTATGCTAAAGCCTTTGATTGTGTGGATTACAACAAATTGTGACAAGTCCTTAAAGAGATAGGAGTTCCAGACCATCTTATTTGTCTCTTGAGAAACCTATATGCGGGTCAAGAAGCAACAGTGAGAACTGAACATGGAACCACTGATTGGTTCAAAATTGGGAAAGGAATCCGGCAAGGCTGTATACTGTCACCCTACCTATTTAACTTATATGCAGAGCACATCATGAGAAAGGCAGGGCTAGATTAATAAAAAATTGGAATTAAGATTGGTGGGAGAAATATCAATAACCTCAGATATGCAGATGATACCACTCTAATGTCAGAGAGTGAAGAGGAACCAGAGCCCCTTGATGGGGTGAAGAAGGAGAGTGCAAAAGTTGGCTTGAAACTCAACATTAAAAAAACTAAGATCATGGCATCCAGCCCTCTCAATTCCTGGCAAATAGATGGGGAAGAAATGGAGATAGTGACAGATTTTATTTTCCTGGGCTCCAAAATCACCACAGATGGGGACTGCAGCCAAGAAATTAAAAAATGCTTGCTCCTGGGGAGGAAAGCTATGACAAATCTAGACAGCATACTAAAAAGCAGAAACATCATCCTGCCCACAAAACTGTTATAGTCAAGGCTATCTTTTTCCTAGTTGCAATGTAATGGCTATGAAAGTTGGACCATAAGTAAGGCTGAGCGTCAAAGAATTGAGGCCTTTGAACTATGGTGCTGGAGAAGACTCCTCCAAGTCCCTTGGATTGCAAGGCAATTAAACCAGTCAGTCCTAGAGGAGATCAACCCTGACTGCTCTTTAGAAGGCCAAATCCTGACAATGAAACTCAAATACTTTGGCCACCTAATGAAAAGGAAGGACTCACTGAAGAAGAGCCTAATGCTGGGAATGACTGAGGGCAAAAGAAGAAAGGGACGGCAAAGAATGAAGTGGCTGGACGGAGTCACTGAAGCAGTAGGTGTTGTGAATTAATAAAAGTGCTTGAATAAAAATTGTTGAAACCTTAAAGTAAAGTGCAGGGTTCTGGCCCTGCACTTCTGATTGGCCGATAATAGCGATATTGGATTGGTCTGTTCAGGAGAATCTGATTGGCTATTAACAAGCCCTTCTCATTGGTTAAAAGAGCTAACGTTCCTGTGTTTTCATTGGCTAAATACCCAAGAGCTTGCCTATACAAAGGAGGCTGTTGTGGCCGTTAAGAGAGCTGTTGCACCATGTTAAATAAAGAGTTGAAGTTCACTGTTCATCGATTCGTCTCCACTTCTTGCGCCACGCACAGAACATAACAGTAGGCATGAGCCTAAATGGACTCCAGGGGATGGTAGAGGACAGGAAGGCCTGGAGGAACATTGTCCATGGGGTCGCAAAGGGTTGAACATGACTTTGCAACTAACACCAACAACAGTTCCTATGAATTCCTAGTTCATATTCCTATTCTTAGGCATTAAATGTTGAAATTTCTGTCATTGAAACTTCTGCTGGGCAGACATCAGTAACCTAAAGCCCTGGAGCCTACTGCAATTCTTGGAGTAAAACAACAGTAGTAATTTCAGGCAAGACACATAAAATGATTGTATATACTAAAGTAGATCAAAATAATATTTTACAAAGACATCCTGGATTTGCATTTACTGATATGATCCAGTCTTGTCAATTTGCATCACTGCCCCAGCTTTCTCCCAAAAAATTAAGTACGGCTGTAAGAAAGTTATCCACATCATTGTTAATGTGCTTTAAAATTATTACCAGGCTTGTAGTTAAGAATTCTCACTAAAAAGTGAGAACATTTCCTAACATTTTAACAAGGATCAACTTTTTAATACTTCAGGTATTTTTATCACCTACTATTCAAAGGAACTTTATAAAAGAGAGCTAAAAAAAAAAAAAGAAGCACTTTATGATCAACTAGCTATGATCAGTCTCTATGGTGATAATGTTCCTGCTTATTAAAATTAACTCTGTTAATAAAAGAAAATATAAAATGTCAGCAATAAATGGAATACAATATTGTTGCTTATTATGAAAAAGGCAAGAGGTGAACTATAGCCTTCTGTAGAAGTCAATGCCATAAAAAATAATTCATCCTATTGTACTTTTATCTTTATGCAACTAAAGTCACAGTTAGAGATAATTATTTAAGATGACATCTCTGAAACAAAAAAAAAAACCTTTTGCATCATGAGTATAACTAATACATTCACTGAGACAACAACATAAGAAGAATTACAATTGCAAAATTGTTAATACTAGAAAAACTTTTGCCATAGCTAATGTAACTGGACATCAGGGTAGAAGGATTTAGAAAGAAGGGCAAATCCTATAAATAGAAATACCCTTATTGAAAGCACTGAAGGCTGATTACCATAGAATCAATTTTGAAATATCAACTTACAATGAGGAGATAATGAAAAGAAATAAAGGTACTGGATATTTAACGGGAGAAGCTATATTAATTTGGCTGAACTTGAAAGAAAGCTATTGGTGGTTGCATTTCCAAGCTAAAGGGGTACTGTCTTGTCTCTTTCAGCTAAATTATTTGTATCATCATTAAAACTATAGCTGGCAATGACATGACAAATTTTCCTTGTAACTGACAAAAGAACTGGTTTGTTCTTAAGTTTTGATGACAGAGGTAAGGAGGATACTCAGGTCAGGGAGAGGCAGGTTTTGGGGCTTTGGGAATTTTCAGGGTATGTTATGGGGAAAGCCAGCACTTCTTGTCTTAGCTTAGCTTTCTAATAAGAAGATATATATAGGTACTCCTCATTTAATAACTGGTTGCTCCTCGAGCATTTAAAAACTTGATGTACAACTTGGTTCCAGAGTTATGACAGCCATATACATGCATCACAATGTGAGAAATAGAGCAATATGAATCCATTTTGTACACATGTTTCAAAAGCAGCATCAGTACTTTTCCAGAGGAAATAGCCAAACCATCATCTGTCAGTTAGTAGCCTGGAAAGTACTGATAAGCAATGGGTGTTCCCATAAGGATGAAGTCTGATAACGTTTTGTAAGCCAAGCCCTTGTATAGTGGGGCGGGAAATGGGGTATAAGTATGTTGAACAAACTATGCTCAAGGTTCCATCCTGCTGCCTTGGAAGTGAACCCGCTTCTGCAGAATCGAATAAAGCACCTTGTGTTTGAAGATCCGTGTCGTGTCATGCGTTTCCTGTGAACCAGAATCTCACAATTGGCGAGCCAGGCAGGAGCCTTCACGGCAACCCTTGGGGTCTCAGGGACTGGTGAGTAGTGGCCACTCTATCTCCCTTTGTGAGATAAACCCTCCCCGATTCTCGAGAGGTTCCAGAGGGCTCCTCGAACCAGAAAACCCAGAGAGACACACGAACGGACTTCATCGGGTGCAAAAGAAAGAGCCAGTACCGGGAACAGCTAGAGTGGTCTGGGATCACGGAGAAACCTGAGTTGGGGACGCCCACACATCTGCAAACCTGAGAGAGGTCCCGGAGTGATCAGGTAATATTGTTCCTCTTTAAAAATCTTTCGGTAAGAACGAGAGTGAGGGATCCTTAAATTCTCAACGAAACTGAGAGTCCAGCGCTTGCTGGAGGATAGGTCAGGGAAGACGAAAATGGGGAAAGAGCAAAGTAGGAAGTTGAGGGAAGATTTAGAGGTTGACATAGGAGAGACAGATAAAGAAGGCAGAAAACCTATTCCGGTGGATTCGCCATTGGGCGAACTGTTACAACAATGGTTCTCCCCGAATCTAAAAGATTATACCCGGAATCTTGAAAAAAAGCACATGATTTATTTGTGCAAATATAGGCAGCCAAAATATTCCCTAATTGACCCTAAATTTCCCTACCATTGGTCTCCAGAGGGAGAGACCAGTACATATTGGATGAATCAATTGAAAGATTACATATTGGCACATAAACAGAATGCTGAAATCCCATATATTGAGGTGTGGTACCATGTAAATTTTGAAGGACCAAGCCCGCCACCGGCTGATCAATTTGTGCCCAAAACCAAAGACCCAGAGTCAGACGATGAATTCTATCGTCCACCACTTTGGTATGATCCCCAGCAGGCAATTGCTGCTATAGCAAACATCCCAATTCCTCCCTCCCCTCCGCCTGTGCCACCTGTGCCTTTGCGGAGAGAATTGAGGGATCTGGCAAGGAACGTGCAAAATCTCCCTTTTCCACCGGCACAGCCGGTATAGGCTTACCCTTTGCGAGAAGTACCAAATGGTCTAAATGCTTTGGGTCAACCTGTGGCTATGTATGCTATTCAGCCCATGAGGCCAGGGGAACTGAGAGAACTTAAACAGTCACTTCCCCGACTTCATGAGGATCCACAGAAAGTGTCAAAAGAATTGGAATTGTTCTTGGGGCCGAATGATTATACTTATGAAGAAATGATGTACATACTTGGTCATTTATTTAGTAGAGAAGAAAGAGATTTGATCAGACAGAGAGCAATAGAATATTGGCGAGTATTGCAATTGGGAAATGCACAAGCAGTTGCTGGAGATGTCAAGTTTCCCTTGGCACCTCCCAATTGGAATATCCAAAATGCAAATCATAGACAGGATATGAAAGGTTTGAAAACCATGATAATTGAGGGAATCAAAATTGCTGTCCCACAAGGACGCAATTTGACAAGAGCTTTTGAAATTTCACAAGGGAAAGATGAATCTCCTGGGGACTATTGTGCCCGGTTGAGACAAAGTTTGGAGAAATATTCAGGCGTTAACCCAAACTCACCTGCATTTGAATCTATGCTGAAAATGCAGTTTGTGGCTGGGCTTGGCCGGATATTCAGAAGAAAATTCAGAAAATAGAAAATTGGGGAGGACAAGGAATTACAGCTTTAATTAGGAATGCCCAACAGACATTCGTGAATAGAGAAGTGGTAAAGACAAAACAGAAGTCCCAAATGATGTTAGCAGCAGTACAAACAGCAGCTAAAAATGAAGTGAAGAAATCTCTGGGAGAAGGTTTTAGAGGAAGGGGCAGAGGATTTGCGTCTAGAGGAAGACCTTTCAGAGGTAGAGGAACTGGTTTAGGTAGAGGAGGTGTGGATCGTACTTGTTTCAAGTGTGGCAAGGAAGGACACTTTGCACGCGAATGTCAGAATAGCCGCCCTGAAAGAAGTTACGCTCTATACGAAGACTAGGGAGGTTCGGCTCCTTTAAGGAGACCTGCGGGGAGCCATTGGTAAATATAAAAGTGGGTCCAGACTGTCAGGAAATGACTTTCCTGATAGATACAGGGGCTAGTCGTACGTCTGTATGCGAGCCTGTAAGCAAGAGAATGGAAGGAAAAGAAACTATTTTAGTCATTGGAGTGAGTGGAAGGCAAAATAGAGTGAGAGTTCTGGAAAAAGTGGAAATGAGTATGGATGAGATAGAGGCTTGTAGTAAGGTGTTGTATATCCCAGATTCAGGGGTGAATCTGTTGGGAAGAGACGATGCCAGTGCTTGGATTTCAGTTATGTAATACAGAAGGAGTGAGAATGCATGTACTGACAGCTGAAGATGAGGAAAAGATAGAAGATGAAGTTTGGCTGAAGGAGGTAAAATAGGAAGAATGAAGATTCAACCCATTAAGATACAAGTGCAGCCTGGAATTGTGAAGAGTTGGACTCCACAATATTCCATGAGTCAGAGAGGGAGAAAGGGATTGAAACCGATAATAGATCGATTACTGGAGCAAGGTCTCCTGGAACTGACTATGTCTCCTTTTAATTCCCCAATATTGGCTGTTTTAAAAAAAGATGGGAAATTTAGAATGGTGGTGGATCTGAGAATTATTAATAGCATAGTTGTGCCACGTTTTCCTGTGGTTCCTGATCCAAACATTATCTTGGGGCGTATTCCACCCAAAGATAAATGGTTTACAGTGATAGATCTAAAGGACATCTTTTGGGCATGTCCGTTAGAAGAAGGAAGTAGAGATCTGTTTGCCTTTGAATGGAATGATCCAGAGACAGGAAGAAAGCAACAGCTGAGATGGACTGTGCTACCTCAAGGCTACACAGAAAGTCCCCTGTTGTTTGGACAAGCTCTGGAAGAAAAGTTACAGACATTTCCAAAAGAACCAGGGGTGAGTTTGATTCAGTATGTGGATGATTTGTTACTATCAGGAAAGAAGGAAGTAAAGATGAGAGAAAGTTCAGTGGCTTTGCTGAATTGGTTGAAGGAACAAGGATTGATAGTGTCAAGGGAAAAGATTCAGTTTGTAGAGAAGAAAGTGAAATATTTGGGACATTATATCCAACAGGGAATGAGGTCATTGGATCCAGAATGAGTAAAAGGAATAATGAGTTTAGCTCCTCCTAGGAATAGAACTGAAGTGAGAAAAGCTTTAGGATTAGTGGGATATTGTAGAGCATGGATAGATCAATATGTGGTGTTGGCTCAGTTTTTGAATCAGAAATTGAGAGGCAAAGAAGAGCAAATTAGTTGGTGAGAAGAGGACAAACAGAAATGGGAAGAAATCAAGAGAGCATTGGCCACTGCTCCGGTATTGGCTTTGCCTAACTTGAAGCTTCCTTTTCATTTGTATGTTTCTGCAAGATCAGGAATTGCAGTAGGGATGCTTGCTCAGAAAAGGGGGGGGCGTTATCAGCCCATTGCCTTTTTGAGTAAGACGTTAGAACCAGTTGTGAGGGGATGGCCTGTTTGTGTACAAGCAGTTGCAGCCACAGCAGTGTTGTTTGTTGAAAGTAGAAAATTGACTTTTGGGGGAGCACTTGTAGTGCGTTCCCCACATCAAGTGACATCAGTCTTAAGTCAGTTGGCATCTACCTGGATGACAGAGGGAAGGATTTTGAAATATGAAACTATTTTGAGGACTAGTCCAAATATAGTTATAGGAACAGACAAGAATTTGAATCTGGCTGAGTTTTTGGAAGGGTCAAGGAAGGAGTGGGAAGGAGAAGATCATGATTGCTTATTACAAGTAGATCTAATGACAAAAGTCAGAGAGGACTTGGAAGAAACTCCTTTAGAAGAAGGCGAACGATGGTTTGTTGATGGATCTAGTAGAGTAGAGAATGGTGTAAGAAGGTCAGGATATGCCATAGTAACTGGAGAAGGAGAAGTCATCGAGAAGGGACCTTTGTCAACAAATTGGTCAGCACAAAAATGTGAACTGTTTGCATTAAAAAGAGCTTTAGAATTGGCAGAGGGAATAGATGTGACCATATGGATAGATTCCAAATACACTTGGGGAGTGGTTCATACATTTGGAAAGATTTGGCAAGAAAGGGGGTTCATCAAATCAGATGGGAAACGAATTGAGCAGTTGCAATTGGTTGAAGAAGTACTCGCTGGTCTACAATTGCCACACCGACTAGCTATAGTACATGTGAGTGCCCATCAAAAAGGGGATAGTCCAGAAGTTGTTGGGAACAGGTGGGCAGATAAGTGGGCAAAGGAGGCAGCAGGAGAATTGATACTGCAAATGGTGTCTATTCCTTTGCTGGAAGAAGAGCCACATGAGGAATGGAAACCAGATGAGAATGATAAAACGAAATTAAAGAAAGAGGGATGTGAAGAAACTGAAAAAGGATGGTTTACATCTAAGGGAATACCAGTTTTATCGGGACCCCAAATGAGGAATGTGATGCAGTATTTGCATGAGGGAAGCCATTGGGGGACTGAAGCATTGGTACAAGCTATAAAACCGCATTATTGGAGTTTGGATATGTGGACAATAGCACACTCCATTTGTTGGAAATGTTTGATATGTCTGAAAGTAAATAAAAGTGCATCCAAAAAGACAGATAGAGGAGGACGGCCATTAGCAGCCTGGCCGTTCCAGAAGATACAAATTGACTACACTGAATTGCCACCTAGTGGTGGATGGAAATATCTGTTAGTAGTTAAAGATCATTTGACAGGATGGATGGAAGCCTTTCCTACGAGACAAGCTACAGCTCCTATGGTGACAAAAATTTTGTTAGAACAAATCATACCTAGATATGGCATGTTTGAAGTAATTGATTCTGATAGGGGTACACATTTTACACAGAAAATTCTTCAAGAAGTAATGAGGGCGATAGGAGTGAAGTGGGATCTGCACACTCCTTGGCATCCTCAATCTTCTGGAAAAGTGGAAAGAGGGAACTCTGAAATCAAGAAACATTTGACAAAACTGCATTTAGAAAATGGATTGCCTTGGACTAAGAATTTGCCTCTGGCCTTATTAAGAATTAGAACTTGTCCCAGGAAGGATGTGGGAGTTTCACCTTTTGAAATATTAATGAGCCAACCATATCTTACAACCCTTGGGGGACCCATACCAGAATTCAGAGATATGTTTGTGAGAAAATATTTGCAGACACTGTCCAGGTCTTTATTGTCTCTTCACAAACAGGGACTTTTAGCACAACGATCACCGCTAGTAGGAAGTCAACATTCCTATGAATGTTGTGTAGGTGATTAAATTACTGCTTAATCAATCTTGGATGGGGTGGAGGGGGAAATAGCTTCATTTTCAAAAGATGTTAGTATGCGTTTAACAATTTGGCATAGTTTGTCAGATTAAAATAACTTTCTCAGTATCACAGCATGATCTGCTATAAACTGACTACTATTTCAGGGATACTTAAACTAAAAAAATATAAACAAACATTGAACAATAATGCCAGAGAGGATGTGGTAAGTATCACATTGGCTAGTTTTGCACAACAGAAAAAATGTGGATCTGTATGTTGTGCCAGGTCAGCCCTTATGGTCAGAGTGAAGAATATCTGCATAGAAGAGACAAAAGGCAAATTATTTATGCCATTTTTAACTCCTTGAACAAAACATAGAAGATGAATGTGATAAGCCAAGCAAAACACAGATGAATTTCAGTGACTTTTTTTGATGGAGTGAAAAATTTTCAACTTGTTTTAATTTTTTTGAAAATTGATTACATAACTGTATTTAAAAAAAAAAAAAAAAGCTTGATGAAAAAACAAAATGTAGAAAAGAGTCACCACCATCCATCTAAGCAAATGGAATATTCCAACAAGTCCAGTCTGTTTTGCATCATCATCCAATCTACACCTACAAATGAAGTGGTGGCGGCATGCAAATAACACTGCCCACCCTTGCACTAATAAAGGACCAAAGAAATCCTAGAGCTTGAACTGTGAAGGAAGAAAGTTCAATTTCAAGGTATTAAATCATTAGAATATATATTGTAAAGTACATGCAGAGATATAGGAGTAACAGTTGTACAAGTCCTTAAAATACTGCTCTAAATTGTTCTGGGTAGACAGAATTCCTTAGCATTTCATGTTTCAATAACGGACCTTACTATTATATATTTATATACACACACACACACAGTTCCCCGAAAGTAAGACCCAATCAGAAAATAACCCCTAGCATGATTTTTCAGGAGGCTTGTAATATAAGCCCTACCCCAAAAATAAGCCCCAGCTAAGATAGTCGGTCCTTGGGGGCATGGTCAGACAGGAGGCAGTGAGAATGCAGGGGCCACTGGTATCCGGCAGCAGCTGCAGCCTGCCAGCCTCTTAACTGGAGCACTCTGGGGTTGCGCAGCCTGCATAGGGCAGATGAGTTTGAGCACTTCAACCTTCGAGCCAGGCCCCCAAAAGTAGGCAGAGGTAGAGGCATGGAGAGGAGGCATGTGATCTGGCCCACCAGATGTGCCTATACAGCTATTCACCATCTGTCTTTGCTTGCCTGCTGCTCTACATGGCACATCCAGCAGACCGGATTGTGGACCTTCCTCCCCTTTCTCTGCCTCCACCTGCTACTTGGAGGGCTGGCCTGGTAGTTGCAGAACTCAGACTTACCTGCACTGTGCTGACTGCACAGCCTGAGTGTGTGGACCAAGGGGCCAGTGGCTACAGCTGCTGCTGGCCACCATCAGCTCCTGTATGCTCACTGCCTCTTGTGTGCATGCTGAGGGGGTGGGCTGGTGTGCCCAGCCAGGCTGCCACTAGGGCTGCTTCCTCGCCATCATCCTGAAACCGTATTTCCCTGAAAATAAGCCCTAACCAGGTTATTTTGGGGGAAACACAGAATAAAAATATTATTAGGAACTATGTGAAATGCAATGCCTCAAGGTTTCCCATCTTAAGACAGTAAAAATAAGACGTTCCAATTGGCTAGTACAAATAGTAGATCTGTCCTACCCTTATAAATCATTATTTGAAGAGATTGTTTTCATTATTTTATCATACCATATTTGTATTGTGCTGTATTATTCAAGTCTGTTGAAGTAGACAATAAAATGTGATTATGTAAATAAGTATATTGGCATACAGTGTCAGTTTGTTAGCTTCATTCCTTCTCCCCAAACATACAGAATTGAGCTATAAATGTTTTTTGCATAACAAATCTAACTGTTAAGAGAATAGTATTTTATATTCAATATTGTGTTCAGAAACAGTATATAGATGACTATAATCTGTATCAGTTATAGTTATAAATCACAGTTCTAATTACCATGCTTATAACAGCAATACAACAGGCTGAACAGTCTATTTAGTTCCAGCCACGGCATATTTTTTATTGGAGAACTGTTTGCAAATCAAAATATAATTCAACCCCAAAAGTGAATCATATTATTGCAAAAACTTGCTTTTTATTTGCAACAAAATGTTGCTCAGAGCTCAATATATTGGCAAGATTGCAATTATACAAAACTTGTTAATCACAGTGCATGATGCAAACATATACTCAGAATAATGTAGTTTTCATGTAGCATTAAAGTTTCATGTAGTTTCATGCAGCACTATCTGTTGCATATAGTATCATAATCCTGCAAAATATACAGAAGCTTTAAAAAAAAGAATTGTAATAGAAGAAACTACAAAACAATAAAATAAAGTACAGTGGAGCCTCGGGTCACGACTGTAATCCATTCCCGGACTCCGATCGTGACCCGATTTGGTCCAGAAGCATGACCGACTGTGCATGTGCACAGTAAAAAAAAAATAGTGCAGAAGGCAGAGCGGGGCCTCTCGGAAGAAAGCCTTCTAGAAGCATCCCAGCTATGAAAAGAAGCTGAGGACATAATCACAGGCAAAGCTGAGAGGTCTGAGCAAATAAAGGAAATGAAACCTCCCACAGCTTTGGAAAGCTTAAAAAGGGAGGAAGCTTAAAAAGGGAGGAAGGGCCTTGAGTGAGCTGACAAGAGTGAAATGGATGTGGGACTGAGAACAAGCCAGAGCCCCAAAGCGCCTGTCGGGATCCCTGGGAAGATCCATAGAGCAGCTGAGGGAGGAATTTGACCAGGCTGCCATTGGAGAGGAGGGCCCATCATGCCACCCTAAACAGAGGGGACCTCCCACAGAGCCTTCTGACATGAGGAGAAACAGGAGAGATTACAGCTCTACCCAGCAGAAGAAGAAAGAGCCCACAGCGGCAACCAGCGGCAACCCCACGAAGCAGGTATCTCCTTCCTCCTTCTGCACAAACGAGAGCCAGGGAGGAAGGTCAGACACCTCAAGCACAGATTTACAGCGGGCAACAGGAAGAGGGCAGAGCCGCCCTGGTTCAGGGGGGAATTTGATGGGGATCCGGACCAGCTAGCTCTATTTCTTGATTCAGCTAGATCTATCTAGAACATTATGGATACCTCTACCCCCTCTCCTAGAGCCATGGTGAATGCCATTTCTGACTGGCTGAAGGAAAAAGCAAGATGATGGCTAGCAATCCTCCACAAGAGAACCCCCCCCCCCCCAACTGCATGACACAGATGATTTCCTACAACTGCTAGAGGCCAGATTTGAGGAGGCAGAGGTTGACCCATATGCAGAAAATGAACTCAGCAACCTAAAGCAGGGAGGGCGACCCATCAAGGAACACATCCATGAATTCAGGAGAATTAGTTGGAAGCTACCCCTTTTGCCTGAAAAGATTTTGGTTCATTTTTTCAGAACAAGCCTGGATCAGCAAAATTAGCAAAGTAACTGCCTATCATGACATCCCCAACAGATTCTCTGAGTGGTTCTGAGTAGCCACAAAAGTTGACGGCATTACACACTAACAATATGAGGAAGCCACCGGGAACCAGAGATAGAGGGCAACTAGACCAGAGGCCACCAAACCAACAGGATGGCACACCACAATCTGCCCCAAGACCAACCCTCTCATGAAGCCCAATTAAATGCTACCAATGTGGAGGAGTAGGGCACATAACAGCGGTGTACGCAACCCCAGATTCAAAACCACCACCCAGGGCATGACCTGAATGAGGCCCCAGATGTGCCACCAACGCATCCCAGAGGGTTCTTCAGGTTGCAGAGGTCCCTCTCCAGCCAGCTGAAGACAATGATGACCAGTCACTGGATCTTTACGACGAGGGGGAAGTGGACTGATTCCCCTTTTGTTTTCCCAATATGGCTTATGGCCCCAAAGAAAGGGAATAAGGGAGTTTTCCAAGCCTTAATAGATTGCTGGATTGAGGCTGAACCAGATGCCTGCTCAATCGGACCATAGTCCTAAAACTGGGGATCAGAGCGAAAAAGCTATCCCATCGGATCCGGTTCGAACAAGTAGATGACTCCCTACTGGGAGGAGCCTACACCACTTACTTAACTGAACCAGCGAGACTAGAGCTAGTGGAGCACTGGGAGACCATTTGATTTGTAGTAGCTCCCAAAATGACAGATGCAGTCATACTGGGACTTTCCTGGCTAGATAAGTGAGGCCTGACCATAATGGTGGCAAGAGAGCAGCCATAGGTTTAGGAAAGCAAAGGGCTCCCAACCCCTTCCTCACCATCAAATGGAGGCACCGCCAATGCAAGCAACCCCCCCCCAAGAGTTCACCAGAACAACTGGCAGACACCTTCGACAGAACCCCAGAGGTCGGACAAATCCCCAGAGACTATCAAGACCTTGCTAAAGTATTCAGTGAGACTGAGCATGACATCCTATCCCCCCCACTATGCACCAGTGGTGGGATTCAAAAAAAAATTTCTACCAGTTCTGTGGGCATGGCTTGGTGGGTGTGGCAGGGGAAGGATACTGTAAAATCCCAATCCCTCCCCACCCACTAACCTGCTTTCCATCTCTGTTCTCCTGTGCAGGGCAACAAAAGAAGACCCAGCAGATCAGATGGGACTCGGGAGGCAGATGGGGATGGGGCCAATCAGAGGTGGCATTTAATGATTCTCCGAACTATTCAAAATTTCCACTACCAGTTCTCCAGAACAGGTCAGAACCTGCTGAACACTCCCTCTGGACTGCACCATACAAATCATCCCCAGGACAGTTATTAAAGCCCCAAATGTATGCCATGACACCTCGTAAAATGTAAGAAATACACAACTATATAGACAAAAACTTAAAAAGAGGTTTCATCAAACTGACCAAGCCACAGGTTTCAGCCCCAGTCCTGTTCAAAGAAAAAAAAGATGGGACCATGAGATGGTGCATTGATTTTAGGGCCCTCAGTGGACTGTGTGTACACGACCTATATCCCCTCCCTCATATTAAGGACATGCTATCTCACCAGGCTGGTCTTCACCAAATTAGACCTCAGAGAATCATTCTATCATCAGAGAGGGAGATGAATGGAAAACAATCTTCAACTGCCCCCAAGGGAGTGTCCAATTCAAAGTCATGCTTTTTGGACTAAGGTGCCCCAGTGGTATTCATGCAATTAATTAACAAGGTGCTACACAAACATATTTATAAAGGGGTCCTTGTCTACTTGAATGACATTCTCATCTCCACTAAGACAATGGACGACCACATACCCCTAGTGAGCCAAGTACTGGAAAAACGTCTAGCAGCAAATCAGTACATCAAGCTGTTGAAATGTGAATTTCACCATGCATAGTTGAACTACCTGGGATACTGAGTCTCAAATAAAGGCATAGAGATGGACCCAGCCAAAATACAAGCCATCCTCGGTTGGCAAGCCCCTCGGACCCACAGTCAGCTACAAAGCTTTATGGGGTTTGCAAACTTCTGGCAATTCATTCCCTCCTTCGTGAGGGTTGCCAAACCTATGACAGACCTTCTAAAGACAGGGAGCACATAG
Source organism: Hydrophis major (assembly GCA_033807585.1). Taxonomy (NCBI): domain Eukaryota; kingdom Metazoa; phylum Chordata; class Lepidosauria; order Squamata; family Elapidae; genus Hydrophis; species Hydrophis major. The sequence continues at coordinate 69,310,668 of CM066343.1, read as the reverse complement.
ATGAAATCTCACCCAGGATAAACCCTACAGTGGGACCTAACCTGCCAAAAATCATTTGAAACACTGAAAGAACTGTTTGCAAAAGAACTGGTGCTGAAGCACCCTGACCCCGAACAACCCTTCATCATACAAGCAGATGCCAGTGACGTGGCAGTGGGAGCAGTGTTACTCCGAAGAAACGACCAAGGAAACCTATAGCTCTGTGCCTATACATCCTCACAGACATAAACTCACAGATAGGCTGTATGGGAGAAAGAGACTGTTGCAATAAAATGGGCACTGCAGACCTGGTGTCACGTGCTGGAAGGGGGCCAGAAGCCATTCGAAGTTTGGACTGACCATAAAAATCTGGAAAGCCTTAGGACCCTGTGAAAACTATCACCCAAACAAGTCCACTGGGCCCAATACATCAACTGATTCGACTTTGTGCTAAAACACATCCTGGGGGGAAAGAACTTTCTGGCTGATGCCCTCTCTTGCATGCCCCAGTATAAATGCGAAAAGGAGAAAATTATAAATGCCATCATTCCCCCTATCTAAATAGTTGCCCAAGTAACCACCAGACGATGATGATGCAACTGATAAGACTGATCCACTACGACTTAGCCATGAAATTAAAAACTGAATTGCTAGCAGACCATTGGTTCCAGGACAATCAACACATCTTAACAAAAAGAGATGACCTAGCCTGGAAAGGAACAAAACTCTATGCCCCAGAATCCCTATGTATTCTAATCCTTCAGAGGAGCCATGATGCCAAACTGGTAAGCCACTTCAGGTTCTTAAAAACTTTACAGTTAGCTCGGAGGCAATTCTGGTGGCCTGGCATAAAGACATGGAAAGCTGTGTGAAGAGTTGCATCATATGCACCACAATGAAAAAATGACCAGAACCCCCCCCCCCCCGGGATTGCTACAGACAGTTGCGGAACCAACAAGGCCATGGGAGGAGATCACAATGGATTTCATAGTAGAGTGACCGAAAAGTGGAGGTAACATGGTGATCTGGATTATAATAGACTTATTTTTCAAACAGGCGCATTTCATACTGTGCAGCAGGCTACCCTCAGCCTGCCAGTTAGCCAAGCTGTTCCTGAAGCACATCTATCGCCTGCATGGAGTGCCACAAAGAATTATCTCAGACAGAGGGGTCCAATTCATGGCCAAATTTTGGAGGGAGTTCCTGTGGTCTATTGGGTCATCCCAGGGTCTTAGCTCAGCTTTTCATCCAAGCACCAATTTGGGGGGGGGGGAGAAATTGAACGCCATGGTAGAGCAGTATCTGAGGTACTGCATGAATTATCAGCAATCCAATTGGGCAGACCTCTTGTCTTTTTTCCCAGGCTGCGTACAATAATGCTGTTCACAATAGCATGGGACTAACCCCTTTCAAGGTAGTGAGCAGCATGGACTTCATCCCAATACCTGAGTATCCAAGGAATCCCCCCTCCTCAGTCAGCCTGACCGATTGGATGTCAACACTGAAAGCAACTTGGGAAAATGTAAAAAAGGTGAGGGCAAAAGCAGCACAAAGCTATAAAAAAAACAAGCAGACAAACACCAGGCCCCCCAAAGACCATTCCAGGTAGGGGAGTTCCACCAAGTACTTGAGGTTAAGGCTCCCTAGTAAGAAGTTGGAGCCAAAGTTCATGGGACCTTTCCCCATAGGAAAGGTCATCAACCCAGTCATGGTGCAACTGAAGTTGCCCCGACCGTTAGGGAAAATACACCCGATATTCCATAGTAGCCTCTTAAAACCTGTGGTGGGATCAACCCTGAGGCCACCATCTTGTGAAGCCCCAGACCCCATGGTCATAGGAGGCCAAACAAATTATGAAGTGCAGCGAATCAATTTGAGGTGGCACAGGAGACAACTCCAATATCTAATCAAGTGGAAGGGCTACCTGTTATCAGAGGCATCTTGGGTAAAGAGTAGGAATGTCCAAGCTGATTGCCTTGTGACGAGGTTCCATGCAGAAAACCCAACCAAATCTGGGGTGGTGGTTTCACAACCTTAAGTTCTATACCTGTAATAAATCTTTTGTGTTGTACAGGTCACATTCAAGAAGTGAGGGGACCTGAATGTCAACTAAAAAGATACCCCATTTGTCTTTATAGCTGCCAGAAAAAGGGAGTGGGGGAAAACAAGGCATTCTTGAAATGCCTAGATAATCACCTTGGCAGCCCAAAGTTGCCAGAGCATAAGAAGGTTATTGGATAACATGATGGATGACTCTTGGAGACGGATGTGCCACATTGGAGAAGTCACACCCAGGGGGTGGGGGAAAGACCAGGCTCAAGGGGGAAATGTATGATGCGATTTAGTATCTGCTGCACCCAGCCACTCACCAACATGGCAATTTCTAATAAACCAGTTTATTTTTTCTGAGATGTGGCTAGAGCTTTTGATTTGAATGAGGGTGGATTTGTTGGAGCACTGACAGTTTTATTTCCTTGCAAACAATCTTTCTTTAAGTACCATCGATTTTGCTGTCCTGTTTCTTGCTTTTTAGAAAAACTTTGTTGGGCTGTAATCCGATCTCTGCAGAAATGCTGTCTATTGCTTTGGAATGTGCAGACATCTTGTTTGTTGCTCTTTTCTCTTTGCTCCTTGGGACCCAACCTCAGGAATTTCTCCTCGTGGCTGTTTCTAAAATGCCATTTGTTTTCTTCAGAAAGCAAACAGGCTTTAAGGGCTTCTGTTAGGAATGGAAGTCACCTAACAGTTGGGTTGGAAAATATATAAACCAGGATAGACAACTTAATTCCCTCTTTAAGGGAATGCTAAAATTGTAATTGGGTGTGCTTCCTCAATCAGCCATAAGGTGGAGCCAGAAACCTGGGTTGTTCTGTTCTGTTGTTGCTGAGAGTGTTGCTGTTCCTGCATTTCCATATTGACTGTTACTGATCATCATTATTCTTGGATTGAACTGTTTATGATATTGGACTTTGTTATTTGGATTATCCCTGAACTGAAAACTGACTGCTTTAACCATGAATGACTTGGACTGCTTGTTGGACTTTGCTTAAACATTTATTGGAAGTAAAAACCCACATTTTACTATACAGTGTATCTGTGTGCTGGTTGTGTGTTATTCTTCACCACTCTCACTACATCTCCCTGTGTGCGGTCATTCTCCTAATGGGGAATTATCTCAACACTGGTTATGGGCCCAGGCCATACCAGGCTCAGATAACTGAGAGTTGGTGTGAATGCACAGTACAGCCCTTTATTGTTTAATTGTGGGTCACTATCCTGGTAAAGATGGCACAAGACCCATCAACAAGTTTATCACTGATAACCCGGTTGGAGGGAACAAACTATGTTTCCTGGTCTATGAAGTGCAATCTACTTATGCATAGAGAAGGGTTATGGAATGCAGTTCAAAATCCACAGGATGTAAATGCTTGGGATCCAGATGATGAGGACATTAGCTGACTTTAAACGGATCAATGAACGAGCTCTTTGTATATTTGGACTAACACTGAGTGACCAGTAGCTAGTCCATATTCGTGGAGAAGAGTCTGCTGTTAGGTGTTGGGAGAATTTGAAGAGGATTTATGTTTGTGACAGTGTAGGTGCACATATACATCTTACACGTAAACTTTTTAGAGCACGTCTTCTGAAAGGTGAAGATATGTTAGCTCATTTGAACTTCATGAAAAGAACTTTTCAGGAGCTACGTGAAAAGGAATTGATATTTTCAGAGCTGCATCAGGTTTACATCATTCTTTCCTCATTGAATGAAAGTTATGATGATTACGTATCTTCACTGGAAGTCCTGACCAGAGATAAAGTGACATTGACTTACATAACTGGAAGGTTGTTAGAAGAGGCAAGAAGACGGCTGGATAGGGACCAATTGAGAAAGAAACAACCACAAGAAGAGGATTTGTTTTCAACTGCCTATACTGTTAGGAAATGTTTTTCTTGTGGGGCTAGGGGACATATAGCTAGATTCTGTAAGAAGGGAAAATTATAGAATACTGGTAATCACCAGAAGGATAAAAAGAATGTTAGTTTAGCTATGTATAGCAATTCAACTGTAAACCATGATTTGTGGGTTATTGATGGTGGAGTATCGCAGATGGATGGAGGTCTATTTGACAGTAACATCTAAGTTTGTCAACAATGGAGGCTGAATTCTCATATTTGTCTTTATTATGTACAGATTTAGTTTATTATAAGCAACTATTGAGTGATATGGAAATTGATGTAACAGATTCTATTGTTGTTTAGGAAGACAACCAATAGCAATACAGATGGCTTCCAATCTTGCTGTAAAGACAAGATCAAAACACACAGATTTAAGATATTTAAAATGTGAGACAGTGTGTGCAAAGTAAGATGATTAAGCTGGAATAATGTATGTCAGAAAATAACATCGCAGATCGTTTTACAAAAGCCCAAGGCTCTGTAAAGCATAAGGCTTGCTATGAGGATTATGGGCTTAGAATGTAAGGTTGTATATATTGTCCTACCCAAAGGGGTGAATGTTAGGAATGTAAGTCACCTAATATTTGGGTTGGAAAATATATAAACCAAGATAGACATCTTAATTCCCTCTTTAAGGGAATGCTAAAATTGCAATTGGGTGTGCTTCCTCAATCAGCCATAAGAAAACCTGGTTTGTTCTGTTCTGTTGTTGCTGAGAGTGTTGCTGTTCCTGCATTTCCATTTTGACTGTTACTGATCATCGTTATTCTTGGATTTGATGTGAGTCTTTTACTGAACTGTTTATGATATTGGACCTTGTTATTTGGATTATCCCTGGACTGAAAACTGACTGCTTTAACCGTGAATGACTTGGACTGCTGGTTGGACTTTGCTTAAACGTTTATTGGAAGTAAAAACCTACATTTTACTATACAGTGTATCTGTGTGCTGGTTGTGTGTTATTCTTCACCACTCTCACTACATCTCCCTGTGTGCGCTCATTCTCCTAACGGGGAATTACCTCAACAGCTTCCATTCATAAGTCCTGTTCTGGTTTGCACTCAAAAATAGCTGAAACAATGTCCCATGTTTCATCAAGACACCAACAGCACCTTGTGAAATTCAGGAATTTGTATTCCATGCTGTTCCAACTCAATAAATAAAGTCTGCAAGTGCAACAAATGCTGCTCAACACTTGCTTGTGGCTGCAGCCAGGCTCTGTACAATTGTTTCAATAATTGCACAATATTTCATGCTCATGAACTCACATGCACATTTCTCAATTTCAGCCAATCCTCATTTGCAGTCTTTAAATCATCTACATTCAAGAATTGTTGGGAGAAGGCGGAGCTTCATCACCGTGATACAGCTGCGATCTCGGGGCTCCGAGATCACAGCTGATATCTTTGCCCCTGGTCGGTCCCAATGGACCTAAACCGTCTCATAGTGACGGTGACAGTAAGGGGCACATTCTGCAGATTCCGGGGACATCGCAAGTCCCTGGTCGATCCAGAAGAATCCCCTTTGCCAACGGTGGAGAGGCAGCCATTAGGCTGCTGAAGCTGGGACAGCTCTGGAAGAACGGGATAGAAAGAAGTGTATCGGCTGGTGAGGATCTTTTTTTTTTGCTTGGGACTTAAGAACACTCTGATATGAGAAGAAATCTGTAAACTTATTGACAGAATTTGATTTAGCAGCGATTTTTTTTTTTAGTAATGTCAAAGTGAGGCTTAGCTTTTTATTTTTACTTTTTTTTTCTTTACTGAATTTCTATTGCGATCTAGGTAATCAGACTGGTTTTTTTTCTTTTACATTTTTATATTTACTTGCTTTCTCTTCGCCTTTCTGACTGTTTATATTTTTTAAAATAGAGGCCCCCTTTAATATTATTTTTTAATATACACAAATATACATACATACTTTTTTTCTCTCTTTTTAGGCTTTTTTCAGGGGGGAAGAAGGGGGAGTGGATTGAAGAAACTTTGTAACACTGCCAACTAAAGGCTTGAAAATATTCTGTTTGAAGTTGAAAAATATTCTGTTTGAAGTTGAAAAACTTTTGTTTGAAAAACTTTTCTCAAGGCTACTGGAAATGATAAGTTAGAGGGAAGAGTACTGGAGGATGTTTATACAGGTGCTCTTTGGAATTTCTATTATTAAATGGATATTTGAAGTTTGGCTTTGAAATTTGTGGAGAAGTCAAATAAGAGCCTTGGATAAATAAAAGGCAGCGTGTGTCTTTTTTTTTTTTAACTCCTTATTAATTGTTTCATCCCTCCCCTCCAACCCCACACTACTTTGTAATATTGATATATTTATTTTTTATCTTTTATTATCTTTTATTTTTATTTTTTTTAAAGGGGAAGCCTCAGAATATTCTTTTTTTGTTTTTTTGCTTTTTTTCATGGGGATGTCTGCCGTTTGATTTCTATTTTTGACTTATTTTTATGGCTTTTTTTCATTTTCTGAGGTTTTTCAATTGGATTAAGGTGGGAAGAATTTGAAGAACTCTCTTTTTCTTTTTTTTCTTTTCCTTTTTCTTTGCTTATTATTTTTTTGATATTATTGGGCTTTATTTTGCTTCTTTTTTTCTCTTTATTTTTTAATTTTTACTTTTGAATTATATTTGCGTATTTTACAATTGGATTAAGGTCTTGAAGAACCTGAAGAATTTTTTTTTTCTTTTTAATTTTGGGCTTTTTACTTATTACTGGTTTTGTTTTTCGTTTTTTGTGGTGTTTTCCTTTTTTTAAATTGGATTATAATTGGCTACCTCACTAATTGGATTAAAAGACCCGGAAGACCCTGAGTTATCGAAATGAGTAAGAAAATTTTACCTTCGGGCATCTCAACTTCTGCTCCTGTCTCCCTGTCATCTGGAGGACGACTCTCAACAATGGTGAAGCAAGACAAAGCGCAAGTGGATTTAACGATGGTTATGCAAGTAATACAAGATCTTAAAATGAGTATGGAACAAAGAATGGAGAGTATTGACCAAAGAATTGGAAAGATGGATGAGAAATTTGAAAATTTTCAACAAATGATGGTGAAACATGATGAGAGAATCCAAAAAAATAGAAGAGAAAGACAAGCAAAGAGATGATATAATTGGGAATATCAATAACAGATTAACAATGGTCGAACAAGAAAAAAGTGGGATGTTGAAGTGGGAGATGAACAGGTCAGAATTTTATCTTAGATTCCAAAATATCGAGGAAGAAAAAGGACAAAACTTGGCGGCAGTAATGATTGAAATTTTGGCTGGAGTCTTGGAAATAACAGAGGAAAAGATGATGGATGGAATAGATGTGATATATCGAGTCTTCACAAGATATACGATAAGGAACCAATTACCAAGAGAGGTTCATGTTAGATTCACTAAAAAAAACTATTAAAAACCAAATATTACAAGTGGTAAGAGAGAAGGGGTTGAAATATAAAGGCAAAGAGATTCTGGTCTTAAGACAAGTACCTAGAAAAGTGAGAGAGATTAGAAGAGAGTATCGATTTTTGACTAAAATGCTATTGAAAAAAGAGGTGAACTATGGATGGCTGATTCCAGAAGGATTAATGTTTACATGGCAAGAACAGAGACACAGAATTGATTCAATTGCGAAAGCAGAAATGTTTCATAAGGAATTTTTCGAAAGAAGAGAAATGGAGATAGAAAGAGAAAAGATTTTAACTGAATTTGAAGAGGACCAAATGGAGATGGAAAAAGAAGAAGGCGCAATAGGTGGACAAATAGAGATCAAAGAACAACGTGAAATAAGATCCACGAGAGCTGTTAGACCTAAATATAAAGCATAAGCATGGGGGGAAAAAACTGATTTCCATGAATATAAATGGACTGAACTCAGCTATCAAAAGAAGGAAAACTTTTTATAAATTAGAGAAGCTAAAATTTGACATAATTTGCTTACAAGAAGTACACATTAAAAAACAACATGAACAATTATTGATACGACCAAAGTTAGGGAAAATATTCACTTCTCTGACTCATTGTAAGAAAAGAGGAGTGGTTTTGTACATCAAAGAAATCATTCCAGCCAAATTGATTTATACTGATGAAGACGGAAGAGTATTAATAGTTGAAATAGTGGATAATAATATAAAAACACTCTTGGTTGCAATTTATGCCCAAATGATAAACAAGAAGAATTTTATAAAAAATTACATATGAAAATAATTGAACTGGACTATGTTAACATACTTATGATGGGGGACTTTAATGGAATTGTAGACAATAAACTGGACTATACAGTAAAAACAACACGACAAAATAGGAAAACTCTCCCTTTTTCAAAATGACAGAGGAACTAAATTTAAAAGATATATGGAGAGAAAGAAATGCTAAAACTCAACAATATACTTTTTATTCAAACAGGCATTTATCGTGGTCCAGAATAGATATGATTTGGACATCAACAGAATTACTATCTAATATTCAAGAAATAAATATTGAAACAAGTACATGGGCAGACCATAATCCAATGACAATTAAATGGAAAGGACAAAAAAGAAGATCTAGATGGACGTTAAACAATACTATTTTAAAGGAAAAAGATTTTATACAATGGATGGAAAAAGAATTGGCCTTCTTCTTCAATGAAAACAAAAAAGAAGATACTTCAATACAGAATGTTTGGGATACAATGAAGGCATATGCAAGAAGATTAATAATTGATTATACAAAGAAAAAGAACATTAGGAAAAGGCAAATGATTAAAGTTTTAGAAGATGACCATAAAAAATTGGAAAAAGAATTACAGAAGATGCCACAGAAAAAAGATATCAAACTTAAAATGGACATATTTAAACATAAAATGTATCAAGCAGAGAAAGAAGAACTGGCACAAAAAATTAGAAGTGCTAAACAGAACTATTTTGAAGATGCAAATAGGCCAGGTAGATGGTTAGCATATAAGTTGAGAAAAGAGAAAGAGTCAAGGAAAATATCACAGTTAATAGATAATCATGGTCAAATTTGTTATGGTAATAAGGAGAAAAAGGCAATCATTTGAGATTTTTTTGGACAATTATATAAACAGGAGGATCTTGATGAGGAAAAAATTAAACAGTATTTACAAAATGCTAACCTACCTAAGATACCTGATGAAACTCGGAAAATGTTAGAAAGTGCTATAACAATGATGGAATTAACCGAAGCACTTAACAGACAGAACAATGGAAAAGCACCAGGACCAGATGGTTTCCCGGCAGAATTTTATAAAACATTACAAGAATCGTTGAGCATTCCAATGCAGACTATAAAATCTTTGCTTCAATCTTGGCAGAAAGGCTTAAAAAATATCTAAATAACTTTATTCACTCTGATCATAATGGATTTTTACCAAAGAGACAGATTAAAGACAATATGAGGGTAATCCTGGACACATTGGAATATTATGAGGCACACCCAGAAAAACAAATGGCTTTGATATTCTTAGATGCCCAAAAGGCATTTGATAATGTGAACTGGAGATTTATGTTATGACTATTGGAACAAATGGGCTTTGCTAGAAAATTTGTCCAAGCAATAGAAGCCGTATATTATAAGCAAACAGCAAAAGTAATGATAGATGGAGAATTCACACTCTATCAATATTAAAAAAGGTATAAGACAAGGATGCCCATTATCTCCTTTGTTATTTGTATTGACCTTGGAAGTCTTAAATAGAAATATTAGAGAGGATATAAACATAAAAGGAATGAAAGTCAAAAAGGAGGAATTCAAATTGCAAGCCTTTGCGGATGACTTGGTCTTTATTTTGGAAGACCCTTTAGAGACAGCTTTAAAACTATTGGAAAAGATAGAGACATATGGTGAGATGGCTGATTTAAAAATAAATAAAGACAAAACAAAGATTCTGACAAAGAACATGTTATTAAGACAAAGAGAAGAGCTGGCAGATTTATTGAAAATTCAAGTTACGAACAAAGTTAAATATTTGGGGATATATTTGACGTCAAGATGTACTACACTGAAAGAGAATAACTATATTAAGCTTAAACAGCAGATAGCATCCCACCTGAAAAAATGGAAAAACCTACAATTGTCATTGATAGGTAGAATTTCAACAATCAAGATGAATATTTTACCCAGAATTTTATATTTGTTCCAAACAATACCAATTAGGTTAAGTAAGGATTACTTCGAAGAATTAAATAAAATTGTGTTGAAGTATATATGGCAAGGCAAGAAAGCGAGAATAAAATTAAAACTTTTACAGGATGCTAGAATTAGAGGAGGATTTGGCCTGCCTAATTGGGAGTTGTATTATCAAGCTGCAAACTTAATGTGGGTTAAAGAATGGATAACGTTAAGAAAGACTAGATTGTTGACATTAGAAGGTCATGATTTATTATTGGGTTGGCATGCTTTTTTATGGTATAAGGGAACTAAATCACAGGGTTATTTCAGAAGGCATTATATACGGGAATCGTTATGGTTGAATTGGGAGAAAACTAAGAAACAATGTTATTTGAAAATTCCAGTTTGGTTATCAACTATTGAAGCTTTTTCGTATCCTATAACTTATAAGAAGGAACAAACAGTTAGATATGGGGAAATATTGGATGAAAAGGGTGAACTTAAAACGATGCAAAATTTAGAAGAACAAGGTATAAAGATGAATTGGTTTTCATATGCGCAAATACATGCAAGGTATCTTAAAGATTCTAAAACAGAAGGATTTTATGATAAATTGACTGACTTAGATAGGATTTTGACAGGTACTGATGAAAAAGTGATTAAAAAATTATATAGTTATTTGTTGGAAATTAAATTAGAGGAAGAACAAGTTAAAGAAACAATGATTGCTTGGGGGAAGAATTTTGGATATGGGATTGATTTAGAGAAATGGCAAAAATTGTGGTCACAAAATTATAAAATGACAATGTCAACAGCATATAAAGAAAATTTGTATGAGATGTTTTACAGGTGGCACTTTCCCCCAACAAGAATAGCAAGAATGTTCAAGAATAAATCTGAAAAGTGCTGGAAATGTCATCAGATATCTGGCTCATGTTACCATATGTGGTGGACTTGTGAGGAGGCCAGGAAATACTGGACTAAAATTCACATATGGCTGGAAAAAATGACAAAGAAACACATAGATTTGAAACCAGAGATTTTTTTTTTTGGGAATCGTAGCTGATATATATAATAAAAATTTAAACTATTTGATTGTAAATGTATTAACAGCAGCTAGGATTGTATTTGCTAAACATTGGAAGAGTGAGAAAATACCATTAGAGGAAGAAATTATTCAGAAAATATTGGAATGTGCTGAAATGAGTAGATTGACATTTGAAATTAGAGAACAAGAAGATAAACAATTTTATGAAGTTTGGGATCTCTTTTATCAATGGTTAGATCATACAATATAATAATAGAATATTTAGAAATTTAGGAAATAATGAATATATAATTTTTCTTGGTTTTGATAATTTTTAAGAATATTTTATTAAGATAGATTTGGTATGATTCTGATTTGTTATAAAATAATTTAATTTAATTATAGTTATCTTGCTTAAGTATGAATTAGTAAAATTATAGTCAAATGATTGTTTAATAATGATATTAGGATATTTTATTGATGATGGATAATATGAGTTATTATGTAATATAATTATTTTGATGACTATGAAATGGATGCACAAAAGGGAGTGGTAAACCAACCGATACACTGTAAATTTATGAAGAATGATATAATTTTTTTTGTTATGTTTTATGTCTTATATGTTTTTTGTCTGTTGTTAAAATCAATGAAACTTTTACCAAAAAAAAAAAAAAGAATTGTTCATCTTCTAAACTTAAGATGATGTTGGCTAGTGCTTTATCATGCTGCTTTTGATATGCTTCTGCTAATGGAGCCTGGGGTGGATTAATAACAATATCCCAGAGCTCCTTAGCCTTCAGGAAGCATTTCCATTTTGCAGCCGAAATAATATAATTCTTCTGTCCCAAATGAGGCAGAGAGCTCTCCGTGAATCCAACAGCCATCCTGCAAGCTTTCTCAGACTTGTTCTTTTTTTCTTTTAACACAGGCTCTCCTTCAGCTTAATTATGGTGCAGTCTTACTGTGTGCTTGCTATGCTCTAGACCCATAACCTGTTAGAGTTTGGAGCAATCCAACCAGCACACAAGTAAATAATTCAACAGGATTCATTTATAGAAGAAACATCTTTATATACAGTAATATACAATATGATGCATGTATATAATACCGATGCATCAGATGTTAGAACCAGAACTCAGAATCCAGAAGTCATAATCACAGAAGCAAAGATCTAAGGACGAATTAACTCTTATATACAGACCAGTAAGCTAAGCCAGGCTCTGAGCTGTCACCCATGGTTCTGTTTCTTAGTCACCAAACAATTCCCATTGGCTGACCTGTTACCATATTCCAATTCATAAAGTCTTATACACTGACAAAGTTCTCTCTGAGTTTATTAAAATCAGCTCTTTTAGAAGCTAAGACTCTGGTATCATTATGTTCTATTCCTTGTGTTTGCATTATGTTGAATTCTAGTATGACATGGTCACTCTCAACCAGAATTCCTGCATTTTTCAAACCCCTCTATTCCTTCTTCTCTGTTTGTAAGAATTAAGTCCAGTATGGCTGTCCCTCTAGTTTCCTCCTCTATCTTTTGGACAACAAAGTTGTCAGCTAGGTTGGTTAGGAAATTATTTGATTTCTTACTTGGTACAGAATTTGTTTCCAATTGATGTCAGGATAATTGAAGTTCCCCATTACGATTGTAATGAGCTTCCTATATTTTTTGCATACAAATTAAAGAACCCTTTTCCAACAGTGACTACAACATGATACACTTTTGTTTCAACATATGTCCACACAAAAATCATCACAATGACGGAATCCCCAATTACAACTTCAAAAAAGGCAACTATGATCTTATAAACAATGATCTCTCATCCCTTGATTGGCAATTTTTATTCACTGGATGCAATACTGTAAAAGACCATTAAAACATATTTTTACTTGAAGTCAAAAGAGTCATCGAACAATATAACAACTCCCCAAACCAGAAAAAACAAATTACCCATAAGAATAAGGAAGCATCAATCCAAAAAGAAATCACTTTGGCGGAAAAACAAATCTGGTCATGTTGCCAACTTCAAAAGCTGATACAAAAATTTATGCCACCAGATAAAAACTGGATGCACCAATTATCACATTAAACAAGAAGAAAACCTTCTACGCACCAATTCCATCCATACTTTCTACAATTTTGTAAACAACAAACTAAAAGACTCAAGGTCCTTCCAATCCCTGAAAGGACCTAATAGTAAAATGGACACTACTAAAGCTAAACTCTTTAACACATTCTTTGGCTCAGTATTTGTAAACAGCAATGGATCATGCCCAGTATTTCCTAGTTGAACCACAGACAACTACAATGATCTAATACATATCGATTTTACAGAAGACAATGTTGAAAAAGCACTATGCAATCTAAAACCATCTCTATCTATTGGACTGGAAAGAATATGTGCCTACTTCTTAAAAAAGCTATACAGTGCCATAGCCAAACCTCTAAGCATAATCTTTGAAAAATCTTTCAGGACCAGCTCCTTGCCAAAACTATGGTCACAAGCCACGGTCATCCCCATCTTCAAAAAGGGAGACCCCAGCCTAGTTGAAAATTACAGACCAATCTCTTTATGCTGCGTCACCTGTAAAGTCATGGAATCAATTATTAACCAATTCATTATCCTCCACTTAGAGACAAACACTCTCTAATAAACAATTTGGTTCCAGAAAAAAACTATCCTGTAATCTGCAACTCTTACACTGCAAAAACATTTGGACTACACAACTCAATCAGGGCAAAGCAATAGACGCAATCTACATAGACTTCTATAAAGCCTTTGATTCAGTGGTACAGGACAAACTACTCCTAAAACTAAAATCTTATGGTATCTCTGGACACCTGCATAACTGGATAGAAGCATTCCTGTCAAACAGACAACAAATGGTCAAAATTGGAAGAGTCCTATCAAATTCTGTACCTGTCAACAGTGGTGTCCCCCAAGGCAGTGTTCTAGGATCAACTCTTTCCATACTCTACATAAATTACTTCTGTGATCATATTAAGAGCAACTGTGTTCTCTTCATTGATGATGTAAAGCTATTCAACACCACAGACAATTACTGCTACCCTTCAAAAAGATCTTGACTATGTATCAGAATGGTCAAACAAATGGCAACTTCAAATCTCAACAAATAAATACTCTGTCCTACATATTGGCAAAAAATATCAGAAAATAAAATACAGGCTGAATAGTCAAGACCTTGTTGATGATCCAAACTCTGTCAAGGATCTTGGAGTAATCATCTCTAATGATCTAGGTGCTAGAGCCCACTGTAACTACATAGTCGATAAGGCATTAAGAGTTGTTAACCTAATCTTACGTAGCTTTTTCTCTGGTAATATTACACTAATAACTAGAGCATGCAAAACATTTGCTAGACCAATACTCGAATAAGCTCATCAGTCTGGAACCCACATTACATATCTGATATTAACACAGTTGAGAAAGTCCAGAAATATTTCACAAGAAGAGTTCACCACTCCTCTACTCATTGCAGAATATCTTGTGCCACCAGACTCGAAATTCTAGACCTAGAAAACCTAGAACTACGCCGCCTTCGGTCCGATCTAAGCATAGTATATAAAATCATACATTGTAATGTCCCACCTGTGAATGAATACTTCAGCTTCAAACATAACAACATAAGAGCAAACAATAGATATAAACTCAAGGTTAATCACACCAAACTTGATTGCAGGAAATACTTCAGCAACAGAGTGGTCGATGTCTGGAATACTCTACCTGACTGTGGTTTCTTCCCCAAACCCCAAAAACTTTAACCTTAGACTTTCTACTATTGACCTCACCCCTTTCCTAAGAGGTCTGTAGGGGGTGTGCTTATGCACACCAACGTGCCTACTATCCCTGTCCTATTGTTTCTTTAATTTTTTTATTTTTCTTATATCCATGTATTCATAACTATGTTTTTCCTTATACCTATTATCTCGCAAGCAATTGACAAAAAATAAATAAATAAAAAATAAAATAAAATATTTGTTAATCGTTTTGCAAGAGGGCATCTATTTTTTCTGCTTGATTGGGTGTCCTATACCAGAGGTCTCCAACTTTTTGCACCTCAGGGACCACCAAATTCATAATTTTAAATCCACTAATATGATTTATTTAAAAAAAATCATAATTTTTAAAACTAATTTAAAAAATCATATTATTTTTTTAAAATTCATATTTGTTCTGCTGCTGGAGGATGCAGCCCAAGGGATCTCAGGGCCTAGTCATGAGAAGTCCCATGCTCCTAGGAAGATGAGGAAGAAGCTCTCTGGTCCGGTGGCCTCCCACTCTGGCATACCTTGGCAACTAAGTATTTCTTTCTGCCCCCTGCTTTCCTGTTTTGTCTGCTGGATCTACACAGAGGGATATCAACATAGTTTGACCCTGAGGAACTGTCTGTCTAAACCAGATACTTTCTCATGGCTTCCAGGTGGGAGGCCCAAGAGAAAGTACACAGCCTTCCAGGAACCTCTTTTATGCTCCTTCTCTCAAGAAGCTTGGTCAATCTGAGTGAAGGAAGATGAAGAAGGGCAGACTGATCATGGTAAGAAAGTCAGTCCCATATTCCAAAGCTAGTAGCCATAGGACTGGCCCTTTGGTCATCCCAAAGCAGCAGTATGACCAAAGGATCAGTTCTGTGACAACTGCAGCTCTGGAATATGGTACCAACCTATCTGGGGAGGGAAGTCAGTGCTCTGGCTGAATGAGGGGGGCAGGGGGCAAGTGGGGGCTGTCCTAGGGGGCAAAGGTTGGGCAGAGCAAAGGGAAAGGAAGGGCCTCCCTCATCTTTTTGGGGAAAGAGGGAGGATTTAATATTGCTGGGATTCAAAAGAAGTCACACGGTACCTGGAGGCTGGGAAGGTCTGGATGGGGAGACACTGGCTCCCACTCAAATGGAAGAAAAGTAGAACACGCACCCCCATCTGTCTTCTGTCATTTTCATATCTCCTTCAGATCAAAGGAAACCTATCCCCCCTTCACCAAGTGTAGCTGCTTGGAGTTGGGGGAGGGAAGGTGGGCCAGCTGCTTCCATCCCTCCCCCCACCCACACCTTCCAAAGAGACAGAAGAGTGGGCGGGGAGACCGAGCTGAAGGGTCTCAGGGCAACTGCCACTGGGAGTAGAGGCAGAAAGAGAGCTTTGCTCTCCTTGGGGGCAGTGCCCCTCAGCCACCCCTCCAGGGGCTTCTCAGCAGGCAGCTGTCCACAGAAGGACCGTCAACCTCAGAGGGCTGGTTGGACAAAGGCCAGGGAAGTGATTAATTGGGGGGAGGGGAGGGGGAGAAAGTGGGGGCAAGGAGAAGGATTGAGAGAGCTCAGATCTGTGGCTGAGGAAAAGCACCAAACGATGCTGGGGCTCTTCCAGCCTCACCTGGAGGCAGGCAGGGGGGGAGGCTGATACCTTCACCCCCTCCCCCAAAGGGACAGTCACTTCCCTCCACCTTTGCACTGCCGCTTCTGCCACTCCTTGCCTCTCCTGCCCTGAGAAGGGAGCTGGGCACCGCTTCCTCCCCGCCTGATGGCTATGCCCTCAGCAGGAGAGAAACCCACGCCAGAGCCCAGCAGTGGCCGATCAGCTCTTCCCAAGTGTTGCTTCCCCACCCTTGCAGAGCCCGCAGGGGGACCGAGAGAGTCTCCCCCTCCCGCCAAACTGTTGAGCGCTGGACAGAGAGATGATTTTGCAGATAGTTTGGCTGTCTATTAGCGGAGAGAAGCAGCTGGAGTCATTCTTGTCTCTCGAGTGTCCAGCTGAAGTTTCCCACACTGCTTCAGCGTATGCTCCTTGAGAGATGAACATTTGAGGGCCATTTCTCTGCGGACACCAAAAAATGTTCCATGGATCACCAATTGGCAACCAGTGGCCTATGGCAATGTCATTCTTTTTTATTTTATATATTGACCCATTCTAGGAGGTTTTTGTCTTTGGTTTCATGCATTTCTGTAGCAATAGTGATCCTTTACATACAGTGCAACTCCATCTCCTCTTTTATGGGGTTCTGATTTTTTTTAACAGTTTGTATCCTTCTATCTGTATGTTTCAGTCATGGGTTTCATCTCATCAAGTTTCTGTTATTCCAACTATATTATATCTACCTTCATGTATTAATAGTTCAAGTTCACCCTGTTTTTTCCTCAGACTCCGTGCATCTACGCATTTGAGATCTTTATGTCTGACTCTGATTATGCTTCCTATGTCTCCTATTTGGTGTTTGAGTTTGTCTTTTTTCCCATCCCTCATTACTTCATTATTTGACTTGCTTTCTAGGGGTTTTTCCTTGGAATTAGGTCCTGGAGATCCTAAAGATTGGTCACTCTCCCCCCTCAATATTAGTTTAAAGCCCTCTTGATGAGCCAGTCATTTTCCAAAAACATCCTTCCCAGTCTTTGTGAGTGTAGCCCATCCCTTCCCAAAAGCCTGTCATGGAAATAGTACAGAACATAGTCCAGGAATCCAATTTTTTGTTAACACCAACCCTTTAGCCAGTGGTTCACTTCTACAATTCTTTGTTCTCTTACTGGATGTTGTCCTTTCATTGGCAGAACAGAGGAAAAAACTACTTTGTGCACCTAAATCCTTGATTTTCTTGCCTAGTTGCTCGTAATCACTCAATGTTTTCAAGTTCTTTTTTGTGACATTTGTCACTCTGCTAAACAAATAATTCCCTCAACACTGTTCAACTATTTACAAAGTGTACACTACTATTACTGTTAATCTTCTCATCACTCCTTATCACCCATCCCCCCCACTTGTGATTGTAAGATTGTAACTTTATTGCTTGTATCCTTATGATTTATATTGACTGTTTCCTAGTATGATTTGATTGTTGATTGTACCCTATGACTATCATTAAGTGTTGTTCATTATGATTCTTGATTCTTAACAAATGTACCTTTTCTTCATGTATACTGAGAGTATTTACACCAAGACAAATTCCTTGTGTGTCCAATCACACTTGGCCAATAAAGTATTCTATTCTATTCTATTTCTATTCTATTCATGTAATAGTAGAAAAGGGTAGTAATCTATGAGCCTAATTATTTTGGTTAGGTTCTCAGCTATATTCTGTTCCTTTGAGAATAGAATCTCTTATCATTAACACTCATCTTCCATTTTTAGTCTGGGGTGCTTTTCTGTTTATCCCAGGTTGATGTGACTTTTTAGGGATATTGGATGATTCTCTTTTCTAAATGTTTGCATGTTTTCTTTGAGGGGGAGGCTATGAGTCTGAGTATTTTCAACTGGGGGAGAAATCAGTTGCTCAGTTTTAATGGGGCTGCTTCTGATTGGGTTAGATTGGGCTGCAGAGGGTTTGTTAGATGTGCGCTGCTCCCTTCTTTGATTATTGTGTTTCCTTCTATGTGGGACATACTTCTATTTGTCTTCCTCCAACAGTTTATTAGCAGGTTCAAATCCTCTGGGAGTTTTTTGTTCATTATATGGTTCAATTTGGGCATATCTTTCTTGCATAGGTTGGAGTTTGGCTAGAGCTGCCTCTAGACTCCTTACTTTTTCCTCTAGCAGTTCACATAGTTTACATTTAATACATGTATAATTTGGGTGTTCTTTGGGCATATAAGCACATACATGGAATATATATTGTAAACACAATAATATCAGTGGTGGTATTCTACTGGTTCAGCCCGATTCGGCTGAACTGGTAGTAAAAAATGCTACCAGTTTGGCCGAATCAGTATTTCTGATGACCAGCTGGGTGATGATCAGCTGTGTCGCACAATTTAGATTAGGTAGAAAGCAGGAAACCATCAGATTTCTTGTTTTTTAGCTAATCTAAATTGCGCGGCACAGCTGATTTCCCCCCCCCCTTGTACTTACCTTCAAAATGCTTCTTTTTTCACGCCCAGGAGGCTTGCCTGAGGCCCAGTAGGCCAAAAATAGGGTGCAGGGGGGTGCTGCATGGCTCCCCATAGCCCGTTTTTGCTCCCAGGAGGCTTCCCTGAGGCTCACTAAGCCAAAAATGAAGCATGGAGAGGGTGCGACTAAAGAAAAAAGAAGAAAGAAAGAAAGAAAGAAAGAAAGAAAGAAAGAAAGAAAGAAAGAAAGAAAGAAAGAAAGAGGGAGGGAGGGAGGAAAAAAGGAGAGGAAGGAAGGACCACAAACCTTGGCACTTCAGAGGATGCTTTAAAACAGCATGGCAATCCAGGGCTGGAAAGTACCTCAGAGGTCATCTAGTCCAACCCCCTGCTCCAGAAAATGTCTGTCTTTTGACCACCCTACCAAGCTATGCCCGCCAAGCCACACCCACAGAACCGGTAGTAATATTTTTTGAATCTCACTACTGAGTAGTATCAGTCACCTGTTCCATGATTTTGTTTCTTTTTGCTGGTTCTTTTTAAAGTAAAAAGTTTTGTATCTTTCTTTTTTTTTACCCCTATCCTTACTTCTGCCTTTTTGTGCTTGTTTTTCTAGCTTGATATTTAATTTTCTTGTTTTATTTATCCTTTTCTTCCCTATATTTTTAAAAAGTTTTTGATCTCCAATTCCTCCTTACCTTATTATTAAGATTTGTTGTTTATTTGATTGAACTTTATTAATTCTACTCTTCCCTGATTTCTAATGTTCCACTCTTGTACTTATTATTTGCCTATTTATTTGTCTTTTATTTTATATCCTGTGTTTATTTTATTCTCTACTGGGGTCTTCTCTCCTTTCCTATATCCTAGAGAATGGTGGAAGTGGTAGTAGTAACTGTTAAGTTCGGAAGGTCGGACTTCAGAGACGAGAGACTCGGGTTCAGTAACAACAACTCTTTATTAATAGGCTAGATCAAACTCGGGGAAGGTAGCAGCTGCGGCGGCTCTTTTATAGAGCTTGCCGAGGCTTGGCGGCCAATGACATCGCTTTGAGTCTCCCACGCTTGGTTTTAACCAATTGCGACAGACTCTTAGCGAGCCAATCATAACCACCCAGGCTGACCAATCAGGTAGCGGTTAATATGGACCAATAGGAATACAGGGTTTCAAGCCTGCTAATATGGAACACCCCTCCCCTCTTGGTATCGTTCAAGGGGTGGGGTGACGTAGTCACATAAGTAGGCGGGTCTCCACACCTGCCTACTTGACCTGCGCACTTCATTCAGTCTCTGGTCGTCAGCCGGTTTGGGCAGTCTTCGTGTCGCTCTCAAGCTTCCCGATGGAACTGCCTGGAAGGGTGAGCCGGGCCAATAGCTGCGACTCCCGCCTGGTTCACCCGGGTTGGTCGAATTGTTCGCTCCGCTGCTCCCACCTGGACTCTCTGGGCTGGTCGAGCTTGTCTGGCTGCTCCTTCCAGGTGAAGCACACGTCTGCCATGGTTCTGTGTTTTCAGGTGAGTGTCGTTGGTTAATTATTTGGCTTCTGCTTGGGGGGGTGTTCTGCTTGTGATGGGTTTTTGTCTTTTTTGATATTTGCGGTCCCCCCCCCCACTGATTCCTTTGTTAAAGTCAGTGCTGGCTAGCCTTGACCGTAGCTGGTCGATGTGGCACTTCCAGCTTCGTCCATCGGTTGTTTCAAGGTGGTATGACTGGGGTCCAGTTATTTGGGTTATCCATGCAGGTACCCAAAGAGGGTCCCCAGTGAAGCTTTTGGCAAAGACGGTGTCGCCGATGTTGAAGGTGCGATGTCGGCTGGTGGAGCCTGGGGGTTTCTCTGGGTTATATGTGGGATGTAAGCGGTCTAGTGGTGAACGGAGTCTTCTGCCCATAAGTAGTTCCGCTGGGTATTTGTTAGTGGTTTTGTTAGGCGTGATATGTTGTATCAGCAGCATTTTATTAATTTTTTCTTGGATGTTGCCATCTTCTATTTTCTGAATGGTTTTTTTGGTAAACTGAACTATTCGTTCCTCCCGCCCATTCACCGCCGGGTGAGCGGGTGAAGTTAAAGCATGTCTGATGCCACGGGCAGCCAGGTTTTGTTCGAATGCCAGTGCCGTGAACTGTGGCCCATTGTCGGACACTATCACATCTGGCAACCCATGTGTGGCAAAGAGTTTGTTGAATTTTGTTAAGATGGCTTCGGGAGTTGTTTTTTTTCATAGTGCAAACTTCCAGCCAATTTGAATATGCATCGACGGTAATCAGAAATGTGTGTCCCTGAGTGGGGCAGTGAAATGAACATGGATTTGTGACCAGGGGCCTCTGGGTGTTTCTGATTCTAGGGGGGGTGCCGTGGGGGGGTGGATCGAATTTGTTGACAACTGTTGCATGCGGCTACCCATGTTTCGATCTGCTTGTCCATGCCTGGCCACCAAGCGTAACTTCTTGCCAGGGCTTTCATTCAGACGATGCCTGGCTGCCCTTCATGCAGCATGTCTAGTACAGTTTTTTTTGCAAAGTTTCTGGTATCACCACCCGATCTCCCCAAAGTATGCACCCTTTTTGAGAAAAAAGTTCAGTGTGCCGGTTCCTGAAGGCTTTAAAATGTTTGTCCTTGTCATTTTCTGGCCAACCCCGTTCTACCCAGCTCAATACGCATGCCAGTTGTCTGTCCTTTTTTGTTTCGCGGGCAATGTCTGGCGCGGTGAGGAGTGGGCTGGGTAAGCCTTCGATTTGAAGGACTTGTGTAGTGGGTGCTGGGTCTTGCACGTCCGGAAGGGGTGAATGGCTTAAGGCATCGGCATGCGAAATGTTCTTACCGGGGCGGTGTGTGAGCCGGTAATTATAGGTGGTCAAAAACTCAGACCACCTAGTTAGGCGAGGCGGCAGAATATTTGGGGTGGCCTTGTTGCCCGCGAATATGCCTAGCAGGGGTTTATGGTCAGTAATGATAGAAAAGGTCCTACTGTAGATATATTCTTGGAACCTTTTCACTCTGGAGACGATCGCTAGGGCTTCCTTGTCCAGCTGGATGTAGTTTCTTTCCGGCTTGGACAGGGTTCTTGAAAAGAAGGCGATGGGTGCCTCTTTTCCATCTGGTAAGGTATGACTGAGAATTGTCTCCACTCCAAAAGGTGATGTGTCGCAAGTAATTATTAATGGTAAAGTTTCACTATACTGGATGAGGACTGCGTCGGAGGTTAAGAGGTTTTTTTATTTGTTGAAAGGCGTTTTCCTCTCGTTTTCCCCAAATCCAGGAGGCGGTTTTGTCCAAGAGTCTATGCAATGGTTCCGCCTCGGTCGCCTTTTGGGGTAGGAAAACATTATAAAAGTTAATGAGTCCTAAAAACACCTGAAGTTCCACCTTGTTTTTCAGTCTGGGGGCTTCCTTGATGACTTTGAGTTTTTTGTTGGTGGGGTGAATTCCGTGTTTGTCTAGGAGGTACCCCAAGAACTCAACCCTCTCAGTGCATAATTGGCATTTTTCTTTTTTTACTTTCAGGCCAGAGTCTTTAAATTTCTGGAGTACTGCCCTTAGGCATTTTTCTAGTTGTTTTTTGTTAGCCGCTGCCACTAATACGTCATCAAAGTATGGCATTACTCCCTTAATTCCTTGCAATAGCCTTTCCTTGAGGCTTTGGAAGACCCCGAGCGCTACGCTGACACCAAATTGGAGGCAGTTGCATTTAAATGCCCCCCGGTGCATTACAATCGTTTGTGCCTCGGCGGTTTCTGCATCGACCGGCAGCTGTTGATAGGCTTGTGCCAGGTTGAGCTTTGCAAAGACCTGGCCTCCCCCCAGTGAGTGTAAGAGGTGCTGGACTACTGGCACAGGGTAGGCACTTTGCTGCAGGGCATGGTTGAAGGTGGCTTTATCATTCCCACAGATTCTTATGGAGCCATCTGGTTTGATAGGGGTGACTATAGGCATTTCCCAGTGGGTGTGGTCAATGGGCTCCAATATCCCTTGGGGGATGAGCTTATTTAGTTGCTCATCTAATTTAGGCTTGAGTGCAAATGGCACTCGCCATGGTTTGAGGCGGATGGGTGCGACATCTGGGCTAAGATTGAACGAGATTGGGGACCCTTTCTACTTGCCTAAGGTGTTGTCGAAGACCTCTTGGAAATCCCATGCAAGTGTTGCTTCCCAATCTTCCTCGTTCGTGTGGTGGATGCCAGCCATTTCTATCCCTAGCGGCTCGAACCATTGTAGCCCGAGCAAGCTGGGGCAGTCTTTGTCCACAATGGTGAGTGGTAATATGTTGGTACAGCCTTTGAATGTGATTTTGAAGTGCCCGATGCCAACTATGGGAATGCGATTCCCCTGGTAGTCTTTGAGGATCAGCTTTTGGTCATTTAGTTCATGTCGGCATATGCTGGGTATGAGGCGCTTGATGGTGTGCCAGGAAACCATGGAAAGGAAGGAACTGGAGTCTACTTCCATGGTGCAGGGTTGGTCTTCAATGTTCACTACTATGCGTACTTTTCGGGTGTCTATGGTTGAGGAATGGCCGATGACGACTGTTTGATGGGTCTCTTCTCTTCGTGCCAGCTCACTGAATTGTTTGATTCAGCCGTCTCGGTTCCAACAGCTGTCAGTCTGGCGTTCCCGATGCTTGGGGGGTGCCATCTCGTTGTCTGGGGCTGCCTGTTCGGTGCCGTGGGCTCTGGTTGTGTTTATTTCAGCATACTTTTGTGATGTGCCCCTGCTTCTCACAATGCTGACAAATGGCATCAAGGAATTAACATTCAGAACGGGGCTGGTCGCCTCTGCATCCAGCACACTGGAAACTTGACTTACGACCCCGCTGGTCCCGCCGATCGCATTCTGATTGGAGTCGGTGGATTTCTTCCTCCTCGTAGTCACTGTCAGAGGTGGATTCAACGTTGCCGTGATGGGTGGTGGTGTGTTTCTCTGATGTTGGAGCTGCCTCGCTGATGGGATGACGGTTGGTTCCATTTGATCGGTGCATTCGGACCACCGATTTGTAGGTGGCTTTGGCTGCAGTCGCTTCTGCTATGGCATCGGCGAGGGAGATATTGCCTTTGGCCATCAGCTTACTTTGTAGTGCGGGGTCCTTTAGGCCGAGGACAAACTGGTCTCGCATGGCCTTATCGAGGTCCATGAATCCGCACAACCCTCCAAGATCCCTCAAGTCAGCCACAAAATCGCTGATGCTCTCGCCCTCGCGCTGGTCTCGTTGGTAAAAATTGTGCCGGTGAATGAGGGTAGGCACGGCTGGAGTGTAGTGGCTACGGAGAATGGGTGCGAGGTCGTCCCAGTCCATTACCTTGACGTCCGCCAGTTTTGCCAAAGCCTTGGCCATTTTAAATACGGCAGGTCCGCAGTGCATTAGGAATACGGCCCGTTTCTGATTGCCGATTGCGTCCTTCAGGTTGCTGCATTCCAAAAAATCTGAAACCGGTCGATGTAGGACTCCCAGTCTTCAGTGGCTGGGTTAAAGGGTGCGGGTGGCATGGTATTGCTGGCCATCTTGCTGGTCGTTTTCGCGCCGTTTGCCACGTCCTAGATGTCTCGTTGTCTCACAATCCCATCCTCGTCACCAGTGTTAAGTTCGGAAAGTCGGACTTCAGAGACAAGAGACTTGGGTTCAGTAACAACAGCTCTTTATTAATAGGCTAGATCAGACTTGGGGAAGGTAGCAGCCGCGGCGGCTCTTTTATAGAGCTTGCCGAGACTTGGCGGCCAATGACATCGCTTTGAGTCTCCCGCACTTGGTTTTAACCAATCGCAGCAGACTCTTAGTAAGCCAATCATAACCACCCAGGCTGACCAATCAGGTAGTGGTTAATATGGACCAATAGGAATGCAGGGTTTCAAGCCTGCTAATATGGAACAGTAACAATAGAAGCTCCATCACCGGGTTACTATCTCCCATTCTACTACCTTTACTGAGTCAGCCATCTCTTGGCTGGGTATTGATATTTCTAGTTGCCCTAACCAGAAACTTTTTCAAAATTATATTTTTACAACAATAAAGATGGAAATTTATTCATGTAAAGATTCATTTCAATATGGATTCCTGTTGAGGAAAACACCCACATTCTTTCCCAGAGGACTCCATGTTATCTTTTCCATGTTATCTCAAAATCTGCTGCTTGAAATGTCCATTTCAGCAAGGCTAAAAATGGAGTCAGTCATAGTCTTCACCATTTTCTCCTCTATTTTCCATTAAGGAACATTCATTTATCATGACCATCTACAGCACATGTCTCTAGAAAACAATGCAAGATATCTCTAACATGTGTCATGATCCTTGCCTTTAGGACATACAACCAGCAGAACTGATACAGCAATTTATTGCACTTAGAAGTTTTTGAATTTAGTTATCAGCAGCTTTATACATTGGACTAGAATTGATTCAAACCTTCTGTCATTAATTTGATATCACAATGATTGAAAGACAGTGAGCAAAGCTAAGCCTTCTTTTATTATGGTACAGTATCAACAATACATTCCTATTAACAATACAATCAAATAAAGCTGATATGGATTTAAAAAGCTATCTTCACAAAGGCAAGGTTATTTTCTTTATTTCTGTTTTTACTCTATAAACTATGTCTTAGGAAACAACAGCCAACATATGTATAACTGACTGTTTTTTTTAAAGTGCTAAAATATATTACCTAAGACTTTTGTTGTCTCTATGACAACCCCACAGCAACTGGAAAAATTTCAATCCAAAAAAAGAAAGGGGAGGATCCTTCATTAACTGGAGGATGTCACCCTACCCTCACTTTATCTATATTTTGTTTTAATAGTTTCTGAAAGTGAAATTCTCAGAATCCAGATAGTAAGAGAAGATTTCCTTCTGAATATTCATTTCCACATATTCATTTTTAGTCTTCAAAATGCAGGGTATTTAATGTGCATGAAGGGACATATATAAGGGTTATACTTCAACATTGCCACCTACTCCTAATACGGTGGCTGCAACCACACAGTTTCTTTTCTTACCTCTTTCTTTTCTTACCTTTTCTTTATTTGGTTTTTCTTTTTTTACATGCTTGCCAATTTCAAACTTACCTGTCTTGCTTTAGTGGATGCTTTTCAACATGGTGCCTTGTATCTGATTGCCATGCAGAGGTCAGAGTCACCATACCATAGTTTAATCTGACTTAAAGTGCTGATTAAGAACAGAACATTGCCCTGCATATGGATCAGATTAATCCAGCAGTCTATTTTTACAGTGACTATCCAACTATAAAAGCAAATCCACTAGTTGCCCAGCAGAAAGATTTAAACTATAAAACACTACATACACTCATGTCAATACTTGTATGGATTTCCCCCTTACAAGGAGAAGAGACCAGTCTGACCATCCTTTCCATGTGTTCTAGTGATTTTTGAGACCCATGAGGTAATACAGACAGAGATTGCAAAATTATTCACATTTATTTCTAATAGCTATTTTTTCATGAGCAAATGGCATGTTTGCAGTCAATTTGCAATCCAATAGGAATTGCAATATTATATCGGATTAGCACTCTAAAGTAGTTTACAGTAGTCTATTAAGTTTGACTGACGCTGATCTTTTAATTATTTTGGATTTAATATATTTTTGATTGTTTTTAACGATTTATTAAAATCACTGTGTGAGGTTTCTTCAATCCTTAAAAAAAGTTTAACTGCAATTAAAGATTTGTTAAAGAGTTGTAACCCAAAAACGAGAGGGAAATTTATAGCAAAGAATATTAATATTGAGTTTAGAAAGTATTAAATGAATTAATGGCTCATTGATTTGATTTAGGACTCTGAAGTTAATTGAAATGATCCTTTCTAATGGGAAAATGTCTATGTTTATACTTCAATAACTGATGACTTTGAAAGTTGGACACTAGAGGATGCAGGATAGCTATTGTTGGAAGTTAAAACCCACCCCTTGCCTTGAGAAATGAAGTATTTTAGCAGGGCTGCCAACTCTCACGCAATCAGCGTGAGACTCACGCAATTCAATCAATTTTGACTGTCTCACTCTGATAAACAAAATCTCACGCTAAACCCCCAAAATCATGGAATGTACAAAAATATCCCTACATTCTCTGATTATATTCCGAATATTCCCCTTAGCTTAGGAGAAGGATGAGCTCCCAGCGCCGCCCCGCCCTGCCCAGCCACCCCGCCCTGCCCAGCCACCCCACCGCGCCTCTTTTCCCGCCTTAATCCTTCTGCCGGCGTCCCGTAACTGTCACGATGCCGATCATTATCGCTTCAGGAAAGCGAAGAGCAGGAGGCTTCTTCGCCGCCCGGGGCGCTCGCAGCCACTTTGCCCCGCCCTCTCCCTCTCTGCAATGTCCTCTGGGACAAGCCAGCTGCCCTAGGCTTTCCAAAGAAGGACACGAGGGGGCTGGCAAAGCCTCTTTACAGCCTCGGCCAGTAATAACAATGGTAAGCAAAGCCAACGGAGTGGCTTCCATTTAACCCTTTGGTGTTTAAATCTTTGGTGATGTTTCTTTATTTTCTCTGGCTGGATTTCTGACCCAGGGGAGAAAGACCATTTAAAAAAGCAAAAAGGACAGAAAGAACACCAAGAAAGAATGGGACAACCCCCCCCCAAAAAAAGAGATCCAACACAACTCTGAATAAAATTATTATTATTTTAAATTTTATTATTATTATAATTATTATTACCACCCCTTTACACGCCTTATGCTCTCTTTTAGCTGATCCAAAAGAGTCTTCCCAAACCAGCAAGGCGAGAAGCACGCCAGGCTGATCTATAAAGGGGCTGGGCAGCTTTTTTGCAAAATACTTAATAGAAAGGTTGGAGGACTGACAGGATTACATCTCTGGCAGTGGATGAAGGAATCACTTTTTCCTCTTTCTCCTTTGAGTTTAAATCCTAGGTCTCCATGCACCAGATCGACAGGACTGTACTACATTATTATCATATTTTCAAACCCTTAGATAAGGACTCAATAAGGACTTTTTTTGATGCCAGTAGGCTTCTCAGCCCCAAATTGGGATAGCCCTGACTCAACTAGAACATATTCTAATCTTAACACAATTTACCATCCAAAGAGCAGTAAGACCATTAAGTTCAGAATCTAAACTTACCCAATAAATAATATACTGTTTCCTCACTGTGCTCAAGCTTCAGAATACAGTAGATGAGTTTTACAGTTAACAATATGTATATTTATATGAAGCACTCATTATTTGATTAAATGTTTAGTTTATACATGTCTGAAATTATGAACCCCTATTTCAGTCAACAAGTTAGTATATAATTAAAGACTGAGACTATAGCATTTGATATTGGCATGTAGTATGGTATTTGATACAGAAAGAAGAATACCCATTGATGTATTTGCATTATCTCTGTAGTTGTTTCGGGTTTTTGTCTTTTTGTTGCACATTGAATTCATCCTATAGTGGTCTATAGTACATCACTAAGCTAATAAAGTCAGTTGAGGTCGAATACTGCAGTTACAAGTCAGGAACTTCAATTATTCATGGTCAGTGAACTGCATTATTAATATCTTACAAATCCGGTTCAAGTACATTGGTGCTGCTTGCATGTATGTATGTATGTATATGTCCAAATCATGACTAAAGTATGCATCAGATTGCACCATTTAAAATGTAAAATTGTCAAAGCTCCCTACCGTGGAAGGGGGGACACCCCCCTTCCACACCATCCCCCCCTCGGTCGTTTCGCTCCCTCGGGCTCGGTCGCTCCGCTCCCTCGCAGTGTCTCACTCCGAACTATCACTCAAGGTTGGCAGCCCTGTTTTAGGATATATTAAAAAGGCAGAATATTTCCCCTAAAAGAGAAGTAGAAACTCAGATAGGCAGAAACTCACCACCACCACCCCCCCAATACCTTTGCTAATGAGCCATTAAGGCCTTGGCTAGTCTATTCTACTTAACAAATATCTACCTCCTTCGGGCAGACCCATAATAGGAATCCCAAAGCCATTACATCGTCATCCAGCAAGGCTCGACCAAGCCTGGGACTCAGGACAGCCTAAAGGGTTGCCCCTGCATGGCCCCATGGGAGTCTGACAACCAATCAGAATACAAACTCAAATTCAAATCCCAACAGAGGGCATAAAACCCAGGGACTCTCAGCATCTCTTCCCTTTTTCTCTCAGGAGCTCCAAGGCATGTGATCCTGTCCACCATTAAATCATCTTTCCAAACAGTTTCCAGTATCTTTTTCCCCACTTGGAACTGAACACAAAAGGATATTTTCTTCCAACACTAGAAAAATCAAATTTTGATCAGACCAAGAACTTTTAAAGGTATTTTGCCTTTAAAGAATAATCAGAAATGTTACTGAACAGGAAGGAACAGGCCCCGCTGAATAAATTTAAATTAAGCTGCAGAAGCTTACAAGAAATAGAGATATAATAAATGGAACTGGATAATGATTCAATAATTTTTTAAGAAAAACATACACGTTATAAATGAGAATTCAGTATTTTTTAAATGGATTTACAAAAAAGATTTGTTGAAGTTGCCACACTGGAATTACAGAAAGACAACTTTGAGAGAAAAAGGCAATGAGAAAGCAGCTATTAGAACTTTTTTGAGGAATCTAAACATTATCAGGAGAAAAAAGAAATAATATAAAATCACTTTAATCAAGGTTAAAATAATAGGTTGCTGGTAAAATTAATATTTCTGATTTTTTTTTTTAACTTGAGCTGCATGATGATATTTTAAAGATTTTGTTTATTTGAAGAGAGGAAGATGGGAAGGGAAATGGAGCTATAAAAGGGAAGGATTCAGATGGGATTTTATGGTAATGGTTATGCTGTTATTTCTAATAATCAGTAATAAACTTGCTGAATAATATGAGGGAATGATACCCGGCTCGTATTACCATATGTGGTGGACTTGTGAGGATGCTAGAAAATATTGGACTATAATTCGCATGTGGTTGGAAAAAATGACAAAGAAACATATAGATTTGAAACCAGAGATCTTCTTATTGGGAATTTTACCTGATATATATAGTAAAGATTTGAAATACCTGATTGTAAATGTATTAACAGTGGCCAGGATTGTATTTGCTAAAAATTGGAAGAATGAGAAAATACCATTACAGGAAGAAATTATTAAGAAAATATTGGAATGTGCTGAGATGAGCAGATTGACATTTGAAATTAGAGAGCAAGAGGATAAACAATTTTATGAAATTTGGGATCTTTTTTATAAATGGCTAGATGATAAAATACGATAATAGAATATTTAGAATACTAGATAGTAAGGAATATCTTTATTTTGTCATTATTTTGTTATTTGATATTATATTTATGAAGGATTTTTTAGAATTGATTTGATATGACTAGATGATTTGTTATAGAGTAAACTGGTTTAAAGTATTGTTAGCTCATTAAGCATAAATGATTAAAAATATAGTCAAAAATTTCTTTTTTTTAGTGATATTAGGATATATAAGTTTGGATTGACAATATGAGTTGTTATGTAACATAATTGTAATTGAGACTACAGAATGAATGCACAAAAATGATGAACCAACTGACACACTGGATGTATATATAAGATTTGATGTTTTTATGTTTTGTTTGTCTTGCTTGTTTGTAGAAAATTAATAAAAACTTTTTTTAAAAAAAAATAATATGAGGGAATGAGGTTTTATAATATGGATCATAGGGAATGGAAGGAAGCATGGATGAAGAGTTGTTTGAGTTTACTTTAAGAAATAGTGATAAATTGTTAATGTTGATTGTACTTGTCAGGGATGAAGGAGGATGTTTCTTTTTTTCTTTTTCTGAATTTTTAATTTTTTAAACATTTTCAATGTTTAAAAATATATATTGATGTATTGGGTGTGATTGTATTAGTTTTATCTAATGATTATTGTCGTGAATGAATAAATGTTAAATGAAGTTATCTTGAGCTTGAAGTCAAGTGCAGGGTTCTGGCCCTGCACTTCTAATTGGCTGTTAATGGCAAGATCAGATTGGTCCGTTCAGGAGAATCTGATTGGCCATTAACAGGCCATTCTCATTGGTTAATGGAGCTAGCGCTCCCGGATTGCTATTGGTTGAATAGTTAATAAGTTGCCTATATAAGGAAGGCTATAGCAGCCATCCATTTTGAGCTGTCACACCATGTAAATAAAGAGTTTGAAGTTCACTGTTTCTACTGGCTCGTCTCCGTTATTCGCACCCATGCTCCAGACTTAACACTGGCGATGAAGGCGGGATTGGATGACGTCAGAGCCAACTAAAACAACGACGAAAACAACCAAGCACGTGGCTGAAACGCACAACGGCGGAACCATGTCCGCAGCGTATTACCACCTGCTCTGTTCGACCCAGCGCAAGAGGACTGGGAGTCCTACATGGACCGTTTCCAAATGTTCTTGGAAACAAATAATCTGAAGGACGCCACAACCAGGAAGAAACGGGCAGTATTCCTGATGCACTGCGGGCCGACCGTATTCAAGATGGCCAAGGCGCTAGCAAAACCGGCCGAAGTGAAGGCCATGGACTGGGACATCCTCGAACCGCTACTAAGGGCCCACTATGCACTGACTGTTCCAATGCTCGTAAGACGGCACGAGTTCTACCAAAGAAACCAGCGTAAAGGAGAAAGCATTGCTGATTTCGTTGCGGACCTCCGAAACTTGGGAGGCCTCTGCAATTTCGCTGACCTGGAAGAGGCTTTGAGAGACCGAGTAGTTCTAGGATTAGATGCTCTAAACGTGCAGAGCAAAATAATGGCTAAGGGCGACATTAGCGTTGCCGATGCCATCGCTGAAGCGACCAAAAAGTCAGCTGCTCAACTACGCCGAAATTGCGCTCTGACACACCAACCAGCCAGCGAACTTTCGCCTAAGTCGGAAGGACAGCTCTCGACGGCCCACCATGAGGACCTCTCTTTGTCGTCAGAGAGCGATGAAGAAGAGGTCCATCGACTGCGGTCCGATCGAGACCATTACCCAAAGTCCCAGCAACCATGCATTGGCTGCAGGGCCAACCATTACCACTCTGATTGCAAATTCCGCGATGCGCTCTGCCACGCATGCGGAAAACGAGGCCATATCGGACGGGTCTGCAGAAGTCTCCTCGGACCCAGCCAGACCTCGAAGGGGGGCAATTTTCACCAATCGACAGGAAACTGTCCTGTAAGGCGAGAACCAGCAAACCACTCCTACAGAAACCGACCCGTGAATCGCCTAATGAGGCGAGAAGAGGCTCACCAAACAATCACTATCAGCCACATCTCTTCATTGGATGCCAAGAAAATTCGAGTTAAAGTGGACATCAAAAATCAGCCTTGCCAAATGAAAGTTGACTCTGGATCGTCTCTTTCAATGGTCTCCTGGAAGACCCTCAAGCAACTCATCCCTACTATCCGGCGCCAAGACCTTCAATTCCAAAGGCTCATGCTAAAAGACTACCAGGGGAACCGGATTCCAGTCGTAGGATCCAGTTGAGTCCAGGTTTCATTCAAGAACCGCACAGCATACTTACCCTTGACGGTGATCAACAAGGACCGGCCTAGCCTGTTAGGCCTACAATGGTTCGCACCACTCGGCATTGAAGTGGCAGGCATTAACCGAATCGGCGGAAGTGACTGGGAGAAGGACCTTGCCCACGAATTCAAGGATGTCTTAGCGGAAAAGCTAGGCGAGTATAAGGGGACCCTGATATCCTTTAGCCTTAATCCAAAAATAGCTCCCATCCGCCTTAAGCCTCGTCGAGTTCCATTTGCCCTAAAGCCGAAAATCGACGAACAGCTTGATAAGTTGATAGCCCAGGAAGTGTTAAAGCCAACCGATCACTCCCCATGGGAAACCCCAATCGTGACACCAATTAAGCCGGACGGCTCCATTATAATTTGTGGGGACTATCGAGCCACCCTAAACCACGCCTGCAACAAAATCCATATCCGGTGCCGGTGGTGCAACACCTCCTCCATTCCCTGGGGGACGGAAAAGTCTTCGCTAAACTAGACTTAGCTCAGGCTTATCAGCAACTGCCGGTTGATGAAAAAACGGCACAGGCACAGACTATCGTAACGCACCGAGGTGCCTTTAAATGTACGCGGCTCCAATTCAGAGTCAGTGTGGCCTCGGGGATCTTTCAGAGCCTAATGGAGAGACTTTTGCAGGGGATCAAAGGCGTTGTCCTCTACTTTGATGATGTGCTCATTGCTGTCCCCACTCCAAAAATCTTACGGGATCGTTTAAAACTGGTTTTACAAAGATTCCAAGAAGCAGGCCTTAAGGTGAAGAAAAATAAGTGCAAGCTGTGTACAGATCGTGTTGAATTCTTAGGGTACTTAATTGACAGTCAGGGTATTCACCCTACCGATAGCAAATTGAGAGCAATAAAAAACGCTCCCAGACCCCAGAACAAGGCCGACCTCCAGGCATTTTTAAGCCTCATCAATTTCTATAACGTATTCTTGCTGCACAAGGCAACTGTTGCTGAACCTTTACATCGCTTACTAGATAAAAAAGCCAATTGGGTATGGGATCATAGAGAAGAGCAGGCATCCTGTAATGTAAAAAAACTACTGACTTCTGACGCTGTACTAATGCAGTACAATGAAACTTTACTGTTAAATATCACATGTGATACATCGCCTTTCGGAGTGGGCGCCATTTTGAGCCATGTATTGCCTAACGATAGCGAAGCCTCTGTTGCTTATTTTTCAAAAATGCTCTTGAAAACCGAGCGAAATTATAGCCAGATCGATAAAGAAGAAATTCCGAACTCCCTTATAACCAAACTGAAGGGGGGGGGGAGATACAGAGGAAGACGAATTTCAACTAGAGGAAAATCTTTTCGAAGGGAATGATAGCAGAACAGAAATGCGGGAACAGGAACCAGGGATAGGAGTGAGTTCACTTCAGGGAGTTACCGAAGATATTGGTGACAATGGAAATGTGAACTCTGAACCAGAGGCACCCCTTTCACCAAACAACGATCTACCTCAACAAAAGTGCAGCCAAATGCCAGGCGCACAGCGAAAATCAAAAAGACTAATAAAACAACCGTCCTACCTCAAGGACTATGTAACCACGCCCCATAAGCAGAAGCCGGGAGAAAGGGGTGTTGTGAATGAATAAATGTTAAATAAAGTTATCTTGAGCTTGAAGTCAAGTGCAGGGTTCTGGCCTTGCACTTCTGATTGGCTGTTAATGGCAAGATTGGATTGGTCCATTCAGGAGCATCTGATTGGCCATTAACAGGCCATTCTCATTGGTTAACGGAGCTAGCGCTCCCGGATTGCTATTGGTTGAATAGTTAATAAGTTGCCTATATAAGGAAGGCTATAGCAGCCATCCATTTTGAGCTGTCACACCATGTAAATAAAGAGTTTGAAGTTCACTGTTTCTACTGGCTCGTCTCTGTTATTCGCACCCATGCTCCAGACTTAACAATTATAATCTTCAATAAAATTATTGGAAAAACATAAGATTACTATGGCTTAAAAATCCAACAAGAAAATCAAACCTAATAAACAAAGAAATAAAATATAGGCATTGAAGTTTAACCTATCTGGATGGCACCAGATGAGGAAGATTAGTTTAGCAGAACAAAGGATCATGTGAACAAAAAGGACAGCTGGATGATTTTCAGGTCATACCTATCACAGTTTTCTAATGCAATCTGGCGGCTTTATCACAAGTGCTCCATTCCATCTGCACACTTACTATATCCACAGCAAAAGCTTGAAATCATTTCAGCATTAGCCATTTGTATCCTATGCAGAAATGAGAAAGGACATTCTTATATTAGGTAACTTTTGAGCTATAATGCTGTTGTTAAGCAGAAAGCAGGAATATGAAAGACAGCCAATTCTGGAAGAAACATAGCATCAGGTAAGACCTCATCACCAGGACTTCTAAATATTCAGAAATCTGTTTAGATTCTGTGTATGACAAGTTTCACACATACATGATACTTACAACCCTAAAAGGGATCAGAGATCACTCTACAATCAGCAATCCAACAATGACAGATTTCAGTGAGATTGAGACAAATGCCTTTTGGAAGCTGTATATGAATAGGGCCATCTTAGCTGTTCTGCTCAGGCTTGTATACAGAAGGTGTCTTAATTAGTAACACAGCAAATGGCAGCTGATCAACTACCAAGCAATTAAATATCAGGGGTTACCTACATTATTCATTTACTGAGGGGCATCCATATACTAAACACACTTACATCCAACTTTCATCAATGTTTACTCTGGTTTGTTCAAAATAATACCCCATTGACTTTCTTCTTTTTCATTTTTTCTTCTTTCTTCTCTCTCTCTCTCCCTCTTTGCTATAATCAGTGAAGAAGTGCAACTAGGGCATCTGTTGATTATGTATTATTTCAGCATTACATTAACATAATTTCTAACACAGAGGACAGAAGGGACATTCATTTCAGGTTAAACTAGTCAAGAAAATTGATACTGCAACTATAATATAGCTAAAAGGCAAAATCATTTCCACAAGAATAGCAGGTTGATCTAACCATTTTTGAAACAGCAATTGCAAATTACTTGTACTATTTCTCTATAGTATGTGCTGGATATCATAGCATCATACATACTGTAGCTATAATAAACCTATGAACTTTGATTTTTACAATATCTTGTTCTAATGAATAGAGATAGCCCTTGACTTATGACCAGTCACTTAGTGACTGTTTAAAATTATGACTTAGTTCCAAAATTTCAATGGTCAGGGTCTCCCCTACAGTCACGTGACTTCATTTCAGTCATTCGACAACTGTCCTGCATTAATATCCATTTGCAGTTATGTGACCCTGATTTATCATATTTTTTTGCCAAAAACTGGTATTTACTTACAGTTTCCATCAAAAACATTTCATTTTAAACAATTGGTTCTCTTAATGAATATGCAAAAGTAGGTCACTAAATCAGGTTAGCCATATGATAAACTACACTCAACCATCATGATCTAGAAACAGGGTGTCAAACTCAAGGCCCGTGGGTTGGATCTGCCACGCAGAGTGCTTAAATCTGACATGCAGGACCACCCTGGAAACAGCAAAGGACTGGCCTGTGGTGCCTCTGCCAGTCAAAATGGAACAATGGGAGCTCTGTTTTCGATGGCAGAGCACTTGGACTACCACCAGCACCTCCAACATGAGTGACATCAAACTGGCCACACCCACCCCAGCCATGCCACCCCCGCCCCCCCAAAGTCAACACAACTCTGATGCAGCCCTCAATGAAATTGAGTTTAAATTTAACCATACATTGGGAGGATCCATTACAATTGTAGGTCAAGGACTAGGTGTAAATAAACCTTTCAGAGGTTCTGAGGTTTAAGGAAATATCATTGCAGAACTTTATTAGCACTCATAGATCAATAATAATTATGTAAGTTTAAGTTTAGAATTGGCCTAGGTTATCATACCAATAATATACAAAAAAAATCTTTAAAAAAGTGCTAATTTATATACAGCAGGGTGTCAAACTCAAGGCCCACGAGCTGGATCCGGCCTGAGATGTGCTTAGATCTGGCATGCAGGGCCACCATGGAAACAGCAAAGGATCTGCCTACCAGCAAAAGGATCCCCTACCAGCAAAAATGGAGCTTGGGAGGGCTGCGCGGCCCTCTCAGGGACTATTTTTGGGCCCATTTTTGCTGGGAGAGGGCTGCAGGAGGCCATCACAGCCTAAAACAGGGCAGGGGAGCCATGTGCAGGCACCCCGGGCTCCATTTTCGCTGGCAGAGGGCTATCAAAACAAACTAAAAACAAAAAGAGAAATGTTTCATCTTTTGCATTTGAGCATGCAAGAAGGGACAGGAAAGGAGAAAGGGAAAGAGGAAAGAAAAAGAAAAAGAAAAAGATGGGAAGAGAGCGAGAAGGAAAAAGAAAAGGGGAAGAAAGAAGAAAGGAGAAGGAAAAGGAAAAGGGTCCAAGGAAGGATACTATAATGAGAGTGGTGAGGGAGGGTTTGAAGGAAGTCCTGCCTTAGCACTTGCCCACCACACACGAGAGATGTCGACCTTCTCATGCCCACCCTGGTCACAAATACCCTGGCCATGTCCCTCAAAGTCAAACACAACCCTGATACTGTTAAATGGGTGCACTGAATTAGATAGGCGGGGTTTCACTGGGTGCAACTGGACCTGTGCACCTCCCTTATTCCTGGGATGGCAGCCTATTCAGACAGGTCCACCGTAGCTCTGGGCCCTGCCTGCAGAATAGTCTCGAATCTGTCTTGGGACACAGAGGTTCCGTCGAGCCTGAAACCTCAGAAGTACACCAGGGGACCTCCCCTCCTAAAGCTAAGTATCCCAATGCTCTGTGGTTAGGGTGGTTGCTCGGTTCAGTGTTTGTGTATCAGGCTTCTGGCTGGTTGTCTGGTTAATGTGCCTGTTCCAAAGTTTTCCCTCTTTGGTCTCTACTCTGTACGATCTGGGGCCTGTGATTCCTTTAGCTGGCACCCAGGTTGACCGCCCCCCCCCCCCCCCCCCCGTGTAACTGTGTGTAAATGGAGTCCCTGATTGTGAAATGCCTACATTTTCCTGTGGAGTCTGCAGAGGCCTCGTTGTTGTAGTTGGGGTGTATTCGATCTAGGATCGACCTAAGCCTTCGACCCATCAGTAGTTGTCTCCAGCTGGGCTACAATGTGTTGTTGCATTGGGTGTGATCTGTTGTACTAGTATCAACCTATTAACCGTTTCTTGCCAGACTCCCAGGTCCATCCTCTTTAGGGTTTCTTTTATGAATCTGACCATTCTTTCTGCCTGTCTGTTAGTGGCCAGATGTGTGTGGCAGATTCCTAACCCCACTAGGAACCCTGCAAATGGCTGTGCTGTAAATTGCAGGCCATTGTCAGACACTAACACATCCGGCAGCCCATGGGTGGCAAACAATCACCACAATGCCCTTATGGTGGCCTCGGTGATGGTTGACTTCATGATGATTACCTCTAACCACTTCAAGTAAGCGTCTACCACTATCAAGAAGGTCTGAACCTGGCAGGGCCCAGCAAAGTCTATATGAATCCAGGCCCATGGAGATGTAGGAGTTTCCCATTTCAAGGGGGTTGCCGATGGGGGTGCCAGTCTGGATTCTTGGCACAGAGGGCAGGCGGCAACCCAGGCCTCAACCTCCTTGTTTAAACCTGGCCACCACACATAGGTTCTAGTGAGGGCCTTCATCCATACAATCCTGGAGTAGCCCTTGTGTAGGAAAGTCAGTACTCTTGTTCTTAACAGTGGGGGGATTACCACCCTCTCTCTCCACAACAGGCAACCCTTAATCACCAATAGTTCAGTTGGTCTGTTTTTAAACGGCTTCAATTTGTCCTCATCTATGGTTTCTAGCCATCCCCTCCACACCCAATTTGAAACCCGCGCAATGGTCCTATCTTTAGTCATCAGTCTCATGATCTCCACTGACATCACCAGGTTGGGACTGAGGCTTTCCACTAGGAACATGGAAGTGGATGGTGCTGGGTCTTCGGCGAGGTCTGGGAGAGGGCAGCAGCTGAGGGCATCTGCGTTGATGATTTCTTTTCCTGGTTTATGGTTTAAACGATAACTGTAGGCAGCCAGGAATACGGTCCATCTTAACATTCTGGGTGAAAGAATGTTTGGGGTGGTTTGTCTCCAGTGAGTATGCCCAGCAAGAACTTGTGGTCTATTACTAAGACAAACTGCCTGCCATAGAGGTACTCATGGAAATGTTTGATGCCTGCTATGGTGGCAAGGGCCTCCTTATCGA
Organism: Hydrophis major; assembly: GCA_033807585.1. Lineage (NCBI taxonomy): Eukaryota > Metazoa > Chordata > Lepidosauria > Squamata > Elapidae > Hydrophis > Hydrophis major. Next base: position 69,272,074 of record CM066343.1, on the reverse strand, counting down.
TCTGACTATAATTCCATTGTGGTTTGAACAGAGTTTTGGAGTAATACGCAAGGGGAGACTTCCCTCCTGTTTGGCAGTTTGTGGTTGAGGACTGTGCCAATTCTATAGGGGGAGACATTGCACACTAGGATTAAGGGTAGCATTTCATTGTACTGAATGAGAATGCTGTCAGATGTTAAAATGTTTTTTATTTTGTTGAAAGCAGTGGCTTCGCAGTGCCCCCAGGTCCAGCTGGTCATCTTGTCAAGTAGCCTATGGAGCGGCTCTGCGACTGTTGCTTTCTGCGACAGAAAGATATTGTAAAAATTGAGCAGCCCCAGGAATGCTTGCAGTTCCGCCTTGCTCTGTGGAGTAGGAGCTTCCCTTATTTCCTGTAGCTTGCTGCTTGTGGGTCGTATGCCCAATCCATCAATGAGGAAGCCCAGGAACTCCACTTGGGGTACGGCCAGGTGACATTTACTCCTTTTTAGTTTAAGCCTCACTTCTTGGAGTACTGCTCAGTTCCAAGTACTGCTCTTAGTCTTTCTATTAATTGTTCTTTGCATTGGCTGACATGATAACATCGTCAAAGTATGGTATCACTCCCAGGATGTTATGTAATAGTCTCTCTTTAATGCTTTGGAAGAGACATGGGGCCATACTTACCCCAAACTGCAGCCGGTTTCACTTAAAAGTGCCCCATGGGTCACTGTCGTCTGCGGTTTAGCTGTTGTCTCGTCAACCAGCAACTGCTGATAGGCTTGGGCGAAATCCAACTTGGCAAAAATGTTTCCCCATCCTAGGGAGTGTAGGAGATGCTGTAGGATGGACACTAGGTACACACTTTGCTGCAAGGCCTGGTTCAGGATGGTCTTGTAGTCAGCACAGAGTATCATTGACCCATCTGGTTTAACTGGGGTGTCTATGGGGGTCTCTCACTTGGCATGAGTAAGCTCAAGGACCCTCTGAGCAATCAGCATATCTAATTGCTCTTCCACCTTGGGCCAAAGAGCAAATGGGACTCTTTGTGGCTTTAGTCAGACAGGGGATATACTGGGGTCTAAATTAAATGATATTGGGATCCCTGTATACTTGCCCAGTTCATAGTTGAATACGTCACTGAAGTAGCATTCCAAAGCCGCAAAGTCATCTTCTTGGGATGGTGGTGTCAGTGGCATGGCTGCTGGTGAGGTGAACCTGGAGGAGTTGGTAGGTCCCGGTCTACTATGGGTGAGTGGTAGCATCCCTTGGAAACTTCCATATTCTATCCGGACTGGCTTCCGGTCCAGGACTGGAATACGGTAGCCTTGGTAGTCTTTCAGGCTGATCTTTTGCAGCTCCAATTGGTTGCGACATATGCTGGAGCTTCCTGAGGATGTTCCAAGAAATCATGGAGATATAAGACCCCTGAATCTACTTCCATCTGGCACAGGGTTCCTTCAATGCTTATAGTGGCCATGATTTTGTTGGCCACATATGCATCAGTTCACCTCACTTGGATCTGAGTGTAGCCTATGATGGTGTAATGGGTTTCCTCCTCCCTGGCATCTTCTCTCCTTTTGAATTTCCCACTGGGACTCTTCCAGCCTCCATCTTGGTGGCCATATTATTTGCTGGGAGAGGACGCTCTTCTGGATTGTCTGTTGGCCGGTTGGCTGGTTCTGCATGCCTCTGTGATATGATCCTTTCGGTCACAGCATCTGCAGATAGTCTCTTTAAAATGGCATGCAGAACAGGGATGATTTCCCCTGCAACCCCACATGGCTTGGTCTCTTGCCTGCCTACTGGCTTGCTGGACCTCACTCTGTGGATGTTCTCTTTTTCCTCATCACTGGCTTCAGATTTGGAGGTGTCTCGAGCTGCACAGCGGTTGACTTGAGTGGGATGCACCTTCCCTGTTCCTTTGATTCGGGCAGTGGAGCTGTCTGAGCTTTCTGTGGCTTGGGCTTTGTTGATGGCATCCTTGAATGGGACATCCTCTCAGGTCAACAGGTGCTTCTGGAGGGTCAGGTCCCTCATTCCGAGGATGAGCCGATCCTGGTTCATGTCCTCTGCATCACTGAACTTGCAGTTCTTTGATAGCTTCCACAGCGCTGCCACAATCCATTTATCATCTCCCCTGATCACTGGCTCCACGTATAGAAATCGTGCCAGTCAGTCAGGTAGAAGGGAGTTGGATCAAAATGCTCTTTTAATGCTCGTTGCAGATCATTTCGGATACGTTCTCCAGCTTGTTGGCCATGAGGGCTTCTGCCAATTCATATAGTTCCGAGTCAGAATAGGTTAGGAACAGGGCCCTCTTTTTGGAATCAGGGGCTGCCTGGAATCCATTGACTTCTAGATGTAGCTTGAATCGGCCCATGTATGAAGACCATTTCTCCTTGGATGGGTTGTGGGGAATGACATTGGGAGGTGAGCCATGCTAGTCAGCTGGGTTGTGGTGGTCAGTTAAAATGGCCACAGCGTCCCATGAGGGTGTCCTTTGTTCTCTGCTCAGGATCTCACTTTTGAGTGAAGAGGCAGGACGCATAGACTCCAGGTAACTAGCTTATTTAGTTCCAGTTAAAACACAAGCCATTGAGCCATGGCTGGCACCGGCTTACATAGCCGGCACTGTCCAAGCTTTCAGTCACTGACAGGACTTTATTTCTCCCGCCAGTGGCTAAGAAATCAGACTCCACTCCTATGACCATATTAGGTAACACTTAACAGATACAATCTTTAATGAAATCAAGTTTGACACCCCTGATATCCAGGTTCATGTTCTCACTCGGATATATAGGTCAGGGATGACTCTGAGCCTGCCAGTCATTTTCTTTTTGCTTGAGCTACTTCAAATAATTGTTTGTTTTCTTTTTTCTTTTTCTTTTAAACCTTTATTGAAATTTGAAACATTAAAATACAAACTCTAAAAATAACTTTGTACAATTCTCTATCTTCTTTGACAGTACTAAAAAATCTTGGTTAAATTCATACATTTCCATATACATATTTATATCATCTTCTAATCTATACATTCCTTATTCCTACTATCTACCCATTGATACCAGTTATCCCAAATTAAATAATATTTTGAGTCTTCCTTATTGTTTAATTCTATAGTGAGTTTGTCCATTTCTGCACAATCAAAAAAAATTGGATTACTAAACAATCTGTTGGTAAAGTGGCCATTTTTCAAGATGGTGTGAGTGCAATTCTCGCTACTGTGGTAATGTGTAAAATCAAATATTTTATCTTTTTAGGATACTTTCCCTTAATAATCCCCAATAGAAACAATTCCGGCTTCAATTCAATTTGGCAGTGCATAATTTCATTTAACCATTTTTGTATTTTAATCCAGTATTTTTTAACTTCCGGGCAAAGCCACTGTGAATGTATTATAAAATGTTGCCATTAGTGTTCTTTTAAAAGACACGTACACGGAAATCAGAACCACAAAAATGCCCTGACATACAGGAAAACTTATCTTGCAAGGACACGACAACTTTAGCTAATCACGCCATAGATAACGCCCAGCTAGCTTGAAAAATCCTTGAGACATGTCAGTGATATATAGTCATGATATATGAGCTATGCATTCCCTTGTTCTGTAGATATTCTTATATGGCATAAACTGCTTATTTCTTTGTTCTTTGTACTCCTAACCCCTCCCTACCTAAAGAACACAATAAAGGAGGTTGTAGCAGAGCAATCGGGGCCGGGACCACTCCATCTGCCCCAGGCGCGATGTGCTTCCTCACTTCAAGCATCTAAATGTCCGGTGTCTTTTCTTGGTGCCTAAATTCTGGTCCACCCTCGCGAGGGTCCTGCCAAAACTTAACGGACTAGAAGAAGAAGGTCTGCCGGGCCGGTCGCTCAACGCGACAAGCCACCATACATGGTAAAAGATACCTTGTCCCTGTTTACATTTCCAGTAATTTTGGTTTAAATTTAGGTACATTTTTGAAAGTTTTGTTGGGGCTAAATGCCAACGATAAAACATCTTGTATTGGTTTTCTTTATATGCGGCAGATTTTGTTAGTGTACAGTTTTTGTTCCAAATTTTTCCTCAATCTTCAACGTTGTATCCAAAAAATTTAGCCCAAACTATCATTGCCCCTTTTACTATTTCCTCTTTCAAATCAAAGTTTAAATAATTACATATTCTTTATATTAATTTATTTTCTGAGCCTACCAATAGTTTATCTAATTGTGTTAATTCCATATCAAATCCATATTCCTCTAGATCTTTTTTCTATCATGATTGTAACTGGCCACCAGTCTATAATTATTCATTTTAATTCCTGATTGGTTTTTAATATTCCTGGGTTATCTAGAATTTCATTGTATCTGGCCATTTTGCCAATATCTAATGTGTTGGGATGGATCATTGCCTCCATAGTGGATAGCCAGGCCAGGATTTTCATATAATGCTTTTGTCTAATCTCCTCCCAGGTCTATATCTCTCAGTATAGGTCTATAAAAGTACAAATGCAATTTGTTTCTGACATTCCATATAAAGGCATGCCACCCCATCTGTAAATATGTCCTTCCAAAGTTAAGATTATCCTGTTCTTTAAATATATCCATTCTCTAATCCATACCAGAATCACTGCTTTATAATAAGTTTCCCACACTGGAAGTCCATAGCCACCTCTACTTCTGCTATCCTGTAATGAATTTTATCTGTGCCTTTTTACCTGACCATGCAAATATTGTGGTAATTTAATTTAAATCTATTAAAAAATTATCTAACTTTATGGAGATCATTTGGAATAAGTAGAGCAATTTGGGTAAGATATTAATTTAAATTGTTGCTATTTTTCCTAGAAATAAGAGCTGTAATTTTCTCCATCTTTCCAAGTCTTTCCCTATTTGTTGTAATAGTTTTGTATGGTTATCCTCTTTTAATGATGAGCACCTCGCCCTTAATCAAACACCTAGATATTTCACCTTTTTTACAATTTGCAGCCCCATTTCTTTCTCTAATTTTTCCTTCTGTTTTTCAGTTAGATTTTTGACTAACATTTTAGTTTTTTCTTTTTTAATTTTGAGGCCTGCTACTTCCCCATATTTTTCTATCTCTTGCAATAGCATGGGTTTAGATTCCAATGGGTCCTCTATAAAAAAAATACCATTTCATCAGCAGATGCCTGCACCTTGTATTCTTATTGTTTAATTCTGGTTCCTTTTATTTCCACGTTTGATCTAATTTTTATTAATAATGTCTCTAATATCAGGATGAAAAGTAGAAGTGACAGTGGACATCCCTGTCTAACTCCTTTCATTATCTTAAGTGATTTTGTAATCTTTCCATTTATTATTACTTCAAAGAGTTGTTAACGTGGGAATAAAATGTGGGGATATCACTCTCCCATAACAGTTATTTTAGCTCTCAGAGAAAAGAAAGGATAAAAATATGAAAATGAATAAAGCATTTGCAGGTAGATTTTATGTATAAACAGAAAAAAAAGTGGACAGGGGCCTATATATGACATAACTTGATTTCCTCTTTCATTGCATTCATCAGTAAAATTATATCAGCACTGATCTTTCCAAACTGGGTTTTTAATCTCACCCAAAATCCAAAGCACATCGAATGTTTGATAAGTATTCTATATAATTTACTATTTTCTGGAGCTAGGGGATAATTCTATTAGTAACGAAAAAGAAAGGTCAAAAATATTAATAAGAGTGGTCAAATATGTTTGGAAATATTCAGAGATTTCATCTCTCAAAATATTTTTGGGCTCTACTCTGCTTTAATAATCAGAGCAGTTTATTTTAGAATTGCATTTAATTTTAATTTAACTTAAATTTAATTTAATTTAATTTAATTTAGAATTGCACACACAAGCTAAAAATAACATATATTGGCAGTTGGATAGATTTCTGGGAGAAGTTGCACAAGCTTAACCTGGAAACATTTGAGAAGAGACTTAAGAATAACTTCTGGACAATTTAATTTGTGTCTGGATAAAAACTGGAAATCAATATGTATAATATATATAATTTGCTGGTTCTGTGATTCAGTCTCAAACTAAAGCTTTATACCAGAGACCTCAGAGTAAAGAGAGTTGCAATATCTGCAGCTCAGTTCTACACCAATTTTGAAATAAGACAGATCTAAGCAAATACTTTTATAATACTTCCTCAATAAGTGCCATCCAGATAAGTAGTACTTCTATTTCCACAAGTTCATAGCCAAATTGATCATTCGGCTCCAAAATCAAGGAAGAAGGAAACAAAATAACCAGGACATGGGTAAAAACTGAGTGCATTTTTATCTAAATGCAGTCCAAGTATGCAGTTTGAAAGTCAATGGATAAAGCAAAAATTTATCTATAGCAGTATTTCTCAACCTTAGAAACTTTTAGATGGGTGGATTAGTTCATAGCTAGCTGGAGAATTCTGGAAATTGAAGTCCACTATCTTCAGGTCATCAAGATTAAGAAAAGCTGGTTAGTATACTATACTTAGCAGTGATGCTAAGACAGTCTAAAGAAATCTGAAAAGTTCATATAGCATCCAGACCAAATTGTCGATTTCAGATCATGGAATTCAACTTTTTATAAAGAAATTCCTCAGGCAGATTAAGAATGATCAAGAGCTCACTTATAGATACTCTTATATCTATTTGTTGTGTCTTCGGAAATGATGCCAGGAGTCGGTGACTTTGTATCAAGCTCTTTTATTGTTGTGGGAACCGAACTGGGGCTATTGAGAAACTTCACGGCTTTTATTTCTTTAGCCGCCGTGGCCACAGCCAATGGCACCGCTTTGAATCTCCCGCGATTCGAATAGACCAATCGCGGGAGATTCCTAGCGAGCCAATCGGCGCAGCTCGCCTAGCCAATCAGAGTGCCCCGCGCTTTGGCCAATCAAAGCGCGGGGATCTCAAGAATGCTAATGAGGGGACAGAACACTATTGCCACATTTAAACATCATTTTGGGAGCTAGGTGGTTTACATTTTAAAAACTTCTAGATTAGATTCTGGACCAAATAACTTTGGAGACATTTCCAACAGCTAAAAATGCTAGCAAAATTGGATATTGAAAGCCTCAGAGAAGCACTCTCTTTTACCACTGATATCAAGGATTAAATTTTGACTGCTACACCATTAACAAATCTGGAACAGGCTTTTAGCTATGTCATGTCCACCTCTGCCTTTCATGTACAGAATTCTAATTAAAAAAAATTCTTAACTTAGGACATTCACTTATTTAGTTCACTTGTCAACTTTTGGTGAAAAGCCTAAAACATTTTTTGTCTGCAGCATCTTTTTATACTATCAAGGTGCTTATTTATTCTTCTATATTTTAAAATATGTTAAATTTCTATAAACTGATATCAATCCTCTTGCCTAAAAATATTTTCTGGAGGAAAAATATCAGAGGCAAAAACAATTCCACAATTCTGAAAGGGAGAGAAAAACTTTCATATTGTGCAAGTTTCCATAGGACTAAAAAAAGATTTCTCTTAACCTTTCTCAGCATCACTATATTAAATCTTCTTCTTCAGCATTTCACAGTCAATACTTCAAGCTCTGTTCCATATTATTGAGATCCTGCCTGACTGAACCAGATAAGATAACAACATGAAATGTCAAGTGGAATCCCTTATTAATATTTCTATTTTTAAAAAGAAAGAGATTCTAACTAATACATTTATTATTTTTATTTATTAAAATTGTTTTCTGGCTATCTCACTGTGAGGCAACTCTGGGTAACTTACAACATTAAAACAAAAAACAAACAAAAAACCAAAAACCCATATACTGTATATTTTTTTCTTTGTGCCTAGAGGGAAAATGCCAAACTAATATTATTTCATTCTTTGATAAAGTCACTAAATGAGTAGACCAGTAAAATGGGCGTTGGTTCTTACCTGACACACCATTTCTATGAGAGCTGTGAGGATCATCCAGATAGTGGGTGGAGCTTCAGTCTCTGCTGTTGTAGGCTGAGCTTAATTTCTGAGGAACGCTCCTCCTTCCATCACGTGTCTCACCACAGTTTATGCAAAGACGAGAGGAAAAACAGGCCCACCTCTTACTAGACTTAAGGTGCATTGGCCGAAACAAGATCCCACCAGATGGTGAAAGACAGAAAGGGAGGGGCTGGACGATCCTCACAGCTCTCATAGAAATGGCGTGTCAGGTAAGAACCAACACCCATTCTCCTGAGAGCTGCTCGGATCGTCCAGATAGTGGGACATACCAAAGCTGGGGCCTGTCCTACGGGGGGGGACACCGTCTGGTCTATAGACTCCTCGGGTTCCCTGATTACCCTCTGAAGGACCCTTCTACCAAAAAAAGCCTCCGCTGCAGCATACCTGTTGATTTTGTAATGCCTAATGAAGGGCGACGGGGAGGCCCACGTTGCTGCCTGGCAAATGTCGAGTATTGAGGCCTGTGTAGCCCAGGCGGCTGAAGTTGCTGCACTCCTGGTGGAGTGAGCCGTGATACCCCTGGGAACTTGGAGGGCCTGGGCTTGGTATGTCTTGGAAATGGCCGCCCTTATCCAATGGCCTATAGTAGTTGAGGGTACCTTAAGCCCTTGTGACTTTGGTTGAAAAGATATAAACAGGGCCTCGGACCTACGGAAGGTCTGAGTATGTTTGATATAGATCCGCAAGGCATGTCTAACGTCTAAAGTGTGCCATAGTCTCTCCCTTTCATGAGTTGGCCTGGGGCAAAAATTGGGGAGGATAAGTTCTTGAGCCCTGTGGAAAACCAGGTTAATCTTGGGTAGAAAGGAAGGGTCAAGTCGGAGGACCACCCGGTTGGGATGGAAGACGCATAGATCTTTCCTAACTGACAGAGCAACGATCTCTGAAATCCTACGGGCTGATGTGATAGCCATCAAGAACACTACCTTGTAGGATAGGAACTGGAGAGAGACCTCTCTTAGAGGTTCGAAAGGTGGTTTAGTGAGAGAAGTCAGGACTCTGTTGAGGTCCCAGGTCGGATACTGGTGAAGGGACGGTGGTTGTAAGTTTGTGGCCCCTCTCAGAAATGCTCGGATGCAGGGATGGTGAGAGAGGGAGCTGACCCCCTCGCAGGCAATGACAGTGTATAAAGCTGCCACCTGACGCCTTAGTGTGTTGGGGGACAGTCCCATGCTGAGACCCTCTTGGAGAAAGTCAAGAATTTGGGCAATAGATGGGTCAGTTGGGTCAATGAGGAGGTTGGCACACCATTTGCGGAAAATGACCCAAGTGCCGTCATAAATCCTTCTGGTGGAGGGATGCCTGGCTGCTAAAATGGTATCAATGACTTCGGTGGAGAAATTTTCCCTCTTCAGACGTTCCCGCTCAACCTCCAGACAGCTAGTTGGAGCCATTGGGGGTCCAGGTGAAGGAGGGGGCCTTGCAACAGGGAGATCCTGTCTGCTGGGATCCTCCTGGGAGGGGCTACAGATAGGCTGTGGAGATCCGCGAACCAAGGACGACGGAACCAATAAGGAGCTACAAGAAGCAATTCCGCCCTCTTGAGGAGTACCTTTTGAAGAACTCTGGGCACCAGTGCCAGAGGGGGGAAGGCGTAGAGGAGGCCCGAGGGCCATGGACATCGGAGGGCGTTGTGGTTCTCCCCCCTAGGGACGGGAATCTCAAAACGAACCTTGGAAGTTGGGTATTGAGGGGGGAGGCAAAGAGGTCTACTACTGGCAGACCGAATATTGCTGTCGCCTCTCTGAAAAGGGCTAGATGGAGGCGCCACTCCAACTGGTCTATGGTGGCCCTGCTAAACCAGTCTGCTCGAGTGTTGTCGACACCCGAAATGTGGTCGGTCCTGAGTGAAAGGTGAGACTCTGCCCACCAACAGAGGTGCTCGGTCTCCCTCATGACTGAGTGCCCCCCTGCCTGTTGACATGAGCTTTGGCTGTTATGTTGTTGGTGAGAATGAGAATGTGGCAGCCCTGTACCTGAAGGAGGAAACTGCAGAGGGCCAGGTGGATAGCGCGGAGCTCTAACCAGTTTATATTGCACAACCTTTCTGACGCTGACCATCTGCCCTGAGCTGTAAAGGATTGTAGGTGGGCGCCCCATCCGGACAGACTGGCGTCTGTGGTGACGGTGAGTCTTGGGGGCTCCTTGAGGAGGCAGCCCTTGTTGATTGACACCCTGCTCCACCAAAGGAGGGAGGTGAGAACCCTCGGCGAGACCTTGACCTTGACCTTGCGCCTTGAGTTGCTTGATCCGGCTCTTTGGTATGGGAGCAGAAACCACTGGAGAGATCTGGAGTCGAAATGGGCCCAGGGAATAACGGAGATACAAGAGATCATTTTACCTAGCAACTTGGTTAGTTCGAGGAGGGAAACTCTCTTAAGTTGTCTGATGAGTTTGACTGAGTGTTGGATGCTGAGTATTCTCTCTGGAGAGATGAACACCCTCCCTTTGACTGTGTCTATTATAGTCCCCAGATGGGATAGCCTAGTGGAAGGGGCCAATTGGCTTTGAGGGCGGTGAGGGTAATTTGGTTATCCCTGACGGCTTGTTCCCTGGAAGAGGATAGGATGAGGATATCATCCAGGTAACAGTGGAGTCTCACCGGGATGGTTCTGAGGTGGGCAGCCAGAGCGGCCAGAACCTTGGTAAAGGTCCTGGGGGCAGAGGCCAACCCAAATGGGAGGGCCACGTATTGGAAGTGGCAGTTATTGTAGCTGAAATGCAGAAATTTGGAGTGGGAGGGCCGGATGGGATGTGTAAGTATGCCTCAGAGAGGTCAATGGATGGCAACCAGTCTCCCTGTCTAACTCCCAAAAGGATGGATTGCAGCGTGTTCATTTTGAATCTGCGGTATACAAGATGGCGGTTTAGCTGCTTTAAGTCCAAAATCACCCTCCATCCCCCCAAGTGTTTGGGAACCACAAATAAGTGTGAGTAGAATCCCTGTCCCCTTTGGGACGGAGGAACGGGCTGGATTGCCTGTATGTTAAGTAGGTGCTGAATTGCTGAATCCATGAGGTTGCGTTTGGTGTGATTCTTGGAGATGGGACATGTCATGTAGAAATCGGGGAGGGGTAAAGTGAAACTCGAGGGCAAGGCCAAACCTGACAGTGTCCCTGACCCAGGCATCCGAAGTGGAAGAGTCCCACTGGCTGGCGAAGGTTTTACGTTGCCTGCCAATGGGAATTAAGTCAGGTGGCTTATCTGGAGCGCTGGAAGGGCCTGCTGCCAGAGCCATGAAAGGGCCTCTTGAAGTTACCACCTCTCCTGTGCCTGTCAAAGGGGTCGGACCTGTCCTGGGGCTGTCCTGAGCCAAAGGGGGGGGCCTTTGGTACCTGGGAGGGAAGGAGGTTTGGGGATAGAGACGAAAGGGGGCCCTCCAAAAGAGCTGCAGGGATCTGGGTTCTGACTTACGGGTGAGGGATGGGAGGAATTTCTTTTTGTTCCTTCCTTCGACTAGGAGAGGATCCAGGAAAGGTCCGAACAGTTTATTTCCTACGAGGGGGGCGGAGGCTTGTTTCACCTTACTCTTGAGATCCGCCTGCCAGTGCCTTAGCCAGAGCAGGCGGCAGGCCGAGACTGTGAACTCCACTGCGGCCGTAATCTTGGCTATATCCTGATAGGTGCGGGTATTGGAAGTCGGGAAATGTTGCTTAAGCTGGCGAAGCCAGCGAATGGATGACCTGATGAAGAAGGAAGTGGCCGTGGCCGCCCTAATCGCCCATGCGTCCGACTGGTGAGCTCGCCGTAAGGCCAGCTCCGACCGTTTCTCCTCTAGCCTCAGAGCCTCTAAAGGGTCGCTGAGGGCGGAGGAAGAAGCCAGGCCCACAACGGGCTCATCAACCTCTGGAGTGCTCAGGAGGTTGGAGAGCTCTGGGTCAAGGTTGAAGAATCTTTTATCATGGGCCGAAGGGGCCGGGGGGGCGGCTGAGGAGGCCAGTTGCTTGAACACCAGGTCCAGGAAGATGGGGGGCATTGGGATGACCTCGGCCTCCACCACAGGTTGTTTAAACATGGAGTCCTCTAGTCCTTCCGGAGCCCGAGGAGTGGGATCAGAGGAGCTCTGAGTAGTTAGACCTGAGATGTTCCTGGCTTTGAAGAGGAGGGATTTGAATAGCTGGGGCTTGAAGAGCCCTACAAAGGCGGGTTGGTCGGGGGTGAGCCCTTCATCCTCCAACATCTCCGCCTCTGATGGTTCGGAGTCTGGAAGGGGTTTGTTGTATTGTAAAGACCCCAGATCAAATTGTTCCTCCTCCTCCTCCCTGCACAAAACTAGGTCCCCTTCCACCTCCTCCTCGTCCTCCCTGACTGAGGGGGAAACTTCCCCTTGAAGAGGTACCTGACCATGAAATGGTTCCGGAATGAGTGGGAATGATCTTACGGATTCGGTGGCCTGCGGAGGCAATCCCGACCTAGCCATCTGCTGGAGTCTTTCTGCAATTCCTTGGCGGATAGCCATCTCCATCCAGGCTCTGAGCTGCTCTGGAACCACCTGAATGAGAGGCTCCTCCTGTGCAGGCCAGCGGCTGTGGGTGTGAAGGTAGCCTCTGGAGTTCACCTGGCTGGTGTTCCAGGGGCCTGGTGCCCTTGAGAGGGCGAGCTGTGCCTGGATAGGGAGGAAAAAGCTACGGGGGGGGAAGCAGAGGTAGAAGGAGTGGCTGGTGCTGGAGGCACTGAGCCTGCCTGTCTGGTGCGTTTGTCTATTTCTTTTTCTAGCGCCTTGTGTCGTCCTAGGGCGTCCCTTTGGGAGGCTTTAGAGGACTCCTTAGCCTGACTGCGCAGGTGGTGAGTTTTTGCTTTGGCCTTTAAAGAAGGGCCTCTTGATGGATTGCCTTCTGCCATTTCAGATAATTGAGGAGGATAAAGGATCAGATAAGAGGTGGTTGGCGCGCCTAGGGGTCGACCTACAATGAAGGCCGGGAGCCCTGGGAAATTCTTTTATGCCCCCCCCCTGTTTCTTATTCATTTATTTCTTTTATTTTTAGCTTGTATATATATATTGTTGTTGTTGTTTTGTAACTTATTCAATTAGCCATCTTTCTCTGTCTCTTAAATTTTTCTCTGATCTTGTATTGTTGAAGGTCGGTTTGCCTCCTTTTTTTTTTTTTTTTTTTTTGTGAATCAGCAAGACTGATCGAGATGATCAAGGCACGACAGAGGCCTTAATGGCAAAGCCGAGCCTATACCAGACTGCCTTTCCAGGCGGAACCGGGCGGCAGTGGTGGGTAGTAACCGCGGCCACTATGGCTGGCTGCGGGGGAAGCCAACAAATGGAGGTAGCACAACAAGCCTCCAACAGAATACACTAAATTTGGAGGTTAAAACGATCATGAGCAGGCCTGCCGGTCCTGCTGCTTAACACTAGCATACTGCAGTGATCAGAGAGATAAGGAGGCCGAAATTCAAAATGGTGCCCGGCCATGAGGCGGCACTCAAAATGGCGGCTGCCTGCTACTTGGATTTGCAGGGCCCTGCTGCAGCGACCGGGAGACTCCCTGGGGGCAATCCAAGGTTCCCAGGTGAAGGACAGAGCGAAAGGAACCAAAAGAATCCAAATGGAGTTCGGTGGGGGGGGGAAACGGAACGAAATGGAGCATTTTAATAACGCGGAAGGAAAAAACGGCAGTAAGGCAATGGAAAGAGATGGGGGGGGTAGCTGTAAAGGTAGCTGTAAAGGTTTACTAGCCTTCCCCCTGGCAGCCCCTGGGGCCGAGAGAGCCTCCCAGGGGACTCTAGAAATTAAAAGAAGGGAACCAACTTCGTAGGGCTTAAACGAGAAAAAAACAATTAAATGAACTGAATACAACCTGAGAAGGAGAATTAACGAATCAATTAGGGCTTTCCTGAAACGGCCAAGAGCACATCCAAAAACTGCCTACTCTGCATGAGGGCTGAGCATAAACTGGGGAACGCGGTGGCGAGCCACGTGATGGAAGAAGGAGCGTTCCTCAGAAATTAAGCTCAGCCTACAACAGCAGAGACTGAAGCTCCACCCACTATCTGGACGATCCGAGCAGCTCTCAGGAGAATGCTGTGGGCATAGTACACTTAGATTTCAGTAAGGCATTTGATAAAGTAGACCATGATCTACTTCTTGCTAAAGCAAGAAAAATGTGGAATAGACAACATCACCACTAGATGGATTTATAGCTGGCTGACAAACCATACTCAACAAGTAGTCCTTAATGGTACAACATCCACATGGAGAAAAGTAAGTAGTGGGCATCACAAGGCTCTGTTTTAGGCCCAGAGCTCTTCAATATCTTCATAAATGATTTACATGTGGGAATAGAACAGAGGTGGTATTCAGCAGGTTCTGATCAGTTCTGGAGAACTGGTAGCAGAAATTTTGAGTAGTTGGAGAACCTCTGACTGGAGATTTTACAGTATCCTTCCCCTGCCATGCCCACCAAGCCATGCCCACAGAACTAGTACTAAAAAAATGTGAATCCCATCACTGGAACAGAAGGGGAACTCATCAAATTTGCAACTGGCAGGAATAGAGAACATCACAGAAAACAAGCTTAGGATCCAAAACGATCTTGACAAACCTATCCAGCAAAATGAATTTTAATGTGGAGAAAAGCAAAATCTTACATTTAGGCAGAAATCTTACATTAAGGCAGAAAAAAAATCAAAGGTATAAGTATAGATTAGGCAAGATCTGGTGTCAAATCCATGTATCTGCCATTCTTCAATGGAAGAAGAAGAGGGGGGTGTTGGTACAAGTAATCCTTTTTGATGTAACCTGAATATATTAAATCTTATATTGATTCTGTATAACTTGCACATGATACACAACTGGAGGACTGGAGCCAGATGTCTAGAGCTTGTCACCTCTTGGAGAGATAGCAAGAGGAGAAGGGACCATAAAAATTCCAGCTCTGGAAGATACTCCCTGGGAAACTCTTCTATATGTTCCCAGAGAAGGGGAGGGGGGAACTAATATGTTGGTTCATTGTTTGACTAAATCCACATCTAAATAAGGGGAGGGATTCTAACTCCCTTTTTCTATTACTGTATGCCTGGAAACATCTTAGACTCTGCTTTGACTACTGCTGGGATTCACTCCCTTTCAATAAAGGATTCCTTTTGAAATATCTATCTTTCCGAAGTTCATTCTTTTTGGTTGAAGTCCAGTACTTACATCTGGCTCAAAAACAGTAACTATGAAAGGGACTTTGGAGTCCCAGTGGATGATAACTTGAATATGAGCCAGCAGTGTGCAGCAGCAGCATCCAAAAAAGTTAATACAATCCTGGGGTGTATAAACAGAGGCATAGTATCACATGAAATATTAGTGCTGCTTTATAAATCCTAGTAAGACCAGTTTTGAACTCTAAATGCCCCAACAAGCATAGCCAATAATTGAAAAATAGTGGGAGTCAATTCAACAATAATGTCTGAAGGCATACACTTTTTTACTCCTGTATGGGACAAATTTTTTAAAATTGCTATTATAGTATTACAGTGTTAAATAAATTGGGATTTTTTAAAATTATAAAATAGACTTCCCTGTGCATGTAAGTCATTTGGGGAAAGCTTTTTGCTCTGAAAGGTAATTTTTTTAAAAAATGTTACTTTTCCATTCAATACCCTGCTGTTTTGAACAACTAGAATCTTGAATTAAACAGCCACTAATAGCATTGATTAATGCAGAAATTTTGGATCCATCCTTTTCCTTTTCTGTTCATGGGAGAAACTAAACTTTCATAACTTTTTGTGATCTCCAAGAAGATGGCTGAAGAGATTAATTGACTAGACCTTGTGATATATGAAGGCATTCCATTTTCTGTTACTCTGAAGAGTATTTCAAGCAATAAGAAGGTGAGGATAGGAATAGCATTATAAGAGGTGGTATTCAGCAGGTTCTGACCAGTTCTGGAGAACCAGTAGCGGAAATTTTGAGTAGTTTGGAAAACTGGCAAACTCTACCTCTGACAGGCCCCACTCACATCTATTCTCTGCCTCCTGAGTCCCAGCTGATCAGCTGAGTCTTCTTTTGTTGCCCTGCACAGGAGACCGAGTTGGAAAGCAGGTTAGTAGGATGGGGAGGAAATGGGATTTTGCAGTAATCTTCCTCCAAGAGTGTGGAGGGAATGGGGAGTTTACAGTATCCTTCCCCTGGAATGGGGTGGAAATAGAGATTTTATAGTATCCTGCCCCTGCTATGCCTAGCAAGCTTCCCACCAAGCCATGCACATCCACCAAGCCATGACCACAGAACCAGTAGTAAGTTTTTTTTTGAATCCCACCATTGATAAGCGTATCAAATACCAAAGAAGAAGAAAAATCAAGGTCAAATGTCTGCCTGGATCAACATAAACCAATAGATAGCTTAAGAGTAGTAAAAACTTAATAAAATCAACCTCACAGTATTCCTGGATTCACCTCACAGATAAGAATGAACCGCATAGGAAAGTTCTCAAGAAATAAATAATATTCACTGAAGAAAGATAGGAAACTATTATTGAGAGCTTAAGCATCTACTGAATTTCAAGAATAGTGTAAAAAACATATTTTAAACCTCTTGCCTAGCTTTCTGCTTCCTGCTCTACATAAGAGAATCCCTGGCCCATTTGAGTGAGCTGACCAATGCTATGTCCTTTGCAACATAACTTTCTGATTTGCTACCATGTTGTTTTTCACAGGATGTATGAGAACTATTACGTTTTACAAAGGGAAAAATAACCACAATCTGCTGTATAAAGATAATGCTATATCCTTATAATAATTGCTTATAATCTGATTTTCTACATTGTTTCATAACAGACTGGAGGAATGTTATCGTCTGCCACAAAATCAGAATTTCTAATTTGCTTCCTACGCTATCTAGCACAGCCCACTCCTATAAACTATATCTAATCTGAAGGCGAACACCTGCTGAATCTGATAGATTTAGATAAAGGTCAAGGAAAACAGCCACTATGAATGAGCACAACAGCTGCAGATGATAGGGAATGAAATATGCCAAATCACATTTATTAAAGAGAAAAGCTATTGTTCACTGTCTTCAGTGTAAGCTAAGATATAATAACCATAAGACATATCCTTGCAGAATGTTTCTATAATGGCTACAGGCCTGAGGAGGTTAACATAGAAAACTGGGCATCATCCTGGTAAGACGAAATGCTTCTAAGTCCCATTGATTTTTTCTGGAGAGAAAACTTAGCATGTCCTTAATTCTTGATATGAAATCAATGGAAATTAAGCAAAAGCTAGTTGGACATCATCTCATTTGCCAAAGGAGTATATGGCAAAGGAGTCCCTCGGGGAAGAAAGGCGCCAGTATCTCTGTAGTTAACATACTCTCCTGGCTTTAGTGAATAATCATAACAAAAAATAAAAATAAAAATACAAGCTAATATAAAGATTATAAACTAACAAAATCAAGGTAAAGCTGTGCAAAATTGGCAAACCTATTGGGAGCACCAGCAGTTTTTTCAAACCAACACAATTGGAGGCCAAAGCAAATCTGCCACCTCTTAAAATCAATGGGATTTAACCAACCAATCTGTTCAGCTGCCTCTTTATGTCTCTCTATGTTCAGCATAGCTGCTGGGTTTTGTTACAATAATTAAGATTATTCATAATTATATTGGCTTTTTTTTTTTGAAGGGTGGGAACATCTGGATTATGGCTTCCATAATGTTGTTTTCTTCTCTAAAGGAGATGGAAAGTGGTGCGAGGGGGAGAATGGACTGTTTTCTATATTGAACCAGAGCATTTCCAGTCTCTCAATTTCTGCTTTTCACAAAACATGACATGAAAAGAATTAAAACCCAATTTTTTACACTCTAGGAAATAGGTTGAGCTCCCAGAGTTCATAGTCACCCCCATGAACTCCTAGAGGGAAGCCATGCCAGTCTGAACCTTTTGAAAGCTGCACTTCCAGTATATCTGGAAGGTGCCAGGTTGAGAAAGGCTGAGTTAGAGGAAAGATAATTAGCTCCACAGCTAATTTTTCATTACAATAATTTCTAAAACTGAATGTCTGCAATATAAGAATGAAACATCATAATTTCTCAAAAGTCCAGCATTTTAAAAGGAATATGCTGAAAATAAATAATTTTTTTAAACCTCCAGAAATACCACTTTCTTTTGTAACATGTTCACATGCTGAATTACACCCCAAGTGCAACCAGGGGTCGGCTGCTGGGGGTTCATAGGGGCTCGAGAGAATCCCTAGATAAGATTCTGTGCAGTTTGGAGAACCCCTAAATCCCACTCCTGCATGGCTCCACCCCGCCATCCCACCTCTCCCAGGAGTCCCCACACAGCCCATTTTGGATGCAGGTAAGTGCAGGGTGTGCACGGAGGCTCAGGGAGGGCGAAAAATGGGCCTCCCAGAAGTTCAGGAAGGCTGGAAATGGGCCTATTTCTGGCTTCCAGAGAGTATCCAGAACCCAGGGAGACAGTTTTTGCCCTCCCAGAGACTCGAGGAAAGCTACATAGATCATAGAATAACAGTTTGAAGGGACCTTGGAGATCATCTACCCCTGCTCGAGCAGGAGAGTCTATTCCAAATATTAGTCTCTAGAACTTACAGCCTCCTGATTGTGAAGTGAGAGCTCCACTTCTAGGCCACCAGAGCGCCCCCCCCCCATGATGCAGGAGGTCAACCATAGCCACACCCACCCAGCAACTGGGCAGAGAATCCTTTGCTAAAATTTTTGAAGCCCACCCCTGTGTGCAACCCTCCACATTCCTCAGAAAGCAAATTCCAATTAGGCTCTTGTCACATCCTACAATTCTCACCATCATTTTTTTCCTTTAAGTTATTGTAAAGAAAGATTTTTCTAGTGCAAACAAGCAATATGTTAACCAACATTTCATTAACCTTTCATTTCAAGCATAATCATTGATGTTCATTTTCATATTCTCTTTTCAGAGTTAATCAATATCAAATTCACCTAAGCTATGACACACATTTTATATTACAAATGGGTTTTAGATTCTTCAACATATTTTAAACTTGATTCATTTAAAAAATAAGTTTGGAAATGGCAATAACATTAACATATATAAATAGAGTTCTGCTCTCAGTCACTCATGTCCTGGTCACCATCTGAATGAACTATTGGAATATGCTCGACATGAGGCTGCTTTTAAGGAGTATCTGGAAAGCTTCAGTTGGTGCAAAATGCAGTCAGCATGAACAATTGTGTGTGCCCCTAGATCTGAATAAGTTACCCCTCTGCTCCACAAACTGCATTGCTTGCTATTTTGTTTCCAGGTACAATTCAAGGCACCGGTGTCATTAGAAAATTTTGGTTTGTCTTTAAACTAGGTCACCAAAAACAAAAAAAATTCACAGAACAAGCTGTTTGAACAGGAAGTACAGGCAGTCCTTGACTTATGACCACAATTGAGCCAAAAACTTATGTTGCTAAGTGAGATATTTGTAAAGTGAATTTTATAACCTCTTTTGTCACAGTTAAGTGAAACACTGCAGTTGTTAAGTTAGTAACCTGTTTGTTAAGTGAATCTGGCTTCCCATTGACTTTGCTTGTCAGAAAATCACAAAGGTTGATGACGTGATCCCGGGACATCGCAACCAGTATTTAGTTTCTGCACATTTTAATTTTTTTATTACATTTTCCTCTTTAGGGAAATGTCTTCATTTTTCCACTGTTGTGCAAACACAATTCTAGCTGGTGTTAACATGTGTAAAATTAAACATGTATTCCCTTTATTGTATTTTTCTAGTAAAATAGCCAGCAAGAATATTTCTGATTTTAAATCTATGTGCTGCTTTACCATTTTTTCTAACCATGTATGTATTTTTGCCTTTGGCCGCAGTTCTTTGTCCTAAGGACCTGCTGGGTGGGGTGGCTGGATGTCATGGCCAGGGGGCATGACAGCATTCAGCCTCCTGCAGCACTCTGCCAGCCAAAATGAGGTGCAGGGGTTAATTACAAAATGTAGGCTTTACTTTGTGACATCCAGATCCAGCAAGCAAGGGATGTGAACTGCACAGAAAATACATTTTTATTTGATTATGAAGAAAGACCCCCCAAATCAGATGTACACTAAATGAAGACTGACTTAGCGACACACCTTCCCAGCAAACAGCAAATTTTGAAGCTCCGGGTAAAGTGGATTCATTTTAGGATGAGTAACCATAGTTTGCATGTTAGAGGTTCCTAAAGGAATGCTGGGAAACTCTGTATTTTAAAGAACATTTGAGGGAGGGGTGCAGAATAGCCCTTCTCTGCCTGAGGCTGTAGAGACCTGGCACCAATCAAAGCACTGTTTGTTAAGCAACTGATCAACACTGACAGAATAAGCCACTAGCATATGAAAATAAGAGCAAACTCCACTCCCTTCAACTTCGTTTGGTAATGAAACATCTGAAAGAAAACCATCGAGCTCAGAGAGCACTAAGGACCCCCACAGTTCAACCCTGAGCTAAAAATATTTTCTTCTATCAATAAACACTTTTTGGTTAGAGAGGCTCAGAGCCTGCCTTATATGAGACGGTTCCCAGTGGATTTCATTTTAAATTTTGATGTGATTTCTGTAAATAAGGAATGTAGAATTATAATGGCTGAGTATTTTATCCTTCATACATCAAAAAAATACAAACCTGATATTTTCTCTTGATCATACTGATTTTCATAAAAATCCAGAATTATTATTTTTTATTTTAATTTTGGTAATGAAGAATTCCCTTCTCATCTGCCAATCTTGGTATTAATTTCTTTTTTCTCCTTTTTAAAATTTGTATCTTAACCATCTTCTGGTTTATTAGTATTTTCAAATAAGTTTTGTTTTTCACTTTTAATTGTTTGTGCCAGTTCTTCTTTTTCCACTAGATTCAATTTGTGTTTTATTATTTCCATTTGATTTTTTAAGTTCTTTTTTGTGGTTCTTTCTGTAACTCTAATTCTACTCTTTGTTGTTCTTCTTCCAGTGTCTTTTGATATTGTTTCTTTTTCTTGTTCTTTCCCCCTATATAGGTTATGGCTAGTCCCCAGAAATACACCTTAGTTGTATCCCATACATTTTGCAATGAAGTCTCTTCTTTTCTGTTCTCTTTAAAAAATAAATTCATTTCCTTTTCCACTGTTTGTATAAATTTTTTATCCTTTAATATAGATAGATTCAACATCCATCTCAATTTTTCTTTTGTATTTTCCACTTAACTTTTCCTGGATTCTGATCCGCCATCTATTTCTATCTCTTGTACATTTGCTCTTAATTCCGGTAACATCAATATCATATCTATTCTTGATCAAGGTTGCTGTCTATTTGAATAAAATGCATATTGATTTTTCTTAGGTTTATTTCTCTCCATGTATCTTGAATACATAATTCAATGAGTGGAGGAAGCAGTGGCAGAGATCACACATCAAGTGGGTGCCCAGGCCAAAGACCACACTGACTGGCCAGGAGCTTTAACAGGCAGAGCAGGACATCAGCTGCCGAGCCACATTCTAGGAGTCAGGAGTAGAGCGCCCGATCACTTCAACAAGGGAAGCAAGGATGACCATCCTTGAGTGGAAGTTGATGGGTCCTCTGGATCTCAGCAAGTCAGCGGGTTGGGGGTATCAGACAAGGCTGGCCAACCAAGCAACTGGGATTGTTGTCGGAGGGACTTGGCAGAGTCAAGCACTCACACCAACACGAGCAGGGGAGAGCAATCAAGCCCACCAATTTTGATGTTTCTCCCTTTGGGGGACTGATCTATTCAGACTGCAACTCCTCCACAGTTCCTGTCAGTGCTATCCATCCTGCAACTAAATCTTCCCAGTTGGCACTGGTCTACCACCACCACGATCCAAGTGGTCAGCCTGCCACTGATCCTTTTGGCTTGGCTGAGCCCTGGACCACAGCAGAGCCTGCCTAGGTGTCAGAGACCAGCTAGTACACAGGGACAACTCCAACAACTGCCAACATGACAGCTACCACCTGGCTGAGCTTACCACTTGGGACAAGGATGGGTTCAAGCTCAGTGGATGCTGCCTCTTCTTCCTCCAGCCTGACAGGCCATTCCACTTCAGAGCCACTTTCGGCAGGAACTCAGACAATCTGGCGTTCTACCTGAACTGGGTGTGGGCTTTCGTTGATCACTATGGGGGAAACTATGCTAATGACCATGGCCATCATGGCCATCACTGAGAACCTGAGAGAGAGGCTGTGGAATGGGTGACCCAACTGCATGATGAAGGAGCTCCTGAGCTAGAAAACTTTGATGAATTCCTGCAGGAGGTGAGAAAGAGGTCTGAGGACATGGAGCAGGGCGAAGAAACAGAGGCAGAAATTTAAGTGGTCAGGCAGAGAGGTTGTCGGCTAAAGAGTACATCAGGGAGTTTTGGAGGCTTGCTGGGAAGCTGTAGTACTGGCCCAAATGCCTCCTAGTCTATTTCTTCAAAGAGGGCCTGGACCGGGAATTATGTAATGCCTGCATCTGCCAAGGCATCCTGAACTGCATCCACAACTGGTACCAGATAGCAGTGGCCATGGACCCTGAGCTTCACCTGCACTCAAAAGAGACGTTGAAGAAGAAACCCAAGAGACAGCTCGGCTGGTGATCTGCTTCCTGCCAAATGGAAGAGCATCCCAGAGGGGGCTCAAAGACATCAATCAAATGCTTTCAGTGTGGGCAACAAGGCCATTGAGCATCAGAATGCCTGGCATTGGCTCCCATCTCCCAGCTGAGGACCCCTGCACCAGCCAAGCCCAAAGAACTGCCATGGAAACCACAGAGAAGGGGAGATTTGTCCATCAGGCTTCCTAGAGGAAGTAGGGAACTCCAGTTTAAGAGTCACCGCTGCTGGCAGCAGATAACAGCAAACTACCTAGGGTAAAAACTTCTGTGCAAAAAGTGAGGACCAATGTTTATTGGGTCTTTCCCCACAGTGAAAGTGATTAACCCTATTACAGTACAGCTTAGCCTCCTTCACCTGCTAGGAAAAGTGCATCTGGTCTTTCACAGTAGCTCCCTGATTAGACCAGTAGATCAGGCATCCCCAAAACCAATAGTAGTGAGGGGGAGATGCACTATGAGATTTTTTAAAAATCTAGATTCCAAACTGTATAGAGGTAGACTGAAGTACCTCGTGCAGATAACCCCTCTCCAAGGCCCCCTGGGTCAAGAGCTGGGATGTAAAGGTGGATAGGTTAGTCAAGCAGTTCCATGACTAGTATCCCAGAAACCTAAGGGGTGTCCAGGGGGAGGAAGAAGGGTTAGACTAACTAAACTATTTGTGCTTTCTTCTCATTACAGGAAGTCCTTTTCAATTGAGGGGAGCCAGCCTGTAAATCCTGAAGCTGACCTGACCGAAGCCATTTTGACTGCTTCAGTGTTGCTTCAGTACACTGGAGCTGAGGGATAGGGAGTGGGGATTTGAGATAGTTGGGATTCTGTAGCCAAGACAAAGTATTTTCTCTTGGGAATCAAGGACATTTTCACATCTGGCTGGAGGAAGGTGGAGTGATGTAACTCAGCTCCTAGACCGCACTGTGATTGGACCATGTGACTGATTGTTTTGGGGAGATGGAAAATGTTTACTTTTAATTAGGTGAAAACAGCAGGAATCTTCAGTGTCAGTTTTCACTCTCTCATAGTCCAGTTATTTTGAATGGATAATTCAGCTACAACAAACATGAATTGTGCTATTATACTAAAATTAAAAATTGTACATGTATTACTCAATGATCTGTTTTATTTACTATTTTCTTTTCTTTTTTTTTTGAACAAATTTTATTAATTTTTAAAGACATACAAAACATAAATACACAAAAACACAAAAAATAAAAGCATAAGAAATCTATTTTCTGAAAGTTGCTTAGTCCTGGGTTAAAACTCTTGGTATAGACACAAATTCAAATTCATATTCATTTTACATATCATTCCATATCTTATTAGCATTTTCAATTTTCTATATAACTTCTCCCTTTTAAATTTTCTCAATTTTATTTATCTCCTCTCAATTCAAATCATAATATTTATTATTCTTTGTCTGTTCTATTTCCAGCTATCCATTTATCTTTCTTCTTTGAAAAAACTTCTCCTGTACATTAAATGGAGTATGATGCCTTTATCTCTTTCCCCTATATTTATAATACTTAATATAGAACACATAACTTACATTGGGATTCTGTCTGGTACGTTCTAAAATTATACAGTATTATCAAAACCAATACAAATCTATTCATTAATATTGATATTCATTTATATCTTAAACATTTAGCACATTACTTTTCAATTAAATCACATACTTTTATGGGAACACCTATTTTCCATAGTATTCCCCCCCCCATCACATATTATAGATCATTATTTCATTACAATGTTCCCCCTTCTTCTACTTCAAATCTCTCATTTCACAAAAAGTTTCACTAGGATAACATAGTCTAATCATTAATATTAACAATCATTTATATCTTAAACATTTTACCCATTTCAATTAAATATCATGCCTTTGTGGGAACACTTATGCTTTCCAAAATTATTCCCCCCGTCCCACATCACATATCTTAAATCATTGTTTCATTACAGTACTCCTCTTTTCTTAACAAAAATTTCACTAGATTGTACTAAATATTTTATAACATTTTAAATTACATATTATTTCCAATTTTCTATGGTTATTTCTAAATACAAACAAAGAAATGCAATCTTATGTACCTTTCTAGAATCCCTTTTTCAATAAAATTTATCCATTATCTCTAAAAAACTTTTGCTTCTTTACATCTTGCTCCCCACCATTAAGGCTTCTCATCCCTTCCTTTCTCCCTTGCTTCTTCTCCTTGTCCTCTTTACCCCCTTGTCTCTCCACCTCCCTTTTATTCTGCTTTCCCCCTTTCTGTTGTTTCCTAACATATGTTCCCTTTTCACCTTATTCTTCTCTTTTTGGGTTGTTTTTCCAGGTCTTAAAGTCTTCTTTTCCTTTTTCTCTTTCTTTTACCCTTCTCCGACCAAAGTTATTTGTTCATCAAAGATGGCTTCTTCTTTGTCCCCGTCATCCTGTTGCTCATTCAGCTTTACATAAGTACAAACCGCCATTTCTAAAAATTGAAAAAGAGTGCCAAGGACATCTTTCTCTTCTTGCTTTTCTTTTTCATATTTTTGGTATACAAGTTTCAGTCCATCCACAAGTGATGCCATTGTGTAGAGAAAAAGTTTTTCCAAACAACCACCCAGGTGCTTTTAATCAGAAATAATTCTCAGAAGTTCCAAAATCACCAAACAATCCAAATAAGCTGTTTCTTTTAAGTACTTTCTCCTTCTTCACTTTCTCTTTCTGGGGTTAAAGTTTAGTCACAAAGTTCCCTTTAAAATATATCTTTTAGAAGTCTTATTGATGTTTAGTAACTCTTTAGAATTCTAGGCAATCTTCTCCTTATTTTCAAATTTTGCGCCAATTTTTTTTCCTCTCCCTTCCCACTCACAGCCAAAAATATTTTTTTCATCTGCTGTCACATTAGGAAGGAGAGTGAAATGAAAAAAAAAAAAAACCTTTCCCTTTTAGGATATTCGCAGCTTGTAGCTCTCACTAGAAACAATGTATTCTTAGCAGCCTTCAAGATTCCAGGGCACTTTCTCTTCCCTTGTCCCGGTTTAAAGCAACTTTTATAATTCTTCCAACTTTCTCCCTCCTGCACCTGCTTGTCCGGCTGCAGACCGCCACTCCTCTGCTTTGGGAAAAGGGGGTTTTGCCTGTGACACCCCCAAGCCCCTGTCCGGATCCCCCCTGTCTTCAGCTGCCTCTACAGGGCAGCTATATCCCCCAGAACCAAATGGATCGGGGGAACCTTGGCGGCGAACGCAGCAGGGATCCTGCAGTATCGCGAATCCCTGCCGCTGCCGAAACCTTGCAAACCGGAAGTCCACTATATTCTATCAAATGTATTAAATAGTGTTTGCCATTACTAGATCATTGTTTGAATTGAACTATTACTGCAACAGTTTGGAGATAAAACCAGAGATGGTATTGAACCGGTTTGCACCAGTTCAGGAGAACTTCTGGCTGGCCATGCCCCTGACCTGGTCATCTAGTTGCTGCTCGTTTACCCGCCACTCGCTCTGCTCACCCACCCACCCTACCGAGTTACTCCTCCCCTCCTATGCAGTATCTGGGTCCTCAAGGCTTGCCTTCCTATCCTGAGTTTCTGGTGCCTGAGCCCCAATTGAACAGCCCTGATCTGCCTACTCACAGGTAAGCCTGCAAGTTGTGCTAGCCCCTCCCTGCCATCCCCAGACCTTGCTGAGCCTTCCCCCACTGCTTGGGGCCTTGCCAGCCTCCCCCACTGCTTGGGGCCTTGCCGGGGTCTCCCCCTGCTGCCTGGGGCCTTGCCAGGCTTCCCCCTGCCACCCCCAGGCATTGCCAGGCTTCCCCTACCTTGGCCTCCTCCTGCCTGACTGCCGGCTTCTTGACACGAGTAGAGGTTGCTGGTTGGAGCCAAGGGGAACCGCAGTACTGGGCTCCTGTAATGGAGAGTGATAAGGGCATAGCTAGAATTGGAAGAAAAGGCTGCGTGTCTCTGGCAAAAAAAACCAGAGCTTCTTGATGCGAGAGCGCCACTGTTCGCACTGTTCATCCAAGCTGCCAGGTGTTGTCACAGCCGCACAGCCTTTTATTCTAATTCTAGCTATGCCCTTGGCATTCATTTCCACTAGAGCCCAGCACTGCAGTTCCCCTCACTCCAGCCAGCAGCCTCTGTTCATATCAAGAAGCCGATGGTCAGGTGGGAGAAGGCCAAGGTGGGGCGAGCAGGCAACCATCAGGATGAAGCGGCAATGGTGGAGGCTGGAGTTTCCTGCAACCACACTGCCACTGCCATCCCCCAGTGTGTGGAGTGTGTGTGTGAGTGAGAGAAAGAGTGGAAGGGAGAAAAAGAAATAAAGAGAGAAAGAAGAAAGAATGAAAAGGAGGAAGAAAGAAAGAAAAAGAAAGAGGAAGGGAGAAAAAGAAATAAGAAAGAGAAAGAACGAAAAAGAAATAGGAAGGAAGGAAGGAAGGAAGGAAGGAAGGAAGGAAGGAAGGAAGGAAGGAAGGAAGGAAGGAAGGAAGGAAGGAGTGGACTGCTGCCTTCACAGATTGTGGGGGCTGGCAGCAGTGGTGAGGAGGTTTCTGAGGAGCCTGTGCCAAATGCATGTGCATGCAGGATTGCTTGGAGGAAAGAACAGTTACAACAGCATGGGCGACTCAGGAGTAAGGCTGCAAGGTAATGGCCCCTCCTTCAAGAAGATATAAGCTAGCTGTGAATGAATGCACTTTGCAGAAGGCAAAGAAGTTTTGAACTCAGCCTCATGGACATTACAGTTGGTATTTGAAGACTCTTATAAACTATTTCTTATCTGGTGGTTTTTTTTTTTTGGCAGACTTGAAAAAACTTGGGAAGGCTGTTTCTTGTTGGAGCTAATTAGTTGGAAGCAGCCTTTATCTGTGAAAAAACAGGATTCTTAGCTGAAACAAAAAGGTTATACTGCTGCCTTTGTCTTGTGTTTGCTCTCTTGGAACCAGGTTTGGGTCAGAACAATTATTTATCATATATTAATATTTTACACTGTCCCTATATCTAGAGTTATTTTATTGCCTTTCTTTTGTCCAGGTATTTTTCAGGGTTTACATGTCCAGAGCATAAATACATGTGTGTTTAACAGAGTTGAAAGGGACTATGGAGGTCTTCCAGTCCAACCCCCGGCTCAGGCAAGAAAACTGAGGATGCCAAACTCTGGGAAAGGTGTCAGAATAACAGAATAAAACATAGGGGGGCAACCCATACCATTTCAGAGGAATGGCTGTCCAGTCTTTTCTTAAAAACATCCAGTGATTGACCACCCAGAACTCCTGGAGTCAAGCAGTTCCACTGGTTAATTGTTCTCACTGTCAGGAAGTTTCTTCTTAGTTTTAGGTTGCTCCTCTCTTTGTTCAGTTTCCATTCATCGCTTCTTGTTTGCCTTCTGGTGCTTTGGAAAATACATTGCCTCCCCTTCTTTCTGGCAGGCCTCTTAAAAGCCTGTTGCCTATCACACTCTTGGGCAAAGCATGTGAGCCATTTCCTCCTTTCAGTGGTCCATCTATAGTACGTAGATAATAAAGTCAAGAAAAGGTGAACAATATTTTTACAGAACTATAGATATGTTGAGGCTGGGTGTGATGAGGAATGGCTGGGAAGGGAGGGGCCAGGTGAAGCACCTTTTAACATGAGTGACATTAAGCTGCCCACACCCACCCAGTCACATGACCACCAAGCCACACCCACCAAATAAGCCACGCCTTCAGAACTGGTAGTAAAAAAATTTGAATCTCACCACTGGATAAAACTATATTTTTAAAAACATGCTCTTTCCTATTGCTGTATTGTTAGACATTCAACTTTTTCTATGTTTTCAAAACCTTTTAACTATATGGAATCAATTCTATATGGTTATTTGTAATTACATTTGAGACATTAATGATAATACATGTTTCCATGTCTTTTTACTCAACAAATGTACTACTGTATAGAATGTGGCTTTTTAATGGTGTATTTTTAAAGAAAGAATTGCCTTTGTATATACATTATATTAAGCTTATATTAAATTTGTCCAATCATCATTTTTTAAATAGATTTAAAAAATCTATTTGTGTTTGTTAAATCATAAGCCTCTGTCTTCAATTTAGGAAGCTGCTTTCATGCAACTCACTAAACCTGAACCCACAAAAAATATATTATATCTTAATCTGATGCACAAATCTTCAATTTCTATATTATTTCTTTCTATGATTAACAGCTTACAGAGTTCTAATTAAAAAGATCTCACAAAGTATGTCCAGTTTTGTCTACAAGAGTGTTTGCCAGTTTCCTGATCACTTTCCACCTAACCTAAAAAGAAGCAGATAAGGATGGTATTCATTCAATTAAAAGGGATTTATGAAATAGTAATTAATTAACTACAAGCCATACTGAATTGAAATCCTTACAAGTTATATTAGACATTGACTTATGGATTGGGGCTTTTGGGTGCAGCAAAAGCAAACATAGACAATGTCAATAGAGAAATGGCCCTACATACAACATACGCCCATGTTTTATATTTAAAAAAAAGGAGAGATCTATCATCTAATAATCTGTTAGAACACAACATACATCATATAAAATATCATAACATGAGATATAGTTTAATTTGGGGATCCACAGTTTCAGAGAATCATTAAGTAAGATTAAGTCTGACTTCTATTGCCAGTCCCCATTCATAATAAGTGCTAGAATTTATATTTGGAAGTTGATTTTTGAGCTACTCTGATGTAAATTTGGAAACCTAATCCTTGCTATTTCAGTCATGAAATTCTTTCCCATAAAGAATATTTAGATGACTATATTATAAAGATGTGGCTGTGCCAGTTGGCATGGAGCTCCAGTGTGGGATCAACGCAATGGAGGTGGTTGATTAATAACAGATCTGACCCCTCCATTCCTCCCCTTCCCGCCCCATGTGTTTTTGATTTTAAGGTTCCTTTTTTATGTTTTAGATTTTATGGAACTGTAAGCTGCCCAGAGTTACCCTGTATTATCTGTAGTTCAATTTCTGACAGGCAACTTTAATAAGATTAGCAATTCTGGGCTGCGAAACTCCAGATTAGGTGGCAGCAAAGAATGAACTTTTCTGAATCTTTTTTCTGCTACACAATCTATTGTTGGCTCTGGAGTTTTGCACCTAAATCTGGTTACCTAAACTTCAGGTCTCCATCTTTTCCTTCTTCTATTTCTATATTCTCCAAACAGTGGTGGACTGGAAAACTTTCAAAATATAGTAATTAAAGGTGGTTTTGAACAGAGGACTGTCTTATGGGAAGCAGAATTCATAGCTGCATATAAATATCACATAAAACTCTCAGTTCATATCAACATTCGGTGTGAACCCAAAAGAGTATAGATATAGATGACAGAGTTTTATAAATATGTAAGACCTATTTTCCTCATGAAAAAATGAAAAAAGTCTTAGCCCAATATTGAGAAACTTTTGAATTGAATTGAAAGTCAATTATGAAAAGTCAGAAATATCATCAGTTGAATTAGTTAAGTATTAATAAGAAATTATTAGAAGCCAGTTTATTTTTGATGTTTAGAGGGTTCACGCATTATTACGAATGCCTCAGATGTAATTTAAGATAACTGATTTGGTCTATATATAAAGATCAGAAAAGAGCAAGAAAAATTAAGTTTGTAATATTCAAAGTAATGCAGGCATTGGAAAAGATATTTTTTTCTAAAATATCATTTTATTTACAACAATTTCAGCAAAGCAGCAAAACTGTTTAATAAATCTGATGGAGAATAGTAAATAATGCAAGAATAACTGAGTAATACATTTAAATGAGCTCAATGTCCAATTTTAGTAAAACACAATATAACTATCTTCTCACGGGCAAAGGCATTCCTGATAGTCTCTATCCTTTCCTTTTCTTTCATTTCAGCAATATAACTTTTGAGATAGGAAAGTAGTCATTTGGTGATTAAACAAATAGCAGTCAGAAAGTCAGGTCTGATTCAAATCCAGCCATTCTTTTGACAACTGGATTCCCAATCCACTTTCTGCCCACTATGGTTGTTAGATGGGGTTTCCCTCCCATCCTGTTATCATAAATTTGACTTGGACAATTAATACTGGATTGCTAGGGAGAAAACTAAAGACCCATATAACAGTTTCATTTAACAAAGTACTCTGAAACACTTAATGTATTCATGCATAAGCTCAATTGAAATGGCTTGCCCCCAGCCGTCACTAGTGTGAACTTTCCTTGCTTTCATAATCACATTTTAATTAATATCACATATACTAATCCTTGCCTACCTAATATTAGCACTTGGATTTAGCACAGTGACTAGCTGTGGAACACTTACACCTTTCATTTCCCTTAGAAGTACATCCCCAGAGTTCAATATTAAGAACTTTAGGGGAACGCTCTTTTCTCCATCCTACATAACTTATAGGCCATCAGTGGGGACAAGCTAGTACAAACTTATAGGCCATCAGTGAGTAGGCTAGTACAATTTTCCAATCATTATGATGCTAAATGGGAAGAGAGCTAGGTTTGGGGAGGGGGAGGGGGTTGCCAGGTATTTAGTGCTCATGCAATGCCTCTGCATAGAGTGATGCAGATGCTTTAGGAAACATGAAAGGACTGCAAATGATTAGCTCTTTTATTTATCATGATTCTATTTTTAATGAGTAAGATTGCTTGGGGAATTTTTTGCCTCAGGTGCTAAACAAACCTAGCTGCCTATGGGCATCTTGATGAGAGGGCATCAAAGCTATTTTTCCTCAGGGAACAAAATGCCTTGGGGTAGCCTGTTTCTGTGAATGAAGTAAGCATGAAGAAGTCCTCTTCTGTTATACAGAGCTATCAGTGCCTAGATAATGGTGGGGTTCTGTCAGAGAAATCTATTGCTGACACTGATCTGCCCAACTAATCATGTCATAATCTGAACTGCAAAAAGACAGATAAACATTAGAGGGTAGGACAGAGAGTTTCTCCTTATCTCTTCTGCCATATCAAAGTCATCCAAATGATTGCAACTGGACAGAGAAAGAAATATTGATGGAAATATAAAGAAGCCTAGGTAATAGAGGTTCTCATGCCTTTTTAAAGCCAGATAATATTCAGATGATATTGAGACCAATGGCTCCCTCATTCATTGAACAAGTAGATGATGGTGGAGTGCAATCAGACTCGCAAGATTCTTTAGTTACAGCTAATTTCAATAACGGTTTTAGTTTCTAGTCTTCCTGTAGGGCTGCCAACAAACCAGACCCAGTGTGCCTAACATATCAGTCATTCTAAAGAATGAGAGTCAGACTAAAAGCCAAAGTTGAGTAACAACTTAAATTTCAAGCAATGTTCCTCCAGAGGATATTTGTTGAAATTGCTTCAAGAAATCATGTGGCCTAAGGTGATCTTAATGAAGAAAAAGAGCTTGACGCACATTTGGAAAACTATTTTCAGCCAGCCAACTTTTTTAGGAATCATGTCTCCACAGGAAAACTTGGCTGAAATTTGCAGACTTTCTAAAAGGGCTTGATGGAAGCTCTTAAAATAGGTACTTTAACCAATTAACCAATTTTCTGCCTGCCCAGCTCTCAAGATCCCATGAATTCACCACTACTGTTTTTCTCCCAAGTTTTATTATATTTTTATTTTTAAATAAACATCAATATCACTACATGAACAGTGTGGCCCCTGGGTATACTTCATTTTGATACAAATATCAATAATAATATTCATAATGATTGTTACATTAATCATATTTATATAATCCTAATATTAATATACATGGGTCTTTTAAAGTAGTTATTCAATATTATATTCCATTTTAGTGCCAATGATGTTATAAGCATACATAAGTATTTTTTTCTTGATATAAGATTGAGAGGGCAAATTTCAGTGTCCACTTGTGATTATATGTAAAGAAGGATATGTTCTTTATTCATTTTAATGGGGAACTATCAAACTAGCACTGTATGCAATTGATTAACAGACTGGGGGCTGCAGAAAGATAGCAGATTCCTCATCTAGAAGGCCTCAGAGACAAATAGGTCCAGTTTAGGGGCAAGCCAGGGTCTGAACACATACACAGATCTGGAGGAAAGGTCACTTCTCTGCCTTATCTATAAACTAATTTCAACTAATGCTTCAGTGCCCCCTAGTGCTGAAACAGCAGTGCTGGTCTACTTCAGCTTCCTGCAAATCATCTTGAAGGAGGCATATCTGCTGTTTTACGTTTTTGATAACCCCCCCAAAAGGACATACTTTCTTCAAGAAATTAAGCAGCATCTGACATTTCAATATCCTTATAAAGCAAAAAAAAAAAAAGTGTTGTTTGCTTCATTGTGTTTACTCAAAACTCTTACACCCTTTTAAGAGATTACCTAACAAGATAATTCCCAAAAGCACATTTCAGAAAAAGGACAAGTGGAGCGATAGAACTTTTAGAAGTTATAATTTTCATTAAGAACCCGAGAGAAGGTTGGGGTGTTGTTATTTGTTTTTTTGCTTCTGGAACACTGATGGAAGAAACAGCAATCTCTGCAGAGCATATTGAAAGTTTTACTCAGTAATTTCAACTTTCCTCTTTTTTCATTTGACTGAATTATAAATTTCTTCTGCTTCTTTTTCTTTGCAGGACTGTCTGGGTTACAAGTGGAGTTTAATAAGTGTCATTACTAACTTTATATTGTTTGCCGGAGAAAATATTACCTGAATTATATATTAAATAGTGAATTCTCCATCTTGCAGTTTAGGCATCTTACAATTAACATTAAAAGTTTTTCAACTTTAGCACTAGCATTAGTGTTGATGGAAATATCACAGCCAAGGTTCAAAATGAAACAATACATTGGATTATTTGTCTTCATCTTGCAACACAAAGAGATGAGATTCTATCTCACACATACTGCAGGCAGAGATGAAGGATCAAATGGTACTTTTAAATTAAGCTTAATGAAGAAGGTGCTAGATAAGCCCAGTCATCTTGGCTAAGGACTAAGTTTTAGTGATATCCCCAGACTATAACCATAAGGGCTATATAATTTATGCATATTTAAAATTAATAATTAGATTCCCAAACCATGCATAAAATCATATTCATCATCCAAGTACTAAAATTAGAAATTGCACCATAATAATCATCTACCATTTTCTGCAAGAAATAAATAAAATGATATAACTAAAAGCTGCTGTTACAGGGACCAAATCATACTATATTTTTCTGCATAATCCCATATTCTGAGAAATAGGATGAGAGTTTATCAACAGCTTACTCACCTGCATGATTTTGTCTTGTGATTTATTTCCCTCTTTTAAAACATTTTAATGTAAATCAGGAGGATTATGAACACATCCAGGGGTGGGATTCTACCAGTTCGCACCTATTTGCTAGAACCGGTTGTTAACTTTCTAAGCAGTTTGGAGAACCAGTTGTTAGAAGAAATTACTGGCCTAATCCTGGGGTTGTGTTTAACCTGGGGGTGTGTGTAGCCAGGGTGGGTGTGCCAGGTGTGGCCAGAGTGGGTGAAGCCAGGTTGATGTTACTCAAGTCAGGGGCAACTGCAGTGACCCCAGTAGTGTGTTAACCATTAAGCAGACTAAGCACGTGCTTAGGGCACCAGGCCAATCCTCTGCTTCCAGAGCAGCCCCACTAGCCAGATCTAAGTACCCCATGGGCCAGATCCAGCCCATGGGCCTGAGTTTGACACCCATGCTCTAAACAGATAATCAAGGCTGAGATGTGTTCCAAGTGCCATATTGAAATAGATATAATTATTACAATTTTTATTTAAAAGAAGGAACTGAATCTTTTTTTTTCATTGTAGGCTCTATATTTCTACCTTCCAGAACCATTTTGCATTCTTACATTGCAAGCAAGATATTTACAGTATGCTGATTGCCAGCTGCCAGCAGTTCAGCAGTTCGATTCTCACCAGGCTGAAGATTGAATCAGTCTTCCATTCTTCCAAGGTCAGTAAAATGAGGTTGTTGGGAGCAATATGCTGAATCTATGTTTAGAGAGGGCTGTAAAGCACCTTGAAGTGCTTTACATATAAATCTAAGTACTATTGCTATTCACCAAAGTCTGCTCTGTGGGCACCTTAATCTTATTTCAGTATATAAAAAGCTTCTAAGATGGAGGGGGTGCACAATTGGCAGGAGGATAGGTCTTTATTACTTGACTATAATGTATGAGTGTCCTGATGCCTCTGCAGTGACACAGTGGTTAGAATACAGTATTGCAGGCTACTTCTGTTGATCACTGGCTGCTAGCAGTTTGGCAGTTCAGGTCTCACCAGGTTCAAGGTTGACTCAGCCTCCCAGCCTTCCAGGGTTGATAAAATGAGGATCCAGATTGTTGGGAACAATATGCTGACTGTGTAAACTGCTTAAAGAGGACCCAGGTTGTTGGGAGCAATATTCTGACTCCGTAAACTTCTTAGAGAGGGCTGTAAAGGACTTCTGGCTGGACTTGCATCGTTGTCGGAGTGGAGTCCACAACCACTGTGGTTTCGCTCTGAGCTCCGCTTGTTGGAGGGCCCCAATCAGGGCAGAAGTCACCTTGGAGGGGTAGTAAAGAAAGGCGGACTGCCTGGCAGATAGAGGAGAGCCGCATCTCTCCTCCCTGACATGGCAAGCCGCCTCATCCAAAGATGTGCTGCAGCATCAACCAAAATGGCTATCATGAAGATGGGAACAGTCTGAAAACTTAAGATTGTGCAGAAGCGATGAGATGGTGAACAGTGTGAGAACTGGATGAAAATACTTCTGAATCTTTAAAGATAACCCCAATAAAAATATCAGAAAAGAGAGCTCACAAGGATTTTGGGAATTAGCAGCGATCTATTATGGGAGAAGAATAAATAGAATGTAAAGAATTCAATTTTTAAAAAACCCAGGAGGAAAACAAAATAAAGATAACTTTTCAAAATAATATTTGAAAATTGGAATTGGTGATTGTACAGGATTTGGCATGGGATAGGCATTATTTAAAATGTTGTAATCAATTGATAAAAAAATAACATATAATTAACTTTTGGAATATCAACAAACTTGTGGAAAGATTAAAGAGAAGAAAAGAAAAGAAAAAAGAAAAGAAAAGAAAAGGTGAAAATGGACACTGATTTAAGCACGCCACCTGCTGTTGAAAGAAAAATCCTGTAGATCCCTAAAGTCTTGAAATGACCCAATTAAACTAAACGACCTAACAAAAGAAAGAATTAAAGGAATTGTATTGCTAAGAGAAAGCTTAAACATTAAATTTAAATTGGTGAAGAAATATACGAGGGTACCCCCTTGGAATATTGAAAAGAATCAGATGGATTAAATCTGGGATATAAAGACTTTTGAATATTGGACTTATAGTTTGGAAAGTGATACTGGTTTAAAAAAAAGACTGTGGGATAATTGGGCAATTAGATATAAGAAATTGAACAAATAAAAAGAAAGATGAGTAAAATATGGAGAGAACTGGTCCTGGAATTACAGAATAATAGATATGATGAGCAGAAGATTTGAGGACATTTTGAACAAAATACGAAGCATGGAAGAAAATCTAGAAATGGAGATGCAAATTATAGAAGGAAAACAGGAGACACAGAAGGAGGAGTTAACTAGAAGAGACGTTAATAAAATGGAACAGAAGGGGCAACAATCAAAACAAAAGGATAAAAAGGAAATAAAATCTCAAATATTAATGATAATTAATAAACCATAGCCAAGGGCAGTGATGGTGAACCTTTTAGGAACCGAGTGCCCAAACAGCAACACAAAACCCACTTATTTATCGCAAAGTGCCAACACGGCAATTTAACCTGAATACTGAGTTTTTACTATTAGTGATGGGATTCAAATAAATTGACAACCGGTTCTTCCTAATGACCAATTGGGGGGGTTGTGTGACTGAGTGGACAGCACCAACTCTATATCACCTTATGTGGGTGGTGCCTGAATGAGACAGGCAGGGTTGGGGAGGGAATCCAGGGGTCTCTGGTGGGTGGGGTGGATGGAAAGAAAGATCCAATCTCTGTGCATGTGTGTGTATGTGAGAGAGAGAGGGAAAGAATGGCTGCTAGCCCTGATATATAACTCTCCAAGATTGTATCGGACTCTCTCTCTCTCATTCCCTCTTTCATTCTCTCTCTTTCATTCTTTCTCATTCATCATTCATTCTTTCTCATTCTCTCTGTCTCCTCTCTCTCCTCTCTCTCTCATTCATCATTCATTCTCTCTCTCTCTCTTTTGCTCTCTATCATTCTCTCTCTCCCTCCCTCCCTGTTTTAAGCAGACTTAGAAAGTCTGCCAGGCCCAGAGGCATATTGTGGACACCCCTCGCTTGCCCCTTTGCCTGGCTTCTCTCCTTTGCAGAGGGAGAAGGGGGTGGCATTTGGGCTAGCATTCAGGGGATGAGTGCCACGCAGAAAGAGGAGCACACAGAAATGCCACCCCCTCTTCCCTCTCTGTCTCTGTTGCTGGGCAATCTCGTGCAAAGAAAAGTGTGAAGTTGCTGCTTCTGGGATGAGGGGACCCGGGAAGCATCTGGACCTGGCTCACCTGGCTTCTCTTCCTTTCACATCCAGCTTTCCCAGTCTAGTTTGATGCAGGCTTCCTCCCCAGGCCTCCATCCATTCTCCCCCATCAGTTGGACAAAAGCCAGTTGTTCTGTCCCCTCATTTGAATTCTTGAGATCCCCGCGCTTTGATTGGCCAAAGCACGGGGCGCTCTGATTGGCTAGGCGAGCCGCGCCGATTGGCTCACTGAGAATCTCCCGCGATTGGTCAATTCGAATCGCGGGAGATTCAAAGCAGTGCCATTGGCCGCAGCCGCCGTGGCTTGGAAATAAAAAGCCGCAAAGTTTTCCTGTAGCCTCAGTTCGGTTCCTGACTAATAAAAAGAGCTTGAAACACAGTCACCGACTCCTGGCTTCTGTCCACGCGGACATAACACTGGCGACGAAGGTGGGATTCTCATCCTGAACCGAAGCACGTGTCCGACGGAAGCCAGCCAACCGACGAGATGGCCAGCATCGCGCCA
This sequence comes from Hydrophis major, assembly GCA_033807585.1. NCBI lineage: Eukaryota > Metazoa > Chordata > Lepidosauria > Squamata > Elapidae > Hydrophis > Hydrophis major. The sequence continues at coordinate 69,234,649 of CM066343.1, read as the reverse complement.
CCAACCCCCTTCAACCCCGCTACCGAGGACTGGGAATCTTACACGGACAGATTCCACATGTTCCTTGAATGCAACGATCTGAAGGATGCCATGGGACCGAAGAAACGAGCCATCTTCCTAACACACTGCGTGCCCGCAGTGTTTAAGATGGCAAAAGCGCTAGCCAAGCCCGCCGACGTTACCGCGATGGATAAGGACCTCGAACCATTGCTCCAGAACCACTACGCTCCAGCCGTGCCCATCCTCATCCGACGGCACGAATTTTATCGGCGGGACCAGCGGTCGGGCGAGAGTCTCAGTGATTTCGTTGCAGAGCTGCAGCGCCTGGGAGGACTATGCGAGTTCTCCAACATGAACGAGGCCCTTTGGGACCGAATCGTGCTCGGCCTTTGGGACCCCGTTCTCCAAAGTCAGTTGATGGCTAAGGGCAACATAGCTCTCGCCGATGCCATCTCCGAAGCCATGGCCGCCGAAGCTACCCGACATGCCGGGGACCGCACCGCAAACAACAACCCTGCAAGGTTGACCGAGGCCCAACCTGAAACCACCACCCACCAGGGTGAACTCCACTCGACCTCGGGCACGTCCAATGAGGAGGAAGACATCCACCGTCTCCAGGCAGGCCGCGACCAGCGCAGCTGGCGGAGTCGTAAGTTGAGGACCGCGTGTGCTGGTTGCGGAGGTGACCACCCCAGATCTGAATGCCGGTTCTTCGACTCCGTTTGCCGGCACTGCGACAAGAAGGGCCACATCGCACGCGTTTGCCGCCTCAAGAAGACCCACAGCCCCAGGCGATGGGACCCGAGCGAGCAGAGACGAGAGAGCACACCCCCCAGGACCAGGGAACGGACAACCGCTGGGAGCGAAATGGATGAGGCCAACGAAGCGGCGAGGCCAGGCAGAGAGAAGAGACACATCAGACGGTCACCATCGGCCACGCCACAACCACAGATGCCAGAAAGGTCTACGTGGAGGTATTCGACCTGGAGGCATCGAAGGCGAACCCTGTAAAATGGAGGTGGACTCCAGGTCCTACCTCTCAATGGTAGCCTGGCAAGAAATTAAACGCTTGGTGCCTACCATCCAGAGAAAGCAACTAGAAAACCAGAGACTAATCCTCAAGGACTACCAGGGAAACCGCATCCCTGTAGTCGGAACAGGACAGTTTACAGTGACCTACAAGGGACACGCCGAAAGACTTCCCTTAACCATCGTCGATCGAGACCGACCTAGCCTACTGGGACTTCAATGGTTCGCACCGCTAGGCATCGCAGTCACGGGCATCGACCACATTGCCGAAGCCGACTGGGAGCAGCGACTGGCCCGGGATTTCCAGGAAGTGTTCGACGGTACCCTAGGCAAGTACCGAGGGCCCCCTATATCCTTCAGCCTAGACCCAAACGTTCCCCCGAAACGCCTAAAACCAAGGCAGGTACCTTTCGCACTCAAACCGAAAATCGACGAGCAAATTGACAAGCTCGTCACAAGGGGTCCTACAACCCATAGACCACGCCCGGTGGAAGACCCCCATAGTCACTCCGATTAAGCCTGATGGGTCAGTGAGAATCTGTGGGGACTATAAGGCCACCCTAAATGGCGCCTTGCAGCAAAGCGCTTACCCCATCCCAGTAGTGCAGAATCTCCTACACTCACTGGGAGGGGGCAAAGTTTTGCGAAACTCGACCTGGCCCAAGCATACCAGCAACTGCCGGTCGACAAGGAAACTGCCGAGGCACAAACCATAGTCACCCACCAGGGAGCCTTTAGATGCAACCGCCTCCAATTTGGAGTCAGCGTGGCACCTGGAATTTTCCAGAGCCTCATGGAAAGACTCTTACAGGGCATCAAGGGGGTGGTCCCATACTTCGATGATGTACTAGTATCGGCAACCAACCAGGCCGAACTAGAGACTCGCCTAAGGGAGGTGCTAACAAGGTTCAAAGAAACCGGGCTTAAAGTGAAGAGGGAAAAATGCCAGCTGTACACAGAGCGGGTCGAATTCCTAGGATACCTCCTAGACTGACACGGCATTCACTCCACCAACAAGAAAATTAAAGCCATCAAGGAAGCCCCCACACCCAAGTCAAAAACAGAACTGCAGGTGTTTCTGGGGCTACTTAACTTTTATAATGTCTTCCTGCCCCAAAAGGCGACCGCAGCGGAGCCTTTGCATAGGCTTTTGGACAAGGCGGCTACCTGGACTTGGGGGAAATGCGAGGAAGCCACCTTCAGGAAAACCAAGGACCTGCTCACTTCGGATGCCGTCCTCATCCAGTACAATGAGACCGTACCACTAGCCATCACATGCGACGCATCACCCTTCGGCGTCGGCGCTGTCCTCAGCCACACTCTCCCCGACGGAAAAGAAGCACCCATCGCATTCTTTTCAAGGACCCTCACCAAACCGGAGCAGAACTATAGCCAGCTGGACAAAGAAGCTTTGGCTATCGTCGCCTCAGTAAAAAGGTTTCACGAGTACCTCTACGGCCGGATGTTTACCATCATCACCGACCACAAACCGCTGCTGGGAATCCTTGCAGGGAACAGGGCCACCCCGAACATTCTGTCTCCCTGAATGACAAGGTGGTCCAAATTCCTGGCTGCCTACAACTACGGGCTCACACACCGACCCAGTAAGACTATCTCCCATGCGGACGCCTTAAGCCGCTCACTGCTACCTGAACCAGACACTGACCCAGCACCCACGACGACCACCCTCAGCATAGAAACTCTACCCAACCTACCCATAACTGCGTCAGACATTGCCCGAGAAACTAATAAAGACAAACGTCTGGCACGGATTTTGCATTGGGTAGAGAAAGGGTGGCCAGAAAGGGACAATGACGAGTCTGTCAGGACATTCCGGAACCGGCAAACAGAACTCTCGTTACTAAAAGGGTGCATACTATGGGGGGATAGGGTGGTCATCTCGAAAAAACTACAAGGGAAGGTTTTGGAACTGTTACACGAGGGGCACCCGGGCATCGTTAGGACAAAAGCCCTGGCCAGAAGTTACGCTTGGTGGCCAGGGATGGACAAACAGATCGAGGCCTGGGTAGCAAGGTGTCAACAATGCCAGGAAACTAGGCCAAGCCCACCCGCAGCACCCATCCTAGAATGGGAAACCCCCAGGGGACCGTGGTCTAGGATCCACATAGATTTCGCCGGGCCCACAAAAGGACACACTTTCTTAATAACCGTAGACGCTTACTCCAACTGGCTGGAGGTAAGCAACATGAGAACCACCACGGAGGCGTGACCAAAGAACTCGGCAAACTTTTCGCAACACACGGCCTCCCAGACATCCTCATTTCTGACAACGGGCCCCAATTCACCTCTCTAGAATTCGAAAAATTCCTAGCGGAGAGGGGCATACGACATGCGCTGACAGCCCCGGCGCATCCGGCGGCGAATGGTAGGGCGGAACGGATGGTTCAATTCACAAAGAAAACCATCCAGAAAATAGACCACGGGGAGATCCAGGACAAAATAAATAAATTACTTTTCAAAGAACACATAACCCCAAACACCACAACAAATAAAAGCCTAGCAGAACTGCTAATGGGGAGGAAAATAAGGTCCCCACTAGATAGATTACACCCCACGTACAACCCAGAGAAACCCCCAGACTCCACCAGCAAACACCGAACCTTCGCACCAGGCGACGCCGTCTACGCGAAGAACCTAACCGGAGACCCATTATGGGTACCAGCCGTCATAACACAACTAACAGGCCCACACTCGTACCGGCTACAAACAACCGACGGACGAGCGTGGAAATGCCACATCGACCAGTTAAGATCAAGGACGACCACACAAGAGACCACTGATGGGCAACCAAGCAAAACCAACCCCTGCAACACAAACCAAGAGGGGAGGGAATACCCAGGGAACCAAAACCCAGAAAAAATAAACCAACCATACTCACCTGAAAGCAGCCAGCACGAAACCTCGCCAAGAAGAGACAGCCAGGCCAGCTCAACCAACCCGGGAAGACCGAGCGGGAACGGCGAAACCCGCAGCTCAACCAACCCGGGTAGCCCAGGAGGGAGTTGTGGAGAGCGGCCCGGCCAGACAAACCAGGCGGTTCCCACGACGGAGTCCGAAGAAACAGAGACCCCGACCGAACCGGCCGGGATCCAACCTACGACTGACCTGCGCAGGTCCAGTAGGCAGAGACGGAGCCCCGCCTACCTACAGGACTATGCAACGTAAGGACTGAACCAAGAGGGGAGAGGTGTTCTGTCCCCTCATTTGAATTCTTGAGATCCCTGTGCTTTGATTGGCCAAAGCGCGGGGTACTCTGGCTAGGCGAGCCGCGCCGATTGGCTTGCTGAGAATCTCCCGCGATTGGTCAATTCGAATCGCGGGAGATTCAAAGCGGTGCCATTGGCCGCGGCCGCCGCGGCTTGGAAATAAAAAGTTTTCCTGTAGCCTCAGTTCGATTCCTGACTAATAAAAAGAGCTTGAAACACAGTCACCGACTCCTGGCTTCTGTCCACGCGGACATAACACCAGCTCTCACCAGCTTCACTGACAGTGGGCTTGGAAAGGGCAAAGTGAGCTGCATTGGGGAGAGAGAACATGAGTAAGCACTGAGAAGACTATAGAGGAGGAAAGCCAGGAAAAGGGGCGAGTGAAGAGCATCTGCAGCATGCCCGGTCTGGCAGACTTTTCTAAGCTTTTCTAAAGCAGGGAGGGGGTAGGAGAGATATATCCAAACCGGAACTCGGCAACTATGATCTTATAGACAACGATTTCTCATCCCTTGATTGACAATTTCTATTCACTGAATGCAACACTATTGAAGACCATTACAACATACTTGAAGTCAAAAGAGTCATCAAATTATATGTACCAATAACTATTAAGCCTGTGTTCCCCAACCAGGGTTAAGGAGACAAGTTAAACAGAATGTGCAGGGTTAGTCAGATAGGCACACAGATAAATGAGTGAGATAAGTTTGTATGTTTGTTAACATACAGTAAAAATAACAGATACGCTTGTGCTATCAAAATATAGTTTATTCCATTTAGAGTTTATAGCATAGTCAAAATAACAGTCCATTAGTCATGTATCGTTTAGTCAGTCCATTCAAGGATATTCAATTAGCAAAGTCCGTGTAGAATATCCAATGTCAGTTCTTTTCTCTCTCCCGTTCCAGTAGGGAGAAACGCAGTCTTGAATCCATCCAGTAATTAGGGATCATAAAGCCAGAGAGAGCAAGCTGCGGTACCTTGCTTCTTTTATGGTGCTTTTTACAACCACTCCCTAAATTACATTCCTACAGTTAAAGTTGCAGACACTTTAACTAATAAACCATGATAACATATTTATTATTTTACCTAAACCAGTTAGGGTAAACAATGTTATCCCTAACATTCTCCCCTTTTAGGTTAATAATAATAATATAACTATTTACACTTTTAAATTATAGTAGTGACAACTTTCTTTAAACTTGACCACTCCTTGAGCTTTTGTAAATTGGTCTGCAATGTTTTCTTCTGTCATGCAGTATTACAATTTAATTAGCCCATTCTTTACAGATTCTCTAACATTTAAGTATCTTAAATCAGTATGCTTTAATCTAGTTTTTACATCAATACTAGTAGCTAACTTTATGGCTGCCTGGTTGCCCTTGTACAAAATAATGGAATCTTTAATTATACCCATGTGTAATAATAACTGTTTGTACAAAATTAAGTCAGTGCATAGTAACGACAGACATGAAAATTCTGCTTCCATCGTGGACAAGCTGATATGCTGTTGTCTGATTGACCTCCATTCTATTAGTGTCTTACCAAATAATATAGCCATCCCAGATGTTGATTTTCTAGTGTTTATGTCAGTTGCAAAACTTGCATCTGCATAGGCACTAAGACTCAAATCACTCTTTGGTTCTATGTACAATGCATGGTTCATTGTTCCTTTAAGATATCTTAAAATTCTCTTTAATGATTGCCAATGACATTGATGTGGATCTGAATTAAAACATGCCAGCTGATTTACACTATAAGATATATCTGGCCTAGACCAATTGCTTATATATGATAAGCTACCAATCAAAGATTGATATATGGACTTATCAAATTTGGGACTTTGATCATCAGTTTGGCAAACTTCCTGACTCATTGGAGTCTTTGCCGGTTTACAAAGTTCCATTTTGTACATTTTAATTAATTGGCAAATTTTATCTTCTTGAGATATCTTAAATCCATTTTTTGTTTTGTTAATTGTCAATCCTAGATACCTTTTAATTTCACCTAAATGCTTTAATTTTATCTTTTTGGCTAATAATGATATAATTTCATTAGCTTCATTATTAGTCTTAGTTATCAAAGCAATATCATCTGTAAATAATAACAATAATGACACCGTTCCATTATTTTCTCTTTTAAACACACATGGATCTGCTAAACCAGATTTAAATCCTATATTGTTTAACTCTTTCACAATATATTGGTTCCACTCAAAACCAGATTGTTTCAATCCGTAAAGACTCTTTTTGAGTTTCCAACAATCATTACTATTTAATTTATTGTATTTTATAATAACTGGCTTTTTCAAATATATAGCGTGCTGCAATGGTGCATGCAAATAAGCAGTTTCTACATCTAAATGGTTAATGACATAGTTTTTCTTAGCTGCCCACACTAAAGCTGCTCTCAAAGATGTTGCTTTAAGACTTGGTGCGAAAACTTCATCGTAATCAGATGCAGTTTGATTAAATCCTTGAGCTACCAACCTAGCCTTATGGGTAACAGTCCCATCATTTCCTGTTTTTACTTTAAATATCCATTTGCACTCAATGGATTTATCTCCTGGAGGTAATTTGGCATCTTCATATACTTTCATTACCTTTAATGAATTTAGTTCTTTTTCCATTGCCTTTTGCCAATTCTCCTGATCCTTAGCAGGATACATCTTAAGTTCATCTACACTAGTTGGAACTTTAGTTACTTGGCAAACTATACTTGCTTGATACCTATCAGGTGGTCTAGTTACACGTGTAGTACGTCCAGGTATTACAGGACTTACAGGTGGACTTTCATTTACTAACTCTTCTTGATTATCTAACTCTTCCTGATCAACAGTTTCCTCTTGTTTTAGTCCTATTTGCTCTTCGTGGACTTCTTCTTTTATTGGACTCTTCTTATAACTAGTCTGTTCTTTCTGCCTTTTGTAGGGTTCAATAGTTACTTCATTATTTAAATCTTGCTCTAATCTATTCCATCCTACATGTTCTAGGAATTTAGCACTAGCACTGGTGTAAACTCTAGATGTACCTGGTTCCCAGAATCTATAAGATCTGTGATTAGATTCATATCCTACAAAAAATAATCTTTTAGCTCTATGCTGTCCTTTTTGTCTAAGTTGTGTAGGGATATGCACCCATGCTGGTGCTCCAAATGTGTGCATGTAACTTAAATCAGGTTTTGTATCATGCCACAATGTGAACGGTAATTCACCTGTTGTTGAATTAACAACATTATTTAATATATGATTACCACACATTATTGCTTCTCCCCATAAATTGTCAGGTAATCCTGAATTAGACAACATAGTACGTGCCATTGATTGTAGTGTTTGGTCTCGTCTCTCTATAAAGGCATTATGTTGTGGCCTATATGGTGCAGACTTTTTATGTTGAATACCTAACATTCTAAGTCTATTCTGGAATTTATTATTTGTAAATTCTGCACCATTATCTGTTATAAGAGTTACTAATTTCTTTTTAGTTTTTCTTTCTGCAAATTTTATCCAATTAAATAGATTTAGATGTGTTTCAGTTTTGCTCTTCATTAAATAGAAAAACCCATATCTGGAATAATGGTCCATTATACTTAGTATGTATCGAGCACATCCTACACTTGGTTTTTTCGGACCTATTAAATCGGCAAATACTACTTCTAAAGGCTCTTTGGTAGTAAATCCATCAACTCTATTAGCTGGTATGACCTTGGTTTTGCTTTGATTGCAAGCATAACATTGCAAATACTTATTACAAGGTTTTAAACTTATTCCTTTAGATAACTGAACAGTTCTCTTAAGCATTTTAAAATTTAAATGCCCTAGCCATCGGTGTAACAAGTGAATACATTCATAATGAGGTTTCTTATTATCATAAACCGTGTTAGCCACCTCTAAACCATTATCATTTAATATATATAATTCACCTCTTAAAGATGCAGTAATTTTCTTATCTTCTTTTTCAATTATGCAGTTATTTCCTTTAAAGGTAATTACATATCCTAGTTTAACCAAAATTCTAACTGAAATTAAATTAAACTTAAGTTGTGGTACATATAACATTTTTACATTCTCTTTTATGCAAGAACAATATGCTATACCTTGACCCTTAGCTTTCAGTTTCCAGCCATTGGCTAACGATATCTGCTGTGTACTCTTGGACATTTTAATAAAAAAAAATTTATCATTTGTTATATAGTGGGATGCTCCACTGTCAACCACCCATAAATTATTTTTTGCAGCCCCATTAATATACATGGCTAACTCTAAATTTTTATTTATCTTTTGGTTACTTTTAGTATCCTGGCCAGCATTCTGGTGCTTTACTTTTTTACAAAATCTTGCCAAATGTCCTCTTCCTCCACAATTAAAACACTTTTTAATTGCGTATGCAGTTGGAGATTCATTATCTTCTTTTTGAGGTTGCTCCCTCCTTAACTGATCTCTTTTAAGTCTTCTTCTTGCCTCTTCAATCAATCTGCCAGTTATATCAGTTAAAGATAGACTTTTCTTAGGCAAAACTTCAAGGGAAGTGACGTAGTTATCATAACTTTCGTTTAGTGATGATAGAATTATGTAGGCTTGGTGTAGTTCAGAGAAGATAAGCTCTTTCTCATGCAGTTCTTGAAAGATGCTTTTTATAGAATTCAAATGACTCAGCATATCACCATTCGTCTGGAGATGCATCCTGAAAAGCTTCCGTGTTAGATTTATGTGAGCACCAATGTTATCTCGGACATAAATCCTCTTCAGCTTCTGCCAACACCCAACAGCCATTTGCTCTCCACGGATATGAACAAGTTGTTGATCAGACAGTGTTAGTCCTATTATGCAAAGAGTTTGTTCATTTTTCTGCTTAAAGTCTTCTATTTTTTTGTCTATCTTCCTTAATCTCTGGATCCCATTCCTCTAGATTTGGTGGGTTTTCAATTATGTTCCACAGACCTTCTCTTCGTAGAAGTAGACTACATTTCATAGACCATGAAACATAGTTTGTTCCATCCAACTTGGATATAAGGGACAAACTTTGTAGATTGACTTGTGCCATGTTTTCTTATATGGATATAAAACTATAATTAATAAAACACAGCTGTCTGTTTACTGTAACGTATAACAACACAAACTCTCACTTTTTACATAAATCTGTTTTATCCTAGTTAAACTGACTTTGCAGCCTCTAAGCCCATAACCAGCGTTAAGCCTGGGCCCATAACCAGTGTTAAGCCTGTGTTCCCCAACCAGGGTTAAGGAGACAAGCTAAACAGAATGTGCAGCGTTAGTCAGATAGGCACACAGATAAATGAGTGAGATAAGTTTGTATGTTTGTTAACATACAGTAAAAATAACAGATACGCTTGTGCTATCAAATATAGTTTATTCCATTTAGAGTTTATAGCATAGTCAAAATAACAGTCCATTAGTCATGTATCGTTTAGTCAGTCCATTCAAGGATATTCAATTAGCAAAGTCCGTATTTAATATCCAATGTCAGTTCACTTACAATAAATCAGTCTTTTCTCTCTCCCGTTCCAGTAGGGGAAAACGCAGTCTTGAATCCATCCAGTAATTAGGGATCATAAAGCCAGAGAGAGCAAGTTGCGGTACCTTGCTTCTTTTATGGTGCTTTTTACAACCACTCCCTTAATTACATTCCTACAGTTAAAGTTGCAGACACTTTAACTAATAAACCATGATAACATATTTTTTTATTTTACCTAAACCAGTTAGTTGCCAACTTCAAAAGCCGATACAAAAATTTATGCCACCATAAAGACTGAATGCACCAATTATCACATTAAACAAGAAGAAAACCTTCTACGCACCAATTCCACCCGCACTTTCTACAATTTTGTAAACAACAAACTAAAAGACTCAAGGTCCATCCCACCCCAAAAGGACCAAATGGTAAAGACTGCAATGATGAAACCATTAAAGCCAACCTCTTTAACACATTATTTGACTCAGTATTTGTAAACAGCAATGGATCATGCCCAGTATTTCCCAGTTGAACCACAGACAACTACAGTGATCTAATACATATCGGTTTTACAGAAGACAATGTTGAAAAAGCACTACGCAATCTAAAACCATCTCTATCTATTGGACCAGAAAGAATATGTGCCTACTTCTTAAAAAAGCTATCCAGTGCCATAGCCAAACCTCTAAGCATAATCTTTGAAAAATCTTTCAGGACCAGCTCCTTGCCAAAACTATGGTCACAAGCCACGGTCATCCCCATCTTCAAAAAGGGAGACCCCAGCCTAGTTGAAAATTACAGACCAATCTCTTTATGCTGCGTCACCTGTAAAGTCATGGAATCAATTATTAACCAATTCATTATCCTCCACTTAGAGACAAACACTCTCTAATAAATAATTTGGTTCCAGAAAAAAACTATCCTGTAATCTGCAACTCTTACACTGCAAAAACATTTGGACTACACAACTCAATCAGGGCAAAGCAATAGACGCAATCTACATAGACTTCTATAAAGCCTTTGATTCAGTGGTACACGACAAACTACTCCTAAAACTAAAATCTTATGGTTTCTCCGTAGAACTGCTGCAAGCATCCAGAGAGTGGGAGGTGCTCCAGTCTTCACTTCTCACAGGCTGAGCTGAAATTGAGGAACGCCCTCCTCCTCCACGTGACTCCTCCATGCGTTTCCCCCAGTTTTAGCTCAGCCTTCGAGAAGACAGGCAGCTTTCTTCGTTCCTTGGCCGTTTCAGGTGTCGTTAATAATGATTCAGGTTTGATTTTTCCTTTCCTCTCCCTGCAAGAGTAGTGCGGTCCCAAATTTAGTTTTTGGAGTGATTTCGCTCCCAGGAGGGAAGTGAGGGGTTTGGAGTCTTTCACCCCCCCCCCACCCCTCCTCTTCTATCCTCTGCCGTTCCAAGCGCGCTGGGCTCAGCCGCTTGGCTTTGCGCTGTACTTTTAAAAAGCGCAATTGCGTCTTCCCCCCTAGAACGCCTCAGAGGAGGCAGCGCTTCCTCTCCCAGCTCCTTTCTTCTCCTGCTTGAAGTTGCGGTGGGCTGGTACGCTTCTGAGCTGTGCGCTCTGAGCCGGGCGGCCATTTTGGGCACGCCTCGTGGCCGGAGCCATTTTGTTTTACTGATCAAGTAAGGCCTTATCTTTTGGGATTTAAGTGTGAGCTGTGAGGCCTTTGTAGGCCCTTTAGCGGGACCGTCAGGCCGCGTGGAGCCTTTGATTTTACTGAGAGAGCACTGTGGCCCCGTGCCCTGTTGTCTCTCTTAGATTTAATATTGTTGGCTTTCTTCCTTGGCCCGCAGCTAGTTCAGAAGCGCAGGCACGTACTCTCCATGTTGTTGGGGGGCTGCCTACAGAGGCCCCTTTTTTCTTGTCTTGCCTTTTGCAAATTGCTTGGCCTCAGCGTTCATTTGGTCTATTTGGAATTAAATTATTGTTTTTGCTGTACCTTCTTGGGTCTATTTGGTTTTCCTTACTTGAACCTGACCCCTTTTTTTGTAGTTAAATGCCAGTGTATATATTCAGGTTTTTTAATTTAGCTTGCTGGAATTTTTTCTGTTTTTTATTGCATAAGGTTAAAAAAAAAAAAGAGAGAGAAAGGAGATTTTTTTGAATAGATAATAGCTAGCTCTAGAATAAAATTTCTTCAAAAAGGGGGACGTGACCCAATTTTAGGAAAACTGGTTTACATTTGTAGGCCGAACTCCTAGGCATGCCAACCGCCATTTTTCTTCCAATACCATGGCAGAGGCTAATCCTATTGGCTCTTCTCTGAAGGCCAAGTCTAAGATGCACTACCTTTGCAAAAGGGACAAGGATTTTTCCAGTGCTTCTCAAAGAGATGCCTTACGACGTCATAAGGCTCTAGAAAGGGAGTTTAGCAAGTGGGCTAAAGAGTCACACTCTATAACACCTGCCTTTTCCTTCTATCCCCCCCCTGCCGAGCCAACCCTATTCCTCTAGGGGCGGTACTTCCACCCGAGGCCTCCAGCCCTCTCGTGTACCAGAGGCGGCCTTTATGCCGACCGCTGCAGGCCTACGCTCTGAGGATCCTGCTCCAATCATTGTACCTGAGAACATCAGGGAATGGATGCAGTCTGCCATCCATCAAGGCATAGCTGAAGGAATGCAGCAGCTCGCTAGACCGGATTCCCGAGGGAGGATTCCCAAGGCTGAGTCTTTATCCGGGAGATCTCCTTCTGTACCAGCGTCACAGCATGGTCAGGTACCTCCTCATGTGGATGTTCCATTCCCAGAGGGGGAGGATACCCAAGAAGAAGAGAGAGTGGTCCTTGAACCGTTCGGAGAGTACGAAGGTTCTGATAGAGGTTCCTTACAGTATTCGGAACCCTTTCTGGAGAGGGACCTAATGGAGGAAGAAATGTCAGAAGATGAGGGGGGTCTTTTTAAACCCCATTTATTTAAGTCCTTGCTATTTAAGGCAAAGAACATTTCAGGTCTAGCCTCTCAGCCTCCTTCTGAACCCCCTCCATCGAGTCCAGAAGGTCCTGATGACCTTATGTTCAGACAGCCAACAGTGGCAACAGACATTATTCCCCCCCCCCAATCTTCTCAGGTCTGGTTGCAAAGCAGTTCGCCTCGGTGGGTCCTTCTCCGGCCCCTTCTAGTCAGGACAAGAGGTTGTTTACCCTGGATTCGGATTTCTCAGCTATGTTAGACACCCAAGAAGTAGATGATCCGATTGTAAGGCTTGCTTCCTCTTCCAATCCTACCGATGCACTAGAGGCACTGAAGCCAGAGGATAAGCGAGCGAAGATAGCGCTCCGGCGGGCTCACACCACTGATGCCTGGGCTATCCAGTCGGCCACGGCCGCTTCCTTTTTCACCCGATCCTCCATCAGGTGGCTCAGACAGATGAAGCAACACATTTCCCCAGCTGATACCAGAGCCCATCAAGATATTGCAAAGATCACGGCAGCGGCGGAATTTGCAGCCGACAATACCTTTCATTCGGTGAAGTTCTCATCCCAAGCTATTTCTTCCCATGTTTCTGCCAGACGATTGCTTTGGCTTCGACACTGGCAGGCTGATATTAAAAATAAGTCTAAGTTGGCTTCAGCCCCCATAGTAAAAGGGAAATTATTCGGGCCCGCTCTGGAGCCATTGCTCCTGGAAACCCAAAATAAGAAAAAGTTTCTGCCTTCACTTTTTCGTAGGCAGGAAGCCAAGAGTTCCCAGTCCTTTCGGAGGGGCTCCTTTCGTCCCTCCTTCCAGTCATCATTCTCTCCTAGATTTCAGGGCTCCCCCTCATTCCGGCCGTCCTACCAGGACCGGGGCGACTCAGGAGACAGAGGCAAGAGAGGGGGCAGCTGCAGAAGGCCCTTCAGGGGTTCCAGGAGTAGAGCGGCCCGCCAGCCCAGGTAGCATTGCAGGTTTTCTTACCACAGGCAGCCGCCTCAGGCATTTTGCCGACAAGTGGGAGGAATCCACCTCTGATACTTGGGTTACAAATTCAGTGCGCTTTGGCTTGAACCCTGCTGTTTCTCTCTCCTCCCCCCGAACATTTCAGGGTTTCACCCATTTCTAGGAATCCTACTAAACGGGCTCTTATGGCTTCTGCCATCAAACATCTCTCTGATATTAGGGCTATTCAACCTGTACCCCCATCCCAATAGGGAAGGGGTTTCTATTCACTTTTATTCTTGGTGCCTAAACATTCCGGGGGATGGAGACCCATTTTTGATCTTAAGAGGTTAAATCGTTTTATTGTACACCATAAATTCAAAATGCAGACTCTGCAGTCGATTTTACAGGGCATCAGAGAAGGAGACTGGCTTACGTCAATTGACCTTTCCGAGGCTTATCTCCATATTCCCATTCATTCCTTGTATTCTAAATATCTCAGATTTTGTTATAATAATCAGCATTTCCAGTATGTAGCCCTCCCCTTTGGTCTAGCCTCAGCTCCGAGATCTTTCACTAAGGTGTTGGTGGCTATTGCAGCTCACCTTAGACAAATTCCCATCCGGATCCACTGTTACCTTGACGATATCCTGGTTGTATCCCCTTCCCGACATCAAGTCGAGAGCGATACTAGCACTACCCTCTCAGTACTTCAGTCCCACGTCTTAGTGAACTGGGAGAAGAGTCAGCTTACCCCATCCACTAGTATATCCATCTAGGGGCTGTGATTGGCTCTGTTGAAGGAAGGGTCTTTCTCTCTCAGGAGAGACTTATTAGTATCCGCACCACTATCAAGGATATCCGGCAGACCGGGAAAGCATCGTTGCTCAATTTATCCAAACTGCTAGGGAAGCTAGTTTCCTGTATTTCCATTATTCCATGGGCTCGCTTGCATTCCAGATCTTTGCAATGGTTCCTCCTGCCGTATCAGCGTTCAGGAAGGAGCACGTCAAGGTTTATGGTGGGGGTCCCGCCGAGAGTTCTCGCCTCCCTCCTGTGGTGGATGCGACCATCTGTCAACAGAGGTCAGTTATTCCAGGAACCTCGAAGGGTTGTTCTCATGACATACGCAGGTCTTTCCAGATGGGGGGCCCATCTGCAATCTCTCTCAGCACAGGGAGTTTGGACTCATGCGGAGCGAAGTCGGAGCATCAACTGGTTGGAGCTTCGTGCAGTGTACCTGGCTCTGCAAACATTCCTTCATCGGGTAAGGGGGCGCCATGTCCTAGTCCTCACGGACAATACTACAACCAAGGCCCACATCAATCAGCAAGGGGGCACCCATTCCCTCCTTCTCATGAGAGAGGCCGAGGGACTGTGTCGATGGGCAGAAGTGCACCTCTTATCCATCAGAGCGGAGCACATCTCCGGGGCCTCCAATGTCCAGGCGGACTGGCTCAGCAGGGAAACACTGGATCAGGCAGAGTGGCACCTGCACCCACATCTGTTCGGAGAAGCAGCAGCCAAGTTCGGTCAGCCCCTAGTAGACCTTTTTGCGTCTCTGCTCAACGCGCAAACACCGAGGTTCTTCTCCCATTATCCCTCCAGCGGAGCAGAGAATCACAATGCCTTGCGTTGCCCGTGGCCTCCCGGGCTACTGTGCGCCTTCCCTCCGTTTCCATTGATCCCCAGGGTGATTCGAAAATTGATAGCCGAGAAAGCAGAGATCCTCATGGTGGCACCTTATTGGCCCAGGAGGCCGTGGTTTGCGGACCTCCGCAATCTGTCAGTATCTCCGCCATGGAGGATTCCGTTGGATCAGATTTCGCTGTCGCAAGGCCCGCTGCTCCATCCAGTGCCACAGTGGCTACAGTTGGCTGTTTGGAGGTTGAGCAGGAAAGGATTGAGGAAGGCTTATCAGCCCAGGTCATTAACACCATTTTGGCGGTTAGAAGGCCTTCTACTACTCGCATTTATGAGGCTACCTGGAAAAGTTTCTGTAACTGGTGCCACAAATCATTCATCGACCCACGCTCTCCTTCAGTTGCACAGATCCTGGCCTTTTTACAAGATGGCCTAGATGGAGGTTTATCACCTAACACCTTAAGGAGGCAGGTAGCGGTGCTCTCAACGGTGGTTGCTGGCGGTCCTTTCGGTCCCCTTTCCCACCATCCTCAAATCAAGGCTTTTCTTAAAGGGGCTTCTAATTTGCGCCCGTCAGTAGTGCACAGGTACCCGATAAAGTTCTCCTGGCCTTGACTAGATCTCCTTTTGAGCCTCTCAGGGAGGCGTCACTTCAATTTCTTACATTTAAAACAGTTTTTCTGTTAGCTATTACTTCAGCTTGAAGGATATCTGAAATTGCAGCTCTATCCATGAGAAAAGATCTCTGCATTTTTCATTCTGATCAGGTGGTTCTGAGACCAGACCCAGCATTTATGCCGAAGATTAATTCACCGTTCCACAGGGCACAGGAGTTGGTCCTGCCTAATTTTTGTCCGAAGCCTCTGCGCGAGCAAGAGAGGCAGTGGCACACCCTTGATGTTCAAAGGGCTTTGCGTATTTACATTTCTCGTATGCAGTCCATCAGGAAGGCAGAGTCTCTATTTTTGTCATTTCAGCCAAAGACACTAGGCTGTAAAGTTTCTCCGTCCACGGTAGGCAGATGGATTAGGGCTACCATATCCAAGGCCTATTTAGTTCAAGCTATTCCAGTTCCCAGTGGGGTTACCGCTCACTCCACCAGAAGTGCAGCTACCTCGGCAGCCTGGGCTACTCAGGCGTCTATTCTTGATATTTGCCGGGCGGCCACCTGGACTTCCCCATCTCCCTTTATAAGACATTATAAGATTGATGTTTACGCCTCAGCTGAAGCATCTTTTGGCAGACGAGTTTTGCAGCAAGTGGTGAGAGATCCTGGGGAAGTTCCAATCCAGACGGACTCCCACCCGTAGGACACACTTGCTTTGGTATGTCCCACTCTCTGGATGCTCGCAGCAGTTCTACGGAGAATGGGCGTTGGTTCTTACCTGATACGCCTCTTCTCGTGGAACTGCGTAGAGCATCCAGCCCCACTCTGTTGGTCCGTCTGTAAAGGGGGAAAACCTGTTTCGGCCAATGATTTCTAATGTTGTAGTTCATGTTGTTTAATACTTAAGAGTAGAGGGTTGTTTTTGTCCTCTCGTCTTCGATAAAACTGGGGGGAACGCATGGAGGAGTCACGTGGAGGAGGAGGGCGTTCCTCAATTTCAGCTCAGCCTGTGAGAAGTGAAGACTGGAGCACCTCCCACTCTCTGGATGCTCTACGCAGTTCCACGAGAAGAGGCGTATCAGGTAAGAACCAACGCCCAATCTCTGGACACCTGCATAACTGGATAGAAGCATTCCTGTCAAACAGACAAGTGGTCAAAATTGGGAGCGTCCTATCAAATTCTGTACCTGTCAACAGTAGTGTCCCCCAAGGCAGTGTTCTAGGACCAACTCTTTTCATACTCTACATAAATGACCTCTGTGATCATATTAAGATCAACTGTGTTCTCTTCACTGATGATGTAAAGCTATTCAACACCACAGACAATTACTGCTACCCTTCAAAAAGATCTTGACTATGTATCAGAATGGTCAAACAAATGGCAACTTCAAATCTCAACAAATAAATGCTCTGTCTTACATCATGACAAAAAAACCCCCAAGAAATAAAATACAGGCTGAATAGTCAAGACCTTGGTGATGATCCAAACTGCCAAGGATCTTGGAGTAATCATCTCTAATGATCTAAGTGCTAGAGCCCACTGTAACTACATAGCCGATAAGGCATTAAGAGTTGTTAACCTAACCTTACATAGCTTTTTCTCTGGTAATATTACACTAATAACTAGAGCATACAAAACATTTGCTAGACCAATTCTCAAATACAACTTATCAGTCTGGAATCCACATTACGTATCTAATATTAACAGAGTTGAGAAAGTCCAGAATATTTCACAAGAAATGAAGGAGGAGTTCTCCACTCCTCTACTCGTTGCAGAATACCTTATGCCAACAGACTTGAAATTCTAGACCTAGAAAACCTAGAACTACGCCGCCTTTGGTCTGATCTAAGTATAGTATATAAAATCATACATTGCAATGTTTCTACCTGTCAATGAATACTTCAGCTTCAACCATAACAATACAAGAGCAAACAATAGATACAAACTCAAGGTTAATCAAACTCGATTGCAGGAAATACGACTTCAGCAACAGAGTGGTCAATGTCTGGAATACTCTCCTTGACTCTGTGGTTTCTTCCCCAAACCCCAAAAACTTTAACCTTAGACTGTCTACTATTGACCTTACCCCTTTCCTAAGAGGTCTGTAGGGTGCATATATAAGCGCACCAACGTGCCTACCGTCCCTGTCCTATTGTTTCTTTTATTTTTCTTATATGTATCCATGTATTCATAACTATGTTTTTATTTACACCTATTATCTTGTAAGCAATTGACAAACCAAATAAAAAAAAAATTAAGTGCCTGAATTTCTGCTAGCTAGCAGGGACGGAGGCATCCCAACACCAGCAGCTCTGCAGGAAAAGAAACTGCTTTTGTTTTTTGCTGAGCTGAGCTGCAAGGTCGCATTGTGGCTCCGCATTCTAATGGGAGTCAGGAAGACGGGACCTTGTCTCTCCCATTGTGAAGTGCACAAATGAAAAAGTTCACTTAATCAATTCTAACTTCATGAGATCTTTTTCTTTCTCGAGAAGTTGGAATTGATTCGGAGAGGGCTCTGCATGCCACGTCTAGCACTTGTGCCATAGGTTCGCCATCATGGGCCCAGGGGAAAAGCAACAGGGAAGGGAATTTCAGAGGTAATATTTTGAGAGGATAAGGGCAGAATTAGACAATTGGAAAAAGAGATAGTTGAATATAATAGATAAAAAAGAAATGATCAAGAGGAAGGGTCAAAAATGATAGAAAATGGGGACTTCCGGTTTGAAGGGCTTCGGCGACAGACAGAAATCCGCGATTCTGCACAATTTCTGTCTGGGCTTGCTGCTGGAGCGCCCCGAGCCAGCTGGTTTCAGGGCTAAGCCACCCCGTAGAGGTGATGAAGAGGGGGGAGACTGCCAGCAGGGTTGAGGAGAGCTGCATCTCTCCTCGTCAGCTAGCCATTACTCCCTTTCCCGAAGGCAGTTGTAGTGGTGGTCAGAAATGGCCACCACAAAGGAGAACTCGACTGGAAAAGAATGTGCAGGAGGAAGATAAGAAGTAAAAGCTTTGGCTGACTGGGTTAAATTGTAAAAGCAACAACTAAGGTACCCTGGAATTTAAACTTACAAAAAATAACATTGCTCCCAAAGAAGACTCGGAAGCAGTGAAGGAAAGCAAAAAGGGAAAGGTTTGGCTTTTTTCCCCTTCTCTCTCCTTCCCTACACTGACAACTAAGAGACTTAAATAAGAAATCAGAAAAATCCGCTTTGACATCAATAGACAATTAAGCTGAAAATAAAACAAAATGCCAAAGGGATAATAAAGATTTCTGGACATTAAAAAATTTCTTTTTCATAAGCAGGAAGGGAGAGAAAAAGAATAAGGGCAGGATCTGGAAGAGGGAGGAGACTGCCTGGAATTAAAAAGAATTTAAAGTAAAACTTCAACAAGACTTCTAAAAGATACATTTTAACTGAAACTTTGCAACTAAATAGTAACCCCAGGAAGAGAAAGTGGGGGAAAAAGAGCAAAAAGAAACAACTTGCGTGTATTTGGACTATTTGGTGATCTTTGGATTTTTGGTTATTATATTTGAATGACTAAAATCAATCGGGTGGTTGTTTAAAAATTTATACAATGGCACCACTTCTGGATGAATTGAAAATGGAACTTTAAAATTACAAAGAAGATGCACAAGACAGGAAGGGTTCTTTTGGCTTCGTTTTTCAATTCTTAGAAATGGAGATTTGGAATTATGAGAAACAACAAGAAAAGTCTGCAAAACAAGAAGACTAAGACAAAGAAGAAGCCATCTTTAATGAATAAGCAATTTTATGTGGGGAAGAAAAGGAAAGGGGGGAAAGAGAATGGAGAAGACTTAAAAAAACAACCAAAGAAAAGAAAAATAATTCGAAAAATAAGTATAATACTGGAAAGCAACAGAAAAGGGGAATACAGAAGAGAGAAATAGAGGTAGAGAGACAAGGGGGTAAAAAGGGGAGAGAGAAGAAGAGAGGAAAGAAGGAAAGGAAAAGAAGTTACAAAGGACTGGAGCAAGATATAGAGAAACAGGACCTATTTAGAGATAATGGGTGAAAATCTAACTGAAAAAGGGATTCTGTAAAGGTACATAAGATTGTATTGTTATATTAGTAATAGAAATAACTTTAGAAAATTGGAAACAACGTATGAATAAAATGAGAGATAAAATAGTGTAATTTAATGAAAAGTTTGTGAATAAAATAAGTGAAATAAAATAAATGAGAAAATTGAATTAGGAAGGAACGGGAACATTTTAATTAGTTAATGTTTTATAAAATATAAATGAAGAGGGGGGAATTAACTATGGAAAGCTTATAATTGTTCTCATAGAAGTATGATATTTAATTGAAAAGTAATGTTAAAGATGTTAAGACTTTAATGAATATTAATATTAATGATAGAATTGAATTGGAATGGAATGTTGCTTTAATTATATACATTTATTTTTATTTTTTTTTAAAGAATACAGTGTGTATTTTAAGAACGTACCAAGCAGAATCCAAATGGAAGTTATGTATTATATTGAATGTTACAACTTTAGGGAAAAGATATAAAGGCATCATACTCCAATCAGTAACTACAGGAGAAATTTTGTTTAATGAGAAAAGATAATAGATAATTGAAACAGGACAGACAAAAAATATAAATACAATGATTTGAACTGAGATGAGATCATTAAAATAAAATTGAGAAAATTAAAAGAGGGGAGAAGCTATGCAGAAAATGTAAAATAGTAATAAGATATAGAATAGAATATAAAAATGAGCATGAATCTGAATTTGTGTCTGTATGAAGAAATATAACCCGGGATTACGCTACTTTCAAAAAAGATGTTTTATTTGTATTTTTTTTCTCTTTGTGAAAACTCAAATAAAATTTACAAAAAGAATGATAGAAAATGGAAGACAAGCTAGGAAGAGATTAATTAATACTTTACTGAGAGTCAGAGACAATAGCTGAAGAGGAGAAAGTTAAAGATTCTGCATGAATGGGTGTACTATAATCTAAGATTTTATTATGGGATTACTATCAAAGATATACAAATTATAAACTTTAATAAGCAAAGATTTAAAATGGTAATTGTAAGAAGCACAAAACTAAGATCTTATTATAGAATTATTATGTAAGTTATATAACTGTTAAATAAAGCTAATATTGTATGGGAGGAAAAGAAATGACATGTGGAATCTGACAGACAGAAAATAAATATAGTATATAGTAACAGAAAAAAGTGATTGTCAGCATTCCAGAAAACCTCAACTCCAACCAATAACTCCAAGACAGACATCTTCTCAAAGAATCCTTTTATTAGAGTAGTAAACTGGCACATCTGGGAAATCCCAAATCTGAAAGTTCCAGGTTTCCTTTCAACAAGTAAAATATTACAAACCCCTCACTGCATCACATGCCCCAAACACCATCCGTCCCAACTTGAGACATCCCCTCAACCACTGAAATAACATGATCTTGACTTAAAAAAAGAATGCTATTATGTCTAACCACATACGCTCCAAGAAATTCCCCCCTTCCATTTCCCCAGGCTCAAGAATGCGGCTGTGTGGAAGCATCTGATGCTAATATGGCTTCTAAAACTAACAGGTGTGCCCCCTTGAAAAAAATCACGTCCTGAAAAATACAATAAACAAAACACAAGGGGTTAACACATTGTCATCAAGCCACTTTACCCACTCTCCCCCATCCAGGGGGACCCTTTGGCTTGTCAGGGAACTTGTCATTAAATTGTGTAATCTATCTATCTGCATGTACATCCCAACTTTTCACCCAAGTAGCTTCTGACAAAGGGTAGCCTTTCCACAGCACTAAATATTGTAATCATCCTTGGTATAATCTAGTCAAGGATTTTCTTGATTTCATAATGTATTTCGCCTTGTATTATCAAAGGTTTGGGGGGGGTGCTAGTATGGATCGTAGATTGGAACCAACAGCAGGCTTCAACAAGCTACTATGGAAAACTGGTGTATTTTCCCTAATAGCTGAGGGAGACTAAGTTGGATTGGATTGATTACTTTTGATATAGGAAAGGGACTCAGAAATTTAGGTCTCAACTTCTTACTAGGAAGCTTCAACTTAAGATATTTAGTTGATAAAAACACTTTGTTACCCACCTTAAAAGAAGGGTTATAGAGATCTATGCTTGTCTGCCTGCTTTTTATATTCCTCAGCTGCTTCCACTAGAGCTTTTTTAGTATTCTCCCAACCTTTTTTTTAATGATTTCATCCAATCCGCTAAGGACATGGATGTTGGGGATTCTCTAGGTAACTCAGGCATAGAAACAAAGTCCATGCTGGTAGTGATTTGGAAAGAAGTCAAGCCAGTGCTGCTGTGAACTACATTATTATAAGCCACTTCTGCAAACGACAATAGATCCGCCCAATTTTCTTGCTGATAATTTATATAACATCTAATGTACTGTTTCACCATAGTGTTCACTCATTCAGCGGCCCCATTACAAGCAGGATGAAACACTGAGGTCCTTGGAATGACTCCCTTCAGAATTTAGTGGTAAACTGCATACCTCGGTCTGAGATCACTTGATGCGGCACTCCATGGAGCCAGTAAATACGCTTCACAAACAGTTTTGCCAGTTTTTTAGCTGAAGATAATCCATTATACACTGTAAAGTGGGCTTGCTTGGAAAACAAATCGATGATAGTCCAAATCACTGTACTTCCTCCATTTTCTGGTAGTTCCACAATAAAATCCATTGTGGTTTCTTCCCATGGCTTTCTTTGTTCAGCTACTTGTTGGAGAAGACCCACTTCTATGTTTCATTGTGGCACAAATTGAACAGCTTTTTACATAATCCTCGACATCAGTCTTCATTTTTAGCCACCAGAATTATCTTCTGACTAAATGTAAGGTTTTAAGAAACCCTAAGTGCCCTCCCAACCAGGAGGCATGGCTACGTTTTAGTACCATCAATCTCAGGGTACTGGGTACATAAATCTTGGTTCCTTTTCAAGCTAATCCTTCACTCATTGTCAAATCAGTTTGATTTTCAGCAAAACATGGAACGTTTAAGAGTGCTGCTTTCAAATCTGTTGTCAGTTTGTCCTCAGGGAGCCTAGAACTGCATTGGGCAGGGCCTCTGGTGGTCACTTGGTCGGCGGGTTGGGTTTCTGATATCATAGTTTGCACTACTTTCTCCTGGTGACTGTTAAATTGGGGTTTTCTCGACAAGGCATCCGCCAATAAGCTTCCCCCTAGGATATATTTCAAAATGAATATCTTAAATATGGAGCCCAGTGAACTTGTTTGGGGGAAAGCTTTTGAGGAGTCTTCAGAGCCTCAAGGTTTTTGTGATCAGTCCATACCTCGAAAGGCTCCGTAACTCCCTCCAGGAAATGCCTCCAAGATAGTAAAGCCCATCTCATGGCAAACTGCCTACCTACATTCTGTGTCAGTCAACTTTTTTGACACATAAGTACAAGGCATCAGTTGGTCTGGAGAATTATTTTGAAGTGGTACTGCCGCAAGAGCCACATCACTGGCATCGGCTTGGACTACAAAAGGCTTGGTTAGATCTGGATGTTGGAGGACAGTTTCCACTGCAAAAAAGTGCTTTAAAGTTTCAAAAGATTTTTAACAATTCATTGTCCAAGTGAGAGTTGATTAGGTTTTGGTTTGGTCGGGGAAGGCCCAGTTTTCAGTAACTCTGTAAAAGGGAGGGAAACCTCAGCAAACGAAGGGATGAATTGTCTATAAAAATTTGCTAAATTCAGGAAGCTTTGAAGTTGTTTATGTATCTTTGGGTGCTGCCAGTCTAGACCACCTTCACATTTCCTGAGTCCATCTCAACCCCCTGATTTGATACTTGGTAGTCCAAGTAGTCCAAAGACTCTTTTTTTAAAAAAAAATATTTTTATGGGACTTCCGGTTTGCAAGGATTCGGCAGCGGCAGGGATTCGTGACTCCGCTCAATCCCTGCTGCACTTGCTGCCAAGGTTCCTCCGATCCGTTTTGGATTTGGAGGATATAGTTGCCCTGTAGAGGCAGCTGAAGATAGGGGGGATCCGGACAGGGGTTTGGGGGTGTCGCAGACCCCCTCCCCAGCCGGCAAAACCCCCTTTTCCCAAGGCAGTGGAGCAGCGGTCAGTAATGGCCGCCACAAAGAAGCCTGCAGCTGGACAAGATCGTGCAGGAGGAAGAAGGTGACAGTTTTTTTTCTGGCTGAACCGGGACAAAGAGGAGCCTTTAAAACCTGGAAATTTGCCTTTTTTATTGCTACATTGTTTCCCAGAAAGACTGTGCAAGAGGCGAGAAAGTTGCGAAAGAGAAAGTTATTTCTTCTCACTCTCCTTCCCTACGGAATAGCAGATGGAAATCTGGAAAACCTGCTTGGGCAAAGAAGGTAAATAAACCTAAAAATTAAAGCCAAGGGGATAAAAGATTTTGGAACATTGGAACTAAAAATTAAAAGTTTATTGCTATAAGTGGGAAGGAAGAGGTAAAAAATTTATTCTAAGACTCTATTGAAGAAGACTGCTTGAAGTTTTTAAGATTAGAAATTAATGACAATAAGGCTTCTAAAAATCATTTTGAAACTATCTAATTGAATCTCACACCAGGAGGAGGAAAAAAAAAAGAAGAGAAGAAGAAAGTGTTAACGGAACAGTCTGTTCTGATTTGGATTGCTTTGTGACTTTCTGACTTTGGGATTTTTGGGGGACTATTCCTTGAAGGACTAAAAATATTCGGGTTGCTCTTTCAAAAATAAAACAATAATAATTAAAAAATGGCATTATTTGTGCAAGAATTACAAATGGAATTTCAAAAGCTACAACAAGAAAAACAAGAAGGTAAGGGCTCTCTTGGATCTATCTTTCGTTTTTTGGAAATGGCAATTTTTACATACCAAGAAATACAAGAACAAGAGCACCGGGATGAAGAAGGAGAAGCCATCTTTAATGGACAAAAAATCACAGCTGAAAAGAACAAGGGGGGAAAGAAAATTGAGAATTTAGAACTTAAAAAAGCAACCAAGAAAGGGGAAAATAAGATGCAATATCGATACAATGCCAAAAAGCAACATAAAAGAGAAACACAACAGAGAGGGAAGATTCAAAAAGTGGAATTTGAGAGATGGGGGAGCAAAAAGATTAAAAAGATCAGAATTGATAAGAAAGGAAGGGAAAAAGGAAAGAGAAGCCATAAGGATTTAAAACAAAATGAAAAAAAAAGGCTTTTTTCAGAGACAAAGGATAAAATTTAAATTAAAAAATATATGATTCTGCAAAATACATAAGATTGTATTGTAGATATTAGTATTTGAAATTGAGTTAGAAAATTTGAAATATTATATGAGTTAATAATGTATTAAAGGGAACTGGGAATATACCAGTTGTTCCAGATTAAAAAGAATTCTGAGTCATCTTTTCCTTCAGTCCCAATGTTAACAAATTCATCTCAGCGCTTTCTGTTATTTTATGTATTATCAATTCTTTGTTGGGAATATTTGGTGTTTTCCATACCTGCGCAAAGGCTATTCTGGCGGCTGTTGTAATGTGTAACAATAAATATTTTACCTCTTTTGGTAGTTTATCCTTGATGATTCCTAGAAGGAAGGTTTCCGATCTGAGCTCAATCAACCCAGTAATCGCTTGTAACCAATTTTTGATTTGGATCCAATATGTCTTGGTCTCGGGGCATAACCACCACATGTGGTAAAATGTACCAACTTTTCTACATTTCCAACATTTAGGGCTTATGTTGGGGTAGATTTTTGCCAATCTCGTTGGAGCTAAGTACCATGAAACATTTTATACATATTTTTTTTGTATGCTGCGGATACTGTTAACTTATAATTTACGTTCCATATTTTCTGCCATTCCTCTAACTTTATAATATATCCAAAATTCTGTGCCCATGCAATCATTGTACCCTTGACTGTTTCCTCTTCCATTTTGAAATCTAATAAATATTTTTATATTTTAGTTATGTTTTTGTTTCGATCCCATTAATATTTTATCTAATTGGTTCTGCCCTTTATCAAAACCAAAATCTTTTGGGTCTTTTTTATATTTATTTTGGATTTGCAAATATGGCCACCAATCAATTATAATTCCATTTTCTTTTATTTCTTGATTTGATTTTAATTTCCCTTAACTATCTAATAATTCTTCATAACTTACCATTTTCCTTAAGTCTAATCTATTTGGATGAATTGTAGCTTCCATGGTTGACAGCCATTGTGGGATTTCCATATAGTGCTTACCTTTAATTTTTTTCCAGGTTGTGATCAATGAATCTCTTATTAAATGCTGATTAAAATAGGTATGCACTTTGCTTTTGTTTTCCCACAAAAATGTGTGCCAACCTATCAGGAGATCATGTCCTTCTTAACCCAATCCTTAATCCAACTCAGCACCGCTGCCTGGTAGTCCAAAACCGCCTCTGCTCCTATTATCTTGTAATAGTTTCATCTTAATGCATGGCCTTTTGCCCAACCAGACAAATTTAGATGTCATTTTATTTAATTCTATAAAGAAAGATTTCCCTAACTTAATTGAGATCATTTGAAATAAATATATTAATTTTGGTAGTGTATTCATTTTCAACGTGGCTAGTCTTCCTAATAGAGATAGTTTCAATTTGGTCCATAATTCCAATTCTTTCCTAATTTGTTTAATCAATTTAATATAATTATCCTCTTTTAGTGATGAACATCTGGGTAATAACCAAATTCCTAGGTATTTCTTTTTTAAAATAAAAATTTTATTAATTTTTCAATAAACAAACATATACAAATAAAACACAAAACATGAAAACATAAAACTTCTTTTTGGAAAGCTGCTTAGTCCCAGGTTACATCTTTTTGTACAGACATAAATCAAATTCATGCTCACTTTATATACCATTTCATGTTATGTCTCCCCTTTAATTTCAGGCGAGCAAAACAAAAAGCAGCCGTTTCAGAATTACTTCAACTCAAAAACAAACCCCCACAAAATAACGGCTGGAGTAAATTCCAATATACAGCAATAAATCCCCACTCTGTCCGGCAACCTTGGCGTGGCAGTAAATCTCAAGCCTCAGAGAGTTTGCTGCATGTCTTCACTCCCAATTAGTCACTTTGCTTCTGGCGAATTCCACCACCCAGCTGTGTCCTTTTATTCACTTATGAAGCATTCTAATTTCCCTAATTATTGACTAGCTCTACGCTTCCTTTCCAACTGCATTTGTCTTCTTAGCCTCCTTCTGTTTCTTACGTCTAACCATAAGGTTTCCAGATTCTCATCTCCGCTGGAAAACTCTCTCCTGCCTTCCCTGTCAGCCATTCCTGGCTGCTGATCAGATAAAGACCCAGAGGAGGTCGAAGGTCCTGACAATTCTATTATTTCAGGTCTATCTTCCCTTGTTACATCCATCTCCTCATCCTGGTTACTATCCCAATCACTAAGCAATGCCGGCTCATATTTTGCTGCCATGTCCTCATCACTTGAACTCATATCTGTCACAGGAGCAGAATCCAAACCCAGAGCCACAACAATTTCATATCTTATTTACCATTCTATATTTTTCTATATAGCTTCTCCCCTCTTTTCACTCTCTTAATTCTATTTTATTTATTTCATCTCAGTTTAAATCATTATGCTTGTATCTTTTGTCTGTTCTATTTCAATTATCTATTATCTTTTCTCATTAACACAAAATTTCTCCTGTAATCACTGATTGAAGTACGACGCCTTTATATCTTTCCCCTAAATTTAACACTTAAAATAATATATAATTTTCATTCTGATTCTGCTTAGTTCATTCCAAAGCTACGTACTATATTTTAAAATAGGAAAATAATAAGTTTATAATATAATTAAAACAATAATCCATAGCAAATTAAACTCTATCATTAAATCTTAAGCATTTTACACATTCCTTTTAATATTTCATCCCATTTTATAATCATATAATGTTCCAGTTTTCTAACATTATTTCAAATACAAACACAACAATACAGTCTTATGTACTTTTGCAGAATCTCTTTTTTAATTATATTTTTACCCATTATCTCTGAATAAATCGTGTCACTCTATTCACTTTTATCCCTTTTTTTACATAAATTGCAACCCCCCTTTTCTTTTGAAATGCCAATGCTGTGAATAGTACTCCTAACTTGAGGTATTCTAGTTATTTTCTATGTTGTTTTTGAATACGTACCTCCTGTAGGCATATAATGTCAACATTTTGCTTTGGTTAGTATTTGTTTCCTCTTAATCTGGGAGTTTAATCCATATCTTCTGTTGGTTCTTGCTTCTCTTTGGTGTCTTGTTCTTAGTCCTTCTCTCCTTGAGTATTCTTTCTTTTCTTTGCCTCTTTCTTCTTAATCTGTTTCTTGTATTCCCTGTTGTTGGTCTTCTTGTTGATCCTCCTGACTCTTGCTTTCTGACTACTCCCTACTACTCCCTTCTTCTATTTCTGTCAGCTGGTCGAGAATTCTTGCGCCTTTTCAATGCTGTCAATTTTTACCCTTTTTTATTGTTACATCACCAGCATTCCTTTAGGAACCAACCATTGGAACCAGATATTTTGTTTATTCAGGAGTATCGCCAGAGATCTACAGTCCTTCCTCAGCTCTCTCACCTGCCTCGGGATTTGTTTCAAGGTCGTGATATCTTTTTATTTATACACCATCGGCTCGTCTTTTGTGATTCTATACACAATATCTCTTACATTTTTTCTGGCAAACCTAATGTGGACCTCCCTTGGGAGTTTATTCCGTCTGGCATAATTTGTGTGGATTCAAAAGACCTCATCCAATTCTTTCACTATTTCCTGTTGATCCCTTTGCAATGCCTCTGCTATCAGATGGGACATTATGGCTCCCAGATCTTTGTCTTTGGATTCCAATACTTTTGGAACCTCCGATAGAATGCTGCATGATCCATTTTGAGATGGATGATCGAGTCCTCTAAATCTCTGTTCATTTCTGTTACTTCCCTGTCCATCCCCTCCAGTCTCTTATCTGTTTGTTCAGCTTTGGTTTCTATACTCATTTTTTTGTTCACTCTTTTCTATTGCTTGTTGGATTGTTCCAATCTTCTCATCCAGATTTTGAATCTTACCCTTCATTTCTCCCATTTCTGTCTTCATATCAGTGTGATTGTTTACCATTGTCTCTTGCATTTTAAGTATTGTTTCCTGGATGGCTGTTAATGTTGCTTGCATTGTCTGCATGTTAGCAGCATTGCTTGTTTTTTCCATGTTCAACATTCTTTCTATTGTTTTTTGGCCAGCTGGGGATGCGATAGACACTGATGAACCAGAGATTGTTTTTTTCCCTTTCAGAGTTGTTGTTGTAGTACTAGTCATGTCGCTAAATTTGTTGTAGATATCTTCCCACTTTACTATTCACTATTTAATTTCCCCTTTGTTGTCAATTCTATTCAATCGTTTTCTTTAAAATGTATCTTTGTACCTCTCCAACTTATAATATATATTATTCAAAGTTAATTCAATCTTATATAAGGTCTATAATTAACTGAATCACCAATATTCTAGAAGGGAAAGAAGGGAAAAGGCAAGAGGGAGGTCAGGAGGGATCATATTAAAGTAAAAAGGGAAAGAAAAGTGTAATATAATAGAATAGCCTAAAATATAACTGCTATAGCTTATTCTTATACAACTATGTTATGTTACTGTATTACAATATGTCAACTATATTCTTTATCCTTAGTTATAGGATTCAGTTTCTTTTAAACAGATAATAAATATTAAAATATTAAGTTGAACAAATCTAGATTCTATTTCTTATATATATATATATGTAAAACCTTATTTATTTCATTAGTTATTAATCAATCAGTAATCATCAAAGTAATATTTCATCAATCTTCTCACAGTTTAATATTTTATCATTTAGATTTTTAGGCTTCTGACATATAATTTTTAAGTTCCTAATATGTTCAATTAAACCTTAATCAAAGTATTATTTCAATTATTATGCTCTACAGAGAAAGGTCTACTATGGTTCAATTACTTTACTTTCCCTGTCCATTTATATTTTGTTCAGTCACAGTCTGTTGCATCAGCTTCTCTTCTTTCTGTATAGTCTCGATATGTTACTTCTGTTCTTAGACTCAATCCTGTTTTACTTTTTCCACTATTTTTCTTCCTTTACAAACCACAAATCTGTCAAATTAAACTCCAAATTCCTGAATAGTCAGTCTACATCAACTCCACATTTATCAGAACAAGTCCAAAACACCATCAGTCTTTAATCAAATAAGTCGGCTTCGATCTTATCTTGAAAGTTCCTTGCTTTCACCACCAGATCGCCATTTCAATTTGGACTTCCATCCACTTTTATAAGACTCACATTTTTGCCGTCTCTCTCTGCCATTTCTCTTGACTTTCACTTTCCACCTTCTTCACTTTCCAATCCGATCTATTGACTGAAGCTAAGAGTGCTGTTCCTGCTCTGGTATCTTCTTCACTGGGTTAAGGCACCGCAGCTATGGTCTGCCATCAGGATGGCAGATCACTCACCCATCACAGCAAATGGGTCTCCCTCAAAGCTGTCAACTGCCGCTGTCGCCAAACTTCTCCTACCTTCACACATTCATCTCCTCCTCCAGGGTCTACGTGCCCCTTGCTGGAGCCTCCAAACGTGCAGGTTGGGGATGCAAGAGCAGAGCTTGCTCTTCTCTCCCCACTCCACTGCAGTGCCTCAACTGGAAGTCAGTCCAAAGACTCTTTATGGAATTCGCATTTTGACAGCTTTGTGTATAGCTTGGCAGCTAAAAGTTTTTTCAGTAATTGCCTGACTAATTTGACAAGTTCTTCTAAGGTCTCATTGAATATAAGAATGTCACCCAAATAAACAAGGTCCCCCTTGTACAAATGAGCATGTAACACTTCAATGAATCAGCTGCATAAATACAGCGGGGAGCCCTTGGAGTCTGAAAGGCATGACTTGGAACTGAAAACACCCCAGAGGGCAGTTAAACGCCATTTTCCATTCATCTCCCTCCTTTATGTGGACTTGGTAGTAGATTTCTCTCAAATCTAGCTTGCTAAAGATTTTGCCTTTGGACAGGTGATTTAGTAAGTCCTTCATTAAGGGTACGTGTTTTATATGCACACCGCATTCATGCCCCAAAAATCCACGCATAATCTGAAAGTGCCATCTTCTCTTTAAGTAATACTGGGGCTGCCAACCTAGACTTTGCTGGTTCAATGAACCCTCTGGCTAAATTGGTATCAATGTATTTCTTCAACAGACATCTCGGCTGGTGTCATGAAATATATCTTTGGTTTGGGCAGCTTTGCCCCAGGTTCTAATTTGATGGCACAATCAATGGCTTGATAAGGGGGGGGGGGGATATTGCATTCCTTCTCACTAAATTCCTCAGCTAAGTCTCTGTATTCTTTAGGAAACTGGGGTTTGCCTGGAGGAGAGTCTGAAGCGGTAGCTGCTGCTTCTAGCTGTGGGGCCCTATTGGTTGGCAGTCTTTTTTTAGGAGGAACTGGGGGGCAGTGGGCCAACACCAATTATGATTTTATGGTATCCATCTTTACATTTAATGGTATGGGGCCCATTTGTCTAGTCAAGCAAATCCCAATATAACAGGTTCTGGCATTTTTGGAGCTACTATAAACCATATGAATTCACAATGCCTTCCCAGTTCTAATCTGATCAGTTCTGTAACCTGGTGGGAGCTCCTCCAATTAATGTTCCATCTACCTGTTCAAACTTGATGGGGCATTTAGGGCTCTAGTCTTTATCCCTAATTGTTCAACGATAGGGAGCCCAATTAGACACCTGTATCTTTTACCACTTCCAACTCCCAAAACTCCCCAGTCCCAGGCACCACCAACTTCATTTTGATTGTAAAAGGAGAGATGGCTGCACTCATCATGGGGTCCTCTTCATCATTTGCCTTTCTGGAAAAGGTTTCTTTGGCCGGAGGTTCTTCGCTTTCTTCTGTGAGGAGGGGAATCCCTACAGCTTGTCTGGAAACTGACTGGTGTCTTGGGCTTCCATGGAGCTCTCCTGCCTCTGGCAGCTGTACTGGACCTCAGTTATGGGACTAGTGCAGGGGCCAGACATTCGAAAGCCCAATGACCTGCTTGACCACAATGGTAGAATTTGATAGTTCCTGTAGATTGGGTAGGAACAACTTCAGCAAGTTTAATCAGAAGATGCTGGCCAAAGTTCTCCTAGGGGGCCTCTCAGTGGGAGGTTTTTGGTGTAGGTGAATTTCTCTATCCAGAATAATGGACATGGCATACCAATCTTGTAGTCACTCTGGTATCCCTTGGATGCCACAGGCTTTTCTGACTTCTGGATCAATGGCTTCTTTAAAATAGTGCAGAAGTATTCTGTCAGGCCAATGCATGAGGTCCCTAAAGTCCCACACAAAGTCTTTTATGGATTGATTACCTTGCTTTATCTCCTTTATTTTGTCTTCATTTTCACCTACTCTGTTGGGAGTCTTCAAATCTAGCCCAGAGCAGCTCAACAAACCCATCTGCATTGTTTAGCTCCACCACTCCCTCATTGTGTAACTGGGCTATTGAGGTGGAAGCCTCTCCTTCATTCATGCTATTGGTAATTGCAGAAACTAAGTCACGCTCTGTTTCATATTGGTCTCCATATTGATCTATATGTACTCAGATTCGGCTGAGGAAATAAGCAAATTTTTCAGGCTTCCCATCAAATGTTGCTCTAAAGCTTGATGGCGCTGGTCTTACTGGTGGAATTGCCATGGTGACTGCTGGGTGAGCTGGAATCTGCTGGGGTGCTGCAGACGACGGCAGGAGGAGGTCCTGAGGGGCGCTGCAAAGGGCAGCAGAGAGGTGGGTGGTGGCAGAGCTGGAATCTGCTGTGCCGCCGCTGTTGGCTGCTGCCATCCGCTGAACTGGTTGCTGTGCTGGAAAAGGAGGAGTGGCTGCAGCCTGCTGCTGGATCTGACTCCATTGCTCTGCCGGGATTGTTGCATGTGAATTGGCCCCATGGTGGTCCCGAACCAGGTGGTGCAACCGGTGCTGGCATCCACTGGCATTGGACCTACCGGTGACCAGATTAGAATCCCTAGCCTGGGGGAATGCATAAAGGCTGGTTGATGAGGGGGGCCAATTGGAGGTTGCAGCAACCCAAATGGGAACGTTGGATATTAAAAATTGGTAATATGTATTAATATCAAACTAGATAAGAAAACTAATAGTACCAATATGAAACTATTGTCATATTTGTTGTTAAAATGTAAAATCGCCTGGAACCACACCGTTCACACAATGATGTTTGTAGAAATAAAAATACAAATGTATTTTTTTTTAAAAGAGGGCTGTAAAGCACTGCGAAGCCGTATATAAGTCTTAATGCTATTGCTATCTTAATCTTTAGAAATCAACCAGAGGAATAAACAAATTCATCTGATAATAATACCACCATGAAACATACTGTTTCATACAATGGCAATACAATTAATAAAGTATTTGAGAATGTATGGCTACTGCAAATAGGCATGGACAAATAGAGTGATTATTAGCTATTGTCCAAAAAACAACTAAGAAAAATAAAATATAATAGCACTTCAACAAAAAATGAGAAATATATTTGAAACAAGCTGCTAAAAATTGCTAAGTTATAGTTAATTTATCACACTAATATTTTATTCCTTGAGCAGGATTCATGAAGAATTTTATCACCATACTACACAACAGAAACCTTGAAAAACAAAAATAATATAGACGGAGACATAATACTGAGTCGGTAAAAATTATAAGCTTTTTTTGGGGGGGAGGGGGTTTTCTTCCAGCCATATGTTGATATCTTATACAATATTATATTAAAAATCTTATATTAAAAATGCCTTTGTAAGACTTACTTCTGAATTTGCTTGTATAAGGTTCTACCAAACATTAGTTTTGCAATTATTTTTCTCCTGTTTAATCTCTTGAATGATTTACAATTAATGTATCTCTTCAACCAACATGATTATATAAGACTAGTCATTTCAATTTCTCTTATCTTCCATCCTCACAATCTATCTTGAGAAAACACTGTACATACCTAAACACCACATGCTATTTGCTTCTTGGATATGCTGTAATGTAGACTTCACAAAAAGAAATAAGGAATAAATAAGATTAGACCAAAGAAATTATAGCAATGAGATAAAGAAAAAAAGGAAAAATAGCCAAAACTATTTTATACCAATATCATTTATTATATATCTCTACATCTTTCTAGACTTACAAGCCATCATATTCATACACCACTTCATATATTTCTTTTCCTTTTTCAAATTTCTCACTTCTCTTTTCTCATCTCTTCTTTTCTCATCAGCTCTATAAGCACAGTTCATTCTGCTCAGTTTTCCTTTTGACCTTTCAATTTATTTTCTCTGTAGGATTAAATTTCCTTCTTCAAACACATCAGAGACAAATATCTTGGTCTTAATATATTAATTTTCAGATCAGTTTTCTTCACCGCCTCATTCATTGCACAACATTTCAATTTTCAGCCAACAATAGAGCAACATTTGCTTTTAAAACTACATATACATTACTGCTCCTAACCAGCACACAGACATTATTTACATATTTATCCATAAGCACATTATGGATCATCATATATTCTTGCCATAATACTTACTCAATTTTGAATCATTTGCTAAACAGTCCACAGCATACTATTCTTTATCATTGTAATGGTAACAATGGCTTTGGCACATTTTGGCGAGAATATCTCAGCCAAAGCCCACCTTTATACTCCAAGCATGCTCACACTATTTTGTGAATGTCAGGTTCCCTACTCTAAAGACTATCTTACAATCCAGCATAACCTTGTCCATATCTCACCAAGAAAAGGTATAAGGAATCCTATACACTCAGAATACCAAAAGAAAATACCATATTTTTAGAATCTCTAGACAAATTACAAATTATTTTTATATAACTTTATTATGACAATTCCTGATTGTTCCCCACTTTGCCCTATACAGAGTTTTCATAAACTAAAAAAACCTAGCAGATACTTCAGCAAACTACAGATTCTAAATTATTTGCCAATTGTGTAGGCAAAATGGTATTCTTATTTTCATTTTTAGCACCCAGTGCTACCATGGATATAATAGCAGTGCAGAAGGAATGGTGGAATCAAGGAAGGGATTCAACTGGTGTAATAACTGGTTCGGTGAGTGTGTGCAGCATTTGAAAATCATCTTCTCTTGCAAGCCCTGTGTGTAACACGGGACGTGCCCAGCAATCAGCTGTGCCACACAAAGCAGCTGAGGTTGAAAAAGCAGGAAATAAAGGACAACCTAGAGCTCGGGTGGGCAGGTGGGCCAAACAGAAGAACATCGGAGTGAGCCAGTTCCCTCTCAGCTGATCTTCATAACTACCAGTTCGGCAGAACCAGTAGTATCCCACCTCTGGCTGGAATAGTCTGGGGTCCTTTGAACTGGAAAGATTTTGTTTTCTTTTTACATGACAAGCAGAATATTGTTTGCAATCTGAAAACAGCAGAAAACTAGACTACCAGTATCTGATTTCTGCAAGTTGGAAGGAATTCAAGAATTTGCTTATATGTAAACTCAAGGACATGGCCCAAGAATAGTGATTTGCCCATCCCTATAGTACTGTAACGTAAGACCATGCACTTTTAAAAGGATTTGAAAAAAATATTATAAACTTTACACAAATGCAAAAATTTTCTGTTGCTTATTAAAGCAACCTAACTTGTTTTGGGACTCTGCACAAACCTGAAAGATGCCACTGCTTTAAACAGTGACCATCAACCTTTTGAGCACCAGGGATCTGTTCCGTGGAGAAAGATTATGCGTAGTTTTGGTGCTACCTGCATATTGTGGATCGGGCTTCACTTGCTTGTGCAGCCTGGTTGCTGGCATGTTGCCAACTGATGCCAGTCTACACTCTGGGGTGGGGCGGGGAGAACCCTACTTATTAAAGTTAATACAACTCCTAAAGCAGCTGCATCATTTTTCAGATTCCGTGCCTTAATTAATGAAAGAATAATAGTGTGGTGCCCTACAACCTGTGTGCAAGTTCCTAAGCATTTCTCTCAAGGTATTTCTAAAGTGTTTACATCTCTTCTGTAGCATGCATTGCTGTAATTGAATTAGTATTAATAATTATTTCTATGCCTTTCTTGAACATAATTCTAAGCATAGCACAACAGAAAAGTTTCTTACTTAAGGCAAATATTGGAGGCAATTTATGGTGTTAGCCACTCAGTCGCTTTGTGAGATGAACTGCAATATAGACCTCATAAACACATACATAAATATTGGAGGAATTTGCTTCTACCAGTCTTGTACTATCAATATCACCAACAGTCCTACGACTGATTTTATCTTTGCTCAGTGGGTTGCAACCAAATTTTGATCACTAGATCCACATAAGACTCCAGGAGAAGAATTATGCTTTTCTATTTTTAAATTAATGTTCAGCAGGGAAAGAAACTAAGCAAATAAAAATATCACAGTCATCATATACAGTATTCAGGATGGCATAACAATAAGCCAGTTTGATGCAGTGGTTAAGTTGCTGGTCTAGAAACCAGGAAGATCATGATTTCCACTCCTACCTTTGGCATACGAGCCAGCTGGGTAACTTTGGGTCAGTCATTCTCTCAGCCCAACCCACTACTTAGGGCTGTTGTTTTGAGGAAATTAGGAAGATGAAAGGTTTTAAATAAGTATTAAATAGGTTTGCCATCTTGAGTTATTTAAAGTATAGTGATGGCAGTATAAAAAACAAAAAAATAAAAAATAACTACACCAAACATCAAAACAAGTTCAAAGTATGAAGGAGCTCTGCATTAGGTTGCAGCGAATATGTGACAAAATAATTCCAATAATTTCAGAAATTTAACAAATGTTTTGAACATTAAATTTCAGCAAATTCTAGTTTGTGCTCACAAACTGCCTTACCTCAAGCTTATTTTAAATTGCTGTATGTCCTACTTTTAGGTTATTTCGCCAAGTAAAAATAAGCTAGTTTATCAATCACAAGCAATCAATCATTAACCCGAGAATCTGAAAGAATTATTTAAACAAGGAATGCCTGGTTCTTAATACCCAACATATAAATAAATTCTCACTTTGGTGTCTCCCAATTTGCTTGCAATGATGGGGATGTTAGAAAAAATTGCTCTAAAGAGATGCAATAAGATTCATTCCTCCCAGTAGCTTATTTAAAAATGTGAGTTTCTCAAAATTACCTTCTATATTATTTTTCTGAAAATGTACCTCATAAAAAAACTTTAAAGCAAGGCTGTTCAGCTGAGTTTGTTGTATGATACATTTGCTAGGATTTGAATCTGCAAACTGCATTATAAGGTTTAATGGTATGTCAATTTTGGTTCTTTAATATCATTGGAAAAATAATACAGCATTTCTGTTTGACTCATAGCATGAAATCTATAGCAAATATAATTTAAATAAGACCACTTTTGCTTGCGTCCTTGTTTAATCTACTATACCATACCTAAAAATTATAGATTCATCCTTTATTTAGATAGATAATGAACATTTTCACAGAAAAAAAATCATAAAATCAAAATCTAACTGCATGTTTTACACCAGTTAATCTGAAATTAACAATGAACAATCAGTGGTAGAAAAACTGGATATGAGACTAAATTTAATCTAAGGAATACATATTTCTAAAAATAATCTTTACTTTTATAGGAAGCCCATATTCCCTGAGCCAATTTCCCTTTTATTATTAATTATGATACTAGAAATTCCAAGATGGAAAAGAACCACATGAGTGAAGGAAAAGCTTCAAGTACTTCAAGTACTTACTTCCAATATTAAAGAAACATCCCCTTGTATCAAGCATATTTATAAAGTTTTAGTATGTTAACAATACTTTAAAAGCTAATATCATTAAATATAATAAAAGCATCATATAATAAAAGCAATTTATTGAATTTGGTAATTTGAAAGCAATAGTTCATTTTCATAGCTAAGGTCAAGGACACAAAAGTTTAATTACCAAGAGACTGACTTAGTACTATTTTGCCAGATTGAATTACTATGTCTAATCCAGGGCTGATATTCAAATTTTTTAACAATAGGTAGATGTGACTTGGTGGCCATGTGACTGGGTAGACATGGCCATGTGACTGAGTGAGCACGGCAGGTGGCCATATGACTGGCAAACCAAATACAAGTGGTCCTCACTTAATGGCCAGTTGCTTAGCAAGTGTTCTAATTTACAGCTGACCTCCCCAGAGCTACTTGACCTGTTTTTGGAGTTTTGACAGCCATACACACACACATATACACACACACACTTATGACCAGTTACAACATCCCATACAGTCACGAGACTGAGGTTTTCTATATTTTTTGCCAGTTTCCAACAATTCCTTCTGGTTTCCGGTTAAAAATGCCCATTGGGGAAAATTAACTTGTTTAACAACCACAGTATTCACTTAATGACCACAAGGTTCACTTAATGACCATGGTGTTTGCCTAACCCAGGGGTCTGCAATCTTAAAACACTCAAAGAGCCATTTTTCTCTTTTCTTTTAAACAGGTATCTCTCTGTATGTGTGTCTTTTTCTTTCTCTCTCTCTCATTCTCATATTTCTCTCCCTCTCTCATCTCTCTTTTTCTTTCTCCCTCTCTCTTTCTCATCTCTCTCTCATCTCTTTGTCTTTCTTTCTCCCTCTCTCTGTTTCTCAACTCTCTCTCTCTCTCTCTCTCCTCTCTTTCTCTCGTCTCCTTGGTAAGAGCAGCTCGATGCAAAAAAAAGTCACGCGTCTGCCCATATTCCTCTTGCCGCAAGCAGCCTCATCCCCTCCTCCTTCTCACTTGTGAAGTACACTAAATTTGTGAGAGGCTGCTCTCGACAAGAGGAATATGGGGGGACACGCAACTTTTTTCTGCGCAGAGACAACTGTTCTCTCTCTCACCTCCACAGTGAAAGCAGTAATGTCAGTGTCTTGGTGTGGAGAAAAGTTGGCAGGAGCAGCAGTTTGAGGCAGTCAGTCAGTCAGCCAGTTGGGTGGGAGGCGGCCATCTGCAGGGTGGGAGCAGGACTGGCATTTGACCATCTTTCCCAGCCCTGCTTTCTTGAGGGGAAGCATGGCATGGGGGGAAAGGCAAGCATGGTGGGGGGAAGGCAAGCATGGCAGAGGGAAAGGCAAGCTGTTGAGCCCCGGCCTGGGGCTCACCATACCATGGGGAGGATGCAGCAGTAGTAAGGTGGCAATGGTGACAACAGCAGTGATTCCAGCAGTGTCAGGGCTTCCAGGACCAGCTTTCTCCCCACCGCCCATCAGTTGTTCACCCCTGCGGCTGCCCATGTGGTGCATTGGAACTTCCAGGTTCTGCTCCCTGCAGTCACCCGTCAGCTGTCCCGGACTCTATCGAGGGCACCTTGCTGAAAGACTCTCTCATTCTCACAGCTAGGTGAGCAGCAGGAGTTAGAAGCAGCTGCTGACTCGGAGACCACATGCAGCTGTTCCACATGTTCTCCTGTGGCCTGTTTTCTCTCCCCTGCTGCTCTTGCTGGGAGAGTGAGTCTCTTTCAGGGCACAGTGAAGTTTAGCTTTGGGTCCTATAAAGTGGGACCCCATCATGAAACAGTTCCGGGTGGCAGAAAGAAACAGGATTCAACCTGGCTGCTTCTCTGCTGCCTGCACCTTTTCCCGATGGGAGTGGGACTTGCAGGACCCAAAGCTAAATTTTGCTGTACCATGAAATACTCCATGACAGCAAGAGTAGCAGGGGATAGTAGCAGCCGCTGACCTGGAGATCATATGGAGCTGCTCCATGTGTTCTCTGGTGACCATTTTTGGTAGCAGCAAGTGGTGCAAAAGGCAAATGGGGGTGGGGAAAGGTGGGCAGTGGCAGCAATAAAAGGCAAGAGGTGGTGGGGAAAGGCGAGCGGTGGCAGCAGCAGGTAGGTGACCAGGACTTGCTTGCAGAGCCTCATTCACCGATCATGAAGGTAGGCAGCAATAGTGGGCAGGCGAAGATGGCAGCTGGGCAAGACAGGCAGCGATGGTGGGGCATCGATGGCATCAATGAGGGCGGCCTGGAAGTCTGGGAGTCAGGATTCAACCAGGGCTGGCAGCAGTGGCAGGTAGGTGACTGGGGCTTGCTTGCAGAACCTCACTCATCAATCCACAGCGGAAGGCAGGCAGCAATGGTGCGGGTGGGTGAAGGCAAGGTAGGCAGCGATGGTGAGCGAGCGGGCAAGATAAGGAGTGGCTGGGTGGGGCGGGAGGGGGGGAGGGGAGGGATCATTAGCGCAATTTGCCAGTTCTCCAAACTGCATAAACCTGTAAGAAGCGGTTCGCTCGAACTGGACCAAACTGGCTGAATACCATCCCTCATTTCATCCCATGCTTTTCAAGTTAGAGCATTTCATATCTTCAATTGCTTATCCCTTTATATAGGAAAATCAACTGATACAAGCCCAAACCATGCTAGGATTTGTTTTTTTTTTTTGTTTTTTTTTTGCTACTGTGCTATCTGATTTACTTTCACAGCCTTGGTGCATCCTCTAGCTGCATCTCCTAATAATTTTTCTTTCAATGGTTTCTCACTTTGGAACTTTTAAACTTTTTAAAAAATATGTCAGTGATTTTCATTATTCACCATACCTGTCCTCTTTTTACAGACCACGGATGAATGTTAGCCAAGTTAATATCAGGAATCTGATTTTCAACATTCCCCAAACAGGGACATAGTCATTTTAAATAAAACATACAAATTTAGCTTTAAAAAAATATAATATACTCCATGGAATTTCTTATGTCATGCAATATGAGATGCATTTGCAATAGTTTCCCAGTCCTTGCTACTTGCGTCTGGACTACCGGTAGTCCTTGACTTACAACCAATCACTTAGCAACTGTTCAAAGTTATGACCTATCTGGAAAAGGAGACATGATTCGGCTCTGAAGTTCTGACACCCCCCCACCCCACCCCTTTATGATACCATGTCCACACCTTGGTGCTTGGCATTATAGCTATATTTATGGCTGTTTGCAGCATCCTGCATTACATGATTTCATTTTACCAGGCATTTCTAGTGTTCAGCAAATCCATAATGGATAGGCTTCCTTATTGTCATAATTCCAGTATTACCTGTACTACAAATAACATATGGGTTTGTCTTTGAAGAGTACTCAGAAGCTACAGTTGATGGAAATTCATCCACTTGCCTGCTAATTGGTAATACAGAGATATTTAAGTCTTTGTTCCAGAAACTATCAATAGATTTCATGGTTCAGGGTACAATCACTAGCTCTAGATCTCCATTTACCTTGGAATTTAGGTACTTCACATATTTGTAGAATTGGCCTGCCTGCAGAAGAGTACTTTTTTATTATGGTGCCTTTTGGAACAGGTTGCCCCAAAGTAAAAATGGAGCTCTCCTTGTTAAGATTCATGACAAGGTTGCCCACACAGTATGGTCCAAAACCTCTTAATCGTCACTGGAATGAAAGGTCTGCTTGATTTTTACATGCCTCATATGTGCATCCATTATGGCTGTTATCTTGACTTTTTGGATCGTTCTGGTTCACGTCTTGCATGGGCCTATGCTGTAGATGGGCCTATGGAAATCACCACAAAGGACACATGATTTCTGACTTTTCAACCCCCTGGCTCTTTTTTTTGAGGGGGGGGGGTTAGGAAGGTCTTTTCTTTTTCCTATGACTACAATAGCATAAATTGATATAAGGTAGCAACTACAGTCATATACATGCAAAACAATAATTTGAATGCAAGTTGCAGCAAAGAGCAACACCATGGTGGCTCTGAAATAAAGGCCTATAGCAGGGTTGTCAAACGTGCTGCCCACGGGCCAGATGTGTCA
Organism: Hydrophis major; assembly: GCA_033807585.1. Classification (NCBI taxonomy): domain Eukaryota; kingdom Metazoa; phylum Chordata; class Lepidosauria; order Squamata; family Elapidae; genus Hydrophis; species Hydrophis major. Next base: position 69,192,985 of record CM066343.1, on the reverse strand, counting down.
CATGCTGGCCACCTCCACCCCCCAGTTTAGTGAAGGGGGGAAATGTCACGGTATGTCATGCGACGACATGACAACATGCACCCCTGGCCTATGGAGTAAATTCTACCACATGACATAATGTGCAAAGTAATTTATTTGTTTATTTATTTTGTATGTTGCCCATCTCACCAAGAGGCAGCTCTAGGTGGCTTACAACCAAATAAAAACAAGATAAAACATTAAAACATAAAATAATTATTAACACTAGAATTGATTAAAAATCATTAAAGGTGAGAAAAGAGAGCAAGATGTACGTGGGGAGGAGGTAGAATCTTATCTCAGTCATATCTGACCTCCAGAATGATATGCCTTTATTGGGGCCCCAAGCCAGATGGTAGAGCAGGGTCTTCAGGCTCTTTTGAATTAGTACAGATCTCACCTTGAGGGCGGCACAATGTTCCAAAGGGCAGGAACCACAACCGAAAAGCCTCTTCTCCTGAATCCTACCAGCCAGAATTTCTTGATTTATGAGGTCCTCTCCTGGCAGCACAATGGGGTGGAACAAGGCCACTGGGGACAGACAGTTCCTTGGATAACTTGGACACATGCCAAAAAGGGCTTTATAAATGACAACCAATACCTTGAATTGTACCCAGAAGCAAGCTGGCAATCATTGCAGCTGATGCAACAGCAGTGAAACATAGGCCACCCTAAAGGTTGCAAAAACTCTGCGTGGCTGCACCACCTGCAGTTTCCAAATACTCTTCAAGAGCAACCTCATGTGCTTATAAACTCATTATAAATTGAGCTAATTTGTGTTAATTTGGAAGTAATATCTGATAAATTGTGCCTTTTTTTAGAAGTTCAGGATTTCAGCCTTAGCTTTGGATTGTGATGTGTGCTTCCTAGGCTGCTAACTTCATGTTTACTATCTTTCTACTGATTACATTACAGAAACCAATTGTAACTCAGGAGTGGAATACAACATGCTCAGCCTGCAAAAGATTTAACTTTCAATCTTTGATCTCTTCAATAGAAAAGGAATCAGGAAACAGCTCTAAAAGAAGACTGAGTAGAGCCCAGAGAGCTGCTGCTATTCAGAATAAACATCAGCCATCAAAAAGTAGTCTGATTTGAAATAAAGCAATTTCTTCCAGAAGAAATATTTGATGTTTTGCATAGCACTGTTGGTTGATCTAATGTTAGGTTTTTACCTTACTCAGTTTGTTTTCTTCCTCAAATTGATGGGGTATACAGTGCAGCAGCTATTTAAACCTAAGGAGTATAACAGACATTTTATTTGCTCTCCCTAATAAAATAGAAATGGCTTTCTACACTATCAGTTTTTAATAATATAAAGAATATATATGTGTGTGTGTGTGTGCACATGCATGTATATATATATGTATGTGTGTATATGTATAATTAGAATATATATATATATATTCTACAATCTACTCACAATATTCATTAAAAAATGTACCCAAATGTCCCACAAAGATTATGAAAACTGCAAGCCTATACGTAAGTTCCCTGAAGCCAGTGGAATTAAGTCTAATTAAAACTGAGTCCACCTGTACAGAATTCTCTCCAGCTGGTAACTCTTAAATCATGGACTCAGCTGTCAGCATTTGTTTAATGTTTGAATGCCAATAGGGTGCCCACATAGGCACAGATCTCTACCCTACTAATGATGAATGCTTAAGTAAAGTGACCCAATTTACAGGGTAATCCTATGCATCTATTTTTTCAGCAGTTAGTTTTACTCCATCCAATAACATATATTCAAGGTATGTGTTTGAACTTTCAACCTTACCTATATATTATATGCATGAAATCATATTTTTTCCATATATGAACATCTTCACATCTAAATAAATATGCAAGTGTTTATTCTCTGAACAACTGCTACCGATCTCCCCTCACAGGCAGCTCCACAACATACTGCATGCTATTAAATTAATCTATAAATTTCTGCAAACCTTTCACAGTCTATCTATAATCTTTTCTCTGGTTCTTTGCTTCTGCCCATTCCATCTGTATGTTTGGTGGACAATGGCATCCTTGATATTATTCTATAGCTATATATATTTGCATATAATTCATTTATATGCATTTTATTGTATATAATTCATTTTATTTGCATATAATTCATTTTATATTCTAGTTAGGATTTTAAATTGAGAAAATGTTCACCTCTATGCTCTATTATGAAACAAATATGTCCAGATTAATATTTGGGAAATTTGAAAGCCAAACCCTGACATTTAACCACTGAGCCCTATGCTTTCATCAATATGTAGGAAATAATCTTGATAATTTTTAAATCTACCAATGTGTGTACAATTCACCCGATAGGGAGCCCTACAGATTCAGCAAGGGTTATTTTTGAGGAAAGATGCTTAGGGTAATGTCATTCTTGAAATCTCTCACATATCATGCAAGAAAGAAATAGGAATTAAAATCAAACATCCAATCCAAACAGCCAATCAAACCTTTTACATAAGTAGCCAAAAAAGCTAAATTAAACTACACCTGTATGGGGGAAGAGAACTCTTACACAAATTGTCCCTGCATTATTCAAAAAGAATTTGTCTCAGGTGAAAAAAAGACACATATTCACATTTTTAAAAAATGATGTCACCTATTAATTCCACTAAACTCCAAACTGTATGTTACTACTGTTTTGTCCTAGTAATTTCAAGCCATCAACAGTTTATATCTTTACTGTATTTCACATTTCCTTAAAAAGATCAATGGCAATTTTATATATTTTTATATTTTACTGTAATTATTATACAAATATAACATTTTCTACTGTATTATGCCCAGATTGCATTGGAACATTTTATGTTAAATACAACAGGAGTTGGATTTACATTTGGGGATGGGATGATCTATCATCTGGCCCTTTATAGGAACTACATCAATCAGACCAATGATGAAATATTTTCCACTTCGTTCATACACTCTTTTCAGACTTTCCTGGCTTGGTGTCCAGAGACATCACTTTGGCTCCAGTCTCATCATTCTCAGTCAATTAATTGTTGGAAATTGGAGAACAGTAACATCTAAAAACTGAAAAAGGTGGCCTTCTGATAAGTATCTGATGTAATGGGAGGAGAGGGTTATAATATTATCACAGTATTATAATTCTGTTCAACACTGTTTACAAGTGGATGGAAAATATAAGGATCTGTTTATCTTTACACAATGCTTATTTCTGTCTTCTGAAATTAAATCTCAAATATAGGCCATGTAAAGCATCCAAAATAAGACAGGCAAGTAAATGGAAGCTATCTTGTTCTATTGTGTTAGAAGACCTGTATATTGGAGTTCAAATTACATAGTATATTCTAAATAATAAACTGGGATTCCCTCAGTCTGTAGGCATTGTCACATAAGTCTGCACAAATACTGGTCCTATCCAAAACAATGGCTGGTCCTCCCTGGTCTACCACACCAGATTAATATGTGAGATGGATCTGAAATCTAAAGGATCACATACAATAATTGTCACTTGAACAGAGCACAGCTCAAGGGAATTAAACACTCTTCCTTACCTGATAAAATTTGGGATTTAAAGCAGATGCTTAAAGTCAGCATTTTAAGGCTAGAGATGCTTTCTCTCTAAAAGTAAGTTTGGGAATTAGATCATCCATGAAAGGAGAAAAGACTTAGAAATAAAGAAATCACAAAATAAGTTTAAAAAAAAAACTTTTCCAAGTGAAAACCCTTCAATAAAAATACTTCACAATTGCTTAAAACCCTTTTTCTATACCATCACCTTCATCAGTGGAAGCCCAAAGATTCAGATATACCACTCATTTCTCTTGACATCCTTAAATCAATTGGGGGCATCAGGGCAAAGAGTTGACTCCAGTAACCACTGGAAACTAAGCTGCAAAGGAATCCCAGGTTATCTGTGCCCGGGACAGTGGGAAACTTTCCTATTATCTCTGTTTGCAATCCGCGAAATTGACCGAGGATTGTAGGTAGACTTAGTCAATGTATAAAATTGATTAAACCCCAATTTAGAAAAAAATGGAAATCAACGGGAGAGATTTCCCGTTTGGCTAATTTAATACATCGATTCTAATATGCTGTCGATCTGGGTCCTTCCTGCCTGATCTTAGTCGGGGAAAAGAGACCAAACCCGAGGTCCAAGCATCCTTCTAAATTACCGGCAGACAATGTAACCGAAAAAAGTTAGCGAACACGCCCTCTGTAATGCAGAGCCAAGCAGTTTCCGGAGGCCCGGCAAACGCATTGCTCCCTTACCTGCACTACCCGATCTATATAGAAGCAAGTGTTCAATAGTACACAGTGTCTTTCTGGACGGCGATCAAGTGGGAATCTCCAGGACTCCTGAAAAATTCGCTTTCAGCAAAGGCGTTGTGCGTTGGAGGGGAAATGCTGCCAGAGAAGGGAGTTTCATGCCTCTGGAAAGCCGGGCTGCATCCTCCGATCTATGTCAGCAGAGGAGTGGGAAAATCGGGCAAACACCTCCGCCTTAGGCGTGCTTCCCCCTCTTTCTGAAAAAGCGGGCGGGCACCCAGCCACAGAAGGAGCAGACACTGGGCAGCGCGCGCCCCCTGGAGGACCCAGACAATTACAACAAACACGCGCCCCGCCCCTTTCCCTTCCGACCAAGAAATTTTTTTACTTTTAGTTGCTGATCGGTCCCCCTGGGACAATTTCATTGCAAAATAGATGCTTGCTCGCTCAAGCCCTTTCGTCCAGGCGTTAAAATGTTCAGTGTACTGCAGCAGAGAGGCCAAACGAGCAAACAAGGGGAAAAATGGGATTAGAAACTGAAGTAAAGTTTGAGTTTTCTGGGGAGAGTCTTTTCCTTTCCTCTTTCCTATATTACTGCTTGGTATTTCAGTGCATCACATTTTTATCAATTTAGGAATTTATAGGAGGAACAGTTGCCAAGCAAATTGTAGATTCAATTTTTTGTTATCTGGTGTTCTCCAAATGTTTACTACTACAATGCTGATCTCTGATAGAAGTCAGATACAGATTAACATCATTGGAAGGATCTTGCAGGGTCATGTGGTCCAACCCACCCACCCCAAGCAAACCCCACACCATTTTTGACAGATAGCAGTCCAATCTCAAAACTTCTAGTGATGAAGCTTTCACAACTTTTGAAGGCAAGCTGTTCCATTGCTTGATTGTTTTCACTGTCAGAAAATTTATCCTTATTTCGAGATTGAATCTCTCCTTGTTCAGTTTCCATCCATTGTTCCTTGCTTTGGAAACTAGATTGACCCCCTCATTTATATGACAGTCCCTCAAATATTGGAAAACTTCTACCATGTCTCCCCTGATCCTTCTCTTCACTAAACTATCCATGCCAGTTCCTGCAACAGTTCATTGTAGGTTTTAGCCTCGAGTCCCCTATCATCTTGGGTTCTCTTCTCTGCATCTTTCTAGGGTCTCAGCATCTTTTTTATAGTGTGATGACCAAAACTGGGTGCTGTGATGACCTGGGGTGTGGCACAAAGGCAATACAACTATAATAAATATGTAATAATAAGTAGGAGTCCCTTTATTAGCTCCAACTTTTCCCCCAATGTCCTGACTATCTAGGAGAAAAACTTTCCCAGGAACAGCCTTTGGCTACAGAGATTCAAGTCCAAAATGTGATCAACAAAAACTTTAACTAAAAGTCCAATCAAGGCAAGATGAGGTAATTAATTTGGCAGGGCAAGAGAAGGAATTCCAGGCATGAAGGAACAGCAATAAATCAACCCAGTTGGGAGGATGCCAGGAAAGCAGATAACCCAAGTCAACACAAGATAAACTCAGGTTTGTTCCCAGAAGACATCACTCTCAGCTTGCATCTCTTTGAAACTCTCTTCCCAGATGTGCCTAATGAAGGGCCCTTTCCTCCCCCGTAAACCACGCAAGCCATTTTGCTCTTTTCTCCGTTCCTCCCTGTGTGCCCTAGGATGAAGAGGGGGTGGGCCTGGGTCTTTGTCTGAACTCCCTCTCCCTTGTTCTACCTCTCTCCTGTCTGCCCAGCTGGACTTTGCCTTTCCCCAGCCACTTCATGTCATCAGACTCCAACAGGGACATGACAGATGCAGTATTCTAGGTGTGGTCTTACTAAGGCTTTATAGAGTGGTATTAGTACCTCACTTGATCTTGATTGTATCCCTCTGTTAATGCAATTTAGGATTGGATTGGCTTTTTTGGATGCTGCCACACACTGTTGGCTCATATTTAATTGGTTGTCTATTAAGTCTCCCAGATCCCTTTCATAGTTACTGCTATTAAGCATGGTTTCATCCAGTCTATATGTGTACTTTTGGTTTTCTTGCCTAAGTGTAAGACTTTATTTTTCTCTTTATTCTCATTGAATTTCATTTTGTTAGCTAGTGTTTAAGTCTGTCAAAATCCATCTGGATCTTAAGCCTATCATCTAGGGCAGGGGTGTCAAAATCAAGACCTGGGGCCTGGATCTACCCCACAGGGTACTTAGATCTGGCCTGGGGGCTGCCCTGGAAACAGCAAAGGACTGGCCCGTGGTGTCTCTGCCAGTGAAAATGGAGCTCACAACCTCTGTTTTCACTGCCAGAGGATTGCAGGAGGACGTTGCAACTGAAAATGGAGGTTGGGAGCCTGTTTTTACTGACAGAGTGCTCAGGCCACCAGAGGCACCTCTGACATGAGTGATGTCAAGTTGGCCATGCCGAGCCTGAGGATATCCCCCCAGCATCCCAAGGTCAAACACAACCCTGATATGGCCCTCAATGAAATAGACTTTGACATCTCTGATCTAGGGTGTTGGCAATTCCTGCCAGTTTAGTATCATCTGCAAATTTGGTAAGTTCCTCTTCAATTCCATCATCTAAGTCATTTATAAAGATATTGAAAAGTACTGGGTGTCTAGCCACATCTCTCAGAGTTTAAAAAAAGATTTATTAGGAGTGAATATGCCAGTGCTATCTGGGTGTAGCTGACTCTGAGACACATCATTCATTTCACCCTTGGTCCTCTGGATGTATTTTCTCCAATGGGACATGTTATGAACTAATAAAAGTGCTTAAATAAAGTTTAACAAACCTTAAAGAAAAAGCAGGGTTCTAATCCTGCACTTCTGATTGGCCGATGATAGCGATATCGGATTGGTCCGTTCTGGGGAATCTGATTGGCTGTTAACGAGCCACTCTCATTGGTTCAAGGGTTTAACACTTCCATGTTCTTATTGGTTAATAGGTCAGCAGCCTGCCTTTTAAAAGGGCTGCTGCTGCCCTAGGGTTTTGCTCTGTTCAGAATGATTAATAAAGAGTTGAAGTTCACTGTTCACTGCCTCGTCTCCATTCCTTGCATCCATGCGCAGAACTTAACACTGGCGACGAGGATGGGATACGGAGACATCAGAGCTGACTGAGCACTACAGAGCATCAAACAGAGCACATCGACAATGGAAACCATGTCCGGCGGTGCCATACCACCCGCTCCATTTGACCCGGCAACAAGAAGACTGGGACTCGTACATAGACCGGTTCCAGATGTTTCTGGAGACCAACAACTTGAAGGATGCCACTACGGGGAAAAAGCGAGCAGTGTTCCTGACCCATTGCGGGCCTGCCGTCTTTAAGATGGCCAAGGCCCTAGCAAAACCAGCTGAGGTGAAAACCATGGACTGGGACGTCCTCGCGCCCCTTCTATGGGCCCACTATGCACCCGCCGTACCAACGCTTGTCTGAAGACATGAATTTTACCAGAGGGACCAACGGAAAGGAGAGAGCATTGCAGATTTCATCACGGATCTCCGGAATCTGAGAGACCTCTGTGAATTCGCAGACCTTGAAGAAGCTCTGAGAGACCGAATAGTTCTGGGATTAGATGACCATACTACGCAGAACAAGATCATGGCCAAAGGGGACATCGACCTTGCTGATGTCATCAAGGACGCTACTGCAGCAGAAGCAACCAGGAAATCAGCTGCCCGAATGCACCGCACCAACGCACCGATCTGTCAACTCGCCAATGATACCTCACCTCGCCTAGAGAGGCACACAACAGCTACCCACCACGAGGACCTCGAATCGCCATCAGAAAGTGAGGAGGAGGAGGAGGTCAACCGGCTCCAGTTTTATCTTTATTTATTTTCAGACCAGCCATCTCACCATATGTCTCTATCTTTTCCAATAACCTTGGAGCTGTTTCTAACGGATCTTCCAGAATAAAAGCTAAATCATCAGCAAAAGCTTGTAGTTTAAATTCTTCCTTCTTAATTTTCATTCCTTTTATGCTTTTATCATCCCTAATATTTCTATTCAACACTTCCAAGGTCAACACAAATAGCAAAGGGGATAGGGGACACCCTTGTCTTGTGCCTTTTCTTATATTCATAAAATCTGTAAGTTCCCCCTCCATCATTACCTTTGCTGTCTGTTTATTATATATGGCTTCGATTGCTTGAATAAATTTTTTAGCAAAACCCATCTGTTCCAATAGTAATAACATAAATCTCCAATTCACGTTATCAAATGCCTTTTGAGCATCTAAAAATATCAAAGCCATTTGCTTTTCAGGATCAGCCTCATAGTATTCTAAAGTATCCAAGATTACTCTCATATTGTCTCTGATTTGTCTCTTTGGCAGAAATCCATTTTGATCTGGGTGAATAAAATTATTTAAATATTTTTTAAGTCTTTCTTCTAAAATTGAAGCAAAGATTTTATAGTCTGCATTCAATAAGGAGATGGATCTGTAGTTCTTAATTTGCAGTGGGTCAGCCTCTTCTTTTGGAATAAGTGTGATATAAGCCTCTGACCATGTTTTGGGTATCATCTTCTTTAACATAACTTCATTCATGACTTCTAACAATGGGATACTCAATGATTCTTGAAATGTTTTATAGAATTCTGCTAGAAGCCCATCTGGACCCGGTGCTTTCCCATTGTTTTGTCTCTTAAATGCTTCATTTAATTCCATCATTGTTATATTGCTTTCTAACATTTCTTCAGTCTCTTTAGGCATCTTTGGTAAATTAGCATTCTGTAAATATTGTTTGACTTTTTCCTCATCAATATTCTCTTGTTTATATAGTTGCCCATAAAAATCTTGAATAATTTCCTTTTTCTCCTTATTACCATAACAAACTTGGCCTTGATCATGTATTAACTTCAATATTTTTCTTGATTCCTTCTCCTTTCTCAATTTATATGCTAGCCATCTACCTGGTTTATTCACATCTTCGAAGTAATTCTGTTTAGAATTTCTGATTTTCTGTGCCAATTCTTCTTTCTCTATTAATTCCATTTTATGTTTAATTACATCCAGCTTCAATTTAATATCTTTTTTCTGTGGCATTTTCTGTAATTCTTTTTCAAGTCTTTTATACTCCTCTTCCAAGACCTTAGAAGCTTGCCTTTTCCTAATATTCTTTTTTCTTGTATAATCTATTATCAGACCTCTAGCATATGCCTTCATTGTGTCCCAAACATTCTGCATTGAAGTATCTTCTTTTTTATTTTCTCTAAAAAAGAAAGTCAATTCCTTCTCCATCCATTGTATAAAATCTTTCTCCTTTAAAATAGTATTATTTAATGTCCATCTCAATCTTTTTTTTTTGTCCCTTCCATTTAATTGTCACTGCCCAAGTACTTGTTTCAATATTTGTTTCTTGAATATTGGATATTAATTCTGTTGATATCCAAATCATATCTAATCTGGACCATGATAAATGTCTATTTGAATAAAAAGTATATTGTTTAGTTTTAACATTTCTTTCTCTCCAAATATCTTTTAAAGATAGTTCGTCTGTCATTTTAAAAAAAGATTTAGGGAGAGCCTTTCTATTTTGCTTGGTTGTTGTTGCTATATAGTCCAATTTATTGTCCACAATTCCATTAAAGTCTCCCATCATAATTATATTAACATAGTCCAGTCCAGTTATTTTCATGTGTAGCTTTTTATAAAACTCTTCTTGTTTTTCATTCGGAGCATAAATTGCAATCAAGAGTATTTTTATATTATTGTCCATTATTTCCACCATTAATACTCTTCCATCTTCATCATTGTAGATCAGTTTTGCTGGGATAGCCTCTTTAATGTATAGAACCACTCTTCTTTTCTTACATTGAGTCAAAGAAGTAAATATTTTCCCCAATTTTGGCTGTACTAACAATTGTTCATGTTGTTTTTTAATATGAACTTCTTGTAGACAAATTATATCAAATTTTAATTTCTCTAATTTATGAAAAGTTTTCCTTCTTTTAACAGCTGAATTAAGTCCATTTATGTTCATTGTAATCAGTTTTCTTTCTTCCATGATTATGCTTTATATTTAGGTCTAACAGCTCTCGTGGATCTCACTTCACGCTGTTCTTTACTGTCCACCTGTCCACCTACAGCTCCTTTCTCCTTTCTCCAGTCTGAACGTGACCAATGCCATCAGTGGAATCAAAGACTACCGCACCATTGCGCGGGTTGTGGGGCAAACCACCCGCGATCAGACTGCAAATTCTTCGACGCGCTCTGCCATTTCTGTGGGAAAAGAGGCCACATCAGGAAGGTCTGTAGAAGGAAGCAAGGATCCAGCCGACTTCAGAGGGGAAACAATTACCGCCAGACCACAGGGAATCGCCTTGTGAGTCGGGAACATTTGAACCACCAATGGAACAACCACTCCTACAGAAATAAAACACTGGCCATTTCAACGAGACGAGAAGAGGCACACCAAACCATTACAATCGGTCATGCCTCATCACTAGATGCAAAGAAGATCCGAGTGAAGGTCACCATCGAAAACCAGCCTTGCGTGATGGATCATCCTTCAGGATCATCCCTCTCGATGGTTTCCTGGAAGACCCTTAAACAATTAATTCCTGCCATCCAGCGTCAAGACCTCAGAGCCCAAAGAACCATACTCAAAGATTATCAGGGGAACCAAATTCCGGTCATTGGATCCAGCCAAGTCCAAGTATCCTTCAAAAATCGTACTGCGTCATTACCATTGACCGTCGTCGGCCGTGACCGGCCTAGCTTGTTAGGCCTTCAATGGTTCGCCCCACTCGGGATCGAGGTAGGCGGCATTCACCAAGCCAGAAGTGATGACTGGGAGGAGGCCATTGTCCAGGAATTCCAGGACATCTTTGCAGACAAACTAGGCGAGTACAAGGGGACCCCGATATCATTTAACCTTAACCCTGAAGTAGCCCCCATCCGCCTTAAGCCTCGTTGGGTGCCTTTTGCCCTTAAACCAAAAATTGACGAGCAGCTCAATAAATTAATAGCCCAGGGTGTTTTAGAACCAACTGACCACGCTCGTTGGGAAACCCCAATTGTAACACCCATCAAACCGGATGGATCGTTAAGGATTTGTGGGGACTACTGGGCCACCCTTAATCACGCCCTTCAACAGAACGCTAACCCGGTGCCAGTGGTACAACACCTTCTCCATTCCCTGGGGGGCGGAAAAGTTTTCGCTAAATTGGATTTAGCACAGGCGTACCAACAACTACCTGTAGATAAAAAAACCGCAGAGGCACAGACAATCGTTACGCGCTGAGGCGCCTTTAAGTGCAACTGACTCTAATTCGGAGTGAGCGTAGTCCCAGGGATATTTCAAAGTCTGATGGAGAGACACTTGCAAGGGATCAAGGGGGTCGTGCCATACTTTGATGACGTTTTAATTGCTGCTCCGAATAGAGAAATACTAGAAAAGCGGCTTAAAATGGTTCTCCAGAAATTTAAAGACTCTGGCCTTAAGGTTAAAAAAAATAAATGTCAACTGTGTACAGATAAAGTAGAGTTCCTGGGTACCTAATCGATAAACAAGGCATTCACCCCACTAATAGCAAACTAAGGGCAATCAAAAATGCCCCAAGATCCAGAAATAGAACTGATCTCCAAGCTTTCCTGGGGCTCATTAACTTTTACAACATCTTCTTGTCCCAGAAAGTGACCGTAGCTGAGCCCCTACATAGATTTCTCAACAAAAAAGCAACCTGGGTCTGGGGACACCGCGAGGAGCATGCATTCCGACAAGTGAAAAACTAACTAACCTCAGATGCTGTTTTAATGCAGTATAATGAGACTCTGCCTTTAACAATTACATGTGACATGTCACCGTTTGGAGTAGGAGCCATTTTGAGTCATGTGTTACCAAATGGTAGTGAGGCCCCTATTGCCTATTTTTCAAGGACCCTATCAAAGGCTGAACGTAACTATAGCCAGATCGACAAAGAGGGTATTGCTGTTGTATCTGCTGTGAAACGATTTCATGTATGGACGAGTTTTTACTATTGTTACCAACCACAAACCTTTGCTAGGGATTATAGCGGGAGACAAGCCAACCCCCTATATATTGTCACCTGGAATGACTCGCTGGTCGGAGTTTTTAGCTGCGTACAACTATAAATTACAACACCGCCCGGGGAAAGCCATTCCCCACGCTGATGCATTGAGCCATGCCCCACTTCCGGAAACCATCGACGACCCAGCTCCAACCCTTACGACACTCCAGATTGAAACGCTACATTCACCACCGCTAACAGCCAGAGACATTGCAATCAAAACAAAACGAGATCCTGTCTTGGCGCGAGTTCTTATCTGGGTCGAACGAGGATGGCCAATAGAACAAACCCCTGATGACTTCGCCCCTTTCAGAAACCGGCAAACAGAACTTTTTTTGCAAAAAGGCAGCATCCTATGGGGAGATAGAGTCATTGTCCCAGAACGGTTACAACGAGCAGTCTTGAAAACATTGCATGACGGTCACTCCGGCATCGTGCGTATAAAAGCGCTCGCATAAAGCTATGAATGGTGGCCAGGCATCGACAAACAGATCGAAGCCTGGGTAAAGACTTGTTTAAAGTGCCAAGAAGTCAGCAGTGCCCCCACCTAGAGCAACTCCAACAGAATGGGAAACCCCCCGGGGGCCGTGGTCCCGCATCCACATTGATTTTGTGGGACCTACTAAAGGACATACGTTCCTCCTAACAGTGGATGCCTATTCCAACTGGCTTGAGTTCCACGAAATGAAGAATACTACAATGGAGTCCATCATCTGAAAATTGAATAGGCTATTCACAACACACGGGCTGCCAGACGTTCTGATCTCCGACAACGGGCCCCAGTTCACCACCCTGGTTTTTAAACAATACTTAGCGGACCGGGGTATCCGCCATGTGCTAACTTTGCCAGTGCACCCTGCAGCTAACGGCAGGGCCAAGCGCATGGTACAATTCGTTAAAAAACTCTCCACAAATGGACTATGGGGACATTGATGACAAAATAAACAGAATACTCCTACTTCAACACATCACTCGGCACAGCGTCACCAACAAGACCCCAGCTGAACTGTTGATGGGATGCAAGCTCCGTTCCCACCTCGACCGGCTTCACCCATCCTACGAGCCAGAGAAACCCTGTGGATCTAGCAGAAAATGTCGCGAGTTCAAGGTAGACGACTTAGTTTTTACCAAAAACCTCTCCGGCGAACCATTATGGGGCGAAGGAACCATAATTCAAACCACCGGGCCCAGATCATACCGTGTGCAAACCTGCGATGGAAAAATATGGAAACGCCATATAGATCAGCTTCACTCTAGGCTACAACCCAGTTCCCACGACTCCTGTGACTCCCAAACTGAGGGGGGAGGGGATGTCGAAGAAACCGAATTTGAGATGGTGGAAAGCAGAAGCGAAGGAAGTCAGCAATCGGGCACGATAAATGAAGAAGAATCAAGGAGGGGAGTGTCCTCGCCACAGAGGAATACCTCAACAGAGGCTAGCCTGCAAAGATCGGAGGACAACAACAATGACAGAATTAGCGGCACCGAGTCGTCCAGTGAGAATACAGAACCGCCTGTACCAGATATGTCCAAAAACGTCCCACCGAAACCAAACTACAGACAGGAACCGGTGGGACAGTGTAAATCTAATAGACAGTTAAAACAACCTACATATCTTAGGGATTACGTCACTGCACCCCTCAAACGGAACCCGGGGGGAAGGGGTGTTATGAAATAATAAAAGCGCTTAAATAAAGTTTAACAAACCTTAAAGAAAAAGCAGGGTTCTAATCCTGCACTTCTGATTGGCCGATGATAGCGATATTGGATTGGTCCATTCTGGGGAATCTGATTGGCTATTAATGAGCCACTCTCATTGGTTCAAGGGTTTAATACTTCCATGTTCTCATTGGTTAATAGGTCAGCAGCCTGCCCTATAAAAGGGCTGCTGCTGCCCTAGGGTTTTGCTCTGTTCAGAATGATTAATAAAGAGTTGAAGTTCACTGTTCACTGCCTCGTCTCCGTTCCTTGCACCCATGCGCAGAACTTAACAGGACACATCCATAGTCAAGAGTCTCTCATGCTCTCCAGTAATAATCTTGCATGTCAGAAGCTTTGGCAACCTAGCAATTATATATGAAAACATTTAAGGAATGTACTATTTCCCCCACTCCCTTACTGCTAGCAACTCTAAAAGACCAGAGAAATATTTTTGAGTTGGCACTGGGCTTAGGACAGAATCTTGTGGTACCCCACTGCTTACTTCCCTCCATGTAGATGTAGTACCATTAAGGACTATTCGTTCAGAACAGTTTGTCAGCCAATTATAAATCCATTTGATGGTGATGCTATCTATGCCACTTTTTCTAGCTTACCAAGAAGTAGGTTGTGGTCTGCTTTGTCAAATGCCTTTCTGAAGTCTATCCACAGTATTTTGCTGGCCTACTAATTTATGTTACTATGTTAAAAAATGAAGTAAGATTGGTTTAGCATGATCTGTTTTTAACAAACCCATGCTGGCTGCTAGTTATTATTTTACTCATTTCTAGATGTTGGCAGATTTGTTTTTAAATTACCTTTTTTTTTTTTGAAAGAAAATTTTATTAATTTTCTACAAACAGACAAGACAAACAAAACATTAAAACATTCAACTCTCATACTTACATCCAGTGTGTCAGTTGGTTCATCATTTTTGTGCATTCATTCTGTAGTCCCAGTTACAATTATGTCACATAACAACTCATATTATCAATCCAAACTCATATATTCTATAATCACTAAACAAAAAAAAAGAAATTTTTGACTATACTTTTAATCATTCATGCTTTATGAGCTAACAATACCCCAACCAAATTATTCAACAAATCATATAATCATACCAAATCAATTCCCCCCCCAAAAAACCTTTATAAATATAATATCAAATAACAAAATAATAGCAAAATAGCAAGATAAAGATATTTCTTACTATCTAAAATATTCTATTATCGTATTTTATCATCTAGCCATTTATAAAAAAGATCCCAAATTTCATAAAATTGTTTATCCTCTTGCTCTCTGATTTCAAATGTCAATCTACTCATCTCAGCACATTCCAATATTTTCTTAATAATTTCTTCCTGTAATGGTATTTTCTCATTCTTCCAATTTTTAGCAAATACAATCCTGGCCGCTGTTAATACATTTACAATCAGGTATTTCAAATCTTTACTATATATATCAGGTAAAATTCCCAATAAGAAGATCTCTGGTTTCAAGTCTATATGTTTCTTTGTCATTTTTTCCACCCACATGCGAATTATAGTCCAATATTTTCTAGCATCCTCACAAGTCCACCACATATGGTAATACGAGCTGGGTATCTGATGACATTTCCAGCATTTTTCAGATTTATTCTTAAACTTTCTTGGTATTCTTGTCGGAGGAAAGTGCCACCTGTAAAACATCTTATACAAGTTTTCTTTATATGCTGTTGACATTGTCATTTTATAATTTTGAGACCACAATTTCTGCCATTTCTCTAAATCAATTCCATATCCAAAATTCTTCCCCCAAACAATCATAGTTTCTTTGACTTGTTCTTCCTCTAATTTCATTCCCAGTAAATAACCATATAATTTTTTAATCACTTTCTCATCAGTACCCATCAAGATCTTATCTAAATCAGTCTGCTTATCATAAAATCCCTACGTTTTGGAATCTTCATCATACCTTGAATGTATTTGTGCATATGAAAACCAATTCATCCTTATACCTTGTTCCTCTAAGTTTTGGATCGATTTAAGTTCACCCTTTTCATCCAAAAGTTCCCCATATCTAACTGTTTGTTCCTTCTTGTAGATTATAGGATAGGAAAATGCTTCAATGGTTGATAACCAAACTGGAATTTTCAAATAACATTGTCTTTTTATCTTCTCCCAATTTAACCACAAAGACTCCCGTACATAATGTCTTCTAAAATAACCCTGTGTTTTAGTTCCCTTATACCATAAAAAAGCATGCCAGCCCAACAGCAAGTCATGCCCTTCTAATGTCAACAACCTATGTTTCCTTAATGTTATCCATTCTTTGACCCACATCAAACTTGCAGCTTGATAATACAATTCCCAATTAGGCAGGCCAAAACCTCCTCTAATTCTAGCATCTTGCAAAAGCTTTAGCTTTATTCTCGCTTTTTTCCCTTGCCATATAAACTTCAACATGATTTTATTTAAATCTTCAAAATAGTCTTTTCCAAGCCTAATTGGTATTGTTTGAAACAAAAATAAAATTCTAGGTAAAATATTCATCTTAATTGTTGAAATTCTCCCTATTAATGACAATTGCAAGTTTTCCCACTTCTTCAAATCTGTAGTTATCTGTTGTTTAAGTTTAATATAATTATTCTCCTTTAATGTGCTACATCTTGTTGTCAAATATATCCCCAGATACTTAACCTTATTTGTAACTTGAATTTTCAAAAGATCTGCCAGTTCTTCTCTCTGTCTCAATAGCATATTCTTTGTCAAAATCTTTGTTTTATCTTTATTTATTTTCAAACCAGCCACCTCTCCATATGTCTCTATCCTTTCCAATAACTTTGGAGCAGTTTCTAGCGGGTCTTCCAAAATAAAAGCTAAATCCTCAGCAAAAGCTTGTAGCTTAAATTCTTCCTTCTTAATTTTCATTCCTTTTATGCTTTTATCATCCCTAATATTTCTATTCAACACTTCCAAGGTCAACACAAATAGTAAAGGAGATAGGGGGCATCCTTGTTTTGTGCCTTTCCTTATATTAATAAAATCTGTAAGTTCCCCCTCCATCATTACCCTTGCTGTCTGTTTATTATATATGGCTTCTATTGCTTGAGTAAATTTTTTAGCAAAACCCATCTGCTCCGATAATAATAACATAAATCTCCAGTTCACGTTGTCAAATGCTTTTTGAGCATTTAGGAATATCAAAGCCATTTGCTTTTCAGGATGAGCCTCATAGTTCTCCAAAGTGTCCAAGATTACTCTCATATTGTCTCTAACTTGTCTCTTTGGCAGAAATCCATTTTGATCTGGGTGAATAAAATTATTTAAATATTTTTTAAGTCTTTCTGCTAAGATTGAAGCAATGATTTTATAGTCTGCGTTCAATAAAGAAATAGGTCTATAATTCTTAATTTGCAGCGGGTCAGTCTCTTCCTTCGGTATAAGTGTAATATAAGTCTCTGACCATGTTTTAGGTATCATCTTTTTTAACATAACTTCATTCATAACTTCTAACAATTGGATGCTCAATAATTCTTGAAATGTTTTATAGAATTCTGCTGGAAGCCCATCTGGACCCGGTGCTTTCCCATTATTTTGTCTCTTAAATGCTTCATTTAGTTCCATCATTGTTATATTGCTTTCTAGCATTTCTTCAGTCTCTTTAGGCATCTTTGGTAAATTAGCTTCCTGTAAATACTGTTTGACTTTTTCCTCATCAATATTCTCTTGTTTATAAAGTTGCCCATAAAAATCTCGAATAATTTCTTTTTTCTCCTTATTCCCATAACAAACTTGGCCTTGTTGATCTATTAACTTCAATATTTTTCTTGATTCCTTCTCTTTTCTCAATTTATATGCTAGCCATCTACCTGGTTTATTTGCATCTTCAAAATAATTCTGTTTAGAGTTTCTGATTTTCTGTGCCAGTTCTTCTTTCTCTATTAATTCCATTTTATGTTTAATTACATCCAGCTTCAATTTAATATCCTTTTTCTGTGGCATTTTCTGTAATTCTTTTTCAAGAATTTTATACTCATCTTCCAAGGCCTTAGAAGCTTGCCTTTTCCTAATATTCTTTTTTCTTGTATAATCTATTATCAAACCTCTAGCGTATGCCTTCATTGTATCCCACACATTCTGCGTTGAAGTATCTTCTTTTTTATTTTCTCTGAAGAAAAAAGCCAATTCCTTCTCCATCCATTGTATAAAATCTTTCTCCTTTTAAATAGTATTGTTTAATGTCCATCTCGATCTTTTTTTTTGTCCCTTCCATTTAATTGTCATTGGGCTATGATCTGCCCAAGTACTTGTTTCAATATTTGTTTCTTTAATATTGGATATTAATTCTGTTGAGATCCAAATCATATCTAATCTGGACCATGATAAATGTCTATTTGAATAAAAAGTATATTGTTTAGCTTTAACATTTCTTTCTCTCCAAATATCTTTTAAAGTTAATTCATCTGTCATTTTAAAAAAAGACCTTGGGAGAGCCTTTCTATTTTGCTTTGTTGTTGTTGCTATATAGTCCAATTTATTGTCCACAATTCCATTAAAATCTCCCATCATAATTATATTAACATAGTCCAGTCCAATTATTTTCATGTGTAGCTTTTTATAAAACTCTTCTTGTTTATCATTCGGAGCATAAATTGCAATCAAGAGTATTTTTATATTATTGTCCATTATTTCTACCATTAATACTCTTCCATCTTCATCCGTGTAAATCAATTTTGCTGGGATAGCCTCTTTAATGTATAGAACCACTCCTCTTTTCTTACATTGAGTCAAAGAAGTAAATATTTTCCCCAGATTTGGCTGTAATAACAATTGTTCATGTTGTTTTTTAATATGAACTTCTTGTAAACAAATTATATCAAATTTTAATTTCTCTAATTTATGAAAAGTTTTCCTTCTTTTAACAGCTGAATTAAGCCCATTTATATTCATTGTAATCAGTTTTTTTTCTTCCATGATTATGCTTTATATTTAGGTCTAACCGCTCTCGTGGATCTCACTTCACGCTGTTCTTTGCTATCCATCTGTCCCCCTACTGCTCCTTTCTCTTTTTCAGTCTCCAGTTGTTCCTCTTGAAACTCAATTAATGAGACCTCTTTCTCTGCCTCCTCTCTTCTTCCTCCAAAAAATTCTGCATGGAAAAGTTCCGCTTTCTCAATTGAATCAATTCTATATCTCTGCTCTTGCCACCTAAACATTAGTCCTTCTGGAATCAGCCATCTATAATTCACTTCGTTTTCCAATAGCATTTTAGTCAGAAATCGATATTCTCTTCTCATCTCTCTCACTCTTCTGGGTATTTGTTTTAAAACCACAACCTCTTTATTTTTGTATTTCAATGTTTCTCTCTTACCACTTGTAATATTTGTGGTAAATCTAATATGGTCTTCCTTTGGTAATTTATTTCTCATCACATATCTTGTATAAACTCGATATACTCTACTCTGTAGGATGGCATTCTGAATGGGTGAGACTTGAAAGAACTGGGACTGGCGGATAGTGAATTGTGCGATTCCGTGAAGAGAGCAGAGAGTGGAGGGTGGATAGTGCTAAGAACTGGGACGAGCTGTGATTAGATGACAGTGTGATTATGACACTTAGAGAGAGACTGATTCTGAGAGTGAGCCATTCTGAGTGGCATAGAATGAATGGCATGGAATGAGCTGGTGGAGAGAGTGATTCTGAACTGCAGAGAAAGAGATGGAACTGACAGAGACTGATCCTAAACATCCAGAAAAAAAACGGGACTGGAGGAGAGCAGGAGAGTGTGATTCTGAACGGCTGTGAATTGCAGAGAACTGAGGATACTCACAGAGAATTGATAGACCCTATCTGAGAGGAATAATCTCCTAAACACTCTCCATTTAAATCACCCAGCTGATTAGTCAGCCTGCATTTAAATTCCCACTCAGCTGATTGGACAACCTCCACTTAATCCCCACCAAAAATCTCATCCATTTCAAACTCCCAGGTAGATGATTGGAGAGTTCATTCAAATTTTCTCCATTCAAATCTATCAAGTAGCAACGCTTCTTCTTTAAAAACAAAAACAAAACAAAAACCAAACAATGTGGGTTTAAGGAAAAACAAAGGAACTTTTCACTACAAGCCTCCAATACTTCACTACCTCCACTATTTCATTACCTCAAGACCAATTATTGATAGATAATGCTTTGTCTAAAATAATTGATTTATCATTTAATAGTATAATAATTAATTGTTAAATGACCACTAATTTACTGATTTATTGAATTGATAGAGATTTAATACTGTATCATTGATTATCTAGGTTATTGATTGATTGGTTTTTAGTAATAAGTAATCTTACTTTTGATTTGTTCTCTAACTTATCAATTAACATTTATTAATTGCTAACATTCATTAAGTAACTGTCTACCTATCACATTAATTAACTGTTGTAATTGTTTAGTGTACTATTGTCATTGACCATGCCAGCCAAAACTCCAAACCCTCCATTACCAAACAACAACAAAAGAATAATATCTCAAAATTGGGAGTGTCCTATTGTTTCTTTTTATTTTTCTTATATGTATCCATTTCATGTATTCATAACTATTTTTATACTTATACCTGTTATCTTATAATCACTTGACTAGATAGATAGATAGATAGATAGATAGATAGATAGATAGATAGATGGATGGATGGATGGATGGATGGATGGATAGATAGATAGATAGATAGATAGATAGATAGATAGATAGATAGATAGATAGATAGATAGATAAAATAATAATTTTTAGCAGCATGTATTGGTTTGGAAGGTAATCCTCTCTCCATGAAGAATAGATTCCTCAATAAAATAGATTTTAAGTTTCTTTAAGAATACTAAATTTTCATGACCAGAAAATATAAACTAGAATTCATTTAAACTCCATTGAACTAAACCTAACTGAATACTGTGAATGAAAAATTGACAACTGAACAAACATAAATCAGCCATGGACCAGAATTTTTTTATAGAAAAAACAAAAACATTATTTAAAGGAATTCTATAGTCAGCTATTGCCAGGATTTTTATTTTAATGAATATTTCTTAACAGCCATAGATTTTAGCTTTTCTTCATGTCACCAGACTTACATGTTAGTAGATGCATTTTTTAATTACATTATACAAAATACCCTGAGTCATTTGCAGAATAAGATAATGAGTTGACCATATCAAGGTATCCCTAATAAATATATAAATAAATCAACTTAATATTCTATTAAAATACCATATGAGATTACATTTATCTTTAAAATCTGATTATTTGTCTGTTTCCCATTTAACTTCTTTCCTATATCCATTTTGATCAGCAAAAAAAAAAATCAATGTCATCTTCCTGAGTCCTTATTAAGAACATCTATGAAAAAAACAACTTAGCTATTTAATCTCTCCCAGACCTGAGAGCAAAAATAATTTTATCATTTTTGCTTTGAATAGAGACCTCCCCTTGTTCAAGCTAGTTACATCAAAATAAGAAAATCTGTGAATGTGTGATTGGGAACAAGAAATAAAGTTTCTTCCTTGTTTCTTTGACTTGCTCCTCTTCCATTTTATAGATCAATAAGTAATTGTATATTTTTTATCAATTTTTTATCTGTCCCCATTAAATCTTATCTGGTGCTTGTTGGTTCTTTATTTAGACCCCATGTTTTAACATTTTTCTCATATCTTAATTGTATCTGAAGATATGGCCACCAGGCTAAATCCACCCCCTGACTCTGTAATTGTTGTCTGGTTTTAAATTCACCGTTCTCATTCAAGATATCTTTACAGAATATGATTTTTTCCAGATTAATAAGATTTGGATATATTAAAGCTTTCATAGTGGAGAGCCAGACCGGTATTTTTATATATTGCTGTAGTTTAATTTTTTCCCATATATAAAGCAACGTATTCCTCACATAATGCCTTTGAAAATATCTGTGCATTGTGCTCCTACTGTACCATAAGACGGCACGCCAACCTAGCTGGAGATCATGTCCCTCCAATAATAACAGCCTTCTGTGTTTCAAGTTTATTCATCTTTTATCCATGTAAGAACTGGTGCCTGATAATAGTTTCCAGTCTGGGAGTCCAAAACCCACATTACTTTTAGATTCTTGCACCATTTTCAATTTTATCCTTGCTTTTTTGCCTTGCCATATATACTTCAAAATTATTCTATTTAATTCATCAACAATGTATCCTCTAATTTTATCAGTATTGTTTGAAATAGGAAAAGTAATTTTGATAATATATTCATTTTTACGGAAGCTAATTGTAGATTCTTCCACCTTTCCAGGTCCAATTTAATTTGTTGCATTAGTTTTGTACAGTTGTCATCTTTTTTTAAAGGTTTTTTTATTTTTAACACAAACATAAACAAAACATAAACATAAACCATAAACATAAACTTAAACCATAAACATAAACTTTCAGTTACATGTGTGTCGGTTGGTACAAATCTCTTGTGTATAATCTGTGCAGCCTTTCCCTTCTAAGTTGAATCAAGCCTCACATTATAAATCAACTATATATATTTATATTGTTATCATCATTAATTGCTTATTAGACTATTACTAACATTCCATTATTTTATGCAAGCAAATCATCATTTTTACTTGACCCACCTTATAACATTCATTTCATCATCACCAATCTATTCAATAATAATGTATCCTTACATTACTTTATCTCTACAATTCTATTATACTTATATTATAAAGTATTATAAAATATTTCATTTCCCTGCTTTTTTATCTAACCATTGATAAAATAAATCCCATATCTTATAAAATTGTTTATCTTCTTGCTCTCTAATTTCAAATGTCAATTTACTCATTTCTGCACACTCCATTATTTTCTTAATAACATTGTCTTCCATTGGAATTTTCTAATTTTTCCAATTTTTAGCAAATACAATTCTAGCCGCTGTTAATACATTTACAATCAAATATATCAATTCTAAACTGTATATTTCAGGTATGATGCCCAATAAAAATATCTCTGGTTTCAAATCTATGTGCGTTTTTGTCATTTTTTTCCAACCATGTCCAGTATCTTTTAGCCTCTTCACACATCAACTACATATGATAGTATGATCCAGGTTTCTGATGACATTTCCAACATTTCTCCAACTTGTTCTTGAACATTCTTGCTGGGGGTAAATGCCACCTGTAAAACATCTTATACAAATTCTCTTTATATGCTGTTGACAATGTCATTTTATAATTTTGAGACCATAATTTTTGATATTTCTCTAAGTCTATCCCATATCCAAAATTCTTTCCGCAAGCAATCATTGTTTCTTTAACTTGTTCTTTTTCTAGTTTAACCTCTAATAAATATCCATATAATTTTTAATCACTTTTTCATCAGTACCTGTCAAGATTTTATCTAGCTCAGTTAATTTATCATAAAAACCTTCTGTTTTGGGAGAAGGCGGAGCTTCGTTTTGGCGATACAGCTGCGATCTCGGGGCTCTGAGATCGCAGCCGATATTTTTGCCCCTGGTTGGTCCCAACGGACCTAAACCGTCCCGTAGAGACAGGGATTGAGAAGGGTACTGTTCCAGGATCCCAGAGATATCGCAAAATCTCTGGTTGATCCGGAAGAAGCCCTTTTGCTGGCGGCAGAGAGGCAGCCTTTATAGCTGCTGAAGTCAGGACAGCTCCGGAAAGAAAGTGGCTGGAGTGAAAGTGTGTCGGCTGGGTGAGAAAAACTCTTTTGTGTTGTAAATTCGCTGAGGTTGGAAAGGACATCCTGATCAAAGAAGAAATCTGTGAGACTTTTTTTTTGACTGGAACTGTCTGAGCGGCATTTTTTAAAGTGGTGTCAAATTGAGGCTTGGGTTTTGTTTTTTTTTTCTCTATATTTTTTTGGGGGGACTTTAGTGTGACTTTGTAGGTAACCAGATTGAATTTTCTCTTAAATATATTTTTATGCTCCCTTTGATTTTTTAACTTTCTTTAGGATAGAGGCTCCCTTTGGCTATTTTTTTTTTTTGTCTCTGTATATATTACTCCTTTTTTCTGGCTGGGGGGGGAGGAAGAGCATTAAGAAACTTTGCAACACTGCCAACTAGAGGCTTGAAAGTATTTTATTTGAATTGGAGAGAATTGCAAAAAGACCTCTTCTCAAGGACATTTTAACGTGATAAGATAGAGGGAGAGCACAGCAAAATATTATTGCAGGTGCTTTCCTGGACTGTTATCAATAATTCAACACTTGAGGTTTGGCTTTGAAGCTGCTGGAGAAGAGAGTCATAACAAGAGCCTTGGTCTGTCCAATGTATGTGGCCGGGCATGATGCACAGGGGACTTCATATATGCCTTGGTTTTCCAGGTCAATTTTGTCTTTGGGGTTCCTGAGGATGGCTGCTATTTTTCTGTCTGTTTTGAAGGCAGTCTTACATTGGACAGACCAATAGAAGAATAAGCACCCGCCTGGATGAACACAAAAATGCAGTCAAAAAGCTGGAACACACTTCCTCACTTGTCCAACACATGGAAGCCACAGGTCATAACATCAACTTCAATGGCACCAAAACCCTAGCCATCATAGAAAATCCCAGCCACAGAATCATCAGAGAAGCCATAGAGATTGAAAAAAGACCAGAAAGCATGAACAGAAGAGATGATTCCACCAGGCTGTCAATCATTTGGAAGCCTGCACTCACAAACAAACAAAATCTCCACACCACAAGCCAGGCAAACACCTGGGCACAAACAGATCCCCCCTGATACCTCCAGCTCAAACACACCCCAACCAGGCACCCAGATGAAACCCAGCTTCCTAACTAATGATAGCCGTCCATTTACCCGAAGCCAAGCTGCACTAAAGGCCTCCAATAAAGTAACACAATGTTGCCAGCCAATCAAGATACAAAAAGAGCCCCCCCCCAAAAAAACAGACAGAAGATATTAGTAGCAGAACACAGCACACTCCAAGACCAATAAACACAGACCAAGACTCTCAACCAATCAGGAGGAAGAAAAAACCATTCTGACACAGCAATAGGCTGCCCCAAATTTAAATCTGAAACCACTGTAAAAGTCTGACTCAAGACAAACACCATACAGAAGCCTGATGATGGCAGATGAGATTCTGCTGAAACGTTGCTACAACTTTAAAAGCACCACGTGGGAAAATACCTGAACAAAGCTGAATGCCAGACACACACACACACACACACACACACACACACACACACACACACACATATATATATATATATATAATATATATATATATATATCCTATTCGCCAGCCTTTTTCTAAATTTCAATTCTAGTAATATTTTTATTTCTGCCTTTTATTTTAAAGGGAAAGCCTCAGAGTTTTTTCTTTATTTTTCTTTTCTTTTTTATTGGGACTTTTTTGCTTTTCCTATCTATGTTTTTGGACCACTTTGTTTTTCTTTTTTGATTATTGAGACTTTTCAACTGGATTAAGGTGTGAAGAACCTGAAGGAACTTTTTGTTTTTTTTCTCTTTTTGCTTTTTTTTTCTTTTCTTTTTTTTGCTCTTAATCAATATTATTATTTTTGGGTTTGTTTGTTTTTCTCCTTTCTATTTTTTCTTTTTTATGGTGGACTACTTCGTAATTGGATTAGGATCTAGAAGAACCTGAAGATCTTTCTTCTTCCTTTTTTCCTGTTTCTTTTTTGGTTTCGTGCCTTTTACTATTGGAGTTTTCTATTTTGGATTATAATTGGCTGTTCTACCAGTTGGATTAAAAGTCAAGAAGAATTTGAAGCTTTGGAAGCATTGAAATGAGCAGGAAACCAATACCATCTGGCATTTCTACTTCTACCTCTGCTTCCCCACCAGCTGGAGGACAACGTTTAATTCAGACAATGTTGAAGCAAGATAAGGAACAAGAAAGAGTAACTTTACAGATGATTATGCAAGGAATCCAAGATCTCAAGACAAAATCAGACATCATTGAACAAAGAACAGGAAATATTGAACAAAGAACAGAAAATATTGAACAAAGAATAGAGAAGACTGATGAAAAAGTGGAAAACATTAAACAAATGATGATCAAGTATGAGGAGAGATTCCAAAAAATTGAGGAAGAAGGAAAACAAAGAGAGAAGAAGATTGGAAATATTGACAGTAGATTAACAGTGGTTGAACAAGAAAAAAGTGGGATGTTGAGGTGGGAGATGGAAAGGTCAGAATTTTACCTCAGATTTCAAAATATAGAAGAGGAAAAAGGAGAAAATTTGGCAGCGGTAATGATAGAAATTTTGGCAGATGCTTTGGAAATTACAGAGGAAAAGATGATGGATGGAATAGATGAGATATATCGAGTCTATACAAGGTATGCGATGAGAAATAAATTACCCAAGGAAGTCCATATTAGATTTACCAAAAAATCCATTAAAACGCATATATTACAAGTAGTAAGAGAGAAAGCATTGAAATACAAAGGTAAAGAGGTTGTGGTTTTAAAACAAATACCCAGAAGAGTGAGAGAGATGAGAAGAGAATATCGATTTCTGACCAAAATGCTATTGGAAAACGAAGTGAATTATAGATGGCTGATTCCAGAAGGACTAATGTTTAGGTGGCAAGAGCAGAGATATAGAATTGATTCAATTGAGAAAGCGGAACTTTTCCATGCAGAATTTTTTGGAGGAAGAAGAGAGGAGGCAGAGAAAGAGGTCTCATTAATTGAGTTTCAAGAGGAACAACTGGAGATTGAAAAAGAGAAAGGAGCAGTAGGGGGACAGATGGATAGCAAAGAACAGCGTGAAGTGCGATCCACAAGAGCGGTTAGACCTAAATATAAAGCATAATCATGGAAGAAAAAAAACTGATTACAATGAATATAAATGGACTTAATTCAGCTGTTAAAAGAAGGAAAACTTTTCATAAATTAGAGAAATTAAAATTTGATATAATTTGTCTACAAGAAGTTCATATTAAAAAAACAACATGAACAATTGTTAGTACAGCCAAAATTGGGGAAAATATTTACTTCTTTGACTCAATGTAAGAAAAGAGGAGTGGTTCTATACATTAAAGAAGCTATCCCAGCAAAATTGATTTACACGGATGAAGATGGAAGAGTATTAATGGTAGAAATAATGGACAATAATATAAAAATACTCTTGATTGCAATTTATGCTCCGAATGATAAGAAGAGTTTTATAAAAAGTTACACATGAAAATAATTGGGCTGGACTATGTTAATATAATTATGATGGGAGATTTTAATGGAATTGTGGACAATAAATTGGACTATATAGCAACAACAACAAAACAAAATAGAAAGGCTCTCCCAAGGTCTTTTTTTTTTAAATGACAGATGAATTAACTTTAAAAGATATTTGGAGAGAAAGAAATGTTAAAGCTAAACAATATACTTTTTATTCAAATAGACATTTATCATGGTCCAGATTAGATATGATTTGGATCTCAACAGAATTAATATCTAATATTCAAGAAACAAATATTGAAACAAGTACTTGGGCAGATCATAGCCCAAAGACAATTAAATAGAAGGGACAAAAAATAGATCGAGATGGACATTAAATAATACTATTTTAAAGGAGAAAGATTTTATACAATGGATGGAGAAGGAATTGGCTTTTTTCTTCAGAGAAAATAAAAAAGAAGATACTTCAACGCAGAATGTGTGGGATACAATGAAGGCATACGCTAGAGGTTTGATAATAGATTATACAAGAAAAAAGATTAGGAAAAGGCAAGCTTCTAAGGCCTTGGAAGATGAGTATAAAATTCTTGAAAAAGAATTACAGAAAATGCCACAGAAAAAGGATATTAAATTGAAGCTGGATGTAATTAAACATAAAATGGAATTAATAGAGAAAGAAGAACTGGAAAATCAGAAACTCTAAACAGAATTATTTTGAAGATGCAAATAAACCAGGTAGATGGCTAGCATATAAATTGAGAAAAGAGAAGGAATCAAGAAAAATATTGAAGTTAATAGATCAACAAGGCCAAGTTTGTTATGGGAATAAGGAGAAAAAAGAAATTATTCGAGATTTTTATGGGCAACTTTATAAACAAGAGAATATTGATGAGGAAAAAGTCAAACAGTATTTACAGGAAGCTAATTTACCAAAGATGCCTAAAGAGACTGAAGAAATGCTAGAAAGCAATATAACAATGATGGAACTAAATGAAGCATTTAAGAGACAAAATAATGGGAAAGCACCGGGTCCAGATGGGCTTCCAGCAGAATTCTATAAAACATTTCAAGAATTATTGAGCATCCAATTGTTAGAAGTTATGAATGAAGTTATGTTAAAAAAGATGATACCTAAAACATGGTCAGAGACTTATATTACACTTATACTGAAGGAAGAGACTGACCCGCTGCAAATTAAGAATTATAGACCTATTTCTTTATTGAACGCAGACTATAAAATCATTGCTTCAATCTTAGCAGAAAGACTTAAAAAATATTAAAATAATTTTATTCACTCAGATCAAAATGGATTTCTGCCAAAGAGACAAATTAGAGACAATATGAGAGTAATCTTATTCAACTTATTCAATATGAGAGTAATCCTATTACTACGCACCTGGCAAAGGCTTTGTACAATCGTAAGTAATGGGCTCCCCACTTTCCAAAGTTTCGTCAGTACATAGGGACGAACTTTACGCACTTGTGAAGAAGGCTAATTCTTGTCAAAAATCTAATGGCACTACAATTTTCTCTATCTCTAAAAAATCCCTGACTAATCTTTTACTTTACATAGAAAAATATTGTCCTGTCTATCCCTCTGGAGGAAAGCTCAAATCATCCACTTGGGAGCGGATAGGAAAATATCTTCATGATACCCCACGGGCTCCCATGGATATTCTGACTTCCTGGAAGGCTTTTTTGGCAGCCATCAACACCCTCTATCCTCCCTCTTCGTCTCTGGAACCATCCTCTTCTTCCACTTCTGATCCCAAAACTACCGCCCCTCTCGCTGCCCATCTTGACTCCACTTCTCTACCTCTTCCTCCCTACCCTGACACCTCCCCCTCCCCTTCAGCCCCTGTGTCCGATTTCTCTCCACATCAACCTCTCGGAGGCACTATTACTGAACTCCTTTCCTCTCCTCTTTCTCTGGAAGTTGAAAGCCCTTCGGCTTTTCCTATGACCATTGTCCCAGGGGCGGCGGGAGGAAACGTGTATAACAACATCGAATTTAAAGTTTTGAAACAGATTAAGGACGCTGTAACCACCTACGGTCTACATTCTCCTTTCACGAGGGGGATACTTGATTCCTTAGTTACTACTAACACTGTTATGTTACTATATGACTGGAAAATGCTTTTTTCAATGCTCCAGCTCTATATGTTGTTTGGCAATCTGAATATGAAAAAGGGGTAGAAGCAGAAATTCGAAGAGGCTTACCCGCAGGAGTCACTGCAGATCAACTATTGGGGAAAGGGCAATCCGCGACGCTAGTCCAACAACAAAATTCCCCCCGTCTCAGTTTTGCCATAATTCACATGTGTGCCATGAATGCTCTTAAGCAGGTGGATGATTCGGATTCTCAGTCTACCCAAACTTTCTTAAAAATCATGCAGGAGCCAAATGAGCCATATGCTTCTTTCATCAGCCGCCTGCAAACAGCCTTGGATAGGCAAATAGATAATTTCATAGCCAAACAAGAATTGCTCATGAAACTTGCCTTTTCCAACACTAATCATGATTGCCAAAAAATCCTTCAACCCGTGGCCAACAAACCAGGAGCAACCCTGGCTGAATTTTTGCAACTTTGTAGAATTGTGGGCACAACTTCTCATAAAATGAATGCTCTTGCCGCTGCTATCACTACCTCTTTGCCTTCCTCTGTTACTGCCTCCCCCTCTGGTAATTGTGCTCCTGATGCTTTTCCCGTAGCGCGCAATGGCAATTGCTTTAATTGTGGAAAACCTGGACACTTTAAAAACCAGTGTCGAATGCCGGGGGGGAGGTGCGCCTCGTGGCCAAGCAAAAGGGCCGCCTCCTCCGTCCAAACCTAAAACTATCTGCCCCCGATGCCGTAAAGGGTATCATTGGGCTTCGCAATGCCGCAGCAATCCTCCTCCTCTTCCCCAATCTCTGGGAAACTAATTGAGGGGTTTTCAGCTAACCCCGCCACAAAGGCTGAATTTTCCACCACCACCTTCCCAGTAGAATTGGTCGAAGATCTTGTGTATGATGACCCTGGCGCTGTGTTTTCTCTTCCCCTTGTCGTCACATTTCTTAAACCCCTTCCTCCCTCTAACCCTGTTTTGCTCATTCCTAACTCCTCGCTCACAATTGAGGGCGTGGTCGCTGCTCCCTATCTGTATGATTCATCAGACTTAAAACAGCTTTCTTTGGCCGGAATAGGGGATAGATGCTTTTCTCTAAAAAAGGGGATGATCATCGCTACTCTTATACTTCTGCCCCCTTCTGACGCTCCGTCCTTGTTTGCTTTGCAGCAACCAGTGCAGGCTTCAAAACCTACTCTTACTGTCACGCTTAATGGTCGTTTTTTCGAGGGTCTGATTGATACCGGCGCTGACGTTTCCGTCATCCGCTCCGCCGAATGGCCCACCTCTTGGTCCCTTGCGGAAGCATCCTCGGTGCAGGGTGTGGGTGGAGCACAGGCCGCTAAGGTCAGCTCTCACTGGCTTTCTGCTGTCACTAAGCATTCTAACATCACTGCTTATCTGAAACCCTACATTTTACCCTTGCATTGCAATTTGTGGGGTCGTGACTTGCTTTCTCAATTTCATGCTTCTATCCAACTGCCATAATCACACTCATGGCTACGCAAACATACATTGCTCCTCTTGATCTTTCCCTAAAAACACCCATTCCGGTATGGGTTGATCAATGGCCACTCACTAAAGAGAAATTGCAGGCCTTACACCTTCTTGTTCAGCAGCAGTTGGATGAGGGTCATATTGAAACATCTACTAGTCCCTACAACACCCCAGTGTTTGTTATCAAGAAAAAATCCGGTAAGTGGCACCTCCTGCAGGATCTCAGGGCTATCAATTCCATACTTCAGGCCGTTACAATGTGGCCTGCCCAATCCTAATCTTATTCCTGAAGGGTTTGATCTGGTCATCATAGACTTAAAAGATTGCTTCTTTTCCATACCATTGGCACAAAAGGATAGAATGCTTTTTGCTTTCACTATTCCTGAACTTAATAATTCCAAACCTACCTCGCGATACCAATGGAAAGTCTTGCCTCAAGGTATGTTAAACTCACCCACAATGTGTCAATTTTTTGTAGACAGGGCTTTATGCCCCTATCGATCTCAATTTCCTGATTTTCTTGTGTATCATTACATGGATGATATTTTAATTACAGCAAATGGCCCAAAAGGAACAATTCAAAAAACCTTTTCTTTGCTACTAAACATATTAGCACAAGCAGGACTGCATGTAGCCCCTGAAAAAATTCAAACCCAATACCCAATGCAATATCTAGGCCACAAAGTTCTGATGTCCACAGCATCTCCCCATATCCCCGCACTCACACTCCCTCAACCCACCACCTTGGTCCAACTACAAAAGTGTTTGGGGGTCATTAACTGGGCTCGACCATATCTTGCCCTAACAACACACATGTTATCGCCTCTGTTCCAAGCACTTGTAGGCTTGAAGAACCCAGCAGACAAAGTCATCCTATCCGAGGAACATTTGCAAGCCTTGCAATAAGTAAACAAAGCCCTGGCCACCCAGTGGGTGGACCGCGCTCTTGCAAATACACCACCCTCCCTTGCCATCCTTTCCACACACCACCTTTTAACCGCAATTGTAGTTCAACTCTCCCATACCAAACGCCTGCACATTTTAGAATGGTTACATCTCCCACACACTCCTAGAACTTCAATATTCACAAGAGCAATGCAAATGGCTTCTCTTATTGAAAAAGGAAGGAAAAGGGCTAAGGCCATGATGGGGTTGGATATATTTACATTGTATGTTCCCTTTAAGATTACCCAATGGGAACCCCTCCTACAAGCATCGACCGTTTTACGGGACGCTCTGGAAGAGTGGTGCGGTCAAGTATCATGCCACCTCCCTCCAGATCCCCGTTTACAGGTACTCAGGACCGTTCCATTTGTGCTAACCTCTCCTCTTGTTCAGCAGCCATTAAAGGAAACACTTACTGTGTTTACAGATGGATCCAAGACCATTGGAGCATGCGCATGGTACAGGGATGGCCAGTGGCATAAACTCCACAGCCATCCGCACAGCAGTCTGAATTGGCTGCCTTTATCTTGGCTCTCTCCCTCTTTTCTAATGAATCTTTAAATGTTATCTCTGATAGTTTGTATGTGACTCAAATGGTTGTACATATGTTTGATGCATATATTTCCCCTATGACCCCTCCTTCTCTAATGACACTCTTTTTACAGCTTCAGGCCTTGCTCAAAGAAAGAAAGACACCTTTATTTGTTGCCCATATTAGAAGTCACCAACAACTGCCCGGATTCCTTTCTGAAGGAAACCAAATGGCCGATGAGGCCTGCAAAGTTATGACTGCTTCCCCATGCTCTCAACTAATTTTGGCTGGGGAAAGTCATGACTATTTCCACCAAAATAGAAAGGCCTTGGTTCGACAATTTGGCATCACGAACCAAGAGGCCACTGCAATAATCCAACAATGCCCAACCTGCAGTTTACAAGCCAAGGGCATTCCCGAAGGTGTTAACCCTAGGGGTACTAAAGCCTGTGACATGTGGCAAATGGATGTCACCCACCATTCTTCCTTTGCACCCTGGAAGTACATTCATGTGTCTGTAGACACTTACTCTGGGTTTATCATGGCAACTTTGCAAAGGGGAGAAGCAACAAAAAATGTAATCAATCATTGTCTTCGGACTTTCGTAACGCTGGGATGTCCACAAAATCTCAAAACAGACAATGGACCTGCTTATACCAGTTCTCCCTTTGCAGAGTTCTGTCGTAAGTGGACCATCACACACACATTTGGTATACCCTTTAATAGTCAAGGACAGGCTATTGTAGAAAGGGCTAATCAGACCTTGAAACAAGCCCTTGACCGGCAGATGGGGAAAAAGGCATTAGGCCCCCCCGAACCTCCCAACGTTACAAAATCTCTTAAATATCACTCTATATACTCTTAACTTTCTTAATCTTACTGGGACCCCTCCCTGCACTGCAGCATCCCATCACTTTTCTAAGCCAACAGCCCCCTCTTCCCGTCCCCTTTTCTATTTCAGACAACTTCCAGATCCACAGTGGAAAGGACCTGCACAACTTATCACCTGGGGAAGAGGTTATGCTGCCGTACAACTTCCTGACCGGGTGCTCTGGGTTCCTGGTCGCTTTGCCAGGCCCTATCATGGCAAGCCTCCCAAAGATGCTCCCTGTGATCTTTTTGCTTCCCTGGACCTCTCCTGTCTCTTCACAATTTAATGCTTCTCCTAACATCATTCTGATTTTCCTGCTTCTCTTGTCCTTTCCTGCCTTTCCGAACTTTAACCTCTCCTCCAAAGAAATGGTCACAGGATATGCCTCCGCCTCCAGACCAATGCTTACCTGGTACCGACGCCTACTACGTCCCAGGGGACTTCGCCTCCGCCGATCCGTTCCAGCATCCTCCAACCAGCACCAACCGCAGACTTACACCTGGACTATCCTTGATTTTCAAGGACAAGTGCTGAACTCCACCACCAATTACACCAGGTGGCCCTGGTTCCCGCCATTGTACATGGATTTTGCCGAAATGGGTACAGGAGTCATCAAATTCAGTGACAAGAAACTACAAGCTGATGTATGGGACAAACAAGGCTCCTGCTCTCCTGCCCCTGCAGACAACTACGGATTGTATTTTTGTCCATCTCATTCTACTGGATCTTCACGTGCGGCATGCGGAGGGGTTGTGGATAGATACTGTAAAAAATGGGACTGTGTTTCTACGGGTCACATCTGGTGGACCCCACCTACCAAAAATGACTATTTACACATTACTAGAACTAGAGAACAAATACCATGCAATCCATGGCCGTGTTGTGGCCAAAGGTTAAACCCTCTTATCCTTACCTTTACTGAGGTCGGAAAGGCACTACCACGGGCCAAATGGATGTCTGGATTCACATGGTGGGGTCGCCAGTGGGATGGGGAAAAGGATGAGGGCAACATCTTCACGGTACGCCTTTCTATTCAACTGAAAAAATACGATATGGGTCCCAATCTTAATCTTAAATCAACTTTTCTACAGAAACAGGATTCTGCCCAAAACCCACTTTTTCAATTAGTGAACTCTTCCCTTTCTTTACTCAAGGCAACCCTTAATGATTCGGCTAAAACCAATGAATGTTGGCTTTGTATTTCTGATTCACCTCCCTTTTATGAAGCAGTGGCATCGGGGGAAGCAATCTCCAATTCCACAAACTATACACTCTGCCGATGGAATACCTCCTCCATCACTATCACAGATATAATAGGCACAGGTTGTTGCATTGGTAATATACCTACCAATTATTCTCAATATTGTTACAATGCTTCTTCCAGGTATCACTGTGATGTATATCTCCCAAAAAACAGAAATTCAGCCTTACAAAAATCACCAGACACACACGGAGCCATGGGCGCTCTATATACTACATCAGGAGGTAACCTCACAGACCGTCTAACTGGCTATTTTTTTATTCCTGGTAATAATTCTATTTGGGCTTGCTCCACGGGCGCCACTGCCTGTGTACATGGGGATGTTCTATTGTCAGAAAATGCTTTTTGCATACAATTCCAATTACTTCCAAAGATTTCTTATTACCCAGGCCCTGAACTGATTACAATGTTAGAACCTCCTCAATTCCCTCTCCACCAAAAAAGAGAAATAGCCACTGCATTAACATTATCAGTACTCCTCGGGTTAGGCGCAGCAGAAGCTGCCACAGGAGTGACTGCTCTAGCTGTAGGGCATCAACAGTTAGCCATTCTCAGCTTGCAAATAGATGAAAATTTAAAACGCATTGAAACTTCCATTTCCACCTTACAGGCTTCACTATCTTCTCTTGCAGAAGTAGCTTTACAAAACAGAAGAGGTCTGGATTTGCTCTTTCTAAACAAAGGGGGGTTGTGTGTAGCCTTAAAAGAAGAATGTTGCTTTTATGCAGACCATTCAGGTATTGTAAAAGACTCTATGGCAGAGTTAAGAAAACGCCTCAAAGACCATGAAAACGAGAGACAACAACACAATTCCTGGTTTCAAGGCATGTTTAATTTTTCCCCATGGTTGACTACCTTACTTTCTGCATTAATAGGGCCACTTATTTTGTTTGTATTAATTTGTACCATTGGCCCTTGTATATTTGGCCGAGTGCTTCGCTTCGTAAAAAATCGCTTGAACGTGCTAGATACTGAAGTTAGTAATACCCAAAAATCTATAAATTTGTTAGCCTCTGCCCTTGCATCAACAGATCCTGCTAAGCAACCGCTACTCGGATGGTCCTCAGACACCGAGTCAGATGAAGAAACTCCTCCAAAAAGGTACTTATGTGATGGTGGTTCGGTGTGTGACATTCCCACCTTGGACGAGACCGGACCGCGGGAGCACTTTGAGCTGAAGAGCTCGTTGTCCTCCTGCGGCGCCACTCTAGAGGAACAGGACTCTCTCCTGGACCACTTTGTGCCAAAATTTAAAGAAAAGGAGGAATTGTGAATGTATTATAAAATGTTGCCATTAGTATTCTTTTAAAAGACACGTACACAGAAATCAGAACCACAAAAATGCCCTGACATACAGGAAAACTTATCTTGCAAGGACACGACAACTTTAGCTAATCATGCCATAGATAACGCCCGGCTAGCTTGAAAAATCCTTGAGACATGTCAGTGATATATAGTCATGATATATGAGCTATGCATTCCCTTGTTCTGTAGATATTCTTATATGGCATAAACTGCTTATTTCTTTGTTCTTTGTACTCCTAACCCCTCCCTACCTAAAGAACACAATAAAGGAGGTTGTAGCAGAGCAATCGGGGCTGGGACCACTCCCTCTGCCCCAGGCGCGATGTGCTTCCTCACTTCAAGCATCTAAATGTCTGGTGTCTTTTCTTGGTGCCTAAATTCTGGTCCACCCTCGCGAGGGTCCCGCCAAAACTTAACGGACTAGAAGAAGAAGGTCTGCCGGGCTGGTCGCTCAACGCGACAAACAAGGCCAAGTTTTTTATGGGAATAAGGAGAAAAAAGAAATTATTCGAGATTTTTATGGGCAACTATATAAACAAGAGAATATTGATGAGGAAAAAGTCAAACAGTATTTACAGGAAGCTAATTTACCGAAGATACCTAAAGAGACTGAAGAAATGCTAGAAAGCAATATAACAATGATGGAACTAAATGAAGCATTTAAGAGACAAAATAATGGGAAAGCACCGGGTCCAGATGGGCTTCCAGCAGAATTCTATAAAATATTTCAAGAATCTTTGAGCACCTCATTGTTAGAAGTTATGAATGAAGTTATGTTAAAAAAGATGATACCCAAAACATGGTCAGAGGCTTATATTACACTTATACCGAAGGAAGAGACTGACCCACTGCTAATTAAGAATTATAGACCTATTTCTTTATTGAACGCAGACTATAAAATCTTTGCTTCAATCTTAGCAGAAAGACTTAAAAAATATTTAAATAACTTTATTCACCCAGATCAAAATGGATTTCTGCCAAAGAGACAAATTAGAGACAATATGAGAGTAATCTTGGACACTTTGGAATACTATGAGGCTCATCCTGAAAAGCAAATGGCTTTGATATTCCTAGATGCTCAAAAGCATTTGACAACGTGAACTGGAGATTTATGTTATTATTATTGGAGCAGATGGGTTTTGCTAAAAAATTTATTCAAGCAATAGAAGCCATATATAATAAACAGACAGCAAGGGTAATGATGGAGGGGGAACTTACAGATTTTATTAATATAAGGAAAGGCACAAGACAAGGATGCCCCCTATCTCCTTTGCTATTTGTGTTGACCTTGGAAGTGTTGAATAGAAATATTAGGGATGATAAAAGCATAAAAGGAATGAAAATTAAGAAGGAAGAATTTAAGCTACAAGCTTTTGCTGATGATTTAGCTTTTATTTTGGAAGACCCGCTAGAAACAGCTCCAAAATTATTGGAAAGGATAGAGACATATGGAGAGGTGGCTGGTTTGAAAATAAATAAAGATAAAACAAAGATTTTGACAAAGAATATGCTATTGAGACAGAGAGAAGAACTGGCAGATCTTTTGAAAATTCAAGTTACAAATAAGGTTAAGTATCTGGGGATATATTTGACAACAAGATGAAGCACAATAAAGGAGAATAATTATATTAAACTTAAACAACAGATAACTACAGATTTGAAGAAGTGGGAAAACTTGCAATTGTCATT
This sequence comes from Hydrophis major, assembly GCA_033807585.1. Classification (NCBI taxonomy): domain Eukaryota; kingdom Metazoa; phylum Chordata; class Lepidosauria; order Squamata; family Elapidae; genus Hydrophis; species Hydrophis major. Next base: position 69,155,622 of record CM066343.1, on the reverse strand, counting down.
AATAGGGAGAATTTCAACAATTAAGATGAATATTTTACCTAGAATTTTATTTTTGTTTCAAACAATACCAATTAGGCTTGGAAAAGACTATTTTGAAGATTTAAATAAAATTATGTTGAAGTTTATATGGCAAGGGAAAAAAGCGAGAATAAAGCTAAAGCTTTTGCAAGATGCTAGAATTAGAGGAGGTTTTGGCCTGCCTAATTGGGAATTGTACTATCAAGCTGCAAGTTTGATGTGGGTCAAAGAATGGATAACATTAAGGAAACATAGGTTGTTGACATTAGAAGGGCATGATTTGCTGTTGGGCTGGCATGCTTTTTTATGGTATAAGGGAACTAAAACACAGGGTTATTTTAGAAGATATTATGTACGGGAGTCTTTGTGGTTAAATTGGGAGAAGATAAAAAGACAATGTTATTTGAAAAGTCCAGTTTGGTTATCGACCATTGAAGCATTTTCCTATCCTATAATCTACAAGAAGGAACAAACAGTTAGATATGGGGAACTTTTGGATGAAAAGGGTGAACTTAAATCGATCCAAAACTTAGAGGAACAAGGTATAAGGATGAATTGGTTTTCATATGCACAAATACATTCAAGGTACGATGAAGATTCTAAAACGGAGGGATTTTATGATAAGCAGACTGATTTAGATAAGATCTTGATGGGTACTGATGAGAAGGTGATTAAAAAATTATATGGTTATTTACTGGGAATGAAATTAGAGGAAGAACAAGTCAAAGAAACTATGATTGTTTGGGGGAAGAATTTTGGATATGGGATTGATCTAGAGAAATGGCAGAAATTGTGGTCTCAAAATTATAAAATGACAATGTCAACAGCATATAAAGAAAACTTGTATAAGATGTTTTACAGGTGGCACTTTCCTCCGACAAGAATATCAAGAATGTTTAAGAACAAATCTGAAAAATGCTGGAAATGTCATCAGATACCCGGCTCGTATTACCATATGTGGTGGACTTGTGAGGATGCTAGAAAATATTGGACTATAATTCGCATGTGGTTGGAAAAAATGACAAAGAAACATATAGACTTGAAACCAGAGATCTTCTTATTGGGAATTTTACCTGATATATATAGTAAATATTTGAAATACCTGATTGTAAATGTAGTAACAGCGGCCAGGATTGTATTTGCTAAAAATTGGAAGAATGAGAAAATACCATTACAGGAAGAAATTATTAAGAAAATATTGGAATGTGCTGAGATGAGCAGATTGACATTTGAAATTAGAGAGCAAGAGGATAAACAATTTTATGAAATTTGGGATATTTTTTGTAAATGGCTAGATGATAAAATACGATAATAGAATATTTTAGATAGTAAGAAATATCTTTATCTTGCTATTTTGCTATTATTTTGTTACTTGATATTATATTTATAAAGGGTTTTTTTAGGATTGATTTGGTATGATTATATGATTTGTTGAATAATCTGCTTAAAGTATTGTTAGCTCATAAAGCATGAATGATTAAAAGTATAGTCAAAAAAATTTTTTTATTTATTTTTTAGTGATTATAGGATATATAAGTTTGGATTGATAATATGAGTTGTTATGTAACATAATTGTAACTGGGACTACAGAATGAATGCACAAAAATGATGAACCAACTGACACACTGGATGTACATACGAGAGTTGAATGTTTTAATGTTTTGTTTGTCTTGTTTGTAGAAAATTAATAAAATTTTCTTTTAAAAAAAAACCTTCTGTTTTAGAGTCTTTACCATATCTAGAATGTATTTGCACATATGAAAACCAATTCATCCTTATTTCTAGTTCCTCTAGTTCTTGCATAGATTTAAGTGCACCCTTTTCATTCAGTATTTTGCCATATCTAATTGTTTGTTCCATTTTATAAATTACTGGATATGAAAATGCTTCAATAGTTGACAACAAGACTGGAATTTTTAGATAATGTTGTCTTTTAATTTTCTCCCATATTAGTAGTAAAGTCTCCTTACTACTAATTTACTACCTCTTGTATATAGTGCCTCCTAAAGTACCCATGTGTTTTAGTCTCCTTGTACCATAAGAAGGCATGCCACCCCAGCAACAAGTTGTGACCTTCTAACATCAATAATCTAATGTTCCTTAATGTTATCTATTCCTTGACCCACATCAATATTGTTGCCTGATAATATACTGTAGTTCCCAATTGGGTAGACCAAAGCCTCCTCTTGTTCTAGAATCTTGTAATAATTTTAATTTAATTCACGCCTTCTTTCCCTGCCAAATATATTTCAACACTATTTTATTTAAATCTTCAAAATAATCTTTCCCTAATTTAATTGGAATTGTCTGGAACAAATATAAAATCCTTGATAATATATTCATTTTAATTGTAGATATTCTCCCTATTAAAGATAATTGCAAATTTTCCCATTTTGCCAAGTCTGTCACAATCTGTTGTTTGAGTTTATAATAGTTATCCTCTTTAAGTGTACCACATCTAACTGTTAAATATATTCCTAAGTATTTAATTTTATGTGTGACCTGGATCTTCAATGTCTCTGCCAACTCTTTCTTTCATTTTTCATATGTTCTTAGTCAAAATCTTCGTTTTGTCTTTATATATTTTCAAGCCTGCCACATATCCATATTCCTCAATCTTTTCTACCAATTTAAACGCTATTTTAATGGATCCTCCAAAATAAAAACCAGGTCATCTGCAAATGCTTGTAATTTATATTCTTCCCTCTCAATTTTCATTTTCTTTATTTCCCTATCTTCTCTAATGTTTCTATTTAGTACCCCCAAAGTCAACACAAACAACAGAGGTGACAATGGGCAACCTTGCCTAGTTCCTTTCTTAATATCAATATTTTCCGTTAATTCTCCATTTATCATTACCATTGCTAATTGTCTATGATATATTGCTTCAATGGCTTGGATAAATTTCCCACCAAAGCCCACCTGTTCCAATTGTAATAACATAAACTGCAAATTCACATTATCAAAAGATTGCATGTCATATCGTCATGACATCAGCTCCGCCCTCTCCTACAGTTGTCATCTTTGATCCTCACACACCTTGCTGTTAAGTGGATGCCTAAATATTTAACCTTCTTTACTATCTGCAAATCTATTTTCTCTGTCAAAGCCTTTTTTTGTTTGTCCTATTTCTTTAGATTTTTATTTATTTATTTTCATCCCTGGCACCACTCCATATTTCTAAATTTTCTCCGTCAGTTTGGGACTTGTTTCTAATGGTTCTTCTAATATAAAGACCAGGTTGTCAACGAATGTTTGTAGTTTATATTTTTCTTTTTAATTTCCATTCCTTTTATTTCTGGGTCCTGTCTAATGTTTCTGGTTAAGACTTCTAAGGTTAAAATAAATAATAATGGAGATAGTGGACAGCCTTGTCTTATTTCTTTTTTTATATTGAAGCTTTCTGTCATACTCCATTCACTTTAGCTTTCTGTTCTATGTAGATTGCCTTTATCATATTGTAAATTTTTCACCCAAATCCATACATTTTAGTTGTTGAAGCATAAATTGCCAATTGACATTATCAAACGCTTTCTGGGCATCCAAGAAAATTAGTGCTAATTGTTTTTCACTATGCATCTCATAATTTTCTAATGTGTCCAAGATTATTCTAACATTGTTTCTAATTTGTCTCTTGGATAAGAACCTGTTTTGATCAGAGTGTGTAAATTCAGTTAGAAATCTTTTTAATCTTTCAGCAATTACTGAAGCAAATATTTTGTAGTCTGCATTTAATAGCAGAATTGGTCTATAATTCTTTATTTGTGTTAAGTCCAAATCTTCTTTCGGTATCAAGGTAATGTAGGCCTCTGTCCAAGTATCTGGTATTTTGGCTTCTAGTAGGGCTTCATTATACTTCTCTAAGATTGACAAACTTAAAGTATCTTGTAGTTCTTTATAAATTTTTGCTGGTAGGCCATCTGGACCTGGAGTTTTATTGTGTTTTCTTTTTTTTGTCTTTTAATTGCCCCATTAATTTATATTCTTTCATTCAACATGTTCTTCATAGTTTTCTAGAATTTTTGATAAATTAGCATTTTCCAAATAGTTTATTATTTTTTCCTCTGATATTTTTTCATGCTTATATAGCTTCTTATAGAAATCATGTATTATGTCTTTTTTCTTTTCTATTTGGCATTGTAGTGTACCTTTCTCACCCTGCAAATTACCTATCCATTTCTTTATTTTTCTTCAGTCTGTAAGCTAACCATCTTCCAGGTTTATTAGCGTTTTCAAAAAAGTTTTGTTTTGTTATTTTTATTTGTTGTGCCAGTTCATCTTTTCCCATGATATTTAGCTTATGCTTCATCAACTTCATTTGGTTTCTTAGACCTATTTGTGTGGTTCATTTTGTAACTCTATTTCAAGTCTCTTATGTTCTTCTTCTAGGGTCTTTTGATACTGTTTCCTTTTCTTATTTTTCTTCACTATATAGGTTATGGCTAGTCACCTAATAACTACTTTTTCTGTATCCTGTATATTCTGTAGCGAGGTATCATCTTTTCTATTTTCTTTAAAGAAGAACCTCATTTCTTTTTCCATCATCCATATAAATTCTTTGTCTTTTGTTTAAAGATTGGTTTAAAGTCCATCTTGTTTTCCTCTTATATTCCCTCCAAATAATTATAACTGGATTGTGATTGTCCCATAAATTTATTTCTATCTCTATCTCTTGGATGTTCCCACTCAATTCTCGAGTCATCCAAATCATGTCTATTCTAGACCAGGATTGATGCACATTAGAAGAGAATGTCTACTGCTTTTTCCCTAGATTCATTTATCTCCAAGTATCTTGTATCAACAATTCTTCTATCATTTTAGTCAAGGTTTCTAGGTAGGGTTCTTCTTGTTCTATTATTTATTTTACTGTTTTTATAATCCAATTTTGTAATTTTTTTTTTTAAAACAAATTTTATTAATTTTACAAAGAACCCAAACAAAACTAAAAGATCTTTTCTGAAGGTTGTCTGATCCCGGGTTGAAACTCTTCGCACAGACACAAATTCAAACATCATATTCACTTTATATATCCTTCCATATCTTATTATCATTTTCTTTTTTATATTATATATATATATATACCATTTTTATCAATTTTATATAAACAATGCACAAGGCATAACAGCTTATAAGTTCTTTTCTAAGAAAAAATAATAAAAGAAGAAAACCAATAGAACATAACAATCCCAAATTATAGTATCAATACTTTGTCTATTTAACTTCATATTTTATCCCAACTTCTCCTTTTCATCCAGATTATTTCTTATTAATTAAAAAAATATACAACATCCAAAAAAAAAAGCATAACAAAACCTTTATATATCCTTTCATATCTTATTACCATTTTCAATAATATTCTTTGTCTGTTCTATTTCCAACTATCCATTCATCTTTTTTCTTTTATTATACTTCTCCTATACACCAATTGGAGTAACGTCTATAACTCATTACCCTAACTTAAAAGTACTTCATATAACAATTTTTCTTGGGATTCTGTTTAAAAGATTCTAAAATTACACAATGAATTTTATACTCTAAATACACATATAAAAAACACAATCTTATGTACCCTCCAGAATCCCTCTTTTATCCTAAATTAAATTCACCCATTGTCTCTGAATAAACTTTTTTTCTTTATATCTTGCTTCCCCCCATTGAGGCTTCTCCTCCCCCCCTTTCTCTCTTGCTTATTCTTCTCCTTGCCCTTTTTACCCCTTTGTCTTTTCTCCTCCCTTTTCTTACTCCTTTTCCTTTGCTTTCTAACCTTGCCTCCACCTTTCCGCTCATTTTTCTCTTCTTTGGTTGTTTTTATAATTCTTAAAATCCCCTTTTTCTTATCCTTTTTCTCCTCCTCCCCGGAAAGAACCCATTGTTCATCAAAGATGGCTTCTTCTTCCTCTTCTTCTTTGTCCCAGTCCTTCTGCTGCGTAGTCAACTTTTCATAAATACATAACGCCATTTCTAAGAATTGAAACAAAGTGCCCAAAGTATCTTCCTTTTTATATTTTTGATATTCAGTCTTTAGTTCATCCACAAGCGATGCCATTATGAAAAAAGAAACTTTTCCCAAAACAACCACAAGTATTTTTAATCAAAAATAATTCAAAAAAAGTTCCAAAAATTAATACTTTTCTTCCTTCTTCTCTTTCTCTTTCTGGGGTTAATGTTTAATCCAATTACCATATACCTTTCTTTGGGATTCAAGGCAATCTCCTCCTTTTTCAGCTTCTGCTCCAATTTTTTTCCTCTCCCTTCCCACTTGCAATATCAATTTTAAATAATCAGAAATCCATACCTCCAACAAGGGTTTTCCAATTTCTTTAATTTTTCAATGTCCAAGAATCCTTTTGTACCTTAGCTTCAACTCTCAAGACAATTCACTTTCAATGTCCAATATGTCCAAATATTTCTGCTGTTTCCATGGGATGGGAGAGTGAAGAAAAAAAAAAAGGTTCCCTTTAACAGCTTCTCCGCTGCTTTCGATCTTCTTAGGGATACAATGTATCCTCCAGCAATTCAAACAGCTCAGTTCCAACAAATTTAAAAGATGTTACTTGACCCGGCTCAGACAGCACTTTCACTCTTCTTACTTCCTCCAGCGCAATCTTACCCGGTTGCTGGCTTCTTCGTGGCGGCCATTGCTGACCGCCGCTCCACCGCCTTGGGAAAAAGGGGTTTTTCCGGAGGAGGAGGGGGTCTGCGACACCCCCAACCCCCTGTCCGACTCCCCTCTCTCTTCAGCTGTCCCTACAGGGCAGCCATATCCCCCTGACCCATCTGGATTGGGGGTACCTCGGCGGCTAGCACAGCAGGAATCACGAGCTGTCACGAATTCCTGCTGCCCCGAAGCCACGCGAAACTGGAAACCTCAATTTTGTAATTATTGTATTAAAATCTACCATAACATTGATGTTTTTGTATTCTGCTTCAGTATCTTTTTATGAAGTTTTGTATGAAATTCTTCTTGACCTTTGTTTGGTGCATATATAGCAACCAAGAGTGTCAATTTTTGGTTTAGGGTCACCTCCAGCATTAAGATCCTTCCTTCTTCATCTTTGAAAATTTGTTTAGCATTTATTGCCCTATTAACATAAATTACCACACCTCTTTTTTGTGTTGTGGTAGTGAATAAAATATTTTCCCTAGTTTCAGTAATTTATAGTGCTGTTTCTTGATATGTACCTCTTGGAGTCATCCAATTTTAATCCTTGTAGTTTTAAAAATGTTTTTCTACCCTTTTCATAGGAGAGTTCAGCCCATTTATATTGACTGATACCATCTTTACTTCCTCTTGCATTATTTTATTTATATCTAGGTCTTATATTTCTAGTTACTCTTATTTCTCTGGGTTCTTTTGCTATTGCTCCTTCTTGTTCTGGGTGTTCTTTTTTCTCCTTTTCACTCTGAATTTGCTGTAAATGTTTTCCATCTGTTGTAGGTACTTCTTGACTCTTGTGCACTGTCTCTCTTCTTATTTCCTGTTCATCTTCTGCATTAAAATAATTATCATAAAAGTCCGCTGCTTTGTCTAATGAATCCAGTCAGTGCCTTTTTTCTTCCAAGGTAACTAGTATCCCTTCAGGTGTCAACCATCTGAAATTTATATTACATTTGCTCAGCACTGTCATCAGAAAATAGTATTGTTTTCTGATGACAGTGCTGAGCAAATGGTATTGTTTTCAGGGTTCCCTTACTCTCCTTCAATACTACCAGTTGTTTCTCCTTCTATTCTAATGGTTCATCTCTTGCCTTGTTAAGTACCTCATCCCTTAATGATTTTTTCCACAAACCTTATGTGCACTTCTCTGGGAAGGTTGTATCTTCTCACATAATTTGCATAAATCCTGAAGGACTTGTCAATTTCTATTTCCATTTTCTGCTTATCTATTCCTAGTGACTTTGCCAACAATTATTTCATAATCTTTGGTAAATCCTCTCCCTTCTCCTGTATTATATTTTATATTAGGTAGTGGGCAGCTTTGTCTGTTTCCAGCATTATCACAGTGTTTTCTAGCTTCTTATTTGCTTGTAGTAGTTTATATTTTATATCCTCCATTTTTTCTTCTACTTGTTCCATTTTTTCTTCACTTTCTGAATTCTTTGCTCATTTTTTATTATTGTTTGTTGGAAGTTCTCAAATTTTTTGTTCGTGTTTTGGATTTTTTCCTTCATCTCTCCTGTATCATTTCTTACTTCCCCTATTTCTTTCCTTATTTCATTGTGACTTTTAGTCATGAATTCCTGTAGTGCCTGAAGCAGCAGTAATACCTCCTTTTGGGATGTATTTGATTTTTCCAACTGTAACATATTTTCAATCAACCTCTGATTGGACTGACTTGAAGATGCTGATGATGGGTTGGAAGCTGTCTTCTTCCCTATTTTGGTTATATTTGAAGTTGATATCTCAGTGGCTAAGCTTACTTTATTAGTTCTTCCAATCACTATTTATAGCCACCAATAATTATTTCCATAAATCCTACTATCCACCAAAATGGTAAACCACTCAGAAATTAGCTACCTATGATATTCCATCATCAACACCCACAAAGTCAATACCACATGTCCAAGGGGGAAAAAACCATATGACAGCTTCAGTTCTTCAATTTAGTCCAATTCAGTTTCCTTCCATCTTCAATGACTCAGTGTCTTAATATCTCAAAGGCTCAAAACCAATCCAAAGCAATTAAGTTTGTAATCCAAGAGTCTCGCCATGACCTCAACATTGATTTTCCCCTCCACAAAATAGGTATCTGGTTTTTTACTTATTATGTCCTTGCAAATATTATTTGTAATCCATATGGCCCGCTGTCACCCCAATCTTCAACAGAATAATTGTTTATCTTTCAAATTTAGTGGCCTTTATTATCCACAACAATCAAAAAGGGATTATTCACTGCAGCAGTTCCAATCTTACTTTCCCTTTGGTAAGTTCCAAGCTAGGACATCAGCTTTAATTGCTCTTTAACACCAACCTCTGTAGTTCTCAAAATAAAGTATTTTTTTATTAAGTTTAGTCAGTTCAGTTATTCCTTCTTATGTTCCAACTTTAGCCAATAGATAGCAGTCTTGCTTCTTTTCCTTTCCACTCTAAAAGAGCCGGAAATGGAATAATAAAGAGAAAAAAAATCAACAGGCAGCAATAGGAAAAAAAGAATCATTCACTAAATATGATCAGGATTTTTAAAAAAAAAAACTCAAAAAGGATAAATCATGTATGTCTTCAAAGATCTCTCATTAAGGTACTCAGTCCAGTCATTCTGTTCAATTTAAGTATAATTGCTTCCACACTTCATTTTCACTTCCAGCTGACATGCAATCTGCTCCTAACTTTTTCTCACTGCTTCAAGAGGGTGAAAAGATAGTGATTCCCTCACTCCTTTTCTCTGGAGTCTCCTTTCTTCCCTAAACTATTGTGTGAATTTAGATTTAATTCTGGATAGAAATTAAATATTCCTTACCTCAGTCCAATACACTGTTTCCTTTCTGCTTTTCTTTGTGCTAGCTTGTTCTGGCTGTCAGAGCTTTGGTTGGGCTATTAATGGCCATCTTCTTCTCTGCCTTTCAGAAAGATTGTCCCAGATCTAGCTACATGAACTGCCACTCACTTTCGATCTATGGATGCCCTTCCTTTATTGCCACCCCTCCAAGGCAGCGTTTGACCCTGAAGAGCCTCTAGGCAGGCAGAAATCAACCTTGCTTTGTGGAGCCCTGCAGATCCCAGCTGTCACACTCTGGCAGTAGACCGGAGTGGTCTACTGCCTGGGCATGGGCAAAAAATGTTGGTTATAATATAGAATTAGAGAAATGGCAAAAACTTTGGGACAAGAATTATAAATTGATTATGGCCTCAGCATATAAAGAAAACTTATATAAAATGTTGTATAGATGGCCTGGCAAGATTGGCAAAAAATATTTAGCAATTTGTCTGCCAATGAAGTGTAATCATACCTCTGGCACTTGCTACCATATATGATGGACTTGTATTAAAGCAAGAAAATATTGGGAGAAAATAAATAGCTGGCTAGAAGAGATAAACAGAATATAGCCTGAAACCAAAAGTATATTTGCTGGGCATAATACTGGAGGGTTATGATAAAGGGACCACTTATGTAGTTTTACATATTAGGATTAGCTTCACAAAATACTAGAAAAATGAGAACACCCCACCAGAGGAGGAGGTAATTTGGAAAATTTTAGACTGCGCTGAAATGGTCAGATTAACATTAAAAATAAAAGACAAAGAAGACACAGAATATTATTTGATATGGAATAGATTTTATGAGTGGCTAGAGACAAAAGGTGGAAATTAGAGGAAGAAAGATTATGAATGTTTGCATTTGAATAGAGATGATTTATAATTATAACTATTAAAATTATTAACAACATTAATAAGCTAATATAAGGAGAAACCTAGTTAAATAGTACTTGGTGATATTATAATTATTATGTGTTATTATTAATATATATTAGTATTGTTATAACTACATGAGTTCATATTATGGTATGCTTTATGGTTTTTATCTTATTTTTATTTTTTCTCTTGTAAATTGTATACCTTGACATTACACTGTATTCAAAATATTTATGAATAAAATTTGAAAATTAAAAAGAAAGAAAGTTTCTTAAATAAATTGCAATATAAATTTAACTAATATTCCAATTAACTATATAAATCTAGGTTTTTCCTATTTCTGAATGCTAGAATTGTTTAGATATGAGAAAAACTGAGAGGGATGAAATGGATGAAGACACATCTAGAACATCACTGGCAGAAGACAAGAGATAAACTTGATTGCACATGGGTAAGAGCTGCTATTAAGGCCTACCCCCATGGTGATTCATAAATACTTGTGTAAATACTTCTTGGCACTAATTGCATCTGCAGATAATTGCGCAGTGACCCTCTTGCGCAGTGACCCTCATCATTTAAGATGAGCCACTTCTTTCTGGGGAAGGAGGAGATTGAGATTCATCTGAAGGGGCATTCTCAAACAATATTTATGGTGTTTTGTCAATCACCAACAGAATAATTGGGTGGCTTATCTCCCTCTGGCGGAGTTTGCCTTCAATAATTCCCAGCACACCTCCACCCAAATGACACCTTTTTATGCAAATGTGGGCTTCCATCCACGGCTTTTTCCATTGACACTTTTAGATTCCCCGGTTCCTGAGACACAGGAATTCTTGTTGGAATTGCATTCTGTGCAACAATTGATTAGACAGCAATTGATATGGGCCAAGGAGGACTATAAGAGGTTTGCGGATCGATCTCGCTGGGTGACGCCCCCGCTGGCTGTGGGAGACCAGGTGTGGTTGTCCACAAAACATCTTCGGGTCGACCGCCCGATCAAGAAGCTGGACCATAGGTTCATCGGCCCCTTTCCTATCGTGACGGTCATCAATCCCGTAGCGTATCGTCTGACCCTATCACGCTCCATGCACATTCATCCTGTCTTCCACTGTTCCCTTTTGGTTCCTGGTGCCCCTTCATGTGATCTCCGACCTCCCACTGTAGATGTTCCACCACCACACTACTGTACTCAACGATGATACCGCTGCTGATGGCAGTGAGGGATAGTGTTGTGGTTCTGAGTCCTGAGTCTGCATTCTTAGAGGAAGAGGATTTGGAAGATGAGGAGGAGGTGGAATTGGGAATGCCTTCCTCCCCAGGACCTTGCTCTTCGGCAATGCCTTCCCCCCTGATTATGCCTCAGGTTTTGGCAGATAACCGAGAGGGACAGCCTGAGGCTAATCAGGAGGAGGAGGAGGGCATATCGGAGCAGCCTTTGATAGAGAATCAAGCAGACGAATGCTGGCTTGATGCTAGGAAACGTCGCAGGAAAAAGTGTGAGATGCAATGCAGGAGACGTGGATGAATCAGAGACTGAGCTGAGTTAGTGACATGCCCCACAGGGAATAAAAGTGGGTGTGTTTGCTCTAGGAACTCTGTATGGGACAAAGTGTGAATTTTTCTGTGGAGCTTTGGTGTATCCTGTTTCTGGAAAGCTTTAGTGATTTATGTTTCTGTTATCTTGTCGGACTTGGCAGGCAGCGTGTGTGATACTGCCAAGAACTTAGCTAGCTCAAAGGAATTAACTCTGTAAATACTGAATCTTCTTGCCTGCTTGTATTTGGTTGGAGTTTGGACTTCTCATCTATCTTGTGAAGGTGAGACATAACAGGTTGGAGCACTCCCTGCTTTACCAGCTTGTCTAGTTCTGCATCAAATTTAGGCTTCCATGCAAAGGGAACCCTGCATAGTTTTAAATGGCTTGGAGTTACTGCTCAATTGAGGCTGAGCAAAACGGGTGCCCCTTTGTACTGTCCCAGCTCAGCACTGAATACATCAGTGTATTGTTGGCATACTGCTTCTAGATTGGCTATTTGGATCCTATGAATGCCCATTACCCTGATGCCCAGGGCATCGAACCAGTCCGGTCCTATGAAGCTGGTGTGCAGCCCCTCTATGACCACTATGCTGAGGGGACCCTCAAACTCTCTAAATTGTACCCTAATGATAGCCTTGCCCCTTACAGGAACACATTGACTCTGGAAGTCCATTAGCACTAAACTCGATGATTTGAATAGGACTTGCCATCGGCTGTGTTTGCAAATGTGATTGAAAGACATGGATGATATAATGGACAGGGCTGATGCAGTATCAAGCTTCATGGAGCATGGGACTCCTCAAAGTTTTAGTTGGAGTTTTATCTTTTCTTAGATAGGGTGTTGGGCCTCTTGCATTGGATGCTATGCCTTCCCAAGCAGTATTCAACTCTGTTCTGTCCTGGGAGGCCTTTTCCATTTGTGCTACTGTGACGCAGGTTTTGTTTCCCAATGATGACCTCTGCAAACTCTGGCAATGTGCCCTTTCTTTCCACAGGTGTGGCATACAGCTTTGCAGAATCTGCACTCTTCTCTTTCATGTTGTCCCCCACAGCTTGTGCAGCTCTGTGGGGGAGTTGCTTAGTCTGTGGAGCATGGCCATCTGGGTGGTTCTCTCTGCAAGTGGTTGATTTCATTACTCTCCCTGACCTCCCCCAAGCTTTCTGCAATCTCTTGGTGGATTGCTGGGGGGCTGGTGTGTATTTTTGGTGGCCAGAATATCTTCATGGCCCCTTCAGCAGCCTCATCCACCATGACTTGCTTGAGTGCATCTTGGAAAGTCAGTTTCTCCATGGCGAATAGGTGCTGCTGTAATTCACTTTTACACAGGTTGCAAATGAGCCTTTCTCTGAGACAGTCTTCCAGATCAGGGAACTCACATTGGCAAAGGGCTGCCACAAACTCTGCTGCAGATTCTCTGATCTCTGTTCTCATTGTTTGAATGCTTGGCACTGGGCAATGACCGAGAGTAAGGCTTTGAAATGTTCCTTTAATTTTTTTCTTGAAGTCTACATAGGCTATTGTGTCTATCCTTGCTGGCACTACCAAGTTTTCAGAAATATCAAATGTGGCTTGTCCACAGAACATAACAGGGTTGCTGCCTTCAGGCCATTGTTCATGATCTGATTATCCTGGAGATAGTTGTCTACTTGGGAGATGTATGAGCTCCACTATTCCAGGTGAATAATATCAAACTCATTGAGTCTTCCCAGTTTAGCCATTTTGAGAAGGCCCCTGTGGTGCTGGTTAATGTTGGTCCTACTGTGGGTGGAACTGGGCTGTACTTAAGGAGTTCTGGGAATGGATCTCTCAAGTGCGTCTGTGGCTCCAATATGTCTTACTGGCAGGCAGGGTGGGGAGCATGGTCCCACCAGGGCTTTTTAACTGGTCTGACACCCAGTGATTTCAGCGTGCCTCCAGTGTGGCTTACTGACAGGTGGGGGTGAGGACTAGTCCTGCTGGGGCTTCGTTACCCAGCCTATCATCCAGTCACTTCAGTCTCTTGGTTAGCAGCAGCTCTCTCCACTGCAGCATCCCATCCTTGTGCCACTATTGCGTAGTGGACTTCAGTAGGCAAGAACCAGACCAGCAAAGCTGCAACCACATTTATTGACTCAAAACTGAAACTGAGGAACTGCAGGCAAATGCCTGTGATTTATACTCTAGGCCCATAAGGCCTTAACCAATCATAGAATTAGAAAAGCTCGCCCAAATATAAATGTTCTAAATTTCCCTCCAAGACAATTGGGGTCATCTAAAGGTTAGTTTCACTTTAGCACAGTTAACACAACTATATACATTCAAACCACAGAGGCCTGTATTTAAATAGTGGGTTTATCTACAAAGAATATATACATACAGATTCTTTAGTCAGATCTCAAACAAATAGCAAACAGCAATTTACAGCGTGGAAGCACATACACAGAGAGAGCTATGCCTCAACAGGGCCTCTTCTTATTACAGGCTCTTAAAGTGATATTAGCCCCAAAATCTTGCTGATTCATTTTGCAGTATTACATCTTTGTAGCAGATGGTCAGCTCTTAAAACATTACCCTCACAAATAAAAATAAATAGGAGAGAAAATCAAAGATAAATAAATAGGCAAATAATAAGGACAAGAGTAGAAAATTAGAAATCAAGGAACAATGGTATTAAGTTTGATGGGTGGAAGAACGGAGGCAAAGCAAAGTATCATTTTTTAGTTCTAACAGCTCAGCTAATAGTGACAGCTACCAATCAGAATAAATGTCTCTTCCTGCTTAAGCAGGACCTGAGTGAAACCTTAATACACAACACTCCTTCCCATCCAGATGGAGCATGCGTAGTTGTCGGGCTCAGTTAGGGGGCCAAACCCATTATGAGGTGCAGCGAATCCTTGATTCGAGGTGGCACATTAGACAACTCCAATACTTAATCAAGTGGAAGGGCTACCCCTTATCAGAGGCATCTGGGGTAAAGAGTAGGAACATCCAGGCTGATCACCTTATAGCAAAATTCCACACAGAAAATCCAAACAAGCCTTAGGGATGCAACAAGCCTGGGGGGGAGGGTCGCATCCCTAAATTCTATTGTTTTTTCTTTTTGCAGGTCACTTTCAGGAGGTGAGGGGAGCCGAATGTCAACTTGTAAAGCATTCCTGGACTGCTCTTGATCTACCATAGGCAGGAGGGGGGAGAAACTCAGTTGCTATGACCAGAAGCACATTCCATGCATATCTTTCTCCAGATTGTATCCCAGATTACTAAAGCAAGCTGGAGAGGCATGTTTTCTACAGTCCGCAAAAGTGTTCCATTGGAGAATGTGATTTATGACACACCCTGGGAGGAGGGGGAAACACAATCATAGTTGGGAGTAAATTATGTGGGGCAGAGCTGACTGCACTTGGGAAAGTGGCAACATGTTGCTCCTAATAAATAATTGGATTTGTTTTGAAACTTGGTTCAAGGCTCAGGAATTAATTAGGGCATCTATTGGAACCCTGACACAAGGGCTGCCATCCGGGATTTTGCCAGCTGAATGAATCTTCTAGCCATGAAACTCCTCAGCTCCTCCATTTCCCTGGGGGTTATCACTGTCTGTATATTCATGAACTGGAATAAAGCTCGGTAACAAGGTCAGCCAATGAATAATCTCAGCAACTAAGCCAGGCAATGAGAACTGTTTTGGAAATTGAAACTAGAAGTAGTCTAGGCTGGAAACTGAAACTAAAAGTAGCCTAGGCATGGCTCTATGTTAAGCTCTGCAACTCTGTAGCTATGTTGAGCTCTGAACTTGTCTATTGAAGATGAAACTAACTTGCTTGCTTGCTGAAGACTGAAGCTCTGCTCTGAACTTGCAACATGTTTCTGTTTGAGTTTGCTCCATTTTGGAGAAATCTACAACTGGTTTGCAAAATCTACTTATGTTTATAAAGATGTTAAATAAAGCACCAGCCATCTGTGTTTATTTTTCTGGCACTGAATTATCGCTGAAAAACTCTCAAAAGATTATGGGCCCAAAAGGCCAGAGAAAAGACTGAATTGTAATTAAAACTGCCTGTTTTAAAAGTAAGAAACAAGGCAAGAGGCTTTGCAGGATGGCTGAAAAAATTAAAGAGAGTTCTCTATCCAGTTTGGGTCAGAAGAACTATATTATTTTGGCTGCAAAGATGGAATGCTCCCTGAAGGTTAAAGAGCTTTGGAATATTTTCCTACCCCAGAAAGTGACTGTCGTGGAACCCTTGCAGAGGCTCCTCGATAAAAAGGCTTCCTGGATATGGGGATGGCGAGAGGAACACACTTTTCAACAAATAAAAAACCTTTTGACTTCAGACGCGGTCCTCATTCAATATAACGAAACACTACCACTGACTATTACTTGCGACGCATCACCCTTTGGGGTTGGTGCCATCCTGAGCCACATTTTGCCAAATGGAACAGAGGCTCCCATTGCATTCTTTTCCAGAAACTTGTCCAAGCCGTAGAGGAACTACAGCCAGCTGGACAAAGAAGCCCTTAACATCATTTCTGCAGTAAAAAGATTCCACAAATACATTTATGGTAGGACATTTTCAATTATTACGGACCATAAACCCCTACTTGGCATTCTGGCAGGTAACAAACCCACTCCACACATCCTGTCACCTAGAATGACAAGATGGTCTGAGTTTCTTGCCGCTTATAATTACCAATTAATACATCGACCAGGCAAGACCATCTCGCACGCCAATGCTTTAAGCCGATCCCCCCTGCCTGATGTGCAAAATGACCCAGCACCCACGTTATCAACCTTACAAATTGAAATAGTATCCACACCACCATTAACTGCTCTAGACATTGCCCGCAAAACAAGAAGGGACCAATGTTTGATGAGAGTTCTCAGCTGGGTGGAGAGGGGTTGGCCAGTGAGTGAGAAAAACGAACTCTTTACACCATTTAAAAACTGGTAAATTGAACTTTTTTCACAAAAAGGGTGTATCCTATGGGGAGACCAGGTGGTAATACTGGAAACATTACAGAAAACAGTTTTACATATGCTGCATGAGGGGCACCCAGGCATCGTACGCATGAAAGCCCTGGCCAGAAGCTATGCTTGGTGGCCGGGCATGGACAAGCAAATTGAAACCTGGGTTGCCGCTTGCAATAGATGCCAAGAGACTCGCTCGGCTCCCCCAAAAGCCCCACCATTAGAATGGGAGAACCCAGAGGCCCTTGGTCGCGCATCCATATTGACTTCGCAGGACCAACCAAGGGGCATACCTTTTTAATCACTGTTGATGCTTACTTGAATTGGCTCAAGGTGAGCAAAATGAAAACAACCACCACAAAAGCAGTCATCAAGAAATTAAACAAGCTTTTCACTACCCATGGTCTGCCAGATGTGATAGTATCTGACAATGGGCCACAGTTTACCGCAGTGGCTTTCGAGCAATACTTGGCAGACCGTGGCATCTGACACACATTGACATCACCAGCTCACCCGGCGGCGAATGGCAGAGCTGAACGCATGGTTCAATTTACGAAAAAAACTCCCCAAAGGATCGAACATGGCAACATCCATGAAAAAATAACCAAAATGCTTCTAATACAACACATCACGCCCAATACCACCAGCAACAAAACCCCAGCGGAGTTGCTCATGGGCAGAAGTTTCCGGTCTCCCCTGGACAGGCTGCACTCTGCGTACACACCGGAAACCCCCCCTGGCTCAACCAGCAAAAAACGTGCCTTCAACGTAGGAGACACTGTATTTGCGAAAAATTTACCGAGGACCCACTATGGCTTCCCGCAAAAATCACCCAAGTCACCGGCCTTCATTCCTACCGACTCGAGATCACCGATGATAGGTGCTGGAAACACCACATTGACCAACTGAGATCCAGACTAGCCACCCTTCCTCTCACAGATCCTAACCAAGAAATCAGAGGGGGGGGGGAAAGCCTCAAATCCAGAAAAAGAACCAGGATCTGCGCAAGCAGAATATCCCACACACACATTAAATAAAATCCAAACTTTAAACCAACAATACTTACCAGCTGACAAGGAACCATGGCAGATGGATACTTCACCTGGAAGCAGCAGCCGGACAAGCTCTACCAGCCCAGAGAATCCAGGCAGGAGCAACCGAGCAAATGACTCGACTGACCCAGGTTCACCAGGTGGGAGTCGCAGCTGCAGACCCAGCTTACCCTTCCAGGCAGTTCCATCAAGGGGTTTAAGAGCGACGCAGAGCCCGTCTGAACCTGACGACGATCAGAGACATTATGAACCGCAAGTCAAGTAGGCAGGTCTGAAGGCCTGCCTACTTACATGATTACGTAACTCCACCCCTTGGACGGAACCAAGAGGGGACGGTTGTTCCGTACTAGCAGGCTTGAAGACCTGCATTCCTATTGGTCCGGAAAAGCTGGGCCGTGATTGGACATTATCAGACACTCCTGATTGGCTCATATAGGGCTTGCCGCGATTGGATACAACCAAGCACAACAAGCTCAAAATAACCTGTCATTGGCTGCCTAGCCACGGCCAGCTCTATAAAAAGAGCAGCCGCAGCTGGGGTTTTTGTCTCAGAATCTGGTTGCCAAATAAAGAGCTGTTGTTCACTACTCGAGCCTCGCCTCTCTATGGGACCCACTGACCATACCTAACAGCAACTAAGTCAGGCAATGAGGACTTTTTGGAAATTGAAACTAGAAATAGCCTAGGCTGTAAACTGAAACTAAAAGTAGCCTAGGCATGGCTCCGTATTAAGCTCTGCAACTCTGCAGCTATGTTGAGCTCTGTTGAAGATGAAACTAGTTTGCTTGCTTGCTGAAGACTGGAGCTCTGCTCTGAACTTGCAACATGTTTCTGTTTGAGTTTGCTCCATGTTAGAGAAATCTACAACTGGTTTGTAAAATCTACTTATGTTTATAAAGATGTTAAATGAAACACCAGCCATCTGTGTTTATTTTTCTGGCACTGAATTATTGCTGAAAAACTCAATAATCACATACAGCTTAGGCAGCTTTGCCTCCAGTAATATGTCAATCACACAGTCTGTGACATTGTCACAGTGGGACAATGGGGAGGCAGCACAGTGGGACAATGGGGAGGCAGCACATTGAACTCCTTCACACTGAACACTTCTACCAGGTCCCTGTACTCTCTTGGAATGGATGGCTCTCCTGATTCAGGTTCTGCTACAGTGTTCATTGACTCAGCAATTTCTTCTCTCTAAGCTGCACCTGGCCCGTTCTGTACATCTTTCCTCTTAGCTCTATTTTTTTTTGTTTTTGCCTTAAGCACCACTGGTTTGCTTCCCCAATCCACCTTGGGTTTCCATTTCTTCAACTATGACAATCCCAGTATCAGACCATTTTGGGGTCCACTATGAATCAGATAGCCTCTTTGTGGCCAATGTTTAGTGACTGCATCAGGCACATGGTGGACACCCCCTACCCCTGTGATTGAACCATCAGCTTGCTCAAACTTCATAGAGTCTATTGGGGTGGTGAAAACCCTCCAGGCTCCTCAATGGAACACCACAATCTCCACTTGGGCAATGAAAGGAGAAATGGCTCCACTTACTCTCGGGTTATCCTTCCCTCACTGTCATTTTCATAGAAGACCAGGCTGAAGACCAGTGATCAGAGTTCCTTCCCCTTTGCTGGACTGGGAAGAGACCTCCATGACCTGATGTGCTACTCATGTCTTCTCCTTCACCTTCTTCGGCACTTTCTTGGTCTTGGGTTGGGCTCAAGGCTCTCTGGGTTGCCACATACTGTGGCATTGGGCAAGTTGCAACCCAATGGCCCTCCTTTTCACATCAGAAACAGGCACCGTGGGTTCTCCCTTAGGATCGAGGGGAGGCTCCTGGGGTCTTCCATCCCAGCAAGCATCTTTCTTAGCTCTTCTGGGTTCAGTTCTTGAGCTCAGTATGCTGCTTGTATTCTATCAGGTCTAACTCTACTGTAGTCACCAGCTGATACCATGCATGGAGCTCATCTGGGATTCCTGAGGGCAGACAGTTTGGGGACAGCTCCTGATTCAGCCCATCTCAGAATTGGTAGACCAGCACAATTTGCCATTAGAAGATCTGTTAGAGTCAATTCCTAAACTATTAAAAGAATAGAAGAGTTTGGAGAGGTAGCAGGACTGAAAATAAATAGGAAAAAAACTTAAATAATAGAGAAAAAACTAAAGTGATTGTTCTGTCCCTAATTAGCATTCTTGAGATCCCCGCGCTTTGATTGGCCAAAGCGCGGGGCACTCTGATTGGTCAGGCGAGCCGTGCCGATTGGCTTGCTGAGAATCTCCCGCGATTGGTCCATTCGAATCGCGGGAGATTCAAAGCGGTGCCATTGGCTGCAGCCGCGGCGGCTAAAGGAATAAAAGCCGTGAGCTTTTTCCTTTGCCCCAGTTTGGTTCCAACTTTAAATAAAAGAGCATGATTTGAAGTCACTGACTCCTGGCATCATTTCGCGGACACAACACTGGTGACGAGGATGGGATCCAGACCCTGAACCGAACCAGGTGTCCGACGGAAGCCAGACGAACCACCACGATGGCGAAAATCACACCCCCCGCACCCTTCAACCCCGCCACCGAGGACTAGGAATTGTACTCCGACCGATTCCGCATGTTCCTCGAGTGCAGCGACCTGAAGGACATCACCGGCTCCATGAAGCACACCGTCTTCCTGACCCACTGTGGGACCGAGGTATTCAAGATGGCCAAGGCACTTGCCAAACCCGCCGATGCAACCGCGATGGACTGGGACGTCCTCGAGCCAATACTTCGGCGGCACTACGCTCCAGAGGTACCCATCCTGATCTGACGCAACGAATTCTACCGTCGGGACCAACGGTCGGGTGAGAGCTTCAGCGACTTTGTCGCCGAGATATGGCGCATGGGAGGGCTCTGCGAATTCGACAACCTGAACGACGCCCTGCGAGACAGAATCGTGCTCGGTTTGTGGGACCCCGTCCTCCAGAGCCGGCTGATGGCCAAGGGCAACATCAGCCTAGCAGACACCCTCACCGCAGCCGCAGCCGCCGAAGCAACCCGAACATCCGCCGACCGTATGCGCAGACCGAACGCTGGGGACCGCAGCGTAAACAACAACCCTGCGAGGTCGACCGAGGCCCAACCCGAGACAACCACCCACCAGGGCGACTTCCACTCGGCATCGGTCACTTCCGATGACGAGGAGGACATCCATCGCCTCCAGACAGGCCGCGACCCACGGAACTGGCAGGGTCGTAAGTCGAGGACCAACTGTGCTGGTTGCAGCGGCGACCACCCCAGGTCGGAATGCTGGTTTTTCGAATCGATCTGCTGGCATTGCGACAAGAAGGGACACATCGCCCGTGTCTGCTGCCTAAAAAAGAACCGCAGCCCGGCACAATGGGACCAGAGCGACCGGAGGAGAGAGAGCACACCACCCCGGACCAGAGATCGCCCCTTGGACAACAGATGGGACCGGAACGGACGATCCCTGCGAGGCGGCGATAACCGGCGAAGAGAGGAGACCCATCAGACGGTCACCATCGGCCACGCCATAACCAATGACTCCCGGAAGGTCCAAGTGGAGGTAGGCATCGAGGGCGAGCCATGCAAAATGGAGGTGGACTCCGGGTCCTACCTCTCCATGATAGCATGGCATGAAATAAAGCGCTTGGTGCCTACCCTCCAAAGGAGGAACCTAGACAGCCAGAGACTCATTGTAAAGGACTATCAGGGAAACCGCATCCCGGTAGTCGGAACCAAACACTTCAACATCACATATAAAGGGCACACCGAAAGGCTTCCCCTGACAATCGTCGACCGCGACTGCCCAAGCCTACTGGGACTGCAATGGTTCGCCCCGCTCGGCATCGCAGTCACGGGAGTCGACCACGTCACCGACGACAGCTGGGAGCAGCAACTGGCCCAGGAATTCCAAGAGGTCTTCGACGGAAACCTAGGCAAGTACCGAGGGCCCCTTATATCATTCAACCTAGACCCAAACATCCCCCCAAAACGCCTGAAACCAAGGCGGGTGCCATTCGCACTTAAACCCAAGATAGACTAGCAAATTGACAAGCTCGTCAAGCAAGGGGTCCTACAGCCCATAGATCACGCCCGGTGGGAGACCCCCATAGTCACCCCGATCAAGCCCGATGGGTCGGTGAGGATCTGTGGGGACTATAAGGCCACCCTAAATGGCGCGCTACAACAAAGCGCCTACCCCGTCCCAGTAGTGCAACACCTACTGCACTCACTGGGAGGGGGCAAGGTTTTCGCCAAGCTCGAACTCACCCAGGCATACCAACAGTTGCCAGTCGACGAGCAAACGGCAGAAGCGCAAACCATAGTCACCCACTGGGGGGCATTTAAATGCAACCGACTCCAATTCAGAGTCAGCGTGGCACCGGGAATATTCCAAAGCCTAATGGAAAGACTACTGCAAGGCATCAAGGGGTGGTACCTTACTTCGACGATGTCCTAGTGTCGGCAACCAACCAAGCTGAACGAGAGGGTCGCCTAAGGGAGGTCCTAACCAAATTTAAAGAGACCGGGCTCAAAGTCAAGAGGGATAAATGCCAACTATACACGGAACGGGTAGAATTCCTAGGATACCTCCTAGACCGTCACGGCATTCACCCCACAAACCAAAAAATCAAGGCCATCAAAGAAGCCCCCACACCCAAGTCGAAGAAGGAGCTACAGGCATTCCTGGAGCTACTTAACTTTTACAATGTTTTCCTGCCCCAAAAGGCGACGGTGGCGGAGCCCTTGCATAGGCTCCTGGACAAGGCGGCGACCTGGACTTGGGGGAAATGCGAGCAAGCCGCCTTCCAAAGAACAAAGGACCTCCTCACTTCGGACGCCGTCCTTATACAGTATAACGAGAGCCTACCTCTGGCCATCACATGCGACGCATCACCCTTCGGCATTGGCGCTGTCCTCAGCCATACCCTCCCCGATGGAAAAGAAGCACCCATCGCGTTCTTTTCAAGGACCCTCACCAAACCGGAGCGGAACTATAGCCAGCTGGACAAAGAGGCTCTGGCTATCGTTGCCGCCGTAAAAAGATTCCACGAGTATCTCTACGGCTGGACATTCACCATCATAACTGACCACAAGCCACTGCTGGGAATCCTTGCAGGAAACCGGGCCACCCCGAACATTCTGTCTCCCCAAATGACAAGGTGGTCCGAGTTCCTGGCAGCCTACAACTACGGACTCATACACAGACCGGGTAAGACGATCTCCCATGCAGACGCCTTAAGCCGCTCACCGCTACCGGAACCTGACACCGACCCAGCACCCATGACGACCACCCTCAGCATAGAGACTCTACCCAACCTGCCCATAACCGCGTCAGACATTGCCCGAGAGACTAATAAAGACAAACGTCTGGCGCGGTTGTTGCATTGGGTAGAGAAAGGGTGGCTGGAAAGGGACAACGACGAGTCCATCAAAACATTCCAAAACCGCCAAATGGAACTCTTATTATTAAAAGGGTGCATACTATGGGGGGATAGGGTGGTCATTCCAGAAAAGCTACAAGGGAAGGTTCTGGAACTGCTACACGAGGGGCACCCTGGCATCGTTAGGACTAAAGCCCTGGCCAGAAGTTACGCTTGGTGGCCAGGGATGGACAAACAAATTGAGACCTGGGTAGCAAGGTGCCAACGATGCCAGGAAACTAGGCCAAGCCCACCCACAGCACCCGTCCTAGAGTGGGAAACCCCAAGGGGACCTTGGTCTAATATTCACATAGACTTCGCCGGGCCCACAAAAGGACACACCTTCCTGATAACAATAGACACTTACTCCAACTGGTTGGAGGTAAGCAACATGAAGACAACAACCACGGAGGCCGTGATCAAGGAACTCTGTAAACTCTTTCCAACACACGGCCTCCCAGATGTCGTCGTTTCTGACAACAGGCCCCAATTCACCTCGCTGGAATTCGAAAAATTCCTAGCGGAAAGGGGCATCCGCCACGCGCTGACAGCACCGGCGCACCCGGCGGCGAACGGTAGGGCGGAACGGATGGTACAATTCACTAAGAAGACCATCCGGAAAATAGACCACAGGGAGATCCAGGAGAAAATAAACAAACTACTCTTCACCCAACACATAACCCCAAATACCACAACGAATAAGAGCCCAGCCGAACTATTAATGGGGAGGAAATTAAGGTCCCCACTCGACAGGTTACACCCCACGTATAACCCGGAGAAGCCCCCAGACTCAAACAGCAAACACCGAACCTTCGCACCAGGCAACCCCGTATACGCAAGAAACCTGACGGGAGACCCACTATGGATACCGGCCGTCATCACACAAATAACAGGCCCACACTCGTACCGGCTACAAACAGCAGACGGACGAGCGTGGAAATGCCACATCGACCAACTAAGGTCGAGGACTACCAACCAAGAGACCACCGACACACAAACAGGTGAAACCGACCCCCACAACACAAACCACGGGGGTAGGGAATACCCAGGGGACCAAAACCAAAGAAGAATAAACCAGCCGTACTTACCGGAAAGCAGCCATCACGACCCCTCGGCAGGAAGAGACAGCCAGGCCAGCTCAACTGACCCGGAAAGACTGAGCGGAAGCGGCGAAACCCGCAGCTCAACCAACCCGGGAGGCCCAGGAGGGAGCTACGGAGAGCGGCCCGGCCCGACCGACCAGCCGGCATCAGGAACAGCAGAGATCCCGACCGAACCAGCTGGGATCCAACCTACGACTGAGCTGCGCAGGTCCAGTAGGCTCAGACGGAGCCCCGCCTATCTACGTGACTACGCGATGTAAGGACTGAACCAAGAGGGGAGGGGTGTTCTGTCCCTAATTAGCATTCTCGAGATCCCCGCACTTTGATTGGCCAAAGCGCGGGGCACTCTGATTGGTCAGGCGAGCCGCGCCAATTGGCTCGCTGAGAATCTCCCGCGATTGGTCCATTCGAATCGCGGGAGATTCAAAGTGGTGTCATTGGCTGCGGCCGCCGCGGCTAAAGGAATAAAAGCTGCAAGCTTTTTCCTTTGCCCCAGTTCGATTCCAACTTTATATAAAAGAGCATGATTTGAAGTCACCGACTCCTGGCATCATTTCGCGGACACAACAGTGATAGTTAAAAACACACAAAAACAAAAAGAAAAATTGGCAGGAGTGGAATTCCAAATAGTTAAATAAGTTAAATACTTGGGAATATATTTAACAGCAAGAAGATAATTATATAAAACTACTTAAGCAAATAAAATTAGATTTGGAAAAAATAAAAAACCTACACTTATTAATGTTGGAAAGGATTGCCATCAGAGGTGGTATTCAGCAGGTTCTGACCAGTTCTGGAGAACCAGTAGCGGAAATTTTGAGTAGTTTGGAGAACTGGCAAATACCACTTCTGACTGGAGATTTTACAGTATTCTTCCCATGCCATGCCCACCAAGCCATGCCCACAGAACCGGTAGTAAAAAAAATTGAATCCCACCACTGATTGCCATGGTAAAAATGAATATCCTACCAAAATTGCTCTTTCTGTTCCAAAGTGTATCTATAACAATTGAAAATAAATCCTTTGAATAAATTAACTTTGAAATTTTTATGGCAAGGAAAAAAAAGCAAAAATAACATTTTAAATGTTACAAGAACCTAAATAAAATGGAGGGTTTGGATTGCCAGACTGGGTTTGTATGCTTTCAAGCCTGTGTGATAACATGGTTAAAAGAATGGACAAATATTAAGCACAAGAGAGGTTATATTTAGAAGGACATGATTTATAACTAGGATGGTATGCTTTTCCATGGAATGAGAAGAATAAAAGCCATAAATACTTCCAAAATCACTATCTAATAAATTCATGAATATCTGTACAGGAAAAAATAAAACCTAAAATATATTTAAAAATCCCAGAATGGCTCTCAATAATGGAAGCTTTTACATACCCAAATGTGGTGAAATTTGAAAAAAAAATGTTATAAAAACATTTTGGACAATGAAGGGAAATTAAAATCAAAACAAGAACTGGAAAACCATTATCATGGTGGCTGCAATTATAAATGTAATCTAGATATGACTTAGACCTGAAAAAATATGGTTTTTATAAAGGACAAAAACCTTTTGACCAAATCCTATTGAACCCTGATGAAAAACTAATTAAGAAGATATAGTATATAACTTCTTACTGAATTTGAAAATGGAAAACAAACAAAAGAGACAATGGTACAATGGGAATTTTTTTCTTGGCTATAACATAGTAATAGAGAAATGACAAAACCTATGGGAAAGAAACTATAAATTAACAATGGCAACCTCTTATAAAGAAAATTTGTATAAAATGTTTTATTGATGGCATTTTCCACCTGCTAGGTTAGCTAAAATATTTCAAAATATTTCTAGCAAATGTTGGAAATGTAACCAAAAAATGGGCACATTTTATTGTATGTGGTGAACTTGCATAAAAGCATTTTTGGAGGCAAAGATACATAGGTGACTAGAAAAGATGATAGGGAAACATGTAGATTTTAAACCTGAATTATTTTTATTATCAGAAAAAAATGATAAGAAAAATATGTACTTAATATTACATGTCTTAACAATAGTGAGGATTATATTCACACAACACTGGAAAAATGAAAATATACCACAGGATGAAGAGATAGTAAGGAAGATACTAGATTGTGCAGAAATGGATAGATTGACATTGAAAATTAAACAGAAAGAAGATGTAGAATATTATCAAGCATGGAATCTATTTTACCAATGGTTGGAAAAAAGGGGTGGAGATTAATAATGTAAATTAGTATCATTAAGCACATTAAATACACAGACAATATAGTGTTTATTAAGCACTAAGAAATGTATTTAGTAGTAAATCAATTATATATAAAAAAGAATTGGTAGACCAGCAATCATTCCAGCCACCTGCTCAGCTTCCTTGCCAGGCCTTGGAACTCTTCGATGTATTCGGCCACTGGCCTGGTTCTCTGCCTTCTGATACAGATCACTGTGTCTGCTAGATAGGTCTGTGAGGGGTCCCTGAATCTGATCCAAAGCTCCTGCATTAAAGCATCAATGTTCCCTAACTCCAGAGCCCCTTTTTCATGGAGGAACATTATCCAGGCTTGCGGTGATGGTATTCACGCACACAACATTGTCCAAATAGGCGACCCCATACCCGTTCATGTAGCTCCACAGTTTTTTATTTTATTTATTTGATTTGTCAATCACTTACAAGATACAGGTATAAGAATAAACATAGTTTTGAATACATGAGATAGATACTTATAGGAAAAATAAAAACAAACAATAGGACAGGGACAGTAGGCATGATTGGTGCGCTTATGCATGCCCTCTACAGTCCACTTAGGAAGGGGGTGAGGTCAATAGTAGACAGTCTAAGGTTAAAGTTTTTGGGGTTTGAGGAAGAAACCACAGAGTCAGGTAGAGTATTCCAAACGTTGACCACTCTGTTGCTGAAGTCGTATTTTCTGCAGTCAATTTTGGTGTGGTTAACCTTGAGTTTGTATCTATTGTGTGTTCTTGTATTGTTATGATTGAAGCTGAAGTATTCATTTGCAGGTAGGACATTGCAATGTATGATTTTATATACTATATTTATATCGGACCAAAGGTAGCCCAGTTCTAGGTTTTCTAGGTCTAGAGTTTCAAGTCTGGTGGCATAAGATATTCTGCAATGAGTAGAGGAGCGGAGAACTCTTCTTGTGAAATATTTCTAGACTTTTTCAATTGTGTTTATATATGATATGACACATGATATGATATGATATATACATGATATGGATTCCAGACTGATGAGCTGTATTCAAGATTCAGGAAGTAGGCTAACTTCTCCTACCTTCCATCGAATGTGGAGGGATGGGATTCTCAGGGGTCCCAGAACATCATGTAATCCAGTTGAATCCCGTGGTGCCTTGAGGCACTTTGGGTTTTTTCAGGGCCACTTGGGATGGAACACTTTCCCCTAAGAGGCTCACAGTCCCTCGAGCCACAGATCACAATTTTTTCAAGGGGCTTATGGAGGCTTGGGCTTGGCTGGCTCCTACTCCTGGTCCCAGGGCTGCCAGGTTATACTGACGTTGCACCATGCCCCTCCATCCCAACAAATCTTTCCCTCAGTTGTTCCACCAAAGGGCTGTGGCATACTGACTGCTAGCTCCTCCCAATTCACAGCACTCTTGATCCTCGGGTCACAGCAAACCCCAGTGGGATCAGAGAGAACTCCAACTTGATGGCTTTTCTCACTTTACTCCACTATGGTTCCTTAGATCAAGGAAAGTTCCCCTGCCTGCAGCACATGCTCTCAGAGGAACTGGCAGCTGCTCTGCTTTCTCTGCTCACCCCTTGGATTGGATCATGACCATTTGTGCTCCAGAGCCCACCGAAGTCCCCACCAGTGCCTCTTTTGAAGGGGCCATTCTAGACTTTGCTGCCATCTCTACATTCTGCTCTGCACCAGACATCATCCTTCTTTTCCCCAGCACTCTTGGAAATAACCAAGTAGGGGTTTGATGGAAGACAGCTAATTTAATGTCAGTGGTTCAACTAGAAACCCCCCCAAAAGTAGGCATTCTCAGGAACTTTGTAATCCCAAAAGCAAAACTTTATTGGATACACCATTTTGGTGCAAAAGAATCAAATCCAGTTCTGGTTTTTCCCATGCAATACTTACTTGGTCAAACAATAGCTTTACCCTTTGGATGGGTGGATGGGTGTCTGCCCAATTATGAATCATCCTTTTGTTTTGAGAATAGTTCATTTCTTTATTGGGCACCTACATCAAGGCCCTTGGTGGTTTCTTGATTTTCACAGTCTATTCCTAGATTGCCTGCATTCTTTCTCAGCCTTTCCTCACCCCAGGTTTTTGGTAAGTTGAATAGCGATAAGATTCAAAAGTTTCAAAAGCAGTTCAGTCTTGACACCTTCCCCATCACAACTTTGTCCCAATTGAAGTTCTGGACATTCTTCAGTGTCAAAACATATTGCAGTAATCTGATCTGGAAATGTTGAGTTTCACAAAGCCATTTTGTAAACCATGAACATTCTCCAACATAGGATTCCTTAAAATGTATGCATTTTGAATCTTAGTTCAAAAGATAGTATGATCAGGGCAGGTAGGTTGAAGAAAGCAGCCTTGGTAATT
Organism: Hydrophis major; assembly: GCA_033807585.1. Classification (NCBI taxonomy): domain Eukaryota; kingdom Metazoa; phylum Chordata; class Lepidosauria; order Squamata; family Elapidae; genus Hydrophis; species Hydrophis major. Next base: position 69,126,593 of record CM066343.1, on the reverse strand, counting down.
GGGTTCATACAACATGCTAAAGTATAATGTGATTTTTGAGGACATTTGACCTCACATCTGATATTAACAACTGTTCCTAATCCAGCAATTGCAATTGGTACATTATAGGTTTTGGCTTAGCTTAATATGCAAACTCAGCTAATTATCATTTTATTCAAGACACAGTTGAACATAACTATAGTCAGTGTGATCTGGGAACTGTGTCACAATTTATTTTTGGCTTAACACTAGCAGTACAAAAATAATAATTTTTATGTCAAAATAATTTTATGTTGCTTCCTAGTTGCTGATGAGATATAGGACTATTTTAATGTACTTTACTAGTTCAGGCTAGATTGGTGAATAAATGTTTTCTGACTTTCCAAACTAAGGAAGTTGTCCAGAGTTACCGACCCAGTTTTGGTGCTAAACTAGATCTAGAATTCATAGCCCAGCACCTTAACCACCCACCACTACCTCCTCCTCCTCCTCTCCCCCCCATCCCCTCCTCCCAGTTGACATCAGACATTATTGTTCATGTTGTAGTCAAATCACATTAGTCAAAGATACCATTTATATTTCTGTCATGTGTAGGGCCTGTTCATGCTTTGCTGTTGCTGGCCAGCATTAAGATCAATAGAGGACAACTGAACACACTACTGTTCTTTAAACTTTTGGCTTGAGACATAGGGACATCTGATGATCACACAGGAATACAGTCACCTGGTGCCATCCTGGGCCTAACATCTGGGAAACCAGGCTCTGCCTATCACAAGCCAGGACAAAGGCTGAGTGGTGGAGGTGTAACGCTCCTTTACAAAATCTTGATGAAGCAGGCCTGGCTGGTAGCATCTTGCCAGGATTACAGGACAAGATTATCAATGGTTTTGAAGGTGGAAGAGGACTTTTGTCTAAATGACAGATAAAGCAGAGGAACTATCTTCACTAAGCAGTATCTGTACTTAAGTGAAATGGCTGCAAAAAGCATCTATTATCCAGAGGGGTGGCCTCTTATTAATTCCTGGCAGTAGGTATAAAATGTCTTTAATGACAGATGGAGTGACATATCAGTTGCAGTACCTGTCAGGTTCCCTTAGGAACACTGCCATTCTGGAGGGATTGTTGGACTTGAATTCTTTGCATGCTTTTGCTGTAATGTTCTAGCTTTCCAAAGTCATAGCATCCTGAGGGTGAACTGCTATCAACCTAACATCTCAGAGTTCTCAAAACACCTTTGTAGCATATTATTGGCTATGGTGGATAGGGGGATTGGGGTGGAGTTTGAAAAGGGGAAAATAGTTTAACCCTTTGTGCAGGAACTTCAGATTCCACCTGACTGCTCTGAAATCACTTTCAGTAAAAGTTTCCTTTTGAACCACTATTATTTCTAGTGTCATGTTCTCCTGAGATTATAGCTGAGGCAGGTCCTTACATTAAGCAGAATCTGAAAAGTGGTCAACCCAGAGACACACACAGTCATACTGTGGGGACTGTGTGAATGATATCCACCCAAAGCAGTGACAAAGAAGAAGCTGAGTGATGGGATGAAGACTCCATTGAGACTCATCATGGAATGAGTTTGGGGACTGGATGGAAGAAGCTACAAGCCTCGGAGACTCATCTAAATTCAGGTGGTCCATCAGCATCAGAAAAGAGATGAATGGGAAAAGTTCCGGTTTTGTGTGGCTTCGGTGGCAGCAGAAATTCGCGGCAGTCCGCAATTCCTGCTGTGCTTGCCGCTGAGGTGCCCCCGATCCAAATGGATCCAGGGGATATGGCTGCCCTGTAGAGGCAGCCAAAGAGAGAGGGGAGCCAGACAGGGAGTTGGGGGTGTCGCAGATCCCCTCCTCATCCAGAAAAACCCCTTTTTCCTGAGGTGGTGGAGTGGCGGTCAGTAATGGCCGCCACGAAGAAGCCTGCAACTGGGTAAGATTGTGCTGGAGGAAGCAGGAAAAGTGAAAGTGCTGGCTGAGCCGGATCAATCAACATCTCTCAAACTCTCTGGAACTGAATTGTTTAAATTGCTGGAGGATACATTGTATCCCTAAGAAGATCGGAAAGTGGCGGAGAAAGCTGTTAAAGGGAAACTTTTTTTTTCTTCAGTCTCTCACCCCATAGAAACAGCAGATGAAGATTTGAAATTTATTTGGGCACTGAAACCAAGGGACAAAAGATTCTTTGGACATTGGACTTAATAATTTAAGAAATCGGAAAACCCTTATTGGAGGTATGGATTTTTGATCATTTAAAAATTGTTTTTTTTTTTTTTGAAACAAATTTTATTAATTTTAAAGACAAACAACACATCATTAACCATTAAGTACATAAAACCTCTTAACATTATAAATTTTTACAAGTCGAATAAAACATTATTTTTATACAACATAATTCTAATTTATCCCATTTCCATATGGACACATAAATATCTTTCAGCAAATTTCTCATTATTTCTCTTTACTCTTATTCAATTTCATTTCTTTTCTATATTTATCCATTTTATAGTCATCATATTCATTTCTTTCTGGCTTGTTTACAATTATTCTCATCTAACATTCCTCCAAGGTTTTATTGATTCTTTTTTTTTTTTTAATAAAAAACAAATTTTATTAGTTTTACAAAAAACACAATACACAAACATACAAAACACAAAACATAAACAAAACTAAAAGATCTTTTCTGAAGGTTGTCTGTTCCCGGGTTAAAACTCTTCACACAGACACAAATTCAAACATCATATTCATCCCATATATCCTTCCATATCTTATTATCATTTTCTTTTATATATATATATATAAAAACCATTTTTATCAGTTTTATAAAAACAATGCACAAAGAATCAAGGCATAACAGCTTATAAATTCTTTTCTAGGAAAAAATAATAATAAAAGACCAATAAGGCATAACAATTCCAAATTATAGTATCAATACTTCATATAATATTAACTTCATATCTTATCCCTACTTCTCCTTTTCATCCAAATTATTTCTTATTAATTAAAATTTTATTGCCTTTTATCAATATACAAAATCCAAAAAAAAAAAAAAGCATATATATCCTTCCATATCTTATTACCATTTTCAACAACATTCTTTGTCTGTTCTATTTCCAATTATCCATTCATCTTTTTTCTTTTACTATACTTCTCCTATACACCAATTGGAGTAACGTCTATAACTCATTACCCTAACTTAAAAATACTTCGTATAGCAATTTTTCTTGGGATTCTGTTTAAAAGATTCTAAGATTACATAATGAATTTTATACTCTAAATACACATATAAAAACACAAACTTATGTACCCTCCAGAATCCCTCTTTTATCCTAAATTAAATTCACCCATTGTCTCTAAATAAACTTTTTTTCTTTAGGTCTTGCTTCCCCCCATTAAGGCTTCTCCTCCCCCCCTTTCTCTCTTGCTTATTCTTCTCCTTGCCCTTTTTACCCCTTTGCTTTTTCTCCTCGCTTTTCTTGCTCCTTTTCCTTTGCTTTCTAACCTTGCCTCCACCTTTTCGCTCATTTTTCTCTCTTTTGGTTGTTTTTATAATTCTTAAAATCCCCTTTTTCTTATCCTTTTTCTCCTCCTCTCCGGAAGGGACCCATTGTTCATCAAAGATGGCTTCTTCTTCCTCTTCTTCCTTGTCCCAGTCCTTCTGCTGCGTAATCAACTTTTCATAAGTACATAACGCCATTTCTAAGAATTGAAACAAAGTGCCCAAAGTATCTTCTTTTTTATATTTTTGATATTCAATCTCTAGTTCATCCACAAACGATGCCATATGAAAAGGGAAACTTTTTCCAAAACAACCACAAGTATTTTTAATCAAAGACAATCAAAAACAATTAAAAAAAATTCCAAAAGTTAATACTTTTCTTCCTTCTTCTCTTTCTCTTTCTGGGGTTAATGTTTAATCAAAGAGGTCCAATTACCATATATCTTCCTTTGGGATTCTAGGCAATCTCCTCCTTTTTCAGCTTCTGCTCCAATTTTTTTTTCTCTCCCTTCCCACTTGCAATGTCAATTTTAAATAATCAGAAATCCATACCTCCAACAAGGGTTTTCCAATTTCTTAAATTTTTCAATGTCCAAGAATCCTTTTGTCTCTTAGCTTCAACTCTCAAAGCAATTCACTTTCAATGTCCAATATATCCAAATATTTCTGCTGTTTCCATGGGGTGGGAGAGTAAAGAGAAAAAAAAAGTTCCCTTTAACAGCTTCTCCGCTGCTTTTCGCTCTTCTTAGGGATACAATGTATCCTCCAGCAATTCAAACAGCTCAGTTCCAGGCAATTTAAAAGATGTTACTTGACCCGGCTCAGACAAAACTTTCACTCTTCACACTTCCTCCAGCACAATCTTACCCGGTTGCTGGCTTCTTCGTGGCGGCCATTGCTGACTGCCGCTCCACCGCCTTGGGAAAAAGGGGTTTTTCCGGAGAAGGGGGGGGTCTGCGACACCCCCACCTCCCTATCCGACTCCCCTCTCTCTTCAGCTGTCTCTACAGGGCAGCCATATCTCCCTGACCCATCTGGATCGGGGGTACCTCGACGGCTAGCACAGCAGGAATCACGAGCTGTTGCGAATTCCTGCTGCCCCGAAGCCACGCGGAACCGAAAACCTGCCTAAAAATTGTTGTTGTAAGTGGGAAGGGAGAGGAAAAAAATTGGAGCAGAAGTTGAAAAAGGAGAAGATTGCCTAGAATTCTAAAAAAAGATATATGGTAATTGGACCTCTTTGATTAAACAGTAACCCCAGAAAGAGAAGTAGAAGAAGGAAAAAAAAGTATTAACTTTTGAAATCTTTTTTGAATTATTCTTGATTAAAAATACTTGGATGGTTGTTTTGGGAAAAGTTTCTCTTTTTATGATGGCATCACTTGTGGATGAATTAAAAACTGAATATCAAAAATATAAAAAGGAAGAACAAGATGGAAAAGATACTTTGGGCACTTTATTTCAATTTTTAGAAATGGCATTATGTACTTATGAAAAGTTGACTACGCAGCAGAATAACTGGGACAAAGAAGAAGAGGAAGAAGAAGCCATCTTCGATGAACAATGCGTTTTTTTCTGGGGAGGAGGAGAAAGAGGATAAGGAAAAGGGGATTTTAAAGTTTGAAAAAACAACCAAAAAAGAGAAAAATGAGATGAAAGGTGGATGCAAGGTTAGAAAACAACAGAAAGGGAGTAAGAAAAGGGAGGAGGAGAGACAAAGGGGTAAAAAGGGCAAGGAGAAGAATAAGCAAGAGAGAAAGGGGGGGAGGAGAAGCCTTAATGGCGGGAAGCAAGATTTAAAGAAAAAAAAGCTTATTTAGAGACAATGGGTGAATCTAATTGAAAAAAAAAGGGATTCTGGAAGTTACATAAGATTGTGTCTTTATATGTGTATCTAGAGTAAAATGCTTAAGAATAAATGAGTATTAATATATACAATTAGTTTTTTTTAATGATATGGATAGTGCTCATATAGGATTTTATTTAGTTATTTCTGGGTTTTTACCTTCTTTATAAAATTTATTGTGTAATTTTAGAATGTACTAAACAGAATCCCAAGATAAATTAAGTGTTATATGAAGTAATTTTAAGTTAGGACAATGAGTTAAAGGCGTCACTCCAATCAGTGTATAGGAGAAGTATATTAAAAGAAAAAAGATGAATGGATAGTTGGAAATAGAACAGACAAAGAATGATATTGAAAATGATAATAAGATATGGAAGGATATATAAAGTGAATATGATGTTTGAATTTGTGTCTGTGTGAAGAGTTTCAACCCGGGATCAAGCAGCCTTCAGAAAAGATATTTTAGTGTTTTTTTTTCTATGTTCTGTGTTTTGTATGTTTATGAAAGGCAATAAAATTTTAATAAGCAAAAAATATAATTTGGATAACTAGAATGAAAAGGAGAAGTTGGGATAAGATATGAAGTTAAATAGATAACATAAATATTGATATTACAATTTGGAATTATTTTGTATGTTCTATTGGCTTTCTTCTTTAATTTTTTTTTTTTTTAGAAAAGATTTTTCAAGTTGTTATGCCTGGATTATTTGTGCATTGTTTTTGTAAAATTAATAAAATTTGTTATAAAAGAAAAGAAAAGAGATGAATGGGAGGGGTGGACCAAGGGACCAAAGGTCCCAAATAATGGTGATCAAGCTTTTACAATGGCCATGTCATTCAAAGTACCGGGTAGAGAGCCAAACCCGATTGCCTACTGCTAAAGGTGGAACATCACGATGTTGTCAGTCTGCAAAGCATTTGTAGTCCTCCTTGGCTCTCTCTAGTTGGTCTTGGACCATGTGGTGCACAGCTTTTAACTCTTGCAAGAACGTATCCACTGCCAGAACTGGGGAATCAGATGGGGCTAAAGGAAAAAGTTGTGGATGAAAATCATACTTGGTAACGAACACATGGATGGATGCATATGGAGCATTGTTGTAAGCAAATTCTGTCACCGGCAGCACTTCCACCTAATTGTCTTGTTGAGTATTGCTGAAACAGCAGAGGTCAGTACCAAATAGTCCAAAATAGCATTCATTCTCTTTGTCCCCCCATCAATTTTGGGGTGATGGGTGGACGACAGACATGCTGAACCTGCAGTTCAAAGCGTGCCATAAATTGTACCCCCCGATCTGATACTATTCGGTCTGGTAACCCATGCAACTGGAATACATGGGAGATAAACAACTGGGCCATTATCCTGGCTGTAGGAATAAAGTGGGCCATTTTAGTCAACATATCCTCCACCACCAAAATGGTTGTAGCTCCCTTCAATTGTGGTAATTCAGTGATGAAGTCCATTGAAACTGCCCCCCAAGGTCTTTTGGTGTGGGTAATGGCTGCAAGAGACCAGGAGGCACACCAGGAGCATACTTGGCCTGTTGACAGATCCCACAGGACAGAATATATCCCAACACATCATGCTTAAGTCTTGGTCACCAAAATGTCCTTGAGATGAGGTGCAATGTTTTGAACACCACAAAGTGTCCTGCCATTGGACTATCATGACATCCAGGCACGTAAATGCAATCACGGAACCGCAACATGTCCCCAATATAAGCCCAAGGAGTCTCTTGTCTCCCATTCTCATCCAATTCTCGATGCCGAGTTGCCACAAATGAATCTTGCCTCTGTGCTTCCTGAATCCTCACTTGAAGGTCCACAAGTTCCTCAGTAGCCACAAACCGCTCCAATGGAATCACCATCTGGGGCAAGATTTTGTCCTCCCTTCGGGTATACTTGAGTTTTTGGCACGTTGATTCCCCCCACTTGGATCATAGGTCACCTGGAAATCAAATTGGGCAAAGAACAACAACCATCTCACCTGACGCTGCTTCAATGTCCGAGCGTACATAGGTGTTCCAAATTGTGATGATCCATCCAAACCTCGATCTGGTGACAAGCCCCCTCCAGGTGGTGCTGCCATGTCTCAAAAGCAACCTTAACTGCCAATAGCTCCTTGTCCCAAATCGTATAGTTGCGCTCTGGAGCCAACAACTTTCGGGAATGATAAGCACAAGGAAACAAGGTGCCTGCAGGAGCATATGCCTGGAGGAGCCACATCAGAAGCATCTGTTTCCACTACAAACAGCTGGCATAGATCAGGGTGTTTGAGGATAGGCTGGGAAGCAAAGGCGACCTTCAGAACATTGAAAGCTACCTGCTCTTCAGCACCCCAATGGAATTTCTCCCCTTTCTTGAGCAGATTAGAAAGGGGAGCAATCAAGGCAGCAAAGCAGGGAATAAATATGTGGTAATAGTTCGTGAACCCCAACAGTCGTTGCACATTCTTAACCTGCTATGGAGGTTCCCACGCCTGTAACGACTTGATTTTTTCTGGGTTCATTTCCACCCCAGCAAGTGATGACCAAGAAGTCGATCGTGATTTGTGCAAACTGACATTTCTCATGCTTAGCAAACAGGTGGTATATTCTAATCCAAAAGGCATTACAGTATAATCAAAATGACTGTACCTCATCCGGAAAACCATCTTCCACTCGTCCCCTGCACGAATGCAAACCAGGTTGTAGGCCCCACGCAAGTCCAACTTCATGAAGATGTTATCTTGAGAAAGCCACTCAATCAGTTCAGGGATAAGGGGAAGCAGGTACCAATTCTGTACTGCGATTGCATTCAACTTACAGTAATCACAGCACAGATGTAGCTCCCCTGATTTCTTTTTAACAAAAAGCACCAGTGCAGCCAACGGGGAGGTAGAAGGTCAGATAAACCCTTTCCAGAGATTCTTGTCAATAAAATCCTGCAATGTGCAATAATATCTGATTTTGTCTTAAGTTCTTGAATTCCTTGCATAATCATCTGTAACTGTAAAGTTATTTTTTCTTGTTCCTTATCTTGCTTCAACATTGTCTGAATTAAACGTTGTCCTCCAGCTGGTGGGGAAGCAGAGGTAGAAGCAGCAATGCCAGATGGTATTGGTTTCTTGCTCATTTCAATGTTTGCAAAACTTCAAATTCTTCTTAACTTTTAACCCAACTGGTAGGGCAGCCAATTATAATCCAAAATGGAGAGCTCCAATAGTAAAAAACACGAAACCAAAGAAGAAACAGAAAAAAAGGAAGAAGACAGATCTTCGGGTTCTTCTAGACCCTAATCCAATTACGAGATAATCCACCATAAAAAAGGAAAAAATAAAAAGGAAAAAACAAACAAATCCAAAAATAATAATATTGATTAAAAGCAAAAGAAAAAGGAAAAAGCAAAAAGGAAGAGAAGAAAAACAAAAAACAAAAAATTCCTTCAGGTTCTTCACACCTTAATCCAATTAAGAAATCTCAATAATCCAAAAAATAATCCAAAAGAGAAAGAAGAAAAAAAAACAAAAAAAAATCAACCACAACAACAGAATAATCCAAAAATATAAATATGAAAAGCAAAAAAGTCCCAATAAAAAGGAGAAAAAAAATAAAGAAGAAAAGAGAAAAAACTCTGAGGCTTTCCCTTTAAAATAAAAGGCAAAAATAAAAATATTACTAAAAATTAAGATTTAAAAAAAAAAAAAAAAAAGCTAACAAATGGGGTCCATATAAGAAAACACACTGCACTTTGTTATTTATCCAAGGCTCTTGTTATGACTCTCTTCTCCAGCAACTTCAAAGCCAAACCTCAAGTGTTGATAACAGTCCAGGAAAGCACCTGCAATAATATTTTGCTGTGCTCTCCCTCTATCTTATCACGTTAAAAAGTCCTTGAGATGAGGTCTTTTTGCAATTCTCTCCAATTCAAATAGAATACTTTCAAGCCTCTAGTTGGCAGTGTTACAAAGTTTCTTAATGCTCTTTCTCAGCCCCAACCGGAAAAAAAAATTAATATATACAAAAAAAAGAAAAAAATAGCCAAAGGAAGCCTCTATCCTAAAAAAGATAAAAAAGTCAAAGGGAGCCTAAAAGTATATATAAAAGAAAATTCAGTCCGGTTACCTAAATCACAGTAAAATCTTTCCCAAAGAATATAGAAAAAAAAAAAAACACTCCAAGCCTCAATTTGACAGCACTTTAAAAACGCCGCTCAAACAATTTCAATCAAAAAAAAATCTCACAGCTTCCTCCTCTCTTCAGAATGAACTTTCCAACCTCAGCGAATTTGCAACACAAAAGAGTTTTTCTCACCCAACCGACACACTTCAATCCAGTCACTTTCTTTTCGGAGCTGTCCCGACTTCAGCAGCTATGGAGGCTGCCTCTCCGCCGCCAGCAAAAGGGCTTCTTCCGAATCTAACCAGAGACTTTGCGATGTCTCTGGGATCCTGGAACAGTGCCCTTCACGATCACCGTCTCTCCGGGACGATTTAGGTCCGTTAGGACCGACCAGGGGCGAAAATATCAGCTGCGATCTCAGAGCCCCGAGATCGCAGCTGTAACGCCGGCACGAAGCTCCGCCTTCCCCTGAACAAAGAATAGAGAAGACTGATGAAAAAGTGGAAAATATTAAACAAATGATGGTTAAGTATGAGGAGAAATTCCAAAAAATTGAGGAAGAAGGAAAACAAAGAGAGAAGAAGATTGAAAATATTGACAGCAGATTAACAGCGGTCGAACAAGAAAAAGGTGGGATGCTGAGGTGGGAGATGGAAAGGTCAGAATTTTACCTCAGATTTCAAAATATAGAGGAGGAAAAAGGAGAAAATTTGGCAGCGGTAATGATAGAAATTTTGGCAGATGCTTTGGAAATTACAGAGGAAAAGATGATGGATGGAATAGATGAGATATACCGAGTCTATACAAGATATGCGATGAGAAATAAATTACCCAGGGAAGTTCATATTAGATTTACCAAAAAATCCATTAAAACGCAAATATTACAAGTAGCAAGAGAGAAAACACTGAAATACAAGGGTATTTTGGCAGATGCTTTGGAAATTACAGAGGAAAAGATGATGGATGGAATAGATGAGATATACCGAGTCTATACAAGATATGCGATGAGAAATAAATTACCCAGGGAAGTTCATATTAGATTTACCAAAAAATCCATTAAAACGCAAATATTACAAGTAGCAAGAGAGAAAACACTGAAATACAAGGGTAAAGAGGTTGTGGTCTTGAAACAAATACCTAGAAGAGTGAGAGAGATGAGAAGAGAATATCAATTTCTGACCAAAATACTATTGGAAAACGAAGTGAATTATAGATGGCTGATTCCAGAAGGATTAATGTTTACGTGGCAAGAGCAGAGACATAGAATTGACTCAATTGAGAAAGCAGAACTTTTTCATGCAGAATTTTTCGGAGGAAGAAGAGAGGAAGCAGAGAAAGAGGCTTCATTAATTGAGTTTCAAGATGAACAACTGGAGACTGAAAAAGAGAAAGGACAGATTGATAGTAAAGAACAGCGTGAAGTGAGATCCACGAGAGCTGTTAGACCTAAATATAAAGCATAATCATGGAGGAAAAAAAACTGATTACAATGAATATAAACGGACTTAATTCAGCTGTTAAAAGAAGGAAAACTTTTCATAAATTAGAGAAATTAAAATTTGATATAATTTGCTTACAAGAAGTTCATATTAAAAAACAACATGAACAATTGTTATTACAGCCAAAATTAGGGAAAACATTTACCTCTTTGACTCAATGTAAGAAAAGAGGTGTGGTTTTATATATTAAAGAGGCTATTCCAGCAAAATTGATTTACTCGGATGAAGATGGAAGAGTATTAATGGTAGAAATAATGGATAATAATATAAAAATACTCTTGATTGCAATTTATGCTCCGAATGATAAACAAGGAGAGTTTTATAAAAAATTGCACATGAAAATAATTGGACTGGACTATGTTAATATAATTATGATGGGAGATTTTAATGGAATTGTGGACAATAAACTGGACTATATAGCAATAACAACAAAGCAAAATAGAAAGGCTCTCCCAAGGTCCTTTTTTAAAATGACAGATGAATTAACTTTAAAAGATATTTGGAGAGAAAGAAACGTTAAAGCTAAACAATATACTTTTTATTCAAATAGACATTTATCATGGTCCAGATTAGATATGATTTGGATCTCAACAGAACTAATATCTAATATTAAAGAAACAAGCATTGAAACAAGTACCTGGGCAGATCATAGCCCAATGACAATTAAATGGAAGGGACAAAAAAAAAGATCGAGATGGACATTAAATAATACTATTTTAAAGGAGAAAGATTTTACACAATGGATGGAGAAGGAATTGGCTTTTTTCTTTAGAGAAAATAAAAAAGAGGATACTTCAACGCAAAATGTGTGGGACACTATGAAGGCATATGCTAGAGGTTTGATAATAGATTATACAAGAAAAAAGAATATTAGGAAACGGCAAGCTTCTAAGACCTTGGAAAATGAGTATAAAACTCTTGAAAAAGAATTACAGAAAATGCCACAGAAAAAGGATATTAAATTGAAGCTGGATGTAATTAAACATAAAATGGATTTAATAGAGAAAGAAGAATTGGCACAGAAAATTAGAAACTCTAAACAGAATTATTTTGAAGATGCAAATAAACCAGGTAGATGGCTAGCATATAAATTGAGAAAAGAGAAGGAATCAAGAAAAATATTGAAGTTAATAGATGAACAAGGCCAAGTTTGTTATGGGAATAAGGAGAAAAAAGAAATTATCCGAGATTTTTATGGGCAATTATATAAACAAGAGAATATTGATGAAGGAAAAGTCAAACAGTATTTACAGGAAGCTAATCTACCAAAGATACCTAAAGAGACTGAAGAAATGCTAGAAAGCAATATAACAATGATGGAACTAAATGAAGCATTTAAGAGACAAAATAATGGGAAAGCTCCGGGCCCAGATGGGCTTCCAGTAGAATTTTATAAAACATTTCAAGAATTATTGAGCATCCCATTGTTAGAAGTTATGAATGAAGTTATGTTAAAAAAGATGATACCTAAAACATGGTCAGAGGCTTATATTACACTTATACCAAAGGAAGAGACTGACCCACTGCAAATTAAGAATTATAGACCTATTTCTTTATTGAATGCAGACTATAAAATCTTTGCTTCAATCTTAGCAGAAAGACTTAAAAAATATTTAAATAATTTTATTCACCCAGATCAAAATGGATTTCTGCCAAAGAGACAAATTAGAGACAATATGAGAGTAATCTTGGACACTTTGGAATATTATGAGGCTCATCCTGAAAAGCAAATGGCTTTGATATTCCTAGATGCTCAAAAAGCATTTGACAACGTGAATTGGAGATTTATGTTATTATTATTGGAGCAGATGGGTTTTGCTAAAAAATTTATTCAAGCAATAGAAGCTATATACAATAAACAGACAGCAAGGGTAATGATAGAGGGGGAACTTACAGATTTTATTAATATAAGAAAAGGCACAAGACAAGGATGCCCCCTATCTCCTTTGTTATTTGTGTTGACCTTGGAAGTCTTGAATAGAAATATTAGGGATGATAAAAGCATAAAAGGAATGAAAATTAAGAAGGAAGAATTTAAGCTACAAGCTTTTGCTGATGATTTAGCTTTTATTTTGGAAGATCCGATTGAAACAGCTCCAAAGTTACTGGAAAGGATAGAGTCATATGGAGAGGTGGCTGGTTTGAAAATAAACAAAGATAAAACAAAGATTTTGACAAAGAATATGTTATTGAGACAGAGAGAAGAATTGGCAGATCTTTTGAAAATTCAAGTTACAAATAAGGTTAAGTATTTGGGGATATATTTGACAACAAGATGTAGCACATTAAAGGAGAATAATTATATTAAACTTAAACAACAGATAACTACAGATTTGAAGAAGTGGGAAAACTTGCAATTGTCATTAATAGGGAGAATTTCAACAATTAAGATGAATATCTTACCTAGAATTTTATTTTTGTTTCAAACAATACCAATTAGGCTTGGAAAAGACTATTTTGAAGATTTAAATAAAATTATGTTGAAGTTTATATGGCAAGGTAAAAAAGCGAGAATAAAGCTAAAGCTTTTGCAAGATGCTAGAATTAGAGGAGGTTTTGGTCTGCCTAATTGGGAATTGTATTATCAAGCTGCAAGTTTGATGTGGGTCAAAGAATGGATAACATTAAGGAAACATAGGTTGTTGACATTAGAAGGGCATGACTTGCTGTTGGGTTGGCATGCTTTTTTATGGTATAAGGGAACTAAAACACAGGGTTATTTTAGAAGACATTATGTACGGGAGTCTTTGTGGTTAAATTGGGAGAAGATAAAAAGACAATGTTATTTGAAAATTCCAGTTTGGTTATCGACCATTGAAGCATTTTCCTATCCTATAATTTACAAGAAGGAACAAACAGTTAGATATGGGGAACTTTTGGATGAAAAGGGTGAACTTAAATCGATCCAAAACTTAGAAGAACAAGGTATAAGGATGAATTGGTTTTCATATGCACAAATACACTCAAGGTATGATGAAGATTCTAAAACGGAGGGATTTTATGATAAACAGACTGATTTAGATAAGATCTTAATGGGTACTGATGAGAAGGTGATTAAAAAATTATATGGTTATTTACTGGGAATGAAATTAGAGGAAGAACAAGTCAAAGAAACTATGATTGTTTGGGGGAAGAATTTTGGATATGGGATTGATTTGGAGAAATGGCAGAAATTGTGGTCTCAAAATTATAAAATGACAATGTCAACAGCATATAAAGAAAACTTGTATAAGATGTTTTACAGGTGGCACTTTCCTCCGACAAGAATAGCAAGAATGTTTAAGAACAAATCTGAAAAATGCTGGAAATGTCATCAGATACCCGGCTCGTATTACCATATGTGGTGGACTTGTGAGGATGCTAGAAAATATTGGACTATAATTCGCATGTGGTTGGAAAAAATGACAAAGAAACATATAGATTTGAAACCAGAGATCTTCTTATTGGGAATTTTACCTGATATATATAGTAAAGATTTGAAATACCTGATTGTAAATGTATTAACAGCGGCCAGGATTGTATTTGCTAAAAATTGGAAGAATGAGAAAATACCATTACAGGAAGAAATTATTAAGAAAATATTGGAATGTGCTGAGATGAGCAGATTGACATTTGAAATTAGAGAGCAAGAGGATAAACAATTTTACGAAATTTGGGATCTTTTTTATAAATGGCTAGATGATAAAATACGATAATAGAATATTTAGAATGCTAGATAGTAAGGAATATCTTTATTTTGTCATTATTTTGCTATTTGATATTATATTTATAAAGGATTTTTTAGGATTGATTTGATATGACTAGATGATTTGTTATAGAGTAAACTGGTTTAAAGTATTTAGCTCATTAAGCATAAATGATTAAAAATATAGTCAAAAATTTCTTTTTTTTAGTGATATTAGGATATATAAGTTTGGACTGACAATATGAGTTGTTATGTAACATAATTGTAATTGAGACTACAGAATGAATGCACAAAAATGATGAACCAACTGACACACTGGATGTATATATAAGATTTGATGTTTTTATGTTTTGTTTGTCTTGTTTGTTTGTAGAAAATTAATAAAAACTTTTTCAAAAAAAAAAAAAATCCTGCAATGTGGCCAATTCCGCTTCCAACAGGGAGTATATCAGACCCACTGACAATTTCGCATTGGGCAACAAGTCAATTGGACAGTCATATGATTGATGCGGATCTGCCTCCTTCTCTCCAAACACATCAGCAAAGTCCAACAACTCCGCAGGTAGATCCAAGTCTACGGGCGTAGCCACACTCCCTGCACAGGAGCGCAAGCAATGATTGGCACACTTCCTATCAAGAAATTGCACAGCTCCAGATGACCAGACAATCTGTGGATCATGGGCCTGTAACCACTCCAAAACCCAGCACCACTGGAAAATGAGGTACTGTGGCAACGTAGAATACGGCTTCCTCCACTGCTGCCCAATACACATGTGAAGGGGTTTGGTTGCAGCAACCACAGGTCCCAACGAAGGGGCCGACTACCAATCGTCTCCACCATTACTGGCAGGGACACCTGTTGCTGGGGAATGAACCACTGCTCAACAAAATGAGCGTCTATGAAATTAGCCATGGCCCCGAGTCAACCAAGGCTTGGATCTCTACTGCTCCCTGACCAGGCACAAACACACTTTCTGTCAGCACAAGATACTTCACCAATGATGACTGGGGCGAAGATGTCGAAAATGTCAAAGATGGTGAGGATGGCAAGGATGGTGAAGATGGCAGGCCTAGGGACTTTGAAACCCAACCTACAGACCCCCATAGGCTGGGCGTTACTTGTTTCCTGCCACCACTGTCATCGCTGCTGTGGGTGTCTTAACAGGACACAAAATGGCCTTGATTGCCACAATAGAGACATAACCCATCATGATGATACCTATCCTTTTCTGCTTGGATCAGGTGAGGGCGGGCAGCCCCTAACTGCATGGCTCTTCTGAAGGCACTTCCACCAAGGGTGCTGTCTCGCTGGGAACAGATGCAGTCTCTATCTGTCATCGCACCAATCGCTGCTAAAGCCTAGCATCAATACAAAGACACAGATCCAGGGTGCGAGGGCATTCAGTGCACATCAACTCGTCCAGGAACTCTAATGACAAACCCTCCTGGAACTGGTCTAACAGAGTGGCTTCATTCCATTTTACATCCTGGGTGACTACCCGAAAGCTAGCAATATAATCCATGAGTGAGCCATGCCCTTGTTTCAACTCTCTCAAACATCTGTTTGCTGTTTGGCTCTGAAAAGGGTCCTCAAACATGGCCTGGAATTGACAGCAAAATTCGGCATAATTGTCCAACACCCGGTTGGACTGGGTCAACAGAGGCCCAACGTGCTGCCCAACAGAGGCCCAACGTGCAGCCCAACGTGCTGCAAAGCCTGACAACAAACTAATCAAAAACCCCATCTTATCCCAGTCAGTGGAGAAGTCCTCTGGCCAAAGGCTCATATAAAGCTGGCATTGCCCCCAAAATGCTGGAAATTGGGCCAGTGAGCCATTAAATTTATCTGGCACCACTACCAGGCATTTACAGCGTGGCCAGACAGCTTGCATTTGTGCAACCTGTGCAGTCAAAAGAGCCACTTGCTGGCCTAACTGAGCATTGTCTGCTCTGAGCTGATTCATAGTCACCTGACAAAAAGCAGAAACAAGTTGAAGGGGTGGCTGGAAACAAAATGTGATGACCTGAGTGTACCACAAATGTAACAAAAACCAAAACATAAATAAATGTTCTTTAAAGCCTTCAACTTGGTTTCACTGTTCAATTGTTCACAGTTGGAGATTAAACTCTTTCCAAAATAACATTCCAAACAAAAGAAATACAGTCCAAATTCAAAGAGCAGATAACAAAGCAATAAAAAACCAAAAACAAACCGCACTGAAGAAAGTTCCACAACAGACCAGGATAATTAATTACGAACTTCAAGAAGATAACCAGATATAGTCCATTGGAAGAATGCCAACCAAGATAAACCTCATCCAGGAATAAAACACTATTTGTTTCCAGTGTTTCCTAGCACGCAGGTCCAAACTCTTATGCAGTTCTCACACCTGCATCCAATGAAGAGGATCAAGGCCCTCTCCTCCCAAGTAGGCCATGTCTTTCCCTTATCCTCTCCTTCCTGCGTGTCCTAGAATGGATAGGGGATTGGCCTGGGTCCTCCTCTGTCTGTTCAGGTGGCCTCTGCCCTTCCCCAGGCTCCTCCACAACCTCTGGAGCCACATTTCCACTGCCTATTGGCTGTTCCTCCTCTCCCTCAGAGTCAGTCTCCACCAGGGTTATGATAGTGAGTAAAATTCCTTTTCAAGTGTGAACTGATCACAAAAATCTTTAAAGACACCTTGGAAGCTTTCTTCTAAACAAGCCCAGTGGGCACAATACTTCTAAGTGATTCAACTTCACACTGCACAATCTTCCAGGGGGTAAGAACTTCCCTGTCACAAATTCCACAATATAATTGCTCCAAAGCAGAAATAATTAAACCACTGATCCCAACACATCAACTTGCAGCACCAGGTCTCAAGAAAAAGAAAGATTGCCTGATAGCAGTGATATGGCTGCAGCTTTCACAAAAGCACTCACTGATGATGCATGGTTTCGAGGGCACAACATGGACTGGCTTGGTTGGGAGAGAAATTATAGGTGCCAGCCAGCCAAAGACAAACTTATGCAAACTTTCATTCAAAGATAGCAGGATACTTTGGATTTGTAAAAACCCTGCATCTAATCAAGGGACAGTTCCTCAAAAAGGACATTGAAAGCTATGTGTCAAGTTCCTCTGTCTGTGCTTCAGCTAAGCAGAGACAAGGAAAGACTCCAGGACTTCTCCAAATGGTAGCCGAGCTGTCAGCACCCTGGAGAGAAATCTCTATAGATTTGATTGTGGAACTTCCCAAAAGTGTGGGAAACACAGTCATTTGGATGATGATAGATCTGTTTTCAAAACAGGTACATTTCATCCTATGCCTGAAAATACCATCAGCACGAATGTACGTGCCAAATTATTTTCACCACATTTCTGTTTCTGTTCACCACATTTCTAAGTGTGATGTCTCCTTCTTTCAGGGGGGCAAGTCATAACATCCTGAATGTGAACTGCTATCAACCTAGCATCTTGGAGTTCTCAAAACACCTTTGCAGCATATTATTGGCTGATGGACTTGGGTATCAGGGTGCAGTTTGAAGAGGAAAAAATAGCTTAATGCTTGTGCTGAACTTCAGATTCCAGCTGACTTCTCTGAAATCATTTCTCTCAGTAAAAGTTTCCTACAGTCTACTACTAAAAGTCTACTACTGTTTCAAGAGTAATGCTTTCCTGAGAAGATAACTGAGGCAGGTCCTTATAGTACTTTAGTCATATTAATGGTAATGTCTAGCACCCTTAACTACCCTGGTTCTCATTAATTAAAATGAGTAGAATTACAAAATGTTGTGACTTTTAATGCCAGAGATCCAGAAACCCTGGTCTTCTTAAGTGGAAACTGCAATAGTGAGATGGGCAGCATGTACATTAAAAAAAAGCCTAACTTTCAAATTTAGTTGCACTAATGTATCATAATAATGCAACTCTGACCATCTCTAATGGGAATTATAGGTTTTGCAGTTCAACAGTGCTTTCAAATTGGATTACTTTGCATTAGAGGTAGTTCTCTACTTATGACCACTATTAGTCCAAAATTTCTGTTGTCACGTAAGACAGTTGTTAAGAGAATTTTCTCCCATTTTATGATTTTGTTTGCTACCATGGTTAAATGAATCAATGAAGTTTTTAAATTAGCAACATAGTTGTTGAGTCAACTATTTCTTGAGCTGGCCTAACCTTAAAACAGAAAGATGTTAAATATGAAATTATGATGATTTCCGAGTAGAAAAGTCTTTTCCTAGTGCATCACAATAAATAAATGCTATTCATTTAATGGCTGATTGGGGGCATTGAAAGCATTGAACCAAGACTACTGTTTTCTTTTAATTAATAACAAAGTTAACAGCTATGCATCAGCCTAGATGAGGTTCAGAAGGATAGAACAATGCAGATGATTTTACAGTATCCTAACCTCTTTACTTGAATCTCTCCTCCAGAATTGATGATGGAAAGAACAAACTCCAACAACATATCTTCTAAGATAAAGAAGACATTAATATTACATACATGCTGATATAAAATCTTTACCACTGGTAAGGATTTTCAGTTGATCTGGATGAAAAATAGCTTCCTTGATAGCCATATCTGTCTTAGATATGTAGACAATCTGATCACATGATGCACCTTCAGGTTGATCATATTATTTTTCTTTAGGCTTTGTATAAAACATTTTGTAAGCCAACAAGAGAAGTAGCCAGGAACGAAATCCTAGGAAAAAGGCCTATTTGGTGCCTTGCTAAACCATATCTATTTAGCAGTTTATTGAACAACCCATTGGTTTTGTTTACATTCCACTGTATATGAAGTTGTAAATCATGTTCATAAACCACAGTGGCTAAGCTCATGTAATATACAAAGCTAAACAAGTTATAATAAGGTTCAATGTGTAATACAACCCAAGTGTCAAAACTAAACTCACATGTGCTAAGAAGTCAAAATGTGTTTTATCATATTTGACCAAGCCACAAATGTTATAGATTAGGACATAATTTAGATTAAGACATGATTTAGCAAGCATGGTTGTTGGGACATAAAGCATATTAAGCCAAAAATCAAACAAATTAGATTATAATTCAGTGCAGTTATCAATGCAGTGCAGTTATCTTATTTTAACACTATTGTTTGTTTAAAATACAGTTTGTATTGCCTTATTAAACTGATACTTGACAAGAATAAGGAAATCTTGCTGCAGTAATATCTAGCATTCTGGAAGATATTGTTTTTTTAAATTAAATCTGGGTGTAAGTTCTTCTCAGCCTTTCAGGAAACTGCCCATATTCTTCAAAATTAATTGTATTCTCATTATTTGTTGCCACATTTATGCAACTTACTGTGACAGAATTGTTCAATAGTAAGATTTTTTTATTTTATACATCAATAAACCATGGACATTCATGCATATTTTACTGTGATTCAAATAATTGCCCTCAAACCTAGTTGATGTAATTGAAAAACTAAAGTTTGCAATAATAACCAAATTAATTTTGGATTAAATTATTTTGTATTCAAGTAACTGTCAGGATTCCGGCAGTTATTTCAACTAAATCATGAGTCTCAAGCCACACTCCCAAAACTTCAAAGATTTACTGGAAGTCAACATGTCGGCATGACCTGGGTATAGCCGGCTCTGACACATGTAATTCACTGTCACCTTTGACCCTGCTTCCCCCCCACCAAATTAATCACTGGGTACCTGCATCCTGGCCTCTTCCATCACTCCCCAACATTGGGGGTACGTGGAGAGAAACTCAGGCAGCCATGGCAGAGGCCCCAAATTCTTGCTAATCATGTTTTCTATAAATGCTTTATAGTTGTCAGTAACGCCTAATTTGAAATAACGAATTAGGTCTCTTAGGCAAAGATGGAATGTTAACATTCTTTTTTTTATTTTTTTAAATTTTTTTTATTAATTTTCAAAGACAATAAAAAGACAAACAAAACATAAAGCATAAGAACATAAAACATCTTTTCTAAAAACTGCAAAACAAATAATGTATTTCATATTACTATATTTCATATTATTACTATTCCATATGTTCTTATCCAACATCATTAATCCTCGATAAACAAACATAAGCAAACAAAATACATAACATAAAAACATAAAACTTCTTTTTAGAAAGCGGCTTAACCCCGGGTTATAACTTTTTATACAGACATAAATCAAATTCATGCTCACCTTATATACTATTTCATATCTTCTCTTTTCACTCTCTTAATTCTATTTTATTTATTTAATCTCAATTTAAATAATTATACTTGTATCTTTTGTCCATTCTTTTTCAATTATCTATTTATCTTTTCTCTTTATCACAAACTTTTTCCTGTAATCACTGGTTGAAGTATGACAACTTTCTATTTTCCCCCCAAATTTAACACTTAAAATAATACATAGTTTCTATTCTGATTCTGCTTAGTACATTCTACATAACATTTTAAGATATAAAACATAATGATCTTATAATATATTCAAAATAATGTTCCATAACAAATTAATTAATTAAACTCTATTAATTAAATCTTAGGCATTTTACGCATTCCCTACAATATTCTATTAACACATATTTCAAATATGAATACTACAATACAATCTTACGTACTTTTGCAGAATCTCTTTTTAAATTATGTTTTACCCTTTATCTCTGAAAAAAACCCTGTTTATTAGCATCTTGTTTTAAGCCTTTATAACTTCCCTTCATTTTTTCCCTTCCTTCCACGTCAAATCTAGCCTTTTTACCCCCCCTCTCAATCTCCAGCCTTTTAATCTCCCCTCTCTGTTGTATTCCTCTCTTCTGTTGCTTTCTGACATTATATCGCTTTTTCAACTTATTTTTCCCTTTCTTGGTTGTTTTTTTAGAACTTAAATTCTCCATTTTTTTCCTTTTTACCCTTTTCTTTCTCATTTAAAATCATATGTCCATTAAAGATGGCTTCTTCTTCATCATCCCAGCCTTTTTCTTGTTGCATTTCCTGATAAGTAGAAATCGCCATTTCTAAGAAGCAAAGGATAGATCCAAAGGAGCTCTTGCCTTCTTCTTCTCTTAATTTTTCAAATTGCATTTTCAATTCTTCAACAGATACCATTGTAAAAAAAAAATTTAAACAAACCAAATGTTTTCTTAGTCTTTCAAATGATAGTTCACAAAAGTCCCAAAGTCATCAAGCAATCAAAGTCAGCACAATCAGCACAGTCTGTTTCATTTAACACTTTCTTCTACTTTCTCTTCCTGGGGTAGCATTCAATTACACAATTCCAAGGTATTTTTTGGAAGTTTTATTGCAATTTAATCTTATAAAACTCCAAGCAATCTCCTTCAACAAACGTTAATATAAATCATTTGCTTCTCTTCCTTCCCACTTAAAACAAAAAGATTTTAATTTTTAAATGTCAGTGTTTAGAAATCTAATGTCCCCTTGGCTTTAATTTTCAAAGTTATCTTCTGCTGCCAAAGCGGGTATTTCCGATTTCCATCTGCTGTCTCCATGGGGAAGTGAGGAGAAAAAAAAAACCAAAAACCTTTCCCTTACTTTCCACCGCAGCTTAACGATCTTCTGGGAAATAATATATCACTTAAAAAGCCAAAGTTCCAGGGTATTCAGATGTTAATTGTCCTCCCGGTTCAGCCAAAAGCCTTCTTTCTTCACTTCCTCTTGCACAAAACTTGTCCGGCTGAGAGGTTCTTTGTGACGGCCATTGCTGACCGTCACTCCACCACCTTTGGAAAAGGGAGTTGAGCCGGCTAGGGAAGGGGGGTGCGATATCCCCCGATCCCTGCCTGGATCTCCCTTCTCTTCAATTATCCCTACAGGATAACTATAGCCTCCCAATCCAATTGGATCGAAGGCACTCCAGCAGCGAGCGCAGCAGGGATTGCGCAAAAACGCGAATTCCTGCTGCCTCCGAAGCCTGACAAACCGGAACTTGGAATGTTAACATTCTTATTAACTCAGAGATTATAGGAACCAGGGAAAAGCAGTTTAACCATAGTGGTCGAGTGTTGAATCGAATTGCTCTGCTCCAGTCATTTGAGTTGCTAGAATCTGAAATCATGGTACTAAGGGACTATGTTCAAACTATGCATCCTCCAATGAAAGAATTTGAACAATGGCTGAATACAGTAAAGACATCTAGACCTTATTGCTGAGAACTGATAATCAGTGTTAAGCCTGGGTTCCCCAACCAGGGTTAAGGAGACAAGCTAAACAGAATGTGCAGTGTTAGTCAGATAGGCACACAGATAAATGAGTGAGCTATGTTTGTATGTTTATTAACATACAGTAAAAATAACAGATACGCTTGTGCTATCAAAAATATGGTTTATTCCATTATGAGTTCATAGCATAGTCAAAATAACAGTTCATTAGTCATGTATCATTTAGTCAGTCCATTCAAGGATATTCAGTTAGCAAAGTCCGTGTGGAATATCCTATGTCAGTTCACTTACAAATCAGTCCTTTGTCTCTCTCCCATTTGAGTAACGCAGTCTTGAGTCCATGCAGTAATTAGGGATCATCAAAGCCAGAGAGAGAGCAAGCTGTCATCTTGCTTCTTTTAAAGTGCTTTCACAACCACTCCCTTAATTACATTCCTATATTTAAAGTTGCAGACACTTTAACTTATAAACTATGATAACATATTTATTATTTTACCTAAACCAGTTAGGGTAAACAATGTTATCCCTAACATTCTCCCCTTTTAGGAAATAATAATAAATATAACTATTTACATCTTTAAATCATATTAGTTACAACTAACTCTCTTTAAACTTAATTACTCCTTGAGCTTTTGTAAATTGGTCTGCAATGTTTTCTTCCGTCATGCAGTATTTCAATTTAATTAGCCCATTCTTCACAGATTCTCTAACATTTAAGTATCTTAAATCAGTATGCTTTGATCTAGTTTTTACAGCAATACTAGTAGCTAACTTTATGGCTGCCTGGTTGTCCTTGTACACAATAATGGAATCTTTAACAGTTATACCCATGTCTAATAATAATTGTTTGTACAGAATAGTGCATAGTAATGACAGACATGAAAATTCTGCTTCCATTGTGGACAAGCTGATATGCTGTTGTCTGATTGACCTCCACCCTATTAGTGTCTTACCAAATAATATCGCCATCCCAGATGTTGATTTTCTAGTGTTTATGTCAGTTGCAAAACTTGCATCTGCATAGGCACTAAGACTCAAATCACCCTTTGGTTCTATATACAATGCATGGTTCATTGTTCCTTTAAGATATCTTAAAATTCTCTTTAATGATTGCCAATGACATTGATGTGTATCCGAATTAAAACGTGCCAGCTGATTAACACTATAAGCTATATCTGGCCTTGACCAATTGCTTATATATGATAAGCTACCAATCAAAGATTGATATATGGACTTATCAAATTTGGGACTTTGATCATCAGTTTGGCAAACTTCCTGACTCATTGGAGTCTTTGCCGTTTTACAAAGTTCCATTTTATACGTTTTAATTAATTGGCAAATTTTATCTTCTTGAGATATCTTAAATCCATTTTTTTGTTTTGTTAATTGTCAATACTAGATACCTTTTAATTTCACCTAAATGCTTTAATTTTATCTTTTTGGCTAATAATGATATAATCTCATTAGCTTCATTATTAGTCTTAGTTATCAAAGCAATATCATCTGTAAATAATAACAATAATGACACCGTTCCATTATTTGCTCTTTTAAACACACATGGATCTGCTAAACCAGATTTAAAACCTATATTGTTTAATTCTTTCACAATATATTGTTTCCACTCAAAGCCAGATTGTTTCAACCCGTAAAGACTCTTTTTGAGTTTCCAACAATCATTACAATTTACTTTATTATCTTTTATAATAATTGGCTTTTTCAAATATATAGTGTGCTGCAAAGGTGCATGCAGATAAGCAGTTTCTACATCTAAATGGTTAATGACATACCCGTATATACTCGAGTATAAGTCGACCTGAATATAAGCTGAGGCACCCAATTTTACCACAAAAAACTGGGAAAACTTATTGACTCGAGTATAAGTCGAGGGTGGGAAATGCAGCAGCTACTGGTAAATTTCAAAAATAAAAATAGATACTAATAAAATTACATTAATTGAGGCATCAGTAGATTAAATGTTTTTGAATATTTATTTCAAAGAAAAACAGATTAATCAATTTGGGAAACGATCTCACTATCATGAAAGGTTTAATTGATTCACTAACCCAAAAGAAGATGACGATGACAGTGGGAGGCAGGAGTCGCTCTCTCCCTTGCAAGAAAAAAGCAAGAGCCGTTCTTATGATCTCTCTCTCTCTCTCTCTCCCCGTAATACAGTCAAGCCCTTTCCAGCACGCGCGATCTGCCGCCGCCGCTTTGCACCCTGCAAATGCAAAATCCCGGGGTTTTTGCATTTGCAAGGTGCAAAGCGGCGGGGGCGGATCCCGTGTGCTGGAAAGGGCTTGACTGTATTACGGGGAAAGAGAGAGAGATCATAAGAACGGCTCTTGCTTTTTTCTTGCAAGGGAGAGAGTGACTTCTGCCTCCCACTGTCATCGACATCTTCTTTTGGGTTAGTGAATCAATTAATTTGGGAAATGATCTCACTATTATGAAAGTCAGTGTTCTCTGCCAGTGGAGCATTTGGAAGAAAATGCCCCGCGGCATATCCACGCGCGTGTAAGGGGAATCAGAAATCCCCACGTTCAATGCCTAGCACAGCAGAAGAGAAAACGCAGCTGTGAGCAAATACTAGGAAAACCTGATTGATCAGAAGGAAGGAGGCAAAAGAGGGAAGGGTGGTGGTGGATGGAGGTCCCACTGGTATTTGTGAAACACTTGGTCGGCAGTGCTTAAAGTCAACGTCCTCGCTCCCACCTACCTAAAGCCACGAAGTCCCCCAATTGCGCAGCCCAGAATCGCCCTCCCCTTGGGGTAGCAATGACGCCCGGTATTTCCCGAGATGAAGCTCCGCCATGCAATGAAAGCACCCTGGCTCTAGGCTCACGGGTTCAGAAAACAACGCGAGGCGAGGTTGCTTCGGCTCCGCTCAGCTTCGTTTCCTAGCAGCTTTCAGTCCACTCGGGAGGAGGGGGAGGAGGTGGTGGCGGTAGCTTGCGTTGTTTTCTGAGCTCTAGGCCACCACCTCCTCCCCCTCCTCCCGAGTGGACTGAAAGCAGCTAGGAAACGAAGTTCAGCGGAGCCAAAGCGACCTCGCCTCGCATTGTTTTCTGAGCTCTAGGCTCCGCTCAGCTTCGTTTCCTAACTGCTTTCAGTCTGCTCAAGAGGAGGGGGAGGAGGTGGTGGCCTAGAGCTCAGAAAACAACGCAAGCTGCCGCCACCACCTCCTCCTCCCAAGCGGACTGAAAGCTGCTAGGAAACGAAGCTGAGCGGAACCGAAGCGACCTCGCCTCGCGTTGTTTTCTGAGCTCTAGGCTCAGCTCAGCTTCATATCCTAGCTGCTTTCAGTCCGCTCGGGAGGAGGGGGAGGAGGTGGTGACCTAGAGCTCAGAAAACAATGCAACCTGCCACCACTACCTCCTCCCCCTCCTCCCGACCGGACTGAAAGCTGCTAGGAAACGAAGCTGAGCTGAGCCTAGAGCTCAGAAAACAACGCGAGGTGAGGCCGCTTTGGTTCCACTCAGCTTCGTTTCCTAGCTGCTTTCAGTCCGCTCGGGAGGAGGGGGAGGAGGTGGTGGCCTAGAGCTCAGAAAACAATGCAAGCTGCCGCCACCACCTCCTCCCCCTCCTCCCGAGCGGACTGAAAGCTGCTAGGAAACGAAGCTGAGCTGAGCCTAGAGCTCAGAAAACAATGCAAGCTGCTGTCACCACCTCCTCCCCCTCCTCCTGAGCGGACTGAAAGCTGCTAGGAAACGAAGCTGAGCGGAACTGAAGCGACCTCGCCTCGCGTTGTTTTCTGAGCTCTAGGCTCAGCTCAGCTTCATTTCCTAGCTGCTTTCAGTCCGCTCGGGAGGAGGGGGAGGAGGTGGTGGCCTAGAGCTCAGAAAACAACGCAAGCTGCCGCCACTACCTCCTACCCCTCCTCCCGAGCGGACTGAAAGCAGCTAGGAAACGAAGCTGAGCTGAGCCTAGAGCTCAGAAAACAATGCAAGGCGAGGTCGCTTCGGCTCCGCTGAGCTTTGTTTCCTAGCTGCTTTCAGTCCGCTCGGGAGGAGGGGGAGGAGGTGGTGGCCTAGAGCTCAGAAAACAACACAAGCTGCCGCCACCACCTCCTCCCCCTCCTCCCGAGCGGACTGAAAGCAGCTAGGAAACGAAGCTCAGCGGAGCCGAAGCGACCTCGCCTCGCATTGTTTTCTGAGCCTAGAGCCAGGGCGCTTTCATTGCACGGTGGAGGTTCTTGTCTTGGGAAACACCGGGCGTCTTTGCTGCCCCCTGAGGGGAGGGAAATTCTGGGCTGCACGATTGGGGGACTTCATCGCTTTGGGTGGGTGGGTGGGTGGATGGGAGCGAGGATGGACGGAGTCCATGAAGTGGGGCTTGCCTGCAGGAAAGCAGCTGCCCAGCTCCGGAGCACCACACCATTTTTTTTTTCAGAGGGGAATCTGACTCGAGTATAAGCTGAGGGCGGTTTTTTCAGCACAAAAAATGGGCTGAAAAACTCGGCTTATACTCGAGTATATACGGTAGTTTTTCTTAGCTGCCCACACTAAAGCTGCTCTCAAAGATGTTGCTTTAAGGCTTGGTGCAAAAACTTCATCATAATCAGATGCAGTTTGATTAAATCCTTGAGCTACCAACCTAGCTTTAGGGGTAATAGTCCCATCATTTCCAGTTTTTACTTTAAATATCCATTTGAACCCAATGGATTTTTCTCCTGGAGGTAATTTAGCATCTTCATATACTTTCATTACTTTTAATGAATTTAGTTCTTTTTCCATTGCCTTTTGCCAATTCTCCTGATCCTTAGCAGGATACATCTTAAGTTCATCTATACTAGTTGGAACTTTAGTTACTTGGCAAACTATACTTGCTTGATATCTATCAGGTGGTCTAGTTACACGTGTAGTATGTCTAGGTATTACAGGACTTACAGGTGGTCTTTCATTTATTAACTCTTCTTGATTATCTAACTCTTCCTGATCAACTGTTTCCTCTTGTTCTGGTCCTATTTGCTCTTCGTGGACTTCTTTAATTGGACTTTTCTTATAACTAGTCTGATCTTTTTGCCTTTTGTAGAGTTCAATAATTACTTCATTATTTAAATCTTGCTCTAATCTATTCCATCCTACATGTTCTAGGAATTTAGCACTAGCACTGGTGTAAACTCTAGATGTACCTGGTTCCCAGAATATATAAGATCTATGATTAGATTCATATCCTACAAAAAATAATCTTTTAGCTCTATGCTGTTCTTTGTGTCTGAGTTGTGTGGGGATATGCACCCATGCTGGTGCTCCAAATGTGTGCATGTAACTTAAATCAGGTTTTGTATCATGCCACAGTGTGAATGGTAATTCACCTGTTGTTGAATTAACAACATTATTTAATATATGATTACCACACATTATTGCTTCTCCCCATAAATTGTCAGGTAATCCTGAATCAGACATCATAGTTCGTGCCATTGACTGTAGTGTTTGGCCTTGTTTCTCTATAAAGGCATTATATTGTGGCCTATATGGTGCAGACTTTTTATGTTGAATACCTAACATTCTAAGTCTATTCTGGAATTTATTATTTGTAAATTCCATACCATTATCTGTTATAAGAGTTACTAATTTCTTTTTAGTTTTCCTTTCTGCAAATTTTATCCAATTAAAGAGATTTAGATACGTTTCAGTTTTGCTCTTCATTAAATAGCAAAACCCATATCTAGAATAGTGGTCCATTATACTTAGTATGTATCGAGCTCCTCCTACACTTGGTTTTTTCGGACCTATTAAATCAGCAAATACTACTTCTAAAGGCTCTTTGGTAGTAAATCCATCAACTCTATTAGCCGGTTTGACCTTGCTCTTGCTTTGATTGCAAATAGAACATTGCAAATACTTATTACAAGGTTTCAAACTTATTCCCTTAGATAATTCAACAGTTTTCTTAAGCATTTTAAAATTTAAATGCCCTAGCCTTCAGTGTAACAAGGGAATACATTCATCATGAGGTTTCTTATTATCATAAACTGTGTTAGCCACCTCTAAACCATTATCATTTAACACATATAATTCACCTCTTAAAGATGCAGTAATTCTCTTATCTTCTTTCTCAATTATGTAGTTATCTCCTTTAAATGTAACTACATATCCTAGTTTAACCAAAAATTCTAACTGAAATTAAATTAAACTTAATTTGTGGTACATATAACATTTTTACATTCTCTTTTATGAAAGAACAATATGCTATACCTTGACCTTTAGCTTTCAGTTTCTAGCCATTGGCTAACGATATCTGCTGTGTACTCTTGGACATTTTAATAAAAATTCTGTTATCATTTGTTATACAGTGGGATGCTCCACTGTCAACCACCCATAAATTATTTTTTACAGCTCCGTTAGTATACATGGCTAACTCTAAATTTTTATTTATCTTTTGATGACTTAGTATTCTGGCCAGCATTCTGGCGCTTTGTTTTTTTACAAAATCTTGCCAAATGTCCTCTTCCTCCACAATTAAAACACTTTTTAATTGCGTATGCAGTAGGAGATTTATTATCTTCTTTTTGAGGTTGCCCCCTCCTTAACTGATCTCTTTCAAGTCTTCTTCTGGCCTCTTCAATCAATCTGCCAGTTATATCAGTTAAAGTTAAACTTTCCTTAGGCAATATTTCAAGGGAAGTGACGTAGTTGTCATAACTTTCATCTAGTGAAGATAGAATTATGTAGACTTGGTGTAGTTCAGAGAAAATAAGCTCTTTCTCGTGCAGTTCTTGAAAAATGCTTTTTATAGAATTCAAATGACTCAGCATATCACCATTCGTCTGGAGATGCGTCCTGAAAAGCTTCCGTGTTAGATTTATGTGAGCACCAACGTTATCTCGGACATAAATCCTTTTCAGCTTCTGCCAACACCCAACAGCTGTTTGCTCTCCATGGATATGAACAAGTTGCTGGTCAGACAGTGTTAGTCCTATTATGCAAATAGCTTGTTCATTTTTCTGCATAAAAGCTGATCTTCATCATCCTCTGGATCCCATTCCTCTACATTTGGTGGATTTTCAATTATGTTCCACAGACCTTCTCTTCGTAGAAGTAGACTACATTTCATAGACCATGATACATTGTTTGTTCCATCCAGCTTGGATATAAGGGACAAACTTTGTAAATTGACTTGTGCCATCTTTTCTTTATATGGATATAAAACTATAATTAATAAAACACAGCTGTCTGTTTACTGTAATGTATAACAACACAAACTCTCACTTTTTACATAAATCTGTTTTATCCTAATTAAACTGACTTTGCAGCCTCTGGGCCCATAACCAGTGTTAAGCCTGGGTTCCCCAACCAGGGTTAAGGAGACAAGCTAAACAGAATGTGCAGCGTTAGTCAGATAGGCACACAGATAAATGAGCGAGCTATGTTTGTATGTTTATTAACATACAGTAAAAATAACAGATACGCTTGTGCTATCAAAAATATGGTTTATTCCATCATGAGTTCATAGCATAGTCAAAATAACAGTCCATTAGTCATGTATCATTTAGTCAGTCCATTCAAGGATATTCAGTTAGCAAAGTCCGTGTAGAATATCCTATGTCAGTTCACTTACAAATCAATCTTTTGTCTCTCTCCCGTTCGAGTAACGCAGTCTTGAGTCCATGCAGTAATTTGGGATCATCAAAGCCAGAGAGAGAGCAAGCTGTCGTCTTGCTTCTTTTAAAGTGCTTTCACAACCACTCCCTTAATGACATTCCTATATTTAAAGTTGCAGACACTTTAACTTATAAACTATGATAACATATTTATTATTTTACCTAAACCAGTTAGGGTAAACAATGTTATCCCTAACAATTAGGGAATACAGATAAATAATCAGAGTTGGAAGGAACCTTGTAGGTCATCTAATCCAACCTACCCACCCAAGCAGGAGACCCTACACCATTTCTGACAAATGGCAGTCCAATCTCTTCTTGAAAGTCTCAAGTGATGGTGATCCCACAACTTCCAAGGGCAAGCCGTTCCATTGGTTGATTGTTCTCACTGTCAGAAAGTTTTTCCTTATTTCCAGGTGAAATCTCTCCTTGTTCAGTTTCCATCCATTATTCATTGTCTGGTCTACAGGTGCTTTAGAAAATAGCTTGACCTCTTCCTCTCTGTGGCAGCCCCTCAAATATTGGAGCTCTGCTATCATGTCTCCCCTGATCCTTCTTTTCACTAGACTAGCCATGCCTAGTTCCTGTAAACGTTCTTCATATGTTTTAATCTCCAGTCCCCTAATCATCCTGGTTTCTCTTCTCTGCACTTTTTCTAGAGCCTCAACATCTTTTTTATAGTGTGGTGACTAAAACTGGATTCAGTACTCTAGGTGTGGTCTTACTGAGGCTTTATAGAGTGGTATTAGCACCTCATGTTGGAGAAAACCCTGGAAATTGTCCAACAATGGGCTATCTTGAACTAACAAGGGAGTAGCCCATTTGGCAGCCTGCCCAGTTAATAAACTGATCATAAATCCTACCTTGGCCCGGTCGTTTGGGAAGTCTTCAGGCCTCAGAGAGATAAACAATTGGCACTGACCCATAAATGCCGAGAACATGTCCATTAGCCCAGAAAATTTCTCCGGCACGGAGACCGGGCTTTTTCTCAAGGGAGGGGCAGGGGGAGCAGCAGCAGGACTTTGTAAGCTAGAAACATAATTCAGCAGTTGTGTCACCTGATTCTGAAGAGACACATTACTTTGAAGTAACTGATTAATCTGCTGTTGTTGCTGCTCTACCAAATGCTGCAGTTGGTTTAAATCCATCGTGCTTTAAAGATGGTTTTTTTGTAGGTCAGGAACAATAATGTTATGACTCCCCTTCAAAACTCAAGTGAGCAAAACAGAAAGCAGCCGTTTCAAAAGTAAATCCAAACAGAAAATAGTCTCACAAGATAACGGCTGTCATAAATCACAATCCACAGCAGCAAACACCGCTCTATTCGGCATACCAGTCCCAGCAAACAATCTTAAGCCTCAGAGCCTCTGCTGTAAAATCCTCACTCATTCAGTCACTTTGTTCCTGACAAATTTTCCCAACCCAGCTGTGTCCTTTTATACTCATTGAGGCAACGTGCTACTTTCCCTAATCAGCGTCTGGCTTGCCTCCCCCCAACTTGACGTCTCAGTCTCCTCCTAATTCTAGCATCAAGCCACGATCTGTCAACTTCCCCACTCGACGCCTCTGATTCATTTTGTGGATCAAATGCTGGCATGAATGAGGTCAGATTCATTTTGTGGATCAGATGCTGGCATGAATGAGGTTCTGGCGAAGAGTGTCTGTCAGATAAACTCTGATCCCCCTGGCTCACATCTGTGTCTTCTTATAATTCAGACTCCACATTCACAGCAGGCTCCAGTCTTTCATCATCAGAGTCATCAGAGTCAAAACTCACAGCAGGATCGATCCTTTCAGTCACAACACTATCCCTCACCACAGGGCCTTCCCCCGAGTCTGACGATCAGGATGTGGTTTTGAAGGGAATTGTGCATGATATATGCGAATAAGATCTGGGGCATGCACCTTGGATACATCCTGCCAAGAGCGAATCTCCATTTCATTTTCCAGTCTTCCCACAAAGTACTGGAATCGTCCCTTTAACCATCATGAATCATAAATTCCGACCACTGTAGTATCCGTAACAGGTTCAGTGCTGAGCCTGGATGGAGAACCTGTATCTTCTGGAGAATGGAGAGTACACGATGGAGTGTCAGGTACTAACAGGGAGCGATGAAAAACAGGGTGAATGCGCATGGAGCGTGGTAAAGTGAGTCGATAAGCCACCAGATTAATAACTGCCTCGATAGGGAAGGGACCAATAAAGCGATGATCCAACTTCCTAATCAGACGATCGACCCGAAGATGTTTCGTTGACAACCACACCTTGTATCCCACAGCCAATGGAGGCATCTCTCAACGCAAATGATCTGCGAAATGCTTATAATCTGCTTTCGCTCGTTCCGATTGTCTGGAAATTAATTGATGCACTGCATATAACTCCGACAAAAATTCTTGTTCCTCCAGAACTGGAGAATCCACGATTGACAGGGGAAAAAACCTCGGATGATAACCCACATTGACATAAAAAGGCGTCATGTGGGTGGAGGTGTGCCGAGAATTATTAAAGGCAAACTCTGCCAATGGAAGATAGGTCACCCAGTTGTTTTGTCGTTGATTTACAAAACATCTGAGGTATTGGGCGAGGATGCAAATTAGCTTCTCAGTCCCGCCATCGGTTTCCGGATGATGTGCCGACGCTAAACATACTTGTACTCGTAGAGCATTCATTAGACTTTTCCAGAATTGAGCGGTGAACTGAACACTGCAATCTGAAACAACTCTGTCCGGTAAGCCATGTAAACGGAACACGTGTTGTATGAAAAGCCGGGCAGTAACACGAGCCGAAGGTAATCTCCTACACAGGACGAAATGGGCCATCTTAGTGAGCATGTCAACCACCACGAGCACCGTCGTATAACCTGATGAAAGGGGCAAGTGCATTAGAAAGTCCACGGAAATCGCTCTCCATGGTCTGCTTGGAGTCGGCAGTAATTGAAGAAGTCCAGGAGGTGCACCCGATGCCGCTTTCACTTGTCGACATTGTATGCAAGAAGCGACATAGGAAGACACATCGTGTCGAACCCGAGGCCACCAAAAAGTCCGGGTGACCAAGTGCAGGGTTTTGTGAAAACCAAAATGACCAGCAGCGGGATTGTCATGACATTGCATCATGATGAGGGCTTTAAGCGTCCTAGTGGGTACGTACAATAAGTCTCGATGTCTTAACAAGCCCTCTTCAAAGGACCATGGGGAATCAGGTCCAACTTCCCCACTTCTCTGCTGCATCCATGCGTCCAATCGCTGCGCCTCCCGTATTTGAACCCGTAAATCCACCGGATCTTGAAGTACAGCCAAGGATTCCGGTGGCAACACCGTTCGTGGAGGAAGAGGATCCTCAGGACCGATATACTCGGGCTTCCGAGACAATGCATCTGCCCTCTGGTTCTGTCCACTTGGAACATAAGTAACGGAGAAATTGAACCTGGCAAAAAACAACGACCACCGAATTTGTCGTTGGTTCAATTTCTTAGATGTGGATAAATGTTCCAAGTTTCGATGATCCGTCCGAACCTCTACCTTGTGCCGAGCCCCCTCCAAATGATGTCTCCAAGTTTCAAATGCAGCCTTAATAGCCAACAACTCCTTTTCCCAGATGGTGTAGTTGCGCTCTGAAGCTGTGAGCTTCAAAGCTTGTAACAATGCTGCTCCAATAGCTACATTAGAGGCATCTGTCTCGACCACAAATGGACGATTCGGATCAGGATGCCTTAATATCGGATTGGCCACAAATGCTTTCTTTAAAATTTCAAAAGCCTGTTGTTGCAGGGAAGGCCCAAACGGGACCTTCTTACAGAGGAGCTGAGTTATGGGGTCCATTACTTTAGCAAAGTCCGGGATAAAAGTCCGATAGTAGTTGGCGAATCCCAAAAGACATTGTACGTCCTTGACTCGACGAGGAGCTTCCCAACTACACAATGCCTCAACCTTTTTAGGGTCCATAGCAATGCCCTCGGGAGAAATGATGTGCCCTAAAAACTCTATCAACGACTGAAAAAAGAAACACTTCTACAGTTTCGCATAGAGTTTATGCTCCCAAAGACGCTGAAGCACTTGGCGAACCTGCTGAAGGTGGTGATCTCTGGACCGGGAGTAAATTAAAATGTCATCCAAATACACCATGACAAACCTATCCAGCATGTCCCGGAAAATGTCGTTCATCAAATGCTGGAATACAGCAGGAGTGTTGGTTAAACTAAGTGGCATGACGGTGTACTCGAAATGACCATAACGAGTGCCAAACGCCGTCTTCCACTCATCCCCCTTGCGTGTCCAAACCAGGTTGTAGGCCCAACGCAGATCAAGTTTAGTGAAGATAGTAGCCTCCCACAACCGCTCCATCAATTCTGAAATAAGTGGCAGAGGATAGCTATTCCTCATGGTGATAGAGTTTAACTGTCGATAATCACAGCAAAGGCGAAGTTCTCCCGACTTCTTTTTAACAAAAAGAACAGGAGCCGAAAGAGGGGACGACGAAGGTCGAATAAATCCCCGAGCTAAGCTTTTATCCAAAAACTCTCGGAGTGCAACCAACTTGGGCTCCGACATGGAGTATAAACTTCCCTTTGGCAATGGAGCATCCGGTATCAAGTCTATGGGACAATCATAGGCACGATGAGGTGGTAAGCGGTCTGCCTCCTGTTCACTGAAAAGTCTGACAGCTCCAAAGGAATTGAGACAGCAGGAGCGGCGATTTTTTGGCCAGGGCAGACATGCCTCAGGTGGTCCACACATTGTAGGCTTGGAAAAGAAATGGCGTTCTGCACCCAAGCCACCAACAGATCGTGCAACTGCAGCCAGGATACTCAGAGCAACAAAAAGAGATGGAGGTTCGAGGTGACATAAAAACTTATTGCCTCCTCATGATCCCCAATCAGCATACGCACTGGTTGAGTGGCGAAACAAATGGCCCAGACTTGAGTTCACGCCCATCTACGGTTTCCACCTTCATGGGGGGATTTACAGGAATCAACGGAATTCCAAAATGTTCAACAAAAGCAGAGTCCATAAAGCTGGTTGTAGCCCCTGAATCCATCAGCGCAAGGGCGGGAATTCCCTCCTTCTGGGACTGCAGGAATATACAAGTGTCCAAAAGTAAATGCTGAGGAGGGCTAGGATTTACTTCGGCAATTTGGGGTGGGGGTGTAGGACGTGACCAACCTCGGGTTTCCCCGAGGTTGGGCCTACCCCATTTCCCGATGGGCCAAGAGTGGTTTCAGGCACAGGTCTGCGAGTCCCCCTCCGAGTGCAGGAATTTGCAAAATGTCCTGGACCCCTGCAATAAAGGCACAAGCCTTCTTGGAACCTTCTTGAACGTTCTCACACCGTTAAGCGAGAGTGGAGTGCGCCTATCTCCATTGGCTCCTCAGCCTTAACTGTGGGTTGGAAAACTCTCGGTGGCATGGTATGTGTGCAAGAAAACAAAGGTGGTTCCACAAAGGGCCATTTTCTTCCACGTTGCTGTAAACGAGCTTCAATACGTAAGCACTGGATTATCAATGCATCCAAAGTTGAAGCCCGCTCTGTATGGACTAGATCATCCTTGATGGCATCAGACAAGCCTTCCTGGAATGCAGCCATATGAGCCGGTTTGTTCCAGTTAGAGTCCATACACAGCAAACGAAAGTCTGCAACATATTCCTGCAGGGGACGTTTCCCCTGGTTAATGTCCCTTAACCGCCTGTCCACAGTTTGTAACTTTATTGGGTTCTCAAACATAATCCTCATCTGTTGAGAAAACCCTGGAAATTGTCCAACAATGGGCTATCTTGAACTAACAAGGGAGTAGCCCATTTGGCAGCCTGCCCAGTTAATAAACTGATCATAAATCCTACCTTGGCCCGGTCGTTTGGGAAGTCTTCAGGCCTCAGAGAGATAAACAATTGGCACTGACCCATAAATGCCGAGAACATGTCCATTAGCCCAGAAAATTTCTCCGGCACGGAGACCGGGCTTTTTCTCAAGGGAGGGGCAGGGGGAGCAGCAGCAGGACTTTGTAAGCTAGAAACATAATTCAGCAGTTGTGTCACCTGATTCTGAAGAGACACATTACTTTGAAGTAACTGATTAATCTGCTGTTGTTGCTGCTCTACCAAATGCTGCAGTTGGTTTAAATCCATCGTGCTTTAAAGATGGTTTTTTTGTAGGTCAGGAACAATAATGTTATGACTCCCCTTCAAAACTCAAGCGAGCAAAACAGAAAGCAGCCATTTCAAAAGTAAATCCAAACAGAAAATAGTCTCACAAGATAACGGCTGTCATAAATCACAATCCACAGCAGCAAACACCACTCTATTCAGCATACCAGTCCCAGCAAACAATCTTAAGCCTCAGAGCCTCTGCTGTAAAATCCTCACTCATTCAGTCACTTTGTTCCTGACAAATTTTCCCAACCCAGCTGTGTCCTTTTATACTCATTGAGGCAACGTGCTACTTTCCCTAATCAGCGTCTGGCTTGCCTCCCCCCAACTTGACGTCTCAGTCTCCTCCTAGTTCTAGCATCAAGCCATGATTTGTCAACTTCCCCATTCGACACCTCTGATTCATTTTGTGGATCAGATGCTGGCATGAATGAGGTCTCAGGTTCTGGCAAAGAGTGTCTGTCAGATAACCTCTCATCCCCCTGGCTCACATCTGTGTCTTCTAATAATTCAGACTCCACATTCACAGCAGGCTCTAGTCTTTCATCATCAGAGTCATCAGAGTCAAAACTCACAGCAGGATCGATCCTTTCAGTCACAATATATATATATATATATATATATATATATATATATATATATATATATATATATATATATATATATATATATATATATGATCCTTTCTAATATATTGATACATTGATTACAATTGGGGCTTAGATGTAATGGGAACTATCCCAAAGCTTACTGGGTGAAAAGAAGAAACAAATACTTCTTGTCCCTTCTTTTAATGGGAGAGTAAATACCTTGCCTATGAATCCATATACCTATGTCCATTTAATGTGTATTATGCTCAGTTTGCAACATTTTCAAACCTACACAATAGTTTTAAGCTTTTATAATTTTATTATTTTATTACACTGATATCCCAACAATTGATTTCATAGAAATCAATACAATATACATACATAATACCCCTGCCTCTTATTTTTCCCACAGCAGCCTTATGTGGTGGGTTGAACTGAGAAAGAATCAATGGCGCAAAGTTCCTTAGCCATTTTTCATGCTTAAGAGAGGACTAAAACTCACCACTTCCCTGTTTCTAGTCTAGCAACTTAACCACTACACAAAATTGGCTCTCCTGGTGATAACCTAATTTTTAAAATGTATTTGTCTAGGCATGATGTTCTGGAAGGAGATCAAAATAGGGATCTGAAAGAGAAATGGACAGAGAAAATATGAACATGAACAATGTGAATTTCAAGGCTCTCCAAATGCATTCTGCCTTGCTGGTAAGAGGACACAGATACTAAGAACCAACTGTAGAACCTTACTGAAGGGTGGTATTTTCCCAACCAAACCTTTCTTTTTTTCTGGTGTATAGATGCTTGCCACATCTTGAAGATTAGATTCCTCCCTTTTGTTCAAATAAATTGCACAAGCAATTCCCACAAAGATCTCATAACAATTCTGGTTTCACAAAAGCAATTTAAGCATAAGATCTGGATAATGGATTAACATATTTCTGTAATAGCAATAGACAGGAAAATATGCCACAATGGTTTTGAGGTGGGTAGTAGCTATAATCATACAATCCATAATCTTTGGCCAGGAAACAAATTATATTGCACTTACCTTCTCCACCCTAGAGCAAAGAAGGAGATATTATGTAAATGACAATCATGATTTTATTTATTTATTTAGGAGATTTATATTCCACCTATTTGCACATGGTGACTCAAGGCGGCTCACAAGAATATAAAAACATATAAAAACAATAAAACTAAAAAAAGAGAGAATCATATAATAAATATAATAATAAAATAAAATAACCCCCACCTCTGTCCCAGTGAAACACATCACACAAGCCATTTAATGGGCTCTATCCCATTCTGACTTCCCCAGGCCCACTGGCAGGACCAGGTCTTCAGCACCTTCTGGAAAAGTGTCAGTGGGGGGCCATTCTAATCTCTGGGGGAAGAGAGAGGGAGTAGGCCCTTCTTCTGGTTCCACCAGGTGATGAGATTCCTTGCCTGCCTGCTCTGGTGGGTCAGGTACATGTGACTGGCAAGAGATGGTCTCTCAGATAACCTGGTCCCAAGCCATGTAGGGCTTTAAAAGCTTTAAAGGTGACCTTGAATTGTACCTGGAAGCAAACCGGCAACCAATGCAGCTCCTGCAGGAGGCATGATACATGTGCACACCAAGATCTACACAAAACCATGCAGGCCACTGCATTTTGCACCAACTAGAGCTCCTGGATGCTCTTCAAGGGCAGCTCCATGTAGAGCATGTTGCAAAAGTCAAGACAGGAAATGAGTGACCATGAGTAGGGATTGTTGGTCTAGGAAAGTGTGTAACTGGAGTACAACCTGCAGTTGTGCAAAGGCCCTCCTGGCCACGACTGCCACCTGTTCTGTGAGCAGGAGTTGCAAGTCCAGATTACATACATGGTCTGTTTAGGGTATGACCAACGGTGGCAATCATCCCTGGACCAAAGAACCCCAAACTCAGTGCCACTTGATATTGCCATTGTTTAGTTTCAACCCCTTGTTCCCCATCAACTCCTAACAGCCTCCAGTCACTGCAAGAGGGAGGACACAGTATCTCTTAACTAACCATGGGCTGAGACATACAGCTAAGTATCATCAGCATATTGATGATACCTGAGCTTATGGTGATGGATGATCTCACTCAGTAGCTTCATATAAATGTTGAACATAAGCAGAGAGAGTACTGAGCCCTGCGGGACCCTGCAAAGCAGTGGGCAAGGGAGAGTGCATTTCTTCCTTCCTATCAGCACTGACTGAGAGCACTGCACAGGAAGGAAGTGAACCAGGATAGCACAGGGCCTCCTGAAGCCACTCCAGAAGAATACCAAAGTCAGTGGAATCAAAAGCTGCTGAGAGGTCGAGGAGAGCAAGGATGGATGCACTACCCCCCATCCCACTTCTGCCAGAGTTCATCCAAAAATGTGACCAATGCTGTTTCTGTCCCATATGAAGGCCTGAATCTTGACTGGTAGGGATATAGATAATCTGTTTCATCCAGAAATTTCTGGAGTTGCCACACAACCACCTTCTCAACCACCTTCCCCAAAAAGGGAAGTTTGGAAACAGGTCAAAAACTACCCAACAGGATGGAATGCAGCAATGACTTCTTAAGAAGAGGGCAGACCACAGACTCCTTAAAGTGCTGGGGCACTACCCCCTCCTGTAGAGAAGCATTAATCACCACCAGAGTTTACCTGCCTGTCACTTCCCAGGAAGCTTTCACAAGCCAGGAGGGATATAGGTCTAAAACACAGGTGCTTGTATGCCTAGGATCCTGTCTACTTCCACAGGCACGTCAAACCATTCTCAGATAACAGGGCAAGAACCTGCCTCAGGGGCTTCCATCAATCACACTGCCATCTAACTGGAAATGAAGTTAAGCAATTTTGTCTTTCAGAAAATTTGCAAATTTCTCTCCATCCCACCATCAGTCTCTGGATGGTGCGCCAACGATAAGCACACCTGTACCTGCAATGCGGTCCTCAGGCTCTTCCAGAATTGAGCAGTAAATTGAACACCGCGATCTGAAACTACCCTGCCCGGCAGACCATGTAGATGAAACACATGCTGTAAGAACAACCGGGCAGTAGTACGGGCCGAAGGTAATTTACGACATGGAATAAACTGGGCCATTTTGGTTAACATGTTGACCACCACAAGTACAGTCGTAAATCCGGACGAAGTTGGCAAGTGAGTTAAGAAGTCCATGGAAATTGCTTCCCATGGTCTTTCCAGAGTTGGCAGAGGTTGAAGAAGACCAGGAGGCACACCCATCGCGATTTTCGCTTGCTGGCACGGTACACAAGATGTGACATAGGTGTGGACATCATGCCGGACTCGAGGCCACCAAAAAGTCTGTATGACAAGATGGAGGGTCTTAAAAAACTCAAAATGACTGGCTGCAGGGTTGTCGTGACACTGATTCATAATAAGAGCTTGAAGCGGCCCCGTGGGCACATACAATTGGCCCTAATGTTTAAATAAACCCTCCTCCAAAGTCCATGGGGAGTCGGGTCCAACCTCCCCCGTCCTCTGCTGGGACCAGGCATCTAGGTGCTGCGCCTCTTGCACCTGAGTCTGCAAATCCACTGGTTCCTGGACTATGGGCAAGGATTCTGCTGGCAGCACCATCTGCAGAGGAAGGGGGTCCTCGAGGCAAAGGTACTCAGGCTTGCAAGACAGGGCATCCACCCTCCGATTGTGACCACTGGGGATATAGGTCACAGAAAAGTTGAACCAGGCAAAAAACAACGACCACCGGATCTGCCGCTGATTCAACTTCCTCGCCGTGGACAAGTGTTCCAAATTCCGATGGTCCATCCGAACCTACACCTGGTGTCGAGCCCCCTAAAGATGATGTTGCCAAGTTTCAAACGCAACCTTGATAGCCAGCAACTCTTTTTCCCAGATGGTGTAATTGTGCTCGGAAGGAGTGAGTTTCCGGGAATAGTAAGCGCAGGGAAAAAGACTTGCGCTATCCATCGGGGCTTGCAACAACACAGCCCCAATAGCCATGTTGGACGCATTCATCTCCACCACAAAAGGACGATGCGGATCAGGATGCCTCAGGACAGGTTCTGAAGGCCTTCTTGAGGGCCTCAAAAGCCTGTTGCTGTGGGGGGCCCCACTGGAACGGGACCTTCTTTCGAAGGAGCTGGGTTATTGGACCCGTCAGCTTGGCAAAAGCCAGGATGAAGGTCCAGTAATAGTTAGCAAACCCCAAGAGACATTGAACATCCTTCACGTGATGAGGGGGTTCCCAACTACACAAGGCCTCCACTTTACACAGGTCCATGGCGATGCCTTCGGGAGAGATGATGTGCCCTAGGAACTCTATGGAAGTCTGGAAGAAGAGGCATTTCTCCAGCTTCGCATAGATTTGATGCTCCCGAAGAAGTTGCAAGACCAGACAAATGTGTTGAAGGTGGCTGTTCCTGGACCTGGAATAAATCAAAATATTGTCCAGGTACACCACCGCATACCAATCTAACATGTCCCGAAACACGTCGTTCATCAGGTGCTGGAAGATTGCAGGGGCATTGGTCAACCCAAATGGCATCACGGTGTACTCAAAATGGCCGTATTGGGTGCCAAATGCTGTCTTCCATTCGTCCCCCTCCCGCATCTGCACCAGGTTGTAGGCCCCTCAAAGATCAAGCTTGGTGAAAATACTGGCCTCCCGCAACTTCTCCAACAACTCTGGGATGAGCAGCAAGGAGTAGCTATTCTGCACCATGATGGCATTCAACTGGCAGTAATCACAGCACAAGTGTAAGTCTCCCGTCTTCTTCTTGACAAAAATAACGGGAACTGAGAGAGGGGATGACATCAGCCAGATGAACCCTCGGGCCAAGTTCTTGTCCAAAAAGTCACGTAGGGTGGCCAGCTCGTGCTCAGATATGGAATACAGACGTCCCTTGGGCAGCGGTACATCGGGCAGAAAGTCCACCGGGCAATCATAGGGCTGATGCAGGGGTAACCGGTCTGCCTCTTCTCACTAAACACATCTGAGAAGTCTGACAGTTCAGGAGATATGGTGACGGCAGAGGTGGTGATGTCCTGGCCAGCACAGGTGTGGCGTAAACGGTCCATGCACTGCAAACTCAGAAAAGAAATGGCGTTCCATGACCATGCCACCTGAGGATCATGAGTCCAAAGCCATGCCATGCCGAGGACTAATGGGAGATGGAGGTCCGTGATGACATAAAAGCGGATCGCCTCCTCATGGTCTACAATGACCAGACACAAAGGCTGGGTAGTGAATTGAATGGGTCCAGCAAGAAGTTCCCTCCCATCAATAGTCTCGACCCTCATCAGAGGGTCTACCAGAACCAAAGGGACATCAAAATGAACCGCAAAGGCCTGGTCCATAAAGTTAGTCATGGCCCCCGAGTCTACCAGCGCAATCGCAGGAATCTCTTTCAACTGGGTCGCCCAGAAAACCTGAGTGTCCAGAAGTAGATGCCGAGGGGGCCCAGAGTCAACCTCCACTATTTCAGGCAGGTGTTTGATACGCGCCCAGCCTAGGGTTTCCCAAGGTCGGGCTGGCCTTGTTTCCCCGACTGATCATGCCAAGATTCTGGTACAGGCATGAATGCCCCCCTTCGCTTAATAGGACAAGAAATAGCAAAATGTCCTGGCCCCCCACAATACAAACACAAACCTCCTTGAAGTTTCCGTGTTCGCTCTTGGTCCGTCAGACGAAGTCCGACCACTCCCAACTCCATTGGCTCCTCGGCTATTGTCATGACACGTTGGGTGACTCAGGGTGCTGGATGCACAGGGCACTGTGGCAGAGATGTGGATGGCTGCTCCTGGACGGGGTGTCGAGTCTTGCGTCATTGAAGTCAGGCATCAATGTGCAAGCATTGCACCACCAGAGCGTTGAGGGTCGGGGCCGGTTCCACTCGAACCAACTCATCCTGCAGCTCATCAGACAGGCCATCCTGAAAAGCGTCCATCAAGGCAGCATCGTTCCAATTGGATTCCAGACAGATCAGCCAAAATTCTGAAATGAACTCCTGCAGGGGGTGCTTCTCTGGTGAAGTTCCTTCAGACATCTGGCTGCCATCTGCACCCATATGGGATCCTCATACATTTGGTGCATATGTTGCCAAAACCCCTGATAATCCGTTAACAATGAGCTGTTCTGCAGTAATAAAGAATTGGCCCATCTGGCAGCCGAGCCCGAAAGGAGGCTTATTACAAACCCCACCCAAGCCCGGTCATCTGGGAAATCCTCCAGTCTCAGAGCCATAAACAATTGGCACTGTCCCATGAAAGCCAGGAACATCTCAGGCTGCCCAGAAAACTTATCCGGCACAGCCACCAGGCATTTCTGATGGGGAGGGGCAGGAGGAGCAGCATGAGCCTGCAGCAGAGCAAGTTGATTAGTCAGCTGGGCCACCTGCTGTTGCAAAGCCTGGTTTTCATTCTGCAGCTGCTGGTGAAATTGCTGCTGTTGATCCATCTTGGTCAAAAGATGGTTTACATGTGTGGTACGGGACAAAAATGTTATATCTCACCTTCACAAGATAGATGAGAAGTCCAAATACAAGCAAGCAAGAAGATTCAGTATTTACAGAGTTAATTCCTTTGAGCTGGCTAAGTTCTTGGCAGTATCACACACCTGCCTGCCAAGTCCGACAAGATAACAGAAACATAAATCACTAAAGCTTTCCAGAAACAGGATACACTGAAGCTCCACAGAAAAATTCACACTTTGTCCCGTACAGAGTTCCTAGAGCAAACACACCCACTTTTATTCCCTGTGGGACATGTCACTAACTCAGGTCAGTCTCTGATTCATCCATGTTTCCTGCATTGCATCTCACACTTTTTCCTGCGATGTTGCCTAGCATCAAGCCAGCATTCGTCTGCTTGATTCTCTGTCAAAGGCTGCTCCGATATGCCCTCCTCCTCCTCCTGATTAGCCTCAGGTTGTCCCTTTCGGTTATCTGCCAAAACCTGAGGCATAATCAGGGAGGAAGGCATTGCCAGAGAGGAAGGTCCTGGGAGGAAGGCATTCCCAATTCCACCTCCTCCTCTTCTTCCAAATCCTCTTTCTCTAAGAATGCAGACTCAGGACTCGGAGTCACAACACCAACCTGTGGACTCAGCCATTGGGAGATTCCCATAGTGACCTCAGTTTAGTCTAACAGGGACATTTGCATCTGTGCAGACTACAAGTGCACCATAAATAAGGCGTTACAGCAGCCTGCTTACCCTGTACTAGTAGTAAGCCACATCTTCACCTTACTCCAGGGTGGCCAAATCTTCACTAAGCTAGACCTCACCCATACCTACAAGCAGCTGCCAGTGGATGACACTACTGTAGAGATGCAGAAAATAGTCACACATAGAGGTGCATTCCAAGTGTGCTGCTTGCAGTTTGGAGTGAGCATGGCACCAGGGTTGTTCCAAAGTATTATGGAACAAACACTGAAGAACATTCCCAGCATCTGCCCATACTTTGATGATGTCCTGATTGTGGGGGAATTAGTGACAGTCCTGGTGGAATATCTCTGCACAGTACTTCAATGTTTCTGTAAGGCAGGCCTAAAACTCAAGAAAGAAAAGTGCCAGATTGGTGTGGAATCCACAGAATCCCTGGGTTTCCATATTGATGCTGGCAGAATCCACCCATCTGAAGCAAAGCTAAAGGCAATTCAGCAAGCCCCCACACCAAAACCCAAAGGGGAGCTTCAAGCATTCCTGGGCTTGCTCAATTTTTACCACTCCTTTTTACCACATAAGGTTGCCCTGGCAGAACTGCTAGATCACCTACTGGACAAAAATGCACCCTGGGTCTGATTGAGCATTCAACACAAAGTGTTCAAGACAGTA
Organism: Hydrophis major; assembly: GCA_033807585.1. Taxonomy (NCBI): domain Eukaryota; kingdom Metazoa; phylum Chordata; class Lepidosauria; order Squamata; family Elapidae; genus Hydrophis; species Hydrophis major. The sequence continues at coordinate 69,081,711 of CM066343.1, read as the reverse complement.
AAATCATTGCTATCCTGGGACTCCATATTAGTTCATTTCAACAAAACACACTAGCCTGTGATCCTTCACCATATGGCATTGGGCAGTACTAAGCCACAGGTAGAGAGGCCATATGGTAGAGAGGCCCCCATCACATACTATTCTAGAATGTTATCATTGGCTGAAAGAACTATGCCCAGATAGACAAGGAAGCCCTCACCATAGTGACTGGCATTAAGAAGTTCCATGACTCTTATATGAATGAACCTTCACCATCTTTACAGACCCCAAGCCTTTGCTTGGTTTCTTCACAACAGGTCCTGTCACCACGAATGCTATGATGATCGATTTTCATGGCTGCATATGTGTACTAGCTGGTCCACAAGCTGGGCAAGGAAATGGGCCATGCCTACTCTCTTAGCAGATTGCCTCTACCACAGACTGAGCCAGATCCAGCCCCAGCTTGTTGCATTCTGGCGATTCAGGACTTGCTTGAAGCACCCCTACATGCAGGGGGTGTTGCAGCTTAAACCACCATGGACAAAATGCTTAGCTGCATTCTCAACTGGATGTTAAGGGAATGGCCAGAGGCTCAGCTAGGCCCTGAGTTCTAGCACTACACTTCTCAGAAAAATGAACTGTCGGCCTACAAGGGATATATGCAGCAGGGTCATCATTCCATCCAGTCTGGATTCCCTACATGAGGGACACCCAGGAATTGTTTAGATGAAGACTCTAGCCAGGAGCTACTTGTGGTGGCCAGGCCTGGACAAAGACATTGAGAATCAAGTCACCAAGCCTGCCAAGAAACCTGACTGGAGATGCCAATGTGCATCACTAGGAGACTCCCCCCCTCCATGGTCTCATCTGCACATTGACTTTACAGGCCCTTTTCGGGGACAGGTGTTCCTGATAGTAGTGGACAGTTATTCCAAGTGGTTGGAAGTAGCACTGGTCTCATTGATGACAATGATCAGAGTTATCTGAGAGTTGTGCCGGCTGTTCACCACACATGATCTGCCAGATGTGATTGTGTCTGACAACAGGGCACAATTCACATCCAAAGAATTTCAGTCATTCCTCAATGTCAACATGATTCAACATGTAACATCCACTCCATGCCACTCTGCAACCAACAGTCAGGCTGAACGAATGGTCAGGATCACAAAGGAGGCGCTCAAGCGGATGATGACTGGGGACTGTAATCACCACCTGGTGAACTTCCTCCAGTGTCAACACAGAACTCTGTGAACAACAGAGCTCAGCCCAGCGGAGTTGAGATGGGGTCACTGGCTCACAACAAAGCTTGATCAACTTCACCCAGACAGAATAGCGGCAGAGACAGCTCAGCCAACCCCCTCGCCAGGTACTTAAAAATGGGTGACTTGGTCTGGGCCAGTAACAATGAGAGTGGGTGGCAGCTAGAGTAATTAAGGTAATGGGTCCCTTGTCATACAAGGTTATTCTGGGGGATGATTGTACAATCAGACACCACATTGATCCGTTACAGCATCAGCAGGCCAGATCCCTAAGTTTTGTCAGACCCATGAGAAAACTATTTGTCTCTGAGTCTGCCCACACCATTGTGGCTACCTCCAGAGAAACTGAGATGCCAAGGGCTGTAGAGCCACCACCACTTATGGGCAACCAAAACAGCAATCAAGATTCTGTCCAATTGAAGATGGACAATTCTCCACTTCAACAGGACTCTCCAGTCACATTGTGGCATTCCACCAGGATTCTTGGCCACCAGCCTATGAATGCTGAACAGATTGAGGATAAGAACTATCCTAGGGGGGGAGGGATGTTATGTATTGAATGTATGTAATTGTGTTAACTGTGCTAAAATGAAACTAACCTTTAGATGATCCCAACTGTTTGGAGGGAAATTTAGAACATTTATATTTGGGTGAGACCAAATTGGTTAAGGCCCTGTGGGTCTAGAGTATAAATCACAGGCATTTGCCTGCAGTTCCTCACTCCATAAATGCTGTTGCAGCTATGCTGGTCTAGTTCTTGCCTACTGAAGTCCACTACACAATTCTCTGTTTACTGTATTTGCTCTTGGGTTGTCTCACATAATCACACTGTGTGCATTCTGACATTATTATTCTCTACTAGGGTCTTCCCTCCCTGAATCTCAGGCTTAATTTATTGCCTCCTCCTCCCTGCTGTGCTGTCTCACTAGCTTACCTTTGTTCTCTGCTGGTTATTGTGCTTCCCTCAATCAGCTGGACTTTCTGCCCAACAGCTATTTTTCCTCCCTGCTCTGCAGCTGGCCCTACTTGCTCACCAATTGGCTTTGCTGCCTGCAATTGGTTTGCCTCTCCGCTCACCTCAATTTTTTTTAACTTTTTTATTTTTATAACAAAAACAACAAATAAAAGCCATCTTTCAGTGATACAGTGTGTCATCTGGTACATCTTGTGTACATAATAATATTTGTATACATTTCTCATTAAGTGTACAGGCAACATTATATATCATAATTTATCATTATTACAATAGCATTAGGTTTTTTTATTTCAATTACCATCTATCTTTAATAGCAAGTCCTAGCTTTTACTAAATTATATTCATGTCATGACTTATTCAAAATAATCAATTACAATATATCATTATTACAATATCCTTTAATTCCTTACTCTACTTTCTAACCATCCATAAAATAAGTCTCAGATATTTTAATACTCCTTCTCTTCTTGCCAGTATTAACCTATTCATTTCTGCATATTCCATTATTTTCTTAATCACTTCCTCCTCCATCAGAATTTTTCATTTTTCCAATTTTGAGCAAATACAATTCTAGCTGCTGTTAATACATGAATAATTAAATATGTTATTTCTTTACTATAGTTTTCAGATAAAATCCCCAATAAAAATATCTCAGGCTTTAAATCTGTATGTTGTTTTATTATTTTTTCAAACATGTGTATATTTTAGTCCAATATCTTTTACCTTCTGCATAAGTCTACCACATATGGTAATATGATCCAGGTATCTGGTAACACTTGCAACATTTCGTTGATTTGCCTTTAAACAACTTTGCCAATCTTGCTGGAGGAAGATGCCATCTATAAAAGATCTTATACAAATTCTCTTTATAGGCTGTTGACACTGCCAGTTTATAATTTCTATTCCATAATTTGTGCCATTTATTCAAATCTATCCCATATCCAAAAAATTTTCCCCAAGCAATCATCATTCTTTAACTTGTTCTTCTTCTAATTTCACTCCTAATACAATTTTTAAATCATTTTCTCTTCAGTACCTGTTAAAATTTTATCTAATTCTGTGTCAGATCCATGTATCTGTCATTTCTTCAGTGGAAGAAGAAAAGAGGGGAAGACTGATAAAGAATTCCTTTCTTGATGTAACCTGAATATAGTTAATCTTATATCGAATTTGTATAACCCACACATGATACAATGGAGGGAAAAAAGCCAGATGGCCAGAACTATCACTTCTGAGAGTCAAAGCCAGGAGATAAGAAGATCATAAAAATTCCACAGCGAGATGTGTCCTGGAAATCTCTGGAAAAGTTTGTTCTAAGAAGGGGGGGGGAGAATAAGGTATGCCCTGGGAAACTGTGAAAAAGATTGTTTCTACAGAAGGGGTGGAGGGGGGAATTAACATACTGGCTTTTGTTTCACCAAATACACATTGAGATAAAGGGAGGGGTTTTTAAACTCCCTTACCTATCCCTGTATGCCTGAGGGACCTCAGATGCTGCTTTGAACTCCTACATGAATTTTTTCATCTCAATAAAGGATTCCTTTTTATACATTTGGTGTTCAGAAGTTCATTCTTGTTAATTGAATGGAAAAAAGTTCTGTAGCCTGACATAAAACAGCATCTACAATAGAGGTCAGCCGGGAGAGGAATTAAAAAAACAACAACCCCTCACTCTACCGAGGGGACCCTACAAAAAAGGAAAATGTCTGAGTACAGCAAGGACCAAGGGGAATGCTGAATGCTGGGGAGAAACATCAATAGTTACCCAGCCAGATACTGACTCGGTGCACCCCATCGAAGATAGAGAAGCTGCCTACGAAACTTCCACAAAGCCCCAGTGGTCTAGAGGCATCGGAAAGAAAGAGCTGGATGGAAGAACCAGGGGAGTAAACCTCCCCTGGGGCAATCATAAACCTGGATGGAAATTGGAGCTGGAGGCCCTATTGGATCAGGAAGGATGGGGCATGGAGCCACCAGCCAATGACCAGCTGAGATGGTATATAAATCGCCTTGTGAGGGAAGCTCTGGAGAACCTTGAGGTGAGGGATGCACCAGGATGCCAATACAGGAGAGAGAGGGAACCAGAAAATGAGAGAACCCAAGCCACCATCCCAGATTCAGCTGAGAGTGATCGGGCAGTAGGAGAAGTAGAAGAACCAGCAGCCATACCAGGTATCCAACCCCTAAATGCCCCAGAACGCTGGCCAACCCAGAGACATACAACTGCAGAGGAAGGTCCCACTGCAGGAGTAAAATTCAATGGGGACCCCCAGAAACTGGGATTTTTCCTGGCGCAAGTCCTCACCTACATGCAAGAATATGGGCAGAATTTCCAAACCCAGGGATCCCGAGTACGAGTTGTCACCCTGGCCCTTGAAGGGGCAGCAGCTAGATGGATGGTGATGCTCCACAATATCAATGCCCTGAATTAAGGAACCTCAACCACTTCATGACAGCCCTATGCCACTGCTTCAAAGACCCTCTTGCCGATAGAAAAGCCTTACACGGCATCAGAGTCATAAAGCAAGGCCATCGCCCGGTAGCTGAATACACCAAGGAATTTCATGACCTGGCTGGCCGAGTCGACTGGCCAGAGGATATCCTAGTCTGTTGGTTCAAAGATGGACTAAATGACAACCTATACACTGCCTGCCTGGCTTGTGGGGCCCCAAACCTCCTGCATAAATGGTATATGATGTCAGAGGAGGTGGAGATAGACAGGACTCATAACTGGTACTACAGTGGCAAGCTTTGGAAAAGATCCCCACCCCTGGGGAAATGAGAAATTTTCAAACCCCCAACCACCATGACTCCAACAACATCTGGTTGCTTTAAGTGTGGAAAGAAGGGACACCGCACTGCAGAATGTCATTTGAAAACCCTGCCAGAAAGCCAGACCACCCATGAGGGGGGAAACCTGGAACATCCAGCACTTGAGGAAAGGAGACTGGCCTGAGAGGCTGAGTAGCTGTGGGATTCTGATCCCCCTCAACCCAGAGGAAGAACCCCCAATGCTCCGAGGGGACCTGAGCCAGTCTGAAAGCGATCCAGAAGACAACCCACTGGTAAGCAATCCAATTGAACCAATCACTCTACTCCTAAGATTGTTTATCCTCAGATGAGGGAAGGGAGAGGAAGTTGCTGTGTTGTTGGATTCAGGATGCATCCAATGCCTAATAAATCCTTCCCTTGCAGAGAAATTGGGGATCCAACTGAAAGAAATGGAAAATCCCATCACTTTCTGCCAATTAGATGGAATATAGTGGGGGAGGGAGCCAGCCAGGTTTACCACAGAACCATTGAAAATAAGACTAGGGAACCATAATGAGATGCTCATATTCACTGTAGCCTCAGGAATGGAAGAGCCGCTAGTCTTAGGTCTCACATGGCTGTGGAAATGGAATCCAAAAATAAATTGGAGGAGAGGAACTGTACAATTCCAGAGAGATGTAGTATTGCAAATAGCTCAGAGGAAAGGATAAATAAAGGAACAGAGAAAAGAGAGTCAGCCATGACTGGACAGTTGGCTGAACCCATTAACATCTCCAATGAGTACCAGGATCTGGCCCATGTATTTAGCGAGGAAGTTTGTGATGAACATCCACCCCATCGAGCCACAGACTGTGCTATTGAAATCCTACCATGGGCTAAACTCCCAAAACCACAAATGTACTACATATCTCTCAGAGAATTAAAAGAACTCAGAGCATTTATCAACAAAAATTTAAAAAGGGGTTTCATCGAACCCGCCCAACCAAAAATAGCTGCCCCAGTGTTATTCCACAAAAAGAAAGATGGCTCAGCACACTTGTGCATTAATTACAAAAAATTGAATGCAATTTGCATAGAGAATATGTATCCACTCCCCTTCATGAAGGACATGTTAGCCCACCTCTCGAAATGAATTTTTTTTTCGAAGTTAGACCTATGAGAGGCATATTACTGCATCAGAATAAAGGAAGGGGAAGAGTGGAAGACAGCTTTTAACACACCATTGGGTTGCTACCAATTTAAAGTGCTCCCCTTTGGACTGCAAGGAGCTCCTGCCGTGTTTATGCAATTGATCAATGAAACCCTTCATGAATTTTTATATAAAAGGGTTCTAGTGTATCTTGATGATATTTTAATCTACACGGAAACAATGGAAGAACACATCAAGCTACTCATGCAGTCCTCACAAAACTCTTAGACACTAAACTATATGCAAAACTCTCCAAATGCGAATTCTACCAAGAAAAAATAGACTACTTGGTGTATAGAATATCCCACGAGGGAATAGAGATGGACCCACAAAAAGTAAAAGCTGTAATGGACTGGGACCCATTGCACATCCACAAACAACTGCAAGGCTTCATGAGATTTGCGAACTTTTATTGCCAGTTCATTCCAGCTTTTGCAAAATCGCCCTCCCTATCATGAACTTGCTAAAAATGAAGGGGGGGGGCGAGAAACCCAAACCAAGGCAACCCCTTATCTGGACAATGGAATGCCAAGTGGCATTCAAGAAACTCAAACATCTATTCTCAGCAGAACTGGTCCTTAAGCACCCAGATCCTGATCAACCTTTTGTCATCCATGCAGACACAAGTGATGTTGCAGTTGGAGCAGTCTTTCTCCAAAAGAATAGAAGTGGACAATTATAATCATGTGCTTATACATCAAAGAAAGTGACAGAAACCAAGCAAAGATGGGCCATATGGGAGAAAGAGGCATATACTGTGCAGTGGGCAATGCTCATACGGAGACATTTCCTGGAAGGAAAAGGAATCCCCTTTGAAGTATGGACTGATCACAAAAATTTGGAAGCCCTGAGAAATCCACGGAAACTCTCCGAAAAACAAGCAAGGTGGGCTCAATACTTTAAATGATTTAATTTCACTCTCAAATATTGTCCTGAGGGAAAGAACTTCTTAGCAGTAAAAAGATTGAGGTTATAAAACCGATGATCCAGCCGACCCAACTAACAGCCACAGTAATCACCCGGGCACAAGATAAAAGATCCCTGACTGAAGACACAACAACGTCAATATTTAAAGAGGCATTATTTAAGGACAACTGGCTCCAGGCTAACAAAAACACTTGTTTATTCAAAGATGGACTGGCTTAGGTAGAAAACAAACTTTATGTCCCTGCAAACCAGAGAATGGATCTCATGAAATGCTGCCACAACTCCAAAATAGTAGGACACTTTGGGTTTGTAAAAACCCTGCACCTCACCAAAAGACAATTCTGGTGGCTGTCCCTCAAAAAGGACATTGAAAACTATGTTGCGAGCTGCCCCACCTGTGCTGCTGCAAAGAGAAGACAAGGAAAATATCCTGGACTTTTACAAACAGTAGCAGACCCTTCTGCACCCTGGAAAGAGATCTCTATGGACTTTATAGTGGAGCTTCCCAAAAGTGCTGGAAATACTGTCATTTGGGTTGTAACTGATCTTTTTTCCAAACAGGTTCACTTTATTCCATGCCAAAAGATCCCAACTGCCAAGGCATTGGCAAAGATGTTCCTAATACACATTTATCACCTTCATGGAGCTCTCCAATGGATTATCTCAGATAGGGGTGTTCAGTTCACATCCAAATTTTGGCAGGCATTTTAAAGCTATTAGGCTCCACCCAGGGGTTGTCATCATCAAGTCAACCTGAAATGGATGGCTTGACGGAGAGAGTTAACAGCATATTAGAACAATATTTAAGATGCTTTATTAATTACCGACAGGACAATTGGATTGACCTTCTTCCTTTTGCAGAGGTAGCATACAATAACTCAGTCCATAGTAGCATGGGGTTCACCCCATTCCAGGTTGCCATGAGCCAAGAATTCAACCCCATGCCGGAACTACCCACCAAAGATCCTGAAATCCCCTCCCTTAAGGAGTGGATGGATAACTTACAAGCCATGTGGACAGTGGTAAGATTACCTTTACAGGAAGCTAGAGCAATTTTCAAAGCTCAAGCAGACAAAAAACATTGCGAACCTAAACCTTTCAAGATTGGGGACCACGTGAGAGGGTCAAGCTGGCGTTGAGGTGGTTGGATGGGCGATCTTGATTCTTTTTTTTTTTTGAAACAAATTTTATTAATTTTAAAGACAAACAACACATCATTAACCATTAAGTACATAAAACCTCTTAACATTATAAATTTTTACAAGTCGGATAAAACATTATTTTTATACAACATAATTCTAATTTATCCCATTTCCATATGGACACATAAATATCTTTCAGCAAATTTCTCATTATTTCTCTTTACTCTTATTCAATTTCATTTCTTTTCTATATTTATCCATTTTATAGTCATCATATTCATTTCTTTCTGACTTGTTTACAGTTATTCTCATCTAACATTCCTCCAAGGTTTTATTGATTCTTTTTTTTTTTTAAACAAATTTTATTAATTTTACAGAAGACACAATACACAAACATACAAAACACAAAACATAAACAAAACTAAAAGATCTTTTCTGAAGGTTGTCTGATCCCGGGTTAAAACTCTTCACACAGACACAAATTCAAACATCATATTCATCCCATATATCCTTCCATATCTTATTATCATTTTCTTTTTTATATATATATATATAAAAACCATTTTTATCAATTTTATAAAAACAATGCACAAAGAATCAAGGCATAACAGCTTATAAATTCTTTTCTAGGAAAAAATAATAATAAAAGACCAATAGAGCATAACAATTCCAAATTATAGTATCAATACTTTATCTATTTAACTTCATATCTTATCCCTACTTCTCCTTTTCATCCAAATTATTTCTTATTAATTAAAATTTTATTGCCTTTTATCAATATACAAAATCCAAAAAAAAAAACCATAACAAAACCTTTATATATCCTTCCATATCTTATTACCATTTTCAATGACATTCTTTGTCTGTTCTATTTCCAACTATCCATTCATCTTTTTTCTTTTACTATACTTCTCCTATACACCAATTGGAGTAACGTCTATAACTCATTACCCTAACTTAAAAATACTTCGTATAACAATTTTTCTTGGGATTCTGTTTAAAAGATTCTAAAATTACATAATGAATTTTATACTCTAAATACACATGTAAAAACACAATCTTATGTACCCTCCAGAATCCCTCTTTTATCCTAAATTAAATTCACCCATTGTCTCTGAATAAACTTTTTTTCTTTAGATCTTGCTTCCCCCCATTGAGGCTTCTCCTCCCCCCCTTTCTCTCTTGCTTATTCTTCTCCTTGCCCTTTTTACCCCTTTGTTTTTTCTCCTCGCTTTTCTTACTCCTTTTCCTTTGCTTTCTAACCTTGCCTCCACCTTTTCGCTCATTTTTCTCTTTTTTGGTTGTTTTTATAATTCTTAAAATCCCATTTTTCTTATCCTTTTTCTCCTCCTCTCCGGAAGGGACCCATTGTTCATCAAAGATGGCTTCTTCTTCCTCTTCTTCCTTGTCCCAGTCCTTCTGCTGCGTAATCAACTTTTCATAAATACATAACGCCATTTCTAAGAATTGAAACAAAGCGCCCAAAGTATCTTCCTTTTTATATTTTTGATATTCAGTCTTTAGTTCATCCACAAACGATGCCATTATGAAAAGAGAAACTTTTCCCAAAACAACCACAAGTATTTTTAATCAAAAACAATTTAAAAAAAGTTCCAAAAGTTAATACTTTTCTTCTTTCTTCTCTTTCTCTTTCTGGGGTTAATGTTTAATCAAAGAGGTCCAATTACCATATATCTTTCTTTGGGATTCTAGGCAATCTCCTCCTTTTTCAGCTTCTGCTCCAATTTTTTTTCCTCTCCCTTCCCACTTGCAATGTCAATTTTAAATAATCAGAAATCCATACCTCCAACAAGGGTTTTCCAATTTCTTTAATTTTTCAATGTCCAAGAATCCTTTTGTCTCTTAGCTTCAACTCTCAAAACAATTCACTTTCAATGTCCAATATATCCAAACATTTCTGCTGTTTCCATGGGGTGGGAGAGTGAAGAAAAAACAAAAGTTCCCTTTAATAGCTTCTCCGCCGCTTTTGCTCTTCTTAGGGATACAATGTATCCTCCAGCAATTTAAACAGCTCAGTTCCAGGCAATTTAAAGGATGTTACTTGACCCGGCTCAGACAAAACTTTCACTCTTCACATTTCCTCCAGCGCAATCTTACCCGGTTGCTGGCTTCTTCGTGGCGGCCATTGCTGACCGCCGCTCCACCGCCTTGGGAAAAAGGGGTTTTTCTGGAGAAGGGGGGGGTCTGTGACCCCCCCACCTCCCTGTCCGACTCCCCTCTCTCTTCAGCTGTCCCTACAGGGCAGCCATATCCCCCTGACCCATCTGGATCGGGGGTACCTCGACGGCTAGCACAGCAGGAATCGCGAGCTGTCGCGAATTCCTGCTGCCCCGAAGCCATGCGAAACCGGAAGCTCATCTTGATTCTTGACAAGGGCACATCCTGTTGATCCCAGGGACATGAAAAGTCCCTGGTTGATCCAGGGAAAGCCCTTTTTGCCAGCGGCAGAGAAGCAGCCTTCCAAGTTGCTGAAGCTGGGACAGCTCCAGAATGGAAGAGATTGGAAGAAAGTGTGAGATGAACTTTTACTTATTATATCTTGGAGAGAACACTGTGAAAAAATGAAATTGGACTAAAAGTGAAGGGGAAAGAGTTTAAGCAGCATGATTAATTGTCAAGGTGAAAGTTTTGTTCTCCACCTCCCCTTTTTATTGGAATTTTGAACTTGGCAAAGCTGTTTTATTTTAAGCTGGAGTGGTACTTTTTAATCTTTTTATTTCTGTTTGTATTTCTTTCTCCTTTTTAAAAAATCCAATCTATATACCACCTTACACTCTAAGTCTATAACCCTCATAGCAAGCCTTATGCTTTACAGAGCCTTGGGCTTTTGTAAAATGATCTGCGATGTTATTTTCTTTTTTTTTAATTGGTTTTTAAAAACAAATATAAACAAACAAAACAAAAAACCATCAAGCTATCTTCCATATGTGTACATACAATGTGCTGGTTGGTTTACAGATTGTTTTGTGCTTCCATTTCTTAGTCTTCAATTACAATTACATTGCATATAATCTTGTACTTTCAATCAAAAATTAAATACCTTAGTATCATTATTAATCAATCATTTGACTATACTTTTAATCATTCATGTTTTACAAGATAATCATAATTTACTTAGCTTATTTTATAACAGTTCATATTATCATCCCAAATCTATCCTAAAATCATTTTGTAGATATAATAAGAAAGAAGTACATCTTTATATATTTATTATTTTCTAAAAGTTTACATATTTCATTACTATATTTTATTGTCTAACCATTGATAGAAAAGATCCCAAATTTTATAAAATTGTTTATCCTCTTGTTCTCTAATTTCAAATGTCAATCAACTCATTTCAGAACATTCCAATATTTTCTTAATGATTTCCTCCTGTGATGGTATTTTCTCATTTTTCCAGTTTTTAGCAAATACAATCCTAGCCATTGTTAATAAATTTACAATCAGGTATTTCAAGTCTTTACTATATATTTCAGGTAAAATTCTCAATAAAAATATCTCTGGTTTCAAGTCTATATGTCTTTTTGCCATTTTTTCAAACCACATGTGGATATGATCTGCGATGTTATTTTCTGAGATACAGTATTCCAGATTAATCATTTTACATTGCACACATTTTCTCACATTTAAATATCTTAAATCTGTGTGTTTTGTTGTTGTCTTTACAGCAAGATTGGAAGCCATCTGTATTGCTGATTGGTTGTCTTCATAAACAACAGTAGAATCTGTTACATCAATTCTCATATCAATCAATAGTTGCTTATAACAAACTAAATCTGTACATAATAAAGACAAATATGAGAATTCAGCCTCCATTGTTGATAAGCTTAAATGTTAAAGCTTAAATGTTTCTGTCAAGTAGACCTCCATCCAATCAACACTTTTCCCAATAATACTACAGTACCTGATGTAGATTTACGTGTGTTAGGGATAACATTGTTTACCCTAACTGGTTTAGGTAAAATAATAAATAAGTTATCATGGTTTGTTGGTTAAAGTGTGTGTAACTTTAACTGCAAGAATGTAATTAAGGATGTGGTTGTAAAAGCATCATAAAAGGAGCAAGACAACGGCAGCTCGCTCTCTGGCTTAATGATCTCTAATTACTGGATGGATTAATGACTGTGTTTTGTGTTTTTTCCTACTGGAACGGGAGAGAGAAAGGAGTGTTGATTTCTCAATGGTGAGAAGTGATAATATGGACTAATTTATTGTAAGTGAACTAACATTGAATATTCAACACGGACTTTGCGAATTGAGTATCCCCGAATGGACTGACTGAAATGGTACATGACTAATGGACTGCTTTTGACTATGCTATAACTCTTAAATGGAATAAACTATATTTTGATTGCACAAGCGTATCTGCTTTTTACTGAGTGTTAACTAACATACAAACTTGTCTCACACATTTACCTGTCTGCCTAACTGACTAATGCTGCACATTCTGTTTAGCGTGTTTCCTTAACATTGGTTGGGGGACCAGGCTTAACAAAGGTTATGGGCCCTGAGGCTGCAAAGTCAGTTTAACTAGGATAAAACAGATTTATGTAAAAAGTGAGAGTTTGTGTTGTTACATGTTATAGTAAACAGACAGCTGTGTTTTATTAATTATAGTTTTATATCCATATATAGAAAACATGGCACAAGTTAATCTACAAAGTTTGTCCCTTATATCCAAGCTGGATGGAACGAACTATATTTCATGGTCTATGAAATGTAGTCTACTTCTACGAAGAGAAGGTCTGTGGAACATAATTGAAAACCCACCAAACGTAGAGGAATGGGATCCGGAGGTTGAGAAAGATAGTCAAAAGATAGAAGACTTTAAGCAGAAGAATGAACAAGCTCTTTACATAATAGGACTAACACTATCTGACCAGCAACTTGTTCATATCCACGGAGAACAAACGGCTGTTGGGTGTTGGCAGAAGCTGAAGAGGATTTATGTCCGAGATAACGTTGGTGCTCACATAAATCTAACAAGGAAGCTTTTCAGGACGCATCTCCAAATGAATGGTGATATGCTGAGTCATTTGAATACTATGAAAAGCATTTTTCAAGAACTGCATGAGAAAGAGCTTATTTTCTCTGAACTACACCAAGTCTACATAATTCTGTCTTCATTAGATGAAAGTTTTGATAACTACGTCACTTCCCTTGAAATTTTGCCTAAGGAAAGCCTAACCTTAACTGATATAACTGGCAGATTGATTGAAGAGGCCAGAAGAAGGCTTGAAAGAGATCAGTTAAGGAGGGAGCAACCTCAAAAAGAAGATATTGAATCTCCTACTGCATACGCAATTAAAAAGTGTTATAATTGTGGAGGAAGAGGACATTTGGCAAGATTTTGTAAAAAAGCAAAGCACCAGAACGCTGGCCAGAATACTAAAAGTCATCAAAATAAAAATAAAAATTTTGAGTTAGCCATGTATAGAAACGGAGCTGTAAAAAATAATTTATGGGTGGTTGACAGTGGAGCATCCCACTGTATAACAAATGATAACAAAATTTTTGTTAAAATGTCCATGAGTTCACAGCAGATATCATTAGCCAATGGCTGGAAACTGAAAGCTAAAGGTCAAGGTATAGCATATTGTTCTTTTATAAAAGAGAATGTAAAAATGTTATATGTACCACAACTTAAGTTTAATTTACTTTCAGTTAGAATTTTGGTTAAACTAGGATATGTAGTTACCTTTAGGGGAGATAACTGCATAATTGAAAAAGAAGATAAGAAAATTACTGCATCTTTAAGAGGTGAATTGTATGTGTTAAATGATAATGTTTTAGAGGTGGCTAACAGGATTTATGATAATAAGAAACCTCATGATGAATGTATTCACTTGTTACACCAACGGCTAGGACATTTAAATTTTAAAATGCTTAAGAGAACTGTTCAACTATCTAAAGGAATAAGTTTGAAACCTTGTAATAAGTATTTGCAATGTTCTGCTTGCAATCAAAGCAAAAGCAAGGTCATACCGGCAAATAGAGTTGATGGATTTACCACCAAAGAGCCTTTAGAGGTTGTATTTGCTGATTTAATAGGTCCGAAAAAACCAAGTGTAGGAGGTGCTCGATACATACTAAGTATAATGGATCACTATTCTAGATATGGATTCTGCTATTTGATGAAGAGCAAAACTGAAACGTATCTAAATCTCTTTAATTGGATAAAATTTGCTGAAGGGAAAACTAAAAAGAAATTCGTAACTCTTATAACAGATAATGGTGCGGAATTTACAAGTAATAAATTCTAGAGAAGACTTAGGATGGCAGGTATTCAACATAAAAAGTCTGCACCATATAGGCCACAACATAATGCCTTTATAGAGAGACGAGACCAAACACTGCAGTCAATGGCACGTACTATGTTGTCTGATTCAGGATTACCTGACAATTTGTGGAGAGAAGCAATAATGTGTGGTAATCATATATTAAATAATGTTGTTAATTCAACAACAGGTGAATTACCATTCACACTGTGATATGGTATGAAACCTGATTTAAGTTACATGCACACATTTGGAGCACCAGCATGGGTGCATATCCCTACACAACTTAGACACAAAGGACAGCATAGAGCTAAAAGATTATTTTTTGTAGGATATGAATCAAATCACAGATCTTATAGATTCTGGAAACCAGGTACATCTAGAGTTTACACCAGTGCTAGTGCAAAATTCCTAAAACATGTAGGATGGAATAGATTAGAGTAAGATTTAGATAATGATATAATTATTGAACCCTACAAAAGGCAGAAAGAAAAGACTAGTTATAAGAAGAGTCCAATTAAAGAAGAAGTCCACGAAGAACAAATAGGACCAGAGCAAGAGGAAACAGTTGATCAGGAAGAGTTAGATAATCAAGAACAGGTAGTAAAGGAAAGTCCACCTGTAAGCCCTGTAATACCTAGACGTACTACACGTATAACTAGACCACCTGATGGGTATCAAGCAAGTATAGTTTGCCAAGTAACTAAAGTTCCAACTAGTATAGATGAACTTAGGATGTATCCTGCTAAGGATCAGGAGAATTGGCAAAAGGCAATGGAAAAGGAACTAAATTCATTAAAGGTAATGAAAGTATATGAAGATGCCATATTACCTCCAGGAGAAAAGTCCATTGGGTGCAAATGCATATTCAAAGTAAAAACAGGAAGTAATGGGACTGTTACCCATAAGGCTAGGTTGGTAGCTCAAGGATTTAATCAAACTGCATTTGATTATGATGAAGTTTTTGCACCAAGTCTTAAACCCACATCCTTGAGAGCAGCTTTAGTGTGGGCAGCTAACAAAAACTATATCATTAACCACTTAGATGTAGAAACTGCTTATTTGCATGCACCATTGCAGCACACTATATATTTGAAAAAAACAGTTGGTATAAAAGATAATAAATTAAATAGTAATGATTGTTGGAAACTCAAAAGGTGTCTTTATGGATTGAAACAATCTGGCTATGAATGGAACTAATATATTGTGAAAGAGTTAAACAATATAGGGTTTAAATCTGGTTTAGCAGATCCATGTGTGTTTAAAAGAGAAAATAATGGAACGGTGTCATTATTGTTATTATTTACAGATGATATTGCTTTGATAACTAAGACTAATAATGAAGCTAATGAGATTATATCATTATTAGCTAAAAAGATAAAATTAAAGCATTTAGATGAGATTAAAAGGTATCTAGGATTGACAATTAACAAAACAAAAAATGGATTTAAGATACCTCAAGAAGATAAAATTTGCCAATTAATTAAAATGTATAAAATGGAACTTTGTAAGCCGGCAAAAACTCCAATGAATCAGGAAGTTTGCAAAACTGATGCTCAAAGTCCCAAATTCGATAAGTCCATGTATCAATCTTTGATTGGTAGCTTATCATATATCAGCAATTGGTCAAGGTCAGATATTGATTATAGCATTAATCAGCTGGCGTGATTTAATGCAGATCCACATCAATGTCATTGGCAATCATTAAAGAGAATTTTAAGATATCTTAAAGGAACAATGCACCATGCATTGTATTTAGAGCCAAAGGGTGATTTGAGTCTTAGTGCCTATGAAGATGCAAGTTTTGCAACTGACATAAACACTAGAAAATCAACCTCTGGAATGGCTATATCATTTGGTAAAACACTAATAGGGTGGAGGTCAATCAGACAACAGCATATCAGCTTGTCCACAGTGGAAGTGCAATTTTCATGTCTGTCATTACTATGCACTGACTTAATTCTGTACAAACAGTTATTATTAGACATGGATATAACTGTTAAAGATTCCATTATTGTGTATGAGGACAACCAGGTAGCCATACAGTTGGCTACTAATATAGCTGTAAAAACTAGATCAAAGCATACTGATTTAAGATACTTAAATGTTAGAGAATCTGTGAAGAATGGGCTAATTAAACTGGAGTACTGCATGATGGAAGAAAACATTGCAGACCAGTTTACAAAAGCTCAAGGTGTAGTCAAGTTTAAAGAGAGTTGTAACAACTATGATTTAAAAGTGCAAATGGTTATATTATTATTATTACCCAAAAGGGGAGAATGTTAGGGATAACATTGTTTACCCTAACTGGTTCAGGTAAAATAATAAATAAGTTATCATGGTTTGTTGGTTAAAGTGTGTGCAACTTTAACTGCAAGAATATAATTAAGGGTGTGGTTGTAAAAGCACCATAAAAGGAGCAAGACAATGGCAGCTCGTTCTCTGGCTTAATGATCCCTAATTACTGGATGGATTGATGACTGCGTTTTGTGTTTTTTCCTACTGGAACGGGAGAGAGAAAGGAGTGTTGATTTCTCAACGGTGAGAAGTGATAATACAGACTGATTTATTGTAAGTGAACTAACATTGAATATTCAACACGGACTTTGCGAATTGAGTATCCCCGAATGGACTGACTGAAATGATACATGACTAATGGACTGTTTTTGACTATGCTATAACTCTTAAATGGAATAGACTATATTTTGATAGCACAAGCATATCTGCTTTTTACTGAGTGTTAACTAACATACAAACTTATCTCACACATTTACCTGTCTACCGAACTGACTAATGCTGCACATTCTGTTTAGCGTGTTTCCTTAACATTGGTTGGGGGACCAGGCTTAACAACGTGTATTTATGTCTGTAGCAAGATTTGCATCGGCATATGCAGTTAAACTCAGTTCATCCTTTGGCTCCAATGTATTGTTTCGGATATCTTAACATACGCTTAACAACTTGCCAGTGCCTTTCAGTTGTCTCAATATTAAACCTCACTAATTGGTTAACACTGTATGCTATATCTGGCCTTGACCAATTACTGAGATAAGATAAACTACCAATCAAGGACTGATAAATGTTCTTATCCAAAACAGGACTTTGAACATCACTATGGCTAAACTCCTGGCTCATCGGTGTTTAAGCCAGTTTACAAAGTTCCATTTTAAAACTTTTTAGTAACTGGTTAATTTTATCTGCCTGTGAGATTTTGTATCCTCCCCTAGTTTTATCTATCTTTAAACCAAGATATTGTTTAATTTCACCTAACTGTTTTATCTTAAATTTCTTCTCTAATAGTGAAATTTCTTCTCTAATTTCTTCTCTAATAGTGAAATTATTTTAGTAGCTTATTATTTTAGTAGTTCAGTTTTGGTGATTAATGCTATGTCATCAGTGAACAATAGCAACAATGAAATTGTACCATTACTTTCTTTTTTTGAACAAATATGGATCAGCCATGCCAGTTACAAAACTTATCTTAGTTAATTCCTTAACTATACTGTTCCACTCATATCCTGATTGCTTTAAGCCATAAAGACTCTTTTTCAATCTCCAGCAATCAGTTGTGTTATCATTTTTTATACCTAAAGGTTTCTTTAAATATATAATGTGTTGCAATGGTGCATGCAGATATGCCGTCTCTACATCTAAATGATTTATAATGTATTTCTCCTTCGCTGCCCACACAAATGCTGCCCTTAATGTAGTAGCCTTCAGACTATATGCAAACATCTCATCATAGTCGTTTGCTGTCTGATTGAGTCCTTGTGCTACTAACCTGGCTTTATGGGTAACAGTCCCATCCACACCTGTCTTAAGTTTATAAATCCATTTACATCCTATGGCTTGTTCACCTGGTGGTAATCTGACATTTTCATATACCTCCAGTGTTTGTAAGGATTTCAGTTCCTTATCCATTGCTTCCTGCCAAGCAGCCTCATCTTTAGCAGGATACAGTTTCAGTTCACTATAGTTACCAGGAACTGTATTCACTTGGCATACAACACTAGCCTGATATCTATCAGGTGGTCGTGTTACATGGGTTGAACATCTTGGTAATATAGGGCTTACTGGTGGACTCACCTGTTCCACCTCCTCCTGTTCTTCTACCTCCTCCTGTGCCTGTTCTCCTACTTCCTCCTGTGCCTGCTCTTCCTCTTCAATGGCTATTCATGGTTTACTTATTTTATCTTTAGGAACTATTTGGGTGTCAATAATAATATCATTGCTGGATTCCTGTTCCAGTTTATTCCACTCAACGTGCTCAAGAAATTTTGCACTACAATAAACATGAGCAGTGCCTGGATCCCAAAATCTAAATGATCTATGATTGGCCTCATAACCTACGAAAAGTAATTTCCTAGCTCTATGTTGCCCTTTCAGTCTTTCTTCTGAGGGAATATGCACCCATGCTGGAACTCCAAATGTGTGTAGGTAACTTAAATTTGGTCTTCTGCCATGCCAACAAGTGAATGGCAATTCTCCAGTTGTTGTGTTAACTACATTGTTTAAAACATGGTTACTACACATTATGGATTCACCCCACAGTGTTTCAGGCAAACCTGAATCAGATAACATAGTACGAGCCATAGCTTGTAACGTTTGCCCTCTTCGTTCTACAAATGAGTTATGCTGTGGTCGGGAAGGTACAGAACATTTATGCTTGACACCAGCTAATTTCAGCATTGTTTGGAATCTATTGTTAACAAGCTCAGTCCCATTATCAGTAACTAAAGTAATTATTTTACTCCTTATTTTTCTCTCAGTAAATCTTAGCCAGTTAAAGAAATGTTGGAATGTTTCTGTTTTGTTTTTCATGAGATAGCAGAAACCGTATCGTGAGTAATGGTCCATTATACTCAAAACATAGCAGGCACCTCCCAAATTAGGTTTCTTAGGACCAATTATGTCAGCAAACACAACCTCTAAAGGTTCTTTGGTCTTAAACCGATTAAGTCTGTTTGCTGGAATAACCTTGCTTTTCTCCTGACTACAGGCATTACAGTTTAAGTACATGCTACAGGGTTTTAATTTTACTCCCTCTGACAATTCAACAGTTTGTTTGAGCATTTTGAAATTAATGTGCCCTAAATGTCTATGCAGTAAATGTATACATTCATCATGTGGCTTAACTTTGTTATAAACCGAGTTAGTCATCTGCAACTGGTCATTATGTAGCACATATAAATCATTCTCTAAAGTAGCAGTAACACTTTCATCCTCTTTCTCTATTATACAGTTATCTCCCCTAAAGGTTACTACATAACCAAGATTAACTAAAGCCCTTACTGATAATAAATTAAATTTCAGTTTAGGTACATATAACATAGTTAAATGCTCATTTATACAAGAACAATATTTAGTACCTTCACCAGACACTTTCATCTTCCATCCATTTGCCAATGATACATCTTGTTTACTTGTGGACATCTTTACAAACCTGTTTCTATCCTTAGTA
The DNA here is from genome assembly GCA_033807585.1 of Hydrophis major. Classification (NCBI taxonomy): domain Eukaryota; kingdom Metazoa; phylum Chordata; class Lepidosauria; order Squamata; family Elapidae; genus Hydrophis; species Hydrophis major. The sequence continues at coordinate 69,061,707 of CM066343.1, read as the reverse complement.
ATGCATTATGATGCTCCACTATCAACAACCCACAAATCATGGTTTACAGTTGAATTGCTAGACGTAGCTAAACTAACATTCTTCTTGGCCTTCTGGTGTTTGCCAGTATTCTGTTGTTTTCCCTTCTTACAGAATCTAGCTATATGTCCCCTAGCCCTACAAGAAAAACATTTCCTGGACTTCTGTTTTGCAAGGCTTCAGCAGCGGCAGGGATTCGGGATACTGCGCAATCCCTGCTGCGCTCACTGCCAAGGTTCCCCTGATCTGTTTGGATTTGGGGGATATAGCTGCCCCATAGAGGCAGCTGAAGATAGGGGGGATCTGGATAGGGGTTTGGGGGTGTCGCAGAGAAAGTAATCTGGAATTTGAAAGTTGTTAAAGATAAATTGTTTCCAGAGAGAGTTACAAGCGACGAATGGAATTCTAAAAGGGAAAGGTTTTTTTTTTCTTTTTTCACTCTCCTTCCTAATGTGACAGCAGACAGAACTATAAGAGAAATCAGAAAATCTGCATTGGAGGTAATTAAATGCTGAAGGGATAAGGATTTCTGATCATTTTATTAAAAAAAAACTTTTTTGCTGTGAGTGGGAAGGGAGAGGAAAAAAAATTGGAGCAGAATTTGAAAATAAGGAGAAGATTGCCTAGAATTCTAAAGAGTCATTAAACATTAATAAGACTTCTAAAAGATATATCTTAAATGGAACTTTGTGATTAAACTTTAACCCCAGAAAGGGAAAGTGAAGAAGGAGAAAGTATTTAAAAGAAACAGCTTGTTTGGATTGTTTGGTGTTTTTGGAACTTCTGAGAATTATCTCTGATTAAAAGCACTTGGGTGGTTGCTTGGAAAAACTTTTTCTCTCTACAATGGCATCACTTGTGGATGGATTGAAACTTGTATACCAAAAATATGAAAAAGAAAAGCAAGAAGGGAAGGATGCTTTTGGCACTCTTTTTCAATTTTTAGAAATGGCGGTTTGTACTTATGTATAGCTGAATGAGCAACAGGATGACTGGGACGAAGAAAAAGCCATTTTTGATGAACAAGTGACTTTGGTTGGGGAAGGAAAGAAGAAAGAGAAAAAGGAAAAGAAGACTTTAAGACTTGGAAAAACAACCAAAAAAGAGAAGAATAAGGTGAAAAGGGGATACTATGTTAAAAAACAACAGAAAGGAGGAAAGCAGAATAAAAGAGAGGTGGAGAGACAAGGGGGTAAAGAGGACAAGGAGAAGAATAAGCAAGGGAGAAAGGAAGGGACGAGAAGCCTTAATGGTGGGGAGCAAGATGCAAAGAAACAAAAGTTTTTTTAGAGATAATGCGTAAACTTTATTGAAAAAGGGATTCTGGAAAGATACATTAGATTGTATTTTTACATTTGTACTTAGAAATAACCTTAGAAAATTGGAAATAATATGCAATTTAAAATGTGATAAAATATTTAGTATAATTCAGTGAAATCTTTGTCAAGAAAAGGAGAATACTTTAATGAAACAATGATTTAAGATATGTGATGGGGGGGAGGATAATTATGGAAAGCATAAGTATTCCCATAAAGGCATGATATTTAACTGAAATGGGTAAAATGTTTAAGATATAAATGATTGTTAATATTAATGATTAGACTATGTTATCCTAGTGAATTTTTTTGTGAAATGAGAGATTTGAAGTAGGAGAAGGGGGAACATTATAATGAAATAATGATCTATAATATGTGGTGGTGGGGGGGAATAACTATGGAAAGTAGGTGCTCCCATAAAAGTATGTGATTTAACTGAAAAGTAATGTGCTAAGTGTTTAAGATATAAATGAATATTAATATTAATGAATAGATTTGTATTGGTATTGATAATATTGTATAATTTTAGAATGTACCAAACAGAATCCCCATGTAAGCTATGTATTCTATATTAAGTATTATAAATGTAGGGGAAAAAGATAAAGGTGTCATACTCCAATTAGTGTACAGGAGAAATTTTCTTTAAAGAAGAAAGATAAATGGATAGCTGGAAATAGAACAGACAAGGAATAATAAATACTATAATTCGAATTGAGATGAGATAAATAAAATTAAATTAAGAAAATTTAAAAGAGAGGAGAAGCTATATAGAAAATTGAAAATGCTAATAAGATATGGAATGGTATACAAAATGAATATGAATTTGAATTTGTGTCTGTACGAAGAGTTTTAACCCGGGACTAAGCAACTTTCAGAAAAGAGGTTTTTTATGTTTCAATGTTTTGTGTTTTTGTGTGTTTAAGTTTGATTGAGCTAATAAAACCTTGGAGGAATGTTAGAAAAGGACAATGGAGAATAAAAGATAGAAGAGAATAAAGCAAACCAGAAAGGAAAAATAAGTATAGTGAATAAAAACATATCAAATAGATAAATATAGAAAAGAAATACAATTGAATAAAAGTATAGGAAGAAATAATGAGGAATTTGAAAGGATATCTATGTGTTTATAAGGAGATGTGTCAATGATGTATAAAATGTTTTATTTGTTTAAAATTTACAAATAACTTTCAGAAAAGAGGTTTTATGTTCCTATGTTTTATGTTTTGTATGTCTTTAAAAATTAATAAAATTTGTTCAAAAAAAAGAGAAAGAAAAACATTTCCTAACAGTATAGGCAGTTGAAGATAAATCCTCTTCTTGTGGTAGTTCCTTCCTCATTTGGTCCCTATCCAGCCGTCTTCTTGCTTCTTCTAACAATCTTCCGGTTATGTCAGTCAATGTCACTTTATCTCTGGGCAGGACTTCCAGTGAAGATACATAATCATCATAACTTTCATCCAATGAGGAAAGAACGATGTAAACTTGTTGCAGCTCTGAAAATATTAGTTTTTTCATGTAGCTCTTGAAAAGTTCTTTTCATGAAGTTTAAATGAGCTAACATATCTCCACCTTTCAGAAGACGTGCTCTAAACAGTTTATGTGTAAGATGTATGTGTGCACCTACACTGTTGCGAACATAAATCCTCTTCAAATTCTCCCAACACCTAGCAGCCGACTCTTCTTCACGAATATGGACTAGCTGCTGGTCACTCAGGGTTAGTTCAATTATGCAAAGAGCTCATTCGTTGTTCTGTTTAAAGTCAGCAAGCTTCTTGGCAACGTCCTCATTTTCTGGATCCCAAGTGTTTACATCTGGTGGGTCTTGAACTACATTCCATAATCCTTCTCTATGCAGAAGTAGACTGCACTTCATAGACCAGGAAACATAGTTTGTTCCATCCATCCGGGTGATCAATGATAGACTTGTTGATTGGTCTTGTGCCATCTTTACTAGGATAGTAACCCACAATTAAACACTAAACAGCAGCCTGTATACAGTACTGTGCATTCACACCACCTCTCAGTTATCTGAGCCTGGCATGGCCTGGGCCCAGAACCAGTGTTGAGGTAATTCCCCGTTAGGACAATTAAAATTAAAAGTGTGAAACAGAATTACTTTGAAGATGCAAATAAACCAGGCAGATGGCTAGCTTATAAACTGAGAAAGGAAAGAGAAGCAAGAAGAATTAGCCAATTGATAAATAAAGGACAGGTTTGTTATAGAAATGAGGGGAAGAAGAAAATTGTACAAAGATTACTATGGAAAACTATACTTTCAAGAGAATATTCAAGAAGAAAAAAATCAAACAATATTTTCAGAAAGCGAATTTACCTCAAACTTATTGAAACAAAAATTTCTTATTTAAACTTATTTACCCAAAAATATTGAAACAATGTTAGAAGGAAGTATAACAATGATGGAACTAACAGAAGCCTTAAAAAAACAGAATGCTGAGAAAGCTCCAGTTGTAGATGGGTTGCCAGTGGAATTCTATAAGACTTTTCAGGAAATATTGAATTTTCATCTTCTAGAAGTTATGAATGAAGTTATGTAAAGAAAAGAATACCAAAAACATGGTCAGAAGCATAAATTACACTTATATCAAAGGAAGGTACAGACCTGCAGCAAGTTAAAAATTATAGACCTATATCTTTATTGAACTCAGACTATAAAATCTTTGCTTCAATTTTGGCAGAAAGACTAAAAAGATACTTAAATAATTTTATTCATACTGATCAAAATGGATTTCTGCCAAAGAGACAAATCAAAGACAATATGAGAATCATTTTGGATACTCTGGAATATTATGAAGCACACCCTGAGAAGCAAATGGCCTTGATGTTTCTAGATGTTCAAAAAGCCTTTGACAATGTGAGTTGGTAATTTATTTTACTGCAACTGATACAAATGGGCTTTGGTAAGAAATTTATCCAAGCCGTTGAAACAATGTATCATGAACAAACTGCAAAGGTGATGGTGAATGGAGAATTAACAGAATCCATAGATATAAGAAAAGGGGCAAGACAAGGCTGTCCATTGTTGCCTCTGCTGTTTGTGTTGGAAGCGTTGAACAGGAATATCAGAGAAGAAAAAGAAATAAAAGGAATGAAAATTAAAAAGGAGGAATATAAATTGCAAGCTTTTGCAGATGACCTGGTATTTATATTAGAAGACCCAATGGAAACAGCACCCAAATTAATAGAAAAAATAGAAGAATATGGAAAAGTAGCAGGTTTGAGAATAAATAAAGACAAAATAAAGATATTAACAAAGAATATGTTAACAAGACAAAAGAAAGAGTTGGAAGAAACTTTAAAAATACAGGTCATGAACAAGGTTAAATACTTAGGGACTTACACCAAGATGCAGTACCCTGGAGGAAGATAGTTATGTTAAACTCAAACAGCAGATTGTGACAGACTTGATGAAATGGGAAAAATTGCAACTGTCATTGATTGGGACAATATCCACAATTAAGATGAATATATTGCCTAGAGTTTTATATTTATTCCAGACAATTCCTATTTGATTAGGGAAAGGGTTTTTTGAAGATTTAAATAGAATTGTGTTGAAATATATTTGGCAGGATAAAAAAACAAGAATAAAATTACAAGATGCAAGAATAAGAGGAGGGTTTGTCTTGCCCAATTGGAAGCTGCATTACCAGGCAACAAGTTTGATGTGGGTAAAGGAATGGATAACACTAAGGAACAGTAGATTATTGACTTTAGAAGGCCATTACTTGCTGCTGGGATGGCATGCCCTTCTCTGGTATAAGGGAACTAAAACACAGGGGTATTTTAGAAGACATTATATTTGTGAGGCATTGTTTTTGATCTGGGAGAAGATAAAAAGACAATATTATTTTAAAATTCCAACATGGATGTCAACTATTGAAGCTTTTTCTTATATATAAAAAGGAACAAACATATATGGGGAGTTATTGAATGAAAAGGGTGAACTTAAATCTATACAAACGTTGAAAGAACAAGGTGGATCCACACAATATTTAGTAGCTTGGAAACACCTTCCTTCCTCAGAAAATGAGTGGGTAGCCAAATGACACGTAAAAGCACCCACATTACTACAAAAGTTCCACCTAAAATACCCTGACAAACCATCCTGAATTGCAAATGTAATGCATGATTTTTTTCTTTTTCCAGGTAGACCTTTCTGTTTTTTAAGGAGGGCAGGATGTCAGATCCATGTATCTGTCATTTCTTCACTGGAAGAAGAAAAGGTGGGGATACTAATAAAGAAATCCTTCCTTGATGTAACCTGAATATAGTTAATCTTATATCAAATTTGTATAATCCACAAATGATACAATGGAGGGAAAAAAGCCAGATGGCCAGAACCTATCACCTCTGAGAAGCACAGCCTGAGATGAGAAGATCATAAAAATTCCACAGTGAGATGTGTCCTGGAAATCTCTGAAAATGTTTGTTCTAAAAAGGGGGTGGGGGGAAATTAAGTATGCCCTGGGAAACAGTGAAAAAGATGATTTCTACAGAAGGGAGGGAGGAATTAACATACTGGCTTTTGTTTCACCAAATACACATTGAGATAAGGGGAGGGGTTTCTAAACTCCCTTACCTATTCCTATTTGCCTGAGGGACCTCAGATGCTGCTTTGAACTCCTACGTGAATTTTCTCATCTCAATAAAAGATTCCTTTTGATACATTTGGTGTTTAGAAATTCATTCTTGTTAATTGAATGGGAAAAAGTTCTGTAGCCTGACATTCTCTCAATTCTGCATAAAACCCATCTGTCTTAACATCTTTCTCATATCTAGAATGTATTTACATATATGAATACCAATTCATATTCATCCCTTGCTCATCTAGTTCTGGTTTTGTTTTGAGCTCACCCTTTTCATTTAGCATATCATTATATCTAACAATGTGTTCCATTTTAAAAACATTTGGGTACACAAGTGCCTCCATTGTTGGTAAATGGACTGGTATTTTAAAATAATGTTGTTCCCTTATTTTCTGCCATATTGACAATAATGAATCTCATACATAATGTTGTTGAAAGTAACCATGTGCCTTACTTTCCTTATTCCATAAAAAAGCATGGCACCCCAATTGCAGATTGTGCCCTTCCAAAATTAACTGCCTAATATTTCTTAAAACAATCCATTCTTTCATCCACATCAGTACTATGGCCTGATAATATAATTCCCAATTGGCTAGTCCAAAACCTCCTCTCTGTCATGCCCTGGTGGAGACTGACTCTGAGGAAGAGGAGGAACAGCCAACAGGGAGTGGAAGTGTAGCTCCAGAGGTGGTAGAGGAGGTTAGGGAAGGGCAGAGGCTGGCTGAGCAATCAGAGGAGGATCCAGGCTCATCCCCTATCCTTCCTAGGGCACACAGGGAGAAAGGATCAGGGAAAAGTTTGCTCTACTTGGGAGGAGAGGGCCATGATCCTCTTCATTGGATGCAGGTGTGAGCTCTGTAAAAGAATTTGCAACTGCGTGTTCACAGATGCTGGAGTCAAAGTAGTGCTTTCCTTGGATGAGGTTTATCTTTGTTGGCATTCTTCCCATGGACTCTCCCCAGTTATCTTCCTGGAATGTGTGATTAATTATCTTGGTTTGCCTTGGAACTCTTGTCAATGTGGTTTGTTTTTGGTTTCCTTTTGCTTCATTATCTACTTTTTGAATTTAAACTGTGACTAATAAAACAGTGAAGCTAAGTTGAAGGTATTACAAGACCTTGATTCATGTTTTAGTTTTTGTGTTATTTTTGAGACACTATGAGTCATCACACTCTCATTCTAGTATCTTGTAGCAATTTTAATTTAATCCTTGTCTTTTCCCCCTGCCATATATATTTCAACATCATTTTATTCAAGTCCTCAAAATATTCTTTCCCCAACTTTATTGGGATTGTCTGAAATAGATATAATGTTCTTGGTAAATATTCATTTTGATTGTCAATATTCTAATAGTAGATTTTTCCATTTTTCTAAGTCTGTCACAATCTGTTGTTTCAGTGTATAATAATTATCCTCCTTAAGTGTTCCACATCTTGCTATCAATTGTATCGCCAAATATTTCACTTTTTTTGTGATCTGGATATTTAATCTGTTCATCAGTTCTTTCTTTTGCTTTTTAGTTATATTCTTCACTAAAATCTTAGTTTTTTCTTTGTTATTTTCAATCCTGGTATTTCCCCATATTCTTCTATCTTCTCTACCAACTTCAGACTTGTTTCTAATGGGTCTTCTGTTGTAAAGGCCAGATCATCTGCAAATGCCTGTAGTTTATATTCTAAGTTGCTAAGTTGCTATTTTTCCTTTTTCCAACCATCAGCTTTTAAGCAGAGCTAAACTTTCCTTAGGACTGAAGCTTCTATTATTCAGTGCAGACTCACTGCAAGCAAATTTTATGTGGCAGACTCAGGTAGCCGATGGCAGATAGATAGATTTCTGAATGATTCTGTGAGCAACTCAATCTGCCTGCCTGCTTTGCCTGATTTTGGGTAAAAGTTGCTCTTTTTAATGAAAAATTCAATATTTATATAAATATTTAGAATATTTATATACGAGCCATGCCCAGCCAGTCACATGACCACCAAGCCACACCCACAAATTAGGCCATGCCCATAGAACCGGTTGTTAAGAAATTTGAATTCCACCCCTGCCTCTGTGTGTGTGTGTGTTTGTGTGTCAGCAAGCCACCATCAGTCAAAATTCATATTAGTGGTTCCCAGGATTTAAAATTATGAGTTTGGTGGTCCCTGAGGTCCAAAAGGTTGGTGACCCTGTCTTATATAGTTCTGCTGGTAGCCCATCAGGGCCAGGGTTTTTTCAAGTGTTTTGCCTATTTATCGCCTCTGTCTGTTCCATCATTGTATTTTCCCTTCTAACATTTGACTTAATTTCATCTGATATTTTAGGTCATTCTGAATCTTGCAAATATTGTTTAATTGTTTCTTTTTCAATCTTCTCTTGATCATATAATTTCTCATAGTATTTTTGTACTATTTCTTTTTTTTTCTTTTAATTCTCATAACAAACAGTTCCATTCTCATCTATTAATTGCAGTACCCTTTTTTGCTCCCTCTCCTTTTTCAATTTATATGCTAGCCATCTTCCTGGTTTATTTGCATTTTCAAAAAAAATCTGTTTAACTCTCCTAATGTTTTGTGCCAACTCTTCTTTTTCTATTAGCCCCAACTTGTGCTTAAGTATATCCATTTGGTTTTTAAGGTTCTTTTGTTGTGGATATCTTTGTAGTTCTTTCTCTAATTTCTTATAGTACTCTTCTAGTATCTGTTGTGCTTTTCTTTTTCTAATATTCCTTCTTCTTGTATAAGTTATAATTAGTCCTCTAGTCCTTCATAGTATCCCATACATTTTGTAGTGAAGTTTCCTCTTTTTTATTTTCTTTAAAGAAGAAAGCCAACTTTTTCCATATTTTTTAAGAATTCTTTTTCCTTCAAAATTGAGTTATTCAAAGTCCATCTTGATCTTTTCTTTTGTCCCTCCCACTTGACCCATATTGAATTATGGTCTGCCCAAGTACTTGTTTCAATGTTTATTTCTTGTACATTTGAGATCAATTCTGTTGACGTCCAAATCATATCAATTCTTGGCCATGATAAATGTCTATTTGAATAAAAAGTATATTGTCTAATTTTGGTATTCAGTTGTCTCCAAACATCTTGAATACTTAGTTCCTCTGCCATCTTAAAAAAAGATTTTGGTAGAGTCTTTCTGTTTTTGGGTGGTTGGGTTATTTTCTGTGTTTTATAGTCCCATTATCACATTAAAGTCTCCTAGAATACATATATTGTCATATTCCAATTCTATTATTTTCTTTTGTAATTTTTTATAAAATTCCTCTTGATTATTATTTGGTACATATATTGCAACTAAAAGTATCCTGTGATTATTGACTATTATTTCCACCATCAATCAAACCTTTGTCATCTATAAAGATTGACTTAGCTTCTATTGTATTCTTAATATATAAGACTACTCCTCTTTTATTTTGTTGCACCAATGATGCATATAAATTACCAAGCCTAGGATAGTCCAATACATGCTGTACATGCTGTTTTTTAATATGTACTATGTTGAGGTAATTCCCTGTTAGGAGAATGAGCACATACAGGGAGACGTATAGAGAGTAGTGTTGGAATAATACACACAGAGCACACAGATGTACTGTACTGTAAATGTAGGTTTTTACTTCCAGAAAGGTTTAAGCAAAGTCCAAAATAAGCAGTCCAAAATCATTTACAAGTAAGTTACAAGTCAGTTTTTCAATCCAGGGATAATCCAAATATCAAATTCCAGTGTCAGAAACAGTTCAGTATCAGACTTACATTAAATCCAGTAATATCAGTCAATTAGAAGAAATGGAGCAACAGCAATAGTTTCCAACAGAAGGAAAAAGAGATACACTTACACTCTCTTCTGAGACTCAGACTAAACAAACCAATTTTCTGGCTCCATCTTATGGCCGTTTGAGAAACCACACCCAATTGCATGCTCTTGCATTCCCTTAAAATGTTTATTCTGGTTTATATATTTCTAACCCATATACCTGTTAGATGACTTATATTCCTAACATTCTCCCCTTTTGGGTAAGATAATATATACAACCTTACATTCTAAGTCCATAATCTTCACAGATAGCTTTATGCTTTATGGAGCTTTGGGCCTTTGTAAAATGATCTGCTACATTGTTTTCTGACATACAGTATTCTAGTTTAATCATCTTACTTTACACACATTATCTCACATTTAAATATCTTAAATCTGTGTGTTTCGTTCTTGTTTTAACAGCAATATTTGAAGCCATCTGTATTGCTGATTGGTTGTCGTCGTAAATAACAATAGAATCTTTTACATCAATTCCCATATCAATTAATAATTGCTTATACAAAACTAAATCTGTACATAATAAAGACAAACATTAGAATTCAGACTCCATTGTTGACAAATTTAGATGTTTCTGTCTAATAGATCTCCATCCAATCAATGCTTTTCCCAATAATACAGCAGTACCCGATGTAGATTTTCATGTATTTATGTCTGTAGCAAAACGTGCATCAGCATACGCAGTCAAATTCAGTTCATCTTTTGGCTCCAGATACAATGCATAATGCATGTTTGTTTCAGATATCTTAACACACGTTTAGCAGCTTGCCACTGCCTTTCAGTGGGCTAAGCATTAAATCTTGCTAATTGATTAACACTGTATGCGATATCTGGCCTTGACCAATTACTGAGATAAGATAAACTTCCAATCAAAGATTGATAAATGTTCTTATCAAAAATAGGACTTTGAACATCACTATAGCTAAACTCCTGGCTCATTGATGTTTTAGCTGGCTTACAAAGTTCCATTTTAAAATTATTTAGTAATTGGTTAATTTTTTTCTGCCTGTGAGATGTTGTATCCTCCCCTAGCTCTAACTATCTTTTAACCAAGATATTGTTTGATTTCTTCTAACTGTTTTATCTTAAATTTCTTTTCCAATAGTGAAATTATCTCAGTAGCTTCTTGTTCAGTTTTGGTGATTAATAGTAAATAATAGCAACAATGAAATTACACCATTACTTTCTCTTTTAAACAAACATGGATCAGCCATGCCAGCTACAAAGCCTATTTTAGTTAATTCGTTAACTATACTGTTCCACTCATATCCTGATTGCTTTAAGCCATAAAGACTCATTTTCAATTTCCAACAATCAGTTGTTTTATCAATATTATCATTTTTGAGAACTAAAGGTTTCTTTAAATATATAATGTGTTGCAACGGTGCATGCAGATATGCTGTCTCTACATCCAAATGATTTACAATATATTTCTCCTTAGCTGCCCACACTAATGCCACTCTTAATATAGTAGCCTTCAGACTAGGTGAAAACACCTCATCGTAGTCATTTGCTGTCTGATTGAACCCTTGTGCTACTAACCTGGCTTTAAGGGTAATAGTCTCATCTACACCTGTCTTCAGTTTATATATCCATTTACGTCCTATGACATGTTTACCTGGTGGTAACTTAACATTTTCGTATACCTCCAGTCTTCTTAATGATTCCAGTTCCTTATCCATTGCCTTCTGCCAAGGAGCCTGCTCCTTAGCAGGATACAGTTTTAGTTCACTATAATTACTTGGAACTGTACTCACTTGGCATACAACACTAGCCTGATATCTATCAGGTGGTTGTGTTACTCAGGTTGAACGTCTTGGTAATACAGGGCTTACTGGTGGACTTTCCTGTGCCACCTGCTCCTGTTCTTCTACTTCCTCCTGTTCTTCCTCTTTAATGGCTATTTGTTGTTTACTGATATCATCTTTAGGGACTATCTGGGTGTCAATAATAATATCATTGCTGGATTCCTGTTCCAGTTTATCCCATCCAACATGCTCGAGAAATTTTGCACTAGCAGTACAATAAACATGAGCTGTGCCTTGATCCCAGAATCTAAATGATCTATAGTTGGCCTCATAACCCACAAAAAATAACTTCTTAGCTCTATGTTGCCCTTTCAGTCTTAATTGTGAGGGAATATGCACCCATGCTGAAGCTCCGAATGTGTGTAGGTAACTTAAATTTGGCTTTCTGCCATGCCAACGAGTGAATGGTAATTCTCCAGTTGTTGTATTAACAACATTGTTCAAAACATAGTTACTACACATTATGGCTTCACCCCACAGCGTTTCAGGTAAATCTGAATCAGATAACGTAGCGCAAGCCATGGCTTGTAATGTTTGCCCTCTTCATTCTACAAACGAGTTATGTTGTGGTCTGTAAGGTGCAGAACGTTTATGCTCAACACCAGCCAATATTAACATATTTTGGAATCTTTTGTTAACAAACTCAGTCCCATTATCAGTTTACTTTACTTTTCATTTTTCTCTCAGCAAACCTTAGCCAGTTAAAGAAATGTTGAAATGTTTCTGTTTTGTTTTTCATAAGATAGCAGAAACCATATCATTAGTAATGGTCCATAATACTCAAAATATAACAGGCACCTCCTAAACTTGGTTTCTTACGACCGATTATGTCAGCAAAAACAACCTCTAAAAGTCCTTTGGTCTTAAACCCATTAAGTCTGTCTGCTGGAGTAACCTTACTTTTTTCTTGACTACAAGCATTACAGCGTAAATACTTGCTACAGGGTTTCAATTTTACTCCTTCTGACAATTCAACAGTTTGTTTGAGCATTTTGAAATTAATGTGCCCTAAATGTCTATGCAGTAAATGTATACATTCATCATGTGGCTTAACATTGTTATAAACTGAGTTAGCCATCTTCAACTGATCATCATGTATTACATATAAATCATTTTTTAAAGTAGCAGTAACACTTTTACCCTCTTTCTCTTTTGTACAGTTATCTCCCCTAAAGGTTACTACATAACCAAGATTAACTAAAGCCCTTACTGATAATAATTTAAATTTCAGTTTAGGTACATATAACATAGTTAAATGTTCTTTTATACAAGAACAATATTTAGTACCTTCACCAGACACTTTCATCTTCCATCCATTTGCCAATGATACATCTTGTTTACTTGTGGACATCTTTACAAACCTGTTTCTATCCTTAGTAATGCATTGTGATGCTCCACTATCAACAACCCACAAATCATGGTTTACAGTTGAATTGCTAGATATAGTTAAACTAACATTCTTCTTGGCCTTCTGGTGTTTGTCAGTATTCTGTTGTTTTCCCTTCTTACAAAATCTAGCTATATGTCCCTTAGCCCCACAAGAAAAACATTTCCTAACAGTATAGGCAGTTGAAGATAAATCCTCTTTGTGGTTGTTCCTTCCTCATTTGGTCCCTATCCAGCCGTCTTCTTTCTTCTTCTAACAATCTTCCAGTTATGTCAGTCAATGTCACTTTATCTCTGGGCAGGACTTCCAGTGAAGATACATAATCATCATAACTTTCATCCAATGAGGAAAGAACGATGTAAACTTGTTGCAGCTCTGAAAATATTAGTTTTTTCATGTAGCTCTTGAAAAGTTCTTTTCATGAAGTTTAAATGAGCTAACATATCTCCACCTTTCAGAAGACGTGCTCTAAACAGTTTATGTGTAAGATATATGTGTGTACCTACACTGTCACGAACATAAATCATCTTCAAATTCTCCCAACACCTAGCAGCAGACTCTTCTCCATGAATATGGACTATCTGCTGGTCACTCAGGGTTAGTGCAATTATACAAAGAGCTCGTTCATTGTTCTGTTTAAAGTCAGCAAGCTTCTTGGCATCGGCCTCATTTTCTGGATCCCAAGTGTTTACATCTGGTGGGTCTTGAACTACATTCCATAAGCTTTCTTTACACAGAAGTAGACTGCATTTTATAGACCAGGAAATATAGTTTGTTCCATCCAACCGGGTTATCAGTGATAGACATGTTGAAGTGACTTGTGCCATCTTTATCAGGATAGTAAACCACAATTAAACAGTAAACAGCTGTCTGTATACAGTACTGTGCATTCACACTAACTCTCAGTTATCTGAGCCTGGTATGGTGTGGGCCCATAACCAGTGTTGAGGTAATTCCCCATTAAGAGAATGAGCACATACAGGGAGACATATAGAGAGTAGTGTTGGAATAATACACACAGAGCACACAGATACACTGTACAGTAAATGTAGGTTTTTACTTCCAGAAAGGTTTTAGCAAAGTCCAAAATAAGCAGTCCAAAATCATTTACAAGTAAATCAGTCAGTTTTTCAATCCAGGGATAATCCAAATATCAAATTCCAGTGCCAGAAACAGTTCAGTATCAGACTTACATTAAATCCAGTAATATCAGTCAATTAGAAGAAATGGAGCAACAGCAATACTTTCCAACAGAAGGAAAAAGAGATACACTTACACTCTCTTCTGAGACTCAGACTAAACAAACCAGTTTTCTGGCTCCATCTTATGGCCGTTTGAGAAACCGCACCCAATTGCATGCTCTTGCATTCCCTTAAATATACAGTATTAAAATGTTTGTCCTGGTTTATATATTTCTAACCCAAATACCTGTTAGGTGACTTATATTCCTAACATACTCCTTGTATGCAGATTATATCTAGCTTTAGTGTTTCTAATTTATAAAAAGTCTTTTTCCTTTTGATTCAGTCCATTTATATTTATAGACAATAATTTCTTCTCTTCTGCCATTATTTAAACTTTACATGTAGGGTTTATGGCTCTTGTTGCTCTTTGCTCACTTGGTTCCACCCTTCCACCTGTTGCTCCTTCTTCACTTTTTTCTTTATGTGTTTTTTTCAGCTATCTCTTCTCGAGGTTTAATTATTTCTCCATCTTTTATTCTCTCTTCTTCGTTTTCTCTGAAGTATTCCTCATAAAATTGCTCTGCTTCCTCAATCGAATCCAATCTATGTCTTTGCTCTTGCCAGATGAACATCAAACCTTCTGGAATCAGCCATCTATAATTCACTCCTTTCTTAATTAACATCTTTGTCAAGAATTGATATTCTCTTCTCAAGTCTCTTACTCTTCGTGGTACTTGTTTTAAGACTGCTTTTCTTTGTATTTCAATGGGTCATCCTTTGCTTTCTGTAATATTTCAGTTTATTTTCCTTCTTGGTAAACCTCACATATACTTCTGTAGGTAGCTTATTTCTCATTGCATATCTAGTGTACATTTGGAATACTTCATCAATTCTATCCATCATTCTTTCTTTTGGTATTTTCTTTTTTTTAAAAAAGAATTTTATTGATTATCTACAGACAAACAAGACAAACAAAACATTAAAACATCAACTCTCATATGTACATCCAGTGTGTCGGTTGGTTCATCAGTTTTGTGCATTCATTTTGTAATCTCAATTACAATTATGTTACATAGCAACTCATATTGTCAATCCAAACTTATATATCCTAATATCGCTATTAAAAAATGCCTTTTGAGCATCTAGGAATATCAAAGCCATTTGCTTTTCAGGATGAGCCTCATAGTATTCCAAAGTATCCAGGATTACTCTCATATTGTCTCTGATTTGTCTCTTTGGGAGAAATCCATTTTGATCTGGATGGATAAAATTATTTAAATATTTTTTAATTCTTTATGCTAAAATTGAAGCAAAAATTTTATAGTCTGCATTCAATAATGAAATAGGTCTATAGTTCTTAATTTGCAATGGGTCAGCCTCTTCTTTCTTCTTCTTTCTTTTGGTATTTTCATGGCTTCTGTTAACATTTCTGTCATTATCTCTGCAATATTTTCTCCTCTTTCTTCCTCCACATTTTGGAATCTTAGATAAAAATTAGCTCTATCCATCTCTAATGAGATCATTGTCTTTCCTTTGTCTTGTTCCACTGCTGTCAGCCTATAATCTATTTCTCCAACTTTTTTCTTTGTCTTATCCTTCCTTTCTTCTATCTTTTGCTTTCTTTCTTCATTCTTGATCATTATCTATTGTATATTTTAAATTTTGTCTTCCATTTTTCCCATTTTATCTTCCACATGCTTCCCTTGGTCTTGTATTGCTTGCATCATTCTTTTTAGTTCCTGCATTGAAAACTCTTTTCTTTTTCTTTTTCCTTTTCTTTTTCCTGTTGTAGCATAGCTTGAATTGATCACTGACCCACTGGACCTAAAGAGGAAGAGCTAGGGATTGAAGATGCTATTGTAACTGTCTTCCTCATCTCAAAGTAGTTGTAATCCCAAATAGTGAATACCTGCTACTTAGTCCAGATGCAATTTTCTTCAGGTTCTTCTCTACCTCAATCCAATTGTAAATAATCCAACCAAAAAAGGCCAAGTTCTCTATTTTTTTAAAAAAAAGAAAAATAATAATAAAAGTTTAAAAATATAAAAATGAATATGAAAATAAGAGAGTCAAAAATAGACTCCACAAAGGAACCATACACAAAAAGGAGAAAAAAATAGTAGTAAAAAGATAAAAAATAATCCACCAACAATAATCCAGAAGTAATAAAAAGGCCAAGTAAGAAAAAGAAGATAAAAAAATATAATATTCCAAACAATGAGCTGAAGCAAAATATAGTAAAAGTAGAGAGAAGTAAAAATAAAAAAGCCCAAATATCATCTACAAATAATAAAATAGCCAGAAATAATTTTTCCAAGTATTTTTTTACTTAATACTGGTCACAAAGCAAGTCCAAGCAACCTTTAAACCAGTCAAGGTCCAAGCCACTTTATATTATCAAAAAAGCCAAATTAACACAGTACTATTTAAAGTCAAAGTGATCTTTTTCTCTTTTCTCCTGCAGTCCCAACTGTTTAGATTATTTTGCAAGAGCTACACCTGATGAAACAAAAGTCCAGTGCTTATTTCTAGGTGGCACTGTTGCTTAACTTTCACTGTTTAATATATTGTTTCCAAAAAGTATCCAAAAAGTTTCACTTTTAGAATTTAAAAGTTAGTAGGTTAAAAAAAAGTAAAACAGAACAAAAAAGGAAGAATAGTCCAATTGTTTTAAATTAAAATTAAACATTTTCTTTCTCCATTTAATTGCCACAAAGTCTGGTCCAGTTAAGAATTAATATCATATTAAAAAAAACAGTAAGTTAATCCTAATACTGTTTGACAGTTAAAAATATGCTTTCATCACCGCTAATCTCTCTTCTGTCTTCTTATCTTTTTAAAATTCTTTTCCCCTTAGGGTACTTTTTTACTTTAGTGAAAAAAAATCAGTAAAATGTCCTCACCCAGATCCAACACATTTCTTTCTTTTCTTCTTCCATTCCGGAGCTGTCTCAGCCTTTCAGCAGGTTCAATGGCAGTTTTCCACTGCAGCTGATTTGGAGAACTTTTTCTGGATCAATCAGGGACTTTGCGATGTCTCTGGGATCAACAGAATGTGCTCCCCTTGTTCACTGTCTCTACGGGATGGTTTAGCTCCAATTGGACCATCCAGCTGTGGAATATCAATGACTTTTTGGGAGCTCCCAAATCTTCCGTTGTCTCGCTATGACATCAGCCCCCCCCTCCCTCCCTCACCTCACTTTGATGGACTTCTGGTCTCTTAGGTAGGCCTTTCAGGTGAAGCTGGGCTTCTCTCAGGTCTCTTAGGTGCAGTTGGATTTCTCTCTCTTTTAATTTCTCCAATCTTCATCTCCTTTTCCTTTTTCCAGTCTTTTTCTTTTTCTATGACTTATCTTTCCCTCTCCACTCCCCCTCCTACCTTTTTTTTCAGTAGCAACTTTTGTAACCTTTATGTAACTATGATTCCTTCGATTGTCACCATCTTGAAGAATCAAGATGAGAATCAAGATCTAATTCTCAATAATGTCCATTTCTGGATCTTAAATCTATCTTGCTCATTTATCTATCAAAATGGCCTAATTGTTATGTTTATGAGTCAGCATTGACATGCAAAATACACACATGGCCTCTCACTTAAGACTATCAGATGTGGTCCATGAAAATCTAGAAATTCAGTAAAGAAAAGTAAATGGACTCCCACATTATCCATCTGGTAATCATCTAGCTTTTTGTTACTAAGAATTCGCAGTTCCTTAGTAATTTGAAGGATATTTGGAAAAAGAGTATAAAAGATTTATATGGTGAATATTTTTATATTCCATAGCAATATCTACCATTGCTATGTGATATATAACTTGTTAACCTGATTCACAACCAACCACCATTTGTTTAATTTAGTTTATGCAATAAACCACAACTGCTTTAATTAATAAATGCAGTATGCCATAAACAACCAGGACAACTTTTTCTTGATCAAAGATTGAATTTCTCTTCTCTATAGTGTGCTGAGGATCATGTTCCCAAAGTGGGAAGTGAGTTGAAGCAAAATCTTTTAAAAATCCATTGTAAGTAAATTTAAATGTGATTTATTAATGGCATAATTTTCTTTCTCTGTCACATCAAAGTTTTACTAATGGATTTCTAAAATCTTACAACTTTCACAGGTCCTGGTTTCTTTGTGTCTGATTGTGGGCTCCTGATATTAAACATTTTTTTTAACTATAGGGGCTGACTTTATGTTAAGCTATCATGTGCTTTGCTTAACCTTTTTAATGAATTCACATGCTATATTTGGTAAAGCATGATTTGTAGACTGTCATACAATGCAAACTTTCTTCTGTTTTTTTCTGTTGTATTCATTGCCAAGCATATATGCTTTAGACCAAAACCAAAATAGCAATCTTACCTATATAAATGGTCCCAACAGGATTTTCCCTGCTCAGCAGATGTGCTTCATTAGTCTGTCCTAAATGCTGGTATGATCTATTTAATATGGATGAGTCATTGACTCACAGAAATATTGAATTTGCTTTCAGGTAAAATACCAAATGTGTGTGAGTAGCTTTGTACATAAGTGTCAATATTTAAGTTCCTGTGAGCTTCTGTTGTTAATGAAGTTTCACAGCAATTTGTAATCAAATTAGATAGGTAATATGCTAGCTACATCATGAAAGTTTTACGCACGAATATCCTGCCTTATTTGTTTCTTTTGCGAAAGAAAATGTTTGGATTTTTTTTCAAACAACAGCTGAGATGAAATCTGGGAGAACCTCTAGTGGCAATCACAGCAAACCACAATTATGGCAAAATGGGAATTTGCATGCATTGATATCATGGTACAAGTTTTGCTGTTACATACTCTGACCTTAAATACACTGCTCACAAAAATAAAGGGAACACAAAAATAAGACATCCTACATCTGAATGAATGAAATATTCTTATTAAATGATTTGTTCAATACATAGTTGAATGTGCTGACAACAAAATCGCATACAAATTATCAATGGAAATCAAATTTAGCAACCCATGGAGGTCTGTATTTGGAGTTACGCTCAAAATTAAAGTGGAAAAAAACACTACAGGCTGATCCAACTTTGATGTAATGTCCTTAAAACAACTCAAAATGAGGCTCAGTAGTGTGTGTGGCCTCCATGTGCCTGTATGACCTCCCTACAACACCTGGGCATGCTCCTGATAAGGTGGCGGGTGGTCTCCTGAGGGATCTCCTCCCACACCTGGACTAAAGCGTCCCCCAACTCCTGGACAATCTGTGGTGCAATGTGGCGTTGGTGGATAGAGCGAGACATGCTGTGCTCAATTGGATTCAGGTCTGGGAAATGGGTGAGACAGTCCATAGTATCAATACCTTCATCTTGCAGGAACTGCTGACACACTCCAGCCATATGAGGTCTAGCATTGTCTTGCATTAGGAGGAACCCAGGACCAACTGCACCAACATATGATCTCACAAGGGGTCTGAGGATCTCATCTCGGTACCTAATGGCAGTCAGGCTACCTCTGGCGAGCACATGGAGGGATGTGCGGCCCCCTGAAGAAATACCATTCCACACCATTACTGACCCACTGCCAATCCAGTCATGCTGGAGGATGTTGCAGGCAGCAGAACGTTCTCCATGGTGTCTCCAGACCCTGTCACATCTGTCACATGTGCTCAATGTGAACCAGCTTTCATCTGTGAAGAGCACTGGATGCCAGTGGCGAATTTGCCAATCATGGTGTTCTATGGCAAATGCCAAACATCTCGCATGGAGTTGGGCTGTAAGCACAACCCCCACCTGTGGATGTCGGGCCCTCGTACCACCCTCATGGAGTCTGTTTCTGACCTTTTGAGCAGCCACATGCACATTTGTTGGAGGTCATTTTGCAGGACTTTGGCAGTACTCCTCCTGTCCCTCCTTGCACAAAGGCGGAGGTAGCAATCCTTATCTATTTTTATGGTAGCAGTCCCTCCTACGGCCTCCTCCACATCTCCTGATGCACTGGGCTGTCTCCTGGTAGCACCTCCATGCTCTGGACACTACGCTGACAGACACAGCAAACCTTGCCACAGCTCGCATTGATGTGCCATCCTGGATGAGCTGCACTACCTGAGCCACTTGTGTGGGGTTGTAGACTCCGTCTCATGCTACCACTAGAGTGACAGCATTGCCAGCATTCAAAAGTGAACAAACCATCAGCCAGAAAGCATAGGAACTGAGAAGTGATCTGTAGTCATCACCTGCAGAACCACTCCTTTATTGGGGATGTCTTGCTAACTGCCTATGCTTTCCACCTGTTGTCTATTCCATTTGCACAACAGCATGTGAAATTTATTGTCAGTCAGTATTGCTACCTAAGTGGACAGTTTGATTTCACAGAAGTGTGATTGACTTGGAATTACATTTTGTTGTTTAAGTGTTCCCTTTATTTTTTTGAACAGTGTATATAAACAGCATTTGTGTGATGTTGTCACATACTTTGGCATTTGCACCCATTTAGTCCTTCATGGCATCCATTAGAATTGTAATATTTTGAATTAAACGCATGATGAACAGTCCAACCACTGAATGAATATTGTTCCTTGCTTTGGCTGTAGAAAAGCTAGAGCATTATTTCAGTTTGAATAACCTAAAACAGACATTGTGAATCTGTGTCTGTCTAAACATTTCTGAACTATAGTTACCATCATCCTGCATTACTTGTCACTCTAAATGTTTTTGACCTTTTTAATCAGTGCAAGAATCACTTTTCAATTTCATATGTAGAGCCTGATTTATCATTTGCACAGTATGCAGCAAGGAACAGGATACAAGACAGTATTAATTCTGTACCTTTTGAATCATATGCCCTCTACAGTTGCTGCAAAAACTTTGACCTTATCTATTTTTATGGATTATTGTCAAATGTCAAATTATTGCCAAATGTTAATATTATTCAATATTCAAATAATATTGAATATTTACTATTTAATATTCTAATCAGTTTGTTGTAGCTGCTGAACTATCCTGATCCCTTGCTAATTAATTCTGTCCCAGAAAATATTAAAAAAAAACACTTGATGATGTTGTTTGGTTTTAAAATAGGATGACTGATTGATTAAAGGTATGCCCCTTTTTACATGCACGAACTGTTTATGATGCATAGTGATGTGCTGACAAATGTTAAGAAGCAGCTGTGCTGGCTCCATTGCTGTTGTCTTGTCACACTACTAACATAAAACTGCTGATCAGACCATTAGATTTCTGAGGCTCTTCTCTGCTTTCAACTGTCTCACCGTGTTCCCAAAGATTTAACAATGAGCTTTTGTGAACTAGCTCCAGCACATAATTGGTAATGCATATTAAAAAGATATTTTTTATCATTCATCATACCCACCATTTTGACACCAGTGACCATCATTGTAAATGTTACTGCACGCTAAGATAAAGCACAACTCTTAGCTTAAGGAGATTGCCCATCATTCTTCTAACTAGAACATTAAAAAATTAGAAGATTCTAGACTTACTTCTTCTTCTTCTTCTTCTTCTTCTTCTTCTTCTTCTTCTTCTTCTTCTTCTTCTTCTTCTTCTTCTTCTTCTTCTTCTTCTTCTTCTTCTTCTTCTTCTTCTTCTTCTTCTTCTTCTTCTTCTTCTTCTTCTTCTTCTTCTTCTGTGTTTTATTTTCCTAATTAGCAATAATAGATGTCTTTGATTTATTATCACAATTGAGACCAGAATGCTAAGCTAAGTGAGTCACATCCTATTTACAACCTTTTACTATGGTTGTTAAGTGAATAAACACAGTCCTTAAATGAAGCAAATAGTCATTAAGCAAATCTGGCTTTCCCAATTGACTTTGCTTGTTGGAAACCAATTGGGAACATTACAAATGGTGATCATGTGACCCCCGGAATGCTACAATCAGTTGCAAGAACCTGAATTTTGATCATGTGACTACAGAGATGCTACAACAATCATAAGTGTGAGGACCAGAGGTGGTATTCAGCAGGTTCTGACCAATTCTGAAGAACCGGTAGCGGAAATTTTGAGTAGTTCGGAGAACTGGCAAATACCACCTCTTACTGGCCCTGCCCCCATCTATTCTCTGCCTCCTGAGTCCCAGCTGATTGGCTTCTTTTGTTGCCCTGCACAAGAGAACAGAGTGGGAAAGCAGGTTAGTGGGGTAGGGAGGGAATGGAATTTTGTAGTAACCTAAGCCACACCCACCAAGCCACACCATGCCCACTAAGCCATGCCCACAGAACCAGTAGTAAAAATTTTTGAATCCCACCACTGGTGAGGACCAGTTGTAAGTTCATTTTTTCAACATCTTTATAATTTCATATGGTTGCTAACAAATGTTTGTAAATTGAGAATACCTGTAGTAGCAGAGAGATAAATTATCTTGAAGTTTCTTACCAGTTCTAATTACATTTGCTGAAATTTGCTTCAGAAATTATTTTAAATGACATTTGAAGTTCCTTTATTTATTTGGCTACAAAATGCCCAAAATACAGGTATATGTAAATCCCTGTCTTTTGTGCTAAAACACCTCTCTATAATCTACAACTTCTCTGGCTTTCCACCTTCAAATAAATTCCAAGAAAAACTATAATGAAGAAACTCTTGCTATGTTTTGTTTGCTCTTTGGAAGTGGCAATCGCTATCATTAATAATGTCCCTTCCTTCAGAACTTTTTGAAAGTACAGGAATGGAGACTTAAAAAAAAAAAAAAAAGAACTAAATTTTCTGCCCACATTTGGAAAATTTCCAAAGACCAAAATAATATTTTCATTCTGTCCAAAAGAGAAGATCCTTTCTTATTCTGAGGCAAACTTCCAGACTCAAAATCCAGATGTCAATTTTTAAAAAAATCAGAAAAATTGAACTTTTTAGTTTCTTTTTAGATAGCTTGTTTGATGTTCTGCTATTTATTGAAACCCAATACTGCTAAGCTGAAGCTTTTCTTCCAAGTTATAAAAATGAGAACTTTTGTGATTTTTTTTTCCTTCCTGCCATTAATGTTTCTAATGAGGAAACATTCCCCACATGTTCCTTTTAAATTCCAATGAATTTACAAATATTGCCTTTATTCTTCATAATAGGCAGCTAGAGTATTAACATTCAATCTCAATTTTTCACTTTTCCAAAAATTATTAGCAATTGAAAAAAACCCTTTCAACTGCTGCATTAGTTCCAGGGCAGCACAATGCAAATTGAACAAGAATAAATAAATTTTCACATGGAATATGTTTATTTTTGAAATGGCTGAACATTTCCATCCATCTTTTATCAATTTCAACAAGTTTATTTTCCCATTGTATTAATTTTTCAGAATTTAAAAATACATTCAGTCTTCTAATTTCTTCAAAGAGACAATTCTTGTCTATTTTAATGTCTGGCATTTCTTTAGATAAAACCTCAACACAAGATTCAATATCTATCCAATATACTTGCGATGAAGTCAAAAAACACAATTGAAAACTTTTATTTCCTGTGATATTTGTTTCAGATCATTCTTTGATATATTGAAAACATGTTTGGTAAAAATTCTGCACTTCTTTGATAAACTTTTCTGTTATGCCCGGTGTTCTGTATAGTCATTAGCATACTTGCAAGCGCTGCGCTGTGATTGGCCAAAGCACATGGCGATCTCATTGGCCGAGCAAGCTGCACTGATTGGCCCATAACAAATCTCCCGCGATTGGTGAAAACTAATCGCGGGAGATTCAAAGTGGTGCCATTGGCCGCAGCCGCTGCGGCCAGAGAATAAAAGCCGCTGTTTTTTCCTTTTAAACCCCGAGCCGATCTCAGGACCTAATAAAGAGCTGAAACTGAGTCACTGGCTCTGAGTCTCCTTTCCCGCGACGGACACGACACTGGCGATGAAGGTGGGATCCCGAGACTAACCCCATCAAGCACATGTCCTGAGGAAGCGAGACCAACAAGATGGCCAGCATCGCACCGCCCGCACCCTTTAACCCAGCTACCAAGGACTGGGAAACACAGACCGATTCCTAATGTTCCTTGAAAGTAGCAACTTGAAGGATGCAACCGGGCAGAAGAAAAGAGCCATCTTCCTAACACACTGTGGGCCCGCAGTGTTCAAGATGGCAAAAGCTCTCGCAAAACCTGGGGATGTGAAGGAGATGGACTGGGCTGACCTTGAGACGTTGCTCCGAAACCACTATGCCCCTGCCGTGCCCACCCTCATCAGGCGGCACGATTTCTACCAGTGGGACCAGAGATCAGGTGAGAACATCAGCAACTTTGTGGCTGATCTATGGAGCCTAGGGGGCATGTGCGGGTTCTCAGACATGGACAAGTCTTTGTGGGACTGTGTCGTGCTCAGACTCAGAGATCCAGTCCTACAAGCCAGCTGATGGCAAAAGGTGACATTGCCCTCACCGACACCCTCGCTGAAGCCACCGCAGCTGAGGCAACGCGGAAATCGGCAAATCGAATGCGGAGAACGGACACCGGGGAACACACCGCGACCACCAAGCCGGGTGACCGAGGCTCACCCAGAAGCAAACCACCGGGAAACCACCACCCATCATGGTGACTTCCACTCCGCCTCCGACACCATGGACGAGGAAGAAGAAATACATCGGCTCCAAACGGGATGAGATCGGCACAATCGGCAAAGTCGTAAGTCGGGGACCACTTGTGCTGAGTGCGGAGGCGACCACCCTCGATCGGAGTGCTGGTTTTTCGACGTGATTTGTCGACACTGCAATAAAAAAGGTCACATCGCCTGAGTCTGCCGACTGAGAAAAGCCTACAGCCCCCATCAGTGAGATCACAGCAATCGGAGATGAGACAGCACCCCCCCCCCAGGACCAGAGACCGCCAAGCCGAAAATTGCTGGAATCGAGACAGACAGAACTGACGAAGTGGCAAAAACCGGCAGAAAGAGGAAACCCACCAGACGGTCGTCATCGGCCACTCATCCACCACAGACACCCAGAAGGTATACGTAGAAGTGGGCATCGAAGGCGAACCATGCAAAATGGAGGTGGACTCCGGGTCCTACCTCTCCATGGTTGCCTGGCAAGAAATCAGGTGTTTGGTGCCAGAAATCCACAAGAGGAGGTTGGAAACCCAGAAACTAATCCTTAGAGACTACCAGGGGAACCGCATCTCGGTAGTTGGAACCGGACAGTTCGAAGTGACTTCAAGGGCTGCACAGCAAAGCTTCCCCTGATGATTGTGGACCAAGACTGCCCCAGCCTTTTGGAACTACAGTGGTTCGCACCACTCGGGATCGAGGTTACAGGCATCGACCACGTCGCAGATGCCGACTGGGAAGAGCAACTGGCACGGGACTTCCAGGAAGTGTTCGACGGCACCCTAGGCAAGTACCGAGGGCCCCCTATTTCCTAGACCCCAGCATTCCCCCAATACGCCTAAAACCACGGCGGGTACCTTTTGCACTCTGGCCCAAAATCGATGAGCAAATTGACAAGCTCATCAAACAAGGGGTCCTACAACCAATCGATCACGCCCGGTGGGAGACTCCCATGGTCACCCCAGTCAAGCCCGATGGGTCGGTGAGAATCTGCAGGGACTATAAGGCCACCCTAAATTGCGCCTTACAACAAAGTGCCTACCCCGTCCCAGTAGTGCAGCACCTTCTGCACTAACTGGGGGGAAGCAAGGTCTTTGCAAAGCTCGACCTGGCGCAAGCCTATCAACAGTTGCCGGTCAACACAGAAACCGCCGAGGCGCAGACCATAGTCACCCACCGGGGAGCATTTCGCTGTAACAGACTCCAGTTTGGAGTCAGCGTGGCTCCGGGAATTTTCCAGAGCCTCATGGAAAGACTCTTGCAAGGAATTAAGGGGGTGGTGCCCTACTTCGATGACATACTAGTGTTAGCGGCCAACCAACAAGAACTAGAGGGTCGTCTAAGGGAGATACTAACCAAATTCAAAGAGGCCGGGCTAAAGGTGAAAAAAGAGAAATGCCAGCTGTACACAGAGCGGGTTGAGTTCCTGGGATACCTCCTAGACCGACACAGCATCCACCCAACCGCGAAAAAAATCAGAGCCATTAAAGAAGTCCCAACACCACAGAATAAAACAGAACTGCAGGCATTTCTAGGACTGCTTAATTTTTATAATGTTTTCCTGCCCCAAAAGGCGACCTTTGCATAGGAGCATTTGCATAGGCTTTTGGACAAGGTGGTCACATGGAATTGGGGGAAACGTGTGGAAGCCACCTTCAGCAAAACCAAGGACCTGCTCACCTTGGATGCATCCTAATCCAATACAACGAGACCCTACCACTTGCCGTCACATGGGATGCCTCACCTTTCGGCATCAGCGCCATCCTCAGCCACACGCTCCCCAACGAAAAAGAAGCACCCATCGGCTTCTTTTCAAGGACACTCACCAAACCGGAGATAAATTACAGTCAACTGGACAAAGAGGCCCTGGCTATAGTCGCCGCAGTGAAGAGGTTCCACGAGTATCTCTACGGCCGCACATTTACCATCATCACCGACCACAAGCCACTGCTGGGAATCCTGGCAGGGAACAGGGCCACCCTGAACATTCTATCTCCTAGAATGACAAGGTGGTCCGAATTCCTTGCCGCCTACAGCTACTGGCTCACACACCAACCGGGGAAGACAATCACCCACGCAGACGCCCTGAGCTGATTTTGCTAAGTCTGACAATTTTCTTTTTAAGGAAAAGAAAAAGGAAGAAATTTTTCTTCAAATCGAGTTTTATATTGAAGGATAAAGTCATTCAAAATAAGACTAACTTCTGCAGCTGAAATGTGTTCACCTTCAATCTTTTGAATTGTTTTGTGAAAAATAGATGCTTCATTATGTACAAAATACATTAATATCTCAGATATTTCATTATTGAAAAATAATTCCAGGATTTTAGGACATTTGCAGGGCTGCCAACCTTGAGTGATAGTTCGGAGTGAGACACTGCGAGGGAGCGGAGCGACCGAGGGGGGGGGGATGGTGTGGAAGGGGGGTGTCCCCCCTTCCACGGTAGGGAGCTTTGACAATTTTACATTTTAAATAGTGCAATCTGATGCATACTTTAGTCATGATTTGGACATATACATACATACATACATGCAAGCAGCACCAATGTACTTGAACCGGATTTGTAAGATATTAATAATGCAGTTCACTGACCATGAATAATTGAAGTTCCTGACTTGTAACTGCAGTATTCTACCTCAACTGACTTTATTAGCTTAGTGATGTACTATAGACCACTATAGGATGAATTCAATGTGCAACAAAAAGACAAAAACCCAAAACAACTACAGAGATAATGCAAATACATCAATGGGTATTCTTCTTTCTGTATCAAATACCATACTACATGCCAATATCAAATGCTATAGTCTCAGTCTTTAATTATATACTAACTTGTTGACTGAAATAGGGGTTCATAATTTCAGACATGTATAAACTAAACATTTAATCAAATAATGAGTGCTTCATATAAATATACATATTGTTAACTGTAAAACTCATCTACTGTATTCTGAAGCTTGAGCACAGTGAGGAAACAGTATATTATTTATTGGGTAAGTTTAGATTCTGAACTTAATGGTCTTACTGCTCTTTGGATGGTAAATTGTGTTAAGATTAGAATATGTTCTAGTTGAGTCAGGGCTATCCCAATTTGGGGCTGA
This sequence comes from Hydrophis major, assembly GCA_033807585.1. Classification (NCBI taxonomy): domain Eukaryota; kingdom Metazoa; phylum Chordata; class Lepidosauria; order Squamata; family Elapidae; genus Hydrophis; species Hydrophis major. Next base: position 69,033,984 of record CM066343.1, on the reverse strand, counting down.
GAAGCCTACTGGCATCAAAAAAAGTCCTTATTGAGTCCTTATCTAAGGGTTTGAAAATATGATAATAATGTAGTACAGTCCTGTCGATCTGGTGCATGGAGACCTAGGATTTAAACTCAAAGGAGAAAGAGGAAAAAGTGATTCCTTCATCCACTGCCAGAGATGTAATCCTGTCAGTCCTCCAACCTTTCTATTAAGTATTTTGCAAAAAAGCTGCCCAGCCCCTTTATAGATCAGCCTGGCGCGCTTCTCGCCTTGCTGGTTTGGGAAGACTCTTTTGGATCAGCTAAAAGAGAGCATAAGGCGTGTAAAGGGGTGGTAATAATAATTATAATAATAATAAAATTTAAAATAATAATAATTTTATTCAGAGTTGTGTTGGATCTCTTTTTTGGGGGGGGGGGGTTGTCCCATTCTTTCTTGGTGTTCTTTCTGTCCTTTTTGCTTTTTTAAATGGTCTTTCTCCCCTGGGTCAGAAATCCAGCCAGAGAAAATAAAGAAACATCACCAAAGATTTAAACACCAAAGGGTTAAATGGAAGCCACTCCGTTGGCTTTGCTTACCATTGTTATTACTGGCCGAGGCTGTAAAGAGGCTTTGCCAGCCCCCTCGTGTCCTTCTTTGGAAAGCCTAGGGCAGCTGGCTTGTCCCAGAGGACATTGCAGAGAGGGAGAGGGCGGGGCAAAGTGGCTGCGAGCGCCCCGGGCGGCGAAGAAGCCTCCTGCTCTTCGCTTTCCTGAAGCGAAAATGATTGGCATCGTGACAGTTATGGGACGCCGGCAGAAGGATTAAGGCGGGAAAAGAGGCGCGGTGGGGTGGCTGGGCAGGGCGGGGTGGCTGGGCAGGGCGGGGTGGCGCTGGGAGCTCATCCTTCTCCTAAGCTAAGGGGAATATTCGGAATATAATCAGAGAATGTAGGGATATTTTTGTACATTCCATGATTTTGGGGGTTTAGTGTGAGATTTTGTTTATCAGAGTGAGACAGTCAAAATTGATTGAATTGCGTGAGTCTCACGCTGATTGCGTGAGAGTTGGCAGCCCTGCATTTGTCTAAACTTAAAAAATATGAATGGAGAGGCTCAAATAATTGTAGAACATGCTCTATAGCAGGTGTTAGAGAAAGCCATCTAACTTTTGAATATCCTAAAACTTTTTTGTATTGAACATTCACTTCTTCACAAGATTGTTTTAAAGGAGCCATACGAAATGCTAACATGACAAAAATACAAATAAATTGTAGTTATTATTATTTCTACATCAATTGGCATGGCACATAATGCTGCGTTGGTTGCATTTGACAAAATATGTGCATTACAATCTATTCCTATGTTTTCTTTGGAGTGAATCTTGTAATTTTACATACACATTATTCACCCCTTTGCATCTTTGCCCACTAAAATTTGTGTTTGTATTATTAGCTGTTAGCATGACAACTTTGGATTTCAAATTGTGTTCATTTATTACTCTGTATAGATGGTTTGACAAAATTTCAGCAGTTTTACCCTCAATGTATTCTAAGTTTAAAATTTTTACTTGAATGTCCCTGGTAACATTAAAATATCTTACTAGTATTGGGTACAATTTAGTTTCATTATGATTGGATGCATCAGATAAAACTGTTACAAATGCTGCAGTTTCCAAGTCTTCTGTAAGTATTTTGCCACAGTAATTTTTAAATACTGCTTTAATAATAGCCTCACATTTTGTCCTGGTGCATGAAAATGTAGCATCGTGAAACTTTTTCAATAGTTGTACAATCCATACTACGAAAACTTTGATTATGAATTATGGTATGAAATGCAAATGTTCCCTCCATTGCAGCTAATGGTTTTTCATCTTCAGAATAATTTGAAGTTTTAAAAAAACGTGTTACTTTACAACTGGAAGCAGATGCATCTGATGATTACTTATGTTTCTTGGTGGTCAAGTGTTTTGTAATAGCTGCTGTGCCCCCAACTGCAATACAAAATTCTCCACTGCAAATATTGCAGAAACCAATATTGTCCTTCTTTGAAATTAGGAATGGAAATTCCTTATTCAATTTATCATTGAAATGGCATTTCCTCTTTTTTGATTTTTCCATTCCTAAATGAAATTTAAAATTTAAAATAAAATATAGAGCTACACAAACAATACAATGAATGCACATTCATTTTGAATAATGAATGCACATTCTTTATGAATAATGAATGCACATTCATTATGAATAATGAATGCACATTCATTATGAATAAATAAAATTAATAATTAAAACTGAAACAATAATATAAGTGAATAAACTTGTAAATAAAATTATACATATTTGGAAATTATTAAATAGATAATGAATTAATAAAATGTGAATTATTGTGCTCACCCTGTGTATGACTGAATATTCACAGAGAAAGAAGTGAGTCTAATGCATGTGTGTGTGCTGTGTCATGTTTTGGTAAGAAGTAAACAAAGCCACTTGCACACAGCACACTCTCTCAAAAACAATTCTCGTGTGCAGAGAGCCTTCACAAATCATCATGTCAAATACAAATATGTCATATCACATTCAATGGATTGGCTCAACATTGATCAAATATGGAGATTTACAAATTAGTCTTCAAATATTGAAAAGGAGGACATGTAGGAGGACACTTTTCAAGAGAGGACAAAAGAAGGACTGTCTTCCCTAAAGGAGGATGATTGGTCACCTTACCATAACAGTAAGGAAATATTGCAGGATTGCATTGAAAAAATGGTCTCTAAATTCATGAGAAATAAGAAATTGTTCTATTGTTTTGTTGTGTTATGTTGTGTTTTGTTTTTTATTTTGCCTACAGGGATTGAGAATTTGCCATTTATTTCCTTCACTATTAATTGCCTATTTACAAAATATGCAAAATTAAAACAGAAGTAGCTGCTTTCCTCGTTGCATATAAAAGCACTGAGTACTCAAGGGACATACCACAGATTTCCAATAATCCTTTTATTATACATCAATGCAAATCGAAAATCTGTAGAAGCATCTGCAATACTTTTTTCCCCTCTCTTTCAGTATTTTTTGAGTTGGAAGGGACCTTGTAGATCATCTAATTCAATCCCCCCACCAAAGCAGAACACCCCACACCATTTCTGACAGATGGCAGTCCAGTTTCTTCTTGAAAGTTTCCAGTGATGAAGTTCTCACAACCTCTGAAGGTAATTGTTCCATTGGTTGATTGTTCCATTGATTGATTGTTCTCAGTGTCAGAAAATTTCTCCTTATTTCTAGATTGAATCTCTCCTTATTCAATTTCCATCCATTATTCCTTGTCTGGCCTTCAGATGCTTTGGAAAATAGCTTGACCTCCCTCCTCTCTGTGGCAAGATGCTTGGTCAAGATCTTGGTCAAGATGCTTCTGTATCTTGAGCTTATTGTCAGATCCGTGTATCTATCATTTCTTCAGTGGAAGGAGAAAAGGGGGGGGGCAGGCTGATAAAGAAATCCTTTCTTAATGTAACCTGAATATATTAATCTTATATCGAATTTGTATAACCCACAAATGATACAATGGAGGGAGAAAAGCCAGATGGCCAGAACTATCACCTCTGAGAGGCACAACCAGGAAATGAGAAGATCATAAAAATTCCACAGTGGGATGTGTCTTGGAAATCTCTTGAAAAGTTTGTTCTAAAAAGGGGGTGGGGTGGGAAATTAGGTATGCCCTGGGAAATTGTGAAAAAGACCATTCCTTAAAAAAAGGGGGTGGGGAGGAATTAACATAGTGGCTTTTGTTTCACTAAATACACATCGAGATAAGGGGAGGGGTTCTAAACTCCCTTATGTATCCCTGTATGCCTGAGAGATCTCAGATGTTGCTTTGAACTCCTACAGGAATTTTCTCATCTCAATAAAGGATTCCTTTTTGATACGTTTTGATACATTTTCAGAAGTTCATTCTAGTTGAGTGAATGGGAAAAGTTCTGTAGCCTGACACTTATCTTCCGAAATGTTGGCTATTCTAACCAGCCTTGGTGTTGTCTACAAATTTTATGAATTCCCCTTCTGTCCCCTCATCTATATTTATATCAAATGGATAGAAAGTGAAAATTAATTTTTAAAATGTAGCTCACAAATGTGAGTTACAAAAATGTGAACAATCACTAGATGGCTTCAAAAAGATTTTTATCTCTTTGCTTTGCTGCTATCTAGCAATCATTTCAGATTTTTGTAGCCATATTGATTAGCTCTATTAAAATATTATGTCCTTGAGAGATACAGCATATTTTCTTGAATTTCATTTTCCCTGCATCATCATTTCCATATAAACTGCTTTATGAAATTTCCCTAGAAAGCTGGCATGCAATCAATTAAATGATAATTTAACAGCAATTGTTAGTCTTAAATCTGTTAAAATAATAAATAGGAGATATAAAAATAAATCCTACTGGGTGCTAAATTGTTTTAAGAATGATGAATAATTGCTGAATGAAATTAGTGGCCATCTTTCCTGATATTTCCTGCTCAGTTGGATTATCATACATTACTTCTCTTTTTATTCACACACATACACACATGTACACACTCAGAAACACGCAGTGATTTCTACTGAAATCATATGACTGGAATTCAATGTTAAACTGCCAATTAACAGAGGCCCGATTTCCCACAGACTTTCAGCACTAAAGAAAATTATTTTTTTTATAAAGTTTTTATTTTTTACAACAAACATACAAACAAAACATAAAAACATAAAACCATCTTTCAGTTATATACTTACAGTGTGTCAGTTGGTTACAATCTTTTGTGCTATTCTTTTTTTCTTTGCCATTACTCACAAGTTGTATAAATTCTCATCTTATCAATCTAGTATATACTTATGTATTTATCAATCATTAATAATTCATTTGACAAAACTATTTTTCCATCATTTTATGCGAGATATTCTAAATTTCATAATTTAAACTTATACATTCATCCAATGGTTATATATTTTATGTTATATTCTATATCAATCTATTAATTTTTTATTGTAAAACTTCCTAATTTAGTTCTTTACCATGTCTTTTTATCTAACCATTGATAAAATAAATCCCATATCATATAAAATTGTTTATCTTCTTGTTCTCTGATTTTAAATGTCAGTTTACTCATTTCAGCACAGTCCATGATTTTCTTAATAATTTCCTCCTCATAGGCATTTTGTCATTTTTCCAGTTCTAAGCAAATACAATTCTAGCCGCTGTTAAAACATTTACAATCAAATATTTCAATTCTTTGTTGTATATTTCCGGTATAATTCCCAATAAAAATATCTCAGGTTTAAAGTCAATGTGTTGTTTTATCATTTTTTCCAACAATGTGTGGATTATAATCCAATATCTTTTTGCATTCAAGCATTCCCATCACATAGGGCAATATGAACCAGGTATCTGATGACATTTCCAACATTTATCTGATTTATTCTTGAACATTCTTGCAATTCTCGTTGGGGGTACACTTTGTTTTTCCAATACTTGCATAGATTTAAGTTCACCCTTTTCATTCAATATCTCACCATATCGAACTGTTTGTTCCTTTTTATATATTATTGGATAAGAAAAAGCTTCAATAATAGATAACCATAGTAGAATTTTTAAACAATATTGCCTTTTTATCTTCTCCCAGTTTAAAAACAATGCCTCTCAAATGTAATGTCTTCTAAAATACCCCTGCATTTTAGTTCTCTTATATCAGAGGAAGGCATGCCACCTTAACAGCAAGTCATATCCTTCTAAATTCAATAGTCTAGTATTCCTTAATGTTATCCACTCCTTTACTCACATCAAACTCATTGCCTGGTAATATATTTCCCAATTGGGCAAAGCGAATCCTCCTCTTATTCTTGCATCTTGTAACAGTTTGAGTTTTATTCTCCTTTTCTTTCCCTGCCAAATGTACTTAAGCATTATTTTATTTAGATATTTGAAAAATACTTTTCCTAATCTAATTGGAATTGTCTGGAATAAATATAAGATTCTAGGCAATATATTCATCTTAATTGTAGATATTCTCCCAATCAGTGATAATTGTAAATTTCCCCATTTTATCAAATCTTTCACAATCTGTTGTTTGAGTTTAAGATAATTGTTCTCCTTGAGTGTGCTACATCTTGATGATATATGTATCCTTAAACACTTAACCTTATTTGTGACCTGGATCCCCAAAACTTCCTCCAATTCTTTCTTTTATCTTACTAACATGTTCTTTGCTAAAATCTTTGTTTTATCTTTATTTATTTTCAAACTTGCTACTTTCCCATATTCTTCTATATTTTCTATTAGCTTAGGTGCTGACTCCAATGGATCCTCTAATATAAATACCAGGTCATCTGCAACGGCTTGCAATTTGTACTCTTCTTTTTTTAATTTTCATTCCTTTTATTTCTTTTTCTTCTCTGATGTTCCTATTCAGCACTTCCAGTGTTAACACAAACAACAGAGGTGACAGTGGACAAACCCTGTCCCTTTTCTTATATCTATAAAAGTCTGTTAACTCTCCATTTATCATAGCCTTTGCTGTTTATTTAAAGTATATCATTTCTATGGCTTGGGTAATTTTTTTTTTAACCAAATTGTTCCAATTGTTTTAACCAATTGTTCCAATTGTAATAGCGTACATTGCCAACTCACATTGTCAAAGGCTTTTTGTGCATCTAAAAACATCAAAGCCATTTGTTTTTCGGGATATGCCTCATAGTATTCCAGCATGTATTTCTCTCTCTCCATGCATCTTTTAAGTTTATCTCATCTATCATTCGAAAGAAGGATTTTGGCAATGTTTTTCTAGTTTTCTTTGCTGTTTTCTGTATTTTATAACCCAATTTGTTATTAATTATTCCATTAAGATCTCCCATCATACAAATATTAACATAGTCCAATTATTTTCATATGTGATTTCCTATAAAAATCTTCTTGATTAACATTTGGAGCATAGATTGCTATTAAAAGTGTCTTTAGATTATTGTCCATTATCTCCACCATCAAGATCCTTCCATCATCATATGTATATATTTGTTGCACTGAGATTGTATCTCTTTTTTTAAAACAAACTTTATTGATTATAGAACTAAAATATCAAACAAGCACATACACAGCACACACAAAAAAAGAAAAAGGAAAAAAGAAAAAGATTAAAAACTAGCAATTCTACTATCGACAGTCTATGGTTCCTTGTTTGTTATCAATATTGGTGATATATTTACAAATACATCTTATTGCAAAAATATATTTACTACCTCTTTTACATTTTATGTTGTTTACTAATATATTTTCTATTTTTATTCTATCCAGTCATACCAACATCCCCAGCTTCTATAATATTCTGTGTTTCTTTTTCCTTAAGTGCTAAGGTTAACTTATCCATCTCTGCACAGGCTGTTATCTTCTGAATAACCATTTCCTCTGTTGGAATATCTGCTTGTTTCAAACACTGTGCAAAGATTATTCTGGCTGCAGTAAGAATGTGCAGTATTATATATTTGACTTTTTTAGAAATTTGTCTATTAAATATCCCCAATAAAAAAAAAAATCTGGTTTTGGGGAAGAAGGCAGAGCCTCCTCACTGACGGACCATAGATCACAACTCTCTATGGCTATGATCCATGCTCTTTCGTTGGAGAGCCCTGATTATTATGATTAGGGGCTGAAGCTGCCTTAGAGGAGCGACGGAATAAGGGGAAGCTGCAAGCCAGGTTGAGGGGAGCCACATCTCCCCCCCTGGGCTTGGTCTTTCGCTCCCAAAGACGACTGCAGCAGTAGTTTAAAATGGCCACCCTGAAGAGGAGGATACAGCTGAATTAAGATTTGTGCAGGAGGGAAGAAAGAGGTGGATAACATCTGAACCAGGACAACTGGGCAACTGGGTTTAGTTTAGCTTATACAACTAAACAAAAGTACCCTGGGATTAAGGTAACATGGAATTTTTAAGAAAAGAAAAGTGAGCGGCGAAATTACAAAGGGACAGGAGAAAAAAAAAGAAAATATTTTTGACAGCTAATCGGGGCTTCGAACTGGGAAAGGAAAAAGCTGTAACTAAAGATTTAACTAAATTGGACTAAAATATTTTGGGAATAAACAGGCATAAAATAAAGCTGGACTTAAGATTGTCAAAAAATCATAATAATAAAGTTTACAAATTGGAGACTGAACTGTGCTGGAATATTGAGGTTCGAAAAACCCTAAATAAAAAAATAGGGGGAAAAGGTGAAGACTTTGTATAATGGAAAGTGCCACCTTTTGACAAAAAATTGAGCTCACACAAAAGGGAAAGCATCCTGTTTCTGAATGAACTGGTGTGGATATAATATTAAAGAAATATTGAAACAAAGTAAGAATCTTAGAAAGTGAAAACAGAATCAGAATAAAGAAAAAAGCAAGGAAAGACTGACTGTGGGATTGATTGATATTTTTGGTCTAGACCCTCGGCTGGAATAATTGAGAACTTTAGAAAATTGAAAGAAGAAAGAAGGAAAGTAAAAGGTTTTTTTTGGTGAACTTTAATGATCATAAGAGTATGTAATGATATCTCTTCAGGAATTAAAAATGGAACTTAAAAATATGAGAGAATTACTACAGGAAAGAGGCGAATCACTTGGCTCTGTGTTAGAAAAAATGAAAATGGTGATTGAAGAACAAGAAGAAAGAGCCTCAGAGGAGGAGGAGTCAATTCAAGGAGAAGACATTTTAAATAGACAATTAACACAAAGAACACTACAAAGAAGTGGGGAAAGAAGGAAGGTTAAAAAGTTGAGATTTAAGAAGGCAATCAAAAGGGGGAATGCCTGTGAAGTCAGGAAAGGCAGAAAGACCCAGCAGAAAAGGGGAAAGGAAGATATTAAGAAAGAGAGGGATATAAACTGGAATAAGAAAAGATATGGGGAAAAGAGGGAGGAGAAGCAGTAAGAAACAGGTGCATGAAATAAAGAAATATGGAAATAGTAAAATGTTGAAAAGAAATTGTTTTTTCCAGAGATAATGGTTGATGAATTAAAAAGGGGATTCTTCAGGTTGACAAGGGGTAATAAGAATATTTCTGCAATTAAAAATATTTAGAAAATAGGGTAATATAGATACTGATAACTTTATTAAAAATCAAAGGGGAAAATATGCTGTGGAATCCAAGTGAAAAGATGTAATGATTATTATTGTAACTTCTTAAAAATAATGATTTATTGGGAATTAAGATGAGGGAATAAAGGTATGTTTTAATCATTGAATTGTCACTCAAAACAGTAAAAGGGGGGAAACCTATACTTGTTTTTTTTTAGTGTTTAAATTTGTATTAATCTAGAATTTATAAAAAGAATGTGTAATGGAAAGGGAATATGACAGATGAAAGAACTGTTAGGAGATATTTTCGCTATTCTCAAGGGTGAGAGATGCCATCTATAAAACATTTTATCGGCATTTTCTTTATATGTTGCTGATTTTGTAATTTTATTATTCCTTGTCCAGATCTTTTCCCATTCTAATAATGTAATGCTACGTCCTATAGGAAGAAAGAAAAATTAAAGTAGACTCCATGGAAAAAGCCCAAGAATTCTATGAATGATTGATAGGCTGTAAAGAATCGAGTAGTAGAGATGAATTAGAAATGAATTCGCAAGACGACCAAGACGACCAAGACTATCAAAAAAATAGAGATGGGAATCATAGGAATTCAAAAAACAAACAACATCAAGAGAGAGAAGAACCAAAGACACACAATCAGCCACAAAGAGAGACAGGAGTAACTACAAGACAAAGAGCAAGAGTCAATTAGGTGATGAATGAAGAAAAGAAAATACTATCAATTAACATAAATGGCCTAAACTCTAGGATAAAAAGGAAAAGAATATTAACCAAATTAATTAAACAAAATGCAGATATAATATGTTTACAAGTAACTCATATAAGGAAGGAAGAAGAAAAATATATAGAATGCCCCAAGCTAGGGAATTTGTACACATCGCCAGCAGATTTTAGGAAAAAGAAAGGGATAGCAGTATATGTGAAAGACAAAATGAAAGCAGAGCCAATTTGGATAGACCCCAATGGAAGAATTCTGGTGTTACAAATTTGGATTAAATCAATTCCAATTCTACTAGTGGAAAGTAAAAGTGGTAATTTATGCACCTAACGATAACTAAAAGTAATTTTTTAAACAATTACATGGGAAAATAGTGGAATTAGATAAAAGGAATATTTGTATCTTGGGGGATTTCAATGCTATTGTGGACCACCAGAAAGATCACAGTAGTGGGAGGGGAGGAAAGAAGAAAAAAAGAGAACTACCGAAAACATGTGAAGAAATGATGATTGAACTAAATTTGATAGATATGTGGAAGAAATTAAACCCCAAGAAAAAGCAATTTACATTTTACTCCAACCCTCACCAATCATTGACACGAATTGATATGGTGTAGATGAATTATGAGTTAATAAATGAATTAAAAGAGATTGAAATTTTACCAAATGAATGGGCAGATCACAACCCAATTCAGATAGTGTGGAAAGGTAAGAAGAAACCAAGGAAAAGGTGGACCCTAAATACACAGCTAATTAAAGAGAAAGAATTTATGAATAAACTTGACGAGGAATTAGACTATTTTTTAAAAGAAAATAATAATAAGGCAACTACGAAACAGAATATTTGGGATACAATGAAGGCAATAATAAGACGCACAATGATATCATACACTGCTAAAAGAAATAAAGAAAAATATGCGCAACAAAATAAATTAGAACAAAGAATCAAAGAATTAGAAATTCAGCTGCAAACCCCCCCAAAAGATTGTAAATTGAAAAAACAGATGATAATAACTAAACATAAATTAAATTTAACTGAACAAGAAGGAATGGTTTTGGAGTTCCGGTTTGTCAGGCTTTGGAAGCAACAGGAATTCACGTTTGTGCGCGATCCCTGCTCGCTTGCTGCTGGAGTGCCTTCGATCCAGTTGGATTGGGAGGCTATAGTTATCCTGTAGGGATAACTGAAGAGAGGGGAGATCTGGGCAGGGGTCTGGGGACATCGCAATCCCCTTCCCCAGCCAGCTTAACTCCCTTTTCCAAAGGCAGTGGAGCGGTGGTCAGCAATGGCTGCCACAAAGAACCTCTCAACTGGACAAGTTTTGTGCAGGAGGAAGTTGAGAAAGTGAAAGCTTTTGGCTGAACTGGGACGACAAGCAACATCTGGATACCTTGGAACTTTGGCTCTTTAAGTGATACACTGTTCCCAAGAGGATCGCAAAGCTGCGGTTGAAAGTGAAAGTGAAAGCTTTTTTTTCTCCTCATTTTCCTTCCCTATGGAGACAGCAGATGGAAATCGGAAATACCCACTTTGGCAGCAGAAGGTAACTAATTTTGAAAATTAAAGCCAAGGGGACATTAGATTTCTAAACACTGGCATTTAAAAATTAAAATCTTTTTGCTATAAGTGGGAAGGAAGAGAGGTAAATGATTTATACCAAGATTTATTGAAGGAGACTGCTTGGAGCTTATAAGATCAGAGATTAAATTGCAATAAAACTTCCAAAAATTACCTTGGAATTGTGTAATTGAATTTTACCCCAGGAAGAGAAAATATTAAAAGAAGAAAATGCTAAATGAAACAGTTTGTGCTGACTTTGATTGCTTGATGACTTTGGGACTTTTGTAAACTATCTTTTGAAAGACTAAAAAAAACATTTGGATTGTTTTGAAAAAATTTTTCACAATGGTATCTGTTGAAGAATTGAAAATGGAATTTGAAAAGTTAAAAGAAGAGGAAGAAGAAAGCAAGGGCTCTTTTGGATTTTTTTTCCACTTCTTAGAAATGGCGATTTCTACTTATCAGGAAATGCAATAACAAGAAGGTTAGGATGAAGAAGAAGAAGCCATCTTTAATGGACATATAATTTTAATTGAGGAAGAAAAGGGTAAAAAGGAAAAGAAAATGGAGAATTTAAGTTCTAAAAAAACAACCAAGAAAGGGAAAAATGAGGTGAAAAATTGATATAATGTCAGAAAGCAACAGAAAAGAGAAATACAACAGAGAGGGGAGACTAAGAAGCTGGAGATTGGGGGGGGGGTAAAAAGGCTAGACTTGACAAGGAAGGAAGGGAAAAAGTGAAGAGAAGTTATAAAGGCTTAAAACAAGATGTTAAAAAACAGGTTTTTTCCAGAGACAAAGGGTAAAATATAATCTAAAAAGAGATTCTGCAAAAGTACATAAGATTGTATTGTAGTATTTGTATTTGAAATAGAGTTAGAAAATTGGAATAACATATGTGTTAATAGAACACTGTAGGGAATATGTAAACTGTCTAAGAATTAATTAATAGAATTTAATTAATTAATTTGTTATGGAACATTGTTTTTACCATACTATAAGCTCATTATGTTTTTTATTTTAAAATGTTATGTAGAATGTACTAAGCAGAATCAGAATGGAAATTATGTATTATTTTAAGTGTTAAATTTGGGGTAAAGATAGAAAGGTGTCATACTTCAACCAGTGATTACAGGAAAAAAAATTTTATTAAAGAGAAAAGATAAATAGATAATTGAAAAAGAACGGACAAAAGATACAAGTATAATGATTTAAATTGAGATTAAATAAATAAAATAGAATTAAGAGAGGGAAAAGAGGGAAAAAGACATATGGAAAATATAGAATGTTAAATAAGATATGAAACAGTATATAAGGTGAGCATGAATTTGATTTATGTCTGTAGAAAAAGTTATAACCTGGGGTTAAGCTGCTTTCTAAAATGAAATTTTATGTCTTTATGTTATGTATTTTGTTTGTTTATGTTTGTTTATTGAGAATTAATAATGTTGGATAAGAACATATGAAACAGTAATAATATGAAATATAGTAATATGAAACAGATGAAAGTATAAGTTTAATGAATAAAATTGAACAGAAGTAAAGGAAGAAACAGTGAGAAGTTGGAAAAAGAGTAATAAGATATGAAGTTGAATACATAAGATGCATATTAAATTGTGTGTCAGTCTGTGCTCCCTTCAAAATCCAAGAAAGAAATACTCAGACTCCATGGGTTAGAGCAAAGTTATCCTTTTACTGGAAAATAAAGTGAAAGCTACAGATTTAATTCCAAACCTGAGAAATTGGTGCGCAGATCACATATGCAAAGGAATGGAAATGTTCCCACCCCCCAAAGTCCAAATGACTCTTCCAATTAAATGTTCTGAATATGATCATGTGGCCATCTCCAGGTGGTGATGAGGCTTCTGTCCATTGACCTTGACATATTTTGATAAAAGTTCGCAGTTGCGCAAAGGGAATAGAAGCTAGCCAAGAAATGGAAAGTTAAAGACAGGAATCCTCCTCCCCTTGCTACCTACAGCAAAGGAATGCAAAACACCTCCAGCTTTCTTCCCCTCCAAGTTCCCCCCTTCCTCCATTGCTAATGACAGCTGAAAGAAATAGATTGACATAGCAGCAGAGAAGATGCAATAGTTAGGATGCAGAATATATATATTATGGAAGATATCTTGAGGCTGACACTGTGTTTGTAGGGAAATGTGATAATTTAGAATTATGTTGTACTTAAATAAGATGTTTTATTTGTTTTGTTAAGTAGTTCTTAGAAAAGATGCTTTATGTTTTTATGTTTTATGTTTTGTTTGTCTGTGTATTGTCTTTGAAAATTAATAAAATTTGTTTTTTGAAAAAAGAAGGAATGGTTTCAAAGTTGATGCAGCCAGACAGTAAACAGCCAATAAACCGGGAAGGTGGTTGGCCTATAAACTTAAAAAAGAAAAACAAAAAAGATTGATCTACCAACGGGGATGCCCACCAAGGGATAGAAAAAAAAAAAGAAATTGCATGTAAATTTTTTTTGAAGATCTTTATAAAAAGAAGGAGGTAAATGAGGACATGATAAGAAACTATTTGGGTATTACTAAATATAAAATAATCAAGGAGGAGATGAAGGAAATGTTAACTAGAGACATTATGTGGCCCGAGTTACAAGCAGCAATAGAAAACCAAAAGAAAGGGTAATAAGACAAGATTACAAATTTTTAGCCAGTTATTTTAATAAAAAAGGAATCCCATTCAAATGGTTAATCCCGGAAGGGGTGTTAATAATGTGGAAAGAAAGGAAAATTAAAATAGACTCTATGGAACAGGCACAAGACTTCTACGAACAATTAGTAGGCACGGAAGATCAAAACACCAAGGAGGAAACCAAAAGAAATCTGCAGGAAGACCAAAATCACCATAGAAATAAAAAAGAAGGACCCCCCAAAACCAAGGGAACAACTACCCATATCAAGAGAGAGAAGAACTAAACCCACAACAACCTCAAGAAGAGAGCTGAATTATCACAAGACAAAAAGTGAAACAGATCTAGTTAAATAGAGGAAGAAAAGAAACTCCTATCTATCAATATAAACGGTTTAAATTCAACAACTAAAAGGAAAAGGATAATAACCAAACTAATTAAACAAAATGCCGACATAATATGTCAACAAGAAACCTACATTAGGAATAATGATGAAAGATATTTAATTTGCCCAAAACTAGGGAAGTTATTCACGGCACCAGCAGATAAACAAAAAAGAAAAAGAAAGGAATTGCAATATACGTGAAAGATGACTTAAAAGTAGATTTGATCTGGTCAGACCCAGAAGGAAGAACTCTGGTTGTACAAATCTCAATTCATACTATTACATTTCTACTGGTAGCAATTTATGCTCCAAATGAAGAACAAGGAAAAAAGGAACATCTGTATAATAGGCTATTTTAACTCTATTGCTGATTACCAAAAGGACCATAGTAATGTGAGTAAGAACAAAAAAGGGAAAAGAGAATTGCATAAGACTTGTAAGGAAATGATGAAAGAACTAAATTTAGTAGATTTATGGAGAAAACTAAACCCAGAAGATAAACAATTTACATATTACTCTAATCCACACAAAATATGGACAAGAATAGACATGGTCTGGATGGATGGGGAAATTGTAAATGAAATAAAAGAAATCGAAATTTTACCAAATGAATGGGCCAACCATAATCCAATTAAATTAATTTGGAGAGGCAGGAGAAAATCAAAGAAAAGATGGACACTAAACACCCAATTAATAAGTGAAGAAGAGTATATTAACAAGCTGAAAGAGGAACTAAATTATTTCCTAAAGGAAAATGATAATGAAGCAACCTCGAAACAAAATATTTGGGATACATTGAGGGCAACCATAAGAGGAATAACAATCTCTTATAATGCCATGAGAAATAAAAGGAAATGTGCTCAACAAAATGAATTACAACAACAAATTAAGGAATTAGAAATTCAATTACAAAAAACCCCTAAAAACCAAAGAATACAAAACCAGTTAATGACAACTAAACGTAAATTGAACTTATTCAAACAAGAAAAAATGGAAATAAATTTGAAAATGACTAAACAAATTTATTTTGAGCACACAAATAAACCAGGAAGATGGTTATCTCATAAACTTAAAAAAGGGAAAGAAAAGAGATTGATACAACAATTAATGGATGAGAAGGGCGATTTACATTATGAGATAGAGAAGAAAAAAGACATCATTCATAAATACTTTGAAAAATTATATAAAAAGGAAGAAGTTAATGAGGATAAAATAAGGAACTATCTAGAAGAAACGAATGACGAAGTAATTGGAGAGGAATGGATAGAATTACTAAACAAAGATATTACATGGTCCGAACTGAAATCAGCAATAGAGAATCAAAATAATAATAAAACCCCAGGGCCAGATGGGATTGTGGCAGAATTATATAAAGCAACCAGGGAACTAATTGGACCATTGATGATGGAAGTGTTCAGTGAGGTATTATTAGCAGCCAAGATGCCAGACTCGTGGAGGGGAGCATTGATTTCACTGATCCCGAAGGAGGAACTGACCACAAATATATTAATAATTACAGACCAATTTCACTCCTAAACGCTGATTATAAAATATTCTCCTCCATTATAGCCAATAGATTAAAACAAGTTTTAAACCCACACATTCACGAAGACCAAAATGGATTCCTCCCATCTAGACGAATAACTTAAGAACAGTTATAGATGTCTTAGAATTCTATGAAGCCCACCTGGAGAAACAATTCGCACTCATGTTTTTAGATGCAGAAAAAGCATTTGACAACTTAAATTGGCATTTCTTAATTCAAAAAATTTACAATATAAATCTAGGCACTAAATTCGAAAATATCATAACAACAATTTATGACAAACAACAGGCCAATATCTTAATAAATGGGGAACAAACAAGTCCAATAAAAATAGAAAAAGGTGTTATACAGGGCAGCCCTCTCTCACCTCTTCTCTTTATATTCGCCTTAGAATCACTTTTAACATGCATTAGGCGAAATTCCAAAATTAAAGGGTTGAAGATTAAAACTGAAGAATATAAATTACAAGCGTTTGCCGATGACATGGTCTTCTTTTTGGAGGAGCCAATAGAAAAAGGATATAATTTAATAAAGGAATTAGAATGATTTGGCGCAGTAGCAGGACTTAAAATCAATAGGAAAAAAACAAAATTAATGACCAAAAACTTAACAGAAGACCAGAAAAAAGAATTAGAGGTAAGGATAGGAATTCAGGTAACAAAGAAAGTCAAATACTTAGGAATATGGCTAACACTACAATGCAAATCACTTAAAGAGAATAACTACGACAAATTATTCCAACAAGTAAAGAAAGATTTAGAATCCTGGAGCAAGTTGTAGCTTTCTCTATTGGGCAGGATTGCTTCGATCAAAATGAATATCTTACCAAAATTCCTATACCCATTTCAGACAATTCCAATTAAATTACAATTTTTTTTTTAAGAACTAAATAAGATAACACTCAAATTCATTTGGCAGGGAAAGAAAACTAGAATTAATGTAAAGGCATTGCAAGATCTGAAGAGTAGAGGGGGATTAGCACTTCCAAATTGGGAATTATATTATATGGCAGCCACCTTATTATGGATAAAAGATTGGGTGAACTTACTCAATAAAAGAACACTATTATTAGAAGGCTATGATTTGCAGAGAGGTTGGTACGCCTTCCTATGGGGAATGGGGAAATCCAATGGGGAAATCAGTCATATTTTCATAGACACCTTATTATGGATTCACTACTAACTGGAAAAAAGTACGGAAAAAACACTATCTAAAAGTACCGATTTGGCTATCAACAATGGAGGTAATGGTCCACCCCAACAACTTGGATATTACAAAAATGATTAAATACAAAGATTTATTAGACTCACAAGGAAAACTGAAAACACGACAAGAATTACAAGAGCAAGGATTTAAAATTGATCAGTGGGTATATCTCTAAATCCACAGTAGATATAAACAAGATAACAAAGAGTTTGGAATTTATAACAAACTTCAGCATTTAGATAAAGTTGTATTAGGACCAAACAAAAAGAATATAACCAAATTTTACAAATACTTACTGGAAGTAGAACTAGAACAAGAGATAGTTAAAGGAAATATGATAGCTTGGAGCAGGAATGTTGGATGGAGTATTACATTAACAGAATGGGAAAGGATTTGGAACAGAAACAACAAGATCACAAAATCGGCAGTCTATAAAGAAAATGCATACAAAATGTTTTACAGATGGCACCTTCCCCCTTCGAGGTTGGCGAAGATGCACCCCAACATGAGTCCAAAATGTTGGAAATGTAAAAGCATAGACGGAACTTTTTTCCACATGTGGTGGTCATGTAAGGAAACCCAGAAATATCCATAAAGAATTAGAAAATGGCTGGAGGAGATAACCAAAGAACAAATCGAATACAAACCAGAGCCCTTCCTCTTAGGGATTTTTGACAAACAATTATCAAAAAAGATGAAGTACATAATAATACATATTTTAACAGCAGCCAGGCTAGCGTTTGCTCAGTGCTGGAAACTATCTCACACACCTACAGAACAGATGATTATCCAGAAAATTTTAGATTGCGAAGAAATGGACAAATTAACCCTTGCCCTAAAAAACAAAGAGTCCTCAATATATTACAACAACTGGAATCCCTGGTATAAATGGTTAAATCAAAGATAGACTGTGTATAAGATAAACTAAGTCGAGGGTAATCTAAATATAGATACCAATAAGATGTGCGTATATGATACAACTTAAGAAGAAAAGATCTTATAGACTGTCAAAAAGGAAAATGTTTTTAAATGTTCACCTTCCCTTTTTCTTCCTTTTTTCTTCCTTTTCCCTTTCTTTTTGCGTTTCTATTTTTCTCTTCTTCTGGCCTTTTTCTTGGCTTTGTTATTTGTGAATATGTTGTAGATCTGTTTTTTTTAAATTGTAAAAAGTTTGTTAAAAAAAGAAAAGAAAACCAAAAGAACAATAAAACCCCAGGACCCGATGGGATATCAGGGGAACTTTATAAGAAAATAGGAGAACAAATAGGATCTCTCATGGTGGAAGGATATAATGAGGTCCTACTAGCAGCAAGAATGCTGGATTCATGGAAGGAGACACTGATATCGTTGATTCCGAAAGAAGATTCAGATTTATGACTTATACAGAATTATAGACCAATTTCCCTGTTAAATACTGATTATAAAATATTTACTACAATTATAGCAAATAGATTGAAAAAAATATTGAATGAATATATACATATCAAAATGGATTTATTCCCAAAAGACAAATTAGGAACAATTTAAGAATAGTATTAAATGTTTTGGAATACTAGAAGCCCATCCGGAAAAACAAATAGCCCTTGTATTCTTGGATACACAGAAGGCCTTTGACAATCTAAATTGCAATTCCTAATCCAACAAATTTACAATATGAATTTAGGCACTAAATTTGAAAACATCGTGACAACAATTTATGATTCACAAAAGGTGAATATTATAATTAATGGAGAGTACACGCGCTCAATAAAAATAGAGAAAGGAGTCAGGCAGGGATGCCCATTATCTCCCCTGCCCTTCATATTATCTTTGGAAACATTGCTTACACGAATTAGACAGAACCCAGGAATAAAAGGACTAAAAATTTAAAAAGAAGAATATAAACTCCAGTCATTTGCGAATGATATGGTATTTTTCATTGAGGAACCAATTGAAACAGATCGAGATTGTATTTCTAATGTATAACACCACTCCTCTTTTTTTACACTGTGTCAACGCTGTAAATAATTTCCCTAATTTTTGTTGTTTCAATATGTGTTCATGTTATTTTTTAATATGTACTTCTTGTAAGCAGATTATATCAAAAAAATTTTTGAAAAGAATTTTATTAATTTTCTACAAACAAACAAGATAAACAAAACATTAAAACATCAACTCCCACATGTACATCCAGTGTGTCGGTTGGTTCATCAGTTTTGTGCATTCATTTTGTAGTCTCAATTACAATTATGTTACATAACAACTCATATTGTCAATCTAAACTTATATATCCTAATATCACTAAAAAAAAGAAGTTTTTGACTATACTTTTAATCATTCATGCTTTATGAGATAACAATACTTTAACCAGCTTATTCTGTAACAAATCATATAATCATACCAAATCAATCCTAAAAAACCCTTTATAAATATAATGTCAAATAACAAAGGCAAGTAAAACAAAATAAAGATATTCCTTACTGTCTAGCATTCTAAATATTCTATTATCGTATTTTATCATCTAGCCATTGATAAAAATGACCCCAAATTTCATAAAATTGTTTATCCTCTTGCTCTCTAATTTCAAATGTCAATCTACTCATCTCAGCACATTCCAATATTTTCTTAATAATTTCTTCCTGTAATGGTATTTTCTCATTCTTCCAATTTTTAGCAAATACAATCCTAGCCGCTGTAAATACATTTATAATCAGGTATTTCAAATCTTTACTATATGTATCAGGTAAAATTCCCAATAAGAAGATCTCTGGTTTCAAGTCTATGTGTTTCTTTGTCATTTTTTCCAACCACATGTGAATTTTAGTCCAATATTTTCTAGTGTCCTCACAAGTCCACCACATATGGTAATATGAGCCAGGTATCTGATGACATTTCCAGTATTTTTCAGATTTGTTCTTAAACATTCTTGCTATTCTTGTTGGGGGAAAGTGCCACCTGTAAAACATCTTATACAAGTTTTCTTTATATGCTGTTGACATTGTCATTTTATAATTTTGAAACCACAATTTTTGCCATTTCTCCGGATCAATCCCATATCCAAAATTCTTCCCCCAAACAATCATCGTTTCTTTAACTTGTTCTTCCTCTAATTTAATTCCCAGTAAATAACCATATAATTTTTTAATCACCTTCTCATCAGCACCCATCAAAATCTTATCTAAATCAGTCTGTTTATCATAGAATCCCTCCGTTTTAGAATCTTCATCATACCTTGAATGTATTTGTGCATATGAAAACCAATTCATCCTTATACCTTGTTCCTCTAAGTTTTGGATCGATTTAAGTTCACCCTTTTCATCCAATAGTTCCCCATATCTAACTGTTTGTTCCTTCTTATAAATTATAGGATAGGAAAATGCTTCAATAGTCAATAACCAAACTGGAATTTTCAAATAACATTATCTTTTTATCTTCTCCCAGTTGAACCACAAAGACTCCCGTATATAATGTCTTCTAAAATAACCCTGTGTTTTAGTTCCCTTATACCATAAAAAAGCATGCCAGCCCAACAGCAAATCATGCCCTTCTAGTGTCAACAATCTATGCTTTCTTAATGTTATACATTCTTTGACCCACATCAAACTTGCAGCTTGATAATACAATTCCCAATTAGGCAGGCCAAAACCTCCTCTAATTCTAGCGTCTTGCAAAAGCTTTAGCTTTATTCTCGCTTTTTTACCTTGCCATATAAACTTTAACATGATTTTATTTAAACCTTCAAAATAGTCTTTTCCAAGCCTAATTGCTATTGTTTGAAACAGAAATAGAATTCTGGGTAAAATAATCATCTTGATTGTTGAAATTCTCCCTATTAATGACAATTGCAAGTTTTCCCACTTCTTCAAATCTGTAGCTATCTGTTGTTTGAGTTTAATATAATTATTCTCTTTTAATGTGCTACATCTTGCTGTCAAATATATCCCCAGATACTTAACCTTATTTGTAACTTGGATTTTCAAAAGATCTGCCAGTTCTTCTCTCTGTCTCAATAGCATGTTCTTTGTCAAAATCTTTGTTTTATGTTTATTTATTTTCAAACCAGCCATCTCACCATATGTCTCTATCTTTTCCAATAACCTTGGAGCTGTTTCTAATGGGTCTTCCAGAATAAAAGCTAAATCATCAGCAAAAGCTTGTAGTTTAAATTCTTCCTTCTTAATTTTCATTCCTTTTATGCTTTTATCATCCCTAATATTTCTATTCAACACTTCCAAAGTCAACATAAATAGCAAAGGAGATAGGGGACACCCTTGTCTTGTGCCTTTTCTTATATTAATAAAATCTGTAAGTTCCCCCTCCATCATTACCTTTTTTGTCTGTTTATTGTATATGGCTTCTATTGCTTGAATAAATTTTTTGGCAAAACCCATCTGTTCCAATAGTAATAACATAAATCTCCAGTTCACGTTGTCAAATGCCTTTTGAACATCTAGGAATATCAAAGTCATTTGCTTTTCAGGATCAGCCTCATAGTATTCCAAAGTATCCAAGATTACTCTCATATTGTCTCTGATTTGTCTCTTTGGCAGAAATCCATTTTGATCTGGGTGAATAAAATTATTTAAATATTTTTAAGTCTTTCTGCTAAAATTGAAGCAAAGATTTTATAGTCTGCATTCAATAAGGAAATAGGTCTATAGTTCTTAATTTGCAGTGGGTCAGCCTCTTCTTTTGGAATAAGTGTGATATAAGCCTCTGACCATGTTTTGGGTATCATCTTCTTTAACATAACTTCATTCGTAACTTTTAACAATGGGATGCTCAATGATTCTTGAAATGTTTTATAGAATTCTGCCGGAAGCCCATCTGGACCTGGTGCTTTCCCATTATTTGTTTCTTAAATGCTTCATTTAATTCCATCATTGTTATATTGCTTTCTAGCATTTCTTCAGTCTCTTTAGGTATCTTCGGTAAATTAGCATTCTGTAGATACTGTTTGACTTTTTCCTCATCAATATTCTCTTGTTTATATAGTTGCCCATAAAAATCTCAAATAATTTCCTTTTTCTCCTTATTACCATAACAAACTTGGCCTTGATCATCTATTAGCTTCAATATTTTTCTTGATTCCTTCTCCTTTCTCAATTTGTATGCTAGCCATCTACCTGGTTTATTTGCATCTTCAAAGTAATTATGTTTAGAATTTCTGATTTTCTGTGCCAATTCTTCTTTCTGTATTAATTCCATTTTATGTTTAATTACATCCAGCTTCAATTTAATATCTATTTTCTGTGCCGTTTAGAGAAGACTGGTGAAAAAGTGGAAAATATTAAGAAATGATGGTGAAGTATGAGGAGAGATTCCAAAAAATTGAGGAAGAAGGTAAACAAAGAGAGGAGAATATTGGAAATATTGACAGTAGGTTAACAGTGGTTGAACAAGAAAAAAGTGGGATGTTGAGGTGGGAGATGGAAAGGTCAGAATTTTATCTCAGATTTCAAAATATAGAAGAGGAAAAAGGAGAAAATTTGGCAGCGGTAATGATAGAAATTTTGGCAGATGCTTTGGAAATTACAGAGGAAAAGATGATGGATGGAGTAGATGAGATATATCGAGTTTATACAAGATATGCGATGAGAAATAAATTACCAAAGGAAGTCCATATTAGATTTACCAAAAAATCCATTAAAACACAAATATTGCAAGTGCTAAGAGAGAAAACATTGAAATACAAAGGGAAAGAGATTGTGGTTTTAAAACAAATACCCAGAAGAGTGAGAGAGATGAGAAGAGAATGTTGATTTCTTTTTTTTTTTGAAAAAGTTTTTATTAATTTTCCACAAACAAACAAGACAAACAAAACATAAAAACATCAACTCTTATATGTACATCCAGTGTGTCAGTTGGTTCATCATTTTTGTGCATTCATTCTGTAGTCTCAATTACAATTATGTTACATAACAACTCATATTGTCAATCCAAACTTAAATATCCTAATATCACTAAAAAAAAGAAGTTTTTGACTATATTTTTAATCATTCATGCTTTATGAGCTAACAATACTTTAAACCAGTTTACTCTATAACAAATCATCTAGTCATATCAAATCAATCCTAAAAAATCCTTTATAAATATAATAGCAAATAGCAAAATAATAGCAAAATAAAGATATTCCTTACTATCTAGCATTCTAAATATTCTATTATCGTATTTTATCATCTAGCCATTGATAAAAAAGATCCCAAATTTCGTAAAATTGTTTATCCTCTTGCTCTCTAATTTCAAATGTCAATCTGCTCATCTCAGCACATTCCAATATTTTCTTAATAATTTCTTCCTGTAATGTTATTTTCTCATTCTTCCAATTTTTAGCAAATACAATCCTGGCCGCTGTTAATACATTTACAATCAGGTACTTCAAATCTTTACTATATATATCAGGTAAAATTCCCAATAAGAAGATCTCTGGTTTCAAGTCTATATGTTTCTTTGTCATTTTTTCCAACCACATGCGAATTATAGTCCAATATTTTCTAGCATCCTCACAAGTCCACCACATATGGTAATATGAGCCGGGTATCTGATGACATTTCCAGCATTTTTCAGATTTATTCTTAAACATTCTTGCTATTCTTGTCGGAGGAAAGTGCCACCTGTAAAACATCTTATACAAGTTTTCTTTATATGCTGTTGACATTGTCATTTTATAATTTTGAGACCACAATTTCTGCCATTTCTCTAAATCAATCCCATATCCAAAATTCTTCCCCCAAACAATCATAGTTTCTTTGACTTGTTCTTCCTCTAATTTCATTCCCAGTAAATAACCATATAGTTTTTTAATCACCTTCTCATCAGTACCCATCAAAATCTTATCTAAATCAGTCTGTTTATCATAAAATCCCTCCGTTTTGGAATCTTCATCATACCTTGAATGTATTTGTGCATATGAAAACCAATTCACCCTTATACCTTGTTCCTCTAAGTTTTGGATCGATTTAAGTTCACCCTTTTCATCCAAAAGTTCCCCATATCTAACTGTTTGTTCCTTCTTGTAGATTATAGGATAGGAAAATGCTTCAATGGTCGATAACCAAACTGGAATTTTCAAATAACATTGTCTTTTTATCTTCTCCCAATTTAACCACAAAGACTCCCGTACATAATGTCTTCTAAAATAACCCTGTGTTTTAGTTCCCTTATACCATAAAAAAGCATGCCAACCCAACAGCAAGTCATGACCTTCTAATGTCAACAACCTATGTTTCCTTAATGTTATCCATTCTTTGACCCACATCAGACTTGCAGCTTGATAATACAATTCCCAATTAGGCAGACCAAAACCTCCTCTAATTCTAGCATCTTGCAAAAGCTTTAGCTTTATTCTCGCTTTTTTACCTTGCCATATAAACTTCAACATAATTTTATTTAAATCTTCAAAATAGTCTTTTCCAAGCCTAATTGGTATTGTTTGAAACAAAAATAAAATTCTAGGTAAGATATTCATCTTAATTGTTGAAATTCTCCCTATTAATGACAATTGCAAGTTTTCCCACTTCTTCAAATCTGTAGTTATCTGTTGTTTAAGTTTAATATAATTATTCTCCTTTAATGTGCTACATCTTGTTGTCAAATATATCCCCAGATACTTAACCTTATTTGTAACTTGAATTTTCAAAAAATCTGCCAATTCTTCTCTCTGTCTCAATAGCATATTCTTTGTCAAAATCTTTGTTTTGTCTTTATTTATTTTCAAACCAGCCACCTCTCCATATGCCACTATCCTTTCCAGTAACTTTGGAGCTGTTTCTAGCGGATCTTCCAAAATAAAAGCTAAGTCATCAGCAAAAGCTTGTAGCTTAAATTCTTCCTTCTTAATTTTCATTCCTTTTATGCTTTTATCATCCCTAATATTTTTATTCAACACTTCCAAGGTCAACACAAATAGCAAAGGAGATAAGAGGCATCCTTGTCTTGTGCCTTTCCTTATATTAATAAAATCTGTAAGTTCCCCCTCCATCATTACCCTTGCTGTCTGTTTATTATATATAGCTTTTATTGCTTGAATAAATTTTTTAGCGAAACCCATCTGCTCCAATAATAATAACATAAATCTCCAGTTCACGTTGTCAAATGCTTTTTGAGCATCTAGGAATATCAAAGCCATTTGCTTTTCAGGATGAGCCTCATAGTATTCCAAAGTGTCCAAGATTACTCTCATATTGTCTCTAATTTGTCTCTTTGGCAGAAATCCATTTTGATCTGAGTGAATAAAATTATTTAAATATTTTTTAAATCTTTCTGCTAAGATTGAAGCAAAGATTTTATAGTCTGCATTCAATAAAGAAATAGGTCTATAATTCTTAATTTGCAATGGGTCAGTCTCTTCCTTTGGTATGAGTGTAATATAAGCCTCTGACCATGTTTTAGGTATCATCTTTTTTAACATAACTTCATTCGTAACTTCTAACAATGGGATGCTCAATAATTCTTGAAATGTTTTATAAAATTCTACTGGAAGCCCATCTGGACCCGGAGCTTTCCCATTATTTTGTCTCTTAAATGCTTCATTTAGTTCCATCATTGTTATATTGCTTTCTAGCATTTCTTCAGTCTCTTTAGGTATCTTTGGTAAATTAGCTTCCTGTAAATACTGTTTGACTTTTTCTTCATCAATATTCTCTTGTTTATATAGTTGCCCATAAAAATCTCGAATAATTTCTTTTTTCTCCTTATTCCCATAACAAACTTGGCCTTGTTCATCTATTAACTTCAATATTTTTCTTGATTCCTTCTCTTTTCTCAATTTATATGCTAGCCATCTACCTGTTTTATTTGCATCTTCAAAATAATTCTGTTTAGAGTTTCTAATTTTCTGTGCCAGTTCTTCTTTCTCTATTAATTCCATTTTATGTTTGATTACATCCAGCTTCAATTTAATATCCTTTTTCTGTGGCATTTTCTGTAATTCTTTTTCAAGAATTTTATACTCATCTTCCAAGGCCTTAGAAGCTTGCCTTTTCCTAATATTCTTTTTTCTTGTATAATCTATTATCAAACCTCTAGCGTATGCCTTCATTGTATCCCACACATTTTGCGTTGAAGTATCTTCTTTTTTATTTTCTCTGAAGAAAAAAGCCAATTCCTTCTCCATCCATTGTGTAAAATCTTTCTCCTTTAAAATAGTATTATTTAATGTCCATCTCGATCTTTTTTTTTGTCCCTTCCATTTAATTGTCATTGGGCTATGATCTGCCCAAGTACTTGTTTCAATATTTGTTTCTTTAATATTAGATATTAGTTCTGTTGAGATCCAAATCATATCTAATCTGGACCATGATAAATGTCTATTTGAATAAAAAGTATATTGTTTAGCTTTAACATTTCTTTCTCTCCAAATATCTTTTAAAGTTAATTCATCTGTCATTTTAAAAAAAGACCTTGGGAGAGCCTTTCTATTTTGCTTTGTTGTTGTTGCTATATAGTCCAGTTTATTGTCCACAATTCCATTAAAATCTCCCATCATAATTATATTCACATAGTCCAGTCCAATTATTTTCATGTGTAGCTTTTTATAAAACTCTTCTTGTTTATCGTTCGGAGCATAAATTGCAATCAAGAGTATTTTTATATTATTGTCCATTATTTCTACCATTAATACTCTTCCATCTTCATCCGTGTAAATCAATTTTGCTGGAATAGCCTCTTTAATGTATAAAACCACACCTCTTTTCTTACATTGAGCCAAAGAAGTAAATATTTTCCCCAATTTTGGCTGTAATAACAATTGTTCATGTTGTTTTTTAATGTGAACTTCTTGTAAACAAATTATATCAAATTTTAATTTCTCTAATTTATGAAAAGTTTTCCTTCTTTTAACAGCTGAATTAAGTCCATATATATTCATTGTAATCAGTTTTTTTTCCTCCATGATTATGCTTTATATTTAGATCTAACAGCTCTTGTGGATCTCACTTCACGCTGTTCTTTATTATCCATCTGTCCCCCTGCTGCTCCTTTCTCTTTTTCAGTCTCCAGTTGTTCATCTTGAAACTCAATTGATAAAGCCTCTTTCTCTGCTTCCTCTCTTCTTCCTCCAAAGAATTCTGCATGGAAAAGTTCTGCTTTCTCAATTGAATCAATTCTATATCTCTGCTTTTGCCACCTAAACACTAGTCCTTCTGGAATCAGCCATCTATAATTCACTTCATTTTCCAATAGTATTTTGGTCAGAAATCGATATCTCTTCTCATCTCTCTCACTCTTCTGGGTATTTGTTTTAAAACCACAACCTCTTTACCCTTGTATTTCAGTGTTTTCTCTCTTACTACTTGTAATATTTGCGTTTTAATGGATTTTTTGGTAAATCTAATATGGACTTCCTTGGGTAATTTATTTCTCATCGCATATCTTGTATAGACTCGATATATCTCATCTATTCCATCCATCATTTTTTCCTCTGTAATTTCCAAAGCATCTGCCAAAATTTCTATCATTACCGCTGCCAAATTTTCTCCTTTTTCCTCTTCTATATTTTGAAATCTGAGGTAAAATTCTGACCTTTCCATCTCCCACCTCAACATCCCACCTTTTTCTTGTT
Source organism: Hydrophis major (assembly GCA_033807585.1). Taxonomy (NCBI): domain Eukaryota; kingdom Metazoa; phylum Chordata; class Lepidosauria; order Squamata; family Elapidae; genus Hydrophis; species Hydrophis major. The sequence goes on along the minus strand of CM066343.1, from coordinate 69,006,325 downwards.
CAACCGCTGTTAGTCTGCTGTCAATATTTCCAATCTTTTTCTCTCTTTGTTTTCCTTCTTCCTCAATTTTTTGGAATCTCTCCTCATACTTAACCATCATTTGTTTAATATTTTCCACTTTTTCATCAGTCTTCTCTATTCTTTGTTCAATATTTTCTACTCTTTGTTCAATATTTTCTATTCTTTGTTCAATATTTTCTGTTCTTTGTTCAATATTTCCTGTTCTTTGTTCAATGATATCTGATTTTGTCTTGAGATCTTGGATTCCTTGCATAATCATCTGTAAAGTTACTTTTTCTTGTTCCTTATCTTGCTTCAACATTGTCTGAATTAAACGTTGTCCTCCAGCTGGTGGGGAAGCAGAGGTAGAAGCAGAAATGCCAGCTGGTATTGGTTTCCTGCTCATTTCAATGTTTCCAAAACTTCAAATTCTTCTTGACTTTTAATCCAACTGGTAGAGCAGCCAATTATAATCCAAAATGGAGAACTCCAATAGTAAAAAACACGAAACCAAAGAAGAAACAGGAAAAAAGGAAGAAGAAAGATCTTCAGGTTCTTCTAGACCCTAATTCAATTACGAGATAGTCCACCATAAAAAAGGAAAAAATAGAAAGGAAAAAACAAACAAATCCAAAAATAATAATATTGATTAAGAGCAAAAGAAAAAAGAAAAAAGAAAAAGCAAAAAGAGAAAAAAAACAAAAAGTTCCTTCAGATTCTTCACACCTTAATCCAATTAAAAAGTCTCAATAATCCAAAAAAAAAACAACAACAACAACCACAACAACAAAGTAGTCCAAAAACATAAATATGAAAAGCAAAAAAGTCCCAATAAAAAAGAAAAGAAAAATAAAGAAGAAAAAAGAAAAAACTCTGAGGCTTTCCCTTTAAAATAAAAGGCAAAAATAAAAATATTACTAGAATTGAAATTTAGAAAAAGGCTAGCGAATATATATAAGAAGACACACTGCACTTTGTTATTTATCCAAGGCTCTTGTTATGACTCTCTTCTCCAGCAGCTTCAAAGCCAAACCTCAAGTGTTGTTGATAACAGTCCAGGAAAGCACCTGCAATAATATTTTGCTGTGCTCTCCCTCTATCTTATCACGTTAAAAAGTCCTTGAGATGAGGTCTTTTTGCAATTCTCTCCAATTCAAATAAAGATACTTTCAAGCCTCTAGTTGGCAGTGTTACAAAGTTTCTTAATGCTCTTTCTCCCCCCCAGCCAGAAAAAAGGAATAATATATACAGAAAAAAAAAAGAAAAAATAGCCAAAGGGAGCCTCTATCCTAAAGAAAGTTAAAAAACCAAAGGGAGCATAAAAATATATATAAGAGAAAATTCAATCCGGTTACCTACAAAGTCACAGTAAAATCTTTCCCAAAAAGTATAAAGAAAAAAAAAAAAAACCCCAAGCCTCAATTTGACATCACTTTAAAAAACGCCACTCAAAACAATTTCAGTCAAAAAAAAATCTCACAGCTTTCTTCTTTATCCCGGGTGAACTTTCCAACCTCAGCGAATTTACAACACAAAAGAGTTTTTCTCACCCAGCCGACACACTTCACTCCAATCACTTTCTTTCCGGAGCTGTCCCGACTTCAGCAGCTGTGAAGGCTGCCTCTCCGTCGCCAGCGAAAGGGCTTCTTCCGGATCAAACCAGGGATTTTGCGATATCTCTGGGATCCTGGAACAATGCCCTTCACGATCACCGTCTCTACGGGACGGTTTAGGTCCGTTAGGACCAACCAGGGGCGAAAATATCGGCTGCGATCTCAGAGCCCCGAGATCGCAGCTGTATCGCCGGAACGAAGCTCTGCCTTCTCCCAAGAATGTTGATTTCTGACCAAAATGCTACTGGAAAACGAAGTGAATTATAGATGGCTGATTCCAGAAGGATTAATGTTTACGTGGCAAGAGCAGAGACATAGAATTGATTCAATTGAGAAAGCAGAACTTTTCCAAGCAGAATTTTTTGGAAGAAGAGAAGAGGAGGCAGAGAAAGAGGTCTCATTAATTGAGTTTCAAGAGGAACAACTGGAGACTGAAAAAGAGAAAGGAGCTGTAGGTGGACAGGTGGATAGTAAAGAACGGCGTGAAGTGAGATCCACGAGAGCTGTTAGACCTAAATATAAAGCATAATTATGGAAGAAAAAAACCGATTACAATGAATATAAATGGACTCAACTCAGCTGTTAAAAGAAGGAAAACTTTTCATAAATTAGAGAAATTAAAATTTGATATAATTGTCTACAAGAAGTACATATTAAAAAACAACATGAACAACTGTTAGTACAGCCAAAATTGGGGAAAATATTTACTTCTTTGACTCAATGTAAGAAAAGAGGAGTGGTTCTATACATTAAAGAGGCTATCCCAGCAAAACTGATCTACACGGATGAAGACGGAAGAGTATTAATGGTGGAAATAATGGACAATAATATAAAAATACTTTTGATTGCAATTTATGCTCCGAATGATAAACAAGAAGAGTTTTATAAAAAGCTACACTTGAAAATAATTGGACTGGACTATGTTAATATAATTATGATGGGAGACTTTAATGGAATTGTGGACAATAAACTGGACTATATAGCAACAACAACAAAGCAAAATAGAAAGGCTCTCCTTCAATCTTTTTTTAAAATGACAGATGAACTAACTTTAAAAGATATTTGGAGAGAAAGAAATGTTAAAGCTAAACAATATACTTTTTATTCAAATAGACATTTATCAGGGTCCAGATTAGATATGATTTGGATCTCAACAGAATTATTATCCAATATTCAAGAAACAAATATTGAAACAAGTATTTGGGTAGATCATAGCCCAATGACAATTAAATGGAAGGGACAAAAAAAAAAAGATCGAGATGGACATTAAATAATACTATCTTAAAGGAGAAAGATTTTATACAATGGATGGAGAAGGAACTGGCTTTTTTCTTCAGAGAAAATAAAAAAGAAGATACTTCAACGCAGAATGTTTGGGATACAATGAAGGCATATGCTAGAGGTTTGATAATAAATTATACAAGAAAAAAAATATTAGGAAAAGGCAAGCTTCTAAGGCCTTGGAAGATGAGTATAAAAGACTTGGAAACAGATTATATCAAATTTTAATTTCTCTAGTTTATGGAATATTTTTCTTCTGTTTAGTAATTGAATTGAGTCCATTTATATTAATTGTAATCAGTTTTCTCTCATCCATTTTAGACTTTATAAGAAGGACTTGTTGCTCTAAGTAGATCTTGGTTCTCATTGCTCTCTAGGTACACCACCTACGGCTCCTTCTTTTTTGTCAATTACTGCTATACATTTCTCTTGAAATTCAATTAATGACTCTTCTTTTCTTGTACCTTCCTCCTTTCCTCAAAATATTCCAGATAAAATAACTCAGCTTTTTCAACTGCATAAATTCTGTGTCTTTGTTCCTGTTAGGTAAACATGAGACCTTCTGGTATCAGCCACCTGTAATTTATTCCTCTCTTAAGTAACTCCTTAGCCAAAAATAAATATTCTCTTCTTATCTTTCTCACTCTTCTTGGTACCTGTTTCAGTACCACTATTTCTTTATCTTTGTACTTTGGTATTTTCTTTCTTGCCACCTGCAGTAGTTGTGAATTGATTATTTTCTTAGTAAATTTGAACTTCTCTTGGTAGTTTATTTCTCATCACATATCTTGTATAGACACGGAAGATCTCATCCATTCCACCCATCATCTTCTCTTTAGTTATTTCTAGTGCTTCTGCCAAGATTTCTGTCATCATTTCAGCAAGTTTTTCATCCTTTTCTTCTATATTTTGAAATCTAAGATAAAATTCTGACCTATCGATTTCCCATCCCAATGATACCAGTGATCTGCTCTTGTCTCTTTCAACTTCACTCAATCTGACCCAGCTTGCTTGCCCCGCCCACCTGATGCTTGCTCACCCTGCCTTCCTGATGCTCACCCGACCCAGTCACTCATTAAGGCATTTCTTTTTTTCCCTTCCTGACAATCAGCTGTTCCTACGATCACCTGTGCCGGGATTTCCCTCACTTTCTTACTGCTTCACCCAGGAGGCTTCTCTGAGGCCCAGGAAGGCTGCCCTTGCTCCAGTTTTTGCCTTCCTAGATCCTAGGGAAGCTTCCTGGGAGCAAAAATGCCCCCCAGGAGGCTTCCCTGAAGTACAGAAGGTCCCAAAATAAAGTGTTGGAGGGGTGCTGGGTGCCCTATCTAGTCTCTGTTTTTTTCTTCCTGAGCCCAGGGAAGCCTTCTGGGAGCAAAAACGCCCCCCCAGGAGGCTTGCCCAGAAGGCCCATAAAAATGGAGGTGCTGCAAAAAAAGGCATGCCCAATCAATCACATAGCCATGCCCACCAAGCCACACCCACCAAACTACACCCACAGAACTGGTAGTAAAAATTTTTGAATCCCACCACTGTGCAACGGCCTCTTGCAACCCCCTGTCAGTGAAAATGGAGCACAGGAGGGCCACTCATCGCCTTTCCAAGCTGCATTTTCACTGGCCACAAGCCAGATTTAAGCACCTCGCAGGCCAGGTCCAGTTCGCAGGCCTTGAATTTGACACCCCTGTGCTAGATACTTTCTCTCTCTCAGCTGTAGGAAGCAGACAATGGCAGACAACTTCTGAAATACCTTGCCAAGAAAATTATAAGAACTTGTTCAGAAAAATAGACAAGATTGAATAAAAGAAAGAAAAATAAGACAAGTAACATCTCAGATTAGAAAGTAGTATTCTCTATTAAAAATGAATTCATTTCTGAGATCCAGGAACTTTAAATATCTTTTTTTTAATTTAGAGTTCAGTAATATTAAATCTGTAATTGATGCTTGAGATTAGAGTAACACTGAAATATTTTTTCACAAATAAATGTATTAAGTATTGCAATGATATAGATACAAACTATAAATCATAAATGAAAAGAAAAAATAGAATGTGCCAAAATGAACAAGGAGAAAGAAAGAATAATATAAAAAAGAGAAGAAAAATAAAAATATTATAAACAATATAATAATTATTCAAATATTTTCCTAACAAAATACTGAAAAAATAATCAGTATTTCAACCAAGTTTGTGCCCCAATCCAACACATTCATTATGAAACAATAGCTACAGTTAAAAAGTATTTAGAAGGAAGGAATGGAAGGAACAAAGGAAAGGAGGAAGGAAGGTTTTTGATTAAAGTACAAATTTTCTGAAATAAATATAAAATTGCCTCTATTTTATAGGTCAAAAATTACTTTTTCCCATCCCATGTGTTTTCTACCACCATTTTTCCATGTCAAACCTTTTTACATTTTTAATGAATAATCCTGCCATTTAATGCTTATGTAACTCTTTTTAACAGTTCAAATTACTTCCTACAATCTTTCTGACCCAAGAAATCATAAATATTTTCTGCCACTCATTTCCTTCATGACACAATAATTGTTGTCAATATTAAACTATCATTTTTCCTCCTAAGAGTTTGATAAATGAAGGTGGGCCATTTAAAATCTTGGCACCATTCATAATATCATTTGGAATGAATTTTCTTTTCTCCTCCAATTTAAAACCTAACTTCAGAAACTGATAGTATTGCAGGCTACAAGATGTCCAGCTTGGTGCTCTTTGAGCTTACTTGTTTTCTTGCAGTCATAATCAGTGTGACTGTGACCCTAGTTTAAATAATGAAACATCTGCAAGAAAACACGCAAACTCAGAGAACACCAAAGAGCCCTCATTTCAACTCTAAGATACAAATATTTTCATTTCTTCTTGGAGGATGTAGAATTCTAAAATGCCACAGAACCTTGGTTTAGGGCAGGGATCATCTGGACCACAGGTTCTTTCCCCCTTGAAGACTTAATAAGGGAGTAATAAAAATTACCATAATTCTGGATATTGCTAAAAAAATGAACAGTTGATCAGAATGTGTCCATCCTGTTTATCAGTCCAAACAAAGAACTTATTTATCTTATTCAGATAAACAATATGAAGACTATCTCAAAATATTATTCAGAATTTCTATAGAAAGAGCCAAAGCAATATTGTACAAAGGATTGAGGACTCTTACTCCAAACATGCTGAATTTTGTTTCATTTCTAAACCTCACTTGAGAAGAAAATACATCTCTGGGGAAGATTTGAATGTATTTATTCTTTTAGAATGCAAGTTCTATTTACTGGTACTAGAAATTACAGGATTACGAGGCCCACAAAGAACACTGCATGCAACCCTGTAATCATTTATTTGTACAGCCGACACCCCTTTTGTTTTGGAGCAACAATTGTGTGAGCAAAAGTACACAGCTGTACTTTGCCATTTTGCTACCCAGTCCCTTGACCTTAAATTGAAATCAGTGTGAATTAAGTGGGTGTAACTTTCTGATCACAAGATTACAGCCCTACCAGGTACTATAGCAATTGGCAGATACAGACAAAATGAATAAGCTCAAGCATAAAATCAGTTGAAAGAAAGTGCCAAACAAATCAGTGCAGTTGGTTAAGAATAGCAGTCCATTCTCTAAAAAGATGAGAAACTACAGGTCAGCCTGAAACTGTCAGGTTACTTCACTTCAGTTTTTAATTTATGCTATATTTGAGCACTCTATTAAAACCACTGATTTTTCAAGTAAAGCATTGAAACATGCATTTATGGCAAAAGTAATAATATGTAATATGCTTTACCAAATGTTAAAATGCTACATCAATAATGTCTCCATAGTCTGATAAAGAAAATCTTGTCAAAGATATTATTATCCATATATTATATTGTGAACTTACTGTTGCAGGGAAAAGCATCTGTAAGCCTTTTTATTATGCATTTATTTTTTACAGCTCTTCTTCAGTTTTCATAACAAAATAATAACATCAATCTATTATTTATTTAAAATCAAATTAGAAGAGACTGGATGCAAATATATGCCTGAGCCATGTTGACTGGAGAAAGACATTACAGTGTGGATTTTCTATGAGACTGTTTCTGTTCTGTCCCCTCATTTGCATTCTTGAGATCCCCGCGCTTTGATTGGCCAAAGCGCAGGGCACTCGGAATGGCTAGGCGAGCCGCGCCGATTGGCCCACTGAGAATCTCCCGTGATTGGTCCTTTCAAATCGCGGGAGATTCAAAGTGGTGCCATTGGCCGCAGCCACCGCGGCTTGGAAATAAAAAGCCGTGAAGTTTGCCTTTAGCCTCAGTTCGGTTCCTGTACCCAATAAAGAGCTAATGCACAAGTCACCGACTCCTGGCATCATTCCGAAGGACACAACACTGGCGACGAGGATGGGATTCTGATCCTGAACCGAAGCACGTGTCCAATGGAAGCCAGACGAAACGCCAAGATGGCAAACATCGCGCCACCCGCACCTTTCAACCCCGCCAGCGAGGACTGGGAATCGTACTCAGACAGATTCCGCATGTTCCTCGAATGCAGCGACCTGAAGGACGCCACCGGCCTGAAGAAGCGAGCCGCTTTCCTAAACCACTGCGGGCCCGCAGTGTTTAAGATGGCCAAAGCGCTAGCCAAACCCGCCGACGTGACCGCGATGGACTGGGACGACCTCGAGCCAATACTCCGGCGACACTATACTCCAGCTGTGCCCATCCTCATCCAACGACACGAGTTCTATCGGCGGGACCAACGGTCGGGTGAGAGCTTCAGCGACTTCGTCGCAGAACTACAGCACCTAGGGGGGCTGTGCGAATTCGCCAACATGGACGAAGCCCTGCGAGACCGAATCGTGCTCGGCCTGTGGGACCCCGTCCTCCAGAGTCGGCTGATGGCCAAGGGCAACATCGCCCTCGCCAATACCATCACCGAAGCCACAGCAGCCGAAGCTACTCGACAATCCACCGACCGCATGCGCAGACCGAACGCCGGGGACCGCAGTGGGAACAACCACCCTGCAAGGTCGACCGAGGCCCAACCCGAGACGACCACCCACCATGGCGACGTCCACTCCACATTGGGCACTTCTGACGAGGAGGAAGAAATCCACTGTCTCCAGGCAGGCCGCGACCCACGGAACCGGCCCGGTCGTAAGTTGAGGACCACCTGTGCCGGTTGCGGAGGCGACCACCCCAGGTCCGAATGCTGGTTCTTCGACTGGCATTGCGACCAGAAGGGACACATTGCCTGCATCTGCCATCTCAAAAAGAACCGCAGCTCTACATGATGGGACCAGAGCGAACGGAGACGAGAGAGCACACCACCCCAGACCAGAGATCGCCCCGCTGACAACTGATGGGACCGAAACGGACGATCCCAACGAGGCGGCGAGACCCGGCGAAGAGAGGAGACCCATCAGATGGTCACCATCGGCCACACCACAACCAACGACGCCCGTAAGGTCTACATGGAGGTAGGCATCGAAGGCAAGCCATGTAAAATGGAGGTGGACTCCGGGTCCTACCTCTCCATAGTAGCATGGCAAGAAATAAAATGCTTGGTGCCTACCATCCAGAGGAAAGGCCTAGACAACCAGAGACTAATCGTGAAAGACTACCAGGGAAACCGCATCCTGTAGTCGGAACCGGACAGTTCAAGGTAACCTACAAAGGGCACACTGAAAGACTTCCCTTGACCATCGTCGATCGTGACCGCCCAAGCCTACTGGGACTCCAATGGTTCGCACCGCTCAGCATCGCAGTCACGGGCATCGACCACATAGCCGACGATGACTGGGAGCAACAACTAGCCCGGGAATTCCAAGAGGTGTTCGACGGAAACCTAGGCAAGTACTGAGGGCCCCCTATATCATTCAGCCTAGACCCAAACGTCCCCCCAAAACGCCTAAAACCAAGGCGGGTACCATTCGTGCTTAAACCGAAGATTGACGAGCAAATTGACAAGCTCGTCAAGCAAGGGGTCCTACAACCCATAGACCACGCCCGGTGGAAGACCCCCATAGTCACCCCGATTAAGCCTGATGGGTCAGTGAGAATCTGTGGGGACTATGGCACCTTGCAGCAAAGCGCTTACCCTGTCCCAGTAGTGCAACACCTACTACATTCACTGGGAGGAGGCAAGGTTTTCGCTAAACTCGACCTCGCCCAGGCATACCAACAATTGCTGGTCGACGAGGAAACGCAGAAGCGCAAACCATAGTCACCCACCGGGGAGCCTTTAAATGCAACCGACTCCAATTAGGAGTCAGCGTGGTGCCTGGAATATTCCAAAGCCTAATGGAAAGGCTGTTACAAGGCATCAAGGGGGTGGTACCCTACTTCGATGACGTCCTAGTGTCGGCAACCAACCAGGCCGAACTAGAGAGTCGCCTAAGGGAGGTCCTAACCAAGTTCAAAGAGACCGGGCTCAAAGTAAAGAGGGAAAAATGCCAATTATACACGGAGCGGGTTGAATTCCTAGGATATTTCCTAGACCATCATGGCATTCACCCCACCAACAAAAAGATCAAAGCCATCAAAGAAGCCCCCACGCCCAATTCAAAGACAGAACCGCAGGTGTTTCTGGGGCTGCTTAACTTTTATAATGTCTTCCTGCCCCAAAAGGCGACAGCGGCGGAGCCTTTGCATAGGCTCTTGGACAAGACGGCGAACTGGACTTGGGGGAAACGTGAGGAAGCCGCCTTCAAGAAAACAAAGGACCTACTCACTTCGGATGCTGTCCTCATCCAGTACAACGAGACCCTACCACTAGCCGTCACATGCGACGCATCACCCTTCGGTGTCGGCTCTGTCCTCAGCCACACTCTCCCCGATGGAAAAGAACACCCATCGCGTTCTTTTCAAGGACCCTCACCAAACCGGAGCGGAACTACAGCCAGCTGGACAAAGAGGCTTTGGCTATCGTCGCCTCAGTAAAAAGGTTTCATGAGTACCTCTACGGCCGGACATTTACCATCATCACCGACCACAAACCGCTGCTGGGAATCCTTGCAGGGAACAGGGCCACCCCGAACATTCTGTCTCCCCGAATGACAAGTTGGTCCGAGTTCCTGGCTGCCTACAACTACGGACTCACACACAGACTGGGTAAGACTATCTCCCATGCGGACGCCTTAAGCCGCTCACTGTTACCGGAATCTGGCACTGACCCAGCACCCACGACGACCACCCTCAGCATAGAGACTCTACCCAACCTACCCATAACCCATGTACCCTCAGACATTGCCTGAGAAACTAATAAAGACAAACGTCTGGCGCGGGTTTTGCATTGGGTAGAGAAAGGGTGGCCAGAAAGGGATGACGAGTCCGTCAGGACATTCCGGAACTGGCAAACGGAACTCTCGTTACTAAAAGGGTGCATACTATGGGGGGGTAGGGTGGTCATCCTGGAAAAACTACAAGGGAAGGTATTGGAACTGTTACATGAGGGGCACCAGGGCATCGTTAGGACAAAAGCCCTGGCCAGAAGTTACGCTTGGTGGCCAGGGATGGACAAACAGATTGAGGCCTGGGTAGCAAGGTGTCAACGATGCCAGGAAACTAGGCCAAGCCCACCCTCAGCACCCATCCTAGAGTGGGGGCCCACAAAAGGACACACTTTCTTAATAACCGTAGACGCTTACTCCAACTGGCTGAAGGTAAGCAACATGAGAACAACCACCACGGAGGCCGTGACCAAAGAACTCGGCAAACGTTTTGCAACACACGGCCTCCCAGACATCCTCATTTCCGACAACGGGCCCCAATTCACCTCGCTAGAATTCGAAAAATTCCTAGCGGAGAGGGGCATACGACACGCGCTGACAGCCCCGGCGCATCCGGCGGCGAATAGTAGGGCGGAACAGATGGTTCAATTCATAAAAAAAACCATCCAAAAAATAGACCACGGGAAGATCCAGGACAAAATAAATAAATTACTTTTCATCCAACACATAACCCCAAACACCAAAACAAATAAAAGCCCAGCCGAACTGCTAATGGGGAGGAAAATAAGGTCCCCACTTGATAGATTACACCCCACGTACAACCCAGAGAAACCCCCAGACTCCACCAGCAAACACCGAACCTTCGCAACAGGTGATGCCGTCTACGCGAAAAACCTAACGGGAGACCCACTATGGGTACCGGCTGTCATAACACAACTAACAGGCCCACACTCGTACCGGCTACAAACAACCGACGGACGAGTGTGGAAACGCCACATCGACCAGTAAAGATCGAGGATGACCACCCAAGAGACCACCAATGCGCAACCAAGCAAAACCAACCCCCACAACACAAACCAAGAGGGGAGGGAATACCCAGGGAACCAAAACCGAGAAAGAATAAACCAGCCATACTCACCTGAAAGCAGCCAGCACGAAACCTCTCCAGGAAGAGACAGCCAGGCCAGCTCAACCAACCCGGGAAGACCGAGCAGGAGCGGCGAAACCCACAGCTCAACCAACCTGGGTAGCCCAGGAGGGAGCTGCGGAGAGCGGCCCGGCCAGACAGACCAGGCAGTCCCCACGACGGAGTCTGGAGGAACAGAGACCCCGACCGAACCGGCTGGGATCCAACCTACGACTGACCTGCGCAGGTCCAGTAGGCAGAGACGGAGCCCCGCCTACCTACAGGACTACGCAACGTAAGTACTGAACCAAGAGGGGAGGGGTGTTCTGTCCCCTCATTTGCATTCTTGAGATCCCCGCGCTTTGATTGGCCAAAGCGCGGGGCACTCGGATTGGCTTGGCGAGCCACGCCGATTGGCCCGCTGAGAATCTCCCGTGATTGGTCCTTTCGAATCGTGGGAGATTTAAAGCGGTGCCATTGGCTGCGGCCGCCGCGGCTTGGAAATAAAAAGCCGTGAAGTTTGCCTTTAGCCTCAGTTCAGTTCCTGTACCCAATAAAGAGCTAATGCACAAGTCACCGACTCCTGGCATCATTCTGACGGACACAACAGTTTCCATGGGTTGCCTTACTAGTACTATCCATGCTATCATTTGGAAAGCAGTTGAGCGGTTGAGGATAAGTGTTTGGAACCAGTAGAGACTCAAACTCTGGTTGAGGACTGGAGGGCAAGATGGAAATGAGAAAAAGAAGCTGCCTATGCTTCTTCTTTCTTCTTCTGAAAATCTTTTGCTTCAAGAACAGAAGGGGCCCTTCCTTTACAAAAAAGTAATATTGAATCCATTCCAATGAGAAATAGCAAACAGCAAAACAATAATTAGAAATAACTATTCTGTCTTAAGATTAACTTGCTGAATATTAAGACAGATAGAATAACTCTATAAATTCTTCCATACAAAATTTCTTTTATTAGATTATATTATATTATATCCTCAAGGTGATTCACAATTATGTCAAAATGCATCTCATGCCCAATTCTTTGCATAGTTGAAATCGTAGTGTAAATGATATTAATCTTTCTACCCCATAGTCGCAGAGGCAGGGGGTAGAACTGCCACCACAAGGCTGTGTTCAGGCAAGAGTGAGGGAGCCTCCCCCAACCCAACAAGGGTCAATTTAGTGACCAATTAGGATTACAGATGTGACCACATGACATGGGCTACATGGATACCTTAACTACATTTACCATGATGCATTCCCTTAAGGGGACAGCTCACAATTCCTAACTAATTATCCCAAATCCCATTAACTCTAAACTGTCTGGACAGCACACTCCCTGCCTGGAATTGTAAATTCCACTAATTAAGTAAAGAGCAATTAACTAAGATAAACAGTAAAGAGTAATACTAACTGAATAGCAGATAACTATATAGCTAAAATAAACAGGTAGCTGTATAACTAATATAACTAAATATATATAACTAAAAAAACAGATCTGCTAACATCTAAAAACAAGTAAAGTAATAACTAGCAGTCAGCATGCATTTGTTAAGAACAGATCATGCCAAATCAATCTTATTTCATTCTTCAACACAGTGACTAAATTAGTAGTCCAGCAAAATACTGTGGGCATAATATATTTAGGTTTCAACAAAGCATTTGATAAAGTAGACCACAACCTACTTCTGAATAATATAGAAAAAAGTGGAACAGAAAACACCACCAGTAGATGGACTCGCAACTGGCTGGCAAACCATACTCAACGAGTAGTCCTTAATTGATCTAAGTCTACATGGAGGGAAGTAAGCAGTGGGGTGCCACAAGGTTCAGTCTTAGGCCCAGTACTCTTCAATATCTTCATAAACAACTTAGATGAGGGAATAGAAGAGGAACTTACCAAATTTGCAGATGATACTAAGCTGGCAAGAATAGCTAACACCCAAGAAGATAGGCTCAAGATCCAGATGGATCTTGACAGGCTAGAACACTAGGTCATATCTAACAAAATGAAATTTAATGTAGAGGAAAAGTAAAGTCCTACACTTAGGCAAGAAAAACCAAAAGTACACATATAGACTGGGTGAAACCAGGCTCAATAGCAGTAGCTGTGAAAGCGATCTTGGAGTCTTAGTGGACAACCAGCTAAATATGAGCCAGCAGTGTGCAGCAGCAGCCGAAAAAGCTAATGCAATCCTAAGTTGTAGTAACAGAGGGATACAATCAAGATCAAGGGAAGTACTAATACCATTCTATAAATCCTTAGTAAGATCACACCTAGAGTACTGCATCCAGTTTTGCTCACCACATTATAAAAAAAGATGTTGAGACTCTAAAAAAAGTACAGAGAAGAGCAACCAGGATGCTTAGTGGACTGGAGACTAAAACATACAATGAATAATTGCAGGAACTGGGCTTAGCTAGTCTAGTAAAGAGAAGGACATGGGGAGACATCATAGCAATCTTCCAATATTTGAGGGGCTGTCAAGGGAGGAAGGGGTCAAGCTATTTTCTAAAGTGCCTGTAGGCCAGACAAGGAATAATGGATGGAAATTGAACAAGGGGAAATTTAACCTGGAAATAAGGAGAAACTTTCTGACAGTGAGAACAATAAACCAATGGAACAGCTTGCCCTCGGAAGTTGTAGGAGCGCCATCACTTGAGACTTTCAAGAAGAGATTGGACTGCTATTTGTCAGAAATGGTATAGGGTTTCCCGATTGGGCAGGGGGTTGGACTAGATGACCTACAAGGTCCCTTCCAACTCTGATTATCTGTTATAACTAAAAGTAACAGTAAATAGCAATAAAGCATCAAACAAAGCAAAGCATCCAAAGCTTGAGGTTCAATCTTCAAGTTCAGCCTTTCTCCGCAGCAACGCAAGGTCGGTGACCAGTCAGGTGTACAGCTTCTTGGTGCACGTCTGCTGGTCACCTCTGGTGGCCTTTTAGGGTAGACAGGTACTCTTAGTGCCAATGGTAAAAATCTGGTGGTCGCTTCTGGTGGCCTTTTAGGGTTGGAGCGGTACTCTTGCTTCCACGGTGTTAAAGGGCATCAGGAAGCTGTTGGAAAGGTTGTTGCGGAGGCATATGCCCACATAGAGCATCTTAGTGGATGTCTGGTGGTTGCTGGGGGCCGTTTAGGGTGTCCTAGCAAAAGTATACTGGTCGCTGGCGGCTTTTTAGGATAGAACGGCATTCTTGTTTTCGATGGTGCTAAAGAGTATCGGAAGGCTGTCAGAATAGATGGTGCTAAGGCATCTGCCTGGGTTGGGGCCTGCATCCAATCGACACTGGCAATTCCTGAGATTCCCCAACCCAGGTCTGTCTTGAAGGCAAAGGGTGAGTATCTTGGGCCTCTGACTACTTCAGTGTGTGCTAAGGCATCAGGGGCATTGAATCCCAGCAAGAGCAAAATCTTGGCTTCAGGATCTAGGAGATGAGCCATATGCTTCAGGTGAGGTATGCTGCTAGCTACCTCTGGTGTTGCAATGTGGCTGCGGTCATCTGGTATCCCGTTCCATTCCAGCATGGGCGGCAGTATGAACTGGGAACCCCCATCTAATGACTCTATACAGAGTCCAGTAGCTTCCCTCCCCGCCATGTTTCTTGGTTCAATGCACGTTGATATCGTGAAGTGCACTTCTTCCTTCTGAACATCAAAGAGGTCAAAGAATGCGGACTTGGCTAGTGAGCAATCGCTCTGAGGATCCAGTATTAAATACATCTTCGCTACTTCTTCTGGGCATCCATCTGGGTAGATTTTGGCTAAGCAGATCTGATGATACGAGTGAGGGGCTGGTGTGCCATTGCACACCGCAATGCAATTGACACTCACCACTGGCTCTGGGTGTGCCTCTGTAGCATGCTGAGGCTCCTTGGCCAAGAGGGGGTTATGAGTTGTCTGCTGTGGTGGTTCAGAATGTGGATGCAGATGCCTGGGTGCTTGTTGCTGTCAGCATCCTCATAAGTATGGCATTGTGGCTCGAGGGCATGTGTTGTAGATGGTTAATGGTTCTCCTCAGAGTACTTTATGAGGAGATTGTGATCCATTAACACGTGCACAGTGGTCTCTCTTGCTGCCGGGTGTGCTTACCACATTCGTCTCGCCCCATAT
This sequence comes from Hydrophis major, assembly GCA_033807585.1. Lineage (NCBI taxonomy): Eukaryota > Metazoa > Chordata > Lepidosauria > Squamata > Elapidae > Hydrophis > Hydrophis major. Next base: position 68,990,989 of record CM066343.1, on the reverse strand, counting down.
CTGCATTAGAGTTGCCTTGAGGGTGTGGTAGGAGTGCTACTACCCGTGGATTGAGTGTGGCAGTTGTCGCTTGAGGTATGTCTCTCTGTTGAGAAATCTGCATAGCAACTGGTGGGTTAATTTGCTTGCTCTCTAGGGCTGGACGTGTAGGGTTAGGTTTGATGTCTTTGGGAAGGGAGTCTCAAGTCTTAGGTCTTATGACATCAGTTTTGTGACTGGCATGTAAAGTCAGTGGTTGAGATTCTCTCCTTCGATCCTTTGGTTCTGGGAGACTGCAAACTAACCATGGCAGTTCCACCTGCTTGTTTCGTAGTGAGTGCTGCTCATCCACGTAGGCCTTGACCTGTGTGTCTGGGCTCTCTTGTCCCAACTCTTTGAGGTCAAAGTTGAAGGAGGCGTTGTTGACTACCTTCCACCATGCTGTGGCCCATGCTGTTTTTGTTGCCAATTCCTTTTTCCGTTGGGCCAATTCCAACTTGGCCTGAGCTTTGGCCATTTTTGCCTGTAGTTTGGCCATTTCTGCCTTCTGCCATGTCACCTCCATCATTATACGTAAATCTGCCTCTGCTATCGCAGCTTTGATTTGAGCTTCTACAGCTTGGTCAGTGTAACTTGCTGCTTTGGAGGCCTTAGATGCATTACTGTGATGGGAGGATGCTCTGGAAGGATGGTGAGAGCCGGCAGCAGAAAACTGGCATGAGACACTGGAACCTGCTTGCGATCTAGCTGGTTTGGGATGGAGGAAGGAGGTTTTCTTAGAATGGTGGGAGGAGACTGCTTGTGATTGAAAACTTATTTCGGATGTGGCCCTCTCCCTTGCTCCTTGTTCCTTTTGAAGCACATCAAGGAGCGCTGCCTGGAGGGCTTTATTGCTTTCCTCAATGCAGTCTTTGAGTTCCTTGTGTAGCTCCTCAAAGCATTGAATGTGTTCTTGGAGCTTTGGGTCACTTAGCTTCGACTGGATGAACTTGAGTTCACTTTTGCTATCTCTCCATTGTACAAGAAGTTTAGATAGATCATCTAGCAATGTGCGGATTATCTCGAAGGACAGCCTGTGTGTGGGGGTATTGTAGATCTTCTCCAGCTTCTTCCATGAATTTGTATGGCGTTGATACTCCCAGTCCCAATCCTCCCTCAAGTATGACTCCACATTTACATCAATGTGGAGAGTTCAAGACCTCTGGTACTTCAGGGACATCTGTCATGGCTGAATCAGAATCAGAATCAGAATACCTTTATTGTCACTATCCACGTGTACAATTTGCATCATACGCATACACAGTGAAATTAGCCAAATGGCTTCTCCAACACCTCAAACATTTAATTGCAAACTCAGAACACAGTATTACAAACGCATACACCTTTCTTGAACGAATCAAAGAAATACAAATAAAACCAGATGAATGCATGGTATCCTTTGATGTTATATCACTTTTTCCATCGATCCCTCTTGAACATGCCAAAAATATAATTAAACAACAATTAGAAGAAAAACCCATCAATATCCCCACTGACAGAGTAATGGAGCTAATCACCCTTTGCCTAACCAACTACTGTCAATTTAACAATAAATTCTACCTCCAGAAAAAAGGCACACCAATGGGCTCTCCTATTTCAGGTTTCATAGCTGAAATAGTGTTACAAGATCTAGAAAAATCCGTTTTTACAAATCTCAAACCAAAACTATGGCTTCGATATGTGGATGACACATTTGTCATTGTCAAACGCACTGAATTAGAACAACTACACAAAGCAATCAACTCAATACACCCGGATATACAATTTACACGAGAAGAAATGAATAATACTCAACTATCATTTCTAGATGTCAACTTAAAACTTCTTGAAAATGGCAAATTACAAACAAGCGTATACAGAAAGAAAACAAATGCTGACATTATACTCCACTACAGAAGCAACCACCCTACCACACACAAAAGAAGCTGCATATCAACACTCTTCAAACGAGCCTACACTTATTGCCAAGATAAAAAAACACGAAAAGAAGAACTAAACTTTCTATACAACCTCTTCATAACCAATGGATACCCAAAAAGCTTCATCAAAAACTGCCTAAGACACAAACCACATAAACAAACAGACACAAACAACAAAAACCCACAAAACCCACCTAAATGGTACTCACTTCCATATATACATGGTGTATCAGAAATCATATCAAGACACTTACAACCATTTAACATCAATATAGCACATAAACCAACAACTTCATTAAGAAAAACACTCATATCAGGTAAAGACAAATTACCAATCACCTCAATGAAAAACGTTATATATGAAATACCATGCAAAACATGCCCCCAAAAATACATTGGCCAAACTGGAAAACAACTCCACGAAAGAATACATGAACACACATTAGCAGTTAAAAGAAGAGACCCACTATCTCAAATAGCAACACACAGTATAGAGCACAATCATTGCTTCAACTGGGATGCAACCAAAATAATTGGCACAGGCAAAACACGTTATGCACGCGAATTTATTGAAGCATGGCATACTGGCACCAATTGCATTAATCGCCACAAAGACATTGACCCCAACTATCAAAGTTTACGTGATAATTGGATGAACAACATCAAAAAACAACCCAGCTCGCACCCAAAACAACTGACAAGCCAATCACGCGATTGATGCCCGCGCTGCCAATCTATAGAACGCTGACACCAACGACAGAAACAACGACCAAAGCTCCTTCCCTGACACATCTCCACTTAACTGTTCACTGAAGACGGACTTGAGATAACAAATCCGAAAATTCTGAACAAAAATAAAAACTTTTTCCCGAAGAGCAATCTCCTTTTCTTCTGAATATATATGTATATATATATATATATATATAAGCACACTGCACTTTATTTATTTATCCAAGGCTCTTATTATGACTCTCTTCTCCAGCAGCTTCAAAGCTAAGCCTCAAATGTTGAAATATTGATAAGAGTCCAAGAAAACACCTGTAATAATATTTTGCTCTGCTCTCCCTCTATCTTATCACATTGAAATGTCCTTGAGAAGGAGTCTTAAAGTATTTTCAAGCCTCTAGTTGGCAGTGTTGCAATGTTTCTTAATGCTCTTCCCCCCCCAGCCAGAAAAAATGAGTAATGTATACAAAAAAAAGGAAAAAGAAAATAGCTAAAGGGAGCCTCTATCCTAGAAAAAATTAAAAAATCAAAAGGAGCATAAAAATATATATAAGAGAAAATTCAATCCGGTTACCTACAAAGTCACACTTAAGTCCCCAGAAAAAAAAATAAGAAAAAGAAAAAAGAATCCAAGCCTCAATTTGACATCACTTTAAAAAACGCCGCTCAAACAGTTTGGTCAAAAAAAAAGCCTCACAGATTTCTTCTTTGTTCAGGATGCCCTTTCAAGCCTCAGCGAATTTACAACACAAAAGGAATTTCTCACCCAGCCGACACACTTCTTTCCAGCCACTTTCTTTCCGGAGCTGTCCTGACTTCAGCAGCTATGGGGGCTGCCTCTCCGCCGCCAACAAAAGGGCTTCTCCCGGATCAAAGATCAGAGATTTTGTGATATCTCTGGGATCCTGGGACAGTACCCTTCTCAATCCCCATCTCTACGGGACGGTTTAGGTCCGTTGGGACCGACCAGGGGCGAAAATATTGGCTGCGATCTCAGAGCCCCAAGATCGCAGCTGTATCGCTGAAATGAAGCTCCGCCTTCTCTCTCAGCTTCAGTACATTTTTAAACTGCATTCTAAAAAGGTTAGGTGACCAAACATGGCTTTCCCGTCTTCTATCTCTGTTATAGAGAGAGCATTCCATTAGGGACTGTTGGTCCAGGTAAGTAGTCTTGGCTAGGAAAGATTTTTGTGCCACTACTGGCATAAAATAACAAACTCCCTGGGTTTGTTAATAGTATTTCCATTTTAAGTGTTTCTTTTTCAATTAATGAATTGTAATTATGAAAATATCAGCCATTATTTTATAGACGCAGTGCAACATCTTTTTTATAGACCGTCATTTTCAAATCCACTTTCAGTTTTGTCTCAGTCTTGTCTGGTGAAACTTTTTCCTCTTCCATAACATCTTTTAAACACTAACTAGCTATAGTGTCAGAGACTCTTAAAAGTAACTGAATATTACTGATTTCCATTCCTTGCCTGCTTTCTTTGCTTTCCACTGCCTTCACCACTGAACTTACAACAACAATTGAGTCCAAACCACTACACTGTTGATTTGTTTTTTTTGCAGCATATTACCAAGATGAAAAGGCAAATGAGTTTGGCTGCTTTCTTTGGCAAGAAAACAAAAGAAGATCCAAAAGAGTCAAAACCACAACCATTGGAGTCTGAGGATAGCGGTGCCAGCACATCATCCATACCACAACCAGAGGAAAGAGCCAGCAAATCATCCACATCTCAACCAGGGGAAAGCAGTGCCAGCACATCATCAGGTACTGTAAGAATTGAATCAGACATTGAAGGAAACCTTCCTGATTGCTGGACACTGCAGCAGTACAATAATTTTAGGGAAAAATATGATGGACTGGAAGTTTCTTAGAAAAAATTAGGTTGCAAGCATTGCAGAAGATTTGAAATTTCGGAACTGGCATCACGACGATACGGCATGCGATCTTGGAGGTCTGAGATCGCTGCAGATAACTTTGCTCCTGGACGGTCCATTCGGATCTAAACCATCCTGAAGAAATGGTGAATGTAAAGAGAGCATCATGTCAATCCCAGGGATACTGCAAAGTCCCTGGTAGATCCAGGAGAAGCTCTTTTTGCCAGTGGCAAAAAAGCAGCCATTAAAGCTGCTGAAGTTGGGACAGCTCCAAAATGAAAGAGAATGGAAAGAGAAAGTGTGCCGGTTGTGAGAACTTTTTCTTTATTTTAAGATTTGAAAGGACGCCCTAAGGAAAAGAAAGAATCTGTAAAAAATTTGACAAAAGTGATTAAGTGGCGATTTTAAACAGGAATGTCAAAGTAATTTTTTTTTCTTATTGCTGGATTTTCTATACATGATTTTATATTTTGAAACTGGACTGGTTTTTTCTTCTTCCATCTATTCTTTCTCTCCTTTTTCATTTTATAAAATTTTAGAGACTCCCTTTTAGTCATCTTTTTAAATATCTTTTTCCCTTTTTAATTAATTTTCATTATATTTTGTTTGGAAAAGGAGGGGGAAAGTGAAAGCAAAAGAAACTTTGTAATACTGCCAACTAGAGGCTTGGAAATATTTTTTTTTCTTGACCAGACAAAGCTGAGAAAAAACTGAGACTTCTTTTCAAGGACATTGCTATTTGATAAGATGGGGAAGAGCATGGGAGAGTATTATTGCAGGTGATCTTCTGGATTGCTATCAACAGCTGGAGTCTGGTGTTGAAGCTTATAGAAAAAAAGGGTGATAAGACTCTGGAGAAGAGAGTTATAAATTTTAATAAAAGCTTTGGACAATCAAACAAGGTGCAGTGTACTCTTTTTATTTTTTTTAAGTTGCACTATTTCCTAGTTTACCAAATCCCCTCCTTACTAGTTTACTTTTCATAATAGCTATTTGGATTTTTGGCCTTTTGGAACTTGATTTTTGTCTTTCTTTTTGTCTTTTGAAGTCAAATTTTTATGTTTGCATTTTATTTTAAAGGAAAAGCTTTAGTATTAATGATTTCTTTCCTTTTTTTAAGGGAGTAGTCTCTTTTCATTTTTCTCTCTCCCTCTCCTGTATTTTTTTCTCTATTTACCTTACGTATTGGGTTTTTTATTTTTGTGGCTATCTTTTTTTTTCTTATGCATTCTTTTATACCTGAGACCTCTTAATTAAGGTGTTGAAGGACCTGAAGAACTTTTTTTCTCCTTTTCAGTTTTTTACCTTTTACTTTTCTGCCTTTTTCAGGATTTAACATTTGTGTGTGTGTGTGTGTGTGTGTGTGTGTGTGTGTGTTTATGCTTTTTTCTTCCATTTTTTTTACTGCTATCTAGCCAATCGATTGGATTAAGGTATACAAGAACCTGAAGAATTATTATTATTATTATTATTATTATTATTATTATTATTATTATTATTATTATTATTATTAGGTTTCTTTTTTCCTACTATTTTTATTTGGAATTGCAATTGGTTATTTCACAAGTGGATTAAGGTCTAGAAGAACCTGAAGATTTTGAATTGTTTGAAATGAGTAGGAAACTAACAGCCCCTGGTTCCTCAACTTCTACTTCTTTCTCTTCACCATCTGGAGGACAACATTCAATACAGACAATGTTTCAGCAAGAAAAGGAACAGGAAAAAGTGACCTTGCATAATCATAATTCAAAATATTCAAATAAGAACAGAGAATGTTGAAAAGAGAACAGAGAACATTGAACAAAGAATGGGGAAAACTGATGAAAAGGTGGAGAACATTCAACAAATGATGATGAAGTATGATGAGAGATTCCAAAAAATTGAAGAAGATAAACAAAGAGATAAGAAGATTGGAGACATTGATTGCAGATTAACTGTGGTTGAACAAGATAAAAGTGGGATACTGAGATAGGAGATGGACAGATCAGAATTTTATCTCAGATTCCAAAACATAGAGGAAGAAAAGGAACAAAACCTAGCTGAAATAATGTTAGAAATTTTGGCTGAAGCTTTGGAAATAACTAAAGTGAAGATGATGGATGGAATAGATTAGGTTTATCGAGTCTTCACAAGATATGCAATGAGAAATAGCTTATCAAGAGAAGTTCACATCAGATTTACAAAGAAAGCCATTAAAACGCAAATATTGCAAGTGGCAAGAGAGAAAACATTGAAATATAAAGACAAGGAGATTATGGTCCTGAAACAAGTACCCAGAAGAGTGAGAGAGATGAGAAGAGAATACTGATTTCTGACCAAAATGCTACTTTAAAAAGAGGTGAATTATAGATGGCTGATTCCAGAAAGTTTAATGTTCACATGGCAAGAACAGAGACATAGAATTGACTCAATTGAGAAAGCTGAATCATTTTACACAGAATTTTTTGGAGGGAAAGAGGAAGAGGCAGAAAAAGAAATCTCACTAATTGAATTCCAAGAGGACTGCCAAATGGCGACTAAAAAAGAAGAAGATGCAGTAGGTGGAAAAGTGGAAGCCAAAGAACAACATGAACCAAGATCTACGAGAGCTGCTAAACCTAACTACAAAATATAATCATGGAAGAGAAAAAACTGATTACAATTAATATAAATGGACTTAACTTAGCTGTTAAAAGAAGGAAAACATTCCATAAATTAGAGAAATTAAAATTTGATATAATCTGCCTACAAGAAGTACATATCAAAAAGCAACATGAACAACTGTTGATACAACCAACATTAGGGAAAATATTTACTTCTTTGACACAATGCAAGAAAAGAGGAGTGGTTTTATACATTAAAGATATTATCCCAGTGAAATTGATCTTTACTGATGATGACGGAAGAACACTAATGGTGGAAATAATGGACAATAATATGAAAACATTCCTGATTGCAATCTATGCTCTGAATGACAATCAAGAAGAATTTTATAAAAAATTACACATGAAAATAATTGAACTGGACTATGCTAATATAGTTATGATGGGAGATTTTAATGGAATTGTAGACAATAAACTCGACCCTTAACCCTGCTGGTGGTCTCCCCCCTCTTCACCACCTCTACAGGGTGGCTTAGCCCACAAACCAGCCAACTCGGGGCGCTCCAGCAGTGAGCACGGATCGAAACCGCACACAATCGCAGTTTCAGTCTGTCTACGAAGAGGCTCAAACTGAAAGACCCTCAAAGCAACCTTGATTGTGTGTCTGAATGGTCAAACAATTGGCAACTCCAAATTTCGACCAAAAAATGTTCTGTCCTACATATTGGTTAAAAAAAAATCAGTACACCAAATACAAGCTAGGCAGATATGACTTCATTGATAATTCTCACTCTGACAAGGACCTTGGAGTTCTCATATCAAATGACCTAAGTGCCAAAAAGGCATTAAGAGTTGTAAATCTAATCTTATGAAGCTTCTCTTCCAGAAATATCTAACTGCTAACTAGAGCATACAAAACTTTTGACAGACCAATACTCAAATACAGCTCATCAGTCTGGAATCTGCACTGCATATTGGACATTAATACAATCGAATGTGTCCAGAAGTATTTCACGAGAAGAGTACTACACTCCTCTGCTCACAACAGAATACCCTATGTCACCAGTCTTGATATTTTGGGCTTGGACAACCTTGAACTACACCACCTACAGTTAGACTTAAGCGTAGCACACAAAATTATCTGTTACAATATCCTACCTATCAATGACTATTTCAGTTTCAACCACAACAATACAAGAGCACACAACAGATACAAACTCAATGTAAACTGCTTCAAACTCGATTGCAGAAAGTACTTCAGCAACAGAGTGATCAATGCCTGGGATGCATTACCTGACTCTGTTGTTGCATCCTCTAACCCCCACCCCTTTAACCTCAAACTAACCACTCTTGACCACTATTGACAAATCAAATAAATAAATAAAATAAACATTAGAAGAAAAGATAACCATGATAGAACAACAGAAGCTATAAAAAAACAAAAGAATGCCAAAACACCAGGTCTAGATGGGTGATCAGCAGAATTATGTAAAACCTTATAGAATTATTTTTGTGACACAATGTTGAAAGTATTCAATGAACTATTGATAGAGGTAAAAGAACCAAATTAATGGATGGAAGCATTCATTACTCTCATACCAAAAGAAGACTCGGACTTCCAGCAGATAAAAAACTACAGGATGGTATAATTATTGAATGGACTATACTCCCAGGGTACCCATGCTTCACTACAAAACTATGTGATCAGGCAAGTTTTTGGGGAGTAAAATAAGGGAGAAAATTGTGCTTCTGCCTTCCAGCATCCATTGGTATTAACGTGGCTAGCATCCTGTCAGTGTGTGAGAGAGTTCAGGGCTGTTTAAAAACTGAAACAGTATTTGTTGTGTGAGCAAGAAGGAGACAGCAAGGAGCCTGGCCGTGGCTTAGCTGATCTGCATTTGGAAGAAATTTCTTTTCAGGTGGGGAGGGGGACTAGAAGTCCTTAGCATCAGAGCATGTTAATAATAATATAGGAAATACTAATGCTGTAACGGTCATTTTGAAAAATCCTTTGTGAGTGAGCACCTAGAAGCCAAGAGGAACATACATGCTGAATTTCAAGTTTGTAGGGTTTATGGTTTAAAGATTTCATGATGATGCATGAGTGGTATTTCACTTTTAGATATATAGATTCCACAATGGATGTCCCTCTCATCCCTCATCACCACCAACAAAGTATATCTGGAGAAATGAAGGCTGCTGCTGAGGCCCCACCATGATATTATCCTTTGGTAGACCTGCCCCTGCACTTTGAATGTTGGCATAAAATTTTCCTCTCCCAGCTCTCTGGCTCCAAAAGACGTCATTTGGAAGCATCCATTGTATTTCCCGATAGCAAAAAGAAAGTGCTTTGCCATTGGATGCTGGTGGGTGAGAAGGCTGTGTAAGGGTTCAGGGGAGGCTGAAGGGGAGGGAGCTGGACTTTACCGCCACTGCAGCACATCCCGGGACTCTCATTCTGCCACTTTAGAGTACGGCACCAGGCACAAGGTAACTGAGGTCCGAGGTCAACAAGCTTTTCCCTGGAATAATGAATCTGAGGTTCATATTGAAAACCAGAGAAAGACTTATTAGTCCAAGACATTAATCTCATTTGTGACTGATTAACATAGGGATGTTTAAAAAGGGACTTTTTTTATAGCCTATTAACTGACTTGGGGATGAGTTTGATGATACTTGTATGCAGCTTCCCTTACTTGTTATTCCCTTACCTAATCACATCTGCAAATCTTTTTCTGCCTCTTTTCCCTTTAACTAGTATTAAAAGGAGAAGGAATAGATTCATAGGAACTGAGGAGGAAAATAAGGGGAAAAATTCTGCCTCTGCCTACCAGCATCCATTGGTATTCATCTGGCTAGTGTCCTGTCAGTGTGTGAGAGAGTTGAGGGGTGTTTGAAAACTCAAATAGTATTTGGTGTGTGAGCAAGGAGACATCAAGGAGCCTGGGCATGGCTTAGCTCAACTGTTCTGTAGTAAAGCTGTTTGCTGCTGTGAAAGTAAAACTGAATCTGAAACTCCTCTCCTCTGCTTGTGTTTTGCATTTGGAAGAGATTCATTTATTTTTATTTATTTGATTTGATTTGATTTGTCAATCACTTACAAGATAATAGGTATAAGTATAAATATGAGTAAGAATACTGGAAATAGATATGAATAAATGGGGACATTAGGACAGGGACGGTAGGCATAATGGTGCATTTATGCATGCCCCTTACAGATCTCTTAGGAATGCAGTGAGGTCAATAGTGGTTAGTTTGAGGTTAAAGGAGTGGGGGTTAGAAGATATAACAACAATCAGGTAGTGCATTCCAGGCATTGATAACTCTGTTGCTGAAGTACTTTCTGCAATCGAGTTTGAAGCAGTTTACATTGAGTTTGTATGTTGTGTGCTCTTGTATTGTTGTGGTTGAAGCTGAAGTAGTAATTGACTGGTAGGGCATTGTGGCAGATAATTTTGTGTGCTACGCTTAAGTCTAACCATAGGTGGTGTAGTTCAAGGTTGTCCAAGCCCTGTCATGCCCTTGGTGGAGACTGACTCTGAGGAAGAGGAGGAATAGCCAACAGAGAGTGGAAGTGTGGCTCCAGAGGTGATGGAGGAGGTGGGGAAGGGCAGAGGCCAGCTGAGCAGTCAGAGGAAGATACAGGCCCATCCCCTATCCATCCTAGGTCATGCAGGGAGGAGATTACCATGATCCTCCTCGTGGCTTGCAGGTGGGAGCTATGTATATACGTTTTCAACTGTGGAGTTAGAATTGCTGGAGTCAATTAGTGTTCACCTTGAAAGAGGATTATCTTTGCTGGCGTTCTTCCCATGGACTTTTCTTGGTTATTTACCTGGAGTTTATAATTAGTTATCTCAGCTTGCTTCAGAATTCTCATCAATGCGGTTTGGTTTGGTTTTCTGTTTAGCTTATTATTTACTTTTGTGACTTTAAACTGTGCCTAATAAAACAGTGAAGTTAAGTTGAAGGCTTTACCGGACTTTAATATATGTTTTGGGTTTTGGGTTATTTTGAGAGACTATGGGTCATCACCAGCCCAAAATATCAAGCCTAGTGATATAGGGTATTCTGTTGTGAGCAGATGAGTGTAGTACTCTTCTCAGAAGTGAAATACTTCTGGACACACTTGATTGTATTAATGTCCAATATGCAGTGCAGATTCCAGACTGACAAGCTGTATTTGAGTATCGGTCTGGCAAAAGTTTTGTATGCTCTAGTTAGCAATTTGATATTTCTGGAAGAGAAGCTTCGTAAGATTAGATTTACAACTCTTAATGCCTTTTTGGCAATGCTGTTACAGTGAGCTTAGAGCTTAGATCATTAGATATGAGTACTCAGACATCCTTGACAGAGTGAGGCTCATCAACGAGGTCATATCCACCTAGCTTGTATTTGGTGAACTGCTTTTTTTTTTTTTTTTTTTACCAATATATAGGACAGAGCATTTGTTAGTCAAGATTTGGGGTTGCCAAATGTTTGACCATTCAGACACATAATCAAGGTCACTTTGGAGAACAGTAGCATTGTCAGTGGTGTTGAATAGTTTTACATCATCCACAAAGAGGACGCAGTTGCTTATAAGGTGATCGCAAAGGTCATTTATATAGAGTATAAAGAGTGTGGGTCCTAAAATGCTGCCTTGGGGGACGCCACTGTTGACTGGAGCAGGTTTTGATATAGTGCTCCCTATTTTTACTATTTGTTGCCTGTTTGACAGGAATACTGTAATCCACTTATGAAGGGTTCCAGAAATGCTGTAAGAGTTTAGTTTTAACAGTAGTTTGTCATGTACCACTGAATCAAAGGCTTTGCAGAAGTCTATGTAAATTGCATCTATTGCTTTACCCTGGTCAAGTAGAGTAATCCATATGTTTTTGCAGTGTAGAAGTTGATAGTTTTCAGGTGGGGAGGGGGAGTAGAACTCCTTAGCATGTTAATAATAATATAGGAAATACTAATGCTCTGATGGTCATTTCAAAAAATCCTTTCTTAGTGAGCACCTAGAAACCAAAAGGAACATACATGCCACATTTCAAGTTTGTAGGCTTTATGATTCTGGAGATTTTGTGATGACACATGAGTGCTTTTTTGCTTTATATATCTAGATTATGATATGGTGCTAACATTTCACATAAATTTGATTCTATTCCTCTGTTAATGCAGCCTACATTTTTTTTAGCTTTTTTGGTGGCTACAGCACACTGCTGGCTCATGTTTAAGTGATTCTAGATTCCTCCCACAGTTACTGTTGAGGCAAATATCACCTATTTCTGTGATGGCGAACCAATGGCACGTGTGCTACAAGTGTCATGCAGAGCCATTTGTGTGGGCATGCGAGCCCAAGCCAAACTTACCTCACTGTGCATGTGCATGCCTTCCAACTGATTTTTGGGCTGTTTGAGGTCTTTTTCGACTTTTCAGAGGCTCAAGGGAAGCTTCTGCAGCCTTTGGAGGCTGAAAAACAGGCCTGTTTCATCATTTCCTGTATTTCTGGAAATACCGAAAGTGATGAAACATGCCATTTTTTGGCATCCAAAGGCTGCAGAGCAGTGGTGGGATTCAAATTTTTTAATACTGATTCTGTGGGTGCGGCTTGGTAGGTGTGGCAGGAGAAGGATACTTTAAAAACTCCAGTCAGAGGTGGTATTTGCTCTCCTCGACTCTGCCCTGAGCCTGACTCAGAGGCCACTGCCACTCAGTGGCAATTAATAGTGGTCACTGTGTGGAGCTCAAATTGGGCCGCACTAGATGTTGCGAGAGCTCTCACAGCATCTTGTACAGCCCATGGAGATGGTAACAGAAGAGGCAGAGACTAGTTGCCAGGCTGGGCCAGTGTCTTGGTCATGTCATGTGTCTCCCTGAGTGACCAAGGCAAGCATGTGCAGCATGCTTGCAAGGACTGCAAGGACTGCAGGAAGTGCCCAGCAAGAGAAACTTCTCTCCACTGCAGAAAACACTTCTTCATGTTCATTCCCCACTCCACAATCCCCATCCCAAGCTTCCAGCTGAATGCAGCAAGCCTGAAAGGCAGCCGTTGGAGACTCTGAACCCCCCCAAGCTTTGGGCCTTGTGCGGCAGGCATGCACAGAATCTCAGAGCTGGGCCTGGCCTGTAAAAACTGAAAGGCAGCCGTCAGAGCCTCATCACCCCCACCCTACTCCATGTGCCGCCGCAACTTACCTAAGGAGCAAGGAAGGTGGAGCTGGGCCGCATGGAACTGGGTTGGCAAAGGCTGGCAAGGGAGGGAGGGAGCCAGATGTGAGTGCCAAAGGAGATGAGGCAAGGAGAGTGGGTGGATCTATAAGGTAGGGTGGGGCCAGCCCAGAGTGGGATTTGGGGGCTCACTGAGCCCTGCAGAATCTTAGCTAAGAGATTGCTTGAGTCCCTGCAAGCCTCCAGCAACCCACTCCTGGATAGGGCCCAGTGTTCAAGTCTATCAAGATCCAACTGGATTTTGAGTCTATCTTCTAGGGTTTTAGCTATTCCTGACAGCTCAGTATCATCTGCAAATTTGGTAAGTTCCCCTTCTATTCCCTCATCTAAGTCATTTATGAAGATATTGAAGAGTACTGGGCCTCAGACAGAACCTTATGGTACCCCACTGCTAACTTCTCTCCATGTAGATGTAGAGCCATTAAAGACTACTTGTTGAATATGGTTTGTCAGGCAGTTATGAATCCATCTGCTGGTGATGGTGTCTATCCCACTTTTTTCTAGTTTACCAAGAAGTATGTTTTGGTTACTTTGTCGAATGCCTTGCTGAAGTCTAAGTATATTATATCCACAGTATTTCGCAGGTCTACTAATTTAATCACTAAGTTGAAGAATGAAATAAGATTGGTTTGGCATGATCTGTTTTTAACAAGTCCATGCAGACTGCTAGTTATTACTAAAGATGTGGTGTAGTAGTTCTGAGATGCCAGCCAGAGGCATAATTTGCTGGTTCTTCGAACTGGGCAGAATCATAACAACCGGTTCCATAGAACCGGTCCGAACCAGTAGAATTCCATCCCTGCCCATAACTATCGTAGTTTGTTTCCTGTATATATATATTAGTTGGGTAGCAAACCGACATCTATTTTTTCTGCTTTATTGGGTATACACCTATATATAGTATATAGTATACACCTATGGCCACGTCATTCTTTTTTTCTTTTAAATTGACCTACATGCATTCTAGGAGATTTTTGTCTTTGGTTTCATGCATTTCTGTAGCAATGTAGTGATTGTTTAAATATAGTGCAATTCCACCTCTTCTTTTATGGGGTCTGGGCTTTTTTTGAAGAGTTTGTATGTATAAAGACAGATTATCCAGCAATTAAACATTCAGTCAGGGGCTATAAAAGAAAATCCTTAAGTTGCTAGCTCTGCAATATGCAACAAAGATTTCAGTTTTGTGGGGAAAATCTTGTAATTCTTCAAATGTTGTAGTACTAGTAGAAATACTATTGGTTTTATATTTGTTTTCCTATGCTGCTACTAATACAATAGAAGTGGTTTTCCATTACCTCCTTCCTATGGATAAGAAAATAACTACTAATTTTCATCCCTCTCTTTTGTTTTTCAAAGGGAGCATGCAGCCTATGCTATAAACTATGGCTTAATTGGAGCATAGGACTGGCCTTAGGAAACTTTTAAGTCTTTAATCATTGTGTGAATGTGAAGTCTGTCTGTTGGAGTCTAAATGCTGTGGCATTTTTCTCAGAATTATGGGAAATATGGAAATAGATGGAAGTAGATGAGAAATAAGAGGGATTGATTCTGTCTCACCACAGTATTGCTATAATACAAGTTTCTGAGTGTTTTTTTAAAAAAATTTTTGACATGATCATCTTCTTGCAATCTGTCTTGTCCTTATTTGTTTCTACAGGCTTACAAATCCTCTGTTTCATTTTCTTTTTCAGGATTTTCCCAGATATTGATGTCAAGCTCATTGGCCTATAACTTCCTAGATCCATTTTCCCTTTTTTGTAGTTTGGAACCAGTTCTTTCTGTCCTCTGGTATTTCTCCTGAACTTTGAAAGATTACATTTTGATATAGTTTCAGGCATGGGTGAAATGAATGGAGACAGTCTTAGTTGGTGAACTTTCAGCTCTTTATTACATAGTGACTTAAGACTTTAATAACAACAACTCTGCCTTATATAGGCAACCTTAATGCGAAATAACCAATAGGGAGCTGTAAGACACTAGCTCCAAAACCAATAAGAGTCCTTCGTTAAGGGCCAATCGGATTCTCTGAACCCAACCAATCCGATCGAGCCGCTTAACAACCAATCAGAAGTGCAGGGCCAGAACCCTGCACTTTACCCCAAGCTCGCTTTTATTTTAACTATTTACATACATAACACCCCTTCCCCCTGGCTCCTCAATTATGGTGTGATTATATAGTCTTTCAAATAGGACGGTTGTCTTTTGGGTCTATCAGATTTTCTTTGGACTGGCTGTGTGCAGTCCTGTTGAGGTAGAATGTTGTTTGGCAGTGGCTCAGCTTCTCGTTCTGGTGTGATTTCCCTTGGAGCTTACGATTCTTCCTCCTGCTCCATTTCCTGAGTTTCACTTGATTCATCGCTCTCTTGGAACAGGTTCCCTGGAATGTCATCTTCTTCCATTCCTTCCCCCCCCTCAGTTTGGTCGTAGGGGAGTTGTTGGCTGGCCGATATGAGTCGTGACCGTAATTGGTCAATATGTCGTTTCCACAGTCTTTCATAACACATCTTACAATATAGGATTTGGGCCCAGTCTCGCGTATTATCGTTGCTTCAATCCAAACCGGGTCACCCGATAAATTTCTTGCATAAACGGGGTAGCCTACCTTGAAGGTACGGTAGCGTCCGCTGGATCCTGCAGGCTTTTCTGGCTCATAAGCAGGGTGCAGTCGGTCGAGGCGGGAACGGAGTTTTCGCCCCATGAGAAGTTCTGCGGGAGTTCTGCCGGTTACGCTGTGCGGAGTGATGTGTTGTAGAAGTAGAATGCGGTTTATTTTTTCGTCAATATTATCATAGTCCACTTTTTGCAAAGTCTTTTTTACAAATTGGACCATGCGTTCTGCTCGGCCGTTGGTAGCAGGATGCGCCGGCGAGGTGAGCGCATGGCGGATGCCATTATCAGCAAAGTACTGTTCAAACATTAGCGCTGTAAACTGTGGTCCGTTGTCGGACACCAGGACGTCTGGCAATCCATGAGTTGCAAAGAGTCTATTAATGACTGCTTCGGAGGTTGTATTGGTCATTCGATGAATTTCTAACCAATTAGAGTATGCATCGACAGTCAACAGCAATGTATGTCCTTTAATCGGCCCTGCGAAATCCAGGTGGATTCTGGACCAGGGTCCGTGGGCGGTGTGTTGCTGGTTTGTTGGCACTTAGTGCAGGCCTTGACCCATTGCTCGATGTGTCGGTCCATGTCTGGCCACCAAGCGTAGCTCCATGTGAGTGCTTTCATCCGCACGATCCCGGGATGTTCTTCGTGCAAAATTTGTAACAGCGTCTTTTGGAGTCATTCTGGAACGACGACTCTATCGCCCCAGATGACACAGCCTTTTTGCAAAAAAAGTTCAGTCTGCCTTGTTTTAAATGGCGCGAAGTCATCTGGGACCTGGTCCAATGGCCATCCACGTTCTACTCAGCCTAGGACTCAAGCTAGGGTGTGGTCTCGTCTGGTCTCTCTCGCGATATCTCGAGTGGTCATAGGGGGCGAGTTGAGCATCTCAATTTGTAACGCCGATACTGTTGGTGCCGGATTGTCGAGAGTCTCTGGTAGCGGTGCTCTGCTGAGTGCGTCGGCTTGGGGAATGGCTTTCCCCGGGCGATATAACAATCGATAATTATAAGCAGCTAGGAACTCTGACCATTGAGTCATTCTTGGGGACAATATATAGGGGGTTGGTTTGTCCCCAGCGATTATCCCCAGTAAAGGTTTGTGGTCAGTTACAATGGTAAATGTCCTTCCATATACATACTCATGGAATTTTTTTACGGCTGACACAATTGCAAGAGCTTCCTTATCTATTTGTCCATAGTTACGTTCTGCATGGGAAAGAGTCTTCGAAAAGTATGCAACGGGGGCCTCATTTCCATTAGGCAGCACATGGCTCAAAATGGCGCCCACTCCAAACGGTGAGGCATCACAAGTTATAACCAATGGTAATGTTTCATTATATTGCATAAGTACAGAATCAGATGTAAGTAAATCTTTTACATTTCGAAATGCTTTTTCCTCCCGGTAACCCCAAACCCACAATGCTTTCTTATCTAATAACCGGTGTAACGGTTCAGCCACAGTCGCTTTATGCGGTAAAACCACATTATAGAAATTGATAAGGCCTAAAAATGCCTGGAGATCTGTTTTGTTACGGGGTCTGGGAGCATTTTTTATCGCCCTTAATTTATTCTCAGTAGGGTGAATACCCTGACTATCAATGCGATAACCTAGAAATTCAACACTGTCGGTATACAGATGACATTTATCCCTTTTTACTTTCAGTCCCGCTTCTTGGAATTTTTTAAGAACACATTTTAAATGATTCTGCAGAATTTTTTTACTAGGAGCTGCAATTAACACATCATCAAAATACGGAACCACGCCCTTGATTCCCTGCAATAATCATTCCTTTAAACTTTGGAATATTCCTGGGGTGATACTTACCCCGAATTGTAATCAGGTACATTTAAAAGCACCTCTGTGCGTTACTATCGTTTGAGCTTGGGCTGTTTTATTGTCCACGGGCAATTGTTGATAGGCTTGAGTTAAATCTAATTTAGCAAAAACCTTTCTGCCTCCCAGGGAATGAAGGAGGTGCTGCACCACCGGCACTGGATACGCGTTCTGCTGGAGGGCGTGGTTTAGAGTGGCCCGGAAGTCCCCACAGATTCGGATTGACCCATCTGGCTTAATGGGGGTTACAATAGGAGTTTCCCATGGAGAATGATCAATGGGTTGCAGTACCCCTTGTTTAATTAGTTTGTCAAGTTGTTCATCTATCTTGGCCTTAAGGGCGAACGGAACTCAACGGGGCTTTAAACGGATCGAGGCGACCTTACAGTCGAGGCTAAACGAAATTGGGGTCCCCTTATACTCGCCCAGATGATCTGCGAAGACATCGCTGAATTCAGAAATAAGGTCCTCCTCCCACTCGCAATTACCGACTCGGTTCACGCCGGCTACTTCGATGCCGAGTGGCGCAAACCATTGGAGGCCCAACAAACTAGGCCTGTCCCTATCAATGATCGTTAGAGGTAAGTGTGCCATATGCTTTTTAAACGAGACGCGGACTCGACAAGACCCAACCACAGGGATCCGATTCCCTTGGTAGTCTTTAAGGATGAGACGTTGCATTCGAAGGTCTTGGCATTGGATGGTAGGAATGAGTTGCTTTAATGTCTTCCACGACACCATTGAGAGGGACGATCCCGAATTAACCTCCATGTGGCAAGGTTGGTTCTCTATGGCTACTGTAAATCGAATCTTCTTAGCGTCCATGGCTGAGGTGTGACCTATAGTGATAGTATGGTGAGCCTCTTCTTTCTGCAATGCTCGATATCTGTAGGAGTGGTTTGCTGGATCTCGCCTTACAGGATGGTTTCCTGCCGATTGGCAAAAGTTGGTTCCCTTTGAGGCCTGACTTGGTCCCGGTAAACTGCGACAGACTTGACTGATGTGGCCTCGTTTTCCGCACTCATGGCAGAGTGCGTCACGGAATTTGCAGTCTGCCCTGGGGTGGTTTGCCCCGCAACCAGCGCAAGGGCGTGAGGGTTTAGGGCGAGGGTCCCGGTCAGACCGCAGTCGATGGACCTCTTCTTCGTCACTGTCTGACAACGAAGAGAGGTCCTCATAGTGCGTTGTCGCTAGCTGCCCTTCTGAGCTGGGTAAAATGTCGCCTGTCGGTGGGGTCATTGGGTTTCGGCTTCGCTGTAGTTGCGCCGTGGACTTTTTGGTCACCTCAGCAGCAGTGGCTTCGGCGATGGCGTCAGCAAGGCCGATGTCGCCTTTCGCCATCAGCTTGCTTTGCACACCTAGCACATCTAATCCCAGAATTAATCGGTCTCTCAGTGCTTCATCTAAGTCTGCGAACCCGCAGAGGCCTCCTAAATGTCTGAGGTCTGCCATGAAGTCAGCCACACTCTCTCCTTTTCGCTGGCTTCTTTGATAGAACTCGTGACGTCTCACGAGTGTAGGTACGGATGGCGCGTAATGGTCTCTCAGGAGAAGTTCGAGGTCGTCCCAGCTCATTGCTTTCACTTCTCGAGGTTTCACGAGTGCTTTCGCCATTTTAAAGACAGCCGGGCCGCAGTACATCAGGAACAGCGCCCGCTTCTTGGCTGGTGTGGCATCCTTCAAGTTGTTTCTTTTGAGGAACATTTGGAAACGATCCATGTAGGATTCCCAATCCTCTTGGTTCGGATCAAATGGAGCGGGTGGTACGATGCCGCTGGACATGGTTTCCGTTAGTGGCGTCGTCTTAACACGTGCTCTGTTTTTCTTCCAAGTTCCTTAAGATCAGATGTCTCCAAATCCCATCCTCGTCGCCAGTGATATAGTTTCAGGCATGGGTGAAATGAATGGAGACAGTCTTAGTTGGTGAAATTTCAGCTATTTATTACATAGTGACTTAAGACTTTAATAACAACAACTCTGCCTTATATAGGCAACCTTAATGCGAAATTGTTAGGAATAACATTGTTTACCCTAACTGGTTTAGGTAAAGTAATAACTAAGTAATCATAGTTTGTTAGTTAAAGTGTCTGCAACTTTAAATATGGGAAAGTAATTAAGGGAGTGGTTGTGAAAGCACTTTAAAAGAAGCAAGACGACAGCTTGCTCTCTCTCTGGCTTTGATGATCCCTGATTACTGCTTGGAATCAAGACTGCATTGCTCGAATGGGAGAGAAACAAAGGACTGATTTGTAAGTGAACTGACATAGGATATTCTGCATGGACTTTGCTAACTGAATATCCCTGAATGGACTGACTAAATGATACATGACTATTGGACTGTTATTTTGACTATGCTATGAACTCATAATGGAATAAACTATATTTTTGATAGCACAAGCGTATCTGTTATTTTTACTGTATGTTAATAAACATACAAGCTAAGCTCACTCATTTATCTGTGTGCCTATCTGACTAACGCTGCACATTCTGTTTAGCTTGTCGTCCTAACCCTGGTTGGGGAACCCAGGCTTAACACTGGTTATGGGCCCAGAGGCTGCAAAGTCAGTTTAACTAGGATAAAACAGATTTATGTAAAAGTGAGAGTTTGTGTTGTTATACATTACAGTAAACAGACAGCTGTGTTTTATTAATTATAGTTTTATATCCATATAAAGAAAACATGGCACAAGTCAATCTACAAAGTTTGTCCCTTATATCCAAGTTGGATGGAACAAACTATGTATCATGGTCTATGAAATGTAGTCTGCTTCCACGAAGAGAAGGTTTGTGGAACATAATTGAATATCCACCAAACGTAGAGGAATGAGATCCAGAGGATGAAGAAGATAGACTAAAAATAGAAGAATTTATGCATAAAAATCAACAAGCTATTTGCATAATTGGGTTAACCTTAACTGACCAACAGCTTGTTTATATCCACGGAGAGAAAACGGCTGTTGGGTGTTGGCAGAAGCTGAAGAGGATTTATGTTCGAGATAACGTTGGTGCTCACATAAATCTAACACGGAAGCTTTTCAGTACACATCTCCAGATGAATGGTGATATGCTGAGTCATTTGAAAAATATGCAAAGCATTTTTCAAGAACTGCATGAGAAAGAGCTTATTTTCTCTGAACTACACCAAGTCTACATAATTCTATCTTCCCTTGATGAAAGTTATGACAACTACGTAACTTCCCTTGAAATTTTGCCAAAGGAAAGTCTAACTTTAACTGATATAACTGGCAGATTGATTGAAGAGGCCAGAAGAAGGCTTGAAAGAGATCAGTTAAGGAGGCAGCAACCTCAAAAAGAAGATAATGAATCTCCTACTGCATATGCAATTAAAAAGTGCTTTAATTGTGGAGGAAGAGGACATTTGGCAAGATTTTGTAAAAAGGCAAAGTGCCAGAACGCTGGCCAGAATACTAAAAGTTATCAAAATAAAAATAAAAATTTAGAGTTAGCCATGTATACTAACGGAGCTGTAAAAAATAATTTATGGGTGGTTGACAGTGGAGCATCCAACTGTATAACAAATGATAACAAAAATTTTTATTAAAATATCCAAGAGTACACAGCAGATATTGTTAGCCAATGGCTGGAAACTGAAAGCTAAAGGTCAAGGTATAGCATATTGTTCTTTAATAAAAGAGAATGTAAAAATGTTATATGTACCACAACTTAAGTTTAATTTAATTTCAGTTAGAATTTTGGTTAAACTAGGATATGTAGTTACTTTTAAAGGAGATAACTGCATAATTGAGAAAGAAGATAAGAAAATTACTGCATCTTTAAGAGGTGAATTATATGTGTTAAATGATAATGGTTTAAAGGTGGCTTACACAGTTTATGAAAATAAGAAACCTCATGATGAATGTATTCACTTGTTACATCGAAGGCTAGGGCATTTAAATTTTAAAATGCTTAAGAAAACTGTTGAATTATCTAAGGGAATAAGTTTGAAACCTTGTAATAAGTATTTGCAATGTAATGCCTGTAATCAAAGTAAGAGCAGGGTCACACCGGCTAATAGAGTTGATGGATTTACTACCAAAGAACCTTTAGAGGTAGTATTTGCAGATTTAATAGGTCCAAAAAAACCAAGTGTAGGAGGAGCTTGTTACATATTAAGTATAATGGACCACTATTCTAAATATGGATTTTGCTATTTAATGAAGAGCAAAACTGAAACCTATCAAAATCTCTTTAATTGGATAAAATTTGCTGAAAGGAAAACTAAAAAGAAATTAGTAACTCTTATAACAGATAATGGTACAGAATTTACAAATAATAAATTCCAGAACAGACTAAGAATGTTAGGTATTCAACATAAAAT
This sequence comes from Hydrophis major, assembly GCA_033807585.1. Lineage (NCBI taxonomy): Eukaryota > Metazoa > Chordata > Lepidosauria > Squamata > Elapidae > Hydrophis > Hydrophis major. The sequence continues at coordinate 68,968,862 of CM066343.1, read as the reverse complement.
GTCTGCACCATATAGGCCACAACATAATGCCTTTATAGAGAGAAGAGGCCAAACATTACAATCAATGACACGAACTATGATGTCTGATTCAGGATTACCTGACAATTTATGGGGAGAAGCAATAATGTGTGGTAATCATATATTAAATAATGTTGTTAATTCAACAACAGGTGAATTACCATTCACACTGTGGCATGGTACAAAACCTGATTTAAGTTACATGCACACATTTGGAGCACCAGCATGGGTGCATATCCCTACACAACTTAGACACAAAGGACAACATAGAGCTAAAAGATTATATATTGTAGGATATACATCTAATCATAGATCTTATAGATTCTGGGAACCAGGTACATCTAGAGTTTACACCAGTGCTAGTGCTAAATTCCTAGAACATGTAGGATGGAATAGATTAGAGCAAGATTTAAATAATGAAGTAATTATTGAACCCTACAAAAGGCAGAAAGAACAGATTAGTTATAAGAAGAGTCCAATTAAAGAAGAAGTCCATGAAGAGCAAATAGGACCAGAACAAGAGGAAACAGTTGATCAGGAAGAGTTAGATAATCAAGAAGAGTTAATAAATGAAAGTCCACCTGTAAGTCCTGTAATACCTAGACGTACTACACGTGTAACTAGACCACCTGATAGGTATCAAGCAAGTATAGTTTGCCAAGTAACTAAAGTTCCAACTAGTGTAGATGAACTTAGGATGTATCCTGCTAAGGATCAGGAGAATTGGCAAAAGGCAATGGAAAAGGAACTAAATTCATTAAAGGTAATGAAAGTTTATGAAGATGCTAAATTACCTCCAGGAGAAAAATCCATTGGGTGCAAATGGATATTTAAAGTAAAAACTGGAAATGATGGGACTGTTACCCATAAGGCTAAGTTAGTAGCTCAAGGATTTAATCAAACTGCATCTGATTACGATGAAGTTTTTGCACCAAGTCTTAAAGCAACATCTTTAAGAGCAGCATTAGTGTGGGCAGCTAAGAAAAACTATGTCATTAACCATTTAGATGTAGAAACTGCCTATCTGCATGCACCATTGCAGCACACTATATATTTAAGAAAACCAGTAGGTATAAAAGACAATAAAGTAAATAGTAATGATTGTTGGAAACTCAAAAAGAGTCTTTACGGGTTGAAACAATCTGGGTTTGAGTGGAACCAATATATTGTGAAAGAGTTAAACAATATAGGTTTTAAATCTGGTATAGCAGATCCATGTGTGTTTAAAAGAGAAAATAATGGAACGGTGTCATTATTGTTATTATTTACAGATGATATTGCTTTGATAACTAAGACTAATAATGAAGCTAATGAGATTATATCATTATTAGCCAAAAAGATAAAATTAAAGCATTTAGGTGAAATTAAAAAGTATCTAGGATTGACAATTAACAAAAAAAAAATGGTTTTAAGATATCTCAAGAAGATAAAATTTGCCAATTAATTAAAACGTTTAAAATGGAACTTTGTAAACCGGCAAAGACTCCAATGAGTCAGGAAGTTTGCCAAACTGATGATCAAAGTCCCAAATTTGATAAGTCTATATATCAATGTTTGATTGGTAGCTTATCATATATAAGCAATTGGTCAAGGCCAGATATAGCTTATAGTGTAAATCAGCTGGCACGTTTTAATTCAGATCCACATCAATGTCATTGGCAATCATTAAAGAGAATTTTAAGATATCTTAAAGGAACAATGAACCATGCATTGTATATAGAACCAAAGGGTGATTTGAGTCTAAGTGCCTGTGCAGATGCAAGTTTTGTAACTGATATAAACACAAGAAAATCAACATCTGGGATGGCTATATTATTTGGTAAAACACTAATAGGGTGGAGGTCAATCAGACAACAGCATATCAGCTTGTCCACAATGGAAGCGGAATTTTCATGTCTGTCATTACTATGCACTGACTTAATTTTGTACAAACAGTTATTATTAGACATGGGTATAACTGTAAAAGATTCCATTATTGTGTACGAGGATAACCAAGCAGCTATAAAGTTAGCTACTAGTATTGCTGTTAAAACTAGATCAAAGCATACTGATTTAAGATACTTAAATGTTAGAGAGTCTGTAAAGAATGGGCTAATTAAATTGGAATACTGCATGATGGAAGAAAACATTGCAGACCAATTTACAAAAGCTCAAGGAGTAATTAAGTTTAAAGAGAGTTGTAACAAATATGATTTAAAGATGTAAATAGTTATATTTATTATTATTTCCTAAAAGGGGAGAATGTTAGGGATAACATTGTTTACCCTAACTGGTTTAGGTAAAATAATAACTAAGTAATCATAGTTTGTTAGTTAAAGTGTCTGCAACTTTAAATATGGGAAAGTAATTAAGGGAGTGGTTGTGAAAGTACTTTAAAAGAAGCAAGACGACAGCTTGCTCTCTCTCTGGCTTTGATGATCCCTGATTACTGCTTGGAATCAAGACTGCATTGCTCGAACGGGAGAGAAACAAAGGACTGATTTGTAAGTAAACTGACATAGGATATTCTGCATGGACTTTGCTAACTGAATATCCCTGAATGGACTGACTAAATGATACATGACTATTGGACTGTTATTTTGACTATGCTATGAACTCATAATGGAATAAACTATATTTTTGATAGCACAAGCGTATCTGTTATTTTTACTGTATGTTAATAAACATACAAGCTAAGCTCACTCATTTATCTGTGTGCCTATCTGACTAACGCTGCACATTCTGTTTAGCTTGTCTCCCTAACCCTGTAAGACGCTAGCTCTAAAACCAATAAGAATCCTTCGTTAAGGGCCAATCAGATTCTCTGAACCCAACCAATCCGATCGAGCTGCTTAACAACCAATCAGAAGTGCAGGGCCAGAGCCCCGCACTTTACCCCAAGCTCACTTTTATTTTAACTATTTACATACATAACACATTTAGAAAGATTACATAAGTTGAGATTATGTTTACCAGTTCCTTCGGAACCCTGGGATGTAAACCTTCTAGTCTAGGTGATTTGTACTCAGTGAGGATGGTTAGGTATTCTCTTATGAATTCCTTGTGTTAGGAATGTAAGTCACTTAATATTGGGTTGGAAAATATATAAACCAGAATAGATTTTTTAATACTGTCTCTTTAAGGGAATGCTAAAATTTTAATTGGGTGTAGTTACTCAGGATGGAGCCAGAAACCTGAGTTGTCCAGTTCTGTTGTTCTGGAGAGTGTTGCCATTCCTGTTGAGTGTTACTAATCATAGTTCTTCTTGGATTTGATGTAAGTCTGTTACTGAACTGTTTTTGATACCTGACTTTGTTATTGGATTATCCCTGGACTGAAAATGGACTGCTTTAACTGTGAATTACTTGGACTGCTTGTTTGGACTCTGCTTAAACATTTATTGGAAGTAAAAACCTACATTTTACTACACAATGTATCTGTGTGCTGTGTGTGTGTTATTCTTCACTACTCTCACTACGTCTTCCTGTGTGTGCTCAATCTCCTAACGGGGAATTACCTTAACTCCTTGCCTTTTTTATTTATACACTTGTTCTACTTCCCTCAAAGTTGCTTTTGATAGGTTGAGCATAAAAACAGATGCAAAGAAGGAATTTGTCTGTACTACTGCCTCTCACCTTATAGATCTTGACTAATTCTGTAAATCAACCATGAACTTTAATTCCATTAATTTGTCTGTGATGTTTTAACACCACTACATCATATTTACCCATAATCAGTAAGGAAATATTGCAGGACTGCATTGAAAAAATAAATGCATTGAAAAAAATGAAAAAATTCATGGGAAATAAGAACTTGTTCAATTGTTTTGTTATGTTGTAGGGTATTGTTGTTATTGTTTTTCCTACAAGGATTAAGAATTTGCCATTTAATCTCCTTTACTATTAATTGCCTATATATAAAATATGCAAAATTAAAACAAAAGTAGCTGCTTTCCTCATTGTATATAAAAGCACTGAGGACTCAAGGGACATATCACAGATTTCCAATAATCCTTTTATTATATATCAGCGCAAATAAAAAATCTGTAGAGGCATCTGCAATACTTTTCTTTTTTTCTCTCTTTCAAATTTTCTATTTGTTTAATTATATAAAATACAAATAAAAAATAAAAAGGGGAATTAAGGGAAGGAAAAGGACTGAGAATGGGAGATATGAGATATTAGGAGAAAAACAGAAAAAAAGGCATTGACTTCTAACTCTTCTTACAACAGGACAAGATAAAACCACTACAGGCTCAATTTTTTGCATTTATTTATTTATTTATTTATTTATTTATTTATTTATTTATTTATTTATTTATTTATTTATTTATTTATTTATTTATTTATTTATTTATTTATTTATTTATTTATTTATTTATTTATTTATTTATTTATTTGATTTATATTACTGCCTATTTGCCCATGGCAACTTGAGGCAGCTTACACAATCTAAAAACATATTTAAAACAAAAATAAAAAATAAAAACAATAAAAACTAACAAAAAAAATCAAATAAATTAGTAAAGTACAATAGTACAAAATTTGGGAAAACAAAAAAACAAAACAAAACAAACAAACAAAAACCAACTCCCAACTCCCATCCCAATGACAGTGGATCACACTAGTCATGTGATGGATTCTATCCCTCTCTGGATTCCCCAAGCCCATTAACAAAACCAGGTCTTCAGTGCCTTTCAGAATAGTATTAATGAGGGGGGCATTCTAATCTCTGGGGGAATTATGTCCAGGGAGATAGAGCCACCACAGAGAAGGCCCTTCTTCTAGATCCTACAGGTGTATTTCCCTCAGGGGTAAACCCTCAGCATTCCCTGCCTCCTCGATCTAATGGGTTGGGTAGATGTAACTGGCAAGAAATGTTTCCTCAGATAACCCAGACCCAAGACATGAAGGGCTTTAAAGGTGACAGCCAGCACTTAGAATTGCAGCCAGAAGCAAATTGGCAACCAATGCAGCTCCTGCAAGAGAGGTGATACATGTGTACACCGGGATCTGCATAAAACCATGTGGGCCTCTGTATTTTGCACCAATTGGAGTTCCGGACGCTCTTCAAGGGTAGCCCCATGTAGAGCGCGTTGCAATAATCAAGATGGGAAGTGACCAGGGCATGATTGACTGTGAGTAGGGACCGCTGATCCAGGAAAGGGCATAACTGGTGCACAATTCAAAGTTGTGCAAAGGCCCTCCTGGCCACGACCACCACCTGCTCTTTGAATAGGAATCATGAGTCCAGGAAAACTCCTAGATTACGCACAGGGTCTGTTTGGGATAGTGCCACCCCATCCAAGACTAAATGTGGTAATTCTCCCTGAACCAACGAACCCCAGAGCCAGAGCCACTCGGTCTTGCAAGGTTTAGTTTCAACCCATCCAGCCCTTAACAGCGTCCAGGCACTGCGAGAGGAAGGACACAGCAACACTTAACTCACCATGGGCCAAAACATACAGCTGATTATCATCAGCATATTGGTGATACCTCAATCCATGGTGACAGATGATCTCACCCAGCAGTTTCATATAAATGTTGAACAGGAGCGGAGAGAGTACCAAGCTCTGCGGAACCCCGTAAAGCAGTGGGTGAGGGTTGGACCTCTCTCCTCCTATCAACTGAGAGCAGCCAAGAGGAAAGAAGTGAACCAAGATACCACAAGGCCTCCCACTCCCATCCCTGAAGCCGTCCCAGGAGAATCCCATGGTCAGTGATATCAAAAGCCACTGAGAGGTCAAGTAGAGCAAGGATGGATGCACTACCCCCTCCCACTGCTGACAGAGTGCAACCAATGCTCTAAAACTAATGCTCTGAAAGTGCAACCAATGCTGTTTCTGTCCCAAATCCAGGCCTAAATCCTGACTGGTAGGGGTCAAGATGATTCATTTCATCCAGAAACCTCTGGAGCCGCTTCATGACCACTGTCTCAACAACCTTCCCCAAAAAGATTGGAGACAGGTTGAAAATTATCCAACCAGGTAGAGTCCAGCTCTGGCTTCTTAAGAAGACGGTGGACCACAGCCTCCTTAAAGTGCTGGGGCACCATCCCCTCCTGTAGCATTAATCACAGCCAGAGTCCACCTGCCTGTCACCTCCTGGGAAGCTTTCACAAGCCAGCAGGGACATGGGTCTAAAATACAGGTGCTCACGTGCATATTCCCTAAGATCCTGTCCACTTCCTCAGGGACAACAGGGTCAAACCATTCCCAGATAACAGCGCAAAAACCTGCCTCAGAAGCTTCCACCGGATCAGCAACCACGCTGGCATCTAACTGGGAATGAAATCGAGCAATTTTGTCTTCCAGAAAATCCACAAATTCTTCAGTATGCCCCTTCAGGTGGACCTTAATCTTCTCCTTCTCTAAGAGGAGATGGCAATTATTTTACACATATAACTAGCCATTTCTATAACAACAAATCTTCCTGATCAACAAAATCAAGGGCAAAATTTCATTTTTTTCATCACAAGCACAAAATATATTTTCCTTTTTGAATAAAATAATCAATTTAACCATTCCTCCTTTTATCTTCCTTGCTATGTTAATAATAGTTATTTCTATTTATACCTAATAATCTTTGTGAACTGTCATCATTTTTATTAAGAAGATTCATTGTATCATTTCAATTCCCTTACTGGGAAAAAAAATCACTCTTCATTTTTCACCCTTTTTTGAAGTGCTAAGCTTCCTTTAAACACTTTTTTTTAAGTCAAATCTTTCTAATGCATCTTTTTTTCACTTCTTAAATATAGGCTTTAAACTTCAGTATTAAATTTATATTCCTCCCTTCAAACTACCCTTATAGATTTTTTTTCTTTTATAAACATCCTTTTTAACATATAATTTTTTTCTTTAAATCGATACATCATTTTCTTTAACTTTCTCTTTATACAGGTATTCCCAAATACATTTTCAATAACATTTGCCTATTTTAAGAATTTTGTGTGTTAAAAATGATGTTTATAAAAGAAAAAATATATTATAAAGGGTAATTTGGAGGGAGGGATCTAAATATATATTGCTTAAGTAATTCTTAAATATATAATACATTTCCCAAATTTGGATTAAAATTTTATTTCAGTTAGAAATATCAAAGAAAGATCCATCCTAATTTCAGTTAACTCACCGAGTTTAAGTCACTCCTTCTTTGGAAGGTGTATCTAGTAATTATAAGCCTCTCTTTTTATCCAGAATCCTCAACCTTGTTTTTTTTAAATTATTATTTTATTTATTTTCAAAATACTTTTCTATTTACATTTTAACAGTACTATGTCAAGCATTTACATATATTTGCAATTATTTTCCATATTAAACTTTATTTCCCTTCTCTAACCATAAATACATTTCCCATACCTCATGAAACTCCGACTCTTCTTTTCCTTTCAATTTCCTCATAAGCCTATCTATTTTGGCACAATCAAGTATTTTGTTTATTACCATATTACCATATTCTCAGAAGGTGTATCTTCTACTTTCCAGCTCTGGGTATAAACAATCCTTGCCACTGTTATTATGTGTTGTATGATGTATTGTATATGTTTCTTTAGATTTCCTTTAATTATCCCCAATAAAGTGTTTCTGATTTAAATTCAATACCATATTCTGTAATTTCTTGTATCCATTTCCTCAATTTTTCCCAATATTTTTTTAGTTTTGGGGCATTGCCATCACATGTAATAGTATGTTACATCTGTAAGCCTACATTTCCAACATTCTAGTTTCATGTTCGGATATATTTTGGCCAATTTTGCTGGTGTCAAATACCACAGATAAAATATCTTAATTTTTCTTTGTACGCCGTTGACAATGTTAATTTGCAGTTCTTGATCCAAATTCTCTCCGAAACTTCTAACTGTATACTATGCCCTATATTTTGTGCCCATGCAATCATTGGACCCTTGACTACTTCTTCTTCTATTTCTACTTTGAGCAAATAGTTATATGTTCTAGTTTTACATTTTTCTTCTTTACCAATCAAAATTTGATCTAGTTGTTGGGGTTCCCTTTCTATTCCAAATTCATCTATATCTTTTTTATGCCTCATTCTTATCGACAAATATGGCCACCAGTCCACAATTATACCCTGTTCTTTTAGTTCTTAATTTGTTTTTAAATTTCCTTGATTATCTAGTAATTCCTTATATCTAATCCTCTTTTTCTTCTCCATTGTATTTGGGTAAATCACTGCTTGCATCGGTGACACCCAGTCCGGTAGTTTCATGTAATTCAGTGGTTCCCAAAGAGGGCGATATCACCCACTAGGGGGCAGTGGGATGCCTAAGGGGGGCACAAAGAGGCAGGGGGGCCAACAGGGGGTGCTAAGAGGGGGCGGGGGTGTTTGAGGCGCTGCTCCCGCAGGGGTACCATTGACTGTTGCACCGCTCAAATGCGGAACCCATGCACGGTGCCTTGAATGCGAAACCTGCACGCGGCAAGCCTTGCCAAGCCTGGGGGGAGGGAGGAGGTGGCAGAAAGGGGGCACCTTAGCTTGCAGGCTGCCCTCTCCAGTGGAAGTGGTGGAAGCACACTACAAAGCCTGAAAGCAAAACCCTCCCAAGGCATGCAGTGGAAGTGATGGGTGGTCCGGTGTTAGGGCCCCCTTTCCCAGAGGGAGCACACAACACCCGCCCAGCCTCTGCCTCTCCAGCCAGCCGGGCTTGCATTCAGGATGTGGGTAGGTGCAGCTGTGACTCTCCAAGGTGCATAGCTTGGTTTGGTTCGATTCTATGTGGCTGGGCTGGACCTAGAACCTAGCCTCCCTCTGCAACCTGGTTCTTCCAACTAAGCCCTATGCTTGCTCGCTTACTTTCCAAGCAACCATTCCCTCTGCCTCCCCTGCACCGGTCTGGGCTGCTTCTGCATGCCTTCCTCCTCCCGGATGGAGCAGGCCCTTGCTTGGTCTGATGGAAGTGGACTTTGGGTCGAAGCAAAGAGGGAGAAGTTGGTTACATCGCTGTCCCGGAGAGGTTGGTATTGCAAAATTGGATGCCAAAGAAAGAACTGGGGCAAGGGGCTGGAGAAGGGGAAGAGGGGCAACTGCAATAAGGAACAGGAAGATCTTAGCCATGGTTTATTGACTAAGCTGGAATCAAACAGCATGCTAAACTCTAAACCAGAATGGCTGGGTTGATATATTCAGCCCATGTTTCTCAACCTTGGCAACTTGTGTGGACTTCAATTCCCATTCTGGCTTTGCTCTACTTTCCCAAAGTGCTGCCACTGTCACATTCTGCCTGCCTGCCTGCCTGCCTGTCTATCTGTCTATTTATCCATCCATCCATCCATCCATCCATCCATCCATCCATCCATCCATCCATCCATCCATCCATCCATCTAAAAGGTCTGTCTGTCTGCCTACCTTCCTGCCTACCTACTACCTACTTACCTGCCTGTCTTTCTATCTATCTACCTACCTACCTATCTATCTACCTACCTATCTACCTATCTACTATTTACCTACTTACCTACTTTTTCTACCTATCTATCTATCTATCTACCTGCCAATCTACTTGTCTACCTACATACCTATCTGTCTGTCTGTCTGTCTGTCTGTCAATCTATCTATCTATCTATCTATCTATCTATCTATCTATCTATCTATCTATCTATCTATCTATCTATCTACCTACCTACCTACCTACCTACCCATCCATCCATCCATCCATCCATCCAAATGTCTGTCTGTCTGTCTTCCTATCTATCTATCTATCTATCTATCTATCTATCTATCTATCTATCTATCTATCTATCTATCTATCTACCTACCTACCAATCTATCTATCTACCTATCTGTCTCTCTGTCTCTCTCTCCATCCACCCATTCATGTTTGAAATGTCAGCTCCACAGGCACATCGGGAAAGTAGAGCAAAGCCAGTCTGGAAGGGAAGAAGGGAGGGAGGGAAGGAGGGAGGGAGACAGACCTGATGCATCAGATTGAAATGAGGCCTAGTTTAGACTGAGGCCCTTTTCCATATTGAAACATTTTTGGTTTCTATTAAAGGTTTTGTGACGAAACATGGTCAAAACTATCAGGAAGTTCTCACATTTTGTTGAGGTTTTAAACAGAATCCATTGGACCAGATCTCCACCCTAAAAAAATACTTTCCCCCAATGTATTACAGTGCCAATTCTGAAGAAGGCAAAACCAAAATGTACTGGTAAATTATAAGGTGATTGGACTAGAATAGATATCTCATTATCTTTCTCCTCCCTCCTTCCCTCCTTTATTTCTTTTTCTTTCTGTCCCTTTCTTCCATCCCTCTCTTTCTTTGTCCCTTTTTTTTCTTTCCCTTTTCTCTTTCTTTTCTTCCTTCTCTCTTTCTCTCTCTCTTTCTTTTCTCTCTCTCTCTCTTTCCCTCTCTCAGGCTCATTGACTTGGTGCATTGCACTGCTCTGCTCAGACTTGCTTGGGCAGATCCCTCTGGTGCAGCGGACTCAATGGGGTGGACCTGCGGGGCCGGCACCTCGAACGTGGCAGTGGTGGCACGTTTGAAAAGTTGAGCAAACCCAGAGGCCAGTAATTTTTGCTACAAAGAATCACAAAAGTTTCTGGGCTGTGCACAAGAAGGGACACATATGTCAAAGCCATTCATCAACATAAAATAAAGAAATACAAATAAAACAAATCAACAAGAATTGGCAAAGCATCTCTGATTAGATTCTATTCACTACTAGAATCTAATCAGAGATGCTTTGCTGATTCTAATCCAATGACCTGCTCCAGCAGAGTTAGAAGGGTTAGAAGGGACTGTGTGTGTATATATGTGTGCATGGCTGTCAAAACTCCAAAAACAGGTCAAGTAGCTCTGGGGAGGCCAATCATAAATTAGAAGACTTGCTAAACAACTGGCCATTAAGTGAAGACCACTTGTATTTGGTTTGCCAGTCACCTGGCCATGCCCACCCAGGCACAGGACCACTAAACCACACCTACTCAGTCATGTGACCAGCAAGCCATGCCCAGTCAGTAAGCCATGCCAGCCAGTCATGTGACCTGCAAGCCACACCCACCCAGTCACATGACCATCAAGTCATGCCCACCCAGTCATGTGACCAGCAACTACACCCTCAAATTAGGCAACGCCCACAGAAATTTGAATCCCACCCCTAGATGGAGGGCACCAAGGATGAGTTTGTAGCACTGAAAAAGTTTGGGAACCACTGATGTAATGGTTCCTCCTTAACTTTTCCCATGTTGTTATTAACTTGATGGTGATAAAAATATGAATGTATCCTTACTCATTTATCCCACAGGAAGGCGTGCCATCCTGTGTGAAGGTCATGCCCTTCAATTGTTAATACTCTCTCTAATACTTTCTGTTAAATTCTTTGCTAACATTTTTGTTTTTTCTTTATTAATTTTTAGTCCTGCCACTAATCCATATCTTTCAATTTTCCTTATCAAATTTGTCCCTATATCCATAGGTTCCTCAATGAAGAACACTAAATTGTCCGCAAATGCTTGTGTTTTGTATTCCTGATTTTTAATGTTTAGTCCTTTTATTTTCTCATTTTGCCTTACTTGGGTTAAAAGCACTTCTATCACTAATATGAAAAGTAGAGGTGACATAGGGCAACTTTCTTGTACTCCTTTTTTAAGTGCAATCTCCATTTACTATAGCTCTAGCTTTTGGTGTGGCATATATTATACTTAATATTTTTTCAAATTTTATTCCAAATCTCATACTTCTAATTTGTTGGTCAAGAACTATCAATTAAGGTTGTCAAATGCCTTCTGGGCATCCAGGAAGATTAGTGCCACCTTTTCCCCAGGATGTGCCTCATAATATTCTAAAATGTCTAAGTCCTTTCTTGTATTGTTTCTAATTTGCCTCGCTGGCAAAAAACCATTCTGGTCTGGATGTATTATTTCATTTAGCACTATCTTCAATCTTTCTGACATTATTGTGATATTTTATAGTTGGCATTCAGCAGTGAGATAGGTCTATAATTTTTGTTATATTTGTGATCTGTACTCTCTTTTGGAATGAGGGAAATATAAGCTTCGATCCATGATTCTGGTATTTTTGATAATTCCAATAAGTCATTATACACTTCCAACAGTATACACTGTTCAAAAAAATAGAGGGAACACAAAAATAAGACATCCTATATCTGAATGAATGAAATATTGTTATTAATTACTTTGCTCATTATAAAGTTAAATGTACTGACAACAAACTCATACAAAAATTAGCAATGGAAATCAAATTTAACAACCCATGGAGGATTTGGAGTTACACTCAAAATTAAAGTGGAAAAAACACTACAGGCTGATCCAACTTTGATGTAATGTCCTTAAAACAAGTCAAAGTGAGGCTCAGTAGTGTGTCTGGAGCCTCCACATCCCTGTATGACCTCCCTACAACACCTGAGCATGCTCCTGATGAGGTGGCGCATGGTCTCCTGAGGGATCTCCTCCCACACCTGGATTAAAGCATCCCCCAACTCCTTGACAATCTGTGGTACAACGTGGCATTGATGGATGGAGTGAGACATGATATCCCAGTTGTGCTCAATTGGATTCAGGTCTGGGAAACGGGTGAGCCAGTCCATAGCATCAATACCTTCGTCTTGCAGGAACTGCTAACACACTCCAGCCACATGAGGTCTAGCATTGTTGTGCATTAGGAGGAACCCAGGGCCAACTGCACCAGCATATGGTCTCACAAGGAGTCTGAGAATCTCACCTCAGTACCTAAAGTGCAATCAGGTTATCTCTGGCAAGCACATGGAGGGCTGTGTGGCCCCCTAAAGAAATGCCACCCCACACCATTACTGACCCACTGCCAAACTGGTCATGCTGGAGGATGTTGCAGGCAGCAGAACATTCTCCACGGCGTCTCCAGACCCTATCACATCTGTCACATGTGCTCAGTGTGAACCTCTTTCATCTGTGAAGAGCACAGGGCACCTGTTAAGTTCTGCGCATGGGCGCAAGGAACGGAGACGAGGCAGTGAACAGTGAACTTCAACTCTATTAATCATTCTGAACAGAGCAAAAATCCTAGGGCAGCAGCAGCCCTTTTATAGGGCAGGCTGCTGACCTATTAACCAATGAGAAACATGGAAGTGTTAAACCCTTGAACCAATGAGAGTGGCTTGTTAACAGCCAATCAGATTCCCCAGAATGGACCAATCCAATATCGCTATTATCGGCCAATCAGAAGTGCAAGATTAGAACCCTGCTTTTTCTTTAAGGTTTGTTAAAACTTTATTTAAGTGTTTTTATTAGTTCATAATAGCACCAGTGGTGAATTTGCCAATCTTGGTGTTCTCTGGCAAATGCCAAACGTCCTGCACGGTGTTGGGCTGTAAGAACAACCCTCACCTGTGGATGTCAGGCCCTCATACCACCCTCATGGAGTCTGTTTCTGACCTTTTGAGCAACCACATGCACATTTGTGGCCCGCTGGAGGTCATTTGCAGGGCTCTGGCAGTGCTCCTCCTGTCCCTCCTTTCACAAAGGCGGAGGTAGCAGTCCTGATGCTGGGTTGTTGCCCTCCTACGGCCTCCTCCACGTCTCCTGATGTACGGCCACTCCTGATGTGGCCTGTCTCCTGGTAGCGCCTCCATGCTCTGGACACTATGCTGACAGACACAGCAAACCTTCTTGCCACAGCTCGCATTGATATGCCATCCTGGATGAGCTGCACTACCTGAGCCACTTGTGTGGATTGTAGACTCCGTCTCATGCTACCACTAGAGTGACAGCACCGCCAGCATTCAAAAGTGACCAAACCATCAGCCAGAAAGCATAGGAACTGAGAAGTGGCCTGTGGTCACCACCTGCAGAACCACTCCTTTATTGGGGATGTCTTGCTAACTGCCTATGCTTTCCACCTGTTGTCTATTCCATTTGCACAACAGCATGTGAAATTGATTGTCAATCAGTGTTGCTACTTAAGTGAACAGTTTGCTTTCACAGAAGTGTGATAGATTTGGAGTCACAGTGTGTTGTTTAAGAGTTCCCTTTATTTTTTTGAGCAGTGTATTTGCAAAGCATTCATATAAACATTTATATACCTCTGCTGGAATTCCATCTGGCCCGGAGTTTTGTTACTCTTCTGTTTTTGTACCACCCTTTCTAATTCTGTGGCTGTTATCCCTCTATTTTATATTTCTCTGTGATCTTCCCTTAATTCTGCCAAACTATTTCTTTGTAGGTATTGTTGTATATTATCTATATCTATGTTGTCCTCATATAATCTTTCAAAATAATTCTGGATTAATCTCTTTTTTCTGCCATTTTATGCTGTATCTCTCCATTTTCATCCTCCAGTTCCTGAATGAACTTCTTTTCTTTTTCTCTTTTTAATTTGTGGGCTAACCACCTCCCTGATATATTAGAGTGTTCAAAGAAATTTTGTTTTGCCACTTTTAAACCTCTCACCCTCTCTTCTTGATTCACCATATTTAATTTGTGTTTATTTAAGACTATATCATTTTTCACTCTTTTGAGGTTTTCTTTGTAACTTATCTTCTAATTATCTAATCTCTGTCATTAATTTTTCCTGTTATTGCCTCCTTTCCCTATTTCTTTTTGACATATACGCTATGGTAATACCACTGAAATATGCTTTTGCCATGTCCCACACTATCTGAAGGGAAGTGTGCTGATTTTGATTTTCCTTAAAGAACATTTCCATTTCCTTTTTTATCCTTAAAGTATATTCTTTTTCTTTTAGAATTTGGGGATTTAATGTCCATTGTCTCATTTTTTTCATATCCTTTCCAAATTATTGTTAATGGATTATGATCAGCCCATGTATCAGAGGTGGTATTCAGTAGGTTCTGACCAGTTCTGGAGAACTGGTAGTGGAAATTTTGAGTAGTTCAGAGAACCGGTAGCAGAAATTTTGAATAGTTTGGAATACCACCTCTGATTGGAGCCACTCCCATCTCTGATCAGCTAGGTCTTCTTTTGTTGCCCTGCCCAGGGGAATGGACCTGGAAAGCAGGTTATTGTTGTGGGGAGGGAGGTTTTTGCAGTAATCTTCCACCTGGAGTGAGGAGGGAATGGGTTTTTTTCAATATTTTTCCTCTGCCATGCCCACAAGCCACACCCACAGAACTGGTAGTAAAAATATTTGAATTCCACCACTGCCGTGTATTTGTCATAATTTCTATCTTGTCCACCTCATTTCCTAATTCTCCATTCATCCAGGCCATATCCAGGCAGGACCATGATTTATGTGGGTTTGAATAAAAAATATATTCCTGTCCTTTAGGATATATCCTCCTCCATTAATCAACCAAATTCAATTCTTGTGTCATTTCAAAAAATGTGGTTGGTAATATTTTCCTTTTCTTTTTTGACAAATTGCCTACATAGTCTTTCTTCAGGTCTACCACTGCATTATAATTAGTGACAACACATATATATTCATATTCTAATTCTACATTTTTTTTCATATAATGCCTTGTAAAATTCTTTTTAATTCTCATTTGGGGCTTAAATTATTACCAGTATCATTAATTTTTGTAATTCAATTATCAGGATCCTTCAATTTTCATCTGCATATTTTTGCTTCGCTTCTAACCTTGCATTTATATAGACTGCTATCCCTCTTTGTTTATGTTTTGCTAGAGCAGTATATAATTTCCTAATCTGGGATATTCTAAACAATCCCTATTGTCAGATCCATGTATCTGTCATTTCTGCAATGGAAGAAAGAAGAAAAGGGGGGGGGGAGACTGATAAAGAAATCCTTCTTGATGTAACCTGAATATATTTAATCTTATATCGAATTTGTATTATCTACATATGATACAATGGAGGGATGAAACCCAGATGGCCGAAACCTATTACCTCCGGGAGACACAGCCAGGAGATGAAGAGATCATAAAAATTCCATAGTGCGATATGTCCTGGGAAATTCTAGAAAAGATCATTCTAAAAAGGGGGTGGGGGAATTAGGTAAATTCTGAAAAAGATTGTTCTAAAAAGAGGGTTGGGGGAATGTTGGCTCTTTGTTTTACTAAATGCACATCAAGATAAGGGGAGAGGTTTTAAACTCCCTTATCTATCTTTGCATGCTTGAGAGACCTTAGACCCTGCTTTTAACCCCTACATGAATTGTCTCATCTTGATAAAGGATTCCTTTTGATATGTTTTCAGAAGTTCATTCTAGTTGATTGAATGGGAAAAGTTCTGTAGCCTGACAATATATGTGTCCCAGGATAATGTTGCAGGATCTAATCTGGGTCGGTTACCAGGACCAGAATTTAACCAAGGTAATTCAGCAATTATACAAGAACAGTTGCTAGATTATTTGAATAAGCTGTTTATTCATGTCAAGTTACTGAGTTCAGGTTTTAATTAAATGATATTTTTCTTATTAATATCAAAGGAAAATATTGAAAAATCATGGCTATGATGTTAAGTATTCTAGAATAGATCCTGAAATTGACTGAGTTCAGTGAGTTTATAGAGGACTGAATGAGTCCACTGTAAACAAGATAATTTTAGCCATTTCATTTTCTCCATTGTCAGAAATCTTCCAATACAAATCTTACTTTCCTGGCTGTGGCTAAGAGTAGATAATTGCAAAAATGTTGTACTGTATGAATTACTGAATAGATCTATTCAGTAGAAAAAAAGATCTATTCCTGCTTTACCTAAAATCAATCCAAAGATTCAACTTTGATTCACCTAAATGTAATTTAGCCCTTGACTGAGTACATGTCATGACAAAAAGTTTTCTGAATAATCTTATAGTCAATGAATGAAGCACCTGACAAACTTTACTAGGTTCAAAAGTAAAGCATATTCAAGTAAAGAAACTAGATTTTCAGTAAAGTATTGAAAGCAACATACAACATAAATACAGCTTTTTATATGCTGCTGAATTGCAACATTCTGTATCTCTCACAAATGACCTTACAGTTCCTGGGAACTGTAATTCTTTGGCATATGGGAGAGCCACAAAGTCTTCAGTCTTGCCCAGAGCAAAACTACTATTCACACAAAACGCCCATCTAAGTTCCTCAGGGTCATTGCATTTGTTGGCAACATAAATAGAGAGCTTCTAAATTAGATTTGCACTGTGAGTGATCTCTGCTAGAGTTTTATTTTTAAAAAATAGCTCTAAGGGAAAATTATTTTTTAGTGGCTTTTTGGATGATTAACTGCATCATTATTTCAATATATTATTCTTGCCTTTCATCCTTTTCTCTACTTATCCTTGCTGTTTATTTAATTTCTCATGTTATATGGATTGTGCTTCATGAAAGGTACCTACTTGTTCAATATCTGAATCCTATTGTTGATTTCTCTATTTTCAATGTTTACAAAGGATTCGTATTATACACTGTAGGAACAAATATTCTTAAGAATAAAAGTAAAGAGGAGAAAAAGATAAGCTACAATAATAATTCACCCAAATCTTCAATAAATCACTAGCGATGTGCTATGTTCCTACTTGCTTCAAATGCTCTACCATCATCCCAGTGCCAAAGAAGCCCTCCATCAGGGAACTGAATGACTATAGACCAGTTGCTCTAACATCTGTAGTTATGAAAACCTTTGAAAGGTTAGTGCTATCCCACCTGAAAACTATCATGGATCTGCTGTTAGATTCCATGCAGTTTGCATACCTAGCAAATAGATCAACAGATGATGCTGTTAATATGGCTCTGCACTACATTCTACAACACCTTGAATCTCTAAATATCTACGCAAGGGTCCTCTTTGTAGACTTCAGTTCAGCATTCAATACCATCATTCCAGACATTCCTCTAATTAAACTAAACCAGCTAGCGATACCTGAACACACTTGTAAGTGGATCATAAGCTTCCTAACAGACAGGAAGTGGATTAGCTTCCTAACAGACAGGAAGCAGCAGGTGAAACTAGGCAGAATCACATCTGATACCTTTACAATTAGCACAGCCCCCCCCAAAGCTGTGTGCTTTCTCCACTTCTCTTTCCCAATGACTGCATCTCAAATGATCCATGTATGAAAATACTGAAGTTTGCAGATGATACAACAGTGATTGGTCTCATTTGAGACAATGATGAATCCGCATGCAGATGGGAGGTTGCACAACTTGCCTGTGGTGTAATCGGAACAATCTGGAACTGAACACACTCAAAACTGTAGAAATGGTGGTAGACTTTAGGAGAAACCCTCCCATACTACCACCTCTTACAATACTAGACAATACAGTATCAACAGTAGAGACCTTCAAAATTCTAGGTTCTATCATATCACAAGATCTAAAATGGACATCTAGCATCAAAAATGTCATCAAAAAAGCACAACAAAGAATGTTCTTTCTGCGCCAACTCAGAAAGCTCAAACTGCCTAAGGAGCTTCTGATATCATGTGAGAAAAGGAAATCTTCCAGGAATGGCTTAGTTTTGCTGAATTGTCAGGAAAATGCTACATATTTTATTTAATGGTTACTTCTAGAAAAAGAATGGAACTGCTGTGTCATCAAAAAACATTAACTCCAGCTACCGTATGATAGGGGGAATTATTTCGTTCCTCATTTGAAATTCACCCAAAATGTTCTTCCATTTCTCTTCTTGATTGAACTTAAAAATATTAAGCAAAAGCAAGACTTGACCTTTTCTTATGCTTGCAAAATGTCCTAGCACAATGGCATTAAAGCTTCAGCTGGAAAAACACAATGAATCTTTCATGACAATGTACTCTTCCTGCCAGATGGCAAGAAAGTTGAAAGAAGGAAAGCATGGGGCAAATTTTCACATTGAAGTCCAGTTTATCATATGTAAGTTGGAAAACAAATTGGGATTTTGCCATTAGTACTTTTAATTAAGTCTTCTTTCATATACTGTTTTGCAAGTTTATTTGTATACTGTTATGTTCTGTGCGTGGTGCAAGAAGCGGAGACGAGTCACGAACAGTGAACTTCAACTCTTTATTTAACATGGTGCAACAGCTCTCTGAACGGCCTCAACAGCCCCCTTTATATAGGCAAGTTCTTGGGTATTTAGCCAATGAAAACACAGGAACGTTAGCTCTTTTTAACCAATGAGAAGGGGCTCGTTAATAGCCAATCAGATTCTCCTGAACGGACCAATCCGATATTGCTATTATCGGCCAATCAGAAGTGCAGGGCCAGAACCCTGCACTTTGCTTTAAGGTTTCAACAAACTTTATTCAAGCACTTTTATTAATTCACAACACCCCTTCCCCCCCGGGTTCCATTTAAGGGGTGCGATAACGTAGTCTTTGAGGTAGGCAGGTTGTTTTGATTGTCTATTTGATTTACGCTGTCTTCCCGGTATTTGTCTAGAGTCTTGTTGGGGTAGGACGTTATCTGGTGAACAGGGTGCCTCTGATTCTATATCTAAACTTCCGTTACCATTAATGTCCTTGATATCCCTTTGAGGCAAGTTTACCCCTGTCCCCGATCCTTCTTCACATGTTGAGTCTGAGCGGTCATTTCTTCCACTTCTGCTTTCCGCCATTCCGAACTCAGCCTCCTTGGCGTCTCCTCCCTCCTCAGTTTGGAAATCACCGGAATCGCAGACCCCAGACTGCAGCCTTGAACACAGCTGATCAATATGGTGCTTCCATATTCTATTGTCGTGACATTTCACTCGGTACGATCTGGGTCCAGTTACTTGGATTACAGTTGCCTCGACCCACAATGGGTCGCCATAAAAGTTTCTCATGAAAACCAAGTCGCCTACTTGGAAATTTCGGCATTTCCCGCTGGATCCGTGTGGTTTGTCAGGTTCGTACGATGGGTGTAGTCGGTCCAGGTGGGAGCGGAGTTTCCGTCCCATCAATAACTCAGTGGGAGTTTTGTTGGTGACGCTGTGTGGAGTGATGTGCTGCAAAAGGAGTATCCGGTTAATCTTGTCTTCGATATCGCCATAGTCCATTTTATGTAGAGTTCTTTTGATGAATTGTACCATATGCGCTCGGCCCTTCCATTAGCCGCAGGATGCGCTGGTGAATTTAGCGCATGGCGAATATCGCGGTCCGCCAGGTACTGTTCAAAAGAAAGCGCGGTAAACTGAGGCCCGTTGTCGGATACCAGAACGTCCAGTAATCCGTGTGTTGCAAATAATCTGTCCAATTTCCTGATGACTGATTCGGTTGTTGTATTTTTCATCTCATGGATTTTGAGCCAGTTCGAGTAGGCATCCACTGTTAATAAAAATGTGTGTATATTCGTAAGTCCCGCAAAGTCCAGATGAATACGGGACCATGGTCCCCTGGGTGTTTCCCATTCTGTTGGGGTTGCTTCGGTGGGGCATTGCTGACTTCCTGGCATTTGGAACAAGTCTTTACCCAGACTTCGATCTGCTTGTCTATGCCCAGCCACCACGCATAGCTTCGTGCGAGTGCTTTCATGCGCACGATGCCGGGGTGGCCATCGTGTAAGGTTCCCAGTACCGCTTGCTGTAACCGCTCTAGGACAACGACTCTATCGCCCCAAATGATGCAGCCCTTCTGGGAAAACAGTTCTGTCTGTCGACTTTTGAAGGGAGCGTAATTGTCAGGGATTTGGTCCAATGGCCATCCACATTCTACCCAGCTGAGGACATGTGCTAAAACGGAATCGCGTTTAGTTTCAATCACGATATCATGAGCTGTCAGCAGCGGTTTTTGGAGTGTCTCGATCTGCAGTGTTGTGACGTCGGAGCAGGGTTGTCAACGGTTTATGGAAGCTGTGTACGGCTTAATGCATCAGTGTGGGGAATGGCTTTCCCTGGGCGGTGTTGCAACTTATAATTATAGGCAGCCAAGAATTCTGACCAGCGGGTCATTCTGGGAGATAATATATAAGGGGTTGGTTTATCTCCCGCTATTATTCCCAGTTAGGGTTTGTGGTCAGTTATTATCGTGAAAGCCCGCCCATAGATATATTCATGAAATCGTTTAACAGCAGATACAATAGCAAGAGCTTCCTTATCGATTTGACTGTAATTGCGTTCTGCTTTTGACAGCGTTTTTGAAAAATAGGCAACAGGGGCTTCACTTCCGTTTGGTAAAATGTGGCTCAAAATGGCACCCACTCCGAAGGGTGATGCATCACAAGTAACAGTTAAAGGCAAAGTCTCATTATGCTGCATCAAAACAGTGTCGGAGGTCAATAAGTTTTTTACTTGTTGAAACGCATGTTCCTCTCGGTGCCCCCAAACCCAGGTTGCTTTTTTGTCTCATAAATGATGTAGGGGTTCGGCTACGGTTGCCTTGTGAGGCAGGAAGATGTTATAAAAATTGATAAGGCCTAGGAACGCTTGGAGATCCGCCTTATTGCGGGACCCCAAACACTCTTGGGGTGTTTTTGATTGCCCTAAGTTTGATATCGGTGGGGTGAATGCCCTGTTTATCTATTAAATATTCTAAAAATTCTACTTGATCAGTACATAGTTGACACTTGTTTTTCTTAACTTTGAGACCCGAGTCTTTAAATCTCTGAAGAACCAACCCCAGGTGCTCCCTTAGTATTTCTTGAGTCCGAGCAGCAATTAAAACGTCATCAAAATAGGGGACAACGCCTTTTATCCCTTGTAATAGTCTTTCCATCAAACTTTAAAAGATTCCTGGGGCCATGCTTACTCCGAATTGGAGTCGGTTATATTTAAACGCACCTCGGTGCATAACAATCATTTGAGCCTCTGCTGTTTTTCTGTCTACAGGCAGTTGTTGGTATGCCTGGGCTAGATCTAGTTTAGCGAAGACTTTTCCACCCCCCAGGGAATGGAGAAGGTGTTGCACCACCGGTACCGGGTAAGCGTTTTGCTGCAGGGCGTGATTCAGGGTGGCTCGGTAGTCCCCACAAATTCTTAATGATCCATCCGGCTTGATGGGTGTCACGATTGGGGTTTCCCAGGGAGAATGGTTGGTTGGTTCTAACACCCCCTGGGCTATTAATTTATCAAGCTGCTCATCAATCTTTGGTTTAAGGACGAATGGGACTCGACGAGGCTTAAGGCGGATGGGAGCTCTTTCGGGGTTGAGGTTAAATGATATCAGGGTCCCTTGTACTCGCTAGTTTGTCTGCAAAGATGTCCTGGAATTCTTGGACGAGATCCTCTTCCCAGTTGTTGCTGCTGGTTCAGTGAATGCCGGCTACTTCAATTCCAAGTGGAGCGAACCATTGGAGGCCTAACAAGCTAGGCCGATCCCTGTCGACTACAGTCAAGGGTAGAGATGCAGTATGATTTTTAAAGGAGACGCGGATTTGGCTGGATCCAACAACAGGAATTCGATTTCCTTGATAATCTTTGAGTATGATTCTTTGGAATCGGAGGTCTTGTTGCCGGACGCTAGGGATGAGTTGCTTGAGGGTCTTCCAGGAAACCATCGAGAGGGACGATCCTGAATTGACTTCCATCATACAAGGCTGGTTTTCGATGGCCACCTTCACCTGGATCTTCTTGGCATCCAGTGATGGGGCGTGACCAATTGTAATAGTTTGGTGTACCTCTTCTCACTTCGTTGAGTGGTTTAGGGTTTTGTTTCTGTAGGAGTGGTTGTTCCATTGGTGGTTCAAGGGTTCTCGCTTTGCAGGACAGCTTCCTGTAGATTGGCGATAGTTAGCCCCCTCGGGGTTTGGCTGGGTCCTTGCTTGCTTCTACAGACCCGTCCGATGTGGCCTCTTTTCCCGCACACATGGCAGAGCACCTCGAGGAATTTGCAGTCTGATCGGGGGTGGTTTGCCCCACAACCAGCACATTGGTACTGTGATTTCTGGCGTTGATCTCGTTCAGACCGGAGCCGGTTGACCTCTTCTTTATTGCTTTCTGATGACAATTCAAGGTCCTCGTGGTGGGCTGTCATTGCCGGTTTTTCTAAGTGAGGTGAAATTTCGCTGGCGAGTTGGCGAAGTGGAGCGTGGGTGTGGCGCATTCGAGCAGCCGACTTCCTGGTTGCTTCTGCTGCAGTAGCGTCAGTGATGGCATCTGTAAGGCTAATGTCGCCTTTCGCCATCAGCTTACTCTTCACACCTGGTGAATCTAATCCCAGAACTATTCTGTCTCTCAGGGCTTCTTCAAGGTCGGCAAACCCGCATAGGCCTCCTAGATTCCAGAGATCCGCTATGAAATCTGCAACGCTTTTGCCCTTCCACTGATCTCTCTGGTAAAATTCATGCCTTCTTACGAGCGTTGGTATGGTCGGTGCATAGTGGGCCCTTAGCAGGGGTTCGAGGATGTCCCAGTCCATGGACTTCACTTCTGCCGGTTTCGCTAGTGCTTTGGCCATCTTGAATACGGTTGGCCTGCAATGAGTTAGGAATACCGCCCGTTTCTTTCCGGTAGTGGCATCCTTCAAATTGTTGGTCTCCAGAAACATCTGGAAGCGATCCATATATGAGTTCCAGTCTTCTTGTGCCGGGTCGAATGGAGCAGGTGGTATGACGCTGCCGGACATGGTTCTGCCATTGGTGCGATTTAGCCACATGCTCTGTTATCGCTTTTGTAGTGTTCAGTCAGTTCTGACGTCTCCACATCCCATCCTCGTCGCCAGTGTTATGTTCTGTGCGTGGCGCAAGAAGCGGAGATGAGTCGACGAACAGTGAACTTCAACTCTTTATTTAACATGGTGCAACAGCTCTCTGAATGGCCTCAACAGCCCCCTTTATATAGGCAAGCTCTTGGATATTTAGCCAATGAAAACACAGGAACATTAGCTCTTTTTAACCAATGAGAAGGGCTCGTTAATAGCCAATCAGATTCTCCTGAACGGACCAATCCAATATCACTATTATCAGCCAATCAGAAGTGCAGGGCCAGAACCCTGCACTTTGCTTTAAGGTTTCAACAAACTTTATTCAAGCACTTTTATTAATTCACAATATATACCATTTTGATATGATTGCTTCCTGCAGGTTCTCACCTGTGGTTTTATAAAGGCAATGATCTCTCAGTTAAATTTTACTCCTGAAAATTTCTCACTTTACCTTTGAAATGGTGTTTTATATTATTTCCTTCAAAATAAAATGTTGTCTGTGAAGTTGTGAGAGCTTCATCACTTGAGACTTTCAAGAAGAGATTGGACTGCCATTTGTCAGAAATGGTGTAAGGTCCCCTGCTTGGGTGGGGGGGTTGGACAGAAATGGTGTAAGGTCCCTTCCAACTCTGTTAATCTATAAATATGTAGATTGTGCATTCAAAGAGCTATGTCCATACTATTAGCAATATGAGAGGTGAAGTTTCTTCCTTTTTTTAATAAAGATTTTTTATTTCAATCTACACATACACAACGATATATTAACAGTGTGCCATTAATATATCATACATTGTAGTACATGCAAATTAATAATTCCAATCATATCTCTCAAGGCATATATTGACATTAATTCATAATCCTTCATTGCTTCTTTTCCATCATTCAATGCTCTCTCTAAATGCCTACCACCATATCAATTAAACATGCTTAGTAATTCCATTATTCAATTTTCTCCCTGTTTTTATTTTTATTTTTTTTAATAAAAAATTCTCATTTGGCAAGCAGTGTGGTTCCAGGTTTCACATCTCAATACAAACATAACCATAATTACCTATTAATTTTATTTGTTTAATTTCATATTGCATCATCCTTATTATTATTAAATATTAATCTTATCTTATCCAGTTCCAATTCATATTATATTAGTATATTCTCATATCTTATTTTACAATGTTATCTAAAATTCTCATCACCTTTCTATGTTCATTTTTACTATGTAATCTAACATTTTCATCTCATTTCTATATTCATTTCTCATTTTACTTTTTTTGTCACATTTGTCATTTTATCAATTCTTATCTATAAATATAATTGTCCCTTCTAGTTAATAATTTGAGCTAACCACTTTCATTCTACCTTAATATCAATCTCCCTACCTAGATTATAATACAAATATTTATTTTTCTCAGATTCTGCATTACAGTTACTCAAACACCTTATAAATCATCTATACATTACAAAATACTATTCTCAATATATTCTTCTACATCACAACATATTACCTTGCAGAATCTCCTTCCTTATCCTCTTTTTTTTCCACACATTATCTCTCACTCTTTGGACAATGTAATTTCTTTTCATCCTTTTTTGTTTCCTGCTCCTCTTTATTTTCTGGCCCTTTCTCTTAATTCCCCTTTCCCCCATTCTTATTCTTATTCCCCTCCATTTCTCATTCCAGTTATTGAACTTTTCTCTCTCCCTCTTTCAATTTTTTTGCACTTCTTTTTTCTGCTTTTTCCCTCTCCCTCTCCCTTTACCCATTTCCCGAATCATTCTCCCTTTTACCATCCCATCAGACCACAAATTTTTAATTCTAATTCTTTTTTTCCAGTTTAAGTAATTGTTGTTCCATTTGTCCTTCAAAGTTGGCTTCTTCTTTGTAGAATTCCTCCCCTTCTGGTTTACTTTGTTCTTATGTATGCTGAGTCACCATTTCTAATCTGTAATACATAATTACACATTTCAAGTTTAATTTTATCATGTCCCTTATATCTTGCAAATCCAATCTTGTATCTTGTAAGTCCAGTCTTAACAAAAAGTTCCTCCATTATATCTTCTCCTTTTTTATTTTTCTTTCCTCTTCTTTAATAGCTAAAATCCCCTTCTTTAATAGATATATTCAATCCCAGAGTCCAGTATATTATTTCAGCCAATTTATTTTCAACAATCCATACTCCTGACCCTTTATTCCAAGTCTTCTAATTGGCCCCAACTATTTCCCAAGTAACCAGGTGGTTCTATAACAATAATAAAGTTTCTTTTACTTTCTTTTAAGTTCCAAAATCCAAACTCTTGAGAAGACCAGACACTTTTTAAAATGCACTAAAATTTTCCTGTACCATCAGGTGGTGCTCTTGAGTCTTTTTGCCTTTAACTTTCTTTATTAAACCTAACACTTTTATTAAGTTCACTAATTTCAATCATTAGCTGTTATTTCTTTTCTTTTCAACACACTCAATGTTAGCATTAGTGGTTCAATAGTTATCCAGTTTAATTTCTAAACCTAAACTATTTTCCTTTAAATTTTCTCCACCAAATTGATCCAATACAATAATTCAATCTGAATTTTATAAAATCCAATTTCCTTCTCACTTTCTCTGGTCGCCGCTTCCACACTCTTTCCTCCAAGATAACCATTTATTTTAATTCCGGGGTACCTCAAAAATGATGTCTTTTGCCTGGTTCACACTCTGCTTATGACTTCTCTGCTCCAGCACAAAACTTATTTTCCCAGAGTGTTCTTCGTCTTTGTGGTGGCCATTTTAGGACCACCACTGCAGCTTGCATTTGGGAGGGGTTGTCCCTGTTAAGGTGGGGAGTTGCAGCTCCTCCCAACACTTCAGGCAATTCCCCCCTTCTTCACCACCCCTACAGGGTGATTCTGGTCTCAATCGGGACACTCCAGCAAGTGAGCTCGGGCGAAACTGCGCACAATTGCGGATTCTGCTCCAACTCCAACAAAGAGCAAACCGAAAGCCCAAGAGGTGAAGTTTCTGATGAACTAATCAATAATGTTTATATTTCTTCAAAGATTCTTTTATTTTTCTTGTATATTTTAAAATCATTTTATTGGATCAAACAAATAAAAGAGCTGTCTACATACATAATATTATTAAACCAGTTTGCAAACTAACTTCTAGAATTCATTTGTTTAATTAAATATTTATAAGCCTCCACCCATGATTGCACTGCAGTTTTATACAGTTCAACCATTTATCAAGCAGGATATATATTTACATATATTTTTTCTTCAACTACATGTTATAATTATATAGAACTTTGATTTTAGAAAGTTATAAACACACAGGGAATCCAAATAAACAATTTAATTAATTAATTAATTTATTTCATGCCACCCATCTCACTATCAAGAGCAACTTATACATTTATTATAGGAATCCCTTCCATGGAATAATTCTGTTGCTTTGAATTCTAAAAAAACAGATAGGGTGACATTTTGAAGATTGAATACTAGAGGGAACTAGAAGAGACTAAATATTATAAATGAAGAACACTTCAATTATTACTACAGAATTGAAACAAAATACTTTAACATTGGACATTGAAAGATATTTGTGAACAGAAACTAATTTATAAGAATGTATAGGTAGATGCTATGGGAAGAGGAACATGTTTTATTGGATAAGACTGAAACTGTTTTGAATGGAGATTTAAAAATGATAGGCTATAAGAATGATATGGAAAAAGATGCTGCAATGGACAGACAAACATAACTGACTATCCTAAAAATGATATACAAATAACAAACTGAAAGAATGACCTGAATAATGTTTCTATATTGGAGTTACCAAAAAGAACAAAAACCAAGGTTTGAAGTATTTTTAAGAAGCAAAAACTAAAAAAAAATGAAAATAAAGTTTTGGGACATTATGTGAAAGGACTGAAAAACAAAGTTTTTTTATTAATATTTTATTGAGTTATAAAGTATTATAAAATAAAAATACAAAGTAAATAGAAAAGCATGGGAGGGAGGGGAAAAAGAAGTGATAAAAGATAAAAGAAAAAAGAAGCATTAGCTTCCAACTCTCTCTGTTTCAGTAAAATAAGGTATTAATATCAAATCACAACTCTTTTTCTTGTTCATAATAATATGAACAAGCCATTTCTATAGAGATCTATCTGTCTAATCAGTAAAACCCAAAATCAGAGTTTCATTTTTTCTACATCAAGCATGAAGTTCAGAAGTGGTCTCCATGTGGAAACAAAAGTACTTTTATTCTTTTCTTTAATCAAAGTGGTCAGTTTTGCGATTTCAGCCAACTCAATCAACTGCAACCATTTGTCCTTAGTAGGAATTTATTTAGTATTCAGTATTTATTTGATTTGTCAATCGCTTACAAGGTACAGGTATAAGAATAAATATAGTTTAGAATACATGAGATAGATATTTATAAGAAAAATAAAAGAAACAAAAGGACAGGGACGGTAGGCATGATTGGTGCACTTATGCATGCCACCTACAGGCCTCTTAGGAAGGGGGTGAAGTCAATAGTAGACAGTCTAAGGTTAAAGTTTTTGGGGTTTGGGGAAGAAACCACAGAGTCAGGTAGAGTATTCCAAACACTGACCACTCTGTTGCTGAAGTCGTATTTTCTGCAGCCAAGTTTGGTGCTGTTAACCTTGAGTTTGTATCTATTGTGTGCTCTTGTATTGTTATGATTAAAGCTGAAATATTCATTTGCAGGTAGGACATTGCAATGTATGATTTTATATACTGTATTTAGATCAGTCCGGTGGCAACGTAGTTCTAGGTTTTCTAGGTCTAGAGTTTCAAGTCTGGTGGCATAAGGTATTCTGCAATGAGTAGAGGAGCGGAGAACTGTTCTTGTGAAATATTTCTGGATTTTTTCAATTGTGTTAATATCAGATACATGATATGGGTTCCAGACTGATGAGCTGTATTCAAGTATAGGTCTAGCAAATGTTTTGTATGCTCTAGTTAGTAGTGTGATATTACCAGAGAAGAAGCTACGTAGGATTAGATTAACAACTCTTAATGCCTTTTTGGCTATGTAGTTACAGTGGGCTCTAGCACTTAGATCATTTGAGATGAGTACTCCAAGGTCCTTGACAAAGTTTGCATCCTCAACAAGGTCTTGACTATTTAGCTTGTATTTATTTTCTGATTTTTTTCTGCCAATATGTAAGATAGAGCATTTATTTGTTGAGATTTGAAGTTGCCATTTGTTTGACCATTCTGATACATAGTCAAGGTCTTTTTGAAGGGTGGCAGTATTGTCTGTGGTGTTGAATAGCTTTATATCATCAGCGAAAAGAACGCAGTTGCTCTTAATATGATCACAGAGGTCATTTATGTACAATATGAAGAGAGTTGGTCCTAAAACACTGCCTTGAGAGACACCACTGTTGACAGGTAAAGAATTTGATAGGATGCTCCCACTTTTGACCATTTGTTATCTGTTTGACAGGAATGCTTCTATCCAGTTATGTAGGTGTCCAGATATCCCATAAGGTTTTAGTTTTAGTAGTAGTTTGTTGTGTACCACTGAATCAAAGGCTTTACAGAAGTCTATTGCTTTGCCCTGATCGAGTTGTGTAGTCCATATTTTTTGCAGTGTAAGAGTTGCAGATTACAGGATAGTTTTTTTCTGAAACCAAATTGTTTATTAGAGATTAGGTTGTTTGTCTCTAAGTGGAGAATAATGGATTGGTTAATAATGATTGAATAATTATTAACTATAATTGAATAATTATAGTTGAATAATTATAATAATTGAATAATAATAATTATTATTATAATAAACTATAATTGAATAATTATAATAATTGGATAATTGAAGTGTCCTTCCATATTTGTGCATACAATAGTCTTGCTGCTGTCAATGTATACAATAACAAAATTACAAATTTTTTCTCCAGTTCTTTTTCCATTAAAACCAAATGTTTGTTCTGGTTTCATTTTTATATATTTATTTGTTTGTTTGTTTGTTTATTTATTTATTTATATTTATTTTTGTCAATTGGTAACAAGATAATAGGTATAAGTAAAAACATAGTTATGAATACATGGATACATATAAGAAAAATTAAAAAAATAAAAGAAACAACAGGACAAAAAATGAAAGAAACAATGGTAGGCACGTTAGTGCGCTTATGCATGCCCCCTACAGACCTCTTAGGAAAGCAGTGAGGTCAATAGTGCACAGTCTAAGGTTAAAGTTTTTGGGGTTTGGGGAAGAAACCACAGAGTCAGGTAGAGTATTCCAGACATTGACCACTCTGTTGCTGAAGTCATATTTCCTGCAATCAAGTTTGGTGCAATTAACCTTGAGTTTGTACCTGTTGTTTGCTCTTGTGTTGTTATGGTTGAAGCTGAAGTATTCATTGACAGGTAGGACATTGCAATGTATGATTTTATATACTTTATATACTTCATTTATCTTCATTTTCAAATTTTTCTGGACTAAAATATGAATCATAATCCAATTTTTTTGCTTTATCATATGTCCATAATCAATGATAAAAAGTCCCCACTTTATTTTTACACTTCCAACATTCATTTGATATATCTTTATACATGTTAGCTAACTTATCTGGTTTTAAATAACAATGATACATCATTTTATAGAAATTTTCTTTTAGATTATATTTTAATGTAAATTTTAAACCGTTCGTCCACATATTTATCCATTGTTCAAGTATCACATTATATCCAAAGTTCCCGACCCACTGAATCATACGCTTTACATTTTTATTTATTTATTTGTTTGTCAAACATATACAAGATAAAAAGTACAGGTATGAACGTAAGGAAAAACAAAAGGACTAAATACAGATAAATGGGGACAGTAAGACAGGGACAGTAGGCACGCTGGCGCTTATGGACACTCCCTTTAAGGACCTCTTAAGAATGGGGTGAGGTCCATAATAGATAGTTTGAGGTTGAATCTGGGAGGGTTTGAGGCTGTAACAACAGAATCAGGTAGGGCATTCCAGGCATTGACCACTCTGTTGCTGAAGTCATATTTTCTGCAATTGAGTTTGAAGCGATTTACCTTGAGTTTGTATCAATTGTTTGCCCATGTATTATTGTGGTTGAAGCTGAAGAAGTCATTGACGGGCAAGACATTGTAGCAGACAATTTTGTGTACTATGCTTAGATCGGACCTCAGACAGTGCAGTTCCAGATAGTCCAAACCCATAATTTCAAGCCTGGAGGCATAGGGAATTCTATTATGAGTAGAGGTCTGGAGTATTCCTCAAGAAATGTTCATTTTTCAATTTCAATTTCAATAACATTTTACAGATCTTAATAATAATATGTTCATCATTGCCACATAATGAAATTTCCAATTCATTTTTAACAAAGTCAAATCCATAACATTTTTCTATCCAGAATTGAAACTTTCTTTCAGTTGTTGATAAGTAAACCAATGGCAACCATAATCTTCTTGTTGTGTCCGTGAAATGATGCCAGGAATCGGTGACTTTAGTGCAAAGCTCTTTATTAAGAAGTTGGAACCGAACTGGCGAAAGGAAAAAAGCCCACGGTTTTTATTTCTTTCGCCGCCGCGGCCGTGGCCAATGGCACCGCTTTGAATCTCCCGCCATTCGAATGGACCAATCGCGGGAGATTCCTAGCGAGCCAATTGGCGTGGCTCGCCTGACCAATCGGAGAGCCCCGCGCTTTGGCCAATCAAAGCGCGGGGATCTCGAGTATGTTAATCAAGGACAGAACACCCCTCCCCTCTTGGTTCAGTCCTTATGTTGCGTAGTCACGTAGGTAGGCGGGGCTCCGTCTGGTCCTACTTGACCTGCGCAACTCAATTGTAGGCTGGATCCCGGCCGGTTCGGTCGGGATCTCTGCTGCTCCTGCTGCTGTCGTGGGAACCGGCTGATCGATTGGGCCGGTCCTTTCTCCGTAGCTCCCTCCTGGGCCTTCCGGGTTGGTTGAGCTGCGGGTTTTGCCGCTCCCGCTCGGTCTTTCCAGGTCGGTCGAGCTGGCCTGGCTGTTCCTTCCTGGCGAGGGGTCGTGATGGCTGCTTTCCGGTGAGTACTGCTGGTTTATTCTTCTTTGGTTTTGGTCCCCTGGGTATTCCCTCCCCCCTTGGTTTGTGTTGTGGGGATTGGTTTCGCCTGTTTGTGTGCCGGTGGTTTGTTGGTTGGTAGTCCTCGACCTTAGTTGGTCGATGTGGCATTTCCACGCTCGTCCGTCTGCTGTTTGTAGCCGGTACGAGTGTGGGCCTGTTGCTTGTGTGATGACGGCTGGAATCCATAGTGGGTCTCCTGTCAGGTTCTTTGCGTATACGGGGTCGCCGGGTGAAAAGGTTCGGTGTTTGCTGTTTGAGTCTGGGGGCCTCTCCGGATTATACGTGGGGTGTAACCTGCCGAGTGGGGACCTTAGTTTTCTGCCCATTAATAGTTTGGCTGGGCTTTTATTGGTTGTGGTATTTGGGGTTATGTGTTGGGTGAAGAGTAGTTTGTTGATTTTCTCCTGGATCTTCCCGTGGTTTATTTTCCGGATGGTCTTTTTAGTGAATTGGACCATCCATTCCGCCCTACCGTTCGCCGCCAGGTGCGCCGGTGCTGTCAGCGCGTGGCGGATGCCCCTTTCCACTAGGAATTTTTCGAATTCCAGCGAGGTGAACTGGGGCCCGTTGTCGGAGACGACGACGTCTGGGAGGCCGTGTGTTGCAAAGAGTTTGCAGAGTTCCTTGATCACGGCTTCCGTGGTTGTCGTCTTCATGTTGCTTACCTCCAGCCAGTTGGAGTAAGCGTCAACTGTTATGAGGAAGGTGTGTCCTTTTGTGGGCCCGGCGAAGTCTATATGGATCCTAGACCAAGGTCCCCTTGGGGTTTCCCACTCTAGGATGGGTGCTGTGGGTGGGCTTGGTCTAGTTTCCTGGCATCGTTGGCACTTAGCTACCCAGGCCTCTATTTGTTTGTCCCTCCCTGGCCACCAAGCGTAACTTCTGGCCAGGGCTTTAGTCCTAACGATGCCAGGGTGCCCCTCGTGTAGCAGTTCCAAAACCTTCCCCTGTAGCTTTTCCGGAATGACCACCCTATCCCCCCATAGTATGCACCCTTTTAATAATGAAAGTTCCGTTTGGTGGTTTCGGAACATTTTGACGGACTCGTCGTTGTCCCTTTCCGGCCACCCTTTCTCCACCCAATGCAGCACCCGTGCCAGACGTTTGTCTTTATTAGTCTCTCGGGCAATGTCTGACGCGGTTATGGGCAGGTTGGGTAGAGTCTCTATGCTGAGGGTGGTCGTCGTGGGTGCTGGGTCAGTGTCGGGTTCCGATAGCGGCGAGCGGCTTAAGGCATCTGCATGGGAGATCGTCTTACCCGGTCTGTGTATGAGTTCGTAGTTGTAGGCTGCCAGGAACTCGGACCACCTTGTCATTCGGGGAGACAGAATGTTCGGGGTGGCCCGGTTTCCTGCAAGGATTCCCAGCAGCGGCTTGTGATCCGTTATGATGGTGAAAGTCCGGCCGTAGAGGTATTCGTGGAATCGTTTTACAGCGGCAACGATAGCCAGAGCCTCTTTGTCCAGTTGGCTATAGTTCCGCTCTGGTTTGGTGAGGGTCCTTGAAAAGAATGCGATGTCGGGAAGGGTATGGCTGAAGACAGCGCCGACGCCGAAGGGTGATGCGTCGCATGTGACTGCCAGAGGTAGGGTCTCGTTGAATTGTATGAGGACGGCGTCGGAGGTGAGGAGGTCCTTCGTTCTTTGGAAGGCGGCTTGCTCGCGTTTCCCCCAAGTCCAGGTCGCCGCCTTGTCCAGGAGCCTATGCAAGGGCTCTGCCGCCATCGCCTTTTGGGGTAGGAAAACATTGTAAAAGTTCAGCAACCCCAAGAACGCTTGTAGCTCAGTCTTTGATTTGGGTGTGGGGGCTTCTTTGATGGCCTTGATTTTTTTGTTTGTGGGGTGAATGCCGTGACGGTCTAGGAGGTAGCCCAGGAATTCTACTCGTTCCGTGCATAGCTGGCATTTCTCCCTCTTGACTTTTAGTCCGGTCTCTTTGAATTTGGTTAGGACCTCCCTTAGTCGACCCTCTAGTTCGGCTTGGTTGGCTG
The DNA here is from genome assembly GCA_033807585.1 of Hydrophis major. Taxonomy (NCBI): domain Eukaryota; kingdom Metazoa; phylum Chordata; class Lepidosauria; order Squamata; family Elapidae; genus Hydrophis; species Hydrophis major. The sequence continues at coordinate 68,935,354 of CM066343.1, read as the reverse complement.
CCGACACTAGGACGTCGTCGAAGTAAGGTACCAACCCCTTGATACCTTGCAATAGTCTCTCCATTAGGCTTTGGAATATGCCCGTGCCACGCTGACTCCGAATTGGAGTCGGTTGCATTTGAATGCCCCCCGGTGGGTGACTATGGTCTGCGCTTCTGCCGTTTGCTCATCGACCGGCAACTGTTGGTATGCCTGGGCGAGGTCGAGCTTGGCGAAAACCTTGCCCCCTCCCAGTGAGTGCAGTAGGTGTTGCACTACTGGGACGGGATAGGCGCTTTGTTGCAGCGTGCCATTTAGGGTGGCCTTATAGTCTCCACAGATCCTCACCAACCCATCGGGCTTGATCGGGGTTGACTATGGGGGTCTCCCACCGGGCGTGGTCTATGGGTTGTAGAACTCCTTGTTTGACGAGCTTGTCAATTTGCTCGTCTATCTTGGGTTTCAGTGCGAATGGCACCCGCCTTGGTTTCAGGCGTTTTGGGGGGATGTTAGGGTCTAGGTCGAAAGATATAAGGGGCCCTCGGTACTTGCCTAGGTTTCCGTCGAAGACCTCTTGGAACTCCCGGGCCAGTTGCTGCTCCCAGCTGTCGTCGGTGATGTGGTCGACTCCCGTGAGTGCGATGTCGAGCGGGGCGAACCATTGCAGTCCCAGTAGGCTTGGGCGGTCGCGGTCGACGATTGTTAGGGGAAGTCATTCGGTGCGCCCCTTATACGTGATTTTGAAGTGTTTGGTTCCGACTACCGGGATGCGGTTTCCCTGGTAGTCCTTTACAATGAGTCTCTGGCTGTCTACGTTTCTCCTTTGGAGGGTAGGCACCAAGCGCTTTATTTCATGCCATGCAATCATGGAGAGGTAGGACCCGGAGTCCACCTCCATTTTGCATGGCTGGCCCTCGATGCCTACCTCCACATGGATCTTCCGGGCATCGTTGGTGATGGCGTGGCTGATGGTGACCGTCTGGTGGGTCTCCTCTCTCCGCCGGTTGTTGCTGCCTCGCGAGGATCGCCCATTCCGGTCCCATCGGCTGTCCGAGGGGCGATCTCTGGTCCGGGATGGTGTGCTTTCTCTCCTTTGGTCGTTCTGGTCCCATTGTGCCGGGCTGTGATTTTTCTTCAGGCGGCAGACACGGGCGATGTGTCCCTTCTTGTTGCAATGCCGGCAGATCGATTCGAAAAACCAGCATTCCGACCTGGGGTGGTCACCGCCGCAGCCAGCACAGTTGGTCCTCGACTTACGACCTCGCTGGTTCCGTGGGTCGCGGCCCATCTGGAGTTGATGGATGTCCTCCTCATCATCGGAAGTGCCCGATGCCGAGTGGAAATCGCCCTGATGGGTGGTCGTCTCGGGTTTGGGCTCGGTCGACCTCGCCGGGTTGTTGTTTCCGCTGCGGTCTGCGCATGCGGTCGGTGGAAGTTCGGGTTGCTTCGGCGGCTGCGGCTGCGGTTAGGGTGTCTGCTAGGCTGATGTAGCCCTTGGTCATCAGCTGGCTCTGGAGGACGGGGTCTCACAACCCGAGTACGATTCGGTCTCGCAGGGCGTCGTTTAGGTTATCGAACTCGCAGAGCCCCCCTGAACGCCGCAGCTCGGCGACGAAGTCGCTGAAGCTCTCACCCGACCTCTGGTCCCGCCGGTAGAACTCGTTGCGCCGGATCAGGATGGGTACCTCTGGAGCGTAGTGCCGCCGCAGTATGGGTTCGAGGACGTCCCAGTCCATCGCGGTCGCGTCGGCGGGTTTGGCCAGCGCCTTGGCCATCTGGAAGACCTCGGTCCCACAGTGGGTCAGGAAGACGGCGCGTTTCATTGGGCCGGTGGCGTCCTTCAGGCCGCTGCACTCGAGGTACATGCGGAATCGGTCGGAGAACGATTCCCAGTCCTCGGTGGCAGGGTTGAAGGGTGCGGGTGGTGCGATTTTCGCCATCTCGGTGGTTCATCTGGCTTCCGTCGGACACGTGGTTCGGTTCAGGGTCTGGATCCCATCCTCGTCGCCAGTGTTGTGTCCGCGAAATGATGCCAGGAGTCGGTGACTTTAGTGCAAAGCTCTTTATTAAGAAGTTGGAACCGAACTGGCGAAAGGAAAAAAGCCCGCAGTTTTTATTTCTTTCGCCGCGGCGGCCACGGCCAATGGCACCACTTTGAATTTCCCGCGATTCGAATGGACCAATCGCGGGAGATTCCTAGCGAGCCAATCGGCGCGGCTCGCCTGACCAATCAGAGAGCCCCGTGCTTTGGCCAATCAAAGCGCGGGGATCTCGAGTATGTTAATCAAGGACAGAACACTTCTAGTTCAAGTTCTTCCCTCAGCTTTAATATTGAGTCACCGGAATTGACAGATAAAATTTTACCCTATGTCAATCAATCTGATTTTGCCACCATTTCTTTTCTAAAAATGGCTTCCTGTGGTGACACCCAAAGGGGCAGTGCTGGGACCGGAGTTCCCCCTCTGGTCCATGCCTGCAGGGGGCACATTACCACACTCGGTTGGTTGTATATTGTATATTGCACAAGTCAAAAAGAGGGCTGTGAAAATATTTGCAGACCCCTCACATCCCAGACATAACTTTCAACTCTTACCCTCAAAATGACACTATAGAGCACTGCACACCAGAACAACTAGACATAAGGACAGTCTTTTTCCCAAACACCATCACTCTGCTAAATAAATCATTCCCTCAACACTGTCCAACTATTTACAAAGTCTGCACTACTATTACTATCAACCTTCTCATCACTCCTTATCACTCACCTCCTCCCACTTGTGATTGTAGGACTGTAACTTTGCCAATTGCATCATTATGATCTATATTGACTGTTTGCTAGTATGATTTGATTGCTTATTATAACCCATGACTGTTATGAAGTGCTGTACCTTATGATTCTTGACTATTGACGAATTTATCATTTTTTTATGTATACTGAGAGATTTGCACCAAGACAAATTCCCTGTGTGTCCAATCACACTTGGCCAATAAAGAATTCTAACTAACTGTAACTAACTATTGTGGAGCTGCCATGGTAACAGCTTCACAGTACTCCACAAGGGGGCTCCCTCTGGTAAGGGGAATTGGTTTTTACAAAAAAATAAGGGGGCTCCTTCTGGTAAGGGGCCCTCAGCTTCAAGCAAAGAGGGCAAGTTGTCAGGGGAGGTGCCTGCTAATGCGGATAATCACCTCCAAGGCTGTTCTGGTATGAAACTTAGACAAGAAACTCCCAAGGAGAGGAATAGAAGACTTGTGACACTGCTTGAGAGAGCTACTAGAACTTCAGAGACAGTAAAACAGAGTGAGGCCCGACTAAAGGATAAGAGAAATAGAGCTACTACATCTAGAGCTTCAGAGACATCATGAGTCCCAACTACAGGATAAGAGAGTTAGAGCTGCTACATTTAGACATTCAGAGACAGTACAACACCGTGAGGCCTGATTACGCTATAGGAGAGGTAGAGCTACAGCTTCCTTTATAATTTGTATACTCTACTTATACTTTTAAAACCCTGCAAATAAAGTTACTTTGATTTAATACTATAGATATTATTCATTCCTTTTCCTGTCTACTACAGGATTGGGTTTAATAAATACCTGGGCAACGCCGAGTTATCAGCTAGTATCTGAAATAAAAAAGCATCTTTGGTAAGATGCTTAAGGTAATATTCACCTTAATTACAGAAATTCTACCCAATAGTGATCAATGCAATTTATCCCATCTTTGTAAATCCTGTTCAATACCCCTCCAAAGACAGACATAGTTATTTTGAAACAGTTTTATATTTGTATTCATCAACATAACCCCTAAAATTTCACCTTTTTCTCAACCCTAAAAACCCGATTTTTTATTCAATATATCACTATCCTGAGAAGACATATTCTTGATCAGCATTGTTGTTTTCTGTTTATTTATTCTGAAACCTACCAAAGCCCCACTCATCCAGTTTCCTCATCAAGTATTCTACATTATTTTTTGGATCCTGTAAAAATATAACCAGATTATCAGCAAAGGCCCTCAATTTATAAATGTCTTTCTTAATATTTATACCCCTTATTTTAATATCTTGTCTAATACTCTATTCAGGACTTCCAAAACCAAGATAAACAGCAAAGAGGACAAAGGATATCCTTGTCTTGTAGCCTTTTGAATTTTGCATGAGTTAGTTAAGTAACCATTTATAACAATTTTTGCATTCTGTGACATGGTGGTCGCTATAACTCCTTGGATAAAATTCACTCCAAAGTCCATTTCTTCCAGCCCCTTTAAACATAAAGGCCCAATTTAGATTGTTGAAGGTCTTATCTGCATCTAAAAATATTAAGGCAGCCTGTTTCTTATTATGATATTGTAAGTATTCAATAATATTTAAGACAGCCCTCACATATAATTATATAAGTATAAATTCATGTTTATACCTATTATTTGTAAGTGATTGAAAAATCAAATAAATAAATAAAATAAATTATCTCTTGGCTGTCTTTTCAGCAAAAAGCCTACATACCTGTAGAGTCTTCTTTAGTCTTTCTGCCAGAATGGTGGTGAAGAGTTTGTAATCTTTATTTAATAATGAAATTGGTCTATAATTCTTTCTCTTTGTAAAACTTAATCCTCCTTTGGGAGCAGTACATTTTCGGCTTTTCACATCTGGGATATATTTTCCCCCTGTCATTCATTGTGTCCTTTAGTGGTTGAAGAAGAGCACTTATAGTATTGGCTCTGGGCCTGGAGCTTTGCCTGGCCTGGCCTCATTTTTTAAATAGCTTCTGGTATCTTTTTTTTTTAACAAAGTTTTTATTTTTTACAACAAACATATGAACAAAACATAAAAACATAAAACCCTCTTTCAATTATATACATACAGTTGGTTACAATCTTTTGTGCTATCCTTTTTTTACCAATACTGACAAGTTATATAAATTCTCACCTTATCGGTCTAGCTTGTGCTTGTATAATATCAATTATTAAACATTCATTTAACTATTTTACAAACATTTTATATGAGATATTCTAATTTTCATTATGATTTAATCTTATATATTCATCTGTGGGGTGGGGGCTCAAAAGACCACCGACGACTCGAAGGAAAACAGCTTTATTGGTTACACATCTGCAGATGCGGGTTCCTCCCTCAGCAGGCGGAAGGAACCCAGAGCATAGCATTTGCTCTATTCTTATACCCAAAGCTACTGCCCCATTATGCAATGGTTTGGTTTACAATCTACCTTTCAGAACACAGGTTACAATTCATTCCCTTATATGGCACATAGCACGCAGCAAGTACTTCCTTAACACAAGCGCATACATCCACATATCATTTGCTAAGTACATGATAGGTCAATAGTTCAATCGGTACTTCCCTATTTTAGAGACGTTCTGTTCAACATGAGGTTTGAGTCACAAAAATGGATACTTTAATCTAATACCTCTCACACATCCAATGGTTATATATTTTATATTGTATTCTTCATCAATCTATTAACTTTTATTGTAAAGGTTACTAATCTATTTCTTTACCATGTCTTTTTATTTAACCATTGATAAAATAAATCCCATTTCATATAAAATTGTTTATCTTCTTGTTCTCTAATTTCAAATGTTAATTTACTCATTTCGGCACAGTCCATGATTTTCTTAATAATTTCCTCCTGCATAGTGTTTTTTCATTTTTCCAATTCTTATAAATACAATTCTAGCTGCTATTAAAACATTTACAGTCAAACATTTACAATCAATTCTTTAAAATATATTTCTGGTATAATTCCCAATAAAAATATCTCAGGTTTAAAGTCATTTTTTCCAACTATGTGGATTATGGTCCAATATCTTTTTGCATCCGAGCATGTCTACCACATGTGGTAATATGAACCAGGTATCTGATGACATTTCCAACATTTATCCCATTTATTCTTGAACATCCTCGCAATTCTCCTGTAAAACATCTTATACAAATTTTCTTTATATGCAGTTGACATTGTCATTTTATAATTTTGAGATCACAATTTTTGCCATTTGTCAATCCCATATCCGAAATTTTTCCCCCACACAATCATTGTTTCTTTTACTTTTTCTTCCTCTAATTTAAACTCTAGCAAATGTCCATAAAGTTTTTTTTATTATTTTTTCATCAGTATCTGTCAACATTTTATCTAAATCAGTCAACTTATCATAGATACCTTCTGTTTTAACATCTTTATCAAATCTAGATTGTATTTACAAATATGAAAACCAATTCATTTTTACACCTTGTTCTTCCAATGCTTGCATAGATTTAAGTTCACCCTTTTCATTCAATATCTCACCATATCTGTTTGTTCCTTTTTATATATTATTGGATAGGAAAAAGCTTCAATAGTAGATAATTCCTTCAATAGTGGAATTTTTAAATAATATTGCTTTTTGATCTTCTCCCAGTTTAGAAACAATGCTTCTCGAACACAATGTCTTCTAAAATACCCTATAATTCTCTTATACCAGAGGAAAGCATGCCATCCTAACAGCAGGTCATGTCCTTCTAAATTCAAAAGTCTAGTATTCCTTAATGTTATCCACTCCTTTACCCACATCAGACTCATCACTTGGCAGTATAATTCCCAATTGGGCAATGCAAAACCTCCTCTTATTCTTGCATCTTGTAGCAATTTAAGTTTTATTCTCGCTTTCTTCCCCTGCCAAATGTATTTTAGCACTATTTTGTTTAAATCTTCAAAAAAATTCTTTCCCTAATCTGATTGGAATTGTCTGGAATAAGTATAAGATTTTAGGCAATACATTCATCTTAATTGTAGATATTCTCCCAATCAGTGATAATTGTAAATTTTCCCATTTTATCAAATCTGTCGCAATGTGTTTAAGTTTGAGATAATTGTCCTCCTTAAGTGTGCTACATCTTGGTGTTATGTGTATCCCTAAATACTTAACCTTGTTTGTGACCTGGATCCCAAAACTTCCTTTAATTCTTTCTTTCGTCTTACTAACATGTTCTTTGCTAAAATCTTTGTTTTATCTTTATTTATTTTCAAACCTGCTACTTTCCCATACTCTTCTATCTTTTCTATCAGTTTAGGTGCAGACTCCAATGGATCTTCTAATATAAATATCAGGTCATCTGCAAAAACTTGTAATTTATACTTCTTTTTTAATTTTCATTCCTTTTATTTCTTTTTCTTCTCTGATGTTCCTATTCAGCACTTCCAGTGTTAACACAAACAACAGAGGCAACAGTAGAAAGCCTTGTCTGGTCCCTTTTCTTATATCTATAAAGTCTGTTAACTCTCCATTTATCATAACCTTTGCAGTTTGTTTATGATATATCGTTTTTATAGCTTGAGTAAATTTTTTACCAAAGCCCATTTGGTCCAATTATAACAGCATAAAATGCCAATTCAAATTATCAAAGGCTTTTTGTGCATCTCTAAACATCAGAGCCATTTGTTTTTCAGGATGTGCCTCATAGTATTCCAGTGTATTCCAATTATTCCCATGTTATCTTTAATCTGTCTCTTCGGCAGAAATCCATTTTGATCAGGATGAATAAAATTGTTTAAGTATCTTTTCAGTCTTTCTGCTAGAATCTGAATTTAATGGTGATATTAGTCTGTAATTTTTAACTTGCTGTGGGTCTGTGTCCTCCTTTGGTACAAGTGTGATATATGCTTCTGACCATGTTTTGGGTATTATCTTCTTTGTCATAACTTCATTCATAACTTCTAATAAGTGAAGATTCAATGTTTCCTGAAATGTCTTATAAAATTCCACTGGCAAACTGTCCTGGTGCTTTCCCAGTGTTTTGCTTTTTTAAAGCTCCTGTTAATTCCATCATTGTTATATTACTTTCTAACATTGTTTCAATATCTTTGAGTATCTGGGGCAAATTTGCTTCCTGTAAGTATTGTTGAATTCTTTCTTCCTGAACATTCTCTTGATGGTACAGTTCTCCATAGTAATCCTGAATATTTTTTTTCTTCTCCACATTTCCATAGCATACATGTCCTTGTTCATTTATCAATTGATTTATTCCTCTCGAGTCTCTTTCCTTTCTCAATTTATATGCTAGCCATCTGCCTGGTTTGTTTGCATCTTCAAAATAGTTCTGCTTAGCACTTTTAATTTTTTGTGCTATTTCTTCTTTTTCCATTAGCCCCATTTTATTTTTTGTGCTATTTCTTCTTTTTCCATTAGCCCCATTTTATGCTTAGTTATGTCCATTTTAATTTACATGTCCTTTGTTTGTGGAAATTTCTGTAGTTTTTTTGCAACTTCTTGTAGTCATCTTCCAATATTTTAAAGATTTTTTTCTGTTTTATATTTCTTTTCCTTGTAGTCTATTATCAAGCCTCTTGTATAAGCCTTCATCATGTCCCAGAGGTTCTGTAATGATGTATCCTCTTTTGTATTTTCTTTAAAGAAAAAAGTCAATTCTCTCTCAATTTTCTTTTTAAAGTCTTTTTCCTTTAATATCATATTATTTAAAGTCCATCTAGATACCCTTTTTTGTCCTTTCCATTCAAATGTTATTGGATTATGATCTGCCCAGATACTTGCTTCTATTTCAATGCCTTGTATGTTAGAAAGCAATTCTGTTGACATCCATATCATATCTATTCTAGACCATGATTCATATCTATTTGAATAAAAGGTATATTGTTTATTTTCTGCATTTCTCTCTCTCCATGCATCTTTTAAGTTTATCTCATCTACCATTTGAAATAAGGATTTTGGCAATGTCTTTTTTGCTTTCTTTGCAGTTTTTTGTGTTTTATAGTCCAATTTGTCATTTATTATTCCATTAAAATCTCCCATCAGACAGATATTAGCATTGTCCAGTTCAATTATTTTCTTATGTACTTTCCTGTAAAAATCTTCTTGATTATCATTTGGGACATAAATTGCTATTAAAATTATCTTTAGATTATTGTCCATTATCTCCACCATCAAAATCCTTCCCTCATCATCTGTATATATTTGTTCCGCAGGGATTGTATCTCTAATGTATAGCACCACTCATCTCTTTTTACCGTGTGTCAATGCTGTAAATAATTTCCCTAATTTTTTTCCCCTTCCCTAATCATGTTGGTTTTTAATATGTACTTCTTGTAGGCAGATTATATCAAATTTTAATTTCTCTAACTTATGAAATACTTTTCTTCTTTTAATAGCTGAATTAAGCCCATTTATATTAATTGTAATCAGGTTTTTTTTTTTGGTAAAAGTTTTATTGATGTTAACGACAAACAAAAACACACAAAACATAAAACATAACATAAAAAATCATCATTCTTCATAAATTTACAGTGTATCGGTTGGTTTACCACTCCTTTCTGTGCATTCATTTCACAGTCATCAAAACAATTACATTACATAATAACTCACATTATCAATCATCAGTTAAGTATCCTAATATCATTATTAAACAATCATTTGACTATAATTTTACTAATTCATACTTAAGCGAGATAACTATAATTGAATTAAATTATTTTATAACAGATCATAGAATCATACCAAATCTATCTTAATAAAATATTCTAAAAATATTATCAAAACCAAGAAAAATTATCTATTCGTTATTTCCTAGATTTCTAAATATTCTATTGTTATATTGTATTATCTAACCATTGATAAAAGAGATCCCAAATTTCATAAAATTGTTTATCTTCTTGTTCTCTAATTTCAAATGTCAATCTACTCATTTCAGCACATTCCAATATTTTCTTAATAATTTCTTCCTCTAATGGTATTTTTTCACTCTTCCAATGTTTAGCAAATACAATCCTAGCCGCTGTTAATACATTTACAATCAAATACTTTAAGTTTTTATTATATATATCAGGTAAGATTCCCAATAAAAAAATCTCTGGTTTCAAATCTATGTATTTCTTTGTCATTTTTTCCAGCCATATGCGAATTCTAGTCCAGTATTTCCTGGCCTCCTCACAAGTCCACCACATATGGTAATATGAGCCAGGTATCTGATGACATTTCCAGCACTTTTCAGATTTATTCTTGAACATTCTTGCTATTCTCATTGGGGGAAAGTGCCACCTGTAAAACATCTTATACAAATTTTCTTTATATGCTGTTGACATTGTCATTTTATAATTTTGTGACCACAATTTTTGCCATTTCTCTAAATCAATCCCATATCCAAAATTCTTCCCCCAAGAAATCATTGTTTCTTTAACTTGTTCTTCCTCTAATTTAATTTCCAACAAATAACTATATAGTTTTTAAATCACTTTTTCATCAGTACCTGTCAAAATCCTATCTAAATCAGTCAATTTATCATAAAATCCTTCTATTTTAGAATCTTTAAGATACCTTGCATGTATTTGCGCATATGAAAACCAATTCATCTTTATACCTTGTTCTTCTAAATTTTGCATCATTTTAAGTTCACCCTTTTCATCCAGTATTTCCCCATATCTAACTGTTTGTTCCTTCTTATAAGTTATAGGATACGAAAAAGCTTCAATAGTTGATAACCAAACTGGGATTTTCAAATAACCTTGTTTCTTAATTTTCTCCCAATTCAACCATAACGATTCCCGTATATAATGCCTTCTAAAATAACCCTGTGATTTAGTTCCCTTATACCATAAAAAAGCATGCCAACCCAATAATAAATCATGACCTTCTAATGTCAACAATCTAGTCTTTCTTAATGTTATCCATTCTTTAACCCACATTAAGTTTGCAGCTTGATAATACAACTCCCAATTAGGAAGGCCAAATCCTCCAATTCTAGCATCCTATAAAAGTTTTAATTTTATTCTCGCTTTCTTGCCTTGCCATATATACTTCAACACAATTTTATTTGATTCTTCAAAGTAATCCTTACCTAACCTAATTGGTATTGTTTGAAACAAATATAAAATTCTGGGTAAAATATTCATCTTAATTGTTGAAATTCTACCTATCAATGACAATTGTAGGTTTTCCCATTTTTTCAGATTGGATGCTATCTGCTGCTTAAGTTTAATATAGTTATTCTCTTTCAGTGTAGTACATCTTGACGTCAGATATATCCCCAAATATTTAACTTTGTTCGTAACCTGAATTTTCAATAAATCTGCCAGCTCTTCTCTTTTTCTTAATAACATGTTCTTTGTCAGAATCTTTGTCTTGTCTTTATTTATTTTCAAACCAGCCATCTCACCATACATCTCTATCTTTTCCAATAGTTTTAAAGCTGTCTCTAAAGGGTCTTCCAAAATAAAGACCAAATCATCCGCAAAGGCTTGCAATTTAAATTCCTCCTTTTTGACTTTCATTCCTTTTATGTTTATATCCTCTCTAATATTTCTATTTAACACTTCCAAGGTCAATACAAATAACAAAGGAGATAATGGGCATCCTTGTCTTGTACCTTTTTTTAATATTGATAGAGTCTGTGAATTCTCCATCTATCATTACTTTTGCCGTTTGCTTATAATATACGGCTTCTATTGCTTGAATAAATTTTCTAGCAAAGCCCATCTGTTCCAATAGTAATAACATAAATCTCCAATTCACATTATCAAATGCCTTTTGGGCATCTAAGAATATCAAAGCCATTTGTTTTTCAGGGTGCGCCTCGTAATATTCCAATGTGTCCAGGATTACCCTCATATTGTCTTTAATCTGTCTCTTGGTAATTAAGCCCATTTACATTAATTGTAATCAGTTTTTTATCATCCATTTTAGACTTTATAAGAAGGATTTGTTGCTCTAGTAGATCTTGGTTCTCGTTACTCTCTGGGTACACCACCTATGGCTCCTTCTTCTTTTTCAATTACTGCTATACATTTCTCTTGAAATTCAATTAATGACTCTTCTTTTCTTGTATCTTCCTCCCTTCCTCTAAAATATTCCAGATAGAATAACTCAGCTTTTTCAACTGTATCAATTCTGTGTCTTTGTTCCTGCCAGGTAAACATGAGACCTTCGGGTATCAGCCATCTGTAATTTGTTCCTCTCTTAAGTAACTCTTTGGTCAAAAATAAATATTCTCTTCTTATCTCTCTCACTCTTCTAGGTACCTGTTTCAGTACCACTATTTCTTTATCTTTGTACTTCAGTGCTTTTTCTCTTGCCACCTGAAGTATTTGTGATTTAATTATTTTCTTAGTAAACCTGATATGAATTTCTCTTGGCAGTTTATTTCTCATCGCATATCTTGTATAGACACGAAAAACCTCATCCATTCCATCCATCATCTTCTCTTTAGTTACCTTTAATGCTTCTGCCAGGATTTCTGTCATTATTTCAGCAAGGTTTTCACCCTTTTCTTCTTCTATATTTTGAAATCTAAGATAGAATTCTGATCTATCAATTTCCCATCCCAATGATTGCAGAGATCTGCCCTTATATCTTTCCACTTCACTCAATCCGGTATCCATATCTCCAATCTTCTTATCTCTTTGTACATCTTGTTCTTCAATTTTCTTAATTCTGTCATCATATTGTATCATCATCTGTTGAATATTTTCAATTTTCTCATCTCTCTTTTTGTTCTTTGCTCAATATTCTCCGTTCTCTTTTCAATATTATCTGTTTTTACTTGTATCTTTTGAATTCCTTGCATAATCATCTGCAGTGTCACTTCTTTCTCCTTCTCTTCTGGTAACATCACCTGTATTGATCATTGTCCTCCAGATGGTGAGGAAGAAGAAGTTGGGATTGAAGAAGCTGAGACTGGTATCTTTCTTCTCATCTTAGAGTACTTAATAGAAAAATTGAGAGCAGTCAATTGCCACAAAAAAATAAAAATAAAAAGGGAAGGGAAAAAAAATATCCAGACACTTGAATACCTTAATCCAGTTGGTTCTAATTATGTAGGAAAAAAGGAAAAGAAGAAAAAAATATAAAATGGAAAAAGGATGAAAAAATGAAAAAAAATAGATTTTTTTAAAAAAAAGACAGAAATCTGTATATTCCCTTTGCTAAAAAGATAAAACAAAAGGAGGAGGGAGGGGGGAAAAGTCTTATTCTTGCATCAAGGGACTCAAGTCCAAATATAAAAATCCAACTGGGGGAGAATAGAAAAAAAAGAAAAGAGAAAATGCAATTCTGTCAATAAGCAAAGCACTGCCACTATATATTCAAGGCTCTTTACTAAATCAAAAAACAAAAATTTCCAGTTCTCTTTTCAAGGTCACTTCAATCTTCTTTCTTCAATTTCAAATCCAGACTCCAGCTATCACTAGTTCCACAGAAGAGCACCTGCAAACAATCTACATGCTCTTCCCACTATCTTTTCAATGAAAAGCATAGAGTCCTTGAATGTAATACCAAATGTATCAATAAGAAAGAAAGGAAACCAATCTATCCAAGCCTCCAGGTGGTAGCGCTACTTATTTCCCTTTCCTTTCCCTTCCCCTCTAATGTTAAAACCAGGAATAGAAAAAATAAAAAGAATCTAAAATTATTAAAGAGAAAAAACAAGAGAAAAAACTTTTCCAAAGAGTTATTTTGAAAGGAAAAAATAAAAATTCAAAAGGAAAGACCAGTCCAGCCTAAAACTTGAAAAGTTTTTAACAAAATCCAAAGTTCCAATAAAAAGAAAGAAAAAACCTTCAGGTTTAATTTGTGCTTAATCTCGCCGCTTAAGCACTTTTATCTTCACTTTTAAATTTAATTTTTAGTCCTTTAGGGTGTTCTCTCCAGAAAAAAAATAAGTAGAAAATTATCTCAAACTGACACACTTTCTTTCCAGCTTTCTTCCGTTCTGGAGCTGTCCCAGCTTCAGCAGCTTTAAATGGCTGCCTCTCCACCACAGGGAAAAAAAGGGCTTCTCATGGATCTATGAGGGACTTTGCGATGTCCCTGGGATCAACAGGATGTACCCTCCTCAATCACCATCTCTACGGGTTGGTTTAGGTCCATTGGGACCGTCCTGCAATGGAGATATCAGCAGCGATCTTAAAGATCGCATGCTGTACCACCGCAACGCCAGCTCCGCCCTTCTGGTATCTTGAAAGCTATTGGATTGTTCACAAATTGTCTCTGGGTTTGTGATAGTTTAGATAACTATTGTCTTAAAAGATATTCATCTCTTTTTAACATATTGATCTCATGTCTTTTATACAAATTTGAATAAAAGTTATGAAAGAACTTTTTAATGAATTCATTATTATTATATTATTGCCTTCACAAATTTTTCCAATCATTGTCTTTTTTCTTTCTTTTCTTAATTTATATGCCAACCATCTTCCTGGTTTATTTGCAAATTTAAAATGTCTTTGTTTTGTGTTGTTCAATTTTGTTTCTATTTCCTATATAGTTAACATAGATAATAGTTGCCATAACAATTTAATATGATATAAAATTTTAGGAACTATAGATGTCTTTTGCAGCTGAATTTCTTTCTGTCTAATTTTGTCCAATATATTTTGCATCTTTTCCTATGATTTTTTTCCTTCTCTAAGCGATTATACTATATAAAATAGCCTCTCATAACCACTTTACTAGCATGCCATACTGTCGTTAAGCTTGTCCCTTTACCCAAATTATTCTGAAAGTATTCCTGCAGTTTCTTTTTACAGTCTTTTACAATCTTTTCCTTTTGTAAAATAGTTTCATTTAATTTCCATCTGAAAGTCAATCTCTTTCCTCTTAAAGCCAAAAGCACAGGATTATGATCAGAGAAAGATTTAGGCAGAATATCCACTTTCTCTATGGAATTCAACCTAAACCTTTGCTCATGGTAAGTATCATCCCTTCCAGTTTATCCCAACAGAATAAAATTTCCCTCTTCTTTAGGATATCAGTAAGGAAAGCATAAGCTTTTCTTTTTTCAAAATTCTGACCAGAATTCCCTTCAGAATAATAATATCTATATTTTCCATTTTCAGCCTGCTTTTGAAATGGCAATCCAAAATCTGATCCCTTGTTATTCTTCTTGTAAAATGAACTAGAATATCCCTTGGTAACTTTCTCTTAGTGGCAAATCTGGAGTTTATTCTGTATCTCTTATCAAGATCAAATTCTATTTATTTTTCCTCTTTATTAATTAACTGGCCTTTACCATTTTTAATCTGATATCTTCATGTAGCTGTTTAGGTATTCCATGATATCTTAATTGAAATTCTTTAATTTGAGCTTCCAGAGTTATCTCATCTGGTTCAGCGTCACATAAAGTGTTTGTCTCCTCCATTCCATGCTCCATACAATCTATTCTAGCTTTCATCTGTTTCATGTCTCCTTTCAGACATTTTATTTTTCCTGAAGTTCCCTTGTGAGCAAATCAGTCTTGGTTTCCAGGTTTAATCCAATATTTTGGATATGTTCTTGCATGTTTAATATGTACTCATCCATAAATGGCTTTAAAAGTTCTATATCTCATGATAGTAATTCTAATTTCTCTGTATTCTCTGTGTTCTTTGTCTTCCTCCTTGTCGCCACATTTTTAGGTTAATTTTTTTAAGTAAGATTTCAAAATTGTAAGTTACAGAATTATAGGCTTGAAACTTATATTTCACTGGATTTAACACGACTAAGAGTGTTCTTAAGAAGAGTCAGCAAATATTATAATCTTTTGGGTGCCTCTTGTGATGAATCAACACTATTATATGAAAGGGTCTCACAGAAGAAAAGAAAAAATCCAGAGCTTTACAGCATAAGACCACAAATGATCAATAGAATAGAATAGAATAGAACAGAATAGAACAGAATAGAACAGAATTCTTTAATGGCCAAGTGTGATAGGGCACACAAGAAATTTGTCTTGTTGCAAATGCTTTCAGAGTACATAAAAGAAAAGATACATTTGTCAAGAGTCAAGAATCACCAGGTACCACAATAATAGTCATAGGGTATAATAAGTAATCAAATCATACTAGGAAACAGTCAATATAAATCGTAAGGATACAACTTGCAAAGTTACAGTCATGCAGTCACAAGTGGGTGGGGATGGGCGATAAGGAGTGATGAGAAGATTAATAGAATAGGAATGCAAACTTTGTAAATAGTTGGACAGTGTTGAGGGAATTATTTGTTTAGCCGAGTGATAGCGTTCGGGAAAAAAATGTCCATGTGTCTAGTTGTTCTGATGTGTGCAGTGCTCTATAGCGTCATTTTGAGGGTAAGAGTTGAAACAGTTTATGTCCGGGATGTGAGGGGTCTGTAAATACTTTCACAGCCCTCTTTTTGACTCGTGCAGTATACAGGTCCTTGATTGAAGGCAGATCGGTATTATTGTTTTTTCTGCAGAATTACTCTCTGGAGTCTGTGTCTGTCATTGGGTTGCAGAATCAAACCAGACAGTTATAGAGATGCAGATGACAGACTCAGTAATTCCTCAATAGAACTGTATCAGCAGCTCCTTGGTGTCAGATCCATGTATCTCTCATTTCTTCAGTGGAAGAAGAGAAGGGGGAGAGACTGATAAATAAATCCTTTCTTGATGTAACTTGAATACATTCAATCTTATATCAAATTTGTATAACCCACACATGATACAATGGAGAGAGGAATCCCAGATGGCCGGAACCTAACATATCTGAGCAGCACAGCCAGAAGATGAGAAGACCATAAAAATTCCAGTGAGATTTATGTTTGGGAAACTGTGAAAAAGATCATAACTTCAGAAGGGGTGGGGGTGGAATAAACATACTGGCTTTTGTTTCACAAAATACACATTGAGAGAAGGGGAGGGGTTCTAAACTCCCTTATCTATCTCTGCATGCCTGGGAGACCTTAGAGGCTGCTTTTAACCCCTATATGAATTGTCTCATCTCAATAAAGGATTCATTTTTGATATGTTTTGATACATTTCCAGAAGTTCATTCCAGTTGATTGAATGGGAAAAGTTCACAAAGCAGCATCTAAGAGTTTTGTGAGGACTGCACAGAGTAGCTTGATGTGTTCTTCCATTGTTTCCATGTAGATTAAAATATCATCAAGACACACTCTTTTATATAAAAATTCATGAAGGGTTTCATTGATCAATTGCATAAACACAGCAGGCGCTCCTTGCAGTCCAAAGGGGAACACTTTAAATTGTAACATCTCAATGGTGTGTTAAAAGCCATCATCCCCTTCCTTTATTCTGATGCGGTAATATGCCTCTCGTAGGTCTAACTTTGAAAAAAAAAATCCTTTTGAGAGGTGGGCTAACATGTCCTTCATGAGGGGGAGTGGATACATATTCTCTATGCAAATTGCGTTCAATTTTTTGTAATTAATGCATAAGAGTGCTGAGCCATCTTTCTTTTCACAGAATAACACTGGGGCAGCTATTTTTGGTTGGGAGGGTTCAATGAAACCTCTTTTAAAATTTTTATCGATAAATGCTCTGAGTTCTTTCAGTTCTCTGGGAGACATGCAGTACATTGGTGATTTTGGGAGTTTAGCCCCTGGTAAGATTTTGATTTTGCGCAGTCTGTGGCACAATGGGGTGGGAGTTCATTACAAGCTTCCTTGCTAAATACTTGGGCCAGATCCCGGTACTCATTGCAGATGTTAATGGGTTCAGCCGACTGGTCATGGCTGACTCTCTGTTCTCTGTTCTTTTATTTATCCTTTCCTCTGAGCTATTTGCAAATACTATGTCTCTCTGAAATTGCATGGTTCCTCTCCTCCAATTTATTTTTGGATTCTATTTCTGCGGCCATGTGAGACCTAGGACTAGCGGCTCTTCCATTCCTCGGGCTACAGTGAATGTGAGCATCTCACTATGGTTCCCTAATATTATTTTCAATGGTTCTGTGGTAAACCTGGCTGGCTCCCCCCCCCCCATAGTTTCATCTAATTAGCAGAAAACAATGGGATTTTCCATTTCTTTCAGTTGGACCCCCAATTTCTCTGCAAGGGAGGGATATATTAGGCATTGGGTGCATCCCGAATCCAGTAACGCTGCAACTTTCTCCCCCTTCCCTCAGCTGGGGATAAACAATCTTAGGAGTAGAGTGATTGGTTCAATTGGGTTGCTTACCAGCGGGTCATCACCCAGATTGCTTTTGGACTGGCTCAGGTCTCCTCGGAGCATTGGGGGTTCTTCCTCTGGATTGGGGGGGATCGGAATCCCACAGCTACTCAGCCTCTCAGACCAGTCTCCTTTCCTCAAGGGCTGGATGCTCCAGGTTTCCCCCCAATGGGTGGTCTGGCTTTCTGGCAGAGGTTTTCGAATGGCATTCTGATGCGCGGTGTCCCTCCTTTCCACACTTAAAGCAACCAGACGTTCTTGGAGTCACGGTGGCTTAGGTTTCCCTGGGGTAGGGATCTTTTCCAAAACTTGCCACTGTGGTACTGGTTACGAGTCATGTCTATCTCTGCCTCTTCTGCCATCATGTACCATTCATGCAGGAGATTTGGGGCCCCACAGGCCAGGCAGGCAGCTATAGGTCATCATTTAGTCCATCTTTGAACCAACAGACTAGGATATCCTCTGGCCAGTCAACTTGCCAAGCCAGGTCACAAAATTCCTCCGTGTATTCAGCTACTGGGCAACAGCCTTGCTTTATGATTCTGATGTGGTCTCAGATTTTTTTATCTCTGAGAGGGTCTTCAAAGCGGTGGCATAGGGCCATCATGAAGAGGTCGAGGTTCCTTAATTCTGGGGTGTTGATGTTGTGGAGCATCACCATCCATCTGGCTGCTGCCCCTTCAAGGGCCAGGGTGATGACTCGTACTCGGGATCCCTGGGTTGGGAAATTTTACCCATATTCTTGCATGTAGATGAGGACTTGTGCCAGGAAAAATCCCAGTTTCTGAGGGTCCCCATCAAATTTTACTCCCAGGATGGGACCTTCCTCTGCAATTGTATGTCTCTGGGTTGTCCAGGGTTAATCCCCTGTTCTGGGACATTTAGGGGTCAGGTACCTGGTATGGCTGCTGGTTTTTCAGCTTGTCCTGCTGCCCAATCATTCTCAGCTGAATCCAGGCTGACGGCTTGGGTTTTCTCATTTTTTAGTTCCCTCACTCTCCTGCATTGGTGTCCTGGTGCATCCCTCACCTCAAGGTTTTTCAGGGCTTCCCTAATGAGGTGATTTATGTACCGTCTCAGTCGGCCGTTGGCTACTCATCTCATTCTTCCTGATCTGATAGGGCCTTCAGCTCAAATTTCCATCTGGGTTTATGATTGCCCTGGGTGAGGGTTACTCCCCTGGTTCTTCTGTTCCAGCTGTCTTTCTTTCCTATGCCTATAGACTATGCCCCACCAGGGCTTTGTGGTGGTTTCGTAGGCAGCTTTGCTATCTTTGATAGGGTGCACCAAGTCAGTATCTGGCTGGGTAACTGTCAATGTTTCTCCCCAGCATTCGGCTTCCCCTTGGTCCTTGCTGTACTCAGACATTTTCCTTTCTTGTAGGGTTCCCTCGGTAGAGTGAAGATTTTTCTTTAAAAAAATTTTTTTTCCCCTCTCCCGGCTGACCTCTACTGCAGACGCTGCTTTATGTCAGGCTACATAACTTTTCCCATTCAATCAGCTAGAATGAACTTCTGGAAACATCTCAAAATGTATCAAAAAGGAATCATTTATTGAGATGAATCTTTTATTGAATCCTTTATTGAGATGGTCTGGAAGCCCTGAGAAATCCATGGAAACTCTCCAAAAAACAAGCAAGGTGGGCTCAATACTTTAAATGATATAATTTCATTCTCAAATATTTTCCTGGGAGAAAGAACTTCTTTCCATGTATCTATCATTTCTTCAGTGGAAAAAGAAAAGGGGGGGGGGGACTGATAAAGAAATCCTTTCTTGATGTAACTTGAATACATTCAATCATATATCAAATTTGTATAATGCACACATGATATATTGGAGAGAGGAATCCCAGATGGCCAAACCTAACACATCTATGCGGCACAGCCAGGAGTCAGTGAGGTGTATGCTTGGGAAACTGTGAAAAAGATAGTTCCTTCAGAAGGGGTGGGCGTGGAATAAACATACTGGCTTTTGTTTCACAAAATACACACTGAGAGAAGGGGAGGGGTTCTAAACTCCTTTATCTATATCTGCATGCCTGAGAGACCTTAGATGCTGCTTTTAACCCCTACATGAATTGTCTCATCCCAATATAAAGGATTCCTTTTTGATACATTTTGATACGTTTCCAGAAGTTCATTCTAGTTGATTGAATGGGAAAAGTTCTGTAGCCTGACACTTGGGCAGTTTGAGCTTTTTGAGTTGGCGCAGAAAGAACATTCTTTGTTGTGTTTTTGATGTTAGGTGTCCATTTTAGGTCTTGTGATATGATAGAACCTAGAAATGTGAAGGTCTCTACTTTTAATATTGTATTGTCTGGTATTGTATATGGTGGCAGTATGGGAAGCTTTCTCCTAAAGTCTACCACCATTTCTATGGTTTTGAGTGTGTTCAGTTCCCAATTGTTCCGATCACACCATGAGATAAGTTGTACAATCTGTATGTGGATTTGTCGTTGTCTCAAATGAGATTAATCACTGCTGTATCCTCTGCAAACTTCATATTTTAACAGATGGATCATTTGAGATGTAGTCATTGGTATATAGGGAAAAGAGAAATGGAGGAAGAACAGCCTTGGAGAGGCCCTGTGCTAATTGTACAGGTATCAGAGGTGATCAGGGGTGGGATTCTATCGGTTCCATCTGGTTCTATAGAACTGGTGGTTATGAGTCTGCACAGTTTGGAGAACCGGTAAATCGCGCCAGCCTGGCCCACCCATTCACCCTGTCCAGTCATTCCTCATCTTGTCGACCATTGCTAACCTGTCTTTGCCTGCCATTGCTGTCTGCCTTCCCCCGCTGACCTGATCTCCCTGGGTGAGTGAGCCTACAAGCAAGCCCTACCCTGGTCAAGTCGACTCCCGGGCTTACCTGGCTTGCTTCACCATGACCTAGCTAGTTAGCTGGCATGATTTACCAGTTCTCCAAACTGCGCAGACTCATAACCACCAGTTCTATATAACCAGATGGAACTGCATGGATTTGTCCAGGCTGTCTGGGAAGGAAGGAAAGATCTCCTTGGGAGGAGGGAGTGATCTCCCCTTTCCCCCAGCCCGGGAGATGCCATGTGGCTATGTCCAGGCTGGCTGGGGAGGAGGGAAAGGTCTCCTCAGAAGGAGGAAATGATCTCCCCTTTTCCATGGCCAGGGAGAAGCCATGCAGCTGTGTCTGGGCTGTCTACTCAGGAGGAGGGATTGATCTCCTTCTTCCCCTGGTGCTGCCATGGCTGGATCTGGCCAACAAAACTCTCCACTGCCGGGGAGTTCTGGGACTCTCTGAAAGAGCATTCCCATCAGCGAGAGAGGCTCTGTAGCCCCTCTCACCAATGAAAACAGCTGGAGCATGCGACCACTACCACCCCTCCCCTAGGTATGGAGAGCTCCAGATTGGGACTCGGCACACAGGGCATTGCTGGAACTGAGGAGGCTGGCCTTCCCCTCTGCCACCAGCTGCTGGAGGAGGAAGGTTAGGCAAGGTAAAGCCAAACTGCTACCCAGGCAAGAGCTGCCAGTGGGGATGGGCGAGGCTGCAGGGCGAACCTGGCTGGAAGTAATTTGTAAATTTTCCCAAAAGAGGGAGGGGAATAAGCTCCACAGCTGTCCAGGATGATTTTATAACAAGAGAAGACCTGGGTACATTTTTATTAGACAGCCTTTCCTAACAAGACTGATTTTTTGCTTGTATCACTATTGGTCTCAATGAGCAACTCATCTGCCTTTTTGATGCTATGCAGTTAATCATGCATTTCTTAAATAGTTTGTTAAGTCCCCATCTTTTCTGAGAGCAAGATAATTATATTTATGAATTGCTAATATCATCCTCCTAATTCCCTTTGGAACACTTTCCATTTTGACAACTTAGGAAGGAAGTATTGTCTTTTGGGTTTACCTGAATTAAATGCATGTGTAGGCATCAGGGGAGGGTTAATTTGAAAAGAGCAGTAAAAGAGAAGTACGTAACAGAAACGAAAGGAAACATTGAGAAGTGTTGAGGAGTTGAGGAGTGTGAGTGTGAGTCAAGGAATTCCAGACCAGAAAGATTGTTTTGTATTCTAGTTAAATTAGAAATGGTTCTTTGTGAAGGATCTGTGAAAATTTTGGAATATTGCAATAAGGCCAAAGGGGAAAAAAAAATAAAGCAGAAAGATTTAATCAAAGGAGAAGAGAAAGAATGTTAAGACATCCACTAACTGCTTTGAAAATACCTTTCAAATGTGTTTTCAATTGTAGGACTGGAAATATTTGCTTGACTGTATGCTTTAATATTCAAAAATAATAATCTTTATCAGTATAAACAGAGATGTATTCTTCAAGCTTTAATGAATTTTGCAAAAATCATTGTAATAAACTGAATACCACTGTAGAACAATTTAAATATTTAATGGAGAGTAAAGTAAGATTTTACACAGGCAAGAAAAAAATATATAGAATATATATAGTGCCTGGCTCAACTGGAAGTAACTGTGAGGTGGAAACTTATCAAAACAGATTCAAGCTAGAAACAAGAAGAAATTTCCTGACAGTGAGAACAATTAATCAGAGAAGTGGGATGCCTTCAGAAATTGTGGGTATGCCATCACTGGAGGTTTTTAGGAAGAAATTTGTCCATAGTAGTATAGAGTCTCATGCTTCAGCAGGGGTTGGACTAGAAAACCACCAAGGTCTCTTCCAACTCTGTTATTCTTTATAAATTTTTCCACTCAGTCTTTCCAAGAGAATGGTGATAAACAATATTTGGAAATGCCCATCAGGTCTTCTGATAGAAACATCTCATCTTATTGGCTAGTATCAAAGGGAAGATGACTTTGAAAAAGCTTCCTCTCCCACCATAACATGAAACTCAAAGTAAGGACTGGCTGGGAAGGGAGGGATGAGGAGAAGCCGGGAGGGGTGAGGAGAAGTCAGGCGAGGCGTCCCTCCATGTGAGTGACATCGAGTTGGCCATGACCACCAAGCCATGCCCACAAATTAGACCACACCCACAGAACCAGTTGTTAAGAAATTTCAATCCCACCCCTGACCAGTCCCCAGAGCAGGAAAGGTTGGCGAACTCTATCCTAGCATATTACATGAAACCAGTAATACTTCGATGGTTCCATTGCAATGAAATTCTTTAAATAACTACTACAATTATTCTGACAATACACTCACCATAAATTAAGATATTCCTAACATAATAGAGATAATGATAAAGTTCTGTGTTATTCTTCAATAGCTGAAAGGAATAAAAGTTTTCCATTTCTTTGACTGTTTCTTTTCTCTTTCATGTTTCGATTAAATTACACCTTTCTATTTGATTTCTATTTTTTTTCTTTTGTGCGGAGATATACATTCAACAGCATTTATAGAACAGTCCCTCAGTAAATTGCATCTAAGAACAGCCAAGGCTACAACAGGAAGCACAAGACTGGGGACTAGAACTGCAGTCCCACTTTTTTGTACCATCCACAAAAGATACATGAAGGATATTTACACTGCACCAAGAAAAGGCAAGGAGTGGAGAGAATTAATAGCTGCTATTCAAAACAATAACTTTTCATTGATGTGAGAAACTGACACAGCAGAAGGAACTATCTTTATTGTAACTGTCTTGAGGAGGTGACTTTTCTTTCATAACATGTGACACAATTTTCATTTCAGAATTCTCAGGGGTTAAAGAAATAGAAGATCATAAAGAACTATTTTTTCATGGATTTCTCTCCTATTAATAAGTGACTGGATTTGTACTAGATGGTGGACTAAATTGAAATGTACTATCCAAAAATGCAAAAGTAGCTTAATTCCATTAAACATGTTGAATTAATCATGTCTTACAAATATAGCTGCTAATTATACAAACTATAGGCTATTAAACAGATTTATGCATTTGAAAAACCTACAAATGAATGTGATTTGATAAATCCTCATGAACTAGTTAACTTCTAAAGAATTTAATTCATTCAGTTCATTGAGAGAAAGGCCAGGAGTTCAGAGGGCAGCATCTCCAGTGAAATGAAATAAAAGTTCAGCATGAGGCAGGGAAAGAGTTTGCAGTTTCAAGAAGTAATTTGATTTATACAATACAGACAAAAGAAAAAAAAAATATTCATGCCATGATACGAAAGTCAGATTTACTGAGGCTTCATGGCCCAGCAAAGTTATAACATTTACACATCCAGTGATACATGTACTGAGGCACCACTTTCGCACATTTCCTCCTTGTCCTCATGGAAGGCAGATGGTAGCAATGCGAAGTACTAAGCTGCTAGCCCAAAGCAAAAGATAGGGACAGGGTGAGAAGTTTCTAGATGAAGGCATTGACATCTCCAATCTTTGCCACATGGGCTGAATCATTCCACTACAAATCATATTGAGGGAAGGGGTTGTTTGTCATATTAAACAGCCCAGGGATGACCTTTCCAAACTTTCTTTACCTAGATTGTTTGTAAATTATTTTTATTCCTTGTTTAGTAGGTTATCTATCTTTTCTTTTTCTTTTTGGAAAATTTTATTTGAGTTTTCACAAAAACAAAATACAAATAAAACATCTTTTTTGAAAATAGCATTGTCCCAGGCTATCACTTCTTCATACAGACACAAAACTCAATTTCATGCTCATTTTTATATTCTATTCCGTAAACACCATACAGAAGCCTGATGATGGCAGATGAGATTCTGCTGAAACTGGCATTCAGCTTTGTTCGGGTATTTTCCCACGTGGTGCTTTTAAAGTTGTAGCAACGTTTCAGCAGAATCTCATCTGCCATCATCAGGCTTCTGTATGGTGTTTGTGAGTCAGACTTTTACAGTGGTTTCAGATTTAAATTTGGGGCAGCCTATTGCTGTGTCAGAATGGTTTTTTCTTCCTCCTGATTGGTTGAGAGTCTTGGTCTGTGTTTATTGGTCTTGGAGTTTGCTGTGTTCTGCTACTAGTATCTTCTGTCTGTTTTTTTGGGGGGGGGGCTCTTTTTGTATCTTGATTGGCTGGCAACATTGTGTTACTTTATTGGAGGCCTTTAGTGCAGCTTGGCTTTGGGTAAATGGACGGCTATCATTAGTTAGGAAGCTGGGTTTCATCTGGGTGCCTGGTTGGGGTGTGTTTGAGCTGGAGGTATCAGGGGGGATCTGTTTGTGCCCAGGTGTTTGCCTAGCTTGTGGTGTGGAGATTTTTTTGTTTGTGAGTGCAGGCTTCCAAATGATTGACAGCCTGGTGGAATCATCTCTTCTGTTCATGCTTTCTGGTCTTTTTTCAATCTCTATGGCTTCTCTGATGATTCTGTGGCTAGGATTTTCTATGGTGGCTAGGGTTTTGGTGCCATTGAAGTTGATGTTATGACCTGTGGCTTCCACCAGGCTGTCAATCATTTGGAAGCCTGCACTCACAAACAAAAAAATCTCCACACCACAAGCCAGGCAAACACCTGGGCACAAACAGATCCCCCCTGATACCTCCAGCTCAAACACATCCCAACCAGGCACCCAGATGAAACCCAGCTTCCTAACGAATGATAGCCGTCCATTTACCCGAAGCCAAGCTGCACTAAAGGCCTCCAATAAAGTAACACAATGTTGCCAGCCAATCAAGATACAAAAAGAGCCCCCCCCCCAAAAAAACAGACAGAAGATACTAGTAGCAGAACACAGCAAACTCCAAGACCAATAAACACAGACCAAGACTCTCAACCAATCAGGAGGAAGAAAAAACCATTCTGACACAGCAATAGGCTGCCCCAAATTTAAATCTGAAACTACTGTAAAAGTCTGACTCACAAACACCATACAGAAGCCTGATGATGGCAGATGAGATTCTGCTGAAACGTTGCTACAACTTTAAAAGCACCACGTGGGAAAATACCCGAACAAAGCTGAATGCCAGACATGTAATGTGCTCAGGTTAGTCTTAGTTGCTGGGGGATTTGAGCTGGTGAGCTGTGATCTTGCTGTTTGGCTTCGAGTTCGTGGTCGCGCTGCATCTTCATGGTGGGGGTCAGTTCACTTCATGTATGGCTCAGAGGGGTTTGAAGTGGGTAGTGATGCAGCTGCAGTGCGGCTTCTGGTCCGGGGTCGTGTTTCATCTTCTATGTGGGTGTGAGTCTGCTTTCTACCATGTATTAATGTCAAAGTGGATTTTTATTTCCAGTTTCTTGCTTAAGTCTCTTAGCTGTCAGTATAAGGAAGGGAAGAAAAAAAACCTATTTTTTTCCTTTCTCCTTCACAGCTTCAAAATCTTCTTTGGGAACAATGTTGTTAAGTTTAAATTCCAGGGTACCTTATTTGTTGCTTTTGCTGTTTGACCTGGTCAACCAAAACTTTCTCTTCTTATCTTCCTCCTGCACATTCTTTCCCATTCGAGTTCTTCTTTGTGGTGGCTATTTCTGACCACTGCTACAACCGCCTTTGGGAAAGGGAGTAAGGGCCAGCTGGGGAAGAGAGATGTGACTCTCCTCAACCCTGCAGGCAGTCTCCCCCCTCTTCACCATCTCTATGGGGTGGCTTAGCCCCAAAACCAGCCAGCTCGGGGTGCTCCAGTGGCGAGCACGGATCGATGCCTCGAAGAGACGAGGTTTCGGTCTGTCACCAAAGAAGCTCAAACCGGAAGTCCAGCTTATTTATCTTTTCTTGTGTGTCCCCAGGCCCCAGCTTTTATAATGTAATGTAAGGTTAGTGATGTTGGAAGTGTTTCGCTGTATTGTATTAGTACACGGTCTGATGTGATTAATTTTTTTATTTCTTGGAATGCTGTTTCATCCCATCGCCCTCAGACCCAGGTTGCTTTCTTGTCAAGTAACCCATGTAGTGGTTCTGCAATGGTTGCTTTCTGTGGTAGGAATATATTGTAAAAGTTAATGAGTCCTAAGAAAGCTTGCAGATCAATTTTATTTGTGGGTCTGGGGGCTTCTTTGATTGCTCTGACTTTATTTTCTGTGGGGTGGATCCCTTCACTGTCGATCAGATATCCTAGGAATTTAACTTTGCCAGTGGCTAACTGGCACGTCTCTTTTTTTACCTTTAGTCCCGTGTCCTTGAATTTGCTTAGGACTTCCCTTAGGCAGCCTCGTAGTTGTTCTTTGTCCTTAGCTGATACCAGGACATCGTCAAAGTATGGTACCACCCCTTTTATTCCGCACAATAGTCATTCCATTAAACTCTGGAACACACCTGGGGTGACACTGACACCAAATTGTAGTCTGTTGCATTTGAATGCCCCCCTGTGCGTCACGATTGTCTGGGCTTCCGCTGTTTTGGGTCAATGGGCAACTGTTGGTATGCCTGTGTGAGGCCTAGTTTTGCAAAGATTCCCCCCCCCAAGGGAATGTAATAGATGCTGTACCACTGGAACTGGGTATGTGCTTTGTTGGAGCGTGTGGTTAAGGGTT
The DNA here is from genome assembly GCA_033807585.1 of Hydrophis major. Classification (NCBI taxonomy): domain Eukaryota; kingdom Metazoa; phylum Chordata; class Lepidosauria; order Squamata; family Elapidae; genus Hydrophis; species Hydrophis major. Next base: position 68,908,115 of record CM066343.1, on the reverse strand, counting down.
GTTTTGTAGTCCCTGCAGATGCGTACCGACCCATCTGGTTTAATTGGTGTCACAATTGGGGTTTCCCACTTTGTGTGGTCAATTGGTTCTAAAACCCCTTGTGCAATGAGCTTATCCAATTACTCATTGATTTTTGGTTTTAGTGCAAAAGTAACCCGCCTCGCTTTTAATCTTATAGGGGCTATGTTTGCTTTTAGACTAAAAGAAATTGGGGACCCCGGTACTTGCCCAGTTCTCCATCGAACATGTCCCAGAATTCTTCCATCAGGTCCTCTTCCCACTATGCCTCTGTGATGCTGTTTATCCTGGTGACTTCGATTCCTAGTGGTGCAAACCATTTGAGCCCCAATAGACTGAGTCTATTTCAGTTGACTATGGTTAGCAGAAGGACTCTGGTGTATTTATTTAATTTTACTTTGAATTGTCCGGTACCTACTATGGGAATTTTGTTTCCCTGGTAGTCTTTCAGCATTTAGTGTTTGTCTTTTGAGTCCTTCCCAGCTTATATCTGGTATCAGTCTTTTTATGGTGTCCCACAATACCATTGATAAGAATGAGCCTGAGTCCATTTCCATCTGGTGCGGCTGGCCTTCTATGGTAACCTGGACATATACTTTCCTGGCATTTGTCGTGTTGGAGTGTCCGATGGTCACCGTTTGGTGTGTTTCATCTCTTCCATTGTTTGTCTCTTTCCCTTGCCTTTTTCTGTTGTCTTGGTTCCAGTGGCTCCCTGCTTGTTTCTCCCACTCTCGGTGGGGGGGGGGGTGTCTTTGTCTAGGGCCATTTTTCCTTGCTCAGCATGCCCTAGCAATATGTCCCCACCATTCACAATGTTTGCAGGATCTTGAGATTTTCAAGAAGAGATTGGACTGCCATTTCTCAGAAATAGTATAGAGTCTCCTGCTTGGGTGGAGGGTTGGACTAGATGACCTACAAGGTCCCTTTCAACTCTCTTAATCTGTTAATTTTAACTGACAACGAAGTCAAATAAAGTAAGAATTTCAGGATTTTGTCATATCCTGGGGAAACACTTAGTTTTTTAACTTTAAAGTACTGAACAGGAATATGGTAAGTCATCTTGATAGTTTAGTCCCCATTCTACTTTATAAGGATACATTCCTGAGAAACATCTTTCAAAGAACTATTACAAAGGGAGAAAACTTACCATGCCATTTGTAGCTACACATCTGAGAAGGGTTAGAAATATAAATCAAAATCATATATTTTTATTGATTGGTCATATTCCCAGGATATATTTTACATGGTTGTTTAACCTATTCTCTTTGCATAGATTCTGCTTCAGTTGAACTTCCCTCTTCAGTCCCAGCAGAGCTGTTCATGGCTGTTCTTTCTTTTAGGTGTGTATATATATCATTGTATGTCTATGTCTCTTTATATATCTGTGTTTCTCTAGGTCTCTTTGTGTGTGTCTGCATGTGTGTGTGTGTGTGTCAGAGAGAGGGAGGGAGGGAGGGAGGAAGAGAGAGAGAGAGAGAAGATTTATGATGTTAGTTTATAAAATGTTTTGCTAGGTTGTAAAACTTGAACTGAATAAATGGGCTGGTCTGACATATACAATCAATAGTTTGTTTCTTGTTACACAAAGAATCCACAGCAATGAAAAATAATTCTCTGCTATATCATTGATATTAAATATGTCTTTTTAGAGATAACCAGCAGTGAAGCATTTTTAACATTTGGTTATTATAGCACATTGTGCTTAAAAGTCTTTGAAATGATTTTTATAATGCATCAGGTAGTTGCAGTGGTGGGATTCAATTATTTTTAGTACCGGTTCTGTGGGCATGGCTAGTAGGTAGGCATGGCTAGGTGGCCATGTGACTGGCAAACCAAATACAAGTGGTCCTCGCTTAATGGCAGATTGCTTAGCAAGTGTTCTAATTTACGACTGACCTTCCCAGAGCTATTTGACCTGTTTTTAGAATTTTGACAGCCATGCGCATATGCAGGCACACACATTTATAACCAGTTAGAATATCCCACACAATCATGTGACTGAGGTTTTCTATGTTTTTTGCCAGTTTCCAACAATTCCTTCTGGTTTACGGTTAAAAATGCCCATTGGGAAAAATGGACTTGTTTAACAACCACAGTGTTTGCTTAATGACCACAAGATTCACTTAATGACCATTCCACTCCATACAGAAAGTGTGTATATGCAAAATTATTACAGCATTTGTATTTTTGAAATTTTTGTATTGTCTTTCAACTTGAATAAAAAAAATTAAACATCTTTCTGAAGGCATGTTCACATTTCTGATTTTTTAAATGTTAGATGTTAATAGAATTCAATACATTTATTATCCAAGGTTTTTATTTCTACAAATGTCTTGATTCTCCCCCCCCCAATTAAATATATAATGGCAAACATTTGATATTTTTTCTGCATTTCAAACATGCTCTTATGCCCTTAAATTTGTTTTTTAACATAAGAGACCTATATTTCTATGAAGAAACTGCTTCATAGCTGTCATGCACCTGGTGGAGACTGACTCTGAGGAAGAGGAGGAACAGCACACAGGGAGTGGGAATGTGGCTCCAGAGGTGGTGGAGGAGGCTGGGGAAGGGCAGAGGCCGGCTGAACAATCAGAGGAGGATCCAGGCCCCTCTCCTATCCATCCTAGGTCATGTAGGGAGGAGAGGAACAGGGAAAAGCGAGGTCTACTCAGGAGGAAATTACCATGATCCTTGCAGCTGGGATATAAGTTATGTATATAAGTTTGTAACTGCGCAGTCAGAATTGCTGGAGTCAAAGTTTAGTGTTTATTTGAAAGAGGTTTATCTTTGCTGGTGTTCTTCCCATGGACTCTCCTCAATTATCTTCCTGGAATGTATGATTAATTATCTTGGCTTGCTTTGGAACTCTCGTTAATGCAGTTCGTTTTGGTTTTCTTTTTGTCTCATTATTTACTTTTATGACTTTAAACGGTGCCTAATAAAACAGTGAAGTTAAGTTGAAGGAATTACTGGACTTTAATGTATGTTTTGGGTTATTTTGAGAGACTGCGGGTCGTCACATTTTGACTCCAGCCACCCATTCAAGTTATTTTTGCTTTTTGTGGGGTGACCATGGATCAACTCAGAGCAGAGATTGCCCAGTTAAGCCAGCAAGTGGCTCTTTTGACTGCACAGATGGCACAAATGCAAGCTGCCTGGCCATGCCAAAAATGTCCAGTGGCAGTGCCAGATAATTTGATGGTTCGCTGGCCCAATTTTCAGCATTTTTTGGGCAGTGCCAGCTTTACATGAGCCTGTGGCCTGAGGACTTTCCCACTGAGCGGGATAAGGTGGGATTTTTGATTAGTTTGTTGTCAGGCTCTGCAGCACGTTGGGCGACGCCTCTGTTGACCCAGCCCAACCAGATGTTGGACAATTGGCTGAGTTTTGTCATCAGTTTCAGGCCATGTTGAGGACCCTGTTCAAAGCCAAACAGCAAACAGACATTTGAGAGAGTTGAAGCAGGGGCATGGCTCACTCATGGATTATATTGCAAGTTTTCGAGTGGTTGCTCAGGATGTACAATGGAATGAGGCAGCACTATTAGACCAGTTCCAGGAGGATTTGCTGTTGGAGCTCCTGGATGAGTTGGTGTGCACAGAATGCCCTCATACCCTTCAGGAGCTCATGCATTTGTGTCTTCGTATCGATGCTAGACTTCAGCAGCAACGGGTGGATGACAGACAGAGACCTTATCTGTTTCCAGCAAGACGGTGCCCTTGGTGGAAGTGCCTTTGGAGGAACCCATGCAGTTGGGGGCTGGCTGACCTTGCCTGACTCAAGTAGAAAAGGATAGATGTCATCATGATGATTTATGCCTCTATTGTGGCAATTGAGGCCATTTTGCAGCCAAGTGTCCTGTTAAGACATCCACAGCAGCGATGCCTGCAGTGGCGGGAAACAAGCATCACTTGCCCTATGGGAGCCTGTAGGTTGGGGTGTAAAGTCCTTAGGCCCGCCATCTTCACCAACCTTGACATCCTCACCACCTTTGACATCTCCACCAAAATTGTTATTGGTGAAGCATCTTGTGCTGACAGCGTGTGTTTGTGCCTGGTGTGGGAGCGGTGGAGATCCAAGCCTTGGTCGACTCAGGGGCCACAGCCAATTTCATAGATGTTCATTTTGTAGAGCAGTAGTTCATTCCTCAGCAACAAGTGTCCCTGCCAGTGATGGTAGAGACGATTGATGGTTGGCCTCTTTGTTCAGGACCTGTGGTTGCTGCAATCAAACCCTTTTGCATGCATATTGGGCAGCATGTGGAGGAAACCATGTTCTACATTACCATAGTGCCTCATTTTCTGGTGGTGCTGGATTTGGAGTAGTTTCAGGCCCATGATCCACAGATTGTCTGGTCGTCTGGAGCTGTGCATTTCCTTGATAGGAAGTGCACCAACCATTGCTTGTGCTCCTGTGCAGGGAGTGTGTCCATGGACCTGGATCTACCTGCAGAGTTGATGGACTTTGCTGATGTGTTTGGGGAGAAGGAGGAAGATTAGTTGCCTCCGCATGGGGTGTATCACTGTCCAATCAACTTGTTGCCCAATGCAAAATTGCTGGTGGGTCGGATATATTCCCTGTTGGAACTGGAATTGGCCGTGTTGCGGGATTTTATTGATAAGAACTAGGAAAGGGTTTATCCAGCTTCCTATTTCTCCATTGGCTGCACCGGTGCTTTTTGTAAAAAAGAAATCGGGGGAGCTACATTTGTGTTGTGATTACCACAAGTTGAATGCAATCACAGTGAGGAATTGATACCCGCTTCCCCTCATCCCTGAAATGATTGAGCGGCTTCATCAAGCTAAGATCTTTGCGAAGTTGGACTTGCGTGGGGCCTACAATCTGGTTCACATTCGTGCAGGGGACAAGTGGCAAACAGCTTTCTGAATGAGGTATGGGCATTTTGAGTATACTGTGATGCCTTTTGAATTAACCAATGCCCCAGCTGTGTTCATGATTTGTTGGATCAATTCATGGTCATTTATTTAGATGACATTTTAATTTACTCAGACTCCCTGCAGGAACACGAGCAACATGTGCAGCTGGTGTTGCAACATTTGCATGATAACCACCTGTTTGCTAAACGTGAGAAGTGTCAGCTTATACAAACCATGATTGATTTCTTGGGACATCATATTTCACCTGCCAGGGTGGAAATGGACCTGGAAAAGATACAATCGTTGCAGGTGTGGGAACCTCCACAGCAGGTTAAGGATGTGCAATGACTGTTGGAGTTTGCGAACTACTACCGCACATTTATTCCCTGCTTTGCTGCTTTGACTGCTCCCATTTCTAATCTGCTCAAGAAGGGGGAGAAGTTCCATTGGGGTGCTGAGGAGCAAGCAGCTTTTGAGGTGTTGAATATCGCCTTTGCTTCCGAGCCTACCCTCAAACACCCTGATCCATGCCAGCTGTTTGTGGAGGAAACAGATGCTTCCGATGTGGCTGTTGGTGCAGTGCTCCTCCAGGCCTATGCTCCTGCAGGCACCTTGTTCCTGTGCACTTATTATTCCTGGAAGTTTTTGGTTCCAGAGCGCAACTATACAATTTGGGACAAGGAACTATTGGCAGTTAAAGTTGCTTTTGAGACATGGTGGCACCACTTGGAGGGGGCTCATCACCAAATCGAGGTTCAGACGGATCATCGCAATTTGAAACACCTATGTACAGCTTGGACATTGAACCAGCGTCAGGTGAGATGGCCTTTATTCTTTGCTCAATTTGATTTCCGGGTGACCTATGTTCCAAGTGGAGGGAATCAACATGCTGACACCCTATCTCGGAAGCCCAAGTATACCCAAAGGGAGAATAAAATCTTGCTCTGGACGCTGATTCCGTTGGAGCGGTTTGCGTCCACCAAGGAACCTGTGGACCTCTGAGTGAGGATTCAGGAGGTACAGCGGCAGGACCCATTTGTGGCAGCACAACATCGAGAATTGGATGAGAATGGGAGACAAGAGACTCCTTGGGTGTATATTGGGGACCTGATGCAGTTCTGTGATCACATTTACTTGCTTGGAGGTCCTCTTCATGGCCTTATCCTATGTCAATGTCATGATAGTCTGGCGGTGGGACACTTTGGGGTGTTCAAAACACTGCACTCATCTCTAGGACATTTTGGTGGCCGAGACTTAAACATGATGTGTCGGGATATGTGGCATCCTGTGGGATCTGTCACCAAGCCAAGTATGCTCCTGGTGAACCCCCTGGTCTCTTGCACCCTTGCCCATGCCAGAATAACCGTGGGGGGCAGTTTCATTGGATTTCATCATTGAGTTACCACCATTGAATGGTGCCACAACCATTTTGGTGGTGGTGGATATGTTGACAAAAATGACCCATTTTATTCCATGTCTTCCATCGGCCAAAATAAGGGCTCAATTGTTTATCTCCCATGTTTTCCAGTTGCATGGGTTACCAGACCGCATGGTAGCAGATCGGGGGGTACAATTTATGGCATGCTTCTGGCAGACCCTACTCGCGAAACTGCAGGTTTAGGCGTATCTGCCGTCTGCTCATCACCCCAAAACTGATGGGGGGACAGAGAGAGAGTGAATGCTATTTTGGAGCAGTACCTTCACTATTTCAGCAATAGTCAACAAGACAATTGGGTGGAAGTGCTGCCGGTACAGAATTCGCTTATAACAATGCTGAACATGCATCCACCCATGTGCCCCCTTTCTTTGCTAACTATGGGTTTAATCCATGACATTTTCCTTTAGCCCCGTCTGATTCCCCAGTTCTGGCAGTGGATACGTTCTTGCAGGAGTTAAAAGCTGTGCACAACATGGTCCATGATCAACTAGAGAGAGCCAAGGAGGACTATAAACAGTTTGCAGACTGACATCATCGCGATGTTCCACCCTTAGTGGTAGGTAATCGGTTTTGGCTGTCTACTCGATGCTTACCAATGACGCGACTATCAAAAAAGCTCGATCATCGTTACTTTCAACCTTTTCAGTTGAGGTGGTGATCAATCCTGTGGCTTATTGTCTCTCCCTGCCACGGACTATGTATATCCATCCTGTTTTTCATTGTTCCATGTTAGTCCCTGCCTCGGCCGACAGTCTGCATAGACCGGCTCCATCACAGCCAGCCCCAGTAGCCCCTCTGGGAGAGGAGGAGTATGAAGTGGAGAGTATCTGAGATTCACGCCAGTTACGGGGCCAATTTCAATATTTGGTGGCATGGAAAGGTTATGGACCAGAGGACTTCACCTGGGTTGATGCCACTGATGTTCATGCTCCTCATTTGGTCCAGGACTTTCACGCTCGGTTTCCTCAATGTCCTCAACTGCCTGGTCCTGGGGGAGGGGGACATGTGGGGGGGAATAGTGTCATGCCCCTGGTGGAGACTGACTCTGAGGAAGAGGAGGAACAGCCCACAGGGAGTGGGAGTGTGGCTCCAGAAGTGGTGGAGGAGGCTGGGGAAGGGCAGAGGCTGGCTGAGCAATCAGAGGAGGATCCAGGCCCATCCCCTATCCATCCTAGGTCATGCAGGGAGGAGAGGATCAGGGAAAAGTGAGGTCTACTCAGAAGAAGATTACCATGATCCTCCTTGTGGCTTGCAGCTGGGAGCTATGTATATAAGTTTGTAACTGTGTAGTCAGAATTTCTGGAGTCATAGTTTAGTGTTTACTTTGAAAGAGGTTTATCTTTGCTGGTGTTCTTCCCATGGACTCTCCTCGGTTATCTTCCTGGAATGTATGATTAATTATCTTGGCTTGCTTTGGAACTCTCATCAATGCGGTTTGTTTTGGTTTTCTTTTTGCATCATTATTTACTTTTGTGACTTTAAACTGTGCCTAATAAAACAATGAAGTTAAGTTGAAGGCATTACCAGACTTTATTGTATGTTTTGGGTTTGGGGTTATTTTGGGAGACTCCGGGTCATCACAATAACAGTTATTCTATTGACAAGTCAAAAAAAAAATGCTATATGACCAGATAACTGATATTTAGTAACCCATTCATAAATCTTGACAGTTCAGAAGTTCAGAAATTCTAATAGCTCTGAAGATATCAATGTAATATTAACAGAAATTAGCAGTGTAATCAAATACTTGGCAATAATAATGCAATAGTGATATCAAAAATAGATGGTATCTACAATTTTGGTGATCCAGTTAATGATATTTTGATTTCCAAATAGTATAATAGATACTGATAGTGCTTCTTGTGCAGAAAACAAACTCTCAGAACTAAGATTGTATTGATCATTTATTCCATCCAAGATGATCTGTGTGCTGTATTCATAATTTCTAACAAATTCGTAATTCTTTTGCCTGCTTTTGTCTATGTTTGTAGACTAAACTATTTTAACTTTTATTATTATTATTATTTATTTATTTATTTATTTTGATTTGTCAATTGCTTACAAGATAATAGGTATAAGTATATGCATAGTTTTGAATACATGAGATAGATATTTATAAGAAAAATAAAAGAAACAATAGGACAGGGACGGTAGTCATGTTGGTGCGCTTATGCACGCCCCCTATAGACCTCTTAGGAAAGGGGTGAGATCAATAGTAGAAAGTCTAAGGTTAAAGTTTTTGGGGTTTGGGGAAGAAGCCACAGAGTCAGGTAGAGTATTCCAGACATTGACCACTCTGTTGCTGAAGTCATAGTTCCTGCAATCAAGTTTCGTGCAGTTAATCTTGAGTTTGTATCTATTGTGTGCTCTTGTTTTGTTATGGTTGAAGCTAAAGTATTCATTGACAGGTAAGTCATTGCAATATATGATTTTATATACCATACTTAGATCAGACCAAAGACGGCGTAGTTCTAGGTTTTCTAGAACTACTTGAACTAGAATTTCAAGTCTGGTGGCATAAGGTATTCTGCAACGAGTAGAGGAGTGGAGAACTCTTCTTGTGAAATATTTCTGGAATTTCTCAACTGTGTTAATATCAGATACATAATGTGGGTTCCAGACTGACGAGCTGTATTCAAGTATTGGTCTAGCAAATGTTTTGTATGCTCTAGTTAGTAGTGTGATATTACCAGAGAAAAAGCTACATAGGATTAGGTTAACAACACTTAACACCATTTTTGGCTATGTAGTTACAGTGGGCTCTAGCACTTAGATCATTAGAGATGAGTATTCCAAGGTACTTTATAGAGTTTGTGTCAGCCTCAAGATATCTTCCATAATATATATATTCTGCATTCTAACTATTGCATCTTCTCTGCTGCTATGCGAATCTATTTCTTTCAGCTGTCATTAGCAATGGAGGGAGGGGGGAACTTGGAAGGGAAGAAAGCTGGAGGTGTTTTGCATTCCTTTGCTGTGGGTAGCAAGGGGAAGGGGATTGTCTTTAACTTTCCATTTCTTGGCTAGCTTCTATCCCCTTTGCGCAACTGCGAACTTTTATCAAAATATGTCAAGTCAATGGACAGAAGCCTCATCACTACTGGAGATGGCCACATGATCATATTCAGAACTTTTAATTGGAAGAGTCATTTGGACTTTGGGGGATGGGAGCATTTCCATTCCTTTGTATGTGATCTGCGCGCTAATTTCTCAGATTTGGAATTAAATCTGTAGCTTTCACTTTATTTTCCAGTAAAAGGATAACTTTGCTCTAACCCATGGAGTCTGAGTATTTCTTTCTTGGATTTTGAAGGGAGCACAGACTGACATTATTCCGAATCTCAGCATCAACCCACCCGGAGAAAATATCAACTTTTCTTCCAAGGGGGTTTCATCTCATGTCGTCTCCAGCCAGCGATGAAGATGACCAGGGAACTGCAGGGGGGCAGTTGATGCTGCTACCAGAGATGCCGGCTGCTGATCTGCTGGCTGACCTGACTCTGGAAGAAACCCCAGCTGAGATGCCCAGATGGTCGTTGGGGGTTGGTTGGAGAGACCCTGAAGACCCCGCTCCTCCTGGGATCACTGTAAGTCGAAGAGGCAGGAGGGAATGGCTGTGGCAAGAGAGGGAGGAGACGGAATGCAGGCTGGATCAAGCCAGGAAATTCCTTATGGACATTTCTGAGAAGCTCGGCATGGCTCCAAGGTATGAGGGGGAAGGGGGAGTGAGTTCAGCCTGGAGAAGTTGAGCTGCCCCCACCCTAGCCCAGCCTACACCAGCACAGCCGCCCACCGCCACCCGGAGAGCCCCAGCAATAGGTGTGATTCCTGGAAGACGCCACCTGCCCCTGTTAGATGTGAAGTTTGGAGGAAATCCCAAGGATTTGGGGTTTTTCCTGCTACAAGTCGGGAGCTATATGGCAGAATTTGAAAGGGAGTTCACCTCTGAGGCAGCGAAATTGTATGTACCCCAAACCCTGAGAAGCCAAGTGTTACAACAAACTCATGACTCCAAGGTAGCTGGTCATTTTGGGTTTGTGAAGACCCTACATTTGGTGAAACAGCAGTTCTGGTGGCCTTCATTGAAAAAGGACATTGAGACTTATGTAGCGAGCTGTCCAGTTTGCACTTCAGCAAAAAGACCTCCTGGTAAACCACCAGGTCTGTTGCAAGATGTGGCTAGGCCAATTGCTCCTTGGAGGGAAATTTCCATGGACTTTATAGTAGACCTACCCGAGAGCACTGGGCACAAAGTCATCTGGGTAGTGACTGATTTGTTCTCCAAACAAGCCCATTTCATCCCTTGCTCCAAGATTCGGTGAAGTCGTTGGCCAGAATGTTCATTATACATGTCTACAAGTTGCATGGTGTTCCTGAGCGAGTAGTTTCTGACCGAGGGGTCCAATTTACCTTGAACTTTTGGAGGGAATTTTTGAAGTTAATAGGCTCCACCCAGAGCTTAAGCTCCGCCCACCATCCCCAAACTAATGGGGCTTGCGAGAGAACTAACGGGGTGCTTGAGCAATATCTCAGGTGTTACATAAACTATCATCAGGACAACTGGGCAGATCTACTGCCTTTTGCAGAGGTGGCATATAATAACTCTGTCCACAGCAGTACGGGGTTTACTCCTTTCAAAGTGGCAACAGGGCAAGATTTTGTGCCCATACCTGAACTTCCTCATGAAAGACCCAATGTCCAGTCATTTCCAGTAAAAGGATAACTTTGCTCTAACCCATAGAGTCTGAGTATTTCTTTCTTGGATTTTGAAGGAAGCACAGACTGACAGTTTGGATCATCAACAAGGTCTTGACTATTCAGCTTGTATTTTATTTTCTGATTTTTTTGCCAATATGTAGGACAGAGCATTTATTTGTTGAGATTTGAAGTTGCCATTTGTTTGACCATTCTGATACATAGTCAAGATTTTTTTGAAGGGTAGCAGTATTGTCTGTGGTATTAAACAGCTTTAGACCTGTTCTCAGCGAAGAGAACATAGTTGCTCTTAATATGATCACAGAGGTCATTTATGTAGAGTATGAAGAGAGTTGGTCCTAGAACACTGCCTTGGGGGACAGCACTATTGACAGGTACAGAATTTGATAGGATGCTCCCAATTTTGACTATTTGTTGTCTGTTTGATAGGAATGCTTCTTTCCAGTTATGCAGTTGTCCAGAGATACCATAAGATTTTAGTTTTAGGAGTAGTTTGTCATGTACCACTGAATCAAAGGCTTTACAGAGTCTATGTAAATTGTGTCTATTGTTTTGCCCTGATCGAGTTGTGTAGTCCATATGTTTTTGCAGTGTAAGAGTTGTAGATTACAGGATAAGTTTTTTTCTGAAACCAAATTGTTTATTAGAGAGTAGGTTGTTTGTCTCTAAGTAGAGAATAATGGATTGGTTAATAATTGATTCCATGACTTTACAGGTGATGCAACATAAAGAGATTGCTCTGTAATTTTCTTTAAAAAAAAACAAATTTTTTTATTGATTTTCTACAAACAAACAAAGGAAACAAAACATAAAACATCAACTCTCTTATATACATACAGTGTGTCGGTTGGTTCATCAGTTTTGTGCATTCATTTCATAGTTTCAATTACAGTTATATTACATAATAGCTCATATTGTCAATCCAAACATTTCACTATACTTGGAGAAGGCGGAGCTTCATCGCCGCGATACAGCTGCGATCTCGGGGCTCCGAGATCACAGCTGATATCTTCGCCCCGGTCGGTCCCAACGGACCTAAACCGTCTCGTAGTGACGGTGACAGTAAGGGGCACACTCTGTAGATTCCAGGGACATCGCAAGTCCCTGGTCGATCCAGAAGAAGCCCTTTTGCCAACGGCAGAGAGGCAGCCATTAGGCTGCTAAAGCTGGGACAGCTCTGGAAGTACGGGATAGAAAGAAGTATATCGGCTGGTGAGGATCTTTTCTTTTTTGCTTGGGACTCAAGAACACTCTAATATTAGAAGAAATCTGTAAAATTATTGACAGAATTTGATTTAGTAATGTCAAAGTGAGGCTTGGCTTTTTACTTTTACTTTTACTTTTTTTTTCTTTACTGAACTTTTATTGCGATCTAGTTAACCAGACTGCCTTTTTTCTTTTATATTTTTATATTTACTTGCTTTCTCTTTGCCTTTCTGATTGTTTATATTTTTTAAAAATAGAGGCCCCCTTTAATATCTTTTTTTAATATACATAAATATACATACATACTTTTTTTTCTCTTTTTAGGCTTTTTTCTGGGGGGAAGAAGGGGTAGTGGATTGAAGAAACTTTGTAACACTGCCAACTAGATGCTTGAAAATATTCTGTTTGAAGTTGAAAAATTTTTGTTTGAAAAACTTTTCTCAAGGCTACTGGAAATGATAAGATAGAGGGAAGAATACTGGAGGATGTTTATACAGGTGCTCTTTGGAACTTCTATTATTAAATGAATACTTGAAGTTTGGCTTTGAAACTTGTGGAGAAGTCAAATAAGAGCCTTGGATAAATAAAAGGCAGTTTGTGTCTTTTTTTTTAACTCCTTATTAATTGTTTCATTCCTCCCCTCCAACCCCACACTATTTTGTAATATTGATATATTTATTTTTTATTATATCTCATTTTTTATTTTTATTTTTTTTCAAAGGGGAAGCCTCAGAATATCTTTTTTTCGCTTTTTTATAGGGATGTCTGCCTTTTGATTTCTATTTTTGACCTATTTTTATGGCTTTTTTTCATTTTCTGAGGTTTTTCAATTGGATTAAGGTGGGAAGAATTTGAAGAAATATCCTTTTCTTTTTTTTCTTTTCCTTTTTCTTTGCTTATTATTTTTTGATATTATTGGGCTTTATTTTGCTTCTTTTTTTCTCTTCATATTTTAATTTTTACTTTTGAATTATATTTGCATATTTTACAATTGGATTAAGGTCTTGAAGGACCTGAATAATCTTTTTCTTTTTAATTTTGGGCTTTTTATTTATTACTGGTTTTGTTTTTTGTGGTGTTTTCCTTTTTTTAAATTGGATTATAATTGGCTACCTCACTAACTGGATTAAAAGATCCGGAAGACCCTGAGTTATCGAAATGAGTAAGAAAATTTTACCTTCGGGCATCTCAACTTCTGCTCCTGTTTCCCCGTCATCTGGAGGACGACTCTCAACAATGGTGAAGCAAGACAAAGTGCAAGTGGATTTAACGATGGTTATGCAAGGAATACAAGATCTTAAAATGAGTATGGAACAAAGAATGGAGAGTATTGACCAAAGAATTGGAAAGATGGATGAGAAAATTGAAAATTTTCAACAAATGACGGTGAAACATGATGAGAGAATCCAAAAAATAGAAGAGAAAGACAAACAAAGAGATGATACAATTGGGAATATTGATTACAGATTAACAATGGTTGAACAAGAAAAAGGTGGGATGTTGAAGTGGGAGATGGACAGGTCAGAATTTTATCTTAGATTCCAAAATATTGAGGAAGAAAAAGGACAAAACTTGGCGGCAGTAATGATTGAAATTCCGGCCGGAGTCTTGGAAATAACAGAGGAAAAGATGATGGATGGAGTAGATGAGATATATCGAGTCTTCACAAGATATGCAATGAGGAACCAATTACCAAGAGAGGTCCATGTTATTTTCACTAAAAAAAAACTATTAAAAACCAAATATTACAAGTGGTAAGAGAGAAGGGGTTGAAATATAAAGGCAAAAAGATTCTGGTCTTAAAACAAGTACCTAGAAAAGTGAGAGAGATTAGAAGAGAGTATCGATTTTTGACTAAAATGCTATTGAAAAAAGAAGTGAACTATAGATGGCTGATCCCAGAAGGATTAATGTTTATATGGCAAGAACAGAGACACAGAATTGATTCAATTGCGAAAGCAGAAATGTTTTACAAGGAATTTTTTGAAATGGAGACAGAAAAAGAAAAGATTTTAACTGAATTTGAAGAGGATCAAATGGAGATGGAAAAAGAAGAAGGCGCAATAGGTGGACAAATGGAGATCAAAGAACAACGTGAAATAAGATCCACGAGAGCTGTTAGACCTAAATGTAAAGCATAACCATGAGGGAGAAAAAACTGATTTCCATGAATTTAAATGGACTGAATTCAGCTATCAAAAGAAGGAAAACTTTTTATAAATTAGAGAAGCTAAAATTTGATATAATTTGCCGACAAGAAGTACTTCTCTGACCCATTGTAAGAAAAAAGGAGTGGTTTTGTACGTTAAAGAAACCACTCCAGCCAAATTGATTTATACGGATGAAGATGGAAGAGTATTAATAGTTGAAATAGTGGATAATAATATAAAAACTCTCTTGGTTGCAATTTATGCCCCAAATGATAAACAAGAAGAATTTTATAAAAAATTACATATGAAAATGATTGAACTGGACTATGTTAACATACTTATGATGGGGGACTTTAATGGAATTGTAGACAATAAACTGGACTATACAGCAAAAACAACACGACAAAATAGGAAAACTCTCCCTAAATCCTTTTTTAAAATGACAGATGAACTAAATTTAAAAGATATATGGAGAGAAAGAAATACTAAAACTCAACAATATACTTTTTATTCAAACAGGCATTTATCGTGGTCCAGAATAGATATGATTTGGACATCAACAGAATTATTATCTAATATTCAAGAAATGAATATTGAAACAAGTATAATCCAATGACAATTAAATGGAAAGGACAAAAAAGAAGATCTAGAAACAATACTATTCGAAAGGAAAAAGATTTTACACAATGGATGGAAAAAGAATTGGCCTTCTTCTTCAATGAAAAAAAAAAGAAGATACTTCAATACAGAATGTTTGGGATACAATGAAGGCATATGCAAGAGGATTAATAATTGACTATATAAAGAAAAAGAACATTAGGAAGAGGCAAATGATTAAAGCTTTAGAAGATGACCATAAAAAACTGGAAAAAGAATTACAGAAGATGCCACAGAAAAAAGATATCAAACTTTAAATGGACATAATTAAACATAAAATGGATCAAGCAGAGAAAGAAGAATTGGCACAAAAAATTAGAAGTGCTAAACAGAACTATTTTGAAGATGCAAATAGGCCAGGTAGATGGTTAGCATATAAGCTGAGAAAAGAGAAAGAATCAAGGAAAATATCACAGTTAATAGATGATCATGGTCAAATTTGTTATGGTAATAAGGAGAAAAAGGCAATCATTCGAGATTTTTATGGACAATTATATAAACAAGAGAATCTTGATGAGGAAAAAATTAAATAGTATTTACAAAATGCTAACCTACCTAAGATACCTGATGAAACTCGGAAAATGTTAGAAAGTGCTATAACAATGATGGAATTAACTGAAGCACTTAACAGACAGAACAATGGAAAAGCACCAGGACCAGATGGTTTCCCGGCAGAATTTTAAAAAACACTACAAGAATCGTTGAGCATTCCACTGTTAGAAGTTATGAATGAAGTTATGATAAATAAGAAAATACCTGAAACATGGTCAGAAGCTTATATTACACTTATTCCAAAAGAAGGGGTTGACCCATTACAAATTAAGAACTATAGACCTATTTCTTTATTGAATGCGGACAAAAAAATCTTTGCTTCTATCTTGGCAGAAAGGCTTAAAAAATACCTAAATAACTTTATTCACTATGATCAGAATGGATTTTTACCAAAGAGACAGATTAAAGACAATATGAGGGTAATCCTGGACACATTGGAATATTATGAGGCGCACCCGGAAAAACAAATGGCTTTGATATTCTTAGATGCCCAAAAGGCATTTGATAATGTGAACTGGAGATTTATGTTATTACTATTGGAACAGATGGGCTTTGCTAGAAAATTTATCCAAGCAATAGAAGCCGTATATTATAAGCAAATGGCAAAAGTAATGATAGATGGAGAACTCACAGACTCTATTAATATTAAAAAAGGTACAAGACAAGGTTGCCCATTATCTCCTTTGTTATTTGTATCGACCTTGGAAGTTTTAAATAGAAATATTAGAGAGGATATGGTTGAATTGGGAGAAAACTAAGAAACAATGTTATTTGAAAATTCTAGTTTGGTTATCAACTATTGAAGCTTTTTCGTATCCTATAACTTATAAGAAGGAACAAACAGTTAGATATGGGAAAATATTGGATGAAAAGGGTGAACTTAAAACGATGCAAAATTTAGAAGAACAAGGTATAAAGATGAATTGGTTTTCATATGCGCAAATTCATGCAAGGTATCTTAAAGATTCTAAGAAAGAAGAATTTTATGATAAATTGACTGACTTAGATAGGATTTTGACAGGTACTGATGAAAAAGTGATTTAAAAACTATATAGTTATTTGTTGGAAATTAAATTAGAGGAAGAACAAGTTAAAGAAATAATGATTGCTTGGGGGAAGAATTTGGGATATGGGATTGATTTAGAGAAATGGCAAAAATTGTGGTCACAAAATTATAAAATGACAATGTCAACAGCATGTAAAGAAAATTTGTATAAGATGTTTTACAGGTGGCATTTTCCCCCGACAAGAATAGCAAGAATGTTCAAGAATAAATCTGAAAAGTGTTGGAAATGTCATCAGATAACCGGCTCATATTACCATATGTGGTGGACTTGTGAGGAGGCCAGGAAATATTGGACTAGAATTCGCATATAGCTGGAAAAAATGATAAAGAAACACATAGATTTGAAACCAGAGATTTTTTTATTGGGCATCGTACCTGATATATATAATAAAAATTTAAAGTATCTGATTGTAAATGTATTAACAGCAGCTAGGATTGTATTTGCTAAACATTGGAAGAATGAGAAAATACCATTAGAGGAAGAAATTATTAAGAAAATATTGGAATGTGCTGAAATGAGTAGATTGACATTTGAAATTAGAGAACAAGAAGATAAACAATTTTATGAAGTTTGAGATCTTTTTTATCAATGGTTAGATAATACAATATGATAATAGAATATTTAGAAATTTAGGAAATAATGAATATATAATTTTTCTTGGTTTTGATAATTTTTAAGAATATTTTATTAAGATAGATTTGGTATGATTTCATGATTTGTCATAAAATAATTTAACTTAATTATAGTTATCTCGCTTAAGTATGAATTAGTAAAATTATAGTCAAATAATTGTTCAATAATGATATTGGGATATTTTATTGATGATTGATAATGTGAGTTATTATGTAATATAATTATTCTGATGACTATGAAATGGATGCACAAAAGGGAGTGGTAAACCAACCGATACACTAAATTTATGAAGAATGATATAATTTTTTTATTTTTTATTTTTTTATGTCATGTTTTATGTTTTATATGTTTTTTGTCTGTTGTTAAAATCAATAAAACTTTTACCAAAATACAACAACTTTTGACTATACTTTTAATCATTCATACTTTATGAGATAACAATACTTTAAACTGTTTATTCTATAACAAATCATATAATCATACCAGATCTATCCTACAAACCCTTTATAGATATAATGTCAAATAACAAAAGAAAAAGAAAAAAATAAAGATATTCCTTGCTGTCTAACATTCTAAATATTCTATTATTGTGTTTTGTCCTCCAACCATTGATAAAAAAGATCCCAAATTTCATAAAATTGTTTATCCTCTTGCTCTCTAATTTCAAATGTCAATCTATTCATCTCAGCACATTCTAATATTTTCTTAATAATTTCTTCCTGCGATGGTATTTTTTCATTCTTCCAATTTTTAGCAAATACAATCCTAGCCGCTATTAATACATTTACAATCAGATATTTCAAGTCTTTACTATATGTATCTGGTAAGATTCCCAATAAAAAGAACTCCAATTTCAAATCTATACGTTTCTTTGTCGTTTTTTCCAACCAAATGCGAATTTTAGTCCAATATTTTCTAGCATCCTTACAAGTCTACCACATATGGTAATATAAGCCAGGTATCTGATGACATTTCCAGCATTTTTCAGATTTATTCTTGAACATTCTTGCTATTCTTGTCGGGGAAAAGTGCCACCTGTAAAACATCTTTAAGAAATTTTCTTTATATGCTGTTGACATTGTCATTTTATAATTTTGAGACCACAATTTCTGCCATTTCTCTAAATCAATCCCATATCCAAAATTCTTCCCCCAAACAATCATAGTTTCTTTGACTTGTTCTTCCTCTAATTTCATTCCCAGTAAATAACCATATAATTTTTTAATCACCTTCTCATCAGTACCCGTCAAAATCTGATCTAGATTAGTCTGTTTATCATAAAATCCCCCTGTTTTAGAATCTTCATCATACCTTGAATGTATTTGCGCATATGAAAACCAATTCATCTTTATGCCTTGTTCCTCTAAATTTTGTATCGATTTAAGTTCACCCTTTTCATCCAATAGTTCCCCATATCTGTTTGTTCCTTTTTTAAATTATAGGATAGGAAAATGCTTCAATAGTCGATAACCAAACTAGAATTTTCAAATAACATTATCTTTTTATCGTCTCCCAGTTTAACTACAAAGACTCCCGTATATAATGTATTCTAAAATAATCCTGTGTTTTAGTTCCCTTATACCATAAAAAAGCATGCCAACCCAACAGCAAATCATGACCTTCTAGTGTCAACAATGTAGTCTTTCTTAATATTATCCATTCCTTGACCCACATTAAATTTGCAGCTTGGTAGTACAATTCCCAATTGGGCAGGCCAAAACCTCCTGTAATTCTAGCGTCTTGCAAAAGCTTTAGCTTTATTCTCGCTTTCTTACCTTGCCATATATACTTCAGCATAATTTTATTTAAATCTTCAAAATAGTCTTTTCTGAGCCTAATTGGTATTGTTTGAAACAGAAATAGGATTTTAGGTAAAATATTCATCTTGATTGTTGAAATTCTCCCTATTAATGACAATTGTAAAATTTCCCGTTTCTTCAAATCTAAAGCTATCTGTTGTTTAAGTTTAATATAATTATTCTCTTTTAATATGCTACATCTTGCTATCAAATATAACCCCAGATACTTGACCTTATTCGTAACTTGGATTTTCAGCAGGTCTGCCAATTCTTCTCTTTGTCTTAGTAGCATGTTCTTTATCAAAATCTTTGTTTTGTCTTTATTTATTTTCAAACCAGCCACCTCACCATATATCTCTATCTTTTCCAATAACTTTGGAGCTGTTTCTAACGGATCTTCCAAGATAAAGGCTAAGTCATCAGCAAAGGCTTGCAATTTAAATTCTTCCTTTTTAATTTTCATTCCTTTCATGCTTTTATCATCTCTAATATTTCTATTCAACACTTCCAAAGTCAATAAATAGCAAAGGAGATAGGGGACATCCTTGTCTTGTGCCTTTTCTTATCTTAATAAAGTCTATAAGTTCTCCCTCCATCATTACCTTTGCTGTCTGCTTCTGTTCCAATAGTAATAACATAAATCTCCAGTTCACATTATCAAATGCCTTTTGAGCATCTAGGAATATCAAAGCCATTTGCTTTTCAGGATGTGCCTCATAGTATTCCAAAGTATCCAGGATTACTCTCATATTGTCCCTAATTTGTTTCTTTGGCAGAAATCCATTTTGATCTGGATGAATGAAATTATTTAAGTTATTTTTTAAGTCTTTCTGCTAAAATTGAAGCAAAGATTTTATAGTCTGCATTTAATAAAAAAATAGGTCTATAGTTCTTAATTTGCAGTGGATCAGCCTCTTCTTTTGGAATAAATGTAATATAAGCCTCTGACCATGTTTTGGGTCATGTTTTCTTTGACATAGCTTCAGTCATAACTTCTAGCAATGGAATGCTCAATGATTCTTGTAATGTTTTATAGAATTCTGCCGGAAGCCCATCTGAACCTGGTATTTCCCATTGTTTTGTTTCTTAAGTGCTTCAATTAGTTCCATCATTGTTATGTTGCTTTCTAGCATTTCTTCAGTCTCTTTAGATATCTTAGGTAGGTCAGCATTCTGTAGATACTGTTTGACTTTTTCCTCATCGATATTCTCTTGTTTATATAGTTGCCCATAGAAGTCTCGAATAATTTCCTTTTTCTCCTTATTACCATAACAAACTTGGCCTTGATCATCTATTAGCTTCAATATTTTTCTTGATTCCTTCTCCTTTTTCAATTTATATGCTAGCCATCTGCCTGGTTTATTTGTATCTTCAAAATAATGCTGTTTAGAGTTTCTAATTTTCTGTGCCAGTTCTTCTTTCTCTATTAATTCCATTTTATGTTTAATTACATCCAGCTTCAATTTAATATCCTTTTTCTGTGGCGTTTTCTGTAATTCTTTTTCAAGTCTTTTATACTCATCTTCCAAGGCCTTAGTGACTTACCTTTTCCTAATATTCTTTTTTCTTATACAATCTATTATCAAACCTCTAGCATATGCCTTCATTGTATCCCAAACATTCTGCGTTGAAGTATCTTCTTTTTTTATTTTCTCTAAAGAAAACAGCCAATTCTTTCTCCATCCATTGTGTAAAATCTTTTTCCTTTAAGATAGTATTGTTTAATGTCCATCTCGATCTTTTTTTTTTGTCCCTTCCATTTAATTGTCATTGGGCTATGATCTGCCCAAGTACTTGTTTCAATATTTGTTTCTTGAATATTAGACATTAATTCTGGCAGAAGGCGGAGCTTTGTCATGGCGATACAGCTGCAGTCTCGGGGCTCCAAGATCACAGCTGATATTTTTGCCCCTGGTTGGTCCCAACGGACCTATACCATCCTGTAGAGATGGTGATCATGAAGGGCAGAAGTCCTTTGCCATCTGGGAGAAGTCCTTTGCCGGCAGCGGACAGGCAGCCTCCATAGCTGCTGAAGTCGGGACAGCTCCGGAAATGAAGAGGCTGAAAGTGAAAGTGTGTCAGCTGGGTGAGAAATTTCTTTTTTTTTGCTAACTTGCTGAGATTTGAAAGGACACTCTGAATATGAGAAGAAACCTGTGAGATTTTTTTGACAAAACTGTATGAGCGGTGTTTTTTAAAGGGATGTCAAATTGAGGCTTGGATTTTTTTTTTCCTCTTACTTTTTTTTTTACTGGATTTTAGCATGATTTTGTTGTTAACTGGACTGAATTTTCTCTTATATATATATTTACTTGTTATGCTCCTTTTTGATTTTATAATTTTCTTTTAGGACAGAGGCTCTCTTTAGTTATATATATATATATATATATATATATATATATATTCTCTTTTTTCTCAACTTAAACTAAGTTTTTCTGGCTGGGGGGGGGGAGTGTATTAAGAAATTTTGTAACACTGCCAACTAGAGGCTTGAAAATATTTTATTTGAATTGGAGAGAACTATGAAAAGACTCCTTCTCAAGGACATTTTAATTTGATAAGATAGAGGGACGAGCGCAGCAGAATATTATTACAGGTACTTTCCTGGACTCTTATCAACATTTTAACACTTGAGGCTTGGCTTTGAAGCTTGTGGAGTGTGTTTTCTTATTTCTTTTCAGATGTGGTACCCCTCCTTACCAGCTTCTCTGTAAATTTTAATCTTAGTAATATTCTTATTTTTGCTTTTTATTTTAAAGGGAAAGCCTCAGAATTTTTTCTTTATTTTTCTTTTCTTTTCCTTCTTTTTACTGGGATTTTTTGCTTTTTCCATCCATGTTTTTGGACCATTCTGCCTTTTCCTTTTTATTATTGTGACTTCCTAATTGGATTAAGGTGTGAAGAACCTGAAGGAATTTTTTTCTTTTTTTCCCTATTTTTGTTCTTTTTTTAAAATGATTATTATTATGTTTGGGCTTTTTTCTTCTTTTTATTTTTCATTTTTTATTGTGGACTACTTCATAATTGGATTAGGATCTAGAAGAATTTGAAGATTTTTCTTCTTCTTCTTCTTCTTCTCTTTCTCCTTTTTCCTTTTTGCCATCGGGCTTTTTACTATTGGATCTTTCTATCTTGGGTTATAATTGGTTATTCTACTAGTTGGATTAAAATTTAAAAAGAATTTGAAGATCTTGAAGCATCTAAAATGAGCAGGAAATCCATACCTTCTGGCGTTTCTACCTCTACCTCTGCCTCCCCACCAGCTGGAGGACAATGTTTAATTCAGACAATGTTGAAGCAAGATAAAGAACAAGAAAAAGCGACCTTACAGATGATTATGCAAGGAATCCAAGATCTCAAGATAAAAACAGATACTATTGAACAAAGAACAGAGAAGACTGATGAAAAAGTGGAAAATATTCAACAAATGATGGTGAAGTATGGTGAGAGATTTGAAAATATTGAAGAAGAAGGTAAACAAAGAGAGGAGAAGATTGGAAATATTGACAGCAGATTAACAGTGGTTGAACAAGATAAAAGTGGGATGTTGAGGTGGGAGATGGTGAGGCCAGAATTCTATCTCAGATTTCAAAATATAGAAGAAGAAAAAGGACAAAACTTGGCTGCGATAATGATAGAAATTTTGGCAGATGCTTTGGAAATTACAGAGGAAAAGATGATGGATGAGGTATACCGAGTTTTTACAAGATATCCGATGAGAAATAAATTACCAAGGGAAGTCCATATCAGATTTACCAAAAAATCCATTAAAACACAAATATTACAAGCTGTAAGAGAGAAGACATTGAAATACAAAGGCAAAGAGATTGTGGTTTTAAAACAAATACCCAGAAGAGTGAGAGAGAAGAGAAGAGAATATCGATTCCTGACCAAAATGCTATTGAAAAAGGAAGTGAATTATAGATGGCTGATTCTAGAAGGATTAACGTTTACGTGGCAAGAACAGAGATATAGAATTGATTCAATTGAGCAGAACTTTTCCACGCAGAATTTTTTGGAAGGAGAGAAGATGAGGCAGGGAAAGAGGTCTCATTAATTGAGTTTCAAGAGGAACAACTGGAGACTGAAAAAGAGGAAGGTGCAGTAGGTGGACAACAATAAAAAATACTTTTGATTGCAATTTACGCTCCAAATGATAAACAAGAAGAATTCTATAAAAAATTACACATGAAAATAACTGGACTGGACTATGTTAATATAATTATGATGGGAGACTTCAATGGAATTGTGGACAAAAAACTGGACTATATAGCAACAACAAAGCAAAATAGAAAGACTCTCCCTAAATCCTTTTTTAAAATGACAGACGAATTAACCTTAAAAGACATTTGGAGAGAAAGAAATGTTAAAGCTAAACAATATACTTTCTATTCAAATAGACATTTATCATGGTCCAGATTAGATATGATTTGGATTTCAACAGAATTAATATCTAATATGCTCTGTAATTTTCAACTAGGCTGGGGTCTCCTTTTTGAAGATGGGGATGACCGTGGCTTGTGACTATAGCTTAGGCAAGGAACTAGTCCTGAAATATTTTTCTTTCTTTTTTTTTAACAAACTTTATTCAGTTTTTCACATTCAAAATAAAAATCTTTTTTTAGTGGACAACATGTTTCTGGGCCATCACCTTTACATACAAATATGACAGCAATTATACATTGATATATGCATACTTAATTCTATTATTACCTTTTCCATTCCAAATTTTCAGTAAGGAGAGAAACAAACACATTAATTCTAGCCTCTTTCATTAATCTCAATCAAAACATCTTTTTGTTTCATTTCAATTATTTCAAATTTTATCCTTTAATGTTTATTTTAAAGATAAACAATATGTGTTTGCCTAATGATAATGATAAAAAAGTTACCAATGTCTGTCCTTGCTTTTAACAGTCTATATTAACTTATTAATTTAGTTGGTTCTTTAGTCTGTCATATTCCCTTTCCATTACACATTCTTTTTATAAATTCTAGATTAATACAAATTTTAACACTAAAAAAAAAAACAAGTATAGGTTTCCCCCCCTTTTACTGTTTTGAGTGTGACACCTCAGTGATTAAAATATACCTTTATTCCCTCATCTTGATTCCCAATAAACCATTATTTTTAAGAAGTTACAATAATAATCATTACATCTTTTCACTTGGATTCCACAGCATATTTCCCCCCTTGATTTTTAATAAGAGTTATCAGTATATATATTACCCTATTTTCTAAATATTTTTAATTGCAGAAATATTCTTATTACCCCTTGTCACCCTGCAGAATCCCCTTTTCAATTCATCAACCATTATCTCTGAAAAAACAATTTCTTTTCAACATTTTACTATTTCCGTATTTCCTTATTTCATGCACCTGTTTCTTACTGCTTCTCCTCCCTCTCTTTTCCCCATATCTTTTCTCATTCCAGTTTATATCCCTCTCTTTCTTAATATCTTCTTTTCCCCTTTTCTGCTGGGTCTTTCTGCCTTTCCCAACTTTACAGGTATTCCCCCTTTTGATTGCCTTCTTAAATCTCAACTTTTTAACCTTCCTTTTCCCCCCACTTCTTTGTAGTGTTCTTTGTGTTAATTGTCTATTTAAAATGTCTTATCCTTGAGTCGACTCCTCCTCCTCTGAAGCTCTTCTTGTTCTTCAATTGTCAATTTCCATTTTTTCTAACACAGAGCAAAGTGATTCGCCTCTTTCCTGTAGTAATTCTCTTATATTTTTAAGTTCCATTTTTAATTCCTGAAGAGATATCATCATTACACACTTTTATGATCATTAAAGTCCACAAAAAAAAAAAAAAACACTTTTACTTTCCTTCTTTCTTCTTTCAATTTTCTAAAGTTCTCAATTATTCCAGGCCAGGGTCTATACCAAAAACATCAATCAATCCCACAGTCAGTCCTTCCTTCCTTTTTTCTTTATTCTGGTTCTGCTTTCACTTTTTAAGATTCTTACTTTGTTTCAATATTTCTTTAATGTTATATTTACACAAGTTCATTCAGAAACAGGATGCTTTTCCTATTTGTCAAAAGGTGGCACTCTCCATTATACAAAGTCTTCATCTTTTTCCCCTATTTTTTTATTTAGGGTTTTTCGAACCTCAATATTCCAGCACAGTCGTCTCCAATTTGTAAACTTTATTATTATTTGACAATCTTAAGTCCAGCTTTATTTTATGCCTGTTTATTCCCAAAATATTTAAGTCCAATTTAATTAAATCTTTAGTTCCAGCTTCTTCCTTTCCTGGTTCGAAGCCCCGCTTAGCTGTCAAAAATATTTTCTTTTTTTACCCCTGTCCCTTTATAATTTCATTGCTCACTTTTCTTTTCTTAAAAATAACATGTTACCTTAATCCCAGGGTACTTTTGTTTCGCTGAGCGAAATTACAAAGGGACAGGGGAAAATGGGCATTGGTTCTTACCTGATACGCCTCTTCTCGTCAAACTGCTGCGAGCATCCAGAGAGTGGAAGGTGCTCCAGTCTTGTGTCATACAGGGTGAGCTATAATTGGAGGAATGCCCTCCTCCTCCACGTGACTCCTGCAGGCGTTCCCCCAGTTTTAGCTCAGCCTCGCAGACAGGCAGCTCTAGCAGTTTTCTCCTTGGCCGATCCAGATTTCTTTGCATTAAATCTCAGGTTTGATCTTTCCTTGTGTTTCCTCCTTGGTCTCTGCACATTTGGGTTGTCTTAAATTGATGAAAGGAGCTAATTTTTGCCCCTCAGGGGGGAGATACGGGGGTTTTAGAGCCTTTCGCTCCCCCCCCACACTCTGGTGCCTGCTGCTTTTTAAGCCATGCTGCCTCAGCAGCGGCTTCTATTGTATGCTTCATAGCGTTTTGTTGTGCCTTCTCCCCACGAACGCAGTAGAGAGAGGGTGAGCTCTCTTCAGGCCCCTCGTTCTGCCTGCATTTTGGCAGTTTTTATTGTTGTTGAGGGGCTTTCCTTCTTCTCTGAGCCTTGCGCTGGTCCCGGTGGCCATTTTGGGCGCGCCTCGTGGCCAGCCGCCATTTTGTTTAGCTGTAAAGTTTGCTGCGACGATTTGGGAGGCTTATGACAGAACCAGCAGGCCTGTTTGGTGATTTCTTTTCTGAAGGGGTATTGTGGCTCTGTGCCCTGTTGCCCATTGATTGCTCTGTTGGCTTTTTTCCGCAGCCCACTCAGAGGCGAAGGAGAGGCACCTACTTCCCATGTTGATTGGGAGCTGCCTCAGGAGGCCTAATTTTGCGTAATTTTACCTATTTTTACCAATTTTTCTGTCCTTTTTTGTTAGAAAAATAAAAAACAAGTGATTTTCTGGCCTCAGTGTTCATTCGGTCTATTGGCTTTTGGATATAAAAAACCTTTTTTATTTACTCTCAAGTGAAATAAAATAGTAATATATTTTTCCTTCTATTGGCTTTTTCTGCAGTTTAATGAGGCCTTTTTTGACTTCACCTCTTATGTTAATAATAATACAAAAAAGAAGATACAAAACAAAATAAAATAAAATAAATTTAAATTGAACATATATATTACGATACAACCAAAAAATATTTTTACCAAAAGGGGGATGTGGCCCAACGATAGGATATCCGGTTCTCATTATAGGCCGTACACCTAGGCGTGCCAACCGCCTCTTTAATATTGCTCTGTACCTGGTATTTTATCATGGCAGAAGACAATCCCAGAGGTCCTTCCTTGAAGGCTAAGTCAGAGACGCACCATTTGCACAAAAGGGCCAAGGACTCCTCCAAGGCTTCTCAAAGATAAAAAATAAAATGCCTTAGGCGACCAAGGCTTGGGGAAGGAATTCTATAAACGTTCAAAGGGCTCTCAATCTGTAACCCCAGTTCCTAATTTTCCCCTGCTTCCGCATAACCCACCCCTCTGCCAGAACAACTTTCTCCTCTCAGGCATAGTGCACCTGTTCGGAGCCTCCAAGTCTCCCGGACACTGAGACTACATTCGCAGCCGCTGCTGGCTTGTGACCAGAGGAACCATCCGCGGTCCTTATTCCAGACAGCATTAGAAAATGGAGGCAGCTGGCCACCTGCCAAGGGATCACGGAGGGTATCCAACAGATGACCAGACCAGGTCCTCAAGCGACGGTTCTGATGCTGAATCAGTCTCTGGCAGATCCCTCCCCAAACCGGAACTTCACCATGGTCAGGTACTTCCCCGAAGGGGAGATCCCCTTTCCAGAAGAGGTGGAGGAAGTGGAGAGGGGCCTCGTGCCCTTCAGGGAAATGGAAGGATCAGATAGGGGTTCCTGACACTATTCTGAACCTCTGACCAGCCCGCATTCATGGGCTTATTTGAACCCCATTTGTTTCCAATCCATGATAATCATGGCGAACAATATTTCGAGCCTGATGTCCCAGTTACCCTCTAGTGCCTCCCCAGCAGCCTCTGGAGTTCCAGAGGATCCTATTTTCAGCCGGCTGTGGAGACCAAGGTCATTCCTATTCCACTCATTTTCTCTGGCTTAGCAGCAAAACAGTTGGTCTCATCAGCCCCCCCCTGCTTCGCTCACTCTAGTCAGTCAGAGATCCTTTATTCTCGATGCGGATCTCTCTTCCTTGCCACACACCTCAGAGGTGGATGACTCCATAGTAAGTCTAGTATCATCCCCTACTCCAACTGGCACTCCGGAAGCCCTAAGGACAGAGGACAAGTGGGCCCAGATGACGTTTCGTTGGGTGCATCAATCCGATGCTTGAGCCGTTTGATTAGCCACGGCCTTATCCCTCTCTCTCAATCCTCTATTAGATAGCTTCATCAGTTGAAGCTATATGTCCCCCCTCTAACACCAGGACTTTTCCATGATAAGGTTGCAGCGAAATTTGCAGTCTACGCTGCCTTCCACTCCACTAAAATTTCCTCCTGGGCTATTTCCTCTCACGTTATAGCCCGGCGGCCGCTTTGGCTTAAACACTGGCAGGCAGACATTAGGCTGCAGCTGAATTGGCTTCTGCTCCCATCTTGGGAGGCAAAGTATTAGTCTGGTTCCGGAACCTTTGTTCATGGAGAGCCTAAATAAAGAAATCTCTCCTTTTGACCTGTCTCAGACGGGAGTCCAGAGTGTCCCAATCCTCTCTAAGGGGACCTGGCCTTTTCCCCTGTCAGGCTCCCTTCTTCCCCAGATTTCAGAGAACCCCACCCTTTCGACCGGCCTTTCAGGACCGGAGCGACACGGGTATCAGAAACAGGAGGGGAGTCAGCTATGGGAGACCATTCTGGGGTGCAGGAAGTCCCAGTGCCCTAGATAAGGCTTCCAGCCACCTACCTCTCACATAGTTTGCTGATCAATGGGGATCACCCACTTCTGATATTTGAGTTAGGGACAATGTTAGACTTGGCCTTCCCTTGAGTTTTTCAGTCCCCTTCTCTGGAGCATTGCAGGGTTTCCCCTCTCCCCAGAGGCCACACCAAGCATGTTTTCATGGGAACCACTATTAACACTCACCAAGATCGAAGCCATACAGCTCGTACCTTCCTCGTTCTGAGGAATGGGGTTCTATTCCCAATTTTTCCTACTTCCTAAACACTCTGGAGACTGGAGGCTCACCCTAGATTGAAGAGGCTTAAGGTGGTCCATCATGGTACAAGATGCTTACTCTTCGGTCCCTTATGCAGGACACTAGGAGGGTAGACTAGTTCACCCTCTCAGAAGCATACTTCCACCTTCCCACTTATCTCTCATTCTTTAATTCTGAGTCCTGGCTACCCTGGTCAACTTTTTCAACACATGGCCCTTCCTCTTGGTCTAGCCTCAACCTTGGGGATCCTTACCAGGGTTCTGGCGATCCCATCAGTTCACCTCAGAGACTCCCCCATTCACAGTCTCTGTTATCTGGATGATATCCTCATCTTTTCTCTTAGCAATGCCACGCCGAAAGGGACACTAGATTTATCTTCGGGCGATCACGATTCTTCGGGCCCATGATCTTCTTGTACAATGGGAGTAGAGTCATCTACCCCTCCCACTTGAATAGCTCACTTAGCAGCCGTGATTGACTCAGTTGAAGGGATGGTTTTTTCCCTTTCCCTGAAGGATTTCTCAGTACTCAGAAATTGGTCAGGAACATTAGGTGAACAAGAAAGATGCCAATACTGGTCTTCTCTAGATCACTGGTCAATTTGGTCTCATACTTATTCATTGTTTTTCCAGGACCTGGCACCATTCCAGATCCATACAGTGGTTCCTGCTACCTTACCACCGCTCCAGAAGGAGCAATTCGAGAGCTGTGGTAAAGGTCCCTCCAAGAGTCCTCACCTCTCTTCTATGGTGGACAAGACCTTCTTTCAACAGGGGCCATCTGTTCAAGGAACCTCCAAGAGTCACGCTCACTACAGATGCAAGTCTCTCTGGATGGGGAGCCCATCTGCAATCCCTTTCAGCCCAGGGCGTACGGTCAGCCACCGAGCAACGTTGCAGCATCAATTGGCTGGAGCTCCACATGGTGTACTTGGCCCTGAAGGCTTTCCTCCCTCAGGTACAAAGGAATCACATGCTGGTTCTAACCGACAACACCACAACCAAGGCGCATATCAATCGTCAAGGGGGCACTCATTCTCTTCGTCTCATGTGAGAGACAGAGTGCTTATGTCGATGGTCCGAAACACACCTTCTATCCATCAGAGCAGAACACATTTCGGGAGTCTCCAATGTTCAAGCAGATTGGCTCAGCAGAGCTGCGTTGGATCAAGCAGAATGGCGCCTTCATCCTTTCTGTTCAAGCAGGCAGCAAACATCTTCGACCTGTCTCTGATAGACCTGTTCGCTTCTCCGTACAATGCCCAGACGCCAAGATTTTTCTCTCGCTACCCCACCGATGGAGCGGAGAATTACGATGCCCTGCGTTGCCCTTGGCCTTCCGGTCTTCTGTATGCCTTTCCTCCTCTTCCCTTGATCCCAAGGGTGATTCGGAAATTGGTTCTAGAGAGGGCAGAGATTCTCCTAGTGGCTCTGTATTGGCCCAGGAGACAGTGGTTCGCAGACCTTCGCGATCTGTCGGTGTCCCCACCATGGAGGTTTCCATGGGACAAAATCTCCCTGTCCCAGGGCCCTCTCCTCCATCCGGATCCGCAGTGGCTTCAGTTGGCCGTCTGGAGGTTGAGCGGGAAAAGCTAAGATCGGAGGGTCTATTGACCCAGGTCATCACTACCATCATGGCAGTGAGGCGCCCTTCCATCACTCGCATTCACAATGCAACCTGGGACTGCTTTTCCAAATGGTGTCGTCAGTCTTCTATCGACCCGCTCTCTCCTTCTGTCACACAGGTTCTGGTCTTTCTGCAAGATAGCCTAGATAGGGGTCTTTCCCCTAACACTATGAGAAGACAGGTTTCGGCCCTTTTGCCGGTGGTTTCCGGTGACTTGTTTACGCCACTATCCCACCATCCTCGTATCAGAGCCTTTCTTAAGGGGGCTTCTACCTTGCGCCCCCCAATGGTTCACAGATACCCGACTTGGGACCTTAATAAAGTCCTTACGGCGCTGACCAAATCCCCTTTGAGCCTCTCAGGGAAACGTCCCTTCAGTATCTCACCCTTAAAGTGGTCTTCCTCGTAGCAATAACTTCAGCTAGAAGAATATCTGAAATTGCAGCTCTATCCATCAAAAGGGACCTGTGCGTTTTCCATCCTGATCAAGTGTTTTTACAGCCTGATCCTGTCTTTATGCCTAAAATCAATTTGGCTTTTCACTGAGCACAGGAATTGGTCCTGCCTAATTTTTGTCCAAAGCCCGTGAGGGAGAAGGAACGACAATGGCACACTCTCAATGTGTGCAGAGCGCTCTGGATATACATCCACCGAACTCAGCCTATCAGAAAGTCTGAGTCTCTTTTCCTCTCCTTTCAGCCAAAGACAATGGGATGCAAAGTCTCCCCATCTACTGTAGGTCACTGGATTAGGGCTACCATTTCTAAGGCCTATCTGGCTCAAGCCTTACTGATTCCTAGTGGGGTGACTGCCCACTCTACCAGGAGTGCGGCTACTTCAATAGCCTGGGCTGCTCAAGCCTCCATTCATGACATTTGTAGGGTGGCTACTTGGGCCTCTCCATCTCCATTTATCCAAAACTATAAAATTGACACTTATGCCTCCGCTGAGGTAGGCGAGTTCTTCAACAGGTGGCGAGAGTGTCAGAGGAAATTCCGACCCAGATGGAGTCCCACCCATAGGACAACATGCTTTGGTATGTCCCACTCTCTGGATGCTCGCAGTAGTTCGATGGAGAATGGGCGTTGGTTCTTACCTGATACGCCTCTTCTCGTTGAACTGCGTAGAGCATCCAGCCCCACCCTTTTTATTCCGTCTGGTAGGGCATCCTATTTCGGCCAGTGACACTGTTTATTGTTGTTGCGAGTTATTTTCTTCCAGTTCCGTTGGAGGATTGTTACTGTCCTCTCGTCTTTGTAAAACTGGGGGAACGCCTGCAGGAGTCACGTGGAGGAGGAGGGCGTTCCTCCAATTATAGCTCAGCCTGTATGACACGAGACTGGAGCACCTCCCACTCTCTGGATGCTCTACACAGTTCAACAAGAAGAGGCATATCAGATAAGAACCAATGCCCATTTTCCCCTGTCCCTTTGTAATTTCGCTGCTCACTTTTCTTTTCTTAAAAATTCCATGTTACCTTAATCCCGGGGTACTTTTATTTAGTTGTATTGTCCAGTTGTCCTGGTTCAGATGTTATCCACCTCTTTCTTCCCTCTCGCACAAATCTTAATCCAGCTGAGTCTTCCTCTTCAGAGTGGCCATTTTAAACCACCGCTGCAGTCATTTTCGGGGGGGAAAAGACCAAGCCCGGGGGGGAGATGCGGCTCCCCTAAACCTGGCTTGCGGCTTCCCCTTACTCCTCCACCCCTCCAAGGCCGCTTTAGCCCCTAATCGTAATGATCGAGGCTCTCCAATGGAGGAGCATGGACCATAGCCTCAGAGAGTCTGTCAGCGAGGAGGCTCCACCTTCTTCCTCCCTGAAACATTTTTCAAAGATTATGCTTAAAGGTTCTGCTATAGCAATGGATAGTTTTTTTTAAGAAGTAGGTACATATTCCATCTGGTCCAATAGATAGAGATGGTTTTAGATTGCATAGTGCTTTTTCAACATTGTCTTCTGTAAAATCGATATGTATTAGATCATTGTAGTTTTCTGTGGTTTGGCTAGGAAATACTGGGCATGATCCATTGCTGTTTACAAATACTGAACCAAAGAATGTGTTAAAGATGTTGGCTTTAATGGTGTCATCATTGCAGTTTTTACCATTAGGTCCTATCAGGGGTGGGATGGACCTTGAGTCTTTTAGTTTGTTGTTTACAAAATTGTAAAAAGTTCGAGTGGAATTGGTGTGTAGAAGGTTTTCCTCTTGTTTAATATGATAATTGGTGCATTCAGTCTTTATCTAGTGGCATAAATTTTTGTATTGGCTTTTGAAGTTGGCAATGTGACCAGATTTGTTTTTACGCCAGAGTGATCTCTTTTAGGATTGAAGTTTCCTTATTGCTAAACTGGTTTTTTTTTTGGGGGGGGGGGAGTTGTTAAAGGTACATATAGTTTGATGACTCTTTTGACTTCAAGTAAAAATATGTTGTAATGATCTTCAACAGTATTGCATCCAGAAAATAGAAATTGCCAATCAAGGGATGAGAGATCGTTGTTTATAAGATCATAGTTGCCTTTTTTGAAGTTATAATTGGGATTCCGCCATTGTGATGATTTTTGTGTGGACATATGTTGAGACAAAAGTCAATCATGTTGTTGTCAATGTTGGAAAAGGGTTCTTTAATTTGTATTTCATAAATTGAATTCAAACTATTGCAGAAGATGAGATCGAGGCAGTTGTTAAGTCTAGTGTTGTTGGTTACTAGTTGTTCTAGTCCCAGATTTGTTACTGTATTGTAGAAATTTGCATGTGTGAGTTCAGTTGTACATTCGTTAAAGGTCCAATTAATATGAGGTAGATTTAACCAAGAAAGTTAAAAGTGTGTGGGCAGGATGCTGCCCATGTTAGTGTATTTAGCTTGTTTGCATGTTCAATGTCATAATCAGGCGCTCTGTAACATAGTAAGAATCTAAATGTGATATTTAAGGACAGTTCACAGACGATGGTCTCAGGAATAGCAAGCTATGTCTGACACAGTGTCAGACATAAAGATCTCAATTGCCTATATACAAATGCACAAAGTCTGGGGAACAAGCAGGGTGAACTCGAACTACGAATACATGAAGGTAAATATGATATAGTTGGAATAACAGAAACTTGGGATGAAACCCATGACTGGAATATACTGGTAAAAGGATACAAACTATTCAAAAAATCAGACCCCATAAAAAAGGAGGTGGAGTTTCACTGTATGTAAAGGACCACTATATTGCTACAGACATGCTTGAAACCAAAGATGAAATCCTCCTAGAATGTATATGGGTCAATATAAAAGACAGAAAGAATGATATAGCCATAGGCGTATATTATAGGCCACCCAATCAAGCAGAAAAAATAGATGTCCTTTTTGCCAGCCAACTAACAAACATATGCAGGAAACACACAACAATAGTAATGGGAGACTTCAATTATCCTGATATCAATTGGAAAACTAATTCTGCACCAAATGAGAAATCAAATAAGTTGCTAACCAACCTAGCTGACAACTTTGTTGGCCAAAGGGTAGAGGGTGAAACTAGAGGGACAGCCATACTGGACTTAATTCTTATTAACAGAGAAGAAGTGATAGAGGGAGTTAAAACTGCAGGAACCTTGGGTGAGAGTGACCATGTCATACCAGAATTCAACATAACACAAACACAAGCAACAGAACATAATGACACCAGAGTCTTGGATTTTAAAAGAGCTGATTTCAATAAACTCAGAAAGAACTTGGGAAAGATTCCATGGATGAAAATCCTAAAGGGGAAAACAACTCAAGAATCTTGGTAAACTCTAAAAAGTATGATCATAGAAGCCCAGACCAGCACAATACCACTGAGAAAGAAAGAAACCAGCATGGCTACACAAAGATATCTTTGACAAATTGAAAGAAAAAAGGACAAGTACAAAAAATGGAAAGACAGACATACAACTAAGGCAGAATATCAGCAGATAGCCAGAATCTGCAAAGACGAAGTCAGGATAGCAAAGGCTCAGAACGAACAAAGACTTACAACAAAAGTCAAAGATAATTAAAAAAGTTTCTTCCAACATATAAATAACAAGAAAAAATCAAGGAAACAGTCAGTCCACTAAAGAGAGAAAATGGCAAGGAAGTAACAGGCAACAGAGAGAAAGTAGAACTCCTTAGCACATTCTTTGCCTCTGTCTTCACACAAGAAGAAACTATAGCTCAACCCACCAAAAACATAACTGTAAAAGACAGACCAGTAATAAAAGTTAAAATAAGCAAATAATAATAAGAGAACACCAATCTGATCTTGATGAAAACAAATCACCGGGGCCTGATGGATTACATCCCAGAGTTTTAAAGGAGCTGGCGGAGGTCATCTCAGAACCACTGCACCATATCTTTCAAAAATCCTGGAGCATCGGGGAACTACCAGAGGACTGGAAAAGAGCTGATGTGGTTCCCATCTTCAAAAAAGGAAAAAAAACAGACCCAGGAAACTATAGACCAATCAGCCTAACATCAATACCCGGGAAGATATTGGAAAAGATAATAAAAAAACAGATCTGCCAACATCTAGAAACAAGTAAAGTAATAACTAGCAGTCAGTATGGGTTTGTTAAAAACAGATCATGCCAAACCAATCTTATTTCATTCTTCAACACAGTAACTAAATTAGTAGACCAGCAAAATACTGTGGACATAATATATTTGGATTTCAACAAGGCATTCGATAAAATAGACCACAACCTACTTCTTAGTAAGCTAGAAAAAAGTGGAATAGATAGCACCACCACTAGATGGATTCGCAACTGGCTGGCAAACAGTACTCAATGAGTAGTCCTTAATGAGTCTAAGTCTACATGGAGGGAAGTAAGCAGTGGGGTCCACAAGGTTCTGTCTTAGGCCCAGTACTCTTCAATATCTTCATTAACCACAGATGAGGGAATAGAAGGGGAACTTACCAAATTTGCAGGTGATACTAAGCTGGCAGGAATAGCTAACACCCAAGAAGATAGACTCAAGATCCAGATGGATCTTGACAGACTAGAACACTGGGCCATATCTAATAAAATGAAATTCAATATAGAGAAAAGTAAAGTCCTACACTTCGGCAAGAAAAACCAAAAGTACACATATAGACTGGGTGAAACCAGGCTCAATAGCAGTAACTGTGAGAGGGATCTTGGAGTCTTGATGAACAACCAGCTAAATAGGAGCCAGCAGTGTGCAGCAGCAGCCGAAAAAGCTAATGCAATCCTAAATTATATTAACAGAGGGATACAATCAAGATCAAGGGAGGTACTAATACCACTCTATAAAGCCTTAGTAAAATCACACCTAGAGTACTCAATCCAGTTTTGGTCACCACATTATAAAAAAGATGTTGAGACTCTAGCAAAAGTACAGAGAAGAGCAACTAGGATGATTAGGGACTGGAAGCTAAAACATACAATGAACAGTTGCAGGAACTGGGCTTGGCTAGTCTGGTAAAGAGAAGGACCAGGGGAGACATTATAGCAGTCTTTCAATATTTGAGGGTCTGCCACAGGGAGGAAGGGATCAAGCTATTTTCTAAAGCTCCTGTTGGCCAGACAAGGAATAATGGATGGAAACTGAACAAGGAGAGATTTAACCTGGAAACAAGGAGAAACTTTCTGACAGTGAGAACAATCAACCAATGGAACACCTTGCCCTCAGAAATTGTGGGAGTGCCATCAGTTGAGACTTTCAAGAAGAGATTGGACTGTCATTTGTCAGAAATGGTGTAGTGTTAAGTCCGCGTGGAAGGAAGCCAGGAGTTGGTGACTTTGTATCAAGCTCTTTATTGCAGTCCGGAACCGAACTGGCTCTTAGAAAAACTTTGTGGCTTTTTATTCCCAAGCTGCAGCAGCCGCGGCCAATAGCACCGCTTTGAATCTCCCGCGATTTGAATCTACCAATCGCGGGAGATTCTCAGCGAGCCAATCGGCGCGGCTCGCCTAGCCAATCCGATCACCCCGCGCTTTGGCCAATCAAAGCGCGGGGATCTCAAGAATTCAAATGAAGATACAGAACACCCCTCCCCTCTTGGTTCAGTCCTACGTAGCGTAGTCCCGTAGGTAGGCGGGGCTCCGTCTTTGCCTACTGGACCTGTGCAGGTCAGTCGTAGGTTGGATCCCGGCCGGTTCGGTCGGGGTCTCTATTTCTCCGGACTCTGTCATGGGAACCGCCTGGTCTGTCTGGCCGGGCCGTTCTCCGCAGCTCCCTTCTGGGCTACCCGGGTTGATTGAGCTGCAGGTTTTGCTGCTCCCGCTCGGTCTTCCCAGGTTGGTTGAGCTGGCCTGGCTGTCTCTTCCTGGTGAGGTTTCGTGCTGGCTGCTTGCAGGTGAGTGTGGCTGGTTTCTTTTTTCTGGGTTTTGGTTCCCAGGGTATCCCCTCCCCTCTTGGTTTGTGTTGAGGGGGTTGGTTTTGTTTGGTTGCGTGTCGGTGGTGTCTTGTGTGGCCGTCCTCGATCTTAACTGATTGATGTGGCGTTTCCACGCTCGTCCGTCGGTTGTTTGTAGCCGGTACGAGTGTGGGCCTGTTAGCTGTGTTATGATTGCTGGTACCCATAATGGGTCTCCGTTTAGGTTCTTCGCGTAGACGGCATCGCCTGGTGCGAAGGTTCGGTGTTTGCTGGTGGAGTCTGGGGGTTTCTCTGGGTTGTAAGTGGGGTGTAGTCTATCGAGTGGGGACCTTATTTTCCTCCCCATCAGCAGTTCGGCTGGGCTTTTATTTGTTGTGGTGTTCGGGGTTATGTGCTGTATGAAAAGTAATTTATTTATTTTGTCCTGGATCTCCCCGTGGTCTATTTTCTGGATGGTTTTTTTGTGAATTGAACCATCCGTTCCACCCTACCATTCGCTGCCGGATGCACCGGGGCTGTCAGGTGTGTCGTATGCCCCTTTCCGCTAGGAATTTTTCGAATTCTAGCGAGGTGAATTGGGGCCCATTGTCGGACACGAGGAAGTCCGGGAGGCCATGTGTTGTGAAGAGTTTGCAGAGTTCTTTGGTCATGGCTTCCGTGGTGGTTGTTCTCATGTTGCTTACCTCCAGCCAGTTGGAGTAAGCGTCTACGGTTATTAAGAAAGTGTGTCCTTTTGTAGGCCCGGCGAAATCTATGTGGATTCTAGACCAAGGTCCCCTGGGGGTTTCCCACTCTAGGATGGGTGCTGTGGGTGGGCTTGGTCTAGTTTCCTGGTATCGTTGACACCTTGCTACCCAGGCCTCGATCTGTTTGTCCATCCCTGGCCACCAAGCATAACTTCTGGCCAGGGCTTTCGTTCTAACGATGCCCGGGTGCCCCTTGTGTAACAGTTCCAAAACCTTCCCTTGTAGTTTTTCCAAGATGACTACCCTATCCCCCCATAGTATACACCCTTTTAGTAATGAGAGTTCCATTTGCTGGTTCCGGAATGTCCTGAAGGTCTCGTCATTGTCCTTTTCCGGCCACCCTTTCTCTACCCAATGCAAAACCCGTGCCAGACGCTTGTCTTTATTAGTTTCTCGGGCAATGTCTGACGCGGTTATGGGTAGGTTGGGTGGAGTCTCTATGCTGAGGGTGGTCATCATGGGTGCTGGGTCAGTGTCTGGTTCGGGTAACGGTGAGCGGCTTAAGGCGTCCGCATGGGAGATAGTCTTACCGGATCGGTGTGTGAACCCGTAGTTGTAGACAGCCAGGAATTTGGACCACCTTGTCATTCGGGGAGACAGAATGTTCGGGGTGGCCTTGTTCCCTGCGAGTATTCCCAGCAGCAGTTTGTGGTTGGTGATGATGGTAAACGTCCGGCTATAGAGGTACTCGTGAAACCTTTTTACTGAGGCGACGATAGCCAAAGCCTCTTTGTCCAGCTGGCTGTAGTTCCGCTCTGGTTTGGTGAGGGTCCTTGAAAAGAACGCAATGGGTGCTTCCTTTCCGTCGGGGAGAGTGTGGCTGAGGACAGCGCTGACGCCGAAGGGTGATGCGTCGCATGTGATGGCTAGTGGTAGGGTCTCGTTGTACTGGATGAGGACAGCATCCGAAGTGAGCAGGTCCTTGGTTTTCCTGAAAGTGGCTTCCTCACATTTCCCCCAAGTCCAGGTAGCCGCCTTGTCCAAAAGCCTATGCAAAGGCTCCGCCGCGGTCGCCTTTTGGGGCAGGAAGACATTATAAAAGTTAAGTAGCCCCAGAAACGCCTGCAGTTCTATTTTTGACCTGGGTGTGGGGGCTTCCTTGATGGCTTTAATTTTTTTGTCGGTGGGGTGAAAGCCGTGTCAGTCTAGGAGGTATCCTACGAATTCGACCCGCTCTGTGTACAGCTGGCATTTTTCCCTCTTCACTTTAAACCCGGTTTCTTTGAATCTCGTTAGCACCTCCCTTAGGCGACTCCCTAGTTCGACCTGGTTGGTTGCCGATACTAGTACATCGTCAAAGTATGGTACCACCCCTTGATGCCTTGTAAGAGTCTTTCCATGAGGCTCTGGAAAATTCCAGGTGCCACGCTGACTCCAAATTGGAGGCGGTTGCATCTAAAGGCTCTCCGGTGGGTGATTATAGTTTGCACCTCTGCAGTTTCCTCGTCGCCCGGCAGTTGCTGGTATGCTTGGGCCAGGTCGAGTTTCGCGAAAACTTTGCCCCCTCCCAGTGAGTGTAGGAGATGCTGCACTACGGGGACGGGGTAAGCGCTTTGCTGCAAGGCACCATTTAGGGTGGCCTTATAGTCCCCGCAGATTCTCACTGACCCATCAGGCTTGATTGGGGTGACTATAGGGGTCTCCCACCGGGCGTGGTCTATGGGTTGTAAGACCCCTTGCTTGACGAGCTTGTCAATTTGCTCGTCAATTTTCAGTTTGAGTGCGAAAGGTACCCGGCTTGGTTTTAGGCGTTTCGGGGGAATGTTTGGGTCTAGGCTGAAGGATATAGGGGGCCCTCGGTACTTGCCTAGGGTGCCGTTGAACACTTCTTGGAAGTCCCGGGCCAGTTGCTGCTCCCAGTCGGCTTCGGCGTTGTGGTCGATGCCCGTGACTGCGATGCCTAGTGGTGCGAACCATTGAAGTCCCAGCAGGTTAGGTCGGTCTCGATCGACAATGGTCAGGGGAAGTCTTTCGGTGTGCCCCTTGTATGTCACTGTGAATTTTCCTGTTCCGACTACAGGGATGCGGTTCCCCTGGTAGTCTTTGAGGATTAGTCTCTGGTTTTCTAGTTCCCTCCTCTGGATGGTAGGCACCAAGTGTTTAATTTCTTGCCATGCTACCATTGAGAGGTAGGACCCGGAGTCCACCTCCATTTTACAGGGTTCACCTTCAATGCCTTCCTCCACGTAGACCTTTCTGGCGTTTATGGTAGTTGCGTGGCCGATGGTGACCGTCTGATGTGTCTCTTCTCTCCGCCGGCTCTCGCCCCCTCGTTGGGCTCGTCTGTTCCATTCCTAATGGTTGTCTGCTGGGCAGTCTCTGGTCCTGGGGGGTGGGCTCTCTCGTTTCCGCTCGCTTGGATCCCATCATCTGGGGCTGTGAGTTTTCTTGAGGCGGCAGACGTGGGCTATGTGGCCTTTTTTGTCACAGTGCCAGCAAACGGAGTCGAAGAACCGGCATTCGGATTTGGGGTGGTCACCTCCGCAACTGGCACATGCGGTCCTCGACTTACGACTCCGCCGGCTGCGCTGGTCGTGGCCTGCCTGGAGACGGTGGATGTCTTCCTCCTCGTCTGACGTCCCGAGGTGGAGTGGAGTTCGCCCTGGTGGGTGGTAGTTTCAGGTTGGGCCTCGGTCGACCTTGCAAGGTTGTTGTTTGCGATGCAGTCCCTGGCGTTCGGTCTCCGCATGCGGTCTGCTGATTGTCGGGTTGCTTCGGCTGCCGCGGCTTCGGAGATGGCATCGGCGAGAGCGATGTTGCCCTTAGCCATCAACCGACTTTGGAGAACGGGGTCCCAAAGGCCGAGCACGATTCGGTCCTGCAGGGCCTCGTTCATATTGGAGAACGTGCATAGTCCTCCAAGGCGCCACAGCTCTGCAACAAAATTACTGAAACTCTCGCCTGACCGCTGGTCCCGCCGATAAAATTCCTGTCATCAGATGAGAATGAGTACGGCTGGAGCGTAGTGTTTCCGGAGTAATGGCTCGAGGTCCGCCCAATCCATCACGGTAACATCGGCGGGCTTGGCTAGCGCTTTTGCCATCTTAAACACTGCGGTCCCGCAGTGCGTTAGGAAGATGGCTCCTTTCTTCGGTCCCGTGGCATCCTTCAGATCGTTGCATTCGAGGAACACGTGGAATCTGTCCGTGTAAGATTCCCAGTCCTCGCTGGCGGGGTTGAAGGGGGTTGGTGGCGCGATGCTGGCCATCTCGTCGGTTGGCTGGCTTCCGTCGGACACGTGCTTCGGTTCAGGATAAGAATCCCACCTTCGTTGCCAGTGTTAAGTCCGCGTGGAAGGAAGCCAGGAGTCAGTGACTTTGTATCAAGATCTTTATTGCAGTCAGGAACCGAACTGGCTCTTAGAAAAACTTTGCGGCTTTTTATTTCCAAGCCACGGCGGCCACGGCCAATGGCACCGCTTTGAATCTCCTGCGATTCGAATCTACCAATCGCGGGAGATTCTCAGCGAGCCAATCGGCGCGGCTCGCCTAGCCAATCCAATCGCCCCACGCTTTGGCCAATCAAAGCGCAGGGATCTCAAGAATTCAAATCAAGGTACAGAACATGTAGAGTCTTCCGCTTGGGCAGTGGGTTGGACTAGATGACCTAACAAGGTCCCTTCCAACTCTGATTATCTGTATCTGTATCTCCTGGGTAACTTGGATGTTTTTAAGATGTAGGGACTTTTTATAGAAGATAGCAACACCTCCTCTACGGATTTCATGATCTGTTTGGTAAACATGATAGTCTCTTACTGTGGTAATGGAGTCAGGGAGGGATGTGTTGAGCATGTTCATAGACAAATATAATTTCGAATTTAGCTGTATTTAGTAAGAGGACAAATTCAGGTATTTTATTTACAAGGCTTCTTGCATTGAGTAGCTTTCATTTAAGGCCAGTTGTGGTTGGAATAGAGGTAGTTATGGGTGTGCATGCCTAGTTTTGAGTGATGTTGGATTGGATGGGGTGAGGTTGGATGTGGAGTTGTGGGTTGTGTGACTTTATTTTGAGCCAATCAGCTCTGTAGTCAATGTATAGGTCCTTTTTCTCCATTGTCTAGACAATTTTTGAGTTCTGCGCGGAGTTCATGGGAGTGGATTCTTTGAAGTATGGATAAGTCTGGTCTTGAGCGAAGTTTTTTGTGTTTGGGATTGGTTTTTGCAATGGCATTTATTGTATGAATGAATATGCATTTGCTAGACTCATTTTTGCATACAACTCTACAAAATCTTGGGGCCACAGAGCCATCATTGTATTTGTACCCATGGCCATTTAGGATTTCTTTTTTATAGACATTGACACGATGGAATTTATTTTAATCTACTCTTGGACATAATGGTATCATTTCTATACTTAATCTTCTAGTATTTATTTGTTTCAGTTTCATTCCCCCCAAAAGCATTACTTTTTTTTCTTAATATTCTTTGTTTAATCTTAACCATGCTTTGATAAAGCAAAACAAAAAAGTCACTTATTTTTGTCATTGACCAGTATTTTATACAAATTAAATATTATAAAACATAAAGATTCAAAGGAAGAGAAATATGAAATTATGAATCAGTTCATAAAAGTACAAAAATATGCAAATATAATAATGCAGATATTGAAAAACAAAGAAAAAAATAAATAATAGACAACTAGAATTTCATAAAATTACCAAAATCTAATAAAGAAGAATAAATTTACTCATTAAATACTTCGTGTTCTTTTATACAGCAGCACCTTATCCAAAAAAATTGGCAGCAAATCAATATAGCTTTTTATAATTTTTATAGCCAAAACCCAATTTAAATATCAAATACCATGAAAC
This sequence comes from Hydrophis major, assembly GCA_033807585.1. Taxonomy (NCBI): domain Eukaryota; kingdom Metazoa; phylum Chordata; class Lepidosauria; order Squamata; family Elapidae; genus Hydrophis; species Hydrophis major. Next base: position 68,865,940 of record CM066343.1, on the reverse strand, counting down.
AATACTATGAAATTAATACATTAGTGAATTGATTATGACCAAGCACAAAATATTGCATGGGAATTAAACTATGATCAGCTATTAGTCATTAGCCACCAGTCTAAATATTGTTTCCTAGCAGACCCTAAGTCAGTGGTGGCTAACCTTTTTGGCCATGAGTGGCACAGTGGGAACATGTGAGTGTGCATGCACCAGAAACTGGAAAAGCACCTCCCTGACATGCATGCATGGGAATGCCAGAAACCAGAAGCTTAGCTTCCTGGGGTGTCCATGCACACCGGCCACCAGGTCTTCCAGTTTCTAATGTGCATGTGTGTGCGAAGATCAGCTGGCTGGCACGCACATGCGCTCCGGGGAGCTGCTCTTCTGGTTTCCGGTATTTCTGTGCACATGAAGACTAAGCGCCAGAACCCAGAAGAGCAATGGGCAATGGCCAGAAAGATGGCTCTGCATGCTACTTCTGGCAAGTGTGGCCTAGGTTTGCCGTCATGGGCCTATGGTGTTCAGGGGGTGCTCCAGTTGTTTTGGGACTATCACTGTTGGTACTACCCTTGCTTGCTTTTGCCATAGTTGTTCAATTTCTATTTGTAGGTCTTTGTATTTTGTTATCTTCTCCAGTTCTTTCTCTTCTCTTCTGCTGTCTCCAGGCAGTGCCACATGCACTATCCAGACTTTTTTGTCTTTCTTATCAACAACTGTTAAGTCTAGAGTGTTATGTGGCAGGTGCCTGTCTGTCTGGATTCTGAAGTCCCAAAACAATTTAACTTCTTCATTTTCTATTACTTTTTTTATTTTATGGTCCCACCACTTCTTGCTTACAGACAAATGATATTTCTTGAAGATCTTCCAATGCACCATTGTTGCTACTTAGTCATGCCACTGCTTGTAATCAGTTTGTGCACTCTTCTAGCTTACCAGGTGGTCCACTGTTTCTTCAGTTTCTTTGCATAGGCAGCATGTACTATCTGTTTCTGTCTTCTCAATTCTGTCTTTGTAACATTTGTTGTTAAGGCTTGGTCTTGTGCAGCCAGAATTAGTCCCTCAGTCTCTTTCTTCAACTTTCCTTCGAATAGCCATTGCCAGGTCTTGTCATTATCTGCTTTCCCTGCTATTTTTTAATGTACTGGCCATGTAGCGCTTTGCCTTTCCATTACTCGATTCTGTTCTCCATTTGGTCTTTCTTGTAGGCTAGTTTGGTATCTCTAGTAATCACAAGCTTTCCTGGCATACTAACTTCATTACATCTTCTTTGTTCAGATATTCTTCCAAAGGCCTTTTTTCTTCTTCAACTATCTGATGTACTTGCAACATTCCATGTCCACCTATTTGCCTTGGCAGGTAGAGTCTGTCAATGTCACTGCAAGGATGAAGAGCATGATTCATTGTCATTATTTTCTGGTTTTCCTATTGCTTTTAATTCTGTTTGAGTCACTATTCCAGCTGTGTATCTAAAGTCCATTGCCCAGGTGTTGATTGCCTTGATGGAGTTTCCTCCATTTACTTTGGACTTTAAATCTTTTTCATTCTCTTGATGTATTCACCTCTAATCTTTTTCTTGACATCAGTGTGCTTGATGATGTCAGCTTGAAAAATACTCAGATATTTGCAGTAGTCATCTTCATCCAGACTCTTAATGTTATTTTCTCTGTATCATTCCAATTTTAGTATGTGCTGCTGAAGCGAGCACTTTTAATGTTATTTTCATGGGGCATCTTGATGCCTTCAGTTTTCACTATTTTTTCTTGTTTGATAGTGAGTGTGGCACATTTGTCCAGTCTAAACTCCATTGTAATATCTTGGCTATATATACGAAGAGTGTTCAGCAGTGGTGTTTTCAGGTGGTGTTTTTCCATACAGCTTCAGATCATCCATGTAAAGGAGGTGAGATAGTCTGGCATATGTTTTTGATGTTTGATAGCCATGGCCTGAGTTATTCAGTATTGTTGACAGAGGAAACAGTGTAATGACAAATAGAAGTGGTAATAGTAAATCTCCTTGAAATATTCTTCTCTTGATATTAACTTCTCCAAGTCTCTCATCATTGATCTGCAACTGTGTCTTCCATTGTGCCATCTATCTTTGCACAAAGCTTTTGATGTTTCTATTGACTCCTGTTACTTCTAGGCACTTGATTATCCAGACATGTGGCAGAGAGTTGAATGCCTTTTTGTAGTCAATCCATGCTACACTCAGGTTGGTGTTCCTTCTCTTTCAGTTTTCCAAAATCATATTACCAATTAGGAGTTGATCTTTTGTTTCTCTGATATTGGGGCAGTTTCCTTTCTGCTCAGGTAGAAAGAGATTGTTCTCAACTAGATGCTGTTGGACTGCATCAGCTAGCACACCAGTTAACAATTTGAAAGTTGTTAGTAAGCAGGTAATTGGCCTGTAGTTGCCTGTTACTGCCCCTTTTGCTGGATCTTTCATTATCAGGTAGGTTTTGCCAAATGTTAGCCACTCTTCAATTTCACCACCTTGTAGTATGTTGTTAAATTGCTTGGCAATGAGTGGAAATAAATAATTAGATGTTTCAATCAAAAATCATGCAGCTCATCTTCACCTGGTGTTGACCAATTCTTGATCTTCTTTGTTCTGTTCACTACCATTTCTGCTGTTATTACTAGTTCTTTCATTCAACTTCTTTTTTATTCTTATCCACCTCTTTCAACCAAGCTGCATCCTTGTTGTATTTCTTTGGGTTATCTCATATATGGGCCCAGAACTGCACTGTTTCTTCCTTGCCGAGTAATGACTGATTCACTGCAGTTTCTCTACTGATCAATTGATATAAACATTTCTGATTGGATTGAAATTGGAGGTTCTGCCTATAATTAGCAGTTCAAGTTTCATACCTGTTAATCTTCTTTGCTATTGCTGTTATTTGCTGCTTTATTATTTCCAGTGCTTCCTTGATCTTCCTTGTTTCTAAGTGATATTTCTTGATTAGGTATTCTTTGGTCTTCTTGTTCTTCAGCTTCTTTTCTTTCATCTGTTCTAGCTTGCTTGTATCTGATCTTGTTTTCCAATCTAATCTTCCTTTTTTAAAAAACAAATTTTATTAATTTTCAAAGACAATACACAGACAAACAAAACATAAAAGAACATAGAACATCTTTTCTAAAAACTGCTTAACAAAACAAATAAAACATCTTATTTAAGTACAACATAATTCTAAATTGTCACGTTTCCACACACAATTTAATATGCATCTTATATATTCAATTTCATATCTTATTACTCTTTTCCAACTTCTCACTGTTTCTTCCTTAATTTCTGTTCAATTTTATTCATTAAACTTATACTTTCATATATTTCATATTACTATATTTTGTATTATTACTGTTTCATATGTTCCTATCCAACATCATTAATCCTCGATAAAAAAACAAAATACATAACATAAAAACTTCCATAACAAATTAATTAATTAAACTCTATTAATTAAATCTTAGACATTTTACACATTCCCTACAATATTCTATTAACACATATGTTATTCCAATTTTCTAACTCTATTTCAAATACAAATACTACAATACAATCTTATGTACTTTTGCAAAATCTCTTTTTAGATTATGTTTTACCCTTTATCTCTGAAAAAAACCTGTTTATTAGCATCTTGTTTTAAGCCTTTATAACTTCCCTTCACTTTTTCCCTTCCTTCCTTGTCAAATCTAGCCTTTTTACCCCCCCTTCTCTCAATCTCCAGCCTTTTAGTCTCCCCTCTCTGTTGTATTCCTCTTTTCTGTTGCTTTCTGACATTATATTGATTTTTCACCTTACTTTTCCCTTTCTTGGTTGTTTTTTTAGAACTTAAATTCTCCATTTTCTTTTCCTTTTTACCCTTTTCTTTCTAATTTAAAATCATATGTCCATTAAAGATGGCTTCTTCTTCATCATCCCAGCCTTTTTCTTGTTGCATTTCCTGATAAGTAGAAATCACCATTTCTAAGAAGCGAAGGATAGATCCGAAGGAGCCCTTGCCTTCTTCTTCCTCTTCTCTTAACTTTTCAAATTGCATTTTCAGTTCTTCAACAGATACCATTGTGAAAAATTTTTTAAACATATCCAAATGTTTTCTTAGTCTTTCAAAAGATAGTTCACAAAAGTCCCAAAGTCATCAAGCAATCAAAGTCAGCACAATCAGCACAGTCTGTTTCATTTAGCACTTTCTTCTGCTTTCTCTTCCTGGGGTAGAATTCAATTACACAATTCCAAGGTATTTTTTGGAAGTTTTATTGCAATTTAATCTTTGATCTTATAAAACTCCAAGCAATCTCCTTCAACAAGCCTTGGTATAAATCATTTACCTCTCTTCCTTCCCACTTAAAGCAAAAAGATTTTAATTTTTAAATGTCAGTGTTTAGAAATCTAATGTCCCCTTGGCTTTAATTTTCAAAGTTAGTACCTTCTGCTGTCAAAGTGGATATTTCCGATTTCCATCTGCTGTCTCTGTAGGGAAGGAAAGTGAGGAGGAAAAAAAAAGCTTTCCCTTTTACTTTCCACTGCAGCTTTACAATCTTCTGGGAAACAATATATCACTTAAAGACCAAAGTTCCAGGGTATTGAGATGTTGATTGTCACCCCAGTTCAGCCAAAAGCTTTCACTTTCTTCACTTCCTCCTGCACAAAACTTGTCCAGCTGAGAGGTTCTTTGTGGAGGCCATTGCTGACCGCCATTCCACCACTTTTGGAAAAGGGAGTTAAGCTGGCTGGGGAAGAGGGGTGTGATATCCCCAGACCCCTGCCCAGATCTCCCCTCTCTTCAGTTATCCCTACAGGATAACTATAGCCTTCCAATCCAATTGGATCGAAGGCACTCCAGCAGCGAGCTCAGCAGGGATCGCGCACAAACAAATTCCTGCCACCTCCGAAGCCTGACAAACCGGAATTCCCTAATCTTCCATTTTTGTGGTGGACTATTTAGACTATTTTTTTCTTCTCTATTGATTTTGCATCCCAGATATTCAGTTATAACTGCAGCTGTGCTGTACATTGGTTTGTTTGTTTCATGCAGTGAGTTGGTGTTTATGCTCGATATTGCAATATTTGCATCTTTTAATGCTTGTGCTAGTTGTTTCTTTGGAACAAGCTTCAATGCAGGCAGCCTTATTCTGATGTTTATGTGCTGTTCTTCTTTTGTTATTCTTTCTAGTTCTTCTACTTCTTTCATTACAGAGTTGTGTCTTCCTGTGGCAAAGGAGTGGGTGCTTGGTTTCTAAATGAAAACAACTGTATGTCTCTGTTGGATTCTTCTACTACCAGCTTTCCCTGGTTTGCCTCTACATTCTGAATTACTTCTGGCAAGGCTTTGATTTATTTGCCCTGGGCGAACCTTTGTAGTTCTTCCAATTCTACTTCTGTGAATACTTTATTTTGTATTATAAATTGATGTTGATCTGCTAGCCTCTGTTCTGTTATTTCTGATTCTGGATATTATTCTTTCCAGAATGGTGCATTCTTTTAAATATTCTCTTCTTGTTGGGCTTGCTCTGTAATAACAGATAATTATTTCTTTGTTTTCAATCACTATATATTTATGACAAGTAAACACGCTTTCTTCTAGTAGTCCTGCAACTGCTGATTCTGGTTGCTCAGCCAACAGTCCTGATTTCTTATGGGAGAGATGCTCTTTGTCTGACTCCTCTGATGAGACCTGTCCAGTATGGTTGAACCTCTGGCATAGCTGTCATCTTTCTCAGAGCACACAAGCCCCACAACCACATCAAGGTAGTGCCTCATTGGAGGATTGTTATTGTTGTTGTTGCTTGGACAGTCAGCTAGTTGTTTAGGCTGGATTTGGCAATTTGATTTACTTTTCCAATGATCTGGGATATGCAGATGTTGTTGTTTGATGGTTAATTAAAGTTTTAGGTTGATTGGGACTTGAATTGAATTATTAAGTTTCCACCAACTGTTGTGAATGCATAAGGTTTAATAAAGTTATCTTGAGCTTGGAGTCAAGTGCAGGGTTCTGGCCCTGCACTTCTGATTGGCTGTTAAATGGCAGGATCGGATTGGCCCATTCAGGGGAATCTGATTGATCATTAACGGAGCCTTCATATTGGTTAATGGAGCCAGCGCTCCTGGGTTATTATTGGTTAAATAGTTATTGGGTTGCCTATATAAAGAGGACCTTAGCTGCCCTTGTTTTTTGAGCAGTCACCATGTAAATAAAGAGTTGAAGTTCACTGTTCCAGAGGCTCGTCTCCATTCTTTCTCGCCCATTCTCCAAACCTAACACCAACTGTAGATTACTCATACATAATAATAACTCAAATTCTTTCATTCAAATTGTTTGGTTTTGTGTTACTAGGAAGGCCACCACCACTTGTTGTTTTAATTATATGCCATTTGCTTTACATATAATTACAGACTGTCAAAGACTGCTATTTGAAAAACAATTGTTGATTTAGATGTGCTCATATCATTCTAATAATCACCAATATTAATATCTTAATATGTCCAACATTTTGTGGATTATATCCATATATATCAGCAAATTTTCAGTTATATAAATAGAAGAAGAAAGTAATGGCATCATTTTTTCTCTGCTATTGTTTGTGCTGATATGATACTTAACAATTTGCTGACTTCATTCATAACACTTACATCTTATGCTGACTTGGCAGTTTATTCAGCTGGTATAGCTATTGCATAAGGATAGTCAGTTAAGAGCTATAAGAACAAAAGTGTTTTTACTGGTTAAATCATCAAAAGGAGAAGAGTTACACCCTTGGGAAATCATTAAGTTGTATAAGTTTTCTTCTTTCACAGTTTCTAAAATATTCTTGCAAAATGAACAGGAGAAAGTGGCAATATGGAGATGGTTCTACAACAATAATGTACGATCCATTTGTGATTGTTCATTTGTTCAATGTATCATTCATTGGACAATATCTAAACTTCTCCACATCTACTGTTACCACGTCAATTTAACTGAAAGTGATCATTACAGAATGGAAATCTCTCTGACACATATACTGACACAGTTCATCCTAAACTCAAAAATGCTATAGAAATGTGAATGTAAAAATGTTATGTAGAAATATACAGTTCAAGAAATCATACTGGTTTGTATAGAAAACCACAGGTTCAAACATTTCTCACTTCAAATGAAAATGCTCTGGAAGCAAGTAATAGAAAATACTTTGCTAGATACTGACCTGACAGTTTAAAAAATGCAATAAATATACATCATCTTCCTTTGCTTTTCATTTGTATTTATTCAAACAAGTCCTACTGGGTTTAATTGGACATTAATTAATAGACCATTTTAGCCAATTTTTTATTAAAAGAAATCCCACAATAATCAGTAATTGTCTCAGGACAATTCCAGATGTTGCTTCAAGTTGCTTTATAATCACGTAGAAAAAAAATGGAGTACCCTATTAATAGAGACATATTATGGGATATCACTTGTGGCTTTTTTTGTGTGTTGCAAGAACAAGCTTTCATAATAATAGGAATTCTCGAGCAACATGAATCTTGTTGTACACTGAATGGGCAGATCTAAAGCCATATCAGATAGTGTTGCCAGTTAAGTTATACAGCAGGATAATCAACATCTTTCTTCCAGCTATTTTGTAATACAGATTTTATAAGTCACACTGTCCAAGGATGATGAAAGTTGAAACTCAAAAATGTCTGGATTATGATTATTTAATCCTATAGGATTACAGGTGGAGCACAGGAGCTACCCTCATTTCTTCAATTTTGAGGACTTCTAGGAAACCATTATGCATCTCACAAAAAGTTTCCTGCAATGAAAGAATACTGTGTTGGATAAGTTGTATGTAGAGTGGTCTGTTGAATGTATACAAAACCTGCTTATTAATTGTTAGAATGTATAAGGCAATACATTTTCTAGATACTCTAGAAATATTTTTCCTAAGCCATTACAAGAACCTTGCTGGTTTGAGCTATGCTGACTCTAAAGTGAGAGGGCTGAGCCATCAGATTATCAGCCTCAGGAGAAAATAAACATTTGAGGCTGAATCAATTTTTAAAAAATCATCAGGAAGACTCAATTATTTGGAGCATTGTAACCAGTTCTGATATGCACTAACATACAGGTGTCAAATTTGCAGCATCACGTTGTCATCATATGATGTTTTGTGACATTTTTCCCATTCATGGAGCTGGGTGTGGGTGACCTGTGTATGATGCATCCAGCCCATGGGCCACTAATTTTACACCCCTGCACTAACAGCTTTAGAGAGCCAGTTAAAAGTGGTTTACTCAGTTCTTTGACAAACAATGTAGCTGAGCCACACTTGCATCTAGGTTACTTAAGAAGAATCTGGAAGAATCTGATTTTGTGGATATGGCGGAACTATTCTTCAGCTTTGGATATGTGTTCTTATGTCCCTGCAATTCCTGTTAGTTGATAACCCTAATGACTTTTGATCTTCTGGATTTGTGCTCCACTTGACTCTAAATCAAATATTTTACATGCCTGGTTATAAGAGAAAGTCTTCTCTCCCTGCATTTTCCAGAACATTATATTCACTTGCGCAGCCTGTTTTCAGCTTGCCTTGATAACTTTCTGCAATACTACTTGTCAGCAAGTTACTTATTAATTAAGCATCATTCTTACTATCTTTTTGATGTTTTTTTAAATTTTCAAACCAAGGATAAACCATTAATAAATAAGGGAACCTGGTCATTCAAAGTCTGAGATCACAGTTGTAAAGCATGACAGCAGATAAGCAGTGATGAGATTCAAAATTTTACTACCAGTTCTGTGGGTGTGGCTTGATGGGCATGGCTATGTGGTCATGTGACTGGGGAGTCAAAAAACAGAAACACACTTTCTGGAGCAGAGAGTTGGACTAGATGACCTCCAGGTACCTTCCAGCCCTGGATTGCTGTGCTGTTTCAAAGATTCCTCTGAAGCTGTGTCTAGTGCAGGGGTCTTCAAACTTGATAGCTTTAAGACTTCAGCTCCCAGAATTCCTCCTCCAGTCATATTAGCTCGAGAATTCTGGGAGTTGAAGTCCACAAGTGTTAAACTTGCCAAGTTTGAAGATTCTTGGTCTACTGGCAAGGTTTTTGGCCCTTCCTCTCCTTTTTCCCTCCCTCCCTCTCTCTCTCTCTCTTTCTTTCATTTTCTTTTTTCTTTTCTTTCTTTCTCTTTTGCAGCACCCCCCTGCACCCCATTTTTGGCCTAAGGGGTCTCAGAGAAGCCTCCTGGGAGATGAAAAAAGCAGCATTTTGAAGCAGGGGGATCAGCTGTGCCACTGATGATTTCCTGTTTTCTAGCTAATCTAAATTGCATGGCACAGCGATTGTTGCCCAACTTATCATCAGAAATACTGGTTCTATAGATTTTTTTTACTACTGGTTTGGCCGAACCAGTAGATTTTTTTACTACCGGTTTGGCTGAGCTGGGCCAAACTGGTAGAATACCACAACTAAGATAGAGGCATTGTGACTCTTACAATGAAGACAAATATATGGGTCCCAGAGTAATACTGCAGGATCCAATCTGGGTCAGTCACCAGGACCATCAAACTCATGCTGGAGCCCATCCTCAGGGAACTTCTATGTAGCAGAGTGTGTGATTCTTACCAACTTGAATATTTGTATAAGTTGCCCATTAATGTGCTATTATACTTGCATTACAAATGAGTTTTGTATGCTTTGTGTGGCAATAAATATTATGTGATTTCATTCCATAGTTTTGAGGTTGCAACAAGCATAATTGATTGTCTAGAATAGGGGTGTCAAACTTGATTTCATTGAGGGCTGCATCAGAATTATGTTTGACATCAGGGGCCAAGGTGGGCATGGCCAGAGTGGATATGTCACTTGTGCTGGGGGATGGCTGTAGAGGCCTGAGCACTCTGCCAGTGAAAACAGACTCCCAAGCTCTGTTTTCGGCTGTGACAGGCTCCTGCAACCCTCTGCCAGTAAAAACAGAGCTTGAAGGGGCCGTGTGTGGATCTCATGGGTTCCGTTTTCACTGCAGAGGCACTGCAGGCCAGTCCTTCGCTATTTCCAGGGCAGCCCTATGGGCCAGACCTAAGCACTCCACGGCCTGATCCAACCCTCTGGGTTAGGGTTTAGGCCTTGAGTTTGACACCACTGGTCTAGAACAATAAAAAAGTTTGTCCCTTGAAATGTTTCCTCAATTTGATACTTCTATTATTTAATATATTGCATTACCTTCATTAGTAATGAGGTTGAAGCTCATGTCTCACATCTTATTTAGATATGTTGTATCATCTATACATGAATAATTCAAAAGATAAATATTTATGGCTTGAAAAGGGATGATCAGATAGAGATATAGAAGTACATACCACCTCTCATGGATTCACCCTACCATCAGTGGTGGGATTTAAAATTTACCACCACCGGTTCTGTGGGCATGGCTTGGTGGGCGTGGTTAGGTGACATGACTGATGCTGCAGAAACATGGTGATTTCTTACATATTTCCCCCCCCCCCCCATCTGCCCTTGGGCTGACAAAATAAAAGCCCATCTAAAGATCTCAACTGCCTGCTGAGTCTGCCGGCTGAATGAGTCTTGTTTTGGGGTGGTTGTGTTGTTTTTTTTGCCAGAAGCCCCATGGAGATGCATTATTTTTTTTACAGAACAATTTCTGCATCCCCAAATCTTACTGTATCTTGTTGTTGTTGCACTACTTGTTGCTGCTGCGGGCACTGCTGTGGCTGTCGAACTGTATCAGCTCATCAAAGTACCTTAAAGGGACAGACTGTGGTGGTTGCCTTTGTGCTGCGAAGGGAAGTAGAAAAGTTCAAATTCTTCTCCTTCTTGGGCATACACACAGAGTGTACACACATCTCACAGTGCTGGAAGGACTCGACCATGTACTGTCTCCTCACAGAAAGTCCTGGACCCGATGCTGTAAGACATGTGCATGCTTTTTGTGTATGCCTGAGAAAGAGGAGAAGACTTGTTGAACTTCGGACAGCACTGACTCTTCGGCTTTGTAACTGAGATGAGCACCACCCCCTAGAGCTGGAAATGACTAGCACATATGTGCGAGGGGAACATTTACCTTTACCTTAAGAATGGGATGAGGTCCATGGTGGACAGTTTGAGGTTGAAGCTGTGAGAGTTTGAGGCTGAAACAACGGATTCAGGTAAAGCATTCCAGGTGTTGACCATTCTGTTGCTGAAGTCATATTTTCTGGAATTGAGTTGGAAGTGGTTTACCTTGAGTTTGTATCAATTGTTTGCCCATGTATTATTGTGGTTGAAGCTGAAGTAATCATTTACAGGTAGGATGTTGTAGCAGACAATTTTGTGTTCTAAACTTAGGTCAGATCATAGGCAACATAGTTATAAGCTGTCTAGGTCCAAAATTTCAAGCTTGGTAGCATAAAGTATTCTATTGTGAATAGAAGAGTGGAGTACTCTTTGTGAGAAATACCTCTGAACCTGTTCAATTGTGTTAATGTCTGATATACAGTGTGGGTTCCAGGCAGACAAGCTGTATTCAAGAATTGGCAAAGATTTTGTATGCCTTAGTTAGCAATTCAATGTTACTGGAGAAGAAGCTTCGCAAAATAAGGTTAACAACTCTTTTTTTTTTATAACAAACTTTATTAATTTTTTTTAACACACACAAACAAAACATAGGATGTAGTAACATAAAATATCTTTTCTAGAAGAAACAATCTTATTTAAAAAGAAGATAATTCCAAATTATCATACTTCTATATATAAATTTATCTTATCTAATCAACTTCATATCTTTTCAAAACTTTTCTTTATTACTCCCTTTCGTTCTATTTAATCATATTTCTTCTGTCTTAAAAATATATATATTTTCATTAGTATTCTTCCACATCCTGTCAGACTTAAACAAACATTACACAAAATATAAATACATAAAACTTCTTTTTGGAAGGCAGCTTACCCCGAGTTAACTCTTTTTATACAGACATCAATCAAAATTTATACTCACTTAATATACTATCTCATATCTTATTTAACATTCTCTATTTTCCATATATTTTCTCTTTCCTTCTCATTCTTTTAATTCTATTTTATTTATTCCATCTCAATTAAATAATTATATTTGCATCTTTGGTCTGTTTTCTTTCAATCATCTACTTATCCTTTCTATCTAATACAATATTTCTCCTGTAAACCCAGATTGAAGTATGACAACTTTTTATCTTCCCCCTCAATAACACTTAAAATAATACATATTTTCCGTGCTGATTCTGCTCCACACATTCAAAATATTACATTTCAAAATAGTAAAACAAACAAATAATATTGAGTTTAATAAGTAATAATAAAACTAAAAACAAGTAAAAAAGAAATATTAAATTTATAATATAGTAAAAGCAATGTTTCATAAGAAATTAAATTCTATTATTAATTCTTAAACAATACTATTAAGAAATTAAAAAATTAATCTCTATCATTAAATCATGACTTTGCTTTAATACATTTTTAAATCATATAATATTCTAATTTTCTAACTCAACTTCAAATGCTAATGTCTACAATGCATTTTTATGTACTTTTGCATGGCTTCAGCTGCAGCAGGAATTTGCTTGTCTGCAAGTCCTGCTGTGCTTGCTGCCAAGGTGCCCCCGATCCAAATGGGTCTAGGGGATATGGCTGCCCTGTAGAGGCAGCCGAAGAGAGAGGGGATACGGACAGGGGTTTGGGGGTGTTGCAGACCCCCTCCCCAGCCAGAAATAACTCTTTTTCCCAAGGTGGTGGAGCGGCGGTCAGTGATGGCTGTCACAAAGAAGCCTGCAGCCAGGTAAGATTTGTGCTGGAGGTTGCAGGAGGAAGTGATAATTTGGCTGAGCCGAGACAATAACAACTCTTAATTACCCTGGAAACTGAACTGTTTGAATTGCCTGAGGATACATTGTTTCCCAAAGAAGACTGGAAAGCTGCAATTAAAGCTGTTAAGGGGGAAAAAATTTTTTAACTCTCCCTCCCCATAGAAATAGCAGACTGAGATCTGGAAAATCTACTTAGCACAGAAGGTAACTCAATTTGAAATTTAAAGCCAAGGGATAAAGGATTTCTGGACATTGGATTTAAAAAAAAACCAACAACTTAAAATTGATTTGGTTTGCTTTGTGACTTTGAGATCTTTGTGAAATTTTGTTTTTTTAAAAAAGGGACAAAAGACATTAGGGTTGCATTAAAAAAGAAAGAAAGAAAAAATGGCATTATCTTTTGAAGGACTACAAATAGAATTTCAAAAACTGAAAAACGAAGATAAGGGCTCGTTTGGATCTATCTTTCGCTTTTTGGAAATGGCGATTTCTATCTACCAAGAAATACTACAGGAAGGCTGGGATGAAGGAGAAGAAGCCATCTTTAATGGACAAACACACTTAGTGGAGGAAGAAAAGCAGAAGGAGGCAAGGAAAAGATGAACTTAGAACTTAAAAAAGCAACCAAGAAAAAGAAAAAGAAGATGAAAAAATGATATGATGTCAGAAAGCAACAGAAAAGAGAAATACAACAGAGAGGGAAGATTAACAGAGTGAAATTGGAGAGATGGGGGGGTCAAAAAGTTAGAATGGAGAAGAAAGAAAGGGGGAAAGGAAAGAGAAGTCATAAAGGCTTCAAACAAGATGCAAAAAAATGTTTTTTTTTTCAGAGATAAGGGGTAATCTTTTTTTAAGGTTAACAACTCTTAATGCCTTTTTGGCAATGCTGTTACAGTGAGCTCTGGGGCTTAGATCATTTCAGATGAGTACTCCTAGGCCCTTGGCAGAATGAAGGTTGTCTACAAGGTCATATTTTAGGGGTGGGATAGTTTTTGAATCTTTAAGTTTGGCATTTATGAAATTATAGAATTCTATTTGCAATGGTTATTGGTACATTCAGCTTTTATCTGGTGGCATAAGGTTTTGTACTGGTTTTTAAAGGTTAGCCAGTAGCCAGTTTTATTTTCTCACCAAAGAAATTTTAATTACACATTAAAATATTGGGCACAGTGTGACCATCCTAGCATCATCTTTGCCATACATTCTAAACTATGATACATATCTTACATACATTTATACAATTAACTTATCCAGTATGTACAATCATATTATCTTCTGTGCTATTAGTTTTATATCCATCATATTCAATTATAATTACATATATAAACTCAATTGTCCATTCTACAAATCCTTATTAGTTTTTATTCTGAGTCCCTCCTTTCCGTTCCTACCATTGATAGCATTTATTCCATGTCTCATGATATTCTATTGTACCTTTCTTATTGTTATGGGTAATTTGTTGGAATTGGTTTTTCTTTTTCTTTTTTTTGCTTTAGGGGTTATTTTAGATACACATAGATTAATGACTCTATTGACTTTGAGCAAAAAAGTGTTATTATGGTCTTCTGCAGTTATACAGCCTGTGAACAGAAGGTGCCAATCAAGAAATGTGAGGTCGGCAGCTATGAGATCATAGTTGGCTTTTTTAAAGTTATAATTTGGGTCCCAACATTATGACCGTCTTTGCAGGGACACAAATTGAGATAAAAATCAATTTGGAAGTGGTTTGCCATTATCTCTTTCCCAAGGCTGAGAAAGAGTGTTTGGCCCAAGTTTGTACCTAAGGCAGGAATAGAATTCATGGATTTCTAATACAGGGCTTTAATTACTATAGCAAACTGATTCTACATGCAGATAGATAGACAAACAGAAAGACTCCCCAACTGTAAATGCTATCATTCTCCCCAAAGGTAAACACAATCATTAAGATAGTTAATAAATTAACTAACTTCAGTAAACTAATTGCAAGTGAAAAGGCCAGTGTAAGAAAGAGAAGTTAGTTTATAGTGGAAATATTGGAAGCTCTGTCCATTACTGCTTTGTACTTAGTAGCTCAATTTACAACACTTACAAGTAGTGCTCAACTTACAACAATTCATTTAGTGACTGTTGAAAATTATATCATGAGTTCTATCATGAATTATATCATAAAAACATGACTTATGACAGTTTTTAACGTTTATGGCCATTGCAACTTCCCCAGGGTGTTGTGATCAAAATTCAGATGTTTGGCAACTGACTCATCTTTATGATGGTTGCAGTGTCCAGGTTCATGTGATCATTTTTGCAACAAGCAAAGTCAATGGGGAAATCAGATTCACTTAACAACCATGTTACTAACTTAACAACTTCAGTTATTCACTTAACAACTTGGAAAAAAGGTCATAAAATGGGGCAAAATTCATTTAATAACTGTTTCACTTAATGACAAAATTTTGGGGCTCAATTGTGATCATATGTCAAAGACTACGTGTACCATTTTAATGTTGGCTCAAAAGTAGATGAAGTTAGTCAACCTCAGCTATAGTCTGAGAGGGTGACACTATCTAAAATACAACATATAAATGTCATTACAGTCAAAAGAGAAGGAAAAGATGCGAGGACAAAAGAAAGGAAAAGGATTCCTATTCAAGAAACCTCTCTTGAGGTTGGTAGATAGGAAATTAAAAATATAATATGTAGAAAAGCTATCCTGAACTGGAAGGAATAGCTGCTAGAAGTCAGTATTTTCCATAATCTGAGCTTTTATTGATATAAACTATCAAAGAGATTTTAAATTGTATTCTAATTATATCTGGATGAGCTTTAAAATAATTTTTTTTATTTTTGTAGTCTGAACTGTCAGTTTCTGTATACTGTTAGTAATGTGGCTAAATAGTTTAGAATCTTTATAGCTATGTATTAAATTCTCTGTACTGCATTCAGAGCTCTACCTTGGTGCTTTTCCACTGGATATGTTGTATGTGCCAACCTGTGTTGCTGTTGCTCCCTTGAGATGCAGCTGAAACTTGACCTGGCTGCCTCAGCATTCTCAGGTCATCAGTATTCAGATCAGTACTTCCAAAATCGGTGTTGATTACCCTAAATTGGGTCAAAATTTGGGTAATGACACACAAACCCAGTAACCAATCACAGCAGGACTGTTTAGTTCTACTTATTGTGTTATGTACATTGGATAAAAAGGATTTTCTAATAAGTAGTTTTAGATAATGAAGGAAAATATTTGGAAAGCACTAAATAATGCCTCCTCTGTCCATACCTGTAGAAGACATGGGTGAACTATTTCCACAGCTCTTGACTGTGGGGGGAAATGCTGCTTGGAGGAATAGTGAGAAGAAGATCTAATAAATAAAACAACAACAAAAGCAACAACAACAACAACAACAACAACAACAACAACAACAACAACAACAATAATAATAATAATAATAATAATAATAATAATAATAATAATAATAATAATAATAATTTATAGTCTGAAATGCCATACTGATAGTCCCAAAGATGAGTTTTCAAAAGGCAACTGGACTTTCTGGGTTTTTTTTTTGAAGATGTTTCACTTCTCATCCAAGAAGTTTCTTCAGCTCTGACTGGATGGTGGGGAATGGAAGAATTTATACTCCTTGAAGACATATTGTCTATGAGACTTGAAAGTGGTGATCCCATGGGTGCTGTGGTGATTTGTTGATCTCAGCCAGTCCTTGAGTATTGAAGATTTGTCTTTAAATGAATCTAAACTCCAGCTTCTCTTTAGGACAATGATGGTTTATTCAATATAGCATCAAAAAACAAATACTCTAATTGGGCAAGAATAATTAAAATCCACGCAAGGTTAGAGTTGGGTTTGAGTTTGCTTCCTTTCCTTTTATCACTATTATCATGAGACATATCACACCACACATCACACCACACTTATACGCAGTTCTAATTCTGGCCATGCCTAACCCATTATCCTTAAATGCTATTAACCCTATAACATGTCTACATCCCTACCCTATTCTGACCCTCACTAACTGATCCCCACCTGGTGCCACCTTCACCATATTTTAATCTAAGTCCTAATTACCACCTATATGTGCCCCAACCCCCTTTAACAATATGTACCACATCAATAAAGAGCCAGTTCCAGCAGCCCTGCAGTTGTTGCAGAATCCATCCTTAGCCCTGCTGAGTCATTCCAAAGCCATTCCAATCATTGATCATGCCGTATTGCTTCACACAAATCCGTTGTCAATTGGGACTGTAAGAAATATATGGAACCTTGTGCTGGAATGAGAGGTTGTACCACCTCACTTCTCCTACTATTATATTGCAGCAAGTGGGAAAGTGCATCTGCCATAAAGTTTTTCCCCACAGGGACATATCACAATATAAAATTAAAATAAAATATAACTCCCAACATACCTGTTTAGGGGACAATTTCCACAGCGACTGTAGTGCCTCAAGATTTCTGTGGTCAGTCCACATTTCAAAAGGGACTTGGGCTCCCTCTAACATATTCCTCCAGGTTGCCAAAGCCCAACAGACCGCAAATGCCTCCTTCTCCCATATAGCCCAATGTCATTCAATAGAACTGATTTTTTTAAATGTATAGGCACACAGCTGCAGTACCCCCCCTTTTCTTTGTGTTGCAATAGCACCACTCCTACTGCTACATCACTTGCATAGGCTTGAACCAAGAAAGGCAGATCAGGATTGGGATGTTTCAATACTGGTTTCTGGGCGAATAATTGTTTTAAATCCTCAAAAGCTTGTTAGCATTTCTCTGACCACTCAATGGGACTCCCTGGTTTATGTTTTGTCTGTGGTAATTGTTTTGTTTTTAAGAGTTCTGTCAGTGGTAATGCGATCATTGCGAATGATGGAATAAATTGGTGATAGAAATTCACAAAACCTAAAAATAACCTCTGTAATTGCTTCCAGACTTCCAGTTTGAGCTTCCTCAGTGATGGACTGAAATCCATGATTGTGCGTGGTTTTGATCCATGCTTTCCCCCAGACCACCCCGAGCTGGCTGGATTAGGGGCTAAGCCATCCCGTAGAGGTGGTGAAGAGGGGGGAGACCACCAGCAGGGTCAAGGAGAGCTGCATCTCTCCTCCTCAGCTGGCCATTACTCCCTTTCCCAAAGGCAGTTGCAGCAGTGGTCAGAAATGACCACCTCAAAGAAGAACTTGAGTGGAAAAGAATGTGCAGGAGGAAGATAAGAAAAGAACGTTTTGGTTGACTGAGTTAAACTGAAAAAGCAACAACATAAGTACCCTGGAATTTGAACTATAAAAAAATAACATTGTTCCCAAAGAAGACTTTTAAGCAGTGAAAGAGAAAAGGAAGTGAAAGGGTTTGCCTTTTTTTTCTTCCATTCCTTATACTGACAGCTAAGAGATTTAAGTAAGAAATTGACAAAAATCCACTTTGACATCAATAGGCATTTAAACTGAAAATAAAATGTCAAAGGGATAATAAAGACTTTTGGATGCTCAAAAACCTTTAAAAGCAGGAAAGGAAAGAAAAGGAAAGAATAAAAGTGTGGAATCTGGAAAAATGGAGGAGACTGCCTGGAACTAAAAGGAACTTAAAGTGAAATCTTAACAAGATTCCTAAAAGATGCATTCTAACTGAAACTTTGCAACAAAATCATAGAACCATAATGGAAAAAAAGAAGCAAGAAGAAACAGTTTTGGATTATTTGGATTACTTGGTGATTTTTGGATTTTTGGCTATTGGATTTAAATGACTAAAATCAGTCGGGTGGTTGTTTAAAAGTGTTTAAAATTGCATCACCTTTAGAGGAACTGAAAATGGAACTTAAAAAACAGAAAAAAGATGCACAAGACAAAGAGGTTCTTTTGGCTTCTATTTCAATTTTTAGAAATGGAGATCTGGAAATTTGAGAAACAACAAGAAGCGCTTGTAGAACAAGAAGGTTGGGACAAAGAAGAAGCCATCTTTAATGATCAAGTAATTTTATGTGGGGGAAAAAAGGAAAGGGGGGAAAGAGAGTGAAAAGTATAAGATTTGAAAAAACAACCAAAAAAAAGAATAGTTTGAAAAATAATTACAATATTAGGAAGCAACAGAAGAGAGGATCACAGAAGAGAGAATTAGAAGTAGAGAGACAAGGGGGCAAAAAGGGGAGGGAGAAGAAGAGGGAGAAGAAGGAATGGAAAATAAGTTATAAAAGACAGAAACAAGATATAGAGAAATAGGGGAAATGTATAAGGATTGAAAGTATAAGCCTGTTTAGAGATAATGGGTGAAAATTTAATTGAAAAAGGGATTCTGCAAAAGTACATAAGATAGTATTTGTCAGCCCTCAAGATACCTTCCTCTGTTGCTTTTCTGCTATTATTTCATTATTTCTCTGGGCTGTCATGACAACGGTGGGAGGGGGGATTTTGCTAGAGAAGAAGACTGGAAGTGTTTGCATTCCTTGCTGGGCTAGCAAGGGGAGGGGGGATTCTTTTCTTTAACTTTCCATTTCTTGGCTATCTTCTGTCCTCTTTTGCGCAACTGCAAACTTTTATCAAAATATGTCAAGGTCATTTGACAAGACACTTCATCACCATCTGGAGATGACCACATGAGCTTATTCAGAAGTTTTAATTGGAAGAATAATTTGAACTTTGGGGGTTGGGAACAAACCTAATTCTTTGTATGTGGATTCTACCCGCCAATTTCTCAGTTTCGGAATTGATTTGTAGCTTCCACTTTATTTTCCAGTAAAAGGATAACTTCGCTCTACACCATGGAGTCTGAGTATTTCTTTCTTGGGATCTAAAGGGAGCACAGCCTGACAGTATTGTTATATTAGAAATAGAAATCAGAGAGAAGGCGGAGCTTCGTTTTGGCGATACAGCTGCGATCTCGGGGCTCTGAGATCGCAGCTGATATTTTCGCCCCTGGTCGGTCCCAACGGACCTAAACCGTCCCGTAGAGACGGGGATTGAGAAGGGTACTGTTCCAGGATCCCAGAAATATCGCAAAATCTCTGGTTTGATCGGCGGAGAGGCAGCCTCCATAGCTGCTGAAGTCAGGACAGCTCCGGAAAGAAAGTGGCTGGAGTGAAAGTGTGTCGGCTGAGTGAGAAAAACTCTTTTGTGTTGTAAATTCGCTGAGGCTGGAAAGGACATCCTGAATAAAGAAGAAATCTGTGAGATTTTTTTTTTTTTTGACTGAAATTGTCCGAGCGGCGTTTTTTTAAAGTGATGTCAAATTGAGGCTTGGGTTTTTGTTTTGTTTTTTCTCTATATTTTTTGGGGGAGATTGTACTGTGACTTTGTAGGTAAATGGATTGAATTTTCTTTTATATATATTTTTATGCTCCCTTTGATTTTTTAACTTTCTTTAGGTTAGAGGCTCCCTTTGGCTATTTTTTTTTTCTGTATATATTACTCCTTTTTTCTGGCTGGGGGGAGGAAGAGCATTAAGAAACTTTGCAACACTGCCAACTAGAGGCTTGAAAGTATTTTATTTGAATTGGAGAGAATTGCAAAAAGACCTCTTCTCAAGGACATTTTAACGTGATAAGATAGAGGGAGAGTACAGCAAAATATTATTGCAGGTGCTTTCCTGGACTGTTATCAAGAACACTTGAGGTTTGGCTTTGAAGCTGCTGGAGAAGAGAGTCATAACAAGAGCCTTGGATAAATAAATAAAGTGCAGTGTGCTTTCTTATATATACCCCACACGCTAGCCTTTTTCTAAATTTCAATTCTAGTAATATTTTTATTTTTCTCTTTTATTTTAAAGGGAAAGCCTCAGGGTTTTTTCTTTATTTTTCTTTTCTTTTTTATTGGGACTTTTTTGCTTTTCCTATCTATGTTTTTGGACCACTTTGTTGTTGTTTTTTTTTATTATTGAGACTTTTCAACTGGATTAAGGTGTGAAGAATCTGGGAACTTTTTGTTTTTTTTCTTTTTTCTTTTCTTTTTTTTGCTCTTAATCAATATTATTATTTTTGGATTTGTTTTTCTCCTTTCTATTTTTTTCCTTTTTTATGGTGGACTATTTCATAATTGGATTAGGGTCTAGAAGAACCTGAAGATCTTTCTTCTTCCTTTTTTGCTGTTTCTTCTTTGGTTTCGTGTCTTTTACTATTGGAGTTTTCCATTTTGGATTATAATTGGCTGCTCTACTAATTGGATTAAAAGTCAAGAAGAATTTGAAGCTTTGGAAGCATTGAAATAAGCAGGAAACCAATATCATCTGGCATTTCTGCTTCTACCTCTGCTTCCCCACCAGCTGGAGGACAACGTTTAATTCAGACAATGTTGAAGCAAGATAAGGAACAAGAAAGAGTAACTTTACAGATGATTGAGGAAGA
This sequence comes from Hydrophis major, assembly GCA_033807585.1. NCBI lineage: Eukaryota > Metazoa > Chordata > Lepidosauria > Squamata > Elapidae > Hydrophis > Hydrophis major. Next base: position 68,844,831 of record CM066343.1, on the reverse strand, counting down.
AGGAAAACAAAGAGAGAAGAAGATTGGAAATATTGGCAGTACATTAACAGCGGTTGAACAAGAAAAAGGTGGGATGTTGAGGTGGGAGATGGAAAGGTCAGAATTTTACCTCAGATTTCAAAATATAGAAGAGGAAAAAGGAGAAAACTTGGCAGCGGTAATGACAGAAATTTTGGCAGATGCTTTGGAAATTACAGAAGAAAAGATGATGGATGGAATAGATGAGATATATCGAGTCTATACAAGGTATGCGATGAGAAATAAATTACCCAAGGAAGTCCATATTAGATTTACTAAAAAATCCATTAAAATGCAAATATTACAAGTAGTAAGAGAGAAAACATTGAAATACAAAGGTAAAGAGGTTGTGGTTTTAAAACAAATACCCAGAAGAGTGAGAGAGATGAGAAGAGAATATCGATTTCTGACTAAAATGCTGTTGGAAAATGAAGTGAATTATAGATGGCTGATTCCAGAAGGACTAATGTTTAGGTGGCAAGAGCAGAGATATAGAATTGATTCAATTGAGAAAGCAGAACTTTTCCATGCAGAATTTTTTGGAGGAAGAAGAGAGGAAGCAGAGATAGAGGTCTCATTAATTGAGTTTCAAGAGGAACAACTGGAGACTGAAAAAGAGAAAGAAGCAGTAGGGGGACAGATGGATAGCAAAGATCAGCGTGAAGTGAGATCCACCAGAGCGGTTAGACCTAAATATAAAGCATAATCATGGAAGAAAAAAAACTGATTACAATGAATATAAATGGGCTTAATTCAGCTGTTAAAAGAAGGAAAACTTTTCATAAATTAGAGAAATTAAAATTTGATATAATTTGTTTACAAGAAGTTTATATTAAAAAACAACATGAACAATTGTTATTACAACCAAAATTGGGGAAAATATTTACTTCTTTGACTCAATGTAAGAAAAGAGGAGTGGTTCTATACATTAAAGAGGCTATCCCAGCAAAATTGATTTACACGGATGAAGATGGAAGAGTATTAATGGTAGAAATAATGGACAATAATATAAAAATACTCTTGATTGCAATTTATGCTCCGAATGATAAACAAGAAGAGTTTTATAAAAAGCTACACATGAAAATAATTGGACTGGACTATGTTAATATAATTATGATGGGAGATTTTAATGGAATTGTGGACAATAAATTGGACTATATAGCAACAACAACAAAGCAAAATAGAAAGGCTCTCCCAAGGTCTTTTTTTAAAATGACAGATGAATTAACTTTAAAAGATATTTGGAGAGAAAGAAATGTTAAAGCTAAACAATATACTTTTTATTCAAATAGACATTTATCATGGTCCAGATTAGATATGATTTGGATCCCAACAGAATTAATATCCAATATTAAAGAAACAAATATTGAAACAAGTACTTGGGCAGATCATAGCCCAATGACAATTAAATGGAAGGGACAAAAAAAAAGATCGAGATGGACATTAAACAATACTATTTAAAAGGAGAAAGATTTTATACAATGGATGGAGAAGGAATTGGCTTTTTTCTTCAGAGAAAATAAAAAAGAAGATACTTCAACGCAGAATGTGTGGGATACAATGAAGGCATACGCTAGAGGTTTGATAATAGATTATACAAGAAAAAAGAATATTAGGAAAAGGCAAGCTTCTAAGGCCTTGGAAGATGAGTATAAAATTCTTGAAAAAGAATTACAGAAAATGCCACAGAAAAAGGATATTAAATTGAAGCTGGATGTAATTAAACATAAAATGGAATTAATAGAGAAAGAAGAACTGGCACAGAAAATCAGAAACTCTAAACAGAATTATTTTGAAGATGCAAATAAACCAGGTAGATGGCTAGCATATAAATTGAGAAAAGAGAAGGAATCAAGAAAAATATTGAAGTTAATAGATGAACAAGGCCAAGTTTGTTATGGGAATAAGGAGAAAAAAGAAATTATTCGAGATTTTTATGGGCAACTATATAAACAAGAGAATATTGATGAGGAAAAAGTCAAACAGTATTTACAGGAAGCTAATTTACCAAAGATACCTAAAGAGACTGAAGAAATGCTAGAAAGCAATATAACAATGATGGAACTAAATGAAGCATTTAAGAGACAAAATAATGGGAAAGCACCGGGTCCAGATGGGCTTCCAGCAGAATTCTATAAAACATTTCAAGAATCATTGAGCATCCAATTGTTAGAAGTTATGAATGAAGTTATGTTAAAAAAGATGATACCTAAAACATGGTCAGAGGCTTATATTACACTTATACCGAAGGAAGAGACTGACCCACTGCAAATTAAGAATTATAGACCTATTTCTTTGTTGAATGCAGACTATAAAATCTTTGCTTCAATCTTAGCAGGAAGGCTTAAAAAATATTTAAATAATTTTATTCACCCAGATCAAAATGGATTTCTGCCAAAGAGACAAATTAGAGACAATATGAGAGTAACCTTGGACACTTTGGAATACTATGAGGCTCATGCTGAAAAGCAAATGGCTTTGATATTCCTAGATGCTCAAAAAGCATTTGACAACGTGAACTGGAGATTTATGTTATTATTATTGGAGCAGATGGGTTTTGCTAAAAAATTTATTCAAGCAATAGAAGCCATATATAATAAACAGACAGCAAGGGTAATGATGGAGGGGGAACTTACAGATTTTATTAATATAAGGAAAGGTACAAGACAAGGATGCCCCCTATCTCCTTTGCTATTTGTGTTGACCTTGGAAGTGTTGAATAGAAATATTAGGGATGATAAAAGCATAAAAGGAATGAAAATTAAGAAGGAAGAATTTAAGCTACAAGCTTTTGCTGATGATTTAGCTTTTATTTTGGAAGACCCGCTAGAAACAGCTCCAAAGTTATTGGAAAGGATAGAGACATATGGAGAGGTGGCTGGTTTGAAAATAAATAAAGATAAAACAAAGATTTTGACAAAGAATATGCTATTGAGACAGAGAGAAGAACTGGCAGATCTTTTGAAAATTCAAGTTATAAATAAGGTTAAGTATCTGGGGATATATTTGACAACAAGATGTAGCACATTAAAGGAGAATAATTATATTAAACTTAAACAACAGATAACTACAGATTTGAAGAAGTGGGAAAACTTGCAATTGTCATTAATAGGGAGAATTTCAACAATTAAGATGAATATTCTACCTAGAATTTTATTTTTGTTTCAAACAATACCAATTAGGCTTGGAAAAGACTATTTTGAAGATTTAAATAAAATTATGTTGAAGTTTATATGGCAAGGTAAAAAAGCAAGAATAAAGCTAAAGCTTTTGCAAGATGCTAGAATTAGAGGAGGTTTTGGCCTGCCTAATTGGGAATTGTATTATCAAGCTGCAAGTTTGATGTGGGTCAAAGAATGGATAACATTGAGGAAACATAGGTTGTTGACATTAGAAGGGCATGACTTGCTGTTGGGCTGGCATGCTTTTTTATGGTATAAGGGAACTAAAACACAGGGTTATTTTAGAAGACATTATGTACAGGAGTCTTTGTGGTTAAATTGGGAGAAGATAAAAAGACAAGGTTATTTGAAAATTCCAGTTTGGTTATCGACCATTGAAGCAGTTTCCTATCCTATAATCTATAAGAAGGAACAAACAGTTAGATATGGGGAACTTTTGGATGAAAAGGGTGAACTTAAATCGATCCAAAACTTAGAGGAACAAGGTATAAGGATGAATTGGTTTTCATATGCACAAATACATTCAAGGTATGATGAAGATTCCAAAATGGAGGGATTTTATGATAAGCAGACTGATTTAGATAAGATATTGATGGGTACTGATGAGAAAGTGATTAAAAAATTATATGGTTATTTACTGGGAATGAAATTAGAGGAAGAACAAGTCAAAGAAACTATGATTGTTTGGGGGAAGAATTTTGGATATGGGATTGATTTAGAGAAATGGCAGAAATTGTGGTCTCAAAATTATAAAATGACAATGTCAACAGCATATAAAGAAAACTTGTATAAGATGTTTTACAGGTGGCACTTTCCTCCGACAAGAATAGCAAGAATGTTTCAGAATAAATCTGAAAAATGCTGGAAATGTCATCAGATACCCGGCTCGTATTACCATATGTGGTGGACTTGTGAAGATGCTAGAAAATATTGGACTATAATTCGCATGTGGTTGGAAAAAATGACAAAGAAACATATAGACTTGAAACCAGAGATCTTCTTATTGGGAATTTTACCTGATATATATAGTAAAGATTTGAAATACCTGATTGTAAATGTATTAACAGCGGCCAGGATTGTATTTGCTAAAAATTGGAAGAATGAGAAAATACCATTACAGGAAGAAATTATTAAGAAAATATTGGAATGTGCTGAGATGAGTAGATTGACATTTGAAATTAGAGAGCAAGAGGATAAACAATTTTATGAAATTTGGGATCTTTTTTATAAATGGCTAGATGATAAAATACAATAATAGAATATTTTAGATAGTAAGAAATATCTTTATCTTGCTATTTTGCTATTATTTTGTTATTTGATATTATATTTATAAAGGTTTTTTTTTTTAGGATTGATTTGGTATGATTATATGATTTGTTGAATAATTTGGTTAAAGTATTGTTAGCTCATAAAGCATGAATGATTGAAAGTATAGTCAAAAATTTCTTTTTTTTTTTTGTTTAGTGATTATAGGATATATAAGTTTGGATTGATAATATGAGTTGTTATGTAACATAATTGTAACTGGGACTACAGAATGAATGCACAAAAATGATGAACCAACTGACACACTGGATGTAAATATGAGAGTTGAAGGTTTTAATGTTTTGTTTGTCTTGTCTGTTTGTAGAAAATTAATAAAATTTTCTTTCAAAAAAAAAAAGAAATAGAAATCAACTTTGAAAATATGAAATAATGTATGATTAAATGATGGATAAAATACTTATTGTAATGCAGTGGAATGTTTGTTAATAAATAAATGAAATAAAGTGAATGAGAGAATGAAATTAGGAAAGGATGGGAACATTTTAATTATTATTAATAATTTATAAAAATATAAGTGAAGAGAAATATGGAAAAAAAGAATTAATTATGGAAAGTTTATAAGTGTTCACAAAGAAGTATGATATTCAATTGAAAAGAAATGTTAAAGATGGTAAGATTCTAACTAATATTAATGATAGAATTGAATTGAGATGGAATGAGTGTTTTATTTACTATTGGTGTGTGTGTGTGTGTGTGTATGTTCTGTCTCCCCTTCCCTTTCCCCCAAAAGGTAAGGGATTATATACACACACAAACACACAAGGCAAGCTGGCTCGAACTTCACAGAGGTAATTCTTTGTAACTGATAACATTCTTGGCATCCCACTATGTCCTGCCTGCCAAGTCCGAGCTGGCAGCAATTGTAAATCAATGTCTTACTCACAGAGGGAAATGGTTCTTTCACTTCATAAATCACAAGGCAGTCCACAAAACAATCGTTCGTGAATAAAGTCTAAAGTAGGTTAAACTTTGTACCATATAAAGTTTAAGGAGAAAGCACACACGCTTTTATCCCCTGTGTGGTGTGGCTCAGTGACTCAGCTCACTCTCTCACCATCCCATGTCTCCTACATTGCTGCTCACATTTCTCCCTACGATGCTGGTTGGGGTTGAGCCAAGACTCCTCCTCTTCACTCCCTGTCAGGAGCTGTTCCGCCATGCCTTCCTCCTGATTCATCTCAAGCTGTTCCTCTCGGTTGTCTGATGGAACCTGAGGCATTACCAGGGAGGAAGGTCCTGGGAAGGAAGGCATTACCAGTTCCTCCCCCTCATCTTCCAGGTCCTCTTCCTCTGACAGCATGTACACACACACACACACACATACGTACATACACACACACACATGTATGTATGTATGTATGTATGTATGTATGTATGTATGTATGTATGTATGATATTCAGCTTTGTTCGGGTATTTTCCCACGTCATTATAGTTGTGCTTTTAAAGTTGTAGCAATGTTTCAGCAAAATCTCATCTGCCATCATCAGGCTTCTGTATTGTGTTTGTCTGTGAGTCAGACTTTCACAGCCGTTTCAGTTTTAAATTTGGGGCTAGCCTACTGCTGTGCCAGAATGGTTTTTTCTTAATCCTGATCGGTTGGGAATCTTGGTCTTGGAGTTTGCTGTGTTCTACTTGATTGGTGTTTCTAATATCTTCTGTCTGTTTTGTGGCTTTTTTTTGTCTTGATTAGCTGGCAACATTGTGTTCCTGTATTGGAGGCTTTTAGTGCAGCTTGGCTCCGAGTAAATGGACGGTTATCATTTATTAGGAAGCTAGGCTTCATCTGGGTGCCTGGTTGGGGTGTGTTTGAACTGGAGGGGGGGATCTGTTTGTGCCCAGGTGTTTGCCTGGCTTGTGGTGTGGAGATTTGTTTGTTTGTGAGTGCAGGCTTCCAAATAATTGACAGTCTGGTGGAGTCATCTCTTCTATTCATGCTTTCAGGTCTCTTTTCAATCTCTATGGCTTCTCTGATAATTCTGTGGCTGGGGTTTTCTATAGTGGGTAGGGTTTTGGTGCCATTGAAGTTGATGCTATGACCTGTTGCTTTCATGTGTTGGCCTAGTGAGGAAGTGTGTTTCAGCTTTTTTACTGCATTTTTGTGTTCATCCAGGCGGGTACTTATTCTTCTATAAGTCTGTCCAATGTATGTGGCAGGGCATGATGCACAGGGGACTTCATATATGCCTTGATTTTCCAGGTCAATTTTATCTTTGGGATTTCTTAGGATGGCTGCTATTTCTCTGTCTGTTTTAAAGGCAGTCTTGATGTGAAGCCTGTGTAGTATCTTACTGATTTTGTCTGTAGCACCTCTTATGTAGGGCAGGACAGCTATTCCATAGGTCTGTTCATCTTCTAGTCCTCCATTATATCTCAGTGTGTTTTTGTGGATTAAGCTGGTGATTTTGCTTTTGTGGAAGCCATTAGCTGTCAGTACTTTAGTCAGGGTGCATAGTTCAGTCTTTATGTGTGTCTTGTCTGCCAGGTGTTTTGTTCTGGCAATTAGTGTTTTGGCCATGGAGTTTATCTGTGCTGGGTGGTGGTGGGATTGGGCATTGAAGTAGCAGTTGGTGTATGTTTTCTTCTGGTATATGGTGTGTCCTAGTGTGCCATCTGTTTTTTTTTTTTTTTTTTTTGTAGATTAGTACATCTAGAAATGGTAGTTGTTTGTTTGTTTCCATTTCCACGGTGAATTTGATTTTGGGGTGTGTGCTGTTTAGGTGTGTTAGGAAATTGTTTAGGTTTTCTTTTCCATGGGGCCAAATCACAAATGTGGCATCAATGTATCTTAACCATAGTTTGGGTTTGTGGGTGGCATTAGCTAGGGTTCTGGATTTGAATTCTTCTATGAACAGGTTTGCAATGACGGGTGACAGTGGTGATCCCATAGGGGCTCCTTCAATTTGCTTGTATCTTTGTCCTTTGTATATGAAATATGTGTTGGTTAAGCAGTGTTCTGCTAGTTCCATGAGGTGTTTAGCTGGTTGGTATTTATTTTTGATGATTTCAAGGGTTTCTTTTATCGGGACTTGAGTGAATAATGAAACCACATCGAAACTTACAAGCAGATCTTCTTGTTCCACGTGTAGATTTTGATCATTTCCAAGAAGTGGTATGAGTTTTCTACATGTGAAGCTGCTGCTTCAGCATGGGGCTATAGCTGCTTTCCTAAGTGTTTAGCTCGGTTTTGTAGTGATGCTCCTCTGGAGCTGACTATGGGTCTGAGAGGTATGCCTTCTTTGTGTATTTTTGGGAGGCCGTATAGTTTGGAACATCTGGAAGATTTTTCTCTTGGGATAATCGTCTGTTGGATCTCTTTGCTCATGTGGCTGGTTATAATTTTCTTCTTGGTTATTTTTTCCAGATATGTGGTTGGGTCCGTGTTTATGAGTTTGTATGTGGAGTCTTGGAGTAGGTCTATCAATTTTGTTTCATAGTCTTTTCTATCCATTACTACTGTGGCATTACCTTTATCTGCTGGAAGTATGATTATGCTGCTGTCGTCTTTAGGGCTTGCAGGGCTTTTAGTTCCTCTTTGTGCATGTTGCTTTTGGGTGGTTTGCTTGTGCACAGGATGTTAGTAACTTGGTGTCTTATTCTATCAGCTTCATCTGTATTTAATTTAGTTAGGCTGGATTCTACTTCACATATGATGGATTCTGTGGGGATTTTTTGGGGTGCTATAGCATAATTGAATCCTTTGGTTAGGACATCTGTTTCTGTTGGAAATGTTATATACTAATTGTTTCAGGCATTGTGAGTTGTTGGGGGCTTTCTTGTCATGTTCTAATTTCTTTAGTTTCTTCAAGAGTTTGTCATTTTTGTAAATGGTTTCAGTTTCAGCTCTCCAAGTTGTAAGTTGTCTTATCTTGTCCCAAAGTAGACAATGGACTTTGCTGCTCAATTCCAGGTCTAGTGTTAGTAAATCTTTGTTTAACTGATCTAATTAGAATCTCTTTCTGTGGAGCTGATTCCTGAGTAGTCATTTCAGTTCTTTTCAGGATACATTTAGTAGCTGCTGTGCTGTGATGAAATGTTAATTTGAAGCAGGTTGGTGTTGCATTGTTGTCTCTGCAGCTGCGTAGGAATTTGAGGTCACATCATATTCCTGCTCTTTTAACTTCCAGCTTCATATATATGTGCGTGTGCGTGTGTGTGTGTGTGTGTGTGTGTGTGTGTGTGTGTGTTGTGACTGGAAGGATCGATCCTGCTGGGAGTTTTGACTCTGATGACTCTGAAGATGGAAGGCTGGAGCCTGCTGTAAATGTGGAGTCTGAATTATTAGAGGACACAGATGTGAGCCAGGAGGATGAGAGATTGTCGCAGAGACAATCCTCCCCAGAACCTTCGACTTCGCTCATGCCAGCAACTGATCCACAAAATGAGTCAGAGGCTTTGAGTGGGGAAACTGACAGATCGTGGCTTGATGCCAGAACTAGGAGAAGACTGAAACATCAAACTGAAGGGAGGCGTCAAGCCAGACATTGATTAGAGAGACTGACACGCCCATCCAGGTGATTTATGGAGGCGTGCTGATTCTCAAACTTTGCTTGGAAGCAAAGTGTTTGATGAGTCAAAAGGATACGTGTGGAGCGGCCTTTGTAATTTATGGACATTCTGAATTACCAGACAGATTCCAGGAAGTCTGCCAAGGACTGGAACATAGTACTGTTAACCCTTTTTTAGTCTGGCTTTGTTTTGTTTGAATATTTTGAACTGTGGAACTCTTTATTCTCACTTGTGAATATAGGTGAGACATAACATATTGTTATTTTAAGAATGTACCAAGCAGAATTCGATTGGAAGTTATGTACTATATTGAATGTTATAATTTTAAAGGCATAAATTGAAGTTTAAATAAAAGTTGAATGGATAAAATTAAAAGATATAAAGGTGTCATACTCCAATTAATAACTACAGGGGAAAAATTGTTTAATGAGAAAAGATAATATAAAATTGAAACAGGACAGACAAAAGTATTACTATAATGATTGGAAAGACATTGAAACTTTTCTTTGAAAGTGTTCAAAGAAAAATAAAGGGAAAAGTTAACTGAAAACAATTCAAGATTATTAACAAAAGTCACATTGATTTAAGGCAAGGTAATACAGATAGTCCTCACTTACCAACTGCTTGTTCAGTGACTGTTTGAAGCTAGAACAGCATTGAAAAATGAGATTTATGAGTGGTTCTTAACCTATTGCTGCCATAGTGTCCCCATGTTCATATGGTTAAATTTAGCTGCTTGGGAATTAGCATAGATTTTCTGCAGTCCCCATATCTCTCGGTGTCTTTCAATACCATTGACTATGGTATACTTCTGGGATAGTTCTGGGAATGGGGTGGTACTGCGTGATCCTAGTTCACTTCCTTCCTCCAAGACCATTTTGGCTGGTATTGATTGGTGATGAAAATCTGACCCTTGGCCCCTGCTTTGCGGGATCCCTCAAGGGTTTCTACTTTCTCTGCTCTGTATAACAAATACAGGAAACTGCTGTGGGACATCATCCATCACCACAAGGTGAGATATCAGCAATATGTTGATGAAATTCAGCTGTATATCTCTGTCCACAGCAACGTTGTGATTGCCCTTTCTTGGTACCCAGTCTTGTTGAGGTCTAGATGGGGAATAACAGCTCAGGTAAACCCTGGCAAAATGGAAAGGTTTTAGGTAGAGGCTCTTTGACAATTATCATTTTTGGTTGTGGATAGGGTTGCACTGCCTCAGGCTGACTTTAGGCATAATCTAAGGGTTCTCCTGGACTTGCAAAAACTGCTTGAAAAACAAGTGGCAGTTGTGGCTGAAAGGGCCTTTGTACAATTTCAAATTATGATATTTATACCCATTCCTGGACCAACATGTACTTCACACAATCACCTATGCCCTGGTCATTTCCCATCTGGAATATTGTTAAACAATATTTGCTTAACAATTGTAGTTGGAACTAATTAAGCCGGGGATAGTCACATGATGTTTCACTTTATAAATGAAATTTTATTAATGAATACCACTGTCAGCCTTCAAGATTTTCTCTTTTTTCCCCTTTGCTTTGCATCTTTCGGCTGTCATAAGTAATGGGGGGGAGGAGGGGGGATATGGTTATGGGAAGTGAGCTGGAGGTGTTACAAAACAGAATTGTATAAGTTGGGGGGGAAAGTTCTTGCTTAGGCTTCTATCCTATGCTATGCACAGCTGCAACTCTTTATCAAAATATATCAAGGTCAACGGACAGCAGCCTCATCATCACCTGGAGAAGCCCACATGATGATATACACAACTTTTAATTGGATGAGCCAGTTGAATTATTGGGGTGGGAACGTTGCCATCACTTTGTATATGTGATTTGCACACCCATTTTCTCAGATTCAGAATACTTTTGTTGCTACCACTTGATTTCCAGTAAAAGATATCTTTTCTCTAATTAATGGAGTCTAAGTATTTCTTTCTTGGATTTTGAATGGAGCACCAGCTGACATTATTCTGAATCTCCACTTTACCAGCCCACCTGGAGAATTAATAAATTTTCTTCCGAGGGAGTCTGAACACAATGTCTAATCCAGCCAGCGACCAATTAGACTTGGGAACGACTGGAGGACCAGATTCCCTGCTGTTGGAGGTGGCAGGGGAAGCTGATTTCTTAGCAGAATTAAGTCTTGACAAAAAACCAGCTGTAAAACCCAAATGGTCCCTAGGAGATGGCTGGAAGGATCCTGAAGAAAAGCCTCCTCTAGGAGTGACCACTACCCATTGGCATGGAAGAGAAGAGCCATGGCAAGAGAAGGAAAGAAAGAATTTTTTACTAACTCAAGCCATGCATCTTCTAAATGAAGCTATCAGAGAACCTCAAACTGATCAAAGGTATGAGGGAGAGGAGGGGGAGGCAGCCCCAGCCAGAAGAATCAGAGCAGCCACCCCCATAAATCAACCTAGGCTGGTGCAACAGGTGGCAGCAGCCCAGGGGCCCTCGAAGGGGGGAGTAATTGCCAGAAGGCATAGAACTCCAAAGGTGCCTCCGTTGGAAGTAAAATATAGGGGTGGAGGATCCCAAGGAGTTAGGATTCTTCCTGGCACAAGTCTGGAACTATATGGAGGAATATGGAGAGGATTTTTCCTCAGAAGCAGCCAAAGTTAGATGTGTTACAAGGGCTCTGGAGGGAACCGCTGCAAAGTGGATGGTGACTTTGCATAATGATAATACCCCTAGCTGATGAATTATGACCTGTTCATGATTGCGCTGCGGGCCAGGTTTGAAGACCTACTTGCTGGACATAAGGCCAGAATTAGGATGAAGACAATAAATCAGGGGTGGAGATCAGTGGCTGACTACACCCAGGAATTTAGAGAGCTGGCGTGTCATATTCGAGGCTGGTCCCAGGAAGCTCTGATAGAAGCTTTTAAAGATGGGTTGAATGAAGATGTTTATCAAAGCTGTATTGCCAGAAGAGACCCCAGTGAGCTGCAGCTGTGGTACGTGCTGGCAGCAGAGGTGGAAATTGATCTGACCGGAAACAGATGCCGGAGGGGCTTGGTTGGAGCAAGTCCTCCCCCACTAGCCCTCGAGAAGCCTTAAAGCCTCAAAAGGGAGGAATGATGGCAAAATCCAAGAGCACTGCATGCTTCCAATGTGGGAAGGAAGGTCACCAGGCTGCAGACTGCCATGCCAAGCTAGAGCCAAAGGGGGAACCAGGAGAAGGAAAAAAAAAACCTGAACCCCCCCCCAGCAAAGCCCTGCGAAATGGCACTTAAAGCAGAGGCGGTTGTAGAGATTGTCCCTCTGAAAGGAGAGAAGCTGGGAACTCCAACTTCTTCTGAAGAGAGTGAATCCAAATTGGAAGATGACTCACTGGTAAGTCCAAACAAGGGCCCTATGACCATTCCAGTGAGATTAAGGGTACCCACATCGGGAGCCAAAGGGGAAATGTTGGCCTTGTTAGACTCTGGGTCCACAACATGCGTAATCAGCTCGGAGGTAGTAGAGAAAATGGGCTTAAGGCTAAAGACTTTAAAAATGCCCATAGCCTTTTGCCAACTGGATGGATTAGTAGCTGGGGGCAGCTCTGCACATTTCATTATGGAACCAGTAGAAATGACAATGGGGAAGCATAGAGAGACTTTGTGTTTTATTGTGGCTCCTGGGATGGAGCACCCCCTAATACCGGGATTGCCCTGGCTCCAGAAATGGAACCCCCACATTGACTGGAGGTGGGGATCATTGTGCATATGTACTGACCAACCCCCAGCAGGGGAGGGGCAATCTCAACCGAAGCCCAAGAATCCCACTGAGCTGGCCTCCACTGGCACTGAGAATCTGAGGAGGGAGGAGAAAATTCCAGAGGAATATTGAGACTTAAAGGAGATATTCAGTGAAAAGGCCTCGGACGAGCTCCCCCCCCATCGCTCAACAGATTGCAGCATTGAAATTTTGCCAGGAGTGAAACTCCCAAAACCAAAACTGTACTAGATGACACCGTGGGAGCTAGAAGAGCTGCAGTCATTTATTGATAAAAATTTGGAACGTGATTTTATCCAACCTGCTAGACCCTGAGTAGCAGCCCCAGTATTGTTCCCATGAGAAGAAAGATGGCTCTCTGCATTTATGCGTGGACTATAGAAACCTCATTGCTATTTCAGTGGAGAACATGTACCCCTTCCCCTTGATGAAGGATATGTTGGCCCACTTGGCCAAAGGGAAAATTTTTATGAAACTTGACCTGAGAGAAGCATACTACCGAGTTCAAATTAAGGAAGGGGATGAATGGAAAACTGCTTTTAACTGCCTAATGGGCTGTTTCCAATTCAATGTTCTTCCATTTGGCCTACAGGGGCCCTCTGCAGTATCCATGCAAAAGATCAATCAGGTGTTGCATGAATATTTATACAAGGGGGTGTTGATTTATCTTGATGATATTCTTATCTACACAGAGATTCGTGATGAACATGTGAAACTAGTGCAGTCAGTTCTGGAAAAACTTTGAGCTGTTGAGTTGTACGCAAAGTTGTCCAAGTGTAAATTCCATCAGGAAAAAATTGACTATTTACGCTATTGCATATCACATGATGGCAAAGAAATGAATCCAGGGAAAGTTCATGCCATTTTGGAATGGGCCTCTCCCGCACCAGGAAACAACTTCAAAGTTTCTTGGGATTTGCTGATTTTTACCGTCAATTTATCCTAGCTTTTGCAAAGATTGCAATGCCTACCACAAATCTCCTAAAAACCAAAGTGGAGGTGAAACCGAAGCCTAGTAAACCACTGGAGTGATCCATGAAGTGTAAAGCCACTTTTGAGAAGCTGAAATGACTGTTTGCTGCTGAACCAGTACTCAAGCACCCGGACATGGATGCTCCTTTTGTAATCCAAGCCGATGCAAGTGACGGAGCAGTCGGGCAGTGTTACTACAAGCAAATAAGATGGGGACTCTGCAACTGTGTGCATATACTTCCCGTAAACTAACTGAAACTGAAAGATGGGCCATCTGGGAAAAAGAAGCTTTTGCAGTTCACTGAGCTCTGTTAACCTAGAGGCATTTCTTAAAAGGGGAAAAACACCCATCTGAAGTGTGGACAGATCATAAAAATTTGGAGGCTTTGAAAATGCCTCGGAAGCTGTCTCCCAAACAAGTTCACTGGGAGCAGTACTTTAAGCGCTTTAATTTTTCATTGAAGTACATTCTAGGAGGGAAGAACTCCATGGCAGATGCTTTATCTAGATTACCTCAATAAAATAGTGCTCACCAAGAAGTAGTATGGCCTATTGTCCCAACCAAACAGTTGGCAGCTCCAGTGGTTACCAGAGCCCAGAAAAAGAAGGAAGTTGATTTATCAAATGATTTAACTGCACAATTAAAAGAAGCTCTAAAACTTGATGATTGGTTCTTTGCTCACTCAAATAACTGTACGGTTAGAGATGGATTGGCATGGATGGGGGACAAATTATATGTGTCAGCAAAGCTGAGAAACCAAATATTACAGCAAACTCATGACTCTAATGCTGCTGGACATTTTGGATTCGTGAAGACCTTACACTTGGTTAAAAGGCAATTTTGATGGCCTACCTTGAAAATGGACATTGAGACTTATGTGGCTAGCTGTCCTATTTGTGCCTCAGCCAAATGGCCTCCTGGTAAACCAGCAGGCTTACTACAAAATGTGACTAGACCAACTGCTCCATGGAAGGAAATCTCTATGGATTTTACAGTGGAATTACCTGAAAATGGGGGAAATACAGTTATTTGGGTGGTAACAGATTTGTTTTCCAAACAGGTACATTTCATACCTTGTCCGAAAATCCCATCTGTGAAAACATTGGCTAAACTGTTTATTTTACATATCTACAGGTTACATGGGGTTCCTGAATGTATAATCTCAGACAGGGGTGTCCAGTTTACCTCAAACTTTTGGAAGGAGTTCCTGAAGTTATTGGGCTCTGCCCATCACCCACAAACTAATGGGGCTTGTGAAAGAACTAACTCGGTATTGGAACAGTATCTTAGATGTTATATAAATTATCAGCAAGATGATTGGGCTGACCTATTGCCATTCACTAAGGTGGCATATAATAATTTAGTACATAGTAGTACTGGGTTTACTCCATTTAAAGTGGCTTCAGGACAAGACTTTGTACCCATACCTGAGCTTTCACAGGAGAAACCTAACATTCAGTCATTAGATGAATGGATAACATAGCTCCAGCTTACCTGGCCGGTTACTTGTAAAGCTCATCAAACTCATAAATATTTGCAGATGAAAAGAGAAGTCCACAAAAACCATATCAAGTTGGTGACAAGGTTTTTTTATCCACCAGATATTTGCAGACCACACAAAAGTCAAAAAAGCTTGGACCTAAGTATGTTGGACCTTTCCCAGTTGAACGAATTGTGAATCCTGTGGCAGTCCAACTGAAATTATCTAAAACTCTCCAACAGATCCACCTTGTTTTCCATATTAGTTTATTAAAACCTGAACATATCTCCGACTTGAGACCAACTCAGCTTGCTTCTCCTGTGCCATTGCTAATTGAAGATGAACAACATTTTGAAGTTAAAGAAATTTTGGATTCTCGAAAACAAAGGGGTCGACTCCAATATTTGATTGTTGGGAAACATTTTCCTCCCTCCCAGTCTGAATGAGTGAATGAGAAGGATGTTAGAGCTCCTAAGCTTATCAATGCATTTCATGCTAAATATCCTGATAAACCCTAAAAAATAGTATTATGGTGTTACATATATATTTTCTGTTACCTTCTATTTTTACCTTTTATAGGACTAACGCCTGTTTTGCAAGAGGGCTGAAGATTCAAGATTCAAGATTTTCTCTTTTTTCCCCCTTTGCTTTGCATCTTTCAGCTGTCATAAGTAATGGGGGGAGGAGGGGGATATGGTTATGGGAAGTGAGCTGGAGGTGTTACAAAACAGAATTGTATAAGTTGGGGGGGGAAGGTTCTTGCTTAGGCTTCTATCCTGTGCTATGTGCAGCTGCAACTCTTTATCAAAATATATCTAGATCAACAGACAGAAGCCTCATCACCACCTGGAGATGCCCACATGATGATATACACAACTTTTAATTGGATAAGCCAATTGAACTATTGGGGTGGGAACATTGCCATCACTTTGTACATGTGATTTACGCGCCCATTTTCTCAGATTCAGAATTCTTTTGTTGCTACCACTTGACTTCCAGTAAAATATCTTTTCTCTAATTAATGGAGTCTAAGTATTTCTTTCTTGGATTTTGAATGGAGCACCAGCTGACAACCACTTTGTACACAAAAACTTCTGTTTCTCTGAAGAGCACTTATTTATTTATCCACTGATTAAAGTTTCCTTCTTCTGCCTATCTCCAAAGGCTGGGCAATGATTCAGTATTGAGGCAAGAGTTCAATATTCCTGTAAAGTATGGAGGTATCTATTTTATTTCAGGATCTCTCAAAGCAGTGGTTGCCAACTGGTGGGCCGCGGAATACTGGTGGTCCACAAGAAAATTTTGGTGGTCCACAGAGAAATGTCATCCCCAAAGTACCCCCCTAAAGCAATTAATCCAGGCTGCGCAGGAACAAAAGGCTGCCCCACCCACATGACCTGTGGGAACACAAGGCTTGCATTGCTTGCTTTGCAAAAAAGATGAGGTAGTGAGAGAAAGGGGGAAAGGGCGGATGGGGAGCACTTGCCCCCTGTGCCTTGCTTGGCTACCTGGCTACCTTTAGGAATCCCAAGAATACCTGGAGCTCGGTCTTGTTCTTGGGTGTGGGAGCTTCCTGGATGGTTTGGACCTTTGCCTGTGTAGGGTGTAACCCCAAAGCATGGATAAGGTAGCCAAGGAACTCTACTGTGGAACAGCTATCTTGTATTTTTCTTTTTTACTTTGAGGCCAACTTCCTGGAAATGGGTGAGTACTGCTCACAGACGGTCGAGTTCGGCGTTGTTGTCCATTGACACTAAGATGTCATTGAAATAGGGGATGACACTTAGATGCCTTGCATGCTTTGGAAAAGTCCCGGTGCCATTCTCATCCCAAATTGCAGCCAATGTCATCTAAAAGCTCCTTGATGTGTTACAATCATCTAAGCCTCAGCTGTGGCATCATCAACTGGTAGCTGTTGATAGGTTTGAGCAAGGTCCAGTTTAGTGAAGACCTGACCCTCACCCAGAAAGAGAAGTAGATGCTGGACCACGGGCTCTGGGTATGCATTTTTCTGTAGCACTTTATGTAATGTACATTTATAGTCTACACAGATGCAGACAGAACTGCCCAGCTGCACAGGGATCACAATTGAATCTCCCATTTTGCATGGTCAACAGTTTCCAGAACTCCTTGACTGATGAGCTTGTCAAGTTGTTCATCAATCTTTGAATGCAAAGTGAATGGTATTTTTCTCAACTTCATTCGGATCAGAGCAACCTAGGGGTCAAAGTTTAATGAGATGGGTGTGCCTGTATACCTGACAAGGCTTCCATCAAAGATGTCGGCAAAATCAGAGATTAAGGCCACAATATCAGAGTCACTGATGGAGTTGATGCCAGTGATTCCCAGACCCAGGGATGAGAGTCAGTCCAGTCCTAGGAAACTTGGTAGGGAGTCATCCACATTGAGCAATCACAGTGGGCCTAAGATACTCTAAAGATACTCTAAAGGTGCCAAACAACCAAACAAGAGAAAGTATTTTCCTGCTTCAACAGAGGAACAGACTGAGAACTTCAACTGACAACTATGTATACTGTATGCAATACATAAAAATATGTGTTGAATATTACATTCATAATATCAGCTTGAAAATATTTACAATTGAAATGTATCAATTAAACAATAATGATTTGAATGCTGTAGAAGTCTGTGATGTATCTGCTATTTTAGATTCTTTGACAGATGTAGCACTTGAATAGAAATCAACAATTCAATTTCCTGAGGAAAGTAAATTCTTCTGCAATTATAATCTTGGTTTGATTTCAAAACATTGAATATGTCAGTCCAATTTGGGGAAGAAATCTTCTAATTAAAGATTTCAATGTGATGTCAAAACATATATCCAGGGGTGGGTTTCAAAAATTTTAGCAGAGGGTTCTCCCAGTTACTAGGTGGGGACAGCCATGGTGGGTGTGGCCTAGTCTGCCTCCTACACCATGGCAGGGGGGCATTTTTGCGCTCCCCAGGCTCCAAAGGCTCTCTGGAAGCCAGAAATAAGCCCATTTCCTGCCTTCCCAAACTTCCAGGATGCCCATTTTTCACTCTCCCCAAGCCTCCACATGTGCCCTGTACTTACCTGCATCCAAAACGGGCTGCATGGGGACTACTGGGAGGGGTGGGGTGGGGTGGCCGGGCCAGCCAGGAGTGGGATTTGGGGTTCTTCAAACTGCACAGAATCTTAGCTAGGGGCTCTCCCAAACTTCTGCAAACCCCCAGCAGCCTACCCCTGCATATATCTAAAAATACATTTTGTCATATCATCAAAAGTACTAACTACTGTTTCTGGTACTTGGAAAAGATGATACATTTATACAATGGGAAAAAACTTACTTTTTGTACTTTAAGGAATGGATCCAAGATGGGGATTCATTATTCTTTTTTCAAAAAAAAAAACCCATGTAATGAGAATCAGAAAATAATATACTATATGCTTTACAGTCCAGATTTAATGGCAAATTTCTGAATGAAATTAGGTTTAAACTATTATCCATCATTGCGGGGGGGGAGGTTGTCATACTTAGTTTATTTTCTTATTTATCTATGTTTTCATTCAAGTTGCTAGAAATAATTAGCAAGCCGAAAAACTGGTGCTTGACAAACCCAGTTTTATGGAATCTCATCAATAGATGAGAATTAGTGGGTAACAATCATATACAGGTAGTCTTCGATTTACAACAATTGATTTAGTGACCCTTCAAAGTTACAATGGCACTGAAAAAAGGTGACTTATGACCTTTTTTCATAGTTATTACCTTTGCAGCCTCCCAATGATCATGTGATCAAAACAGAAATGCTTGGCAACTGGTTCATATTTATGACCGTTGCTGTGTCCCACGGTCATGTGACCACCTTTTGCAATCTTCTCACAAGCAAAGTTATTGGGAAAGCCAGTTTCACTCAACAACCAGATAGCCAACTTATCAATTGCAGTAATTCACTTAACAACTATGTCTAGAAAGATTGTAAAATGGGCAAAACACATGTAATAAATGTCTCACTTAAAACAGAAATTATGCATTCAATTGTCCTCATATGTCAAGGACTACTTGTATATCCTGGCCTAGGAAAATCATTATAAACATACCAAAATGAAAAACATCAAGACTAATAGCACTGCATTTATATACTACTTATTATAAATAAATTGGTGTATTCTTGCAGACTTTTACTCTGCTTACAAATAGGGACAGGCTCATAATGATGGCCAAACATCAATCTGTGGTTCATTTACTGGCATGAGGGCCAATAAATACTGCAAAGTTGAGGAAAGTGGAAATTTATTACTATTTCTGATCAGAAGCAAAGGGGCCAGGAGGAGCCCTAAGCAAGACTGGCATTCTATTTTTATTTTTTTATGATACATACAGGAAATTCAAAACAGCAGTACAATTATTGCTTAATATTTCTTATCATCATGAACATACCATGTGTAAGTAATGTTGTTCAGCTTAGAACAGTATGTGTATTGTGCTGAAACAGATTTCTTTAAAATGACTGCTTTTAAAGATGAAGTTTGGGGCCCCAAAGATGAAACTTGGGGTTCCAGGCTTTCAATAACTCAGTGCTAGAACAAGTAGTTTCTGTTAGATCTGGGAGAGTGGGCGCAAGAACAGAGACGAGGCATTGAATAGTGACTCCAATTCTTTATTAGTGACTTCAGAACAGAGCAAAATACTAAGGCAGCAGCAGCTCCTTTTATAGAGCTGGCTGCTGACACAACACCCAATGATTTGAGTTTGCCATGCTGGAAGCATCCAATCAGCAGCGACCCGCTAACAGCCAATCAGATCAGCCGACAACAACCAATCACGATCCGCTATCAGCGGGCCAATCAGAAGTGCAGGTTTATGAGCCTGCTGTGAAAGTAAAACTATTAGAATTGCAAGCTAACGAGTTTGCTTAGTTCGGAACACCCTCCCCCCAGGTTCTGTCTCAAGGGTGGGGTGATGTATTCTTGCAGGTAGGCAGGTCGTCTCACCTGTCTACCTGATCTATGTTGCTCCACCAGTCTTTGCTCTGATTCCGGTGGGCTGTTTGTTGGACTCAGCAGTAATGGTGATCTGACTTCTCCATTGGGTGACTCGGGGTTGTCATCTCTACTCCCGTCAAGGCTGTCATCTGGATTCTCTGGGTTTGCTGATGCCGCCCTGCTGCTTGGTGGAGAGATGACCATCTGCCCCTGCTCTTCTTCGGAAGGTGAATATTCCAGGTTTGGTCGTGCTGATTGCTGGGTTTCGAGTACTGGGTCGGGTACTAGTTCGTTCTCGGCCCCCTCGATTTCCCTTCCCCCCCGGTTTGGAGTTCAGGGCTTGTGAAGGGGGTAGGTGCTAGCCTGGAGCATAGCTGGTTGATGTGGTGCTTCCACAGTCTCCCATCAGTAGTTTGTAAGCGGTAGGATCGGGGACCCGTAAGTTGAGTTATGGTAGCGGGGACCCACAATGGGTCACCGGTAAAGTTTTTTGCAAAAACCAGGTCGCCTACCTTGAACGTGTGATACTTGCTGCTGGACCCCAGGGGCTTTTCCGGCGTGTAGGGTCAAGATGTGATCGAAGTTTCCTGCCCATCAGGAGTTCGGCTGGGCTTTTGTTTGTGGTGCTGTTTGGAGTAATATGTTGGAAGAGAAGCATCCTGGCCAGCTTGTCGTGGATGTTCCCTTGTTCCATCTTGTGTAAGGTTTTCTTTATGAACTGGACCATTTGTTCAGCCCTACCGTTGGCCGCAGGGTGAGCTGGCGATGTTTAAGTGTGGCATATCCCCCAGTCTGCTAGGTACTGCTCAAATGCCAAGGCGGTGAATTGTGAGCCATTGTCTGAAACCAAGACATCTGGCAAGCCGTGTGTAGCAAATAATCTGTTTAGTTTTTTAATGACTGTCTCCTCATTTTGCGGACCTCAAGCCAGTTGGAATAGGCATCCACTGTTATGAGAAATGTATGCCCCTTGGTGGGTCCCACAAAATCGATGTGGATATGGGACCAGGGACCTCGGGGTGCTTCCCATTATGTTGGTGGTGCTTTTGGTGGAGCTGAGCATGTTTCCTGACATTTGTTGCAGGTGGCGACCCAGGTTTCTATTTGCTTATCTATACCTAGCCACCAAGCGTAGCTCCTTGCTAGTGCCTTCATTCGCACAATGCCCGGGTGTCCATCATGCAATAGTTTTAGGACCTTATGCTGCAGTCTTCCTGGGATGACGACTCTGTCTCCCCATAGGACACATCCTTTTTGGGAAAAAAGTTCTGTCTGCCTGTGTTTGAAAGGCTTGAAGGTGTCATTGAGTTCGTTGTCAGGCCAACCTCTTTCCACCCAGCTGAGGACTTATGCTAAACAAGGGTCCCTCCTTTTTTCTGATGCGATGTCTTGTGCAGTCAGTGGTAGTGATGGAAGTGTCTCAATTTGTAGTGTAGCTAGGGTTGGAGCTGGGTCGTCCAGGACTTCTGGTAGTGGAGAACGGCTCAGGGCGTCAGCGTGGGGAATGGCTTTCCCTGGTCGGTGTCACAGTTGGTAATTGTATGCGGCTAAAAACTCTGACCAGCATGTCATTCTTGGCGATAAGATGTGGGGAGTTGGTTTATCCCCTGCCAAGATGCCAAGTAATGGTTTGTGATCAGTGATTATAGAAAAGGATCTTCCATGTACATACTCATAGTATCATTTGATCGCAGACACAATAGCGAGAGCCTCTTTATCTAGTTGGCTATAGTTTCTCTCAGTTTTAGATAAAATTCTAGAAAAGAATGCAATGGGCACCTCAGTACCATTTGGCAGGATGTGGCTCAGGATGGCGCCTACTCCAAACAGTGAGGCGGCACAGGTGACAGTTAAGGGAAAAGTCTCGT
Source organism: Hydrophis major (assembly GCA_033807585.1). Taxonomy (NCBI): domain Eukaryota; kingdom Metazoa; phylum Chordata; class Lepidosauria; order Squamata; family Elapidae; genus Hydrophis; species Hydrophis major. The sequence continues at coordinate 68,822,786 of CM066343.1, read as the reverse complement.
TATATTGTATTAGTACAACATCTGATGTTAAAAGGTCTTTTACTTGCTGAAAGGCTCGTTCTTCTCGATGTCCCCAGACCCAGGAAGCTTTCTTGTCGAGGAGCCTATGCAGGGGTTCAGCAACAGTCACCTTCTGGGGTAGGAAGATGTTATAAAAGTTAATGAGTCTCAGGAAGGCTTGGAGATCTGTTTTGTTCCTAGGTCTCAGGGCATTTTTTATTGCAGCCAATTTTTTCTCAGTAGGTTGAATTCCCTGTTTGTCAAGAAGGTAACCAAGGAATTCAACCCTCTCAGTACATAGTTGGCACTTGTCCTTCTTGACCTTCAGGCCAGCATCTTTAAATTTTTGGAGGACCATTCTTAGTCGCTTTTCTAGTAGACTTCTAGTGGGGGCGGCTATCAAGACATCATCGAAATATGGCACGACCCCTTTTATGCCTTGTAGCAATCTCTCCATCAGACTTTGGAAGATGCCAGGTGCTACGCTCACTCCAAACTGGAGTCTATTACACTTGAATGCACCTCTGTGCGTGACTATAGTTTGGGCTTCTGCAGTCTCTGCATCTATGGGCAGCTACGGTATGCCTGGGCTAAGTCCAATTTTGCGAATATTTTTCCGCTCCCAAGGGAATGAAGGAGGTGTTGGACCACAGGCACGGGGTAAGCACTCTGCTGAAGTGCATGGTTTAGGGTGGCCTTGTAATCCCCACAAATTCTCAAAGATCCATCAGGTTTTATGGGGGTTACAATTGGGGTCTCCCATCGGGTGTGGTCAATCGGTTCCAACACGCCTTGGGCTATTAATTTGTCCAATTGTTCGTCAATCTTTGGTTTGAGTGCAAAGGGCACTCGACGAGGCTTAAGGCGAATGGGCGCAATATCAGGGCAGAGGTTAAACAATATGGGGGATCCCTTGTACTTGCCTAGCTTCTCGGTGAAAACTTCCTGGAATTCCTGGACAAGGGCCACTTCCCAGTCATCGCCTTCGGTCTGGTTGATGCCTGCAAGTTCGATTCCCAGTGGTGCAAACCACTGTAAGCCCAGTAAGCTGGGTCGATCTCTATCGACGACAGTAAGAGGTAGGGTTGCGGTGTGGTCCTTGAAGGAGTCTTGGACGTGGCTGGAACCGGCGACTGGGATCCTATTCCCTTGGTAGTCCTTTAATATAATTCTCTGAGTACTGAGGTCCTGGCGACAGATGTCAGGGATCAGTTGTTTGAGGGTTTTCCAGGAAACCATCGATAGGGAAGACCCGGAGTTGACTTCCATAACGTATGGTCACTTCTCAATGATGACTTTTAATTGGATTTTTCTTGCATCAAGGGATGAAGCGTGGCCAATGGTGATGGTTTGGTGTGCCTCTTCTCGTCTGGTAGATGTGGCTGGTGCTCGGTTTCTGTAGTAGTGGTTCCATTGGTTGCTTGGGCGGTCCCGATTCACTGGTGGGGTGCCTGTTGTCTGCCGGAAATTATTTTCTCTTCGGTTTGGGCTGGACCCTCGCTTGCTTCTACAGACCTTTGCAATGTGGCCCCTCTTTCCACAGGAATGGCAGAGTGCATCTAGGAATGTGCAGTATGATCGTGGGTGGTTTCCCCCGCATCCAGCACACTGATATGAGGGCTTACGACTCCATTGATCTTGCTGATCACGTTCTGACCTGAGTCTGTTGACCTCCTCTCCCTCGCTTTCTGATGAGGATTCGAGGTCTTCATGGTGGGTGGTCGTTGCATGCCTCTTGGGACAAGATATAGTATTACTGGCAAGTTGGCAGTGCGGTCCGTTTGCTCAGCGCATTCGAGCTGCCGACTTCCTGGTTGCTTCTGCTGCAGTAGCATCGGCGATGACATCTGCGAGTCTGATGTCTCCCTTCACCATAATCTTGCTCTGGATTGTGGGGTCTCTTAGACCCAGAACAATTCGATCTCTCATGGCTTCTTCGAGATTGGCGAAGCCACAGAGTCCCCCCAGGTCCGCGATAAAGTCTCCAACACTCTCACTTTCCTGTTGGTCCCTCTGGTAAAACTTATGTCTTCTGATGAGTGTTGGCACCGCTGGGGCATAATGGGCCCAAAGGATTGGGGCGAGGGTGTCCCAGTCCATCGTCTTGACTTCAGCTGGTTTTGCAAGTGCCTTTGCCATCTTAAACACGGTGGACCCGCAATGGGTCAGGAATACAGCTTGTTTCTTGCCAGGCGTAGCATCCTTCAAGTTGTTGGTTTCCAGGAACATCTGAAACCTGTCCATATACGAGTCCCAGTCTTCGTTAGCCAGGTCAAATGGAGCGGGTGGTATGGCGCCGCTGGTCATGTTGCCGCTATTGGTGCGCTCTCAGCCATGTGCTTTGTTAGCGTTCAATGAGTGTTCAGTCAGCTCTATCATCTCCGCATCCCACCTTCGTCGCCAGTGTTAGATCTGGGAGAGTGGGCGCAAGAACAGAGACGAGGCATTGAATAGTGACTCCAACTCTTTATTAGTGACTTCAGAATAGAGCAAAATACTAGGGCAGCAGCAGCTCCTTTTATAGAGCTGGCTGCTGTCACAACACCCAATGATTTGAGTTTGCCGTGCTGGAAGCGTCCAATCAGCAGCGACCCGCTAACAGCCAATCAGATCAGCCAACAACGACCAATCATGATCTGCTATCAGCGGGCCAATCAGAAGTGCAGGTTTACGAGCCTGCTGTGAAAGTAAAACTATTAGAATTGCAAGCTAACAAGTTTGCTTAGTTCGGAACAGTTTCTATGCAAAAAATTTTTTTTACTCTTGCATAAAAGTAATCATGTATGTATGAGAATTTATAGTTTGACCTTCCACGGAATGTTATGAGACTTACTCAAAAGTATATCTATAAAACTGCAGTCTAATTCTTTTTTGGCTATTTGTTTTAACCTAGAAATGTATATTTCATTATTCTAGAGCCAGAACATTAGTTAGTGTTGTTCAGCACCATTTAAAATTACAACACTATATAGACATTAAAAAAGGTAATAAACACCTATAAAGACAAACACGTGTTTATCATCTTTATATTAACACTTTCTATATATTAAAGATCTAATAATTATCTAATAAAGAAATATAACAAAAGGAGATCCCTAGTTTCTGTTGTAAGATTTCCTGAAAGCTTTCTTAATCTAAATACATAATGACTGACCTGATGGAATGATATCACTATTTCAATTGTCTTTAAATTGTTCTACCTACTGCCTAACTTTAGAAGCTCACGTGGTAGTAGAATGCTGGGACTGAAAGTTAACAAAGTCTATTTGTCCTCATCTTTAAACAATCAATTAAATATTTTACTGTGTTTAACATAACAACAACCATCTTAAGTTACATCAGATAATACTGAATGCAAAAAACACAATGGTTCTTATTGTGAAATTTTGTTACCATGACTATATGAGCACATACTTTGGTAATATAGGAAAGACAGGATGGTACAGTTGGCAGAAGGTGTGACATAACTTAAGAAGCTATTTGTGATGATAGCCTTGCATCTTTAATTAAACATATATGTACCAACTTGCTTACTGAGATGTTAACACAAATTAAAGCAAAGAATAGCTGCAATTGATTGGATAGCACTATTAGTAGGACTATGGGTGGAAAGGTGAATACTTCTTCAGAAAAAAATATTAAAAACATTAACACGTTTTGCACAACACTGTAGATTTAAAAAAAGGCATTTGATACTTCGTAGTTCAGTTTTTTATGGGATGATAATCATTGCTTTAGCATGGTGTATGAACTAGGCCAGGTTTTAAAGCCATAATATGATTATTAATTTTGACATAACATAAATATTATATTTTACCCAGGTTTAATGTCTATTAAGTTGGATGAAGACAACCATAGATTTAAATTAATTTTAGCAGTAGAATATACAGTAGCTTATCTTTGTTGTCTTCTTCAGAAATGCTTCAGCAAAGAGCCACTAACTTTTGGATATTATTAAATACACATTAATGTATTTTTATTGGTATACAATCATTACTTATATGATTGTAAAATAATAATAACAAATAAATAAATAAATCTGCATTTTGCAATTGGTCAATGGTTTGTTAGTTTGTTAGTCAATGCCAATGATGTTTAAATGGTATTTTAAAGGTTTGGTTGCAAAAGGCATTTATTTGGAAGACCTTACATCCTGTGACAATATATTTAATACCATCAAACAACATCTGCCTATCCCAGGTCCTCAGGAAGATAGAAAAAAATACCAAATCCAGTTTAAACATACAGCTGACTATATGACCAATCATAATAATAGAATTGTTTCAGTAATATTATAGCCTAGGACAGGGGTGTCAAACTCAATTTCATTGAGGGCCACATCAGGCTTGTGTTTGACCTTGGGGGGGTTGGGGGGGGCGTGGCTGGGATGGGTATGGCCAGCTCAACATCATGTGTGGTGGCCCAAGTGAAAACGGGCTCCTGAGCTCTGTTTTCGGCTGTGATGACCTCCTTCAACCCTCTGCCAGTGAAAACAAGCTCCTGAGCTCCATTTTTTTTTTTTTTTTTGCTGCAATGGCCTCCTTCAACCCTCTGCCAGTGAAAACAGAGCTCCATTTTTGCTGGCAGAGGCACCATGGGCCAGTTCTTTGCTGTTTCCAGGGCAGCCTTGCAGGCCAGATCTAAGTACCCCACGGGCTGGATCTGGCTTCTGGGCCTAGAGTTTGATACCCCTAGTCTAGTCTCTTCCTAAAAACTTCCAGTGATGGAGTACCCACAATTGTCCTGACTGTTAGAAAGTTTGTCCTTAATTCCAGGTTGCCTCTCTCTGGTTAGTTTCCAAATATTGTTTCTCGGATCTAGAATATCAGATAGTTCAATATATAAGCGATTAAAAATTCCTACTGTAAGGAAAGATATATAGGTTATAGATTTTAAACTGAAGGATTATAAAATTATTTTGATATTTTTCAAGTGTTTGGTTACCTTTTTCTTATGTATATATTGTGTTGAAGTTACTTATGAGTATTTAATCAAAATAATGCATGGTTTCATATGCATGGTTGTTTAAATGCTTCTTCATATTCTTTTATTTATATTTATCATCATCATCATCATCATCCTAGCCATTGCCCCTCCACTGCATCTATCCATTTGGATCTTCTGCAAGTTTCCAAGCAATATGATCTTGAGCTTTCCTTTGTCAGTTGGGCCCATACTTGATGATGTTTATGCTTATTTATGATATGTTAATATAACATAATATCATATTTATATTATGTTAATCTAAAACAAGGTGGGGAAAACTTGCAGAGAATAGCTTCTGGATTTTTTTCCACTACTTAATAGGATTAAACTCTCTTTCTCTCTCTCTCTCTCACCGCTCCCACCGGGTATGTGTAAGAGAGAAGGTGGGAATTAAAAATGTATCAAAAGGCTTATAATGAAAAATATATAAAGTGATATAATCTTATAATCTTTCTTCCTAGATTTATCGACATGGAGATAGAAGTCCTATTGAAAATTATCCCAATGGCTTACACAGTGAAAGTGAATGGCCACAGTGATTTTGGCAACTGACTAAGGTTTGTCGGTTTTCTATAATAGTAAAGACAATAAATAATACATATAATAAAGGGAGGTGATTTATAATTAACTTTTATTGATTTGCATGTAACAGTTACATAACTTTCTCCAGCACTGTACATTTAAGATGCATTTGATGCCAACTTTTAGAATTTCCCCCTCAGCATTTATTGTTCTGTTACAGTTTGTTCAAAGTGAAAAAGAACTAGGATAAAATTCAGAGAGATTGTTTTAGAACATAAATTCATATTTTCAAAAAGAGAGAAGAATTAAGATTCTGGCCCTGGTAAATACAGTCCAATTCCATTAAAATGTATCTGTCCACCTGTCTGCCCACCCATTTTATCTGTTCTCTATCCATCCACCTTTCTGTCATGCCACCTATCCAGCTGAAACCAGCAGGCATCTATGTTGGCAAAGTGATATAGGAAGATGCCAGAGACAGATTATCACTTTGGTTAATTCTTACTGTGTAGGAGAAGGCAATGCTAAATCATTCCTGTGTTTTTACCAAGAAACTACATAAATAAAATACAAAATGATTGATGATATAGTGCCAAATAATGAGCTCCACGGGTCAGATAATACTCAACATCTTACTGAGGAATTGCTAAGCATTTTTACAATTATGAATGATATTTTAAGACATGGCTCTATCAGCATTTCCCATGGAACGCCTTAGAAGACAAATCCCCCTTCCCCCCATGGAATTCCTAATTCTATTCCTGAATTTTGGTAAGCATTGTAAACCACAATGTTTTTCCTTGTTTCATCTACTCCTATTGCTTGAGTGTTTTGCATAATGCAGTAAGTTTGGAAATAAAGACGAAGCATTTTAAATATAACTGCAAACCTTTATTTTGGTACAAGAAAACATTGGATTTACACCCAGTGTGATGAATGAAATGGTTTCGTATTTGTATTTAAAATTGCTTTCAAATTCACTTGATTCCTAAAAGATCTGTAAGGGGGCGTGTATAAGTGCACCCATGTGCCTACCATCCCTGACCTACTGTTCCCATTTATTCGTACTCATTTATTATGTATATACTTATACCCATTTATACTTATACATTTATATGTTATGCTCAAACTTATACTTGTTTTCTCATACATGCTTGACAAAATAAATAAATAAGTAAATAAATAAGTTATTTTTAAGGAGATAAATTACAACAGTTTATTTAATGACCATTTGAATTTAAAATGACCATTTATAATTTAAAAAGTAACTTCTAACAGTTTTTCACACTTAACTGCAGTGGTTCACTTGACAACTCTGGCAAGAAGGGTCGTAAAATGGGGCAAAACTCATTTAACTATCCCGCTTAGTAAAAGAAATTTTGGGCTCAATTGTGGTCATAAGTCAGGGATTACCTTAAAAGCTTAAGATATGGCTATTAGTTCATGCGAACTGGAAAGTGCATTTTTCTTTTTAAGTAACTCATGGCTATATTGTTTTTTCATAGATTGGAATGCAGCAGCAATATGAGCTTGGATGATACATAAAGAAGAGATATTAAGATTTTCTGAATGTCAGTTACAAAAGAGAGGAGGTGAGTACAAGCACATAATTTGTTTTATCAAATTCCAGTCATATATTGCTCAAAACATCAAAGATTCAGAATTTTGATGCCCAAAGATAAATTATACATGTTTCCTATATAACTTTTTGTTCTGTCTCGCCTTTCCTCTTTCCCAAAATATGAAAGAGTACAAACTCACACCAACACAGGCAGGCAAGCTGGCTCGGACTTCACAGAGTTAATTCTTTGGAACTGATGATATTCTTGGCATTCCCACGTGTTCTGCCTGCCAAGTCCAAACTGATAAAGTTTTACTCACACAAAATCACAAGGCAGTCCACAAAAATAGTCATTCATGAAGAAAATCTGAAGTAAGGTTAAACTTTGTCCCGTACAAAGTTTCAGGAGAAACCACACCCACTTTTATCCCCTGTGGGGTGTGGCTCAATGACTCAGCTCACTCTCTGACCCTCCCACGCCTCCTACTTTGCTGCTCACATTTCTCCCTATGATGCTGCTTACTCCCTGTCAGGAGCTGCTCCGATATGCCTTCCTCCTGATTAATCTCAGGCTGTTCCTCTCAGTTGTCTGATGGAACCTGAGGTATTATCAGGGAGGAAGGTCCTGGGCAGGAAGGCATTGCCAGAGAGGAAGGTCCTGGGAAGGAAGGCATTCCCAGTTCCTCCTCCTCATCTTCCAGGTCCTCTTCCTCTGAAGCATAGGCTCGGGAATCGGGGCCACAACAACTTTTATCATACCTACACACATAGTATTTGAGAGCCAGAAATTTATAGAAATTGCAGGTGAATAAATGTAATTTTCTGTATATTTTATCAATTAAAATATCTGTCTGTTTGCTAGATTTCTGTCTCTGGGAAAAGTTAAGATGTCAATTTTTCCCTCAGCAGCAACACATTAGGAAATGTTGGGCTGAGAGGCCCAAAATCATTCATAAGCTTCTATGGTTGAGAGTAGATTTGGACTTCTCATTCAAAATTTTAAGAAATATCACATTAATATTCAGACATTTTTAACGGATGTCTCAACTCACTTCATTTTTCACTGAGGCTTCAAGAGCAGATAGCTCAAAGCAGAGTTCTCTTTTTTTCTGTTTTGGCATATATGTGAACTGTTAAGTTCTCACCATGTTGTCCCCAATTCGGGTCTAAGCCTGGTGCCGAAGCCAATGATGGACGCCAGACACGAGGTGCAGGTTTTCTGATTGGTTTTTTTTTTTTTTTTTGAGTACTCCAAGGAAAGGGGCTTCTGGTCAAATGCTAAGAGCCAAGAACAAAAGATTAAGTAAATTTATACATTTTCACTAAAGGAGAAGGTGGGACAAAGTGAGATAATAAGAAATAGCATCTATCATTATCTTTTAGTAATAATTCTACAATTTGTTCTATTGGTCTCTAGCTGTCCCTATTCCCAAGTCTTAGCTAATGAGTGCCCTAAGAGTTATCTAATACACATTTGATTTGCTGCAGGCCATCTCTATTCCTATCTTTTAGCTGAGGTCTGCAAATTATCTAACTCATGTTACTTTTATCAGCTTTCTAATTAGCCAGAATTGTTACAAAATTTACACATGCATATTTCCTGTGGATTAGAATTCTTTGTTCTTGCCAGATACTCCACAATTACAGGCTTCCTGATTTACTTTCAAGTGTGTGTATGACCTTGCCTTATTTTAGCAGACAGCCCATCAACTATGTACATTTTCATAAAATCCTGCAAAAAAGGGCATAACTATTGTGAGGGGAGAAAATGAATAAATCCATTGTGTATTGTATAGCTGTGACTCAAATCTCAAAACTATCAGTTGATACATTTCTACTGCAAAGGGAGAATTTGAAATGTTGAACAATCACACGTTGTGCTCTGAGAAAATCTGGAAAAATATGTACATGTTAGGAAGCATCTAACTTCCTGATGTCCCATATTTGGTGATGAATTGTATACTGAAATTCAATAGGTAGATTGTAAACCAAGCCATCCTAGGATGGGGTGGTAGGTCAGGGTATAAAATAGAATGCAAACTTTGCTCTGGGTTCCTCCCACCTGCCAGGGCAGGAACCCGTTTCTGCAGAAATGCTACAATAAAGCTGTTTTCCTTGGATTAATATCGAATCTTTGGTGATTTTTCAAGCCCCCACCTCACACTATTCACAATTTGGCGAGCCAAGCCAGGAGCCTCAACAGTGGTCTTCTGGAAGCCGGGGACTAGGTGAGTAGTGGCCATGACCTCCCATTGAGAGGTGCTTCCTCCCTGAATTCTGGTCGGCTCCAGAGGCGATTGGAAATCCAGACGATCCTTGGAAACAGTGTTTTGCCGGCTGATAGTCTGGGACTATCGAAAAGAGAATAGAGGAAAGCCTGAGTTGGGGACGCCCACACATCCACTACCTCGGAGGTCTGGAGTGATCAGGTAAAACTTTGTTCCTTTCATTTCCAGTCAGAAAAAGAAAAGGGGGGGAAGAGGTCCTTAAACTCCCTGGGAGAATCCAGCGTCTGCTGGAGGACTAGGACTAGGAGTCTGAAAGAGAGGGGTCCTTAAACTCTCTGGGAGAATCCAGCGTCTGCTGGAGGACTGGACTGGTGAGTCAAGACTCTGGGAGTCTGGAAGAGTAGAGATGGGCAACGGACAAAGCCAGGGTCTTGGAGACCAGGAAGAAGCCTGTCTGGGACAGGGAAAAACTGACAATGGCAGGAAATCAATTCCGGTAGATTTGCCCCTGAGACAGCTACTCCAGCAGTAGGTTCTCCCCGAATCTAAAGGAATTCACCAGACATCTCGAAAAGAAAAACATGATTTATCTTTGTCGAGACCGATGGCCAAAATATCCTCTGATTGATCCTAAATTTCCATATCACTGGAGTCCTGAGGGGGAAACCAGTACCTATTGGATAACCAAATTGAGAGACTATATTCTCCAACACAAAATGACCACTCAAATTGCATACATAGATGCATGGTTTCATGTGAAATTTGAAGGTCCCATCCCTCCAATCGAGGGTCAATACATGTCTCAACAAAAAGACAATGAGAGTGAGATGGATGATTGGCTGCAGAGTTCGCCACCCGCAAATCCTAATTTGAATAACGTGCCCACCAATGTTCCTATGGCACCACCGCCATTGCCGGTGGCACAACCCCCTCTTCAGCCGCCCCTTTATCTGCGACTGAGAAAAGAAGTGGAACAGTTGAGAAGAGAAGTGTTCAAAATTTTCCCTTCAGAGAAAAATCTGAAGTGGATGCATTTCCTCTTAGGGAAGTTCCTAATGGGATCAATGCTGCAGGCAACCCGGTGACAGTCTTTGTGGCTGCCCCCATAAAACCAGCCGAGTTGTGAGAACTTTTTCCTGTAATCACTGGTTGAAATATGACACCTTTCTATCTTTCCCCCAAATTTAACACTTAAAATAATACATAATTTCCATTCTGATTCTGCTTAGTACATTCTACATAACATTTAAAAAAATAAAAAACATAATAAGCTCATTGTATGGTAAAAACAATGTTCCATAACAAATTAATTAATTAAACTCTATTAGTTTAATCTTAGACATTTTACACATTCCCTACAATGTTCTATTAACACATATGTTATTCCAATTTTCTAACTCTATTTCAAATACAAATACTACAATACAATCTTATGTACTTTTGCAGAATCTCTTTTTAGATTATATTTTACCCTTTGTCTCTGAAAAAAACCTGTTTTTTAACATCTTGTTTGAAACCTTTATAACTTCTCTTCACTTTTTCCCTTCCTTTCTTGTCAAATCTAGCCGTTTTACCCCCTCCATCTCTCCATCTCCACCCTTGTCCATTAAAGATGGCTTTTTCTTCTTCATCCCAACCTTTTTGTTGTTGTATTTCCTGATAAGTAGAAATCACCATTTCTAAGAAGCGAAAAATAGATCCAAAAGAGCCCTTGCCTTCTTGTTCCTCTTCTTTTAACTTTTCAAATTCCATTTTCAATTCTTCAGCAGATACCATTGTGAAATATATATTTTTTAAACAATCCAAATGTTTTTTTAGTCTTTCAAAAAATAGTTTGCAAAAGTCCCAAAGTCATCAAGCAATCAAAATCAGCACAAACTGTTTCATTTAGCACTTTCTTCTTTTAATACTTTCTCTTCCTGGGGTAGAATTCAATTACACAATTCCAAAGTAAATTTTTTTTTGAAGTCTTATTGCAATTTAAACTCTGATCTTATAAGCTCCAAGCAGTCTCCTTCAACAAATCTTGGTATAAATAATTTACCTCTCTTCCTTCCCACTTATAGCAAAAAGATTTTAATTTTTAAATGTCAGTGTTTAGAAATCTAATGTCCCCTTGGCTTTAATTTTCAAAATTAGTTACCTTCTGCTGCCAAAGCGGGTATTTCCGATTTCCATCTGCTATCTCTGTGAAAGTGAGGAGGGAAAAAAAAGCTTTCACTTTCACTTTCAACTGCAGCTTTACGATCTTCTTGGGAAACAATGTATCATTTAAAGAGCCAAAGTTCCAGGGTATTCAGATGTTGCTTGTTGTCCCGATTCAGCCAGAAACTTTCACTTTCTCAACTTCCTCCTGCACAAAACTTGTCCGGCTGAGAGGTTCTTTGCGGCAGCCATTGCTAACCGCTGCTCCAGTGCCTTTGGAAAAGGGAGTTAAGCCAGCTGGGGAAGGGGGTTGCGATGCCCCCAGACCCTGCCTGGATCTCCCCTATCTTCAGTTATCCCTACAGGATAACTATATCCAGTTAGATCGGAGGCACTCCAGCAGCGAGCGCAGCAGGGATCATGCACAAACGCGAATTCCTGCCGCCTCCGAAGTCTGAAAAACCGGAACTCTCCTTCTCCTTGTTTTTATTATTGTGTACCCTCTGCCAGATGGTAATAGTTCAAAAAAAGGGTTCCCAGGATGAGGTGGATCTTTGAGAATGTTTTGAATTTTAAGGCAGTGGGAACTATAAAGCTCCTCCAAAGAGGGGAGAGGGCAACCAATGATCTTCTGCCAGAAGATCTTCTGGGCAATGACATTAACTCTCTGGAGTGCTTTCCTATCTGCCATTGTGCAATTGGCAAACCATACAGAGGTGCAATATGTTAAAATGCTCTCTATGGTGTAGCGGTAGAAGGTCACCAGCAGTTTTTCATTCAGTTGTTATTTTCTGAGAAGTCTCAGATAGTATAATCTCTGCTGGGCCCTTTGGACCAGGGCTGCAATGTGGGCACCCCAGGTCAGGTCCTCTTTTAGGGTAACACTCAGAAACTTAAAATTGGCCACTTGCTTCACTCAGTCTCCATTGATAAGCAAAGGCTGGATGTCTGATCTGTTCCTTCTATAATCCACTAAAAGCTCCTTGGTCTTATTGGTGTTGAGGACCAAGTTATTGTCTCCACACAATGAATGTTAATAATAATATAGGAAATACTAATCCTCTGATGGTTATTTTAAAAAATCCTTTGTTAGTGAGCATCTAGAAGCCAAGAGGAACATACATGCCAAATTTCAAGTTTGTAGGCTTTATGGTTCTGAAGATTTTGTGATGATGTGTGAGTGATATTTCACTTTTAGATATATAAATTCCACAACGGATGTCCCTCTCATTGTCATCATCACCAACAAAGTATATCTGGAGAAATTAAGGCTGCTGCTGAAGCCTCGCCATGTTACTCCCTATCCTGTGGTAGACCTGCCCCTGCACTCTGAATGTTGACATAAAATTTCCCTCCCTCACCTCTCTGGCTCCAAAAGATGTCATTTGGAAGCATCCGTTGTACTTCCAGATAGCAGAAAGAAAGTGCTTTGCCATTGGATGCTGGTGGGTGGGACTTCCAGTGGTGAGGTCATGGTGGAGCGGAGCAGGAGAACGATTTCTGCAATCCTGTATCCCAATATTTGTGCTTGGAAGCTCTTGGAGGCATCATGAAGCTTGAAGTGACACATGAATTAGAAGGGGAAATTTAGGAGCAGAGTGGAGGAAAGCAACCTCCCGCTGCAACGAGGGGAAGCCTTTTGAATCTGGCGTGAAAGAAACCCGGCATCTTCAATGGGTCCGAAACTGTGACAGCCAGCTGCGATCGGGAAGCAGGAAAGTGGATCAACACAAGACATCAGAAGAAGAACTGCAGACTGGGACAGGCTATGGTATGGATTAAAGATTGGATCAACCTGGAAAATAGAAGAGTATTGTTGATAGAGGGTCATGACTTGCAGAGAGGGTGGCATAGTTTTCTATGGGATGGGAAATGTAAACAGCATGCATATTTTCAGAGACACATGATTAGAGATTCATTAATACGGACATGAAACAAGATTTAAAAGAACCATTATACTAAAATATCAGACTGGTTGTCAACTATGGAAGCACATATCTACCCAAATGCAATGGATCTGGGGAAAAAGAGGACTTATAAAGACTTACTAGACACATAAGGAAAATTAAAAATGAGACAAAAATTACAGCAAGAAATATACAGAGAGGTTGGTGGCCATACATGCAAATTCAGGCGAGATACCAGAAGGACAAAGAACAATTTGGTTTCTGCATGGAAAAGCATCAATTAGATAAAATTCTAAAAGAAATGGAAAAGAAAATGATCTCAAGAATATATAACTTTCTACTAGATTTCAAAATGGAAAAGGAGGTGGTCAAAGAGATGATGGTGGTATTGGCAAAAAACATTGGCCATAATATAGACCTGGAAAATTGGGAGAGAATGTGGGGATTAAATTATAAATTAATTACATCTACAGCATACAGAGAAAATCAATATAAAATGTTCTACAGATGGCACCTTCCTCCCGCTAGACTAGCAAAAAATGTTTAACTGGATGCTGGTGGGTGAGAAGGTTGTGTAAGGGTTCAGGAGAGGGCTGAAGGGGAGGGATCTGGACTTTACCATCACTGCAGCACATCCTGGGAATTTCATCCTGCCACTTTAGAGCACAGCATCAGGCACAAGGTACTGAGGTCCAAGATCAACAACCTGGAATAATGAATCCAAGATTCATATTGAAAACCAGAGAAATACCTCTCATTTGTGACTGATTAACATAGAGATCATTAGATGTATACTTTTTTATAGCCTGACTTGGGGATGAGTTTGACAATACTTGTGTGCCACTTTCCTTACTTGTGTTTTCCTAATCACATCTGTAAATCTTTTTCTGCATTTTTTGCCTCTTTTCCTTTTAACTGATGTTACAGTAGAAGGAATAGATTCATCTGAACTGAAGAGGAAAATACGGAAATAAATCTGCCTCTGCCTATCAGCATCCATTGGTATTCATCTGGCTAGCATCCTGTCAGTGTGTGAGAGAGGGTGTTGAGGGTGAGTTGAAGGGTGTTTGGAAACTTAAACAGTATTTGGTGTGTGAAACAAGAAGCAGACAGCAAGGAGCCTGGGTGTGGCTTAGCTCAGCTGTTCTGTAGTAAAGTTGTTTGCTGCTATGAAAGTAAAACTGAAACTGAAACACCAATACACCTATTCCCGCAAAACCTCCAGTTGGCATCCTCTCAGATGGTAACCTAACTGTTCCTCCTATAACCAGTCAAATCAACCCCCCCCCCCCCGCAGCGAGTAACATCTTACCAGGAAGCTTCCCTTGACTTCATCAGCTGGGAAGAAATTGCCCCAAAGAAAGCGACACCATCCCAGGGCACCCATGGTTCCTTTGTAGATAAGCCCCAGGTCAGTGCTTCTGAGATTCCATCTATTTATGAGACTGACTTATGACAAGACAATTTCTGGAACCAGGAGGAGACACAGCTCTTTGACTCCTTTTGTATGCTTTCACAACCAGAAAGGGCCCAAATCATAAAGCGTCTGGATACAGTTAAATGCAAGCTCTGGAGTCTTTCGCTACCTGATAAGGATTCCCTTGGATTCCAGGGAGTCTATACTAATTTACCAATGGAAGCTTCCTTGGCGCTCTCTCCAGAATGTCTAATTCATACATTTGGAGATCCAGGGCTACTTCAAACTTCGTCTGTTGATGCTGCTGAATACTTGCCAGCTAAGCAACCAATTAATGCCACAAGTACGAACAGGAGTGCGCTTAGAGCCCTATAGCCCCATGAACAAGGCTCGCCTCCCCTCCCTCCTTCCCTGCCTTTGCCTCCTAAGAGGATGACCCTGCCACTTAACAACGGGCGTATCTTTTCGGATCCGAAGGGCACTCTGGGAAAAATCACACAGAATGACTATTAAATCTGGCAAAAAAAAACCCTGCACACTTAAGTGCCTTTCATGAAACATAGCAGGTTGAGGGAGAAGGTGTAGTACCACAGAATTCACCAACTATATTCACTCATTTAATGTGGTCCTGCTTCAGGAGACCTGGGATGTGATAAGATATCCCTTACAGGGTTTATGGTCATTTCCTTGGCTGCCACCAGACAATCTATGACAGGAAGGCCTAAGGGTGGTCTAGCTTGCTTGGTTTCTACTGCTTTGAAAGTGGACAAAGTGGAGCTGCTCCCCTGTGGCTCTTTAGCTATGGCGCTCCTAATTAAGAGAGGATGCAGCAAACTGTTAGTGTTCAACGTTTATCTTCCCCTGATGATGAGGCAAGCTGATACTAAGGCTCAATGGGGTGTGCTGGAGAATTACATTACTTGTATGGAAACTAAATTCCCAGCACTGTACATCCTTATAGGGGGCGACTTTAACGCCCAATTGGGAATCCAAGTTCCCCCATCTATTGAGGCACTCTACTCCCAAGAAACCCTCCAGGCCATAGGACACTTGATTTCAGCCAGACATTCTAAGGATGAATTAATAAATTTTGCTGGCATTCAGTTAGCCCTTTTAGCAGCCCAACACAATAAGATGGGAGTACCCTAGGTGATCTAGCTGATGAGTTTACTTTTAGTTCCTCACGTGGAAGTAGTGTTATTGATTTTGTGCTGGTATCCCAGTTTCTTAGAAAGACAGTCCATGCTTTTTATGTGGACTGCCTTACGGAGAGCGACCACTACCCCCTGGTTACAATCATTGGGCTTTCCTCAAATATACATCTCCCTAGGGGGCCCCAGATATTAGATCCCTATGTGGCCTTGTATACAAGGAGGATCAAATGGTCTTCTAATACTGAAAGAAAGTTCCACTCCTTTTTATCATCTCCAGAGTGTCTCAGCCTATACAATCAGGCTCTAACAAGTAGTGGCCCAGGGACAATCTCGGCCTTTGAATCACTAATTAATAGTATTCAAAGGGAGCTAGAAACTGTCCATAGGCTGAGTGGTCCATATCATTCAAGAAGTAATTCTTAGTTTGACAAAGAGTGTCTGATGCTCAGGAACCAGATTAATCGGGTTTACCTGCTCTATCGTAATTGAGGGGATAAATTCCCACCAAAGGACTACTATTGCTTGAAGCAGGAGTATAAAGGACTAATTGTTAAGAAAAAGAAAGCTAAAAAGAGAGAGAAGTGGGATCTACTTCATCCAGCAGAAGAACACTTGATTATTTTGGCAAATTGTTGCCAGCTCCTTGCCAGGTCATCAAGAACTCCCTCTCTGCTGTATTTCCAACAGAGATTGGGAAAACCATTTCTTGGCAATTTTCCAGGCATCAACAAGTTCGACCATGCTTGGGCCACAACTGCCTCCTGCAGTTCCTGACTGGTAACCCGTGACTCATGCTGAGATTACCGAGCTTATCTCCAAACCCAAGTCAGGCAAAGCCCCTGGCCCTGATGCTATATCCCCTGATCTGCTAATTTTACTGCTTTTATTGACCTAAAGTCAGCATTTGACTCAGTCCCTATAGGGGACTGTTGTGGTCAAAACTGCTCAAGAGTTCTATCGGTAGACGTCTTCTGTTCCTAATTAGATCCTTGTACAACCAGACCTCTAGTCAGGTCAGGTGTGGTCTGCAGGGAGAACTTTTCAAATCCTATCCCTACAGAAAGCATTCATCCAGGGTGAGGATTTTATCCTGGTCAAGGATGGGTCCAATGCCAGTGAATGCCAGCACCCATTGCACTACCTGGTCCAGGAACACCCTAGCCCCAAAGAGAATCAGCGATTTCTTCTCAGCAAAGGAATCTGCACAGGCAGCAGGCAGCAGCCACCCCCCTCTTCCCATCACAAGGAAGAAGGCAACAAACAGCCTCTTCATGACAGGTGCCCTGCAGAGGCCCTTCTTCCAGAGAGCCCCAACTCAGCCAGGCCTCAGAGTAGCCCTGCAAGGTCATATGTTCCTTGTCAGGCTCCATTCATTCCAGCTCAACCCACAGTTGCTATGGCGATCCCACCCCCCACCCCCTTAGACCAGACCAGATGGCTTTTAAAGCAACTTTTGATGGACAATGTGAACATTTTGCTTATTTCCTCATTTGAATCTGGTCCCACGTAGATCAGTTTGGACTCAATATGCAACAGATCTGGTCACTGCAATAACAGATGGGATGAATGAGGGGGATGCCTCTGATTGGGTGGCTCAACTGCATTACAAGAAAGCTCCAGAACTTCAGGATGTCCATGCTTTCATTGAACTCCTTAGGTTTAGGTTTGAGAATCCTGACAGAGTTGGAGAAAATGAGGATAAATTAATGGAAATGAAACAAGGCAAGTAACCCTTACAAGATTTTGTATGGGACTTTAAAAGGGTTGCAAGCCACCTCATGGACTGGCCTGAAAGAATTCTGTTGCACTATTTCAAGAACACTCTGACCCAGAAGTTAAAAAAAAGGTCTGCAACATTAGAGGAATACCCGAAACTCTGCAGGATTGGTATGCGCTATCCCTCAGACTAGACAGGGAAATCAACCCACTGAAAAAACCTCTACCCGAAGGCCCTCCTAGGAGAGCTGTGGCCAGGCAGTCTTTCACCTGACCTGCTGAAACTGCTCCTACCCGACCCACAAGAATGATAAAGTGCTATCGTTGTGTCCAGGATGGCCATAGAGCAGCCAACAGTTTGGCTCCTGCACCTGTTCCACAAGCTCCACAACCAAGGCCTAGTACAGCCACCAGGAGTCGAAGAAATCCAAGGAAGCCTACAGACATTAACCAGTTTGCTAGACACACCATAGAAGTCCCCCCCCCCATGCAGAAGGGAGCAATTAACTTCCGACCTGAGAAATTCTCCCCAGAGAATTTCCCACCTTTTACAGTCAAAGTGAAGTTGGTGGTACCTGACACGGGGGAGGCAGGGGAGTAATAGATACTGGGTGTTCTAGATGCCTTATTGGCCTCCCCATTGTTGAACAATTAGGAATAAAAACTAAAAACCTGAAATGCCCCATCAGGTTTAAACAAATAGATGGGACTTTAATTAGGGGAATCCCAGACACCCAAATGACAGAGTTAATCAAATTAGAGATGGGCAGACACTATGAACTCATATTTTTTGTGGTGGCTCCAAAGATGTCAGAATCTGTCATACTGGGACTTGCTTGGCTGGATAAATGGGCCCCTACTATCATGTGGGAGGACAAATACCAAAAAATCATAATCAGGGTTGGCCCACTGCCCCCCTTCCTCACAAAGAAACTGCCACCAAACAAAGATCCACAACCTGAAGCAGCAGCCATTGCTTCAGACTCTCCAGGTGCACCCCAAGACCCCAAACAACACAGGGACTTGGTTGAGGTGTTCAGCAAAGAGGAACACAATGTTTTAGCTCCCCATTGAGCCACTGATTGTGCCATAGAATTAGAACCCAGGGCAAAACAGCCAAAACCAAAGAGGTATTCCATGACACCAGCTGAAATGACTGAGTTGAGAAAATACATCGATAACAATTTGGACAAAGGTTTCATTGAACCTGCCAAATCAAGGTTTGCCACCCAATGCCATTCAAAGAAAAAAAAGATGGCGGTCTAAGATAATGTGTTGATTTTAGGGGCGTGAACACAGTATGCATAAAAACATGTACCCCCTCCCTCTCATGAAGGACTTATTAAATCACCTGTCTAAAGGCAAGGTCTTCAGCAAACTAGATCTAAGAGAAGCTTACTACAGAATCTGCATAAAGGAGGGAGATGAATGGAAAACTGCTTTCAACTACCCTCTGGGTAGTTTCCAATTCCGAGTCATACCTTTTGGACTCAAGCCCCCCCTCCCCCCCAGTATTTTTGCAACTCATCAATGAAGTCTTACATCCAAAGGGGTCATTGTCTACCTGGTGACATTCTTATATTCAGTGAAACCATTGAAGAACAAATTGGTCGGACAAGTGCTGAAAAAACTTTTAGCTGTCAAGTTATATGTGAATTCCACAAAGAGTCACTGGATTACCTAGGCAACCAAGTATCCAATCAGGGAATTGGGCCCTGGACCCTGGATGGACCTGGAAAAGTGAGAGCAATGCTAAACTGGAATACCCCCTGGCCTCCTTCAATGAATAGCTGAACCAATGAAGCCATGGGAAGAAATTGTGATGGACTTTATCATAGAGTTACCTGAGAGTGGAGGAAATAAAGTGATTTGAACTGTTATTTATTTATTCTCCAAGCAAGCCCACTTTACAGCCTGTAAAAGACTACCTTCAGCTAAAAAAACTTGCAAATCTGTTCATGAAGCATATCTATAGGCTCCATGAAATAGCTCATAGAGTAATCTCAGACCGAGGTGGATAGTTTACCGCTAAGTTTTGGAGGGAGTTTTTGAAGTCCATTGGGTCATCCCAAGGGCTTTCCTCAGCATTCCATCCTGCATGCAACAGGGCAGAAGAGGGAGTGAACACCATGGTGGAATAATACATTAGATGCTATGTAAATTATCAACAGGAGAACTGGGCAGAGCTGTTGCCATTTGCAGAAGTTGCTTATAATAATGCAGTACATAGCAGCATAGGCTTGACTCCATTCCAAATCAACACTGGCATGGAACTTGTCTCTATGCTGGAATTACCTACGGAACTCCCAACATCCATGTCCTTAATGGAATGGATGCACTCATTAAAGAAAGGTTGGGAGGATTAAAAAAAGCTTTGACTGAAGCTGCTGAGGAATATAAAAACAGGCAGACAAAACATAGATCTCTCCATCCACCATTTAAAGGAGGGGACAAAATGTTTTTGTCAACTAAATATCTCAAATTGAAACTTCCCATTAGGAAGTTGGGCCCTAAATTCTTAGGTCTATTCCCTATATAAAAAATAATCAATCTAGTCACAGTCCAATTAAGTCTCCCCCAGCTATTGGGGAAAATACACCTAGTGTTTCATAGTAGTTTATTGAAACCAACTATAGGATCAAATCTAAGGCCGATACCAACAGCTCCCCCCAAACCTTTAATCATACAGGGTGAGACACATTATAAAATCAAGAAAATCCTTGATTCTAGATTGCACCGAGGGAGATTACAATATTTGGTAATATGGAAAAGTTACCCTTTGTCAAATGCTACTTGGGTAAAAACCTGGGATATACATGCAGATAGATTGGTTAACCAATTCCATAATGAATTACCCGATAAACCAAACCAAACCTGGGGGGAGGGGAAAGGGGGTTAAGGGCATTGCATTAACCCCTGGTTGTAATTTCTTTATCATCTCTTTTAGGAGGTGAATTTTTCAAGGGGGAGACACCTGTCAGCTTTGGAAGCCATATTCCATGCTGCCACATAGCCTGAGAGAGTGGAAGGGGGTGATTTCAATTAAGTAGCTCTAAGTAGACAAAATAAAATTCTTTGTTAGTTCAAGGTCATTTAGTATGGCGCAGGATGAAATAAGGATCTTACTTTTGGATGGATCATGACTGGGCCATGTGATGTGATTATGGCATCCAAGGGGGGATGGATTTGTAGGTTTAGAAATTGTGGAAAGTCAAAAAAACATTTAGATTGGGGTTTCCACAGATGTGCCAGGTGCTATTCTAATAAAGGAACTTTTGAGATATGTTTGTCTCAGAGTTACTGATTGGAATGGAGGTTTGCTGGAACACTGTCAAATTAATTTGAATGAAAAATTCAAAGGAAAACATTTGAATATAAAAGACTTGGAAATTAAACTGGATAATTGTCTGGATTTTGGCACTAAATAGGCATACATAAATGCTGGAATTGAACATGTTAAAAAGAAATAATAACTAATAATTGGAATTAGCGAAATTAATAAAAGCTTTAAAAGGGGGGAAAGCTAAAAGAAAGGGTGGAATGTGCAAACAGAACTGACAGTGCCACCTAATGGTAAAAAAAAATTTGAAAAGTGCTTGGTTTTTTTAAAATTAGAATTTGAAATGAAATAAGAGGAATTCCACTATAATAAAATTAAAACCCTGAAAAGTGAAATACCAGAATACAACAAGGGGGAAAAAGATATGTGAAGGAATTGCCCTGGGATTGTTTGGTGACTTTGGGAAAAAATTGGAAAAGAAATCAACAGAAGGAACCTGGAAACAAATATTTATGGACACTGATTGTTGAAATTAAATACACTACTGAAATAAACTACTGGATAATTGGATTGGATATAAATATTAAAGAAGGGAAAAAAAGAAGTGTACAAAATGGGAAAATTATGTGTGGAAATAAGATTGGAATTAAAAAAACATGAAGAAAATGGTGAAAGAAAGCTTGGAAGTGTACAGTATTATACTACAAAAACTAGAAATGGTGATACAGACTAAAGAAGAACAAAGAGAATCAGAGGAGGAGGATAAGTTTAACAAAGAGGAAACCAGCTCTAAAAAATAAGTGGAACAATTAATATTAAAAAGCAAAAAAATTGAGATTCGATATGATAATTAAAGGGGGAATTGTTTGAAAAGTTAGAATTAGAATTAGAATTCTTTATTGGCCAAGTGTGATTGGACACACAGGGAATTTTTCTTGGTGCAAATGCTCTCAGTATACATAAAAGAAAAGATACATTCATCAAGAATCATAAAGTACAACACTTAATAATAGTCATAGTCATAAGTAAATAAATAAGTAAATAAATAGTCATAAGCAATCAAATCATACTAGAAAATAGTCAATAAGGATGCAAGCGACAAAGTTACAGTCATATAGTCCCATGCTCTAATACCTGTCGTGCTGCTGCCCAACTTCTTCTGTGGCTGCTCACAAACAAATGCCACATGGTGCATCACACCAGTGCCTCCACTTGCAGCAGGAGGCTGCATGGTGCATTGTGCCATTGTACATATGAACAGCAGCCCTGGAGCAACATGCCATGCAATGTCCTGCCATGAGTGGCAACACCCTGCCGCAAGCACGATGTGCCACACATTGGCACTGGCACAACATGCCATGCATGGGCACCAGTGCAATGAGCCTCATGGCATTATGTTGCAATCGTTGGCACCAGCATAATGTACCACATGGCAGCACCGGCACAATGTGCATTGTGGCGTCCTGCCATGAGCAGTAGCACCGGCACAACATTCTACATGATGTCTGGCTGTGAGTGGCAGAACTGCTGTAATGCACCACATAGCACCACATAGGTCACAGAAGAAATTAGGCAGCAGCACAACAGGTTTCAGGGCATGGAAGCCTGGCTTCAGCAGTCTTAAAGTATAAGCAGATGTGGGTCATGTGGGGTAGCTCCACCCACCACCACTGCCCTAGCTTGATTTTACACATGTGCCACACCCTACCTTGTACAACAGATAGTGGACCTTCTATAGCCTTCAATAGGTTCCTAAAAATGACTAACAGGAAATATTTTATTGAAATGTATATATGCTATACCAATCTTTGCTTTCATGCCCAAAATTCAAAAGTGTCTGTTGTGAGGCACTGCTCTCTCTTTGTCTGAAACAGATAGATTACATAGATCTTACATAGATTACACAGATTCAGAACCAGTTACATTCTTAAACAATGTTTTAAACTTTGCTTAAAAAAGAGGACAATGATTATTCATATGTCAACTTTTAAACATATAACATAAGCAATAATGCTGGACTACAGCAGGTTTTTCCAACCTAATACCATCCAGATACCTTAGCCCTGCAGTTGCATAATTCCAGATTTGACTTGCTTTTGGCTGAGTATTATGAGAGTTGAAGATCAACTCAGTTGAAAGGCATTCTGTTGGACAAGACTGTTTAGAGAATACAAAATTGCATGTGATTAGATTATTTAATTCCAATGACTATAATCTGATTTGAACATACTTGTATACAATCCTTGTAGTCCTGTACATCATATCACAACTGAGTATGGATCTTGATGTGCTGCTTTGCCTTTTAAGGATGCTGTTCTTATATCTTTTCAGGAATTCATCAAGACAATAGCTTACTATTCAAGATATAATGCTTCTGTTCTCAAGTATCCTATGAATTTTAAAAACTGGCATATACAAGATACACTATTTTGTGAGGTATGTTTTTAAATAAATATTGCAGCTACTTATTTGTACTGTCTCAAAAGATAGAACTAAAATTATTTTCAATTATTAAATGAGGTTTAAATGAATATAAGAAACAGTAGTAAGATTAAGCATAGTGGGTTAGGAAATAATGGACTATACTGATATTAGTATAAGAGCTTGTTTTATTTGGAAAATGGATTGGAAGGATAGGTATTAACTGTAGTTCATTCCCTGTTTGCCTGAATGGATCAGTGAGATGAAAGATAATAATTAAACAATGTAGCCAAGCAGAGTTTTGATTTTGATTGAAGAGGATGAAACAAACTAATATTATTAAATTGAATTACCTACTTGTTTCAGCATATCAAATTAAATCAAGTGCCTTCAAATCGATTTGAATTAAAGAGACTGAGGGGAAATTTAGTAATATTGATTGTACCACGAATAAGTTGCTTATTCGGCATTAAGATCAGAATTTTCTAATTTGTGACAAGAAAGAAGCAGAGATTCTCAAATACTCGTTCATACAGTTAATCACACAATAGTATTACAACTAAAAAAAAAGTTTTCCCTGTTTTTTGCAATGATATTTTATACCTATAATTTCTATTGCCTGAAAATTTCCATTGGAAAAGAAAAAGATTTCCTTAAGATCCATTGTCAAAGGTAGAACTTTTATTAACAATTTAACTTGCAACAGCTACTAGTGGGTAAAGTTATTGAATAAGGAAATAAAGACTAGAATTTTGTATTGGGGGCTGCTGGCATTCTGTCAAAAATAGAAAGCAAACTCCAAAGGTAGGGAGACAGGAGAAATTTTTAAACTGATCAGGTGACAATGTGATCTGTGGAAACTAGGCATCTATGTTTTTGATTAAATAGAGCATTTCAGATTTTAGCTGTAATTACAATGGCATATACTAGTTGCAGAAACATCCCTTTTTGTGTAGACTCCGGAATACAGATAGTCTTTTTCCAAATATTTATTTTTATTTTTATTTCTTTAAATACATCTTTAGGTGAACAGTATGGTTCCAGGCTTTTTACATTTTAAATCAAGCATGACCATAATCACAGATACAGCTTTCTTGTCTAATTTCACATCATTACCTATTTCCAATTTTCCTTTTTATATTCTCATACATTGTTTATATCGATCTCTTTTTTCTTAATCATTCTCTATATTCATTTATCATATACTCTTATATTCATCATATTTGCAAATTTTATCAAATCATACCATTCCATTAGTTCTTCACAAATTAATCTTAATTTATATTATTGAACATTTTATCCATGGTATTCAGCTTTGTTCGGGTATTTTCCCACGTCATTGTAGTTGTGCTTTTAAAGTTATAGCAACGTTTCGGCAGAATCTCATCTGCCATCATCAGACTTCCAGAAGCCTGATGATGGCAGGTGAGATTCTGCCGAAACATTGCCACAACCTTAAAAGCACAACTATAATGACGTGGAAAAATACCCAAACAAAGCTGAATATCATACATATCAATACCCATGAAAACTTAAGAAAACATGAAAGCAACAGGTCATAGCATCGACTTCAATGGCACCAAAACCCCAGCCACTATAGAAAACCCCAGCCACAGAATTATCAGAGAAGCCATAGAGATTTAAAAAAGACCTGAAAGCATGAATAGAAGAGATGATTCCACCATACTGTCAATTATTTGGAAGCCTGCACTCACAAACAAAAAAATCTCCACACCACAAGCCAGGAAAACACCTGGGCACAAACAGATCCCCCCCCCAATACCTCCAGCTCAAATACACACCAACCAGGCACCCAGATGAAACCTAGCTTACTAATAAATGATAGCCATCCATTTACTCAGAACCAAGCCAATACAGGAACACAATGTTGCCATCCATTTACTCAGAACCAATCCAATACAGGAACACAATGTTGCCAACCAATCAAGACAAAAAAAGCTACAAAACAGACAGAAGATATTAGAAACACCAATCAAGCAGAACACAGCAAACTCCAAGACCAATAAACACAGACCAAGATTCCCAACCAATCAGGATGAAGAAAAAACCATTCTGGCACAGCGTAGGCTTGCCCCAAATTTAAAATAGAAACGGCTGTGAAAGTCTGACTCACAGATGAACACAATACAGAAGCCTGATGATGGCAGATGAGATTCTGCTGAAACGTTGCTACAACTTTAAAAGCACAACTATAATGATGTGGGAAAATATCTGAACAAAGCTGAATATCATATATATATATATTTCATGCAACCCTTCCCTCTAACTTCATCACATTTACACAAATTATATTTTCCATCTTATTTTCATTTAGTCAATTATATAAACTAATAACAATATAATCATTTTATGCTATGTTCATATGCCTCATTACCTTATACAAATAAGCAACAAATTATATAATCCATTAAGAATATTATCGTATACTATATATGTAAATATATGTTCTCTGTCAGCTCACATGGTATTTCCTTCCTCATATTACATATTAATTTCTTATATCTTCCATAGACATTTATATATTTTAATTAATAATCCTATCATAAGACCCTTTCCTTTTATTTAACCTTCAAAGTATTCTCCCCTTTATTTATTACATCAATCATTAACATCTTAATTTCCTTTTTGTTCTTTTATGCTATTTCTTGTTCTCTTTGCTCTATTTCACTGGTTTCTCTTTTTGACAAGAAAGAAGCAGAGATTCTCAAATACTCATTCATACAGTTAATCATACAATAGTATTACAACTAAAAAAAAAAGTTTTCCCTGTTTTTTGCAATGATATTTTATACCTATAATTACTATTGCCTGAAAAATTCCATTGGAAATCCACTCCTCCCCCTTCTGCATTCTTTCCTCTTCTGTTTGCATTGCCATTTCTGGATTTTTCTCTATACTCTGTATTTTACTACACAAGTCCAAAATTCTGTTCCACATTTCATTCAAAGTTCTACCCTATTTCTTTACATATTTCACTCATCTTTATTTTGCTTATTGTATCCAATTATCCAATTGTCCTGTAATTTTTATTTTAAATAAACCAACATCTTTCTTTAATTTTTAAAATCAATGTCCCAAATCTTTATTTCCCAATTTTAGTCAGTCTATTCATTTTCAAAAAGTGTAAAAAAAATAACCAATAATCCCAGGAATAATATCTTTGTATATTCCTTCATGGTTTAGTTTTGATATTTCAACTTTCTGGGGTCTTATTATGATACAGTTCCTTCTATTCCTTTTAAATTCACACTTTAATTAAGTTAATTAATTAGTTTGAAGGGATCTTTTTTCTTTTGTAAACAGGTGGAGGTCTTAATCCAGTTTTCACCTTCCACACTTTTTTTCCTGCTTCTTGACGCTTTTATTAGCTTCACCAATTTTCCAAATATTAGCTGTTATTTTCCTTTTAAAACAATCAATTTCAGCATTTTAAATAATGCCTTTTTCATGCCAGATCCTGTCCAATCACCAGTTCCAATTTTATGTTCTTTTTTGTAAAAAATTTATATCTCAATTGTTTACTTTCCATTTTATTTTTTTTTCTTTTCCCAAAAAGTAACTTGCTTGTGTTTCTCAGTTTTCTCTCACATTCCAATCACAGCTAGAATGATTCTTTATGAGAATTTTTTTCTATTTGTTTTATTGGGATTACCTTAAAGTTCAATGTATTATCACCCAGTCCACACACCATTCACTGCTTCTCCGCTACAGCACAGTCTTAATTTTCCAGATTGCCTCCCATCTTCATTTTTGGCTACCACTACAGCTCATCTTCAGAGGGGGGGTTTTCTTACCAGGGAGGGGAGATACGGATATGGTCCATCTTTCTTCACCATCCCTACAAGGTGGTTCCGGTCCCAATTGGGACCCTTCAATGAAGGGAGCTTGGAGCGAAGCCACGGACAATCGTGGAATCCACTCTGACTATGACGGAAGTGCAACCGGAATATAGTCTTCAAGTTACAACAACTGTGTCCAAAATTTATGTTGTTAAGCAAGACAGTTGTTAAGTGAGTATTGCCCCCTTTTATGACATTTCACTGCAGGTGTTAAATTAATATCATGGCTGTAAGTGAATCTGGCTTTCCCACTTGCTTATCAGAAGATTGGTGACACTGTAACTGCATAAATATGAATCAATTGACACACATCTGAATTTTGATCCCTTGATCATAGGAATGCTGGAACAGTTACATGAAAAATAATCATAACTTACTTTTTTCAATACCGTTCTAAGGGTCATTTAAAAAAAAGTTGTATGTCAGCAACTACCTGTAAATCAGGGGTCTCAAACTCTTGGCCCACAGGCCAATTGCGGCCCGCAGGATGATATCCTGTGGCCCGCACCATGATATGAAAGTATAATATTAGTGTGGCCCGCAGGGGGAATGGACCTCTGAAGGAAGTCCTGCCCGCCGTTCCTCATCGTGGGTTCTTCTCCACCCTGAACTTTAACAAGTCCAAGTACAGGTCCAGACTTACTGATGATCATCTTCAAGCCATACTGAGTGCCTCCTCTCTCAAGCCAAATGTGGCTCAGATATGTGAGAGGAAACGTTGTCAAGTCTCTGGCAGCAAGGAGTAAGCTGGAGAAGCCATGTTCTGAGGAACTATTCATGATCTTCATTCAATGTTCCATTCATGTGTTCAGGACAGTTCATGTATTGGAGAAATCATTAACTGTTGATGCCATTTGAGGATATTTTTTTAACAATGTTTTTTGTGGAATCCCTTATGCGGCCCAGCCTCACCCAGACTCTGCCTCCAGTGGCCCCCAGGTATATTGAGTTTGAGACCCCTGCTGTAAAAAAACTAAGTTCCTTCTAAATATGAGATTGAATATGATCCTAATGTAATAACATATTGTACTAAAGTGTGATTTGCTTTGTTTGGGCAGAGTGTAACAGTACAATATCCAGCAGTTGTGGTTTTTAAACTATAGTCTATAACTTAACATGCTATTAGGCAAACAAAGCCATTTGTCATTTTTAAAAAAAAATGATTAAATAAATCTTGGTTTTGCATAATGTGCAAATCTATCCATGTTTGATACATGTTTGAACAACTACTAAAGATTGAGGGGAAGAGAACTAGACCAAACAACCAAAGTGCCTAACAGACAAAGGACTTAATATCATACTTTTTTTAAAATAGAATTTTATTGGTTTTTAAAAACAAACATAAACAAACAAAACATAAAAACATCAAGCTGTCTTCCATAGGTGTACATACAGTGTGCCGATTGGTTTACAAGTTTTTTTGTGCTTCCATTTCGTAGTCTTCAATTACAATTACATTACATATAATCATTGTCAATCAAAAACTAAATATCTTAGTATCATTATTAATCAATCATTTGACTGTACTTTTATTCATTCATGTTTTACAAGATAACCATAATGTACTTAATTTATTGTTTAACAGTTCATATTATCATCCCAAATCTATCCTAAAATCATTTTGTAGTTACAATAAGAAAGAAGTACATCTTTATATATTTAATTATTTTCTAGAAATCTACATATTTCTTTACTGTACTTTATTATCTAACCATTGATAGAAAAGATCCCAAATTTTATAGAATTGTTTATCCTCTTGTTCTCTAATTTCAAATGTGATAAAAGGTGATAGTGGGCACTCTTGTCTTGTTCTTTTACTTATATCGATATATTCTGTCAGTTCTCCCTCTATCATTACCTTTGCCATCTGCTTATGATATATAGCTTCTATTGCTTGAATAAATTTTCTAGCAAAGCCCATCTGTTCGAGCAGTAATAACATGAATCACCAATTCACATTATCAAATGCCTTCTGTGCATCTAGAAATATAAAAGCCATTTGTTTTTCGGGATGTGCCTTGTAGTATTCCAAGGTGTCCAAGATTACTCTCATATTGTCTTTGATTTGTCTCTTTGGCAGAAATCCATTTTGGTCAGGATGGATAAAATTATTTAAATATTTTTGAAGTCTTTCTGCCAATATTGAAGAAAAGATTTTATAATCTGCGTTTAGTAGGGAGATAGGTCTATAGTTCTTGATTTGTAATGGATAGGTCTCCTCTTTTAGAATAAGTGTGATATAAGTTTCTGACCATGATTTAGATATCCTCTTCTTTAACATAACTTCATTCATAACTTCTAGCAATGGAAAATTCAATGATTCTTGTAATGTTTTGTAAAATTCTGCTGGAAGTCCATCTGGGCCTGGTGCCTTTCCATTATTTTGTTTCTTAAGTGCTTCCATACCATAGCAAACTTGGCCTTGGTCATCTATTAATTCAATATTTTCCTTTATTCTTTCTCCTTTCTCAATTTATATGCTAACCATCTACCTGGTTTATCTGCAACTTCAAAATAATTCTGTTTGACACCTTTAATTTTTGGGGCTAATTCTTCTTTTTCTATTAGACCCATTTTATGTTTGGTTATATCCATTTTTAACTTAATGTCCTTTCTCTGTAGCATTTTCTGTAGCTCTTTTTCAAGTCCTTTATGCTCATCTTCTAATGCCTTAGAGGCTAATCTTTTCATGGTATTTCTTTTCCTTGTATAGTCTATTATCAAACCTCTGGCACATACCTTCATTGTATCCCACATTCTGGATTGATGTATCTTCTTTTTTGTTTTCTCCAAAGAAAAAGGCCAATTCTTTCTCCATCCACTGTGTGAAGTCCTTTCCCTTTAAAATAGTATTATTTAACGTCCATCTAGATCTTCTTCTTTGTCCTTTCCATTTAATTGTCATTGGATTGTGATCTGCCCAAGTACTTGTTTCAATATTTATTTCTTGGATATTAGTTAACAATTCTGTTGACATCCATATCATATCTATTCTGGACCATGATAAGTGTCTATTTGAGTAGAAGGTGTATTATTTAGTTTTAGCATTTCTTTCTCTCCATGTATCTTTTAAGTTTGTTTCATCTACTATTAAAAAAAAAGATTTAGGGAGAGTCTTTCTATTTTGCTTTATTGTTTTCTGTGTTGTGTAGTCCAGTTTATTGTCTACAATTCCATTAAAATCTCCCATCATAACTATATTAACATAGTTCAGTTCAACTATTTTCATATGTAATCTTTCATAGAATTATTCTTGATTGTCATTCGGGGCATACATTGCAATCAGTGTTTTCGTATTATTGTCTATTATTTCCACCATTAATATTCTTCCGTCGTCATCAGTATAAATCAATTTTGCTGAGATGATCTCTTTAATATATAAAACCACTCCTCTTTTCTTATATTGTGTCAAGGAAGTGAATATTTTCCCTAATTTTGGCTGTATCAACAATTGTTCATATTGTTTTTTAATATGTACTTCTTGTAGGCAGATTATATCAAATTTTAATTTCTCTAATTTATGAAAGATTTTCCTTCTTTTAATGGCTGAGTTAGGTCCATTTATATTAATTGTAATCAATTTTTTCTCTTCCATGGTTATATTTTGTAATTAGGTTTGACAGCTCTCGTGGATCTTGAGTACCAGTAGTCTTAGGGTTGTGAGTACATAAAGCTTAGTCCCTTTCCAAGCTAGTCCATCATTCATTGTCAACTCAGTTTGATGGTCCAGGAGCCAAGGATCAGTTTTCAATTCTGCAGTCAGCTTATCTTCTAGGCATTTGGGGTTGCGGTTAGCTTGGGTTTGAGTGGTCACTTGGCCTGCCCATTGAGCGTCTGAAATTAAGGCTTGTGCTATTTCCTCTCAGTGGCTGTCAAACTGGGTTTTTCTGGACAGAACATCCACCAGTACTTTTTTTCCCTCCGGGAATATATTTAATGTTGAAATTGAATCGCTTGAAATATTGGGCCCAGCAGACTTGTTTGGGCGATAATCTCCTAGGGGGCTTTAGAGCCTCGAGGTTCTTATGATCAGTCCATACCTCAAAGGCCTCTGGTGTCCCTTCTAGAAAATTCCTCCAAGTCTATAAAGCCCATCGTACGGTGAATGCTTCTTTCTCCCAGACTGCCCACCTTCGCTCTGCATCTGTCAACTTTTTGGACACATAAGCACAAGGCATCAGTGGGCCTTGAGAGTCTTTTTGCAGCAAAATGGCTGCAACCACTACATCACTTGCATCTGTTTGGACAATAAAAGGCTTGGTCGGGTCTGGGTGCATAAGCATGGGCTCTGTTACAAAGAGGCATTTTAATGTCTCAAAAGCTTTCTGACAGTCCATAGTCCAAGCCAGGGGTTGACTCAGCTTTGGTTTGGTGGGTGACGGGCCCAATTTTAATAGCTCTGTCAACAGGAGGGCAACTTCAGCAAAGGATGGAATGAATTGTCTATAGAAGTTGGCAAACCCCAAGAAACTGTGAAGTTGTTTTCGGGTTCTGGGGGGTTGCCAGTCCAGCACCGCTTTCACCTTTCTGGGGTCCATTTCAATTTCCAGGTTGGATATAGCCTAAGTAGTCTAGCGACTCTTTGTGGAATTTGCATTTTGAGAGTTTCACATATAAATTGGTGGCTAGAGGTTTTTCAACAACCTGTCAGACCAATTGAACGTGTTCTTCCATGGTTTCACTGAATATAAGGATGTCACTCAGGTACACGAGGACCCCCTGGTAAAGGTGTGAGTGTAGCACCTCATTGATAAGCTGCATAAAACTGCAGGAGCTCCCTGAAGTCTGAAAGGCATGACTTTGAATTGGAAACTACCCAGAGGGCAGTTAAAAACAATTTTCCACTCATCTCTCTCTTTGATGTGGAGCTGGTAGTAAGCTTCCCTGAGATCTAGCTTGGTGAATATCTTGCCCTTTGACAGGTGGTTCAATAATCCCTTCATAAGAGGGAGAGGATACATGTTTTTGACGCATACGGTGTTCACACCTCTAAAGTCAGCACACAATCTCACTCCACCATCTTTCTTTTCCTTGAACAACATAGGGACAGCTAATCTTGATTTGGAAGGTCCAATAAAACCTTGTTCCAAATTGCTGTCGATGTATTTCCTTAATTCAGTCATTTCAGCAGGTTTCATGGAATACATCTTTGGTTTTGGTAATTTCACCCTGGGCTCTAATTCTATGGTGCAATCAGTGGCTCGATGGGGAAGTAAAACATTACATTCTTCTTCACTGAATGCTTTAGCCAAATCCTTGTATTGGTCGGGTACCTGGGGGTATCTGGGAGAAGGTGAGATGGCTCAGGCTCTGGGTTTGAGCTGACTGGTGGCTTTGTAGTGGGTGGAAGAGGGGGCAATGGGCCCGGTCCAATGAGGATTTTTCTGAATCCATCCTTCCATTTGATCATTGGGGCCCATTTGTCTAACCAAGCAAGTCCCAGTATGATTGATTCTGACATCTTGGGGGCCACTATGAAGCGTATGAGTTCACGATGGGGCCCTAATTCCATCTTGATTAATTCTGTCAATTGAGTGGCTGGGGCCCTCCCAATTAAGGTCCCACCCACTTGCTCAAATCTGATTGGGTGTTTTAGCAGCTTAGTCTTTATGCCCAATTGTTCAACGATGTCTGATAAGACATCTAGAACACCCAATATCAATGACAGCTTCTAACTCCCCAGCCTCCTCGTGTTTGATATCATTAACTCCTCCCTTCTCTCCTCCCACTTCTACACTTCATAAATCATGAGAACCAATTAACTTCAACTGGAAATTCTTAATACGATATACAGAATAACCTTGAACCTTTCAACTCCTCTAACTCTCAAAAAAAATGTGGCAGCTGAATTTCAAAGCTGACAATGATAGAGTTAAACAAAGACTTACTCTCCTCCATTTAGAGATGGATTCTGCAGCCTTTTTTTTTTCTTTAGTACACATTAAAAAAACAATATATGAATTGTTAGAATACCCCAATTTAGGAACATTGTATTTGGCATTAGCTGATGAAAAAAGAAAAGGTATAGCTTTATATGTTAGGGAAGAGATAAAGACAAAATTAATCTACACAGATGCTAAAGGAAGAATATTAATGATTGAAATACTGACAGGTCAGAAACCATTATTACTAGCATGTTTCTCATATAATAAGGCTGGGTCTTTTTTTTTTTTTGAGCATCAAAAAATGGCTAGGCCATCTTTTCAGGGGTGACTTAATTCCCCCCACTTGCATCTTTGGGCGGGTGGGGGGTGATAGCTTGGATGTTGACTTCGGCATTCGTGGGGCACTTTGTATCGGGGTCAA
Source organism: Hydrophis major (assembly GCA_033807585.1). Taxonomy (NCBI): domain Eukaryota; kingdom Metazoa; phylum Chordata; class Lepidosauria; order Squamata; family Elapidae; genus Hydrophis; species Hydrophis major. The sequence goes on along the minus strand of CM066343.1, from coordinate 68,789,283 downwards.
CGCAGGCATCACCATATCTGGGTGTGCAACAAAAGTGCTTCCTAACAGCAAGCCCCCCCCATTTTCCCCCCCATTTCACATGTTTTAATATAGGCCTTAATTTGGGGGGAGGGGCTTAATTTCATTTCATGCCTATAAAACATGCTGGGACTTCCTATTAGGGGAGGCCGTATTGTTGGAGAAACAGGATAGTATGCGCCAAATGAAAACCAGAAGGATTTTTATAAAAAGTTACATGAAAAAACTACATAGGACAAAGGAATATTTGCATAGTGGGTGATTATAATGCAATAGTGGACACTAAAAAGGATTATGTACACAATAAATAAAATAGAAGGAAAAAGAAAACACTACCAATAACATTTTTTGAAATGATGGAAGAATTAAATTTAATAGATATATGGAAAAAATTGAAACTAGAAGAAAAACAATTCACATTTTACTCTAATCCACACCAATCTTGGTCAAGGATTGATATGGCCTGGATGAATGAGGAAGTAGGAAAAGAAGTAGAAGCAATTGAAATATTGCCAAACATTTGGGCAGACCATAATCCCCTTAAAATAATTTGGAGAAACCAACAGGAAACAAAAAGAAGATGGACTCTAAATCCACAAATTGTCAGCTTTGGAAGCCATATTGAGATCAGATGCTCCCATACTGCCACATCTCAGCCTGTGAAAGTGGGAGGGGAGAATATATTGGAGTATATTGAGTTAGAGATAATATTGTTTTTCTGATTCAAGGTCAGGTTGTTTTGCACCTAACGAAGAGAAAGTCTTAACTGGGGACAGATGGTGATTGGGCCATATAATGTGATGATGGGTGCAGGGGATGGATTTTATAGTTTTTACTTATTGTAAGGAAGCCTGGAATGCTCAGATTTGGAATTCCACAGTTATGCCAGTTACTATCCAAAATAAAAGGAACCTCTAAGAGATGTCTGTCTCAGAGTTATTGGGTGGAATGGAGTGTTGCTGGAAGGCTGACACAAATATTAAAAGAAAAAGAATTCACCCAAAGATTTATGAAAGGATTGGAATTATTCCTTAAGGAAAATATGAAGCAACATACATCACCACAAAACCAATGGGACATTATGTGGATTTTGTACATAGGAGGTTTTCCTCTTACTTGCAGTGGTAATTGATGCATTTTGCTTTTATCTGTTAGCATAAAGTATTATATCAGTTTTTAATGTTTGCTACGTAGCTAGTTTTGTTTTTACCCTATAGCGATTTTTTTATTGAAGTTTCCTTATTGTTATGGGTAGTTTGTTTTTTGGAGGGGATTACTAATGGTACATACAGTTTAATGACCTTCAGGTTCAAGCAAGAATGCATTATAATGGTCTTCTGTAGTATTACAGCTACAAAACAGAATGTGCTAATCAAGAGATGATAGGTTAGCATCTATGAGATCATAGTTGGCTTTTTTGAAGTTGTATTTTGGGGATCCATCATTATGATCCTCTTTGTGAGGGCGTAAAGGGTTCTTGTATTTGTAGGCCATATATAAAGTTTGAGCTGTTGCAGAAGATGAGATCAAGGCAGTTGAGTCTAGTGTTGTTTGTTACTAATTGATCCATTCCCAGTGTAGTAACAGCATTGTACAGGATTGCATATATGGTCACCAAGGAAAATAAGAGGGTGTGGGCAAGAGGCAGCCCATGTTAGCAGTGGGCCAAGATTGGCAGTGAAGTGTTTGCATGAACTATGTCATAATCAGGGGCTCTGTAGCATAGTAAAATGCAGATTGTGGTATGTAAGGACAGTTCACAGATGATGGTCTCTAGAAGAGCAAGCTCCTGTGTAATTTGTATCTTTTTTAGATTTAGGGATTTTTTTATAGAAGATAGCAACTCCACCTCCTCTACGGATTTCGTGATCTGACTGATAAACTGACCCTCTAACTGTGATAATGAAGTTTGGAAAAGATGCATTCAAACACATTTCACAGACAAATATAATGTCAAATATGATTGTGCTTAATAAGATGAGGAATTCATGCATTTTGTTTGCAAGGCTTCTTGTATTAAATAGTTTGCATTTAAGATTTGTAGTAGTGGGTCTGGAGGAAGTGAGGGACATGCATGCCTAATGTTGGATGTTGTGGTGATGGTTGCTGGGATTTACAACTGTGTGAAAAAGTCCTGCAAGCTTTATGGTTTATGACATTTTGGGGGCTTTACCATTGATTTTATGATGTTTTATGCTAACTGCTATGCAAATATTGTTATATTTAAATAAATACTGGTGGTTTTTAAGTGAAAAGCATAAGCTTTTTGCAATTTGATGCTGTTTGGATGGGGATTGTGAATTTTTTTGCATGCTTACAATGACTATGAAAATAGGTTAATTGATGTATCCCAGTGGCATGCGTGTTGCAATTACTAAGGCCAATGCTAGTGTTTTGTTAACATTTTTATTGTTTGTGACCCTGAAAAGGACTGTTTAGGTAACCAAACATGGTTACTAATATGAAATTGGCCAGCCCTTATTGCTTATCACCAGACGGCATTGCTTCAGCATAGACTGTATCTTTGCACATGATCTTTGGTGACAATGTGGTGCCAGACTGCAATAGTGGATTCAATCAGCTCCTGTTTGGTCTTCGGATGCTTCTTGCTTATTTTGTAACCAATCTTGGCCCACAAGTTCTCAGTTGGGTTCAAATCCGGGCTCTGAGCAGTCTGCGATGCACTGTGCTTATGCACACTTTTACATCACATGTTTCACTCCAAATTCTTGTAATCTGAGTTGAGGTGAGCTTCCTGTCAGCCATCGAAATGCATAGCCCAATCTTGCCATTTTGTTGACTTTATTGGTCTTCCAGAGTGGAGCCTGATCAACTGAACCAGTTATTTGGTATTTTTCAACCACTCTGCTCACTGTGGTGCAATAGTATTTCACTCTCTTGGCTATTTCTGTACAGGAGTTCTTCATGAAGCACAATGATGCAATGCTGATGCTCAATACTGGTGAAAGCAAAGGCCTTCATCCTTGCCCACAGCCAGAGCTAAATTAAATTTCTCAATGCTTTTCATGCCTATTTATAGTCAAAGAGTATGACAACATTGATTGGCTCATAGATTTAGCTTCTGTGATTTTGATTGGTCAGGCAAAGCTCGCTGCTGATTGGCTACTTTTGATCCTAACATTCTCAAAAATGCAAGTTGTGTTTGTTTTAGCACATGAACTCACTCAAAACCTTTAAAAGACTTTGGTTATAATAAAAATTATGAATCTCAATCCGACTACAGAAATTTTCATCGAAGTACTAATTTTACATGGTTTCTATCAGTGAAAAGTTGATTAAAATGTAAATACAGCTTAAAACTGAAATTGTGCAGGACTTTTTCACACAGCTGTAAGTTGAAGCTCTTGCTTTTGATATATTCTGTGCAGTAGTCAATGTATAGGTTAGTATTTTGTTCATGGAGCCTTTTGAGCTCAGAGTGTAGTTCATGGGATCGTACACGTCGCTATAAGGTTAGATCAGGGCAAGAACAGAAATTCTTATGGTTGGTGTTGCTCTTGGCGAGTGAATTTATAGTGTAAATGAATTTTTGTTTGCTTGATTCATTTTTGCAATTGACCCTGCAGAAACGTAGGATCACTGTTTTTGAACTCTGGGCCAATGAGGGAAATGTTGAGTATTTCATCAGGGGAAATGGTTGATGCTTGATAGTCATTGGTGATGTTGCAGACATTTGTGATGTCATCATCGTCATTGTTGCCCTCTAGACCAAATAAGATGGTGTTGGGATACTTCCGTTTATGCTTGGATGGCTTCTTTGATGAAGATTGGGATATTAATTGTTGGATTTGTGTTTTTTTGTGGATTGGGTTGTGGTTGTGGTTGTTGGGTAGAGATCTGGTTTGTAGCTATTGTATGTTTGTTTTTTTGTGTTGTATCTTTTTTTCCCAAGGTTAATTAATCTTGCTTTTATAGTGTCCAGAGATGCTACTATGGTATCAAGGGATGTTATTCGTGTTTCTATGGTATCAACTCTTTCGAATAGGGCAATATATTTGTCCAGTTTGGGTCTGCATGGTGGGCAAAAATATGGAAATGCCTGGTTGAATTATCATGGTTGGATGACATTCAGTTTGTCTTTTTGTAGATTCTAAGTAAGTTATGTTTGCTTTTTTTTACATTACATATGCTTGTTTTTTATATTAACATTCTAAATTCTATCCCCACAAGACTCTGGAAGCCCATTTGAATGAACATGCTTAATACAATATTGTGTAAATATGTAACATGTTTAACTTCATGTAACTGATTTTCTATACTAAGAGGCAGGTAGTTTTTGTTCTATCCAATCAATTTTTTTGTTTTGTACTTTCCCTTGAAGTGTTAACTATGAAAGAAAATGCAAGTAGGTTCCCTCTTTGAATGAGAGGATTCCTTTTTAGTGGAACATTCTTAATAAATCATAATTAATTCACCTTCCTGTTTCAGTTTAAAAGAAGCATGAGCTTAGAGTTAGATTTGGCCATTAAATTTCATCCTGTCAAACTTGCCAAGTTAGACTTCTGGTGGCGCTTCCATCAAAGTCAGACCAGACACTGTGATCATGCATGGCTTTGATCCATGCTTGCCCTGTTGGAAGGGTCCTCATGGGACCAGATTCTTCTGACCCACCTCAGAGGGGTGGAGGAAGGAGGGGGAGACCACCAGCTGGGTTAAGGGGAGCTGCATCTCACCTCCCTGGCTTGGTATACTCCCCTGGAAGACAGGGAGAAGTGGTAGTTTTAATGCCTGCCCTGAAGACGGAAAGCTGCCGGGATTTAAGTGTGTGCTGGAGTGGTGAAGTGGTGAGTGATGTGTAACCAGACAAAAGAACTTGAATGTTTTTTACAACCCTGAAAAGCAGAAAGAAAGAGCTTTCATTTGGAAGTGTGATAGTGGTGAATGAAAAATAAGAGGAAAATACAAGGTAAATAAAAAAATTGAAATAAAAGAACTACATGAAAGCAGAGATTAAATTTGGAATAATATACAGAATTGGGCACTAATAAGCATTGGATAAAATGCTGGATGCCTGGAATGGATAACATTTAATGTTAATACAATGGAAAAGAGAATAAAAAAGAACTTTGAAAAATGGAAGCAATATAGACTGCCATCTAATGGTTAAAGATATTTCCTTTTCTATGTTTTTATGGAAAATTACTGGTTGTATAAATTTGTGAAAGAGAAAAGAAATTAAATAAAAGAGTATAGCATAACAAGAACCCTAGAAGTCTAAAAAGGGGGGGTTTCAGCAAAGTATAAACGAATGTAATATCTTGGGTCTGTTTGGTGTTGATTGAGACTAGGAAACAAAGAAAAGGAAATTTGTGATAAATAGTGACTTTTGGCAAGGACCATCACAGAAAACTTTGACTTTTAATAAAATAAAAAAATAACTTGGTTAAAAAAATGGAAGGCATAAGCAAAGAATTTAAGTCAGAACTGCAAACCGTGAGAGAAATGTTAAAAGAAAGACAGAGACTATTGGATATATTTGTAGGCAAAATAATTGCGATGCAGTTCATAGAAGAACAAAGAAAACTCAGAAAAGAGGAGTTAAAGGAGAAGGAAAGTAACCCAGATGAATATGGAGAACAAGGGCCAGTGCCAAGACATAAAAGGACCTAAAACTGAGATATTGACAATAGAAGCAACAAATAAACACTCCCAAGACTAAGCAGATGAAGGAGCCATACAAGAAGAAACCCCAAAAAAAGAGAACAGAAAAGGGCAGGGGGAAAGATGGCTGATAGGCAGAGAGAAATAAAAATAATATTAGAAGGAAAAAAGAAGAAAGACCGGAAAAACCCAGAAAAGGGAAAGCTGGCTAAAATTAAAAGAAATGATAAGACCGAGAGATTTAGAGATAAGGGTTAGGGAATAGTATAAGGAGGATACCACATGGGAATGTATATTTTTTTAAAATAGAAATTTAGATTTAGAGATAAGGGTTAGGGAATAATATAAGGAGGATACCACATGGGAATGTATATTTTTTTTAAATAGAAATATAGATTGGGGAGATTTGGCTAGGTTTTGTAGTGGTGCTCCTCTGGAGCTGACTATGGGTCTGAGAGGTATGCCTTCTTTGTGTATTTTTGGGAGGCCATATAGTTTGGGGCATCTGGAAGATTATTCTCTTGGGATGATCATCTGTTGGATCGCTTTGCTCATGTGGCTGGTTATAATTTTCTTCTTGGTTATTTTTTCCAGATATGTGGTTGGGTCTGTGTTTATGGGTTTGCATGTGGAGTCTTGGAGTAGGTTTGTCAATTTTGTTTCATAATCTTTTCTATCAATTACTACTGTGGCATTACTTTTATCTGCTGGAAGTATGATTATGCTGCTGTCATTCCTTAAGGCTTGCAGGGCTTTTAGTTCTTCTTTGTGCAAGTTGCTTTTGGGTGGTTTGGGAAACAACTTCTGTTTTTCTTTTTCTCATTGGTATATAGAACTAGAAAATGTAATTGATTATGTAAAGGATATGAGAAAAGAGAAAATGTGACAAATTAGAAGGGATTATATGGGAATATAAAGTATCTATAATGAGAATATTTTTGATTATTAAAAGCAGGGGAATGAAAATTTATTAAAATACATAGGCAAATTGGCTAAATGGAAATAAAGAAAAAACATGATTATATCACCATATATAAGAAAAGTTAAAATAGAGTGAGAGATATTAAATTATTATTGTCGTAAATCCTTTCTTTTTTACATATATACAGTATATATTCTTAAATATGCAATTGATTATTTAATTGTTAATAGAAATGTATAATGAGAGTATTTTATTATGATTAAAAGTAGGGGAATGAAAAATTATATGGTTTCACAAGCAGTCTGAGGAACTCATCTCGGTACCTAATGGCAGTCAGGCTACCTCTGGCGAGCACATGGAGGGCTGTGCGGCCCCCTAAAGAAATGCCACTCCACACCATTACTGATCCACAGACAAACCGATCATGCTGGAGGATGTTGCAGGCAGCAGAACGTTCTCCATGGCATCTCCAGCCCCTGTCACATCTGTCACATGTGCTCAGCATGAACCTGCTTTCATTTGTGAAGAGCGCAGGGCACCAGTGGCAAATGTGCCAATCTTGGTGTTCTCTGGCAAATTCCAAACATCCTGCATGGTGTTGGGCTGTAAGTACAACCCCCACCTGTGGACGTCAGGCCCTCATACCACCCTCATGGAGTCTGTTTCTGACTGTTTGAGCAGCCACGTGCACATTTGTGGCCCACTGGAGGTCATTTTGCAGAGCTCTGGCAGTGCTCCACCCATCCCTCCTTGCACAAAGGTGGAGGTAGCAGTCCTGATGCTGGGTTGTTGCCTTGTCCACATTTCCTGATGTACTGGCCTGTCTCCTGGTAGCGCCTCCATGCTCTGGACACTATGCTGACAGATACAGCACACCTTCTTGCCACAGCTCGCATTGATGTGTCTTCAGACCCTGTCACATCTGTCACATGTGCTCAGTGTGAACCTGCTTTCATCTGTGAAGAGCACAGGGTGCCAGTGGCAAATGTGCCAATCTTGGTGTTCTCTGGCAAATGCCAAACGTCTTGCATGGTGTTGGGCTGTAAGCACAACCCCCACCTGTGGACATCGGGCCCTCATACCACTCTTGTGGAGTCTGTTTCTGACCATTTGATGAGCTGTACTACCTGAGCCATTTGTGTGGGTTGTAGACTCTGTCTCATGCTACCACTAGAGTGACAGCATCACCAGCATTCAAAAGTGACCAAACCATCAGCCAGAAAGCATAGGAACTGAGAAGTGATTTGTGGTCACCACCTGCAGAACCACTCCTTTATTGGGGATGTCTTGCTAACTGCCTATGGTTTCCACCTGTTGTCTATTCCATTTGCATAACAGCATGTGAAATTAATTGTCAATCAGTGTTATTACCTAAGTGGACAGTTTGATTTCACAGAAGTGTGATTGACTTGGAGTTACATTGTGTTGTTTAAGTGTTCCCTTTATTTTTTTGAGCAGTCTATATTAGTTTCATTTTATTTTTACTCATTTTCAATTGTTTATTATATACCGGTCTAGAGAAAGCTAAGGATGATAATGATGTATAATGTAAAATAAAATAGATGGCAAGCTGAAAATGGAAATAATAAGGGATAAAGAATTGAAAATATATGTGTAGATGAAATGATATTGATATTGAACTAATGAATTGAAATATGAAATGGAAATTTATCTAAAGATTAGTGGAATGGATAATGACTTGAGGTGACGTTAAACAAGATTGATGGAAATGTAATTATGAATATGTATAAATGTTGTGATCTGGAACCACGTTGCTCACATGAAGAGATGTGTTAAAAAAAAAACCCTTTATTAAAAAAAAACCTTGCCAGGTTAGTTTTCTTCCCATTGGCCAAGATATTTCTTTATTGGTGTGTTTCTTTTGTATTTCACAAATAAAACTTTTACTTGCCTTAGAAAAAAGTGATGGGGAAAAGTTAACATTTTTCAAGATTTTATTGCAATACATAAGGCAGTTTTTCTGAACCTTGGTTGGGGAAGTTTGAACTTGTCATGGTTGAGTAAACAATGACTCAGGGAACATTATAAAGATCAATAATTATGCATAACTTGAAACTGCACATAAAGTTATGTTAAAGTTATGTTATTATAACTTCAAGGTGTTTCACTGAGGTATTCTAATCCAATTTGCTTATGGTTTATTCAATCTTTTTTCTAGGCTTCTATGACACAAAACATAAAAGAAGCATAAATTAACCTCAGGGACTGGCTGACAGCATGCTAGCCAAAATGTAGTTTGTTACTTTGGCTCAGGATATTGTACAAATGCAATACAATGTATACTGATACAATGTGTACTGATATGCAATGTATACTGAATAGCATGAGGTTATGAAAAGCAATGGAAATGGTGCCTCACTCTTTTCTGTTAGAGAAAATTATGGACTTTTATTTTCATTTAAACAGGATAAGCAGAATTATAAAAGAAGCATAATTGCAATGGTTTCTAGCAATCATCTTAGCAATTTACAATCTCATCTTTTACAGCAATTTACAATCTCATCTTTTTGGAAAAGTAGATCCTACAAAATTTATGAATGCAAGCTCAACCTTTCTCCCTTAGGTGCAGAGGCCTAAATGAAACTATAAAAATTTTCTTATATTTGGAAAGAAATGAAAATTGGCCTTCTACAAAGAAGCTGAACTATTGTACATTGTGAGATTGTGGCTAAGAAAAACCACCAGGATTCAAAGTTGATCCAAGGAAAAAGGCTTTATTGGAATAAAGCATCTGCAGATGGGTTCTCCCCTTTTGGCAGTTGAGGAGAGAACGAAAAGCAAAGCTTAAAGGCTCTATTCTTATACCCTAAAATTGACACACACACCCCAGTATACAAATGGCTTGATTTACAATTTGTTTTTCAGGATACAAGTTACATTTTATTACCTTATACAATCGGCGCTTCCTTAGCAGATAACCTACATAACCGGTATCTGGCATTTCAAAGGCATTCCTAAAACGTGTGATTATTCCCAGTGTTTCAAAGACATTCCAAGATCAGTCAACATCCTAATCAGTATTTGATACTGCCTTTCCTTACTTCAAAGGAGAAACTCCCTTTTTCATCTTGAGTTTTGAGTTACAAATTAGATACACTTCTCACAATCCCCCCTGTTCTTGTCTAATTTTTGACTCAAACTCAGTTAATAACAAGTCTGCTGTCTTCCATCCTTCTTCAGGAGATTCCTCTAGGTACTCCAATGGATCATATCGTTGCCTTAATACCATCATTTGTTCAGTGACTTGTCTTTTAGCTATCAGAGAGAGAGTACTAGTTATTGTGCAAATGAATATGGGGAGAACACAGGGTAGTATTACACATCCCGCTGCAATGATACCAATGAGTGCTACTATGGCTTGTAACCCTGGGAGTTTAGGAAACTAGGATCCAAACAGGTTCCCCATATTGAATCCTTCCCAAGTCTGGACTGGTACATGGTCTACTTTCACCATTTGATCTGCTATCTCTTGGATCACCTTTCCACTCTCATCAATTTCGATGCAGCAGTTGGTTAAATTAAATTTCCCACATACTCCTCCCTCCTTAGCAAGCAAATAATCCAGAGCCAAGCAATTTGCATTATATATGTTCTTGAGCATGCACTTTCTTTCGCTAGATGTGTCATAGCTAATATGGTTTCATTTGTGATTATTTCTACTACAGCTTGCAAGCGAATTAGGTGATTTAATAAGTAAATTGGGGTTCGATATCCATAAGTCCTGTCTTTCACCCACATGGCCAGCCCATAATAATAAATTATTCTCTCTGGCGGCCACTCAGCATCTTTCCAAACCCCTTTGTGAATGTCCTTTGTCCCTCGTTTCTCCCTAATGTTCCCTATTTCTTCGTACACTGGTACTCCTAATATCTGTCATTGTTTGAGAGGTAATAAGAAGAAACTCGGTCTTATTGCTCCTAGAACGCATGACCCATACCACTTTGTGGGGATGATATTATACGCATACCTGCTGCAAATCCAATATAGTCCATCCGGGGTTGTCCAAGGTTTCTGCTCCTTAGGTGTTTTCAGAAAATTCATTTTATTTATACTTTCTAAGGATCTTGCTGGTTCAGAGATGTTCCCTCCAGACCACCAAGTCTGGTTCTCCCATACCCCTAGACACCGCAGGGACCCTATATTGATGGTTCGATCAGTGGTTTGGTTTCTCTGGTAACATACATTTCCTACCAGATTAGTAGTGACAGCCCATATTTCTTCTCCTTTTTGCTTAAAGGTATAATTGGCCTGGTTCTCTGCTACATAGGTATAATTGACTTCTTGAGCCTCCCATGGCCACTGCTCTCCCATGTTGCTTCCACCACACACAAAACAGTTCTTGACTGTCAGTTCTTTAGCAATAGTTTCAGCTAGGGCTAGGAACGTGTTTTGGGCTTTTGGGGGCAAGACTATATCTTGTAATTTTTGAAACTCCTGATAATAAGAGTAGAACAGAGAGTTTTCAATAGAATTCAAATTATGTTTGATTTCCTGAATCTTGAGTTTCACAGATGGGTCAGCCCCTGTCCCATCTATTCCCAATCCATATTCATCTAGATATCCTTTCCAAGTCTGGGGTTTCAGCCAATTTTCAGGGATCGGGAATGTAAATTTAATGGGATTACACTTATGACGAGGGCAATTGGCATCAGGTACCCTCAGCCTATTCATATACAACGTTTTCTTACTGTCTAGTCCTGGGATAACTTCTGGTTTTATCTTTAGCCCATATGTCTGGAAACTAATACATTTTGTCCAGAACAGCCCATTACAGAAAGTGCCATAACTACAGTCACTACTCCATGAAGCTCTACCACAAATATATTTTTCATTCTTTGAGTATTCTCTCCTCCATTCCTCAGACCCACACCCATTATCTCCCTCATCCATTGCCTCACAGGCATCAAAGGTTACTGAGTGTGACACCCTGGGATTATAAAAGTCATGGTTCACCATTACCTTGTTCCCTGCCTGAATTCTTATGGTGTACCTATGTGTGGGACCCTTTGGGTCATAACATTTGACATTCCCTTCATCCTTACAAATGGAGTAAGATGTCCCATTGTAGATACAAGTTCCGGAGCCTCTTATCTTGCAACTCAGTTGAGTATGGAAAACTAGAGTCTTTGTCACTTGTGTCCCTGTCTTCATTGTTTTTATGCATTGATCACATTGTCCCTTAGTGTCAGCTTTTGTCTTTATCTCAGTCTCTCCTCCTATTCTGTCCATGAGTAAGTAAATAGTCACTAAACAAATCAGCTGCATATTACCGCTTCAAAGTTAACTTCAACAGTTGACCGTCCACTGGAATGGCCTTCCAAGGTTTCTCAGGTACCGGTGACTTCTTGACTCTGCTGTAATGCGTCCAGCCTCCTTCTCAAGTGCGAACTGCAGATTCAGTTGTCAACAGCACCTGGTACGGGCCATCCCAGCTGGGCTGCAGCTTCTCACTCTTCCAAGTCTTTATCAGGATCCAGTCTCCAACTTCATGAGGATGTTGGCTGCCAGCTAAAGGTGGTCGTTGCGCCAACAATCCCTGTTTGTGAAGAGAAAACAAAGACCTGGACAGTGTCTGCAAATATTTTCTCAAGAACAAATCTTTAAATTCAGGAATTGGATTCCCTATTTTTGCCAAATAGGGTCGCCCCATTAACATTTCAAAAGGGGAGACCCCTGTATCTTTCCTTGGGCATGTTCTGATTCTGAGTAGTGCCAAGGATAAGTTCTTTGTCCATGGTAACCCATTTTCCAATTGTAATTTGGTCAGATGTTTCTTCAACTCGCCATTAGCTCTCTCCACCCTAGAGCTGGATTCGGGATGCCAGAGCGTGTGCAAATCCCATTTTACTCCAATAGCTTCCATCACAGACTGCAACACTTTTTGTGTAAAATGTGTTCCCCTGTCAGAATCAATAGCTTCCATCATCCCATAATGAGGAATGATTTGTTCTAACAGGATCTTGGTTACTGTGGATGCTGTGGCTCTTCTAGTTGGATAGGCCTCCACCCACCCTGTCAGATGATCTTTAATCACCAATAAGTATTTCCACCCCCCTTTCTCGGTAGTTCAGTGAAATCAATTTGTGCTCTCTGGAAAGGCCAGCCCACTAGGGGTCGCCCTCCCATTTCTCTTTTCCTTGCTGCTTTCTTGTTCACTTTTAAACATATTAAACATTTCCAACAGATGCTTTGGGCTAGCGTCCACATTTTTGGACATCAAAGGTGTGGCTTCACAGCTGTTACCAGTGCTTCTGTCCCCCAATGCCCTCCCTCATGTACCTTTTCCAGAATTCCTCTCATTGTATTCACAGAAACCACCTTCACCCCCTCCAAGGTTCTCCACCCATCCTCAGTTAATGTACACCCTTCTTTTTCCAAATCATCTTTCTCTTTTCCCTCAGGTTTCCATTCCTCATCCTCTTCCACTTCTAGCAAGGGAATTGATACCATCACCAGTTCTTCCACTTCTAGCAAGGGAATTGATACCATCACCAGTTCTATCTCTCCTGCAGCTTCTTTTGCCCACTTGTCTGCCCATCTGTTCCCAACTACCTCTGGTGTGCTTCCTTTCTGATGAGCATTCACATGTACTATTGCCACTTGGTTTGGTAGTTGCAGGGCCTCCAAGGCCTGTTCCACAAGCTGTAATTGTTCAACTTGTTTTCCATCAGCCTTGATTAATCCCCTTTCTTGCCAGATCTTACCAAAAGTATGGATTATACCCCAGGCATATTTGGAATCAGTCCAGATTGTCACATCAATCCTCTCAGCTAACTCCAAAGCCCGCTTCAAAGCAAACAACTCACATTTCTGCGCGGACCATGAAGAAGGAAGGGAGCCCTTTTCTATGACCCCCCCCTTCTCCTGTCACGACTGCAAATCCTGATTTCCTCTTTCCTTCCTCAACCCTGCTTGATCCATCCACAAACCATCTTTCCCCTTCCTTCAGAAGAGTCTCTTCCAGATCCTCCCTCACCTTTGTTATCAAATCTACTTGCAATAAACAATCATGGTCCTCAGCTTCCCATTCCTGTCTTCTCCCTTCTAGGAATTCTGCTGGATTCAAATTCCTATCTGTCCCGATCACTACATCTGGGCCGGTTCTCAAAATGATCTCATATTTGAGAATCCACCCTTCTGTCAACCAAGTTGTTGCCAACTGACTTAGCACAGAAGTAACCTGGTGGGGTGAATGCATAACAATCCCCCCCCCAAAAGTTAACTTTCTGTTTTCTATCACCAACATAACTGTAGCAGCCACAGCCTGCACACACACTGGCTGTTGTGTATGTATATAAGTAATTAAGTGTGAGCTTGGAGTAAGTGCAGGGTTCTGGCCCTGCACTTCTGATTGGCTGTTAAGCGGCCGTACCGGATTGGCCCATTCCGGGGAATCTGATTGGCCCTTAACAGAGAGTTCCTATTGGTCATAAAAGCTAGCGTTCCTAGCCTGTTATTGGTTAAAACGTTACAAGGGTTGCCTATATAAGGTGAGGGTTACTGTTGTTTGATGGAGAAGTCATTATGTAAATAAAGAGCTGAAGTTCACCATTCAGAGGCTTGTCTCCATTCCTCTTCACCCATTCCCAAACTTAACACTGGCGACGAGGATGGGATTTGGAGACATCTGAACCAACGAAACTTCGAAGAACACTGAGCATGTGACAGATGACGCCAACAACGGAACCATGTCCGGCGGCATTGCACCACCCGCTCCATTCGATCCAACCCAAGAGGACTGGGAGTCCTACATGGATCGCTTCCAAATGTTCCCAGAAACAAACAATTTAAAGGTTGCCACACCAGGAAAGAAATGGGCGGTGTTCCTAACGCATTGCGGTCCACTGTATTTAAGATGGCTAAAACATTGGCTAAACCCCGAGAAGCAAAGGCGATGGATTGGAACAACCTCGAACCTCTCCTGCGAGGTCACTATGCCCCAACTGTGCCAATGCTGGTGAGACGGCACGAGTTTTTCCAGAGGAACTAGAGAAAGGGAGAAAGCGTGGCCGACTTCATAGCAGACCTTCGAAATTTGGGAGGCCTCTGCGAATTCACCGATTTAGAAGAGGCACTACGAGATCGCTTAGTCCTGGGATTAGATGCACCAGGCGTGCAAAGCAAGCTGATGGCAAAAGGAGACATCAGCCTTGCCGACGCCATCGCCGAAGCCACGGCAGCAGAGGCAACCAAGAAGTCGGCTGCACAACTACGCCGCAACCGCGTTACAGTACCTCCACTGACAAGCAACATTTTATCCAAGTCAGAAGGACAGCTGGCGACAACGCACCTCTCTTCGTTGTCAGACAGCGACAAAGAGGGGGTCCATCGACTGCAGTCCGACCGGGACCCTCACCTGAAGCCCTTATGCCCTTGTGCTGGTTGTGGAGCCAACCATGCCAGATCCAAATGCAGATTCCGCGACGCACTCTGCCATGAGTGCGGGAAACGAGGTCACATCGGACGGGTCTGCCGCAGCTTGCCAGGACCTAGCCAGGCCTCAAAAGGGACTAACTATCGCCAATCAACAGGAAACCATCCTGTAAGGCGAGAACCAGTAAACCACTCCTACAGAAATCGAGCTTTGCAGAGAGAAGAGGCTCACCATACTATCACTATCGGTCACGCTTCAACCTTGGACACTAAGAAAATTCGAGTCACAGTAGCCATTGAAAACCAGCCTCATGGAAGTTGACTCGAGATCGTCCCTCTCAATGGTGTCATGGAAAACACTCAAGCAACTCATCCCCACAATTCAACGCCAAGATCTACGGTTCCAACGCCTAATCCTCAAGGACTACCAGGGGAATCGAATCCCCATCGTCGGGTCCTGCCGAGTCCGAGTCTCCTTCAAGAAGCACACAGCATACTTACCTTTAATGGTCATCGATAGAGATAGGCCTAGCCTACTGGGCCTCCAATGGTTCGCACCACTCAGCATTGAAGTGGTGACTGTGACTGGGAGGAAGACCTTATATCTGAGTTTGGGGACGTCTTCGCGGACAGCTTAGGCGAGTACAAAGGGACCCCGATCTCATTCAGTTTAGATCCAAAAATAGCTCCCATTTGTTTGAAACCCCGTTGAGTTCTGTTCACTTTAAAACTGAAAATCGATGAACAACTCGACAAACTGATAGCTCAGGGGGTGTTGAAGCCCATCGATCACTCCCCTTGGGAAACCCCTATTGTAACACCCATCAAGCCAGATGGGTCAATCCGAATTTGTGGGGACTACCGGGCCACCTTGAACCACGCCCTGCAGCAGAACGCATATCCAGTCCCGGTGGTGGAGCACCTCCTCCATTCCCTGGGGGGCGGGAAAGTTTTTGCTAAATTGGATTTAGCTCAAGCATATCAACAATTACCAGTGGATGAAAAAACGGCAGAGGCCCAAACTATTGTGACGCACCGCGGTGCCTTTAAATGTACCCGGCTGCAATTCGGAGTTAGTGTAGCCCCAGGGATCTTCCAGAGTCTTATGGCAAGGAATTAAGGGCATGGTCCCTTATTTTGACGATGTTTTAATAGCAGCCCCTACAAAAAAGGTTTTACAAGACCGGTTAAAATTAGTCCTAAAAAAATTCCAAGAAGCCGGTCTTAGGGTTAAAAAAAAACAAATGTAAATTATGTACTGACAGTGTTGAGTTTCTGGGGTACCTGATTGATAGCCAGGGCATTCACCCTACCAAGAGTAAGCTAAAGGCGATCAAAAACGCTCCCAGGCCACGAAACAAAGCCGATCTCCAGGCGTTCCTAGGCCTCATCAATTTCTATAATTTCTATTTTTCAATTTCAATTTCTATTTTTCAATAATTAATAATTTCTATTTCTATTTTTACCGCACAAAGCAACTGTCGCTGAACCGTTACACCGATTGTTAGATAAAAAAGCAATGTGGTTATGGGGTCACCGAGAAGAACAGGCGTTCCGAAATGTTAAAAAACTGCTCACATCTGACTCTGTACTCATGCAGTATAACGAGACCTTGCCGTTAGTTATAATCTGCAATGCATCGCCTTTTGGGGTGGGTGCCATTTTGAGCCACGTGCTGCCTAATGGGAACGAAGCCCCTGTTGCATATTTTTCAAAGACTCTTTCGAAAACAGAGCGTAACTATGGACAAATTGATAAAGAAGCCCTCGCAATCGTCTCAGCTGTGAAAAGATTTCACGAATACGTGTATGGCAGGGTTTTTACCATTGTGACTGACCACAAACCGTTGCTAGGGATAATAGCCGGGGATAAGCCGACTCCCTACATATTATCCCCAAGGATGACCCGATGGTCAGAATTCTTAGCTGCTTATAATTATCGGTTGCAATATCGGCCGGGGAAAGCCATTCCCCACGCCGATGCATTGAGCCGAGCACCGCTTCCAGAGACTCTCGACGATCCAGCACCAACGGTAACCATGTTGTAAATCGAGGCGCTCAACTCACCACCACTGACTGCGAGAGACATCGCGAGAGAAACCAAGTGCGACCACACCCTAGCACAAGTCCTGAGTTAGGTAGAACACGGATGGCCATTGGACCAAGTATCAGATAACTTCACACCGTTTAAGTCTAGGCAGAATGAACTCTTCTCCCAGAAGGGCTGTATCATCTGGGGCGATAGAGTCATTATCCCAGAGCGGCTCCGTAAAATGTTGCTAAGAACGTTGCACGAGGGCCACCCCGGCATCGTGCAAATGAAAGCACTTGCACGAAGCTACACATGGTGGCCGGGCATTGACAAGCAAATCAAACAGTGGGTTAAAGCTTGCCCCCGGTGCCAAGAAGTCAGCAATGCTCCACCAAAAGCCATGCCTACTGAATGGGAGACACCTCGTGGACCCTGGTCCCGAATTTACCTGGATTTCACGGGACCAACCAAGGGCCACACCTTTCTGCTTACAGTCAATGCCTACTCAAATTGGCTCGAAATTCATCGTATGACGACTACGACCTCCGAGGCAGTCATCAAGGTTCTCAACAGACTCTTTGCAACCCACGGACTACCAGACGTCCTGGTGTCCGATAACGGGCCACAGTTTACTGCACTAGTGTTTGAGCAGTATCTCGCTGATTGCGGCATCCGCCATGCGCTCACCTCGCCTGCGCATCCTGCGACCAATGGCCGAGCAGAACGCATGGTCCAATTTGTGAAGAGAACCTTGCAAAAAGTAGACTACAACAACATTGACGACAAGGTCAATCAAATCCTCTTCTTGCAACATATCACCCCACATAGCGTCACTGGCAGAACTCCCGCCGAACTGCTTATGGGATGAAGGCTCCGCTCCCACCTCGACCGGTTGCACCCTGCTTATGAACCGGAGAAACTGCTAGGATCCAGCAGCCGCTATCGCACCTTCCAGGTAGGAGACCTCGTTTATGCAAAGAACTTATCGGGTGACCCGTTGTGGGTGGAAGCGACAGTAGTACATGTAACCGGCCCCAGATCCTACCTTGTGCAATGCCTTGACAATAAATTTTGGAAACGGCATATCGACCAATTACGGTCACGACTTGCAGCAGCCAGTCCGCAACTCCCCTACAACCAAACTGGGGGGGGGAGGTATGGAAGATATGGAAATCCTAGAGAACCCGCTCAAAGGAAACGATGATTTAAATGTAACTCAAGAAGCAGAGCTGGAGGGAGAAACGTTTGCACCTCAGGGAATTGCGGAAAATGTGGGCAATGACTTGGAAGTGAACTCTAAACCAGAGGCAGCCCCACCACCGAGCGACGACCTACCTCAGCTGGATTGCAACCATCCAATACAAAGGAAATCCAAAAGACTGAAAAAACAACCATCCTATTTAAGGGACTATGACTTGGACTAAGGAACCAGGGGGAAGGGGTGTTGTGTATGTATATAAGTAATTAAGTGTGAGCTTGGAGTAAGTGCAGGGTTCTGGCCCTGCACTTCTGATTGGCTGTTAAGCGGCCGTACCGGATTGGCCCATTCCGGGGAATCTGATTGGCCCTTAACAGAGAGTTCCTATTGGTCATAAAAGCTAGCGTTCCTAGCCTGTTATTGATTAAAACGTTACAAGGGTTGCCTATATAAGGCGAGGGTTACTGTTGTTTGATGGAGAAGTCACTATGTAAATAAAGAGCTGAAGTTCACCGTTCAGAGGCTTGTCTCCATTCCTCTTCACCCATTCCCAAACTTAACACTGGCCATCCTCTCACCACCGGCTCCAGAGTTTTGCTCAGAAAAGCGATGGGCTGGTATTGCCCCCCCCTCTTCTGCACCAACACTCCTAGTGCTGTTCCCTGAGCTGCTGACACATACAAATGAAATGGGAGCTTCAAATTGGGCAAAGCCAAAACTGGTGCAGATGACAATGCCTTCTTTAAAACTTCCCATCTCTCATCATCTCCCTCTAACCATTCTATACTCTCTCCTTTTCCTATCAGCTTCCTGTGTAAGAATCGAGCTAACACAGTGTATTGATCCACCCAAGCTCTGCAATACCCCAACAATCCAAGCGCTTTCCTGACTTCTGTCTTATTTCTGGGGGGAGCCAGGCTCATGATCCCTTTCACCCTTTCAGGATCCAAGGACCTCACCCCCTGCTGAATATAATGCCCTAAATATTTCACCTTCTTTTCCACAAACTGGATCTTTTCCCTTGAAACTGTCAATCCTTGTTCCTTCAGCCAATTTAGCAAAGCTACAGATGCTGCCCTAACCTCTCCTTCTTTCTCCACAGTCTTCCCCTGTGAATCATCCACATATTGAATCATCGTGATTTCCTTCCTTTTCTCAAAAGACACTAACTTTTCCTCCAAAGCTTGTCCAAACAACAAAGGACTTTCAGTATAGCCTTGGGGCAGCACTGTCCATCTCAATTGCTTTTTTCTCCCAGTCTCAGGATCATTCCATTCAAATGCAAACAGGTCCCTACTTCCCTCCTCAAGGGGGCATGCCCAAAAAGCATCCTTCAGATCTATCACAGTAAACCATTTGTCTTTGGGAGGGATTCATCTCAAAATAGTGTAGGGATCAGGAACTATGGGGAATCTGGGAACCACTATGCTATTAATTTTTCTCAAATCCACAACCAGACGATGTTTTCCATCTTTCTTTTATACAGTTAATATTGGGGAATTGAAGGGTGATATAGTAGGTTCTAACATGCCCTGTTTCAACAATCTGTCAATCACTGGTTTCAGCCCTTCTCTCCCCCTTCTATTCATTGAGTATTGTGGAGTCTAAAGCTTTGTCATCCCAGGCTGCACTTGGATCTTAATTGGCTGAATGCTCATATACCCTGCCTTCTCTCCTCCTGCCCAAACCTCATCAGAAATTGCTTTCTTATCTTCCACAGTCATCTTCCACATCCTTACTCCCTTCCCGGTATCCCACAGCTGGATACCAAACACGGGCAATAAATCTCTTCCCAATAGATTTACTCCAGAATCAGGAATATACAATACTTCCAATTCTGTCACCACTTCATTCATCTCCAGTCTGATTTGTTCAAACACACTCACGTCCTGTGATTTTCCACTCACCCCAACCACCTTAATTGCTTTCTTGGATCTATGTGCACCTTCTATCAGATCACACACAGAAGTCCGGCTTGCGCCAGTATCTACCAGGAACAACTGTTCCTGATGGTTAGGACCCACTATAATGTTTACCAATGGCTCCCCACAGGTCCTCTTAAAGGAGCCAGAACAACCCTAATCGTAATACAATGCATAGCTCCTTTCCTCCCAGTTGGTAGGACACTCGCATGCAAAGTGACCTTCCTTCCCGCACCTGAAACAACTCCTATCCATTCCAGGTTGCCTCATTCCCATGCCCCCTCCTCTGTAACCTCTTCTTCTACCCTGAAAACTTCCCTGATTGTATCCCCAAAAATTCTCTCTCCTTTCTCCAGTTGGAACTTTCCCAAAATTCCCACCTTTCTTCACCTCATTCTTTGCTGCAGCTTGTGCAATTGCAACCATCATTTGTGACTTCTGTCTGGTTTTTACAGTGTCTCTGTTCACAAAAACTTGTTGAGCTGCTTTCAGGAGATCAACAATTCCTACTGCTCCCCAATTATCCATTTTCTGAATTTTCTTTTGGATATCTGGCCAAGCCCCGGTCACGAACTGCATTTTTAGCATGGATTCAAAAGCAGGCGTGCTGGGATCTACCCCTGAGTACTTGGCCAGACTTTCTCAGAGCCTGGTACAATAATCTCCAGGGGATTCATCTTTGCTTTGGCTTACTTCAAAGGCTTTAGTTAAATTTTTCCCTTGTGGGACTGCCAATTTTATCCCCTCCATGATCAGTTCTCTCATGTCTCTCATACTTGCTCTGCCAGCCTCGGTGTTTGGATCCCAATCTGGAACTGCTATGGGGAATTTCTGATCTCCTGCCGCCGTCCCTTGTTTCCCATTGTGTCTGGTGTTCCAGGCTCTTCAGGCCGAGGTCTGAATGAGATTCCTCTCCTCAGGAGTGAACAAATGCCCCAGAATGTACATCATCTCCTGATAAGTGTAATCATTTGGACCCATCCATAGATCTAATTGTTCAGCCACCTCATGAGCATTTTCATGAAATTTTGGAAGAGTCTTTTTCAATTCTCGCAACTCAGCTGGTTTTATGGGGACAGCTACAAAGACTGTCACCGAGTTGCCTGCAGCATTGACCCCATTGGGCATTTCCCTTAAGGGGAAAGCACATTCTTTTGATTTCCGATCCAGTGGAAAGTTCCTTATATCTTTCTGTAATTGTTCCGCTTCTTTTTGCAGCCGCAGGTAAAGGGGCGGCTGAGGAGGGGGTTGTGCCACCGGCAATGGCGGTGGTGCCATAGGAACATTGGTGGGCGCGTTATTCAAATTAGGATTTGCGGGCGGCAGACTCTGCAGCCAATCGTCTGTCTCACTCTCATTGTCTTTTTGTTGTGACATGTATTGACCCTCAATTGGAGGGACGGGACCTTCAAATTTCATATGAAACCATACATCTATGTTTGCAATTTGAGTGGTCATTTTGTGTTGGAGAATATAGTCTCACAATTTGGTCATCCAATAGGTACTGGTTTCCCCCTCAGGACTCCAGTGATATGGGAATTTAGCATCAATCAAAGAGTATTTTGGCCATCGGTCTCAACAAAGATAAATCATGTTTTTCTTTTTGAGATGTCTGGTGAATTCCTTTAAATTTGGGGAGAACCACTGTTGGAGTAGCTGTCCCAAAGGCGAAACTACTGGAATTGATTTTCTGCCATTGTCAGATTTTCCCTGTCCCAGACAGGCTTCCTTCTGGTCTCCCAGACCCTTGCTCTGCCCCTTTCCCATCTTCTACTCTTTCAGACTCCCAGAGCCTTTACTTACCAGTCCAGTCTTCCAGCAGATGCTGGATTCCCCCAGGGAGTTTAAGGACCCCTCTCTTTCAGACTCCTAAGCCCAGTCCTCCAGCAGACGCTGGATTCTCCCAGAGAGTTTAAGGACCTCTTTCTTTTGAGCTGCAAATGAAAGGAAACAAAGTTTACCTGATCTGATCACTCCTGGACTCTCCGAAGTCAAAGGATGTGTGGGCGTCGCCAACTCAGATCGATCTCACACTCTCTCAGCGGCACTTCGTCTCTGTTCTTTTTCCAAGGATCGTCTGGATTTCCCAGTCACCTCGGGAGTCTGACCAAATTTGGGGAGAGGTGCCTCTCAATGGGAGGTTGTGGCCACTCTCTTACCTGGTCCCCGCTTTCCAGTCAGCCTCTGTCAAGGATCCCGGACGAGCCCCCAAATTGTGAGATTGTGGCTAAGAAAAACCACCAGGATTCAAAGTTGATCCAAGGAAAAAGGCTTTATTGGAATAAAGCATCTGCAGATGGGTTCTCCCCTTTTGGCAGTTGAGGAGAGAACGAAAAGCAAAGCTTAAAGGCTCTATTCTTATACCCTAAAATTGACACACACACCCCAGTATACAAATGGCTTGATTTACAATTTGTTTTTCAGGATACAAGTTACATTTTATTACCTTATACAATCGGCGCTTCCTTAGCAGATAACCTACATAACCGGTATCTGGCATTTCAAAGGCATTCCTAAAACGTGTGATAATTCCCAGTGTTTCAAAGACATTCCAAGATCAGTCAACATCCTAATCAGTGTTTGATACTGCCTTTCCTTACTTCAAAGGAAAACTCCCTTTTTCATCTTGAGTTTTGAGTCACAAATTAGATACACTTCTCACAACATGAAACAGGCAAATAATAGATAGAACATACCACAACTTTGGTTTTGCAGCTTTATAATATTAACCATGGTGAGAAATAGAGTGTGTGTGTGTGTGTGTGTGTGTGTGTGTGTGTGTGTGTTTTCTTAAATTTTAATGGGTACTTACATGTATGGCATTCAGCTTTTTTTCAGGTATTTTCCCACGTCATTATAGTTGTGTTTTTAAAGTTGTAGCAACATTTCGGCAGAATCTCATCTGCCATCATCAGGCTTCTATATTGTGTTCGTCTGTGAGTCAGACTTTCATTGAAATGGCTGTGAAAGTCTGACTCACAGACGAACACAATACAGAAGCCTGATGATGGCAGATGAGATTCTGCCGAAACATTGCTACAACTTTAAAAGCACAACTACAGTGACATGGGAAAATACCCAAACAAACCTGAATACCATATATATATATATATATATATATATATATATATATATATATATATATATATATATATATTGTCCAACAAAATGAGTAAGATACTGCACAGGCATCACATCAAGACTGCCTTCAAAACAGACAGAAAAATAGCAGCCATCCTTAGAAACCCCAAAGATAAAATTGAACTGGAAAACCAAGGCATATATGAAGTCCCCTGTGCATCATGCCTGGCCACATACATTGGACAGACCAATAGAAGAATAAGTACCCGCCTGGTTGAACACAAAAATGCAGTAAAAAAACTTCCTCACTAGTCCAACACATGAAAGCCACAGGTCATAGCATCAACTTCAATGGCACCAAAACCCTGGCCACTATAGAAAACCCTAGCCACAGAATTATCAGAGAAGCCATAGAGATTTTAATAAGACCTGAAAGCATGAATAGAAGAGATGATTCCACCAGACTGTTAATTATTTGGAAGCCTGCACTCACAAACAAAAAAATCTCCACACCACAAGCCAGGAAAACACCTGGGCACAAACAGATCCCCCCTGATACCTCCAGCTCAAACACACCCCAAATGGCACCCAGATAAAACCTAGCTTCCTAACAAATGATAGCCGTCCATTTACTCGGAGCCACGCTGCACTAAAAGCCTCCAATACTGGAACACAATGTTGCCAGCCAATCAAGACACAAAAAGAGCCACAAAACAGACAGAAGATATTAGAAACACCAATCAAGCAGAACACAGCAAACTCCAAGACCAATAAACACAGACCAAGACTCCCAACCAATCAGGATGAAGGAAAAACCATTCTGGCACAGCAGTAGGCTAGCCCAAAATTTAAAACTGAAACAACTGTAAAATTCGGACTCACAGATGTGCACAATACAGAAGCCTGATGATGGCAGATGAGATTCTGCTGAAATGTTGCTACAACTTTAAAAGCACAACTATAATGATGTGGGAAAATACCCGAACAAAGCTGAATACCATATATACATACATACATACATATATATATATACGTGTGTGTGTATATATATATAGGGTGCATAGTTCAGTCTTAATGTACCCTTATGCACCCTGACTAAAGTACTGACAGCCAACGGCTTCCACAAAAGCAAAATCACTAGCTTGATCCACAAAAACACACTGAGACATAATAGAGACCCAGAAGATGAACAGACCTATGGAACAGCTGTCCTGCCCTACATAAGAGGTACTACAGACAAAATTAGTAAGATACTACACAGACATCATATCAAGACTGCCTTCAAAACAGACAGAAAAATAGCAACCATCCTTAGAAACCCCAAAGATAAAATTGACCTGGAAAACCAAGGCATATACGAAGTCCCCTGTGCATCATGCCCGGCCACATACATTGGACAGACCAATAGAAGAATAAGTACCCACCTGGATGAGCACAAAAATGCACTCAAAAAGCTGGAACACACTTCCTCACTAGTCCAACACATGGAAGCCATAGGTCATAGCATCAACTTCAATGGCACCAAAACCCTAGCCATTATACAAAACCCCAGCCACAGAATCATCAGTGAAGCCATAGAGATTGAAAAAAGACCAGAAAGCATGAATAGAAGAGATGATTCCACCAGACCATTTCATAGTTCAATTCATTAGTTCATCATCAGAAGCCTGATGACGGCAGATGAGATTCTGCTGAAACGTTGCTACAACTTTAAAAGCACAACTAACATGACGTGGAAAAATACCCGAACAAAGCTGAATATATATGTGTGTGTGTGTATGTGTGTGTGTTTTCTTAAGTTTTCACGGTACTTACATGTATGGCATTCAGCTTAGTTCGGGTATTTTCCCACGTCATAATAGTTGTGCTTTTAAAGTTGTAGCAACGTTTCAGCAGAATCTCATCTGCCATCATCAGGCTTCTGTATAGTGTTCATCTGTGAGTCAGACTTTTACAGTGGTTTCAGATTTAAATTTGGGGCAGCCTATTGCTGTGCCAGAATGGGAAAATACCCGAACTAAGCTGAATGCCATATATATATGCCATACACACACACACACACACACCTTGTTGGTACATGCTTCAAAGAGTACCCCATCTGTTCCTCGACATGTCTACTGTTGATTGCCTTATGCCCATTAACATTGTCCTGTTAAGCTTAATGTGAATTAAACATAGTGATCTGAGACTTAAACAAATTATTGCTTTATGTGAAACCTTATCTTTTAAGTCAAGTAACATAATACACCCCATATTAACTAGTTTCCTTTTTATCCACAATTTCCTTTTCTGTGCACAGAATTGAGAAGATGTAGTAATTCAAAGGTAGCATACAGTAACTATATGAAGGCACTGTGATATTCAGCAAAAACTCTGTGTAACCAATTTTATGCTATTTCTAAGTGCTGTTACAATAATGTATAACTAATTGCCGGAATATTCAATAAATTTAGTCTACTAGATATATTAAGATAATAATAGTTTTATTCTATAAGAGAATATAATGGTTAAGGTACCAGGCTAGAAACCAGGTGACTGTGAATTTTAGTCTTGCTTTAAACATAAAATCAACTGAGTAACCTTAGACCATGTTAGGGATAACATTGTTTACCCTAACTGGTTTAGGTAAAATAATAACTAAGTAATCATAGTTTGTTAGTTAAAGTGTCTGCAACTTTAACTATGCGAAAGTAATTAAGGGAGTGGTTGTGAAAGCACTTTAAAAGAAGCAAGACGACAGCTTGCTCTCTCTCTGGCTTTGATGATCCCTGATTACTGCTTGGAATCAAGACTGCATTGCTCGAATGGGAGAGAAACAAAGGACTGATTTGTAAGTGAACTGACATAGGATATTCTGCACGGACTTTGCTAACTGAATATCCCTGAATGGACTGACTAAATGATACATGACTATTGGACTGTTATTTTGACTATGCTATGAACTCATAATGGAATAAACTATATTTTTGATAGCACAAGCGTATCTGTTATTTTTACTGTATGTTAATAAACATACAAGCTTAGCTCACTCATTTATCTGTGTGCCTATCTGACTAACGCTGCACATTCTGTTTAGCTTGTCTCCCTAACCCTGGTTGGGGAACCCAGGCTTAACACTGGTTATGGGCCCAGGGGCTGCAAAGTCAGTTTAACTAGGATAAAACAGATTTATGTAAAAGTGAGAGTTTGTGTTGTTATACATTACAGTAAACAGACAGCTGTGTTTTATTAATTATAGTTTTATATCCATATAAAGAAAAACATGGCACAAGTCAATCTACAAAGTTTGTCCCTTATATCCAAGTTGGATGGAACAAACTATGTATCATGGTCTATGAAATGTAGTCTGCTTCTATGAAGAGAAGGTTTGTGGAACATAATTGAAAATCCACCAAACGTAGAAGAATGGGATCCAGAGGATGATGAAGATAGACTAAAGATAGAAAAATTTATGTATAAAAATGAACACACTATTTGCATAATTGCTTTAACCTTAACTGATCAACAGCTTGTTTATATTCACAGAGAGAAAACGGCTGTTGGGTGTTGGCAGAAGCTGAAGAGGATTTATGTTTGAGATAACGTTGGTGCTCACATAAATCTTACACGGAAGCTTTTCAGTACGCATCTCCAGACAAATGGTGATATGCTGAGTCATTTGAAAACTATGCAAAGCATTTTTCAAGAACTGCATGAGAAAGAGCTTATTTTCTCTGAACTACACCAAGTCTACATAATTCTATCTTCCCTTAACGAAAGTTATGATAACTACGTAACTTCACTTGAAATTTTGCCAAAGGAAAGTCTAACTTTAACTGATATAACTGGCAGATTGATTGAAGAGGCCAGAAGAAGGCTTGAAAGAGATGAGTTAAGGTGGGAGCAACCTCAAAAAGAAGATAATGAATCTCCAACTGCATACGCAATTAAAAAGTGTTTTAATTGTGGAGGAAGAGGACATTTGGCAAGATTTTGTAAAAAAGCAAAGCGCCAGAACGCTGGCCAGAATACAAAAAGTTATCAAAAGATAAATAAAAATTTAGAGTTAGCCATGTATACTAACGGAGCTGTAAAAAATAATTTATGGGTGGTTGACAGTGGAGCATCCCACTGTATAACAAATGATAACAGAAATTTTATTAAAATGTCCAAGAGTACACAGCAGATATCGTTAGCCAATGGCTGGAAACTGAAAGCTAAAGGTCAAGGTATAGCATATTGTTCTTTTATAAAAGAGAATGTAAAAATGTTATATGTACCACAACTTAAGTTTAATTTAATTTCAGTTAGAATTTTGGTTAAACTAGGATATGTAGTTACCTTTAAAGGAGATATCTGCATAATTGGAAAAGAAGATAAGAAAATTAATGCATCTTTAAGAGGTGAATAATATGTGTTAAATGATGATGGTTTAAAGGTGGCTAACACAGTTTATGAAAATAAGAAACCCCATGATGAATGTATTCACTTGTTACACCGAAGGCTAGGGCATTTAAATTTTAAAATGCTTAAGAAAACTGTTGAATTATCTAAGGGAATAAGTTTGAAACCTTGTAATAAGTATTTGCAATGTAATGCCTGTAATCAAAGCAAAGCCAGGGTCATATCGGCTAATAGAGTTGATGGATTTACTACCAAAGAGCCTTCAGAGGTAGTATTTGCAGATTTAATAGGTCCGAAAAAACTAAGTGTAGGAGGAGCTCGTTACATACTAAGTATAATGGACCATTATTCTAGATATGGGTTTTGCTATTTAATGAAGAGCAAAACTGAAACGTATCAAAATCTCTTTAATTGGATAAAATTTGCTGAAAGGAAAACTAAAAAGAAATTAGTAACTCTTATCACAGATAATGGTACGGAATTTACAAATAATAAATTCCAGAACAGACTAAGAATGTTAGGTATTCAACATAAAATGTCTGCACCATATAGGCCACAACATAATGCCTTTATAGAGAGATGAGGCCAAACATTACAATCAATGACACGAACTATGATGTCTGATTCAGGATTACCTGACAATTTATGGGGAGAAGCAATAATGTGTGGTAATCATATATTAAATAATGTTGTTAATTCAACAACAGGTGAATTACCATTCACATTGTGGCATGGTACAAAACCTGATTTAAGTTACATGCACACATTTGGAGCACCAGCATGGGTGCATATCCCTACACAACTTAGACACAAAGGACAACATAGAGCTAAAAGATTATATTTTGTAGGATATACATCTAATCATAGATCTTATAGATTCTGGGAACCAGGTACATCTAGAGTTTACACCAGTGCTAGTGCTAAATTCCTAGAACATGTAGGATGGAATAGATTAGAGCAAGATTTAAATAATGAAGTAATTATTGAACCCTACAAAAGGCAGAAAGAACAGATTAGTTATAAGAAGAGTCCAATTAAAGAAGTCCATGAAGAGCAAATAGGACCAGAACAAGAGGAAACAGTTCATCAGGAAGAGTTAGATAATCAAGAAGAGTTAATAAAGGAAAGTCCACCTCTAAGTCCTGTAATACCTAGACGTACTACACGTATAACTAGACCACCTGATAGGTATCAAGCAAGTATAGTTTACCAAGTAACTAAAGTTCCAACTAGTGTAGATGAACTTCGGATGTATCCTGCTAAGGATCAGGAGAATTGGCAAAAAGCAATGGAAAAAGAACTAAATTCATTAAAGGTAATGAAAGTATATGAAGATGCCATATTACCTCCAGGAGAAAAATCCATTGGGTGCAAATGGATATTTTAAGTAAAAACTGGAAATGATGGGACTGTTACCCATAAAGCTAGGTTAGTAGCTCAAGGATTTAATCAAACTGCATCTGATTACGATGAAGTTTTTGCACCAAGTCTTAAAGCAACATCTTTAAGAGCAGCTTTAGTGTGTGCAGCTAAGAAAAACTATGTCATTAACCATTTAGATGTAGAAACTGCTTACCTGCATGCACCATTGCAGCACACTATATATTTAAGAAAACCAGTAGGTATAAAAGACAATAAAGTAAATAGTAATGATTGTTGGAAACTCAAAAAGAGTCTTTACGGGTTGAAACAATCTGGCTTTGAGTGGAACCAATATATTGTGAAAGAGTTAAACAATATAGGTTTTAAATCTGGTTTAGCAGATCCATGTGTGTTTAAAAGAGAAAATAATGGAACGGTGTCATTATTGTTATTATTTACAGATGATATTGCTTTGATAACTAAGACTAATAATGAAGCTAATGAGATTATATCATTATTAGCCAAAAAGATAAAATTAAAGCATTTAGGTGAAATTAAAAAGTATCTAGGATTGACAATTAACAAAACAAAAAATGGTTTTAAGATATCTCAAGAAGATAAAATTTGCCAATTAATTAAAACATTTAAAATGGAACTTTGTAAACCAGCAAAGACTCCAATGAGTCAGGAAGTTTGCCATACTGATGATCAAAGTCCCAAATTTGATAAGTCTATATATCAATCTTTGATTGGTAGCTTATCATATATAAGCAATTGGTCAAGGCCAGATATAGCTTATAGTGTAAATCAGCTGGCACATTTTAAATCAGATCCACATCAATGTCATTGGCAATCATTAAAGAGAATTTTAAGATATCTTAAAGAAACAATGAACCATGCATTGTATATAGAACCAAAAGGTGATTTGAGTCTTAGTGCCTATGCAGATGCAAGTTTTGCAACTGATATAAACACTGGAAAATCAACATCTGGGATGGCTATATTATTTGGTAAGACACAAATAGGGTGGAGGTCAATCAGACAACAGCATATTAGCTTGTCCACGATGGAAGCGGAATTTTCATGTCTGTCATTATTATGCACTGACTTGATTTTGTACAAACAGTTATTATTAGACATGGGTATAACTGTTAAAGATTACATTATTGTGTACGAGGACAACCAGGCAGCTATAAAGTTAGCTACTAGTATTGCTGTAAAAACTA
This sequence comes from Hydrophis major, assembly GCA_033807585.1. Lineage (NCBI taxonomy): Eukaryota > Metazoa > Chordata > Lepidosauria > Squamata > Elapidae > Hydrophis > Hydrophis major. The sequence continues at coordinate 68,759,124 of CM066343.1, read as the reverse complement.
GATCAAAGCATACTGACTTAAGATACTTAAATGTTAGAGAATCTGTAAAGAATGGGCTAATTAAATTGGAATACTGCATGACGGAAGAAAACATTGCAGACCAATTTACAAAAGCTCAAGGAGTAATTAAGTTTAAAGAGAGTTGTAACAAATATGATTTAAAGATGTAAATAGTTATATTTATTATTATTTCCTAAAAGGGGAGAATGTTAGGGATAACATTGTTTACCCTAACTGGTTTAGGTAAAATAATAACTAAGTAATCATAGTTTGTTAGTTAAAGTGTCTGCAACTTTAACTATGCGAAAGTAATTAAGGGAGTGGTTGTGAAAGCACTTTAAAAGAAGCAAGACGACAGCTTGCTCTCTCTCTGGCTTTGATGATCCCTGATTACTGCTTGGAATCAAGACTGCATTGCTCGAACGGGAGAGAAACAAAGGACTGATTTGTAAGTGAACTGACATAGGATATTCTGCACGGACTTTGCTAACTGAATATCCCTGAATGGACTGACTAAATGATACATGACTATTGGACTGTTATTTTGACTATGCTATGAACTCATAATGGAATAAACTATATTTTTGATAGCACAAGCGTATCTGTTATTTTTACTGTATGTTAATAAACATACAAGCTTAGCTCACTAATTTATCTGTGTGCCTATCTGACTAACGCTGCACATTCTGTTTAGCTTGTCTCCCTAACCCTGGTTGGGAAACCCAGGCTTAACAGACCAGTCATTCACTCTCAGCCCTAGGAAGGAAGCAATGGCAAACCACATTTGAAAATCTTGCCAAGAAAACTTCAGGGACTTGTTTAGGCAATCTCCAGGCAATACTGACTTGAAGGTGCACAGATACATGATTGTCTATAGATTAATATTGTTTATAAATGTTCCAGGCTATTGGTTACTTTGCACATTCTTAACTTTTCTGTGGAATACTTTGTTTTTATCTTTTTTTTTTTGCTTCCCTCTTAGTGGTTGTCCTTGTTTTTTATAGTCCCAATATTGTCCATACTTTTCACATAGCAAGTTAAATATTTATATCAACTACCCATTATGGAATGCAAAATAACAGTTGAAAAGAAGCTTGTCCAACTCCATACCCAAAAAACCCCAATGCAGTCCTAGGCTGCAGAGGAATAACTATCAAGATCATGTCAAGTTTAGTGTTTCATGTAGAGTAAGTAAACACCCTACAGGTGATCACTGTGCAGAAACCATTATATTAGAGAGAGTGATACAACAGGAACAGAAAATGCATCACAGGAGCGATAGAGATGAATCATAGTGGCAATATGATACAGGAAACAACTAGAATAGAGAGGAATGATAGAGCTAACATAACACCTGTAACATCTTCCTCTTTTCATATTAACCAACAAAACATTGTAAAATTTCAGGTGAGAACCCATATCAAACATTCTACAGGTTCTGTGTTGGGTGGTTGTGAATGTCAACCACTATGGGTGAATACTGGCCATCTTTGTCCTGAGAACTTCTCCAACTTTGCTGAGGTTGATGGGTTCTTCCCCTACTTACTGGGACGTTCTGCATTTGACTGCTATCAGGTATACTGACTTGCTCAGGATTATGATTAGCATTGATCTACGATATCAACACTGTACATTCCCTATGGTCAGTGGGTGAGTGTAGCCTGGTAATAACAAGTAAATCTGGCCCATCCACTGGATATGGAGAGTCAGGCTGCTCAGCCACATGATTGTGATGATATAGGGTTCCCTCAACGTGCACTAGATATCTGTTGTAAAAAAAAAAAAAAACAATTTTCCAGCAACCTGTTCAATCTCCAGGCAGTGGTCTCATATGGATTCATTCCCCAATATTAAATTCTGGCAAAACTCTGGCTGAGTATTCTTTTGCAGGTTCTCTTTTCCTGCATAGTTGAACAAATCGATACTGATGATCTGCCAAGGATGTGATGGTATCTCATGTGACATCATGGTTTCTTTTTGTTGCAAACATTGATATTCATTGCAAGTGGGACAATTGCTAACAAAGTAATTTCTCCTTGCATATTAGGCCAGCAAAGACTACCACAAGCTTGTCTGTAGCATGCCTCACCCCCAATGTGGCTCGAATGTATGCGCAATAACATCTCTGCTCTCAATGACTTTGGCATTATGACTCTTGGACCTTTGTACAAGATATCATTTTGTATGCTGATCTCATCTCTAAAGGACCAATATTCCATCACAATTGCAGGAAATGCCTCCTTCTCATCTGGCCACTCATTCAGAATGATAGCCTTCAATGCATGTAAGGCTGTATCTGTGTTTCTGTGTTGCATGAGCTGACCTAGCCGCTGCTTAGTAACATTCAAATAGTCTGCTTGACTGACTTCAGCAAAGAGCGTTCATTCCTGTTGCAACCAACAAATCATATGATGCTCGCACTCTCCTCCTGGTGATGTCTGATCTGATGTAGCCCTGCTCATAGTATCACTGATATACATTTCACATCCTGGCTTGTAGACAACATTGAGGTTGTTATGCTGCAATGTAGGCGTCCTATTCTGCAAATGCTTAGGAGCATATAGAAAGGGCTTCTTGAATATGGCTATTAGCGGCTTGTGATCAGTTTTAGCTGTGATTGTATCCTGGCCATAAAGATGATGGAAATGCTGGCAAGCAAATACAATACTTAAATATTTCTTTTCAATTTGAGTGTAATTTAGCTCAGCAGATGAATGACTGCATGACTGAATGCATATGCAACTTGCTGACCATCTTTGAATAAGCAATATCCTAGGCCATTTTTGCTTGAGTCACTTTGAATTGTAATAGGCTTTGTGACATTATAAGTATTTCAAATGGTGACCAAACATTTTATCTCCTTTATTGCCTGGTTATGCTTGGGAAGCCAGTGCCAAACAGCATCTTTGTGTAGCAGACGTCTCAATGGCTGACACACCTCGAACAGATGTGACAGAAATTTTGCTAAATTTTTGACAAAACCAATAAATATCTGCACCAATTTGGCATTGGTAGGGAGTGGCATGTTTACAATGGCTCTAATCTTATCTGGGTCAGCTTTTAAGCCTTGTAAGAACAGGATATGTCCATGGAAATGGATTTCTTGCACCTTGAATTGCAATTTCTTTGCACTGAGCCTCATCCTCACCTGCCTTCACCAATCTAGTAGTTCTATGAGCTTCTCATTATGGTCCTGCTCAGCTTCTTCATCTGTATTACCACAGCCCACTACAAGAATGTCATTAGCTATTGGCTCACTTAATATTTCATGCTGCTTTTGTTAATATACCTCTGCTGTTATAGAGGCTCCAAAGGGTAATTTGAGCCATCTCTTTCTGCCCCAAGGAGTCCAGAACAAGTTTGCACTGTAAAAAGAATCTCTGGCAACAAAAAGCGTGAAAACCCATGCTTTGGATAATTTGTGCAAAATGTCATCAAGTGTGATTGTTTCAGGGCCATATTCAGAAACTTGGATCAATGCAAATTCTGCTCTTCTCAAGCTTCCTAATAACAACCATGTTGCTTATCCAATTGGTGGGCTTAGATACTGAAATAATATGTCCTTCAGATTCATTCTTGCCCAGTTGCACTTTGACCTGTGGCTTAATGGCTATTGGCACATTGCATGGGGCATATTGTACAGGTTAAATGGCAGGATCAAGTTCAAAATGAACCCATCCTGGAACAAATAAAACTTCTCTCCCTTCACTCTTTCTTACTAATTTACATTTACTCACTAATAAAATGGGTGAAATACTTCTTTTAAATAGATGCAATTCTGATTTTTACAACTAAGCAGCTCTCTTCCTCACTGAAACTTGGCTAAATGAATCAATTGAGGATAGTAGCCTGCATACCCCAGGATTTCAGATATATAGAGCAGACAGAATTGCAGAAACAGCTGGTAAAAAGAAGGGAGGAGGCTTATGTTTATATATTAACAGCTGCTGGTCAAGAGATATAACTATACTAAAGAAATTCTGTGACGTGGACTTACAGACATTTAATCAATTTCAAACCATTCTATTCTCCATGAGAGTTCTCCTTGTTTCTCCTAATTGTTGTCTATGTTTCTCCACAAGCTTGTGTTAACAATGCATTACGAACTCTAGCTGACCAGATTATATAGGCTGAAGTTAAATACCCATTCATTTCAAATTATTTTAGGAGATTTTAATAAAGCAAACTTTAAGGAAATAGCTACCAAAATATTTTCAGCATGTCAAGAGGCAAGAATATTTTAGACCTTTGTTACACATTAAAAGATCCTTATCAGTCTTTATCATGAGCAGCTGTGGGACACTCTGATCATTGTATGATTTACCTAGTACCTGCTTACAGACAAAGACTTAAAACCATGAAACCAACAATTAAATCACTGAAGACATGGACTGAGGAGGCAAAGCTAAAGCTACAGACTTGCCTTGACTGCACTGATTGTTCAAAGATACCTTTGCAGATTTGGATGAATTCACAGATACTGTAACATCATATGTAGTTTTTGTGAAGACCTATATGTGCCGAAACCTGAGATTACACAGTAACAATAATATTGGTTCACAGCGAAACTTAAGCATCTATGTCGTGCCAAAGATGAAGCCTACAGGAAAGGCAATAGAATACTGTACAATCAGGTGAGAAACGTATTAACAAGGGAGATCAGAGCAGCAAAAAGAAGCTACTCTGAAAAGCTAAGGAATCAGTTCTCAAAAATGAACCAGCAAACATATGGAAAACTCTTAAAAATATTAAGTTACAGCAAACCTCCTTCCCATGCTGAAGAAAATCAACAACTGGCAGATGACCTGAATGAGTTTTACTGTAGATTTGAGAGAAAATTAGCAAACCATCTCCAAATCCTTCATCTCAGACACAACAATGCCAAGCCTCCTACAACCTACCCCATCCCATTGGGCCCACCACCTCTGGTGATTACAGAGAATGTGCAAAATCTATTTCACAGACAAAAGCCAAGAAAAGCACCAGGCCCAGACAAGATAACTCCTTCTTGCTTAAAAGCTTGATGCTGACCAACTGACTCCCATCTTCACCAACATCTTTAATAAATCACTAGAGATGTGCTATGTTCCTTCTTGATTTAAATGTTCTACAATCATCCCACTGCCAAAGAAACTTATCAAGGAACTGAATGTTTTCAGACGGGTTGCTCTTGAAAAGCTAATGCTGGCCCATCTGGAAACTATCACGGATCAGCTGTTATATGTCTTGCAATTTGCCAGTAAATAGATTGACAGATGATGCTGTTAATATGACTCGGCACTACATCCTACAACATCTTGAATTTCCAAAGGCCTATACAAGGGTCTTTGTAAGTATTTCAATACCATCATTCCAGATCACACTAAATCAGATGGTTGTACCAAACCACACTTGTAAATGGACCTTAAGCTTCCTAACAGACAGGAAGCAGCAGGTGAAGCTAGGCAAAATCACAACAGATCATACAATTAGCACAGGAGCGCCCCAGTGTGCTCTCTCCACTTCTCTTCTCATTATAAACTAATGACTGCATTTAAAAGATCCTTACTGAAGTTTGCAGATGATACAACATTGGTCTCATTCCAGATGATGAATGCATACAGACAGGAGGTTGAGCCTGGTGGTGCAATCAGAACAATCTTGAACTCAATACACTCAAAACCATAGAAATGGTGATAGATTTTAGGAGAAACCCTCCTATACTGTCACCTCTTAAATACTAGACATCACAGTATCAACAGTAGAGACCTTTAAGTTTCTAGGTTCTATCATTGGATGAAAGTTATGATGATTCTGTATCTTCACTGGAAATCCTGCCCAGAGATAAACTGACATTGACTGACATAATTGGAAGGTTGTTAGAAGAAGCAAGAAAACGACTGGATACGGACCAAATGAGGAAGGAACAACCACAAGAAGAGGATTTGTCTTCAACTGCCTATACTGTTAGAAAATGTTTTTCTTGGGGGGCTAGAGGACATACAGCTAGATGCTGTAAGAAGGGAAAAAGACAGAATACTGGTAATCACTAGAAGGCCAAGAAGAATGTTAGTTTAGCTATGTCTAGCAATTCAACTGTAAACCATGATTTGTGGGTTGTTGATCATGGAGCATCACAATGCATTACTAAAGATATAAAAAGGTTTGTAAAGATGTCTACAAGTAAACAACATGTGTCATTGGCAAATGGATGGAAGATGAAGGCTTCTGGTAAAGGTACTGCATATTGTTCTTGTATAAGCGAATGTTTAACTATGTTATATGTACCTAAACTGACTTTTAATTTGCTATCTGTAAGGGCTTTAGTTAATCTTGGTTATGTAGGAAACTTTAGGGGAGATAACTGTATAATAGAGAAAGAGGGTAAAAATGTTACTGCTACTTTAGAGAATGATGTGATACATGATAACCAGTTGAAGATGGCTAACTCAGTTTATAACAATGTTAAGCCATATGATGAATGTATACATTTACTGCATAGATGTCTGGGGCACATTAATTTCAAAATGCTCAAACAAACTGTTGAATTGTCAGAGGGGGTAAAATTGAAACCCTGTAGCAAGTATTTAAACTAATGCTTGTAGCCAAGATAAAAGCAAGGTTACTCCAGCAAACAGACTAAATGGGTTTAAGACCAAAGAGCCTTTAGAGGTTGTGTTTGCTGACATAATAAATCCTAAGAAACCTAGTTTAGGAGATGCCTGCTATATTTTGAGTATTATGGACTATTACTCACGACACAGTTTCTGCTATCTCATAAAAAACACAACAGAAAATGACTATGATGAGGTGTTTGCACCTAGTCTGAAGGCTACTACTTTAAGGGCAGCATTAGTGTGGGCAGCTAAGGAGAAATACATTGTAAATCATTTAGATGTAGAGATGGCATATCTGCAGGCACTGTTGCAACACACTATATATTTAAAGAAACCTTTAGGTCTCAGAAATGATAATACAACTGATTGCTGGAGATTGAAAAAGAGTCTTTATGGCTTGAAGCAATCAGGATATGAGTGGAACCAATGTATAGTTAAAGAATTAACTAAGATAGGTTTTGTAGCTGGCATGGCTGATCCATGTTTATTTAAAAGAGAAAGTAATGGTGTAGCTTCATTATTGCTATTGTTTACTGATGACATAGTATTAATCACCAAAACAGAACTAGAAGCTATTAAAATAATCTCATTGTTAAAGAAGAAATTTAAGATAAAACAAGAGAAATCAAACAATATCTTGATTTAAAGATAGATAGAACTAGGGGAGGATATAAAATCTCACAAGCAGATAAAATTAACCAATTACTAAAAAGTTTTAAAATGGAATTTTGTAAGCCAGCTAAAACACCGATGAGCCAGGAGTTTAGCCATAGTGATATTCAAAGTCCTGTTTTTGATAAGAACATTTATCAGTCCTTGATTGGTAGTTTATCTTATCTCAGTAATTGGTCAACGCCAGATATAGCATACAGTGTTAATCAATTAGCAAGATTTTATGCTGAGCAAATTGAAAGGCACTGGCAAGCTGCTAAACATGTGTTAAGATATCTGAAACAATGCACTATGCATTGTATTTGGAGCCTAAAGATGAACTGAGTTTAACTGCATGTGCTGATGCAAGTTTTGCTACAGACATAAATACACGAAAATCTACATCGGGTACTGTAATATTATTGGGAAAAGTGTTGACTGGATAGAGGTCTATTAGACAGAAACATCTAAGTTTGTCAACAATGGAGGCTAAATTCTCATGTTTATGTTTATGTACAGATTTAGTTTGTTATAAGCAACTACTAATTGATATGGGAATTGATGTAACAGATTCTATTGTTGCTTACGAAGACAACCAATCAGCAATACAGATAGCTTCAAATATTGCTGTTAAAACAAGAATGAAACACACAGATTTAAGATATTTAAATGTGAGACAATGCATGCAAAGTAAAATGATTAAGCTAGAATACTGTATGTCAGAAAACAATATAGCAGATCATTTTACAAAGGCCCAAGGCTCTATAAAGCATAGGGTGTGCTGTGAGGATTATGGACTTAAAATGTAAGGTTGTATATATTGTCCTACCCAAAAGGGGAGAATGTTAGGAATATAAGTCACCTAACAGTTATTTGGGTTGGAAATATATAAACTAGGATAGACATTTTAATACTGTATCTTTAAGAGAATGCTAAAACTGTAATTGGGTGTGGTTTCTCAAACGGCCATAAGATGGAACCAGAAACCTGGGTTGTCTCAGTAAGTGTGTGAGTCTCTGTTTCTTCTGTTGGAGAGAGTTGCCGTTCCTCCTAAATGACTGTTACTAATCATTGATGTAAGTCTGTTACTGAACTGTTTTTTGATACTGGACTTTGATATTTGCATTACCCCTGAACTGAACACTGACTGCCTTACCTGTGAATGACTTGGATTGCTTTGGACTGTGCTTAAACGTTTATTGGAAGTAAAAACCTACATTTACTGTACAGTGTATCTGTGTGCTGTGTGTGTATTATTCAACACTACTCTCACTATGTCTCATTCTCCTAATAGGGAATTACTCTATTATGCGCTCATTCTCCTAATAGGGAATTACCTCAACAATGCATACAGACAGGAGGTTGAACAACTCACCTGGTGATGCAATCAGAACAAACTTGAACTCAATACACACAAAACTGTAGAAATGGTGATAGATTTTAGCAGAAACCCTCCTATACTACCACTTCTAAAATACAGTATCACAGTATCAACAGTAGAGACCTTTAAGTTTCTAGGTTCTATAATATCTTAAGACTTAAAATAGACATCTAACATCAAAAACACCATCAAAAAAGCATAAAGAATGTTTCTTCTGTGCCAACTCAGAAAGCTCAAACTGCCCAAAGAGCTTCTGGTTCAGTTCTACAGAGGAATTATAGAGTCTCTCATCTAGACCTCTATAACTGTCTGTTTGGCTCTGCAACCAAACAAGAGAGACACATACTTCAACAGATAATTAGAACTACAGAAAAAAAATCCAATTGCTACCAATCTGCCTTCCACTGAGGATCAGTATACAGCACAATTTAAAAAGAGGGCTGTGAAAATATCTACAGACTCCACACATCCTGGACATAAATTGTTTCAACTTCTACTTTCAAAATGACACTATAGGGCACTGCACACCAGAATTGAATTGAAATCTTTATTGTCATTGTACGTATATACAGAGTATACATATAACAAAATTCACATAACACCCAGAGACCAGACCCAACACACACATGACAATCCCTAAACACTCCCCGGCCACCAAAATTCCCAGCCCCTAAAAACACAGACGCATTCACCCACAGGTCAAGTAATACTATCCAACAGCTCACTTAAGGTAGTCCTTAAGTTCATTGTTAAGTGCAATTATAGCTCTGGAATAAAAACTGTTGAGAAACGTGTGGTCTGAGTTAATTGTTCTGTATCTTCTACCAGAAAGCAACAGTTCACAAAGATTGTAAACAGAATGGGAAGAGTCTCTGAGAATGTTGTGCAATTTCCTTAAACAGCGAGATGCAAAGATGTCATCCAAGGCTGGTAGCTGGAGCCCGATGATATTCTGGGCAGTTTTAATGATTCTCAGTAGAGCTTTATTGTCTGCTACAGAGCTGCTCCAATACCATGCGAGAATGGCATATGCCAGGATACTCTCAATAGTGCTGCTGTAGTAGGACAGAAGTATATGTTGAGATAGATTTATTTTCCTGAGCATTTTCAGGAAGTACAGCTTCTTCTGTGCCTTCTTTACAAACATTCATAGTCCATGAGAGGTCCTCCAACATAAGTGCCCAGAAATTTAAAACTACCAACCCTCTCCACCTCCTTGCCATTTATGTACAATGATAAATGTACATCTCTCTTCCTCCTGAAGTCAATTATGTTCTTTAGGTTTTCTTGGTGTTAAGTGTAAGATTATTTTCTTTACACACAGTGTCATCCCTTTCTATAAGCAGACTCAGTGTTCTTATTAATGAGCCCCAAATTTAATAATTGCATTGGTGTTATACAATGGGGTGCAGACATGTGTGTACAAAGAAGAAAGGGGGGCTTAGTATACAACCCTGGGGGGCTCCTGTGCTTAGTATCAGAGTAGAAGAATGGTGAGATCCCATCCTTACTGTGGCCCATCTGTCAGAAAATCCTTTATCCACAAGCAAATCTTCTGATTTATACCCAAATTGGACATTTTAAGAAACAACCTGTTGGGTAGAATAATGTTAAAGGCAGAACTATAATCCACAAATAACTACCTTGCATATGTTTCCTGTTGTTCCAAATGATTCAATACAGTATGAATAATAGACATAGCATCATCAGTTGATCTGCTACTCTTACATGCAAATTGGCATGGGACCAAAGTAAATGGAAGACTAGCCTTAATGGAGTTCAACACCAGGCTCTCAAAACATTTCATGACTACAGATGTTAAAGCTACTGGTCTATAATCATTGAGTGATACCACTACTGTGCTTAGGGACTGGCACTATAATGGATATCTTTAGGCAGGTAGGGATAGAGCACTGTGACAGGGATAGACTGAAAACATTCATGAACATTCCAGCTAACTCTGCAGTGCAGTCTCTAACAACTCGTCCCATGATTCCATCTGATCCAGCTGCCCTCCGGGTGTTAATATTCTGGAAAACATGCCTCACATCAAAAATCTGATAGAAATGGTTGTCTATCAATGGTAAATGTTAGGGGTGTACTATCAGTGGTAGATGCTGGAATAATGGCCATTCCTGTTTCCACCTCAAAACGGCTGAAAAATTGATTTAGCTGCTCAGCCAAAGAATCTACTGCTAGACAAACTATTTTTGTTGCTCTGCCCTATAATTTGTCACAGACCTTGCCATCCCTGATGAGCTCTCAAAATGATGTTCAATCCTCTCTCTGTACGTAGTTTTAGTGTCCCTGATGCCATTTTTCAATTTAGCTCTTGCCTCACTGTACTATAACACATCACCAGAATGCAAAGCAGCATTTCTAGTTCTTAATGAAAGATACACTTCTCTATTTATCCAGGGCTTGTTGTTAGAAAACACCCATACATATCTGGTGGTAGTGCCAACATCAATGCAGCTTTTGATATAAAACTAATGTTGAGGTGTAAGAATCAATATTGTCCTCCTCAAACAGTGCCCATTCAGTGCTCCTAACACAATCTTGAAGTTGCTCAGATGCACCCACTGGGCACAACTAGACACAAGACAGTTTTTTTTCCTGAATGCTATCACTCTGCTAAACAACTAATTCCACAACACTGTCAAACTACTTAGTAAGACTGTATTACTATTATTCTTCTCATCCTTCCTATTACCTATCTCTTCCCTCTTATGACTATAACCATGTTGCTTGTATCTTTACAATTTATATTGTTTTATTTGTTTCCTAGTGATTGCTTATTAGTAACCTATGACTACTAAGTGCTGTATCATATGATTCTTGATGAATGTATTTAATTCTTTCTTTATGTACATTGAGAACATATGCAGCAAAGATAAATTCCTTGTGTATCCAATCATACTTGGCCAATAAAGAATTCTATAGTATTCTATTCTATTGTGTAACTCAGCCAGAATGGTGAACAGCATCAAACCAGATGCCCATATGCTCGCATGTTAATCCTGACAATAGTAGTTTCTGATCGGCTTCCACAATCTCAAATTAAAGTTTGTAAATTCCCCCACATATGCGGCATTGGGAAAAGTCCCAAGGAACTTGGTGCTACTAGGCTGAAGAAGTATCTCAGGTGCCAAATTCATTTTGTCCTTTAAATTCATGACATCATATGTTGCACCAGAGTCCAGTTACAGGGTTGGGTTATATTGTTAAATCTGAAATTTACAAACCATTTTTTGCCTTTAGAGTGTACTGCATCAATGCATTCTTTTTTAATATATTTTTAATTATTTTTTAATTATACTTCTGTATTGTGTGTGAACAGAGTTGGTTCCTGGTATCATTCATATTAATCAAAATCACATGAACAATAATTTTTCTTGCTTAAGGCTGCCAGATATATCTTTCAAATATGACATTTTTAGAAGCCTCTGAAAAAGGCTTCAAAGGCATCTAGGAAGCTTTAGTATCATATTTCTGCTCCTCTGTATGGGTTAAATTGTAAACAGGGAGGCATTTGCTACCCATAAACCTTCTGTGTCACTGCTTGCACTTATGCTTGCTTATCATTTAACCCTGTGTCTAAGCCTTAGCTAGGGAGTAATCCTCAAACTAATCCATAACTTCAGACAGTTATGCCAGTTACTGCTGCTATATCCACTAACTCTCATGCCCTTGGGCAGTGATATGCTGTTAGTGGCTGCTATAATGCTTTTCTTGCTTTGAATTGCTTGGCTTCCAGGACAGGACCACAAGTGCTAGACTGGTATGAATCAAATGTGTAGAGACAGTATAGAGTCAGATGCTTCTGACACCATGTTTCATGTGGAGTAAGTAAGCATACTACAGGCCACCATTGTGCATCACTCTTTACTAGAGAGAGTGAGTAATACAACAGGAACAGGAAATGCATCACATGAACAATAGAAAAGAATCATAGACTGGCAACGAGATACAGGAAACAACTACAATAGAGAGGAATGATACAGCTGTATATAAGGTAGACAGAATACCTGTAACATTTAGTACTTCTATATACTGCTTTGGTGAGGCCACACTTGGAATATTGCATCCAGTTCTAGTACCTACATTACACCCCTACCCCCAAATTGAAAGAGCGCAAAGAAGAGCAACAAAAATTAGGGGTCTAGAGGATGAAACATAGGATGAACAACCATTCATCAGGAACAGATATGTTTAAGCAAAGAGAAGGACTAGGATAAGGCAGGACATAAAAATATATTAATTTTAGAGAAATAATGATACAAGTTTTATAGATAGTGAAATATGTGGTATTAGCACGAGAAAGAACAAGGAAGTGTGAAAAGCCAAACCACAAGGATCATCTATCGGTCACAAAGTCATATTTGCCAAGATACCTTGTCTTGTTTGTAACAAAACCACAAGCTAGGGAGTTTAGCAAGGTGTGTTTGTGACATCCAGCCATCCTAGCCTAGCAACAGGAGAAGGGGAAAGCTGTGTTTCAGTTAACCAATGAATGACTGACAAGTTATATTTCTGTGTTTTGCCCCTTCTGAAGAAGTATATAGGCTGAAGAAGTATATGTGCTGTTCTATAAGAAATTTGTTCAGAAGTATCTCTGGCTAAAATATTCTGAATCTGTTTGCGCAAATAAAACCAACTTATTTTTGGATTCCAAGGTCTGAATCTTGTAATTTCCTGCAACATTTATGGCAACTCCGCGGGAACTCAGAGTAATATTTCGCTGAGGATGGCACGGACTGACCGGTGCCCAGCCGGGGCTGTCTCACTGACTCTTCAGCCAGCATGGATGATTTATCCGGAAGGGACAGACGGCACCATAGGGGTATCTGGTGGATAACCAACTGATCCAAGAACCTAAACGGAATCAAAAATAAGTCATGAAATAACACCAGCTGGAAAGAAGATGCCTGCAGGCAAGCATAAGAATTGGGGAATTGTAGACCCACTCATTTGAGAGTGGAAGAGGGGGCCTGATCACCCCACTGGGTCTGGGATCAGTGAATCCTAACGTGGCCCTAGTATTGTGTGAGTGGTTAAGCCATTGCAGTTCCTGTTGGTGACCATTGGAACATCCGCTATCACAGGTCAGTGGCAGTGTCTAGAAATGGGTGGTGGAGGAAGTGTCCCCTGGATGCCTCTTCAGTGTATGCTGAGGAATTTTAAGAAGGGAAGCCCAAAGGCAGTTTTAATCTAGACATCATTTCAAAAGACCACCAGATTGTTACTGACCCAGATAATGGTCACCCAGATCAATACCAGTATATTGACCAGTGGCAAGTAGTAGTAAAACAGAATCCTGAATGGCTTCGCAAATGCTGAGTCAAACTCATGAGGGTCTGTGTGGCCCAAATGAATAGAAATCCCAGATCTCAGATCAAGGCGAGTCAGATTAAAATCAAACCTGTCTTGAAAACTGAACCCTTACGAACTGGAAAGAGAAAAGAAGAAGAGATATAAAAGAAAGAAAGAAACAAAGAAAGAGAAAAAAAGAAAGAAAAGGATACATTTAAAAACAGACAATATCCTTTTTGACAGTCTGCAAGATCCAATTCTCCTACCTTAATTTGAATACACACAAATTTTCGATATCTATGCTTAAATTACTCATTGTCCATTAAGCAGTTTATTTCTGGACTAACCAATTATACCAAGAGTTCCAATTATTGTAAAATGTTTTAGGCTCTTTGTTTTTAAGTGCTATAGTTAATTTATCCATTTCTGCACAATCACATATTTTCTGGATGACCATTTGTTCTGTAGGTGTATAGGGTGATTTCCAACACTGGGTGAACCCTAATCTGGCCGCAGTTAGGATATGAATTGTTACATATTTCATCTTTTTGGGTAAATGTTTATCGGAGATCCCTAGTAGGAAGAACTCTGGTTTGTATTCGATTTGTTCTTTGATTATCTCCTCCAACCATTTTCTGATTTTTTGCCAATATTTCTGGGTTTCTTTGCAAGACCATCACATATGAAAGTAGGTTCCTTCTATGCTTTTACATTTCCAGCATTTTGGACTCGTGTTTGGGTTCTTCTTCTCTTCTCTTTCCGGTTCGTAAGACTGAGTATTCTTTTTTAGTTTTTTTCCCTTTTGTGTATGTAATGTCGATATGTTTTTAATTGTAAATTTAATAAAATTAATTTATAAAAAAAAATTAAAAAACAAACAAACTAAACTCCATGAAGAAGATAATCCCCTCGCAATGTTGATGATGGCAATAATCAAGTCCCCAGGGCAGGAGTGCAGGGAATACAAAAGGAAATGCCAAAAACAGATTAGGCCTAAGGCTAATTAGGTTAGGCCTAAGGAACCTCTTCTGCCCCCCGCCCCCGAACCCTTGGTCTGAATGAAGATAGAGGGCATCTAGATTTGTAGTTACTAAGTTGTTGGCTCCCCTTTTCTGCTGATGCTATAAATATACAAGGAGTTGATGGCTCTGTAAATTGCCACCCTTTTCTAAAGCCCCTGAGATGTTCCCTGAATAGAAGGGACATTGAATATCAATTTCTATGCATGCCCGAGTGTCCCATTCCCTTAATGGGCTGGGACATGTTATGAAAAATGGGAGCAACTTTGTCATTTGAGGAAGATAAAATGGCACTAGTCATGAGGCATTCTCCAAATGAGATGTGGCAAGTAATGGTGGCCCAAGAGATTTGAGTCGTCAATACTTGGCAGGAGTTTGATGTGACCAATTATGGGCAAAAGGTAATCTGCCAGGATATGCAGTGCACCATATACCACTAGTCATTCAAGTGAAGCCTCTGATAGTACCTGTTTGTCTCCGGCAGAAAAGTTACCCTCTCCCAATTGCACAAGCAAGTCAAGACAAAGAGGAGGGGCAGTTACACAGGTTAGGGAATCTCGACAAGAATGGGGAATTCTTGTAGTTGTTTAGCTAACTTTTTTCCTGCAGGAGGTAAAGCGAACCCTTAGGGGTGACCCTAACACATAAGGGCGTGAAAATACCCTTTAGAGCAGTTATTGAGCCAGCAGAGTGAGGAAAACCTACTCTCCTGGACTAAAAGTTTAAAGCAAGAACAGAATGATAAATTTGTGCATTGAAAAATGGCAAAATACATAATTGAGGAACCACAATACAGGTGGGATCATCTGGGGAAACAAGCAAATGTTGGTTGGGTAAATTAGAACAATACTTAATCAAGAGACCTACCTTTAAAAAAAAATGAAATACCTTATCTTAAACCCTGATATTTCGTAAATTGGGAAATACCTGAGCCCCCAGCAGATAGTAAAATGCTTTTGGCTAAAGAAGAAGAAATGTGAAACCCCTTAAGGACAGAGAAATAGGTAAGATTATTATTATATTTGGAAACTGTTCTGTACACTCATTAGCATTCTTGAAACCCCGCGCTTTGATTGGCCAAAGCGCGGGGCAACCTGATTGGTTTAGCGAGCTGCACTGATTGGCCCGCTGAGAATCTCCAGCGATTGGTGGAAACAAATTGCGGGAGATTCAAAGTGGTGCCATTGGCCGCGGCCACCGTGGCTTGAGAATAAAAAGCCGCTGTTTTTCCCTCAGAGCCAGATCGGTTCCGGGGACCCAATAAAGAGCTGAAACCTAGTCACCGCCTCCTGGTCTCCTTACCGACGGACACGACACTGGCAACGAGGATGGGATCCCGAGTCTGAACCCCATCGAGCATGTGTCCGACGGAAGCAAAACCGATGAGATGGCCAGCATCGCTCCGCCCGCGTCCTTCAACCCCGCTAGCGAGGACTGGAAATCCTACACGGACAGATTCCGCATGTTCCTCGAATGCAGCGACATGAAGGACGCCACCGGTCCGAAAAAACGAACCGTCTTCCTGACACACTGCGGGCCCGCAGTGTTCAAGATGGCGAAAGCCCTAGCGAAACCTGCTGACATCACAGGGATGGACTGGGCCGACCTCGAACCTTTACTCCGCAAACACTACACTCCCGCCGTACCCACCCTCATCAGGCAGCACTCGTTCTAGCAGCGGGACCAGAGATCGGGCGAAAGCCTCAGCGACTTTGTTGCAGAGCTGCGGAACCTAGGAGGACTGTGTGGATTCTCCGACATGGATGAGGCCCTACGGGACCGAGTCGTGCTTGGACTTCGGGATCCAGTCCTCCAGAGTCGGCTGATGGCCAAAGGTGACATCGCCCTCACTGATGCCACCGCAGCCGAGGCCGCCCGGCAGTCGGCGAACCGCATGCGGAGACCGGACACAGGTGACCGCACCACGACCAACAACCCTGGACGGGCGACCAAGGCCCAACCGGAAGCAAGTCACCGCGAGACCACCACCCACCATGGTGAATTCCACTCCGCCTCCGACATTTCAGACGAGGAGGAAGAAATCCACCGGCTCCAGGCAGGATGCGACCAGTGCAGTCGGTGGGGTCGTAAGTCAGGGACCACATGTGCCAGTTGCGGAGGCGACCACCCTAGATCCGAGTGCCGTTTCTTCGATGCAGTCTGCCGGCACTGCGACAAAAAGGGTCACATCGCCCGCGTATGCCAGTTAAAGAAAGCCCCAGACGGCGGGACCACAGCAGCGGAGACGGGACAGCACATACCCCAGAACCAGAGATCACCTAGCTGACAGCCGTTGGGACCGGAGCGGGCGAACCCGACGAGGTGGCGAGACCCAGTGGAAGGAGGAAACCCACCAGACGGTCATCATCGGTCATGCATCAACCACCGATGCCCAAAAATTCTACATGGAAGTAGGCATCGAAGGTGTGCCATGCAAAATGGAGGTGGACTCCGGGTCCTACCTCTCCATGGTCGCCTGGCAAGAGATCAAACATTTGGTGCCTACCATCCAAAAGAAGGGACTGGAGAACCAGAGACTAATTATTAAAGACTACCAGGGAAACCGCATCCCAGTAGTCAGAACCGGACAATTCAGAGTGACATTTAAGGGACGCACTGCAAAGCTTCCCCTGACGATCGTGGATCGAGACTGACCAAGCCTTTTGGGATTGCAATGGTTCGTAACGCTCGGCATCGAAATCACGGGCATCAACCACATCGCCGAGACCGATTGGGAGCAACAACTAGCACGGGACTTCCAGGAAGTGTTCGATGGCACCCTAGGCAAGTACCGAGGGCCCCCATCTCCTTCAGCCTAGACCCTAACATTCCCCCGAGACGCCTAAAACCAAGGCGGGTACCTTTCGCACTCCGGAAAAAAATTGACGAGCAAATTGACAAGCTCATCAAGCAAGGGGTCCTACAACCAATAGACTATGCCCAGTGGGAGACCCCAATAGTCACCCCAGTCAAGCCCGATGGGTCGGTGAGAATCTGCGGGGACTATAAGGCCACCCTAAATTGCGCCTTGCAACAAAGTGCCTACCCCATCACAGTAGTGCAGCATCTTCTATACTCACTGGGGGGAGGCAAGGTTTTTGCGAAACTCGACCTGGCCCAAGCATACCAACAGCTGCCGGTCGACGAAGAAACCACAGAGGCGCAAACCATAGTCACCCACTGGGGAGCTTTCCGATGTAACCGACTCCAGTTTGGAGTCAGCGTGGTGCCTGGAATTTTCCAGAGCCTAATGGAGAGACTCTTACAAGGCATCAAGGGGGTGGTGCCCTATTTCGACGATGTGTTGGTATCGGCAGCCAACCAGCCAGAACTAGAGGGTCGACTAAGGGAGGTGCTAACCAAATTCAAGGAAACCGGGCTAAAGGTGAAGAGGGAGAAGTGCCAACTTTACACAAGCGGGTTGAGTTCCTGGGGTACCTCCTAGACTGGCATGGCATCCACCCAACCGAAACCAAAATCAGAGCCATTAAGGAGGCCCCTGCACCCAGGACTAAAACGGAACTGCAGGCGTTTCTGGGACTGCTTAATTTTTGCAATGTTTTCCTGCCCCAAAAGGCGACCGCGGCGGAGCCTTTGCATAGGCTCTTGGGCAAGGCGGCTACCTGGACTTGGGGGTAACGCAAGGAAGCTGCCTTCAGGAAAACCAAGGACCTACTCACTTCGGATACCGTCCTCATCCAATACAACGAGACCCTACCACTAGCCGTCACATGCAACACATCACCTTTCGGCGTCGGTGCAGTCCTCAGCCACACTCTCCCTGACGAAAGAGAAGCACCCATCACCTTCTTTTCAAGGATCCTCACCAAACCAGAGAGAAACTACAGTCAGCTGGACAAAGAGGCCCTGGCTATCATCGCCGCAGTGAAGAGGTTCCACAAATACCTCTACGGCCGGACGTTTACCATTATCACCGACCACAAGCCGCTGCTGGGAATCCTCACAGGGAACAGGGCACCCCAAACATTCTATCTCCTAGAATGACAAGGTAGTCCGAATTCCTTGCCGCCTACAGCTACCGGCTCACACACCGACCCGGTAAAACTATCACACATGCAGATGCTTTGAGCCGCGCACCACTACCCGAGCTAGACACTGACCCAGCACCCACGACGACCACCCTCAGCATAGAGACTCTGCCCGATCTACCCATAACTGCGTCAGACATTGCCCGAGAAACAAATAAAGACAAACATCTGGCGTGGGTGCTACATTGGGTAGAGAAAGGGTGGCCGGAAAAGGACAACGATGAAACATTCAAAACATTCCGGAACCGGCAAACAGAACTCTCACTACAAAAAGGGTGTGTACTATGGGGGGATAGGGTGGTTATCCCGGAAAAACTGCAAGGGAAGGTATTGGAGTTGTTACACGAGGGGCACCCAGGCATAGTTAGAACGAAAGCCTTGGCCAGGAGTTACGCTTGGTGGCCAGGGATGGATAAACCAATCGAGGCCTGGATGGCAAGGTGTCAACGCTGCCAAGAAACCAGACCAAGCCCTCCCATGGCACCGATCCTAGAATGGGAAACTCCCAGGGAACCTTGGTCTAGGATCCACATAGACTTTGCCGGGCCCACAAAGGGACATACATTCCTAATAACCATAGATGCTTACTCCAACTGGTTGGAGGTAAGCAACATGAAATCCACCACCACAGAGGCCGTGACCAAGGAACTTTACAAACTCTTTGCAACACACGGCCTCCCAGATGTCATCGTGTCGGACAACGGGCCCCAATTCACCTTGCTGGAATTTGAAAAATTCCTTGCGGAACGGGGCATACGACACGCACTGACAGCCCTGGCGCATCCGGTGGCGAACGGAAGGGCAGAATGGATGGTTCAATTTTTGAAAAAAACCATCCAGAAAATCGAACACGGGGAGATCCAAGACAAAATAAATAAAATGCTTTTTGTACAACACATAACCCCGAACACGACAACGAACAAAAGCCTGGCAGAGCTACTAATGGGGAGGAAAATAAGATCCCCACTCAATAGGCTGCACCCCACATACAACCCGGAAAAACCCCCAAACTCCTCCAGCAAGCACTGATCCTTTGCACCAGGCGATGCCGTCTATGCAAAAAACCTAACCGGAGACCCACTATGGGTACCAGCAACCATAACCCAACTGACAGGTCCCTGCTTGTACCGGCTGCAAACAACCGACGGACGAGCATGGAAATGCCACATCGATCAATTAAGATCAAGAACAGCCACAAGAAACACAACCGACACGCAACCAGACATAACCAATCCCCTTAACACAAACCAAGAGGGGAGGGAATATCCTGGGAACCAAAATCCAGAAGAAAGGAACCAGCCATACTCACCAGCAAGCAGCCAGCTCGGAACCTCACCAGGAAGAAGCAGCCAGGCCAGTTCGACCAGCCCAGAAAGAACAGGCGGGTGCGGCGAAAACCGCAGCTCAACCAGCCCGGGTAGACCGGGAGGGAGCTGCGACAAGCAGCCCGGCAAGGCATACCAGGCGGTTCCATCGACGAGGCCGAGAGACACAGAGAACCCGACCAAACCGGCCGGGAGCCAACCAACAACTGACCTGCGCAGGTCCAGTAGGCAAGTATGGAGCCCCGCCTATGGGACTACATTATGTAGGACCAAACCAAGAGGAGAGGGGTGTTCTGTACACTCATTAGCATTCTTGAAACCCCACGCTTTGATTGGCCAAAGCGTGGGGCGACCTGATTGGTTTAGCGAGCCGCGCTGATTAGCCTGCTGAGAATCTCCTGCGATTAGTAGAAACAAATCGCGGGAGATTCAAAGCGGTGTCATTGGCTGCGGCCGCCGCAGCTTGAGAATAAAAAGGCGCTGTTTTTCCCTCGGAGCCAGATTGGTTCCGGGGACCCAATAAAGAGCTGAAACCTAGTCACCGCCTCCTGGTCTCCTTACCGACGGACGCGACAGAAACAAGCATAGGAGTGTGTATCTGGAACTGGTAAAATTAGGTCAATCTCCATGGAGCCCATGAGGACACATTAAACAGTAAAAATTGTCTTTAAAAAGAAAAGTGGAGTTCAAACTTGCTCATGACAGCCCTGGCCAGGTGTAAATGAGATGTGAAAGAAGGTCTCTATAGATCTTGATCTTTAAAAATAAGCCAGCATCGGCTGAGAGATCCAAACTAGAAAGATAAGGGACAGAACATCCAGGGCAGAGACAGGTAGTAAAAATCTAGTGCTTAACAATGAGTGTAACTTCAAGTAAAAGTGACAAAGTTCACTAAAGCAATAAGAAAGAAAGCCCAATTAGTGAAACCCCAAGTTAAATACTTAGGTTATACTATAAGTTAAGACCACAGAACTATAGGACATGAGAAAAAGGAAGCTGTGTGCTGAATTGCAGAACCAACCAACAGGAGTTTTTTTTAAGCAGCAGGCTATTGTAGAAATTTTGCCCTGCTAGCCAAATCACTCTATGAGTCCACAAAGGGAGGGAAATGGAACCTTTTGTTTGACCATGTGAACAAAAACAGGTGTTTGAGACTTAAAAAAAATTAGTATCTCAAGCTCCTGTTATGGGACTTCCCAACCTTGAGAAATCTTTCAATTTGTATGTGGACTCAAAGAATAATATGGCTCTTAGAGTCTTGACTCAAGAAAAAGGGAAGTGGCAACAACCCATTGCTAAAGAAAGAAAAAGTGGAGATTTAAAGGGACAAAACCTGCCCAGATCTGGAAATGTTGTGTGTGTGAAGGTGTCTGTGTGTAATCATTTCCAAACCTGGAGGGTGAGACCCTCTAACAACAGTAAAAAAAGAAAGAAAGAAAGAAATGGAGCACATTGGCTTGAGAGAAAAAGCTCTCAGAAAAGAATTGTAAGTAATGATTGATTTGCTTGGAGAAAGAATGAAAGAATGAAATGACATTTTTGTGTGAGAAATTGGTTATGCAAGCAGTTTGGATTACAGTATAAATGTGTGAGTATGTTAATGATGAAGAAAAAAAAAACATTGGTATAAATGTCTGTGTGTTGACCCCCATCCCAGATTAAAAGGAGAGTACTTTCATATAAAGAAATTGCATGTACGAGGAAATGAGAAAGATCTCATGAAAAAATGTGTGTGATTTACTAAAGCTAGATAGAAAGGGAGAAACAAAAAAATTAGATGATAGAAGAATAGGGATGTCAGGAGTCAATGCATGTGAAGTGCCACCAAGAACACTGGATAAAATTGCAAGTGGGATCAAGAAATTGCAAAATTAAATTTTTAATGGATACTGGGGCATCCTGGACATCTTGAAGCATAATCCTTCTGGGATGCCACATTAGCCAGAATTCAAATTTCAAAATCAAGAAATAAAAATCAACCCATGCCACATCAAATTTAAAATTATAGTATGTAGATAGAGAGATCAAATATCTTGGACACTTGATTAGTGAAGGGAGTAGAAAAATAACTCCTGCTAGAATTGAGGAACTAAGAGAGACTTGAGAAAGGTTTTGGGACTGTTAGGCAATTGTCGAAAAATTGAAAGCAGCACTTAAAACAGCTCCAGTTCTCTCACTACCTCATGGGGAAATACCTTTCCACTTATTTGTAACAGTCTGTGATGGAATAACAAAAAGGGTTTTTAGTTCAAAAATGGGGAAGTCTCTTAAAACCAGTAGCCTTTCTATCCAAATTAATGAGGGTGGCCAGTATGTATTCAAGCTATTGCCACCACAGCTCTCTTAAAGAAGAAACCCCACATTTGGGGAGGGGGCTTTGGTTTGCCTAGAACTGAGCTAACAGACAAAATTGTGAGAAAATATATTTTGAATTGTCCCAGTCTCTCTTTTAAGACAGAAAGGGGTCCTTGCACAAACATCACCTTGGACTTTGTTCTACATAAATTTAAGGCAGGATAGTGGGTTTTGATAAAATCCTGGAAGGAATAAACTGTACATTCCTTTTCTATTTAGGACTGAGCGGCTGCCTATGTTATTTCCCCAACATAAAATAACAACCATAGAACAAATCCCACTGCCAAATTTACCTGATGTGCTGGTCTTATAATTGTCTTGAGACTGGTGTAAATACTGAATGTTTGGATGGTGGGAGTTGGGAAATTACATTGAGTGAGGACTTTCAATAGAAAGGAAGGAGAGAAACTTTGTATCACTGTTATAGGACCAAAGTGGCCTAAGAACACGTGAACTATTTAGGAACCTTGAAAAAGCAACACGACCACCACTAAAACCAAAAGTGTGATTGCAATTAGCCTCTAATAAATGGGAAAAGCTAACTCCAGCATCAATAGCCAGAGTTGGGAGATGAATATTAATTTGTAAAGCAAAAGATAAGAATTTAGGAAAAATGCTGAGCTTAAAATATAACTAGTAAAAATATAAGCTCTCTATGCAACTTATTACAGGAAAAAGCATTTTTAGATAGATAGATAGATAGATAGATAGATAGATAGATAGATAGATAGATAGATAGATATGTATAAAACTTACTGCAAGTCAGCTAGGTGTCGAAAGAATCTTAAGACCGTGCAACAGGAAGAAGAGAGGACAAAATTGTCTAAAATGTCTTCAAGAAGACATTTGTGTGTTTTGCGTATGTGTGTGTAGAATCAAATATGGGAGATTAATGGAATCCAACAAATTAGGATTGTGGGTGGCTGTTTTGCCCAATGGGACTGGACTGAGTGAAGTTCTAATAAAAATGTGACTAGTAGTCAAGTGTGATATTGTAAGAATCATGAAGCAAATAATAGCAACTGGACTACCCCAGAAGTTATGTATAGGGAATGTGAAAAATATGCCTATACTAGCCTCCCCACTTGGATATTCATAAGGCCAATCTTTCATTAAAGCAACATAGGGGAATCCATATCGAAGGAATGAACTCAGGCTTGGAAAGCAAAGAGCCCTTGAATCCCTAGATACCAGTGATGCCCCGGATGCTTAAAACTCTAAAAGGCCCTACACGTAGATGGAGGATGGCACTCTGGGAGGTAATGGACATACAATTAAATTTGACTACAAACTGTGGTAGAAACCCTCTTAAAAGAGTCTTAGGACCTTAGCCAAAGTAAAGTGTGGAAAATAACATTGTGCAAAACCAGCTAGCCCTAATAAGAAAAATTTTGGAGCGTAGCAAATTGGGATGGTGAAGGGTTCAACAAAGTCTGCTGTATTAGGATTCTGGGTTCTAATGTTTCTCCCCTGTTTAATTCCCTTTATAAGAGATGTAGTACTATCAAAGTTTAAAAGAATCAAAAGGAATAAAAGGAATAAGGTTATCTCCTTTTGAAATGATGTTTGGAAGACCCCCTGTCATAAGTACTAGTCTGAGAAATAATATAGGGGATTTAAGTCAATTAGGGGATTCATGAGTGAGTCTAATGAATGATACGCTTGAAGAAGTGTCCCCTATAACTGCCCTACTGGCAATGGGCAGGCAACATACGGGGCAGAAGAGGCCTTACTGGTGTCACTCCGGAAGCTGACCCTCTATGTATGGCTGAAAATAAGAACAAGTAAAACATATGTTAATGTGTTAGGGATAGAGTGTGTGGTGGAAAGATATATTCTTTTGAATTCTTTTAAAGGATTTTATGTATCAAAAAGGGGGTTGGACTAGATGACCTAGAGGGGTCCCAAATTTTAAAAGCTGATATGTTTAAAGTGCTTATCTGAGTTGAAGAAACCACAAAATGTTTCTTTCTCAGTTGCCTAGCTAAGAGTTTTCAGTGTAGTCAAACTTCCCTGTCTCGATAGAATACCTAACATTATATGTACAAGGGCTAACCTAAGTCATCATAAAAGCGAGACTTAATTGTTAAATAAAGTCTCAAAAGGGGGAATAAGACAGGATAAAAATATATTAATTTTAGAGAA
This sequence comes from Hydrophis major, assembly GCA_033807585.1. Lineage (NCBI taxonomy): Eukaryota > Metazoa > Chordata > Lepidosauria > Squamata > Elapidae > Hydrophis > Hydrophis major. The sequence continues at coordinate 68,734,290 of CM066343.1, read as the reverse complement.
ATAATGATACAAGTTTTATAGATAATGAAATATGTGGTATTAGCAAGAGAAAGAACAAGGAAGTGTGAAAAACCAAACCACAAGGAGTATCTATCAGTCACAAAGTCATATTTGCCAAGATACCTTGTCTTGTTTGTAACCAAACCATAAGCTAGGGAGTTTAGATGGGTGGTGTCAACCAGCTATCCTAGCCTAGCAACAGGAGAAGGGGAAAGTTGCATTTCAAGTCACCAATGAGTGACTGACAAGTTATATTTCTGTGTTTTGCCCCTTCTGAAGAAGTATATAGGCTGAAGAAGTATATGTGCTGTTCTATAAGAAATTTGTTCAGAAGTATCTCTGGCTAAAATATTCTGAACCTGTTTGCGCAAATAAAATCAATTTATTTTTGGATTCCAAGGTCTGAGTCTCGTAATTTCCTGCAACAAGAGAAGAGCATTACAAGACAGAAGCTTTTTAATATATACTTGCTTGAGTGTTCAGATGTTTTCTGAAATGCTTGTTTTCAACAATGACCCTCCCAATTCAGAACAGTATTCCAAGAGATAAATGTGCTTTTAAATGAATGATTATTGTGTTCTAAATACTTCCTATAAATGTGATCCTAATGTAACATTTTTCATAATATGTTGAGTCCCAAGGATGTCACCATGATTATAATATTTCACATATGGCTCCTTGAGCCATACCTATTTCATTATGTTTCACTTATGAAAGTTCACACCAAGCATGCGTTTAATAACTCCTAAAATTACTCAATAGAACTGTCCACGAGCCGATCGTGCTGTATGACAAAATAGGTTTGGAAAAGTCCCTGACTCTTGCGCAGTACAATAGTCACGTCCGCATATAACACAAAAAACAATTACCTTATAAGGTACAATGCTTGCATTTCCTCATTTCTGCAATATGCTCAATAAAAGGCGTCGCTGCATAGCTGATGGGGTCGGAGTCAGAGAGATCACCTCCACCCGTGCAGCGTGTACCTCGCCACCTTGCATTCACTCTGCATGTGACGTGTCATGTTTTGCCTCTTCACCCTTGCGAGGGTCCCTCTGAAGACAACCCCTAGGCGACTACTCCCGGGCAGCGCACTCCGGACCCAACTCGAGAGTCCTCCAACCGGAGCGCGACAACTGGGGGCTCGTCCGGGATCCACGGAGCCGGCCGTGTCTACGGCAGCTTTCTTTTCACTCTCGTTACTATGCACCTGGCAAAGGCACTGCAATCGTAAGTAATGGGCACCCCACATTCCAAGACTTCCTCAGCGCATAGGGAGGAGCTTAATATTTAGTGAATAATTAGAATAATTTAGCTTAATAATTAGTGAAAAGGGCTAATACGATTCAGAAAGATCGAGGTTTAACTGTACACGGTGTGACTAGAAAAGAGGTAATCCTCTTTCTTCTTTACCTCAAAGAACATTGTCCAGCCTACCCGGAAGGTGGGTCACTTAAATTATCCACATGGACAAAAATAGGGAAATACCTTTACAAAGAACCTAGGGCTCCTATTACCATTCTCCAAACCTGGCAGAGCCTTATGACTGCACTTACTCTTCTTCTCCCTAATGACCCTGAAACTCCTGTTTCTAACCCTGAGGCTAAAAAACCAGATCCTACTGTGGCTCATGTTTCCTCTCCGCCGGATTATGCTACTGCATGTCACCCCGAAGAACATCAGCCCTCCACTCTGACCTGTCCTCCTCCCCCCTCTTCTTCCTCCTCGTCACCTCTTCCTCTTTCCACCCTAACTGAGACCTTTTCCTCCCCTTCTTATGTTTATGAATCTGTTCTTGATGACCTTGCTCTTGAAGCATATCCTATCACACACATTCCAGGAATGGGTGTCCAGCCTCACTCCAATATCCCTATGAAAATTCTGAAGGAGTTAAAACAAGCTGTAAAAATTTATGGCCTCCAATCACCATACACCAAGGGTCTACTCAATTCTTTGACTTCTAACGATACTTATATGCTAATCTATGATTGGAAAATGCTTTTCAATATGCTTTTAACACCAGCACAATATGTAATTTGGCAATCTGAATGTCAAAAACAAATTGATAAAATTATTCATGCAGGGAATCTGCCCCCTAATGTCACGCGTGATGACATGATGGGCACCGGTCCTAGATCCACAATTATTCAACAGCAAAATACACCGCACCGTGCCTTTCCTTTAATTCAAGAGGCTGCCATGCAAGCCCTAAATCAAGTGGATGATGAATCCACCGGCGCGGGTCAAAATTTCCTAAATATTAGTCAGGGCCCCACCGAGTCTTATTCTGCTTTCATCAGCCGCTTACAGTTAGCCCTTGAACGACAACTCTCCAATGCAGCAGCTCGCAATGAAATCATGCTTAAATTGGCATATCAAAATGCTAATGAAGATTGTAAATCTATTCTTAAGCCCATTACTAACAAACCAGGTGTCACCTTGGCTGAAATGCTTGAAACCTGTCGAGTGGTAGGCACTACCACTCATAAAATGTCTGCCCTTGCTGCTGCCATTATTACTGCACAACCCTCCACCACCTCCTCCACACCAGAAGCGTATGTTGTGACACGCAATGGTAACTGTTTCAATTGCAGGAAACCTGGTCACTTTAAAAATCAATGCCGTGCTCCAGGTGGGGGAGCAGCCCCTCGTACTCAAGGTCAAAACAAAGGTGCCCCTCCTCAAGCTAAACCAAAAACTGTTTGCCCTCGCTGTCGTAAGGGTTTTCATTGGGCTTCTCAGTGTCGTTCAGCCCCTCCTCCATATCAGCCGGCGGAAAACTAGAGACGGGGCCCGCAGCTAGCCCCGCTCCAAAGGCTGCTCTCAGTACATCTCATTCTTATGCTTTTCCTGCTGCCCTCACGGAAGATTTTGTTTATGATGATCCTGGTTCTTCCTTTACTCTTCCTCTGGCTATCACTATTCCCTCTGCCTTCCCCCTCGGCACTCCTGCCCTCCTGATCCCCAACTCTACGCTCATCATGGAAGGGGTAGTAGCTGCACCCTTTCTTTTCTCTGACACAACCTCTCTCCACGTTCTGGGCCTCGCAGCTACTGGAGATCGAATTTTTTCTTTAAAAAAGGGAACGGTGGTTGCTACCTTCATCTTTCTTCCTTCTTCTGAATCTCCCTCTTTTTATGCTCTTCAACAGCCCATCTCAACGGCCAAGCCCACTCTCGAAGTTCTCCTAGACGGAGTTTCTTTTCAAGGGCTCGTTGATACCGGAGCTGACGTGTCAGTAATTAGGACACAGGAGTGGCCTTCCTCCTGGCCCTCTCAGCCGGCGTCTTCCGTACAAGGTGTGGGAGGAGCTCAGTCTGCTAAGGTCAGCTCACGCAATCTTTTTGCCACTTCCTCTTGTTCTACTGTTACAGCTATTATCCGCCCTTATATTCTTCCTCTACACTGCAACCTTTGGGGGCGTGACTTGCTTTCCCAATTTCAACTGACTCTTACAATTCCCTAAAAACGCATGCCTATCATCCCTCTATCTCTTACTTTGAAAACTACTACCCCGGTATGGGTCGATCAATGGCCTATGACCTCAGAAAAGCGCCAAGCTCTTCAACATCTAGTACAGGAACAATTGCTCGCAGGGCATTTGGAACCTAGTAACAGCCCTTATAACACCCCTGTCTTTGTCATCAAAAAGAAGAGTGGCAAATGGCGCCTCCTTCAGGATCTTAGAGCCGTGAATAATGTCATCCTTCCTATGGGGGCGCTCCAATGTGGACTACCCAATCCTAATCTCATTCCGTCATCTTTTTCCCTTATGGTAATTGATTTAAAAGATTGTTTCTTTTGTATACCATTGGCAGCAAAGGATCGATGTTTGTTTGCTTTTACAATCCCTGAATACAACAACAGTCGCCCTACTACTAGGTACCAATGGAAAGTGCTGCCGCAGGGCATGCTCAATTCTCCCACAATGTGTCAGTATTTTGTAGACAAAGCTCTTCAGCCTTATCGCCTTAAATTTCCATCTCATTTAGTATATCATTATATGGATGATATACTTGTAGCAGCACCTCTATCGTCTGCTCAACTAAAAGAGAGCTTCCCTTTTTTACAACAATGTCTTCTGATAGCAGGGTTGCATATTGCTCCCAGTAAGGTACAGCTTCACTATCCTTTTAACTATCTAGGACACAAGGTTCTTTCCTCCGCTGCTGCACCTGTCATGCCACATATGACAATTCCCAATCCTACCACATTAGTACAGCTACAACAAATACTTGGAACTATTAATTGGGCTAGGCCTTACTTAGGCCTTCACACTAGTATACTCACTCCACTCTTTCAAGCGTTAGTAGGCCACAAACACCCTTCAGATCTCATTACCCTCACTGATGATCAACTTTCAGCTCTAGATAAAGTCAATTCATTTTCACAACACCAATGGGTGGATAGAGCAACTATTAATGAACCTTTACACTTAGCACTTTTTCACACTCCGCTTCTCATGACGGCTGCATTACTACAAGTAACTGCTAACAAAACACTTCTTATTTTAGAATGGTTACATTTGCAAAACTCTCCTCGTGCTGTCATTTTTACTCAAACTGCACAGATGGCTGAACTTATTTTCAAAGGCCGCAGCAGGGCCCGTCATCTTATGGGAATAGATATAGTTACTTTGTATGTCCAATGCAAATCTCAACAATGGGAACAAATGTTCCAGCAGTCTGATCAATTACAAGCTGCTTTAGAATCATGGGTGGGCCAAGTTTCGTGCCATCTGCCACCCGATCGGCGAATTCAGCTCTTAAAAATCATTCCTATGTTCTTTTCCTCCCCCATTGTTTTTCAACCTATACCATACTCTCTCACTGTGTTCACCGATGGCTCTGCTGTACAAGGCGCCTGCACATGGAAGGAAGGAACTGAATGGAAAAAACTCCTTACTACGCAAGTCACCACTGCTCAACAGGCAGAACTGGCTGCTTTTATTTTAGCTTTGCAAAAATTTCAACAACAACCTGTTAACATTATAACGGATAGCCAATACGTTTGTTATGTTGCTACTCATGCATATGATGCCTATTTTTCTCCCAATGCTTCCCCTTCCTTGTTAACCTTTTTCCTCCAGCTACAGGAATTGCTGCAGAAACGCACGCATTCGCTATTTGTGGCACATATCCGAAGTCATCAACACTTGCCTGGTTTTCTATCTGAAGGCAATCATATGGCAGATGAGGCCTGTAAAATCTTGCCCATTGTCATAAAGGCCCCTGCTCGCCCTGTCCTAACAGCAGGAGAAAGTCATGACTATTTCCATCAAAATGCAAAATCTTTGGCAAAACAATTTGGCATCTCAAAAGCCGAGGCACAGGCTATCATACAGCAATGCCCCACCTGTAGCCTTCAGGCTAAAGGTTTACCCGAAGGAGTAAACCCGCGTGGTACTGAAGCATGTGACACATGGCAGATGGATGTCACTCAGTACTCCCTCTTCGCCCCATGGAAATATTTGCATGTTTCCGTGGATACATTTTCAGGTTTCATTATGGCAACTGCGCAAAGAGGGGAAACCGCAGGTCATGTAAAGAATCATTGCATTCGGACATTTGTTACACTGGGATGCCCAAAAATCTTGAAAACAGACAATGGTCCAGCTTATACCAGTACTTCTTTTGCTGAATTCTGCCATAACTGGTCTATTGTTCATAAATTTGGGATACCTTACAATAGTCAGGGCCAAGCCCTGGTGGAACGTGCCAACTTCACCCTTAAAACAGCTCTTGACAGATTTAATAAAGGTGTAAAAGGCCATGGCCCGCCTCGCCTCCCAGTGTTTCAAAATATTCTAAATACTTGCTTGTACACACTTAATTTTCTAAACTTAACTCGCTCACTGCCCTCTACGGCGGCTTCCAGACATTTTGCTAAAACTTCACTTCCTTCTCCCCTCCCTCTTGTCTATTACAGACAGCTGCCTGACCCAAAGTGGAAGGGTCCTGTCTCACTTATAACCTGGGGTAAAGGGTACGCTGCGGTACAACTGTCAGATAAAGTTCTGTGGGTACCAGCCCGCTGTGTGAGACCCTATCATGGGGCCCCTCCTGATCCTCTTCCTACCGATAATATACTTCCCTCTCTATGCATGCTCTACCTTTAGAGCATCTCCAACTGTTATTTTTGCTCCTCTTAATACTATTGCTTCCTTTTCCTTCAGTGATTCCTCCCTTCCTAGTTGTCTTTATGCTATCTTTAAAAATAAACAACCTATTTTCCCTTCAAGTCTCTACAGCATTTCCTATATCTTTTTTCAAATAAATGTACAACCCTCCACAATTGGCTACTACCACTTGCAAGGCTTTATTCCTTTCGTGCATTACTTTTTTCTTTTTTCCACCCCCTCTGTGGCTTCTCTCTCTCTCTCTCCTGTTTTTCTACAGTGGATCCAGTTACCAGGAGCTCATCAAACCACCACCAAGGGAATTTATCATTTCCATTGCTGTCATCCTCCTTGCTCCAGTCCGATTGCCTATATATGGAAATATGCCACCCTGCCTCATCGGGTTGTTCCAGTTTATTCCTGGTCCTCTGCCACTCAACGATTCCGCTCCCTTCCTCGGCCGAGATTCCCTCGTTCCTTCATACCACCTCAAATCAACACTCCAGATCTTGTTCTCCACCCCACGGCCAATCACCCGCTTTACATTCGTTGTTGGACAAACACCACTTGTACTACTTGGAAATGGACTCATCATGATCAAGTCCTGTTACACACTGCCATGGTCACCATCAATTCTTCTGTGAACTCATCTCAGGTCTACATCCCTCTTCCAAGTAAAAAACATGCTGGACTTTATGCGTGTCATTGCCAAACTTTAAGGGGAATATGGGGATCATTGGGCATCATGGTAGAGGGGGCTCAACTCCTTCCACCTGGCTCAGTTGATTCCCCGTCCCCTCCACTTGATAAAAAATTCTTGGACTTTACACCAACACCTCCAGCTTCTGCCCTAATTGACTCTGCCTTCTCTGAAGGAACTCCAAAAAATTGCTTTAACCTTCTTGACCGCTTGAATGCTTACATCCGCGTTCCGATATGCCGTCTCTATATTCCAGAAGGAAACAGGACTGTTTTAGCTTGCAAACAGCGGCACCCTATCAGGCATCCCGCCTATTGGATGTGGCAAATTGGAGATAAGGCCATTCGTCCGTCTCAGAATCATCTCGTTCTCTCTTCTACCAGTGAAACATTCCTAGTTTTGCTCAATGTTACTGCCAAAGACTATGCATCCTATGACTGTCATTTACGCCTCCCGAAGTTACCTTATGAAACCTTTCTTACGGTGCACCTGCTCCCGCCAACTCGTCCTTTTCTTCAACGACACCGACGTACCCTCCAACCTGTGAATCGCCATCGACCGTATAAAATTTGCTGGACAGTGACAGACGCCTGGGGTCAAACTCTCAACAAAACTTGCAATACATCTCGCATTTCAGAGTACTTTCCTTCTTTGCAATTTGACTTTGCTGAAATGCTACATGGGCAAACTGCTTACAAAGTAGGTTTCTTGCAATCCAATCCAAGACCCCCTCAACCGTATCCCTCTTATGTGTACCAGTGTTATTTGTATTTTTGTCCTGGTCACTCTCTTACACCTGATCGTTCTTATCAATGCGGGGGGGTTGCTGATACATTCTGTAAGGCATGGTCCTGCGTCTCTACCGGTTACATTTACTGGTCACCACCATCCACGGGGGACCTTGTTTCCATCAAACGCACCAACCCTCACCGGAAGTGCGATTTCAGCTCAGGGATATCCCGTCACACTCGTTGTAATCCTGTCACCATCACCTTTACAGCTGCTGGAAAATCTTCTCATATTTGGGACAAAGGTGCCTCGTGGGGTGGCAGAATTTATGATTCAGGGGGATATGATTATGGCAACGTTTTTTACCTCCAGCAACACGTCACTTTACCACAGTCTCCCCCTATAGGTCCTAACCCTGATATTGCTTCAGCCTTCTTACAGCCTATCACGTCTAACCCTAATCCTCTTTTGGCCCTTGTTCAATTATCTTATGATGTGCTTAATGCTACAACAAATTTCACCACTGAACCTTGTTGGATGTGCTTGTCAGCGGAACCTCCCTTTTATGAAGCCGTGGGATCTTCTGAACCTTTCCTTAACGCCACCAATGACTCTACCTGCTGATGGTCCAATACCACTATCACCATCACATCAATCACAGGCCAAGGGTGCTGCCTAGGTCATATTCCACAGAATTATACGCAGTATTGTCTTAATGCATCTAACCACCATCGCTGTCAAATTTGGCTTTCCCAAGAGCGATTGCATTTTGACTCAACAGTTGGCTCCTCTGGTTTTTCTCAAGTATATACTCTTGTCCCTAAGGCCAACATCACTGCCCGCTTAAAGGGGTATTATTTCATACCAGCAAATAACTCCTTATGGGCCTGCTCCACAGGTGCAACTGCCTGTGTTCACGGTGATGAACTCTTGGCCTCAAAAGGATTTTGCATCCAAGTACACTTATTTCCAAAAATTGATTTGTATTCCAGTAAAGATTTCACCTCCATCATGGAACCTGAACAATATCACATTCGAGCAAAGAGAGAAGTAGTAACAGCCCTCACACTCTCTGTACTTTTGGGACTAGGAGCTGTTGGTGCATCCACAGGCATTGCATCCTTGGTGCATGGAGCTCAACAAATTACTAAACTTAGTGCTGAGATAGATGCAGATCTTCAACGTATTGAAATCTCCATCTCAGCCTTACAAACATCCTTGACTTCCTTGGCTGAAGTGGCGCTGCAAAATCGACGAGGTCTTGATCTTCTTCTTTTAAAGCAAGGAGGATTGTGTGCTGCACTAAAAGAAGAATGTTGTTTTTATGCAGATAATTCTGGCATTGTTATAGATTCTATGTCTCAATTAAGGGATCGTTTAAAAAATAGAGAAAAAGAAAGGCAGAATCAAATGTCCTGGTTTCAGGCTATGTTTAATTGGTCCCCTTGGCTAACTACCTTAATATCAGCTATCATAGGTCCACTCATTCTCTTACTGCTTGCTTGTATGATAGGGCCTTATATAACAAGGAAACTCATACAATTCCTCAGACAACGCTTAAATGACATAGGAGAAGAAGTAAATCATACAAAAATTACTGTAAACACTCTGTTTCAAAAACATGCATACCATTTGCTCACCATAGAAGGTGACGATGATTGGAAACCTCCATTTTCCTTATCCAATGACTCAGATGCCGAGGATGAGGTCTTTGAGAGAACAGCTCCACGAGAGATGCCGGAGGGCATATCTCTTGGGCAAAAATCTCTTGATGATCTCTCGGACGACATCAAAAGTCAACATTAAAAAACAAAAAAAGGTGACATATGGCTCCTTGAGCCATACCTATTTCATTATGTTTCACTTATGAAAGTTCACACCAAGCATGCGTTTAATAACTCCTAAAATTACTCAATAGAACTGTCCACGAGCCGATCGTGCTGTATGACAAAATAGGTTTGGAAAAGTCCCTGACTCTTGCGCAGTACAATAGTCACGTCCGCATATAACACAAAAAACAATTACCTTATAAGGTACAATGCTTGCATTTCCTCATTTCTGCAATATGCTCAATAAAAGGCGTCGCTGCATAGCTGACGGGGTCGGAGTCAGAGAGATCACCTCCACCCGTGCAGCGTGTACCTCGCCACCTTGCATTCACTCTGCATGTGACGTGTCATGTTTTGCCTCTTCACCCTTGCGAGGGTCCCTCTGAAGACAACCCCTAGGCGACTACTCCCGGGCAGCGCACTCCGGACCCAACTTGAGAGTCCTCCAACCGGAGCGCGACATTCACATATCCATTTTATTATTGCTTTTATAAACTGCCTTAAGGTGATTATTATTTCAAGAATGTTGTGGGTTTCAAAAGTATTTTCACAGTCTGCATCTCCTCCAGAATATGTCTAATTAAGTAAATGCATCTATAAATGTTAAAATTGAACAGCCTATCAATATAAGGTACTCCCAAATTCTTTAATTGTTTTGCCTGCATGGATTTATGTATAAAAAAATTAAAAATAAGTAAATATGCATGTCAGTAATCTATTCCAATATATCTGGATGTAAGAGTAAGGTATGCCATGAACAAATATCAAGGTTAGAAAGATTAGCAGATTAACTGTTGGAAGGTACCTTGTAGGTTATCTAGTCAACCCCCTGCCCAAGCAGGAGACCCTATACTATGTACTTGCATAAAAGTCTCAACAGCATAAAGTTCTAAAGGTTAGCACAAAAAAACCTCACAGTTCTGGTGACTAAACATGAAGAAAAATTCTCTTCTTTTTCTATTTTTTTCTATATGCAGACAAATATACACATATATCCAAGAAATTAAGCTCCACCAAATATATTAGCTACTGTATTGCCTCTCAGTAGCAAAAACTGAACTTGTTAGTTCCATTCTCTCATTAAATTGAAATTGTCATCTGTTTTAAAAGTATTTAGGGATAGTAGCTTGTGGGAAGAACAGAAAGGTTCTATAGGCCATAATGGGTCACATTAAAGATTTGCATATTTTATGGATGAAGGAAATTACTAGATTAAACCAAAAGTCTAATTCATCTAAAATACTGTTTTAAAATATTAGAATAGTACAGCTGGAGCAAAAAATCTAGAATTATGTATTCCAGTAACCTAAACACACAATGACCAGATGAGCAAGGAATAAATTCAACAATTCTTTCCAGAAACCTCTGTTTGTGTGTGTGTGTGTGTGTGTGTGTGTTACATCTGTAAACACATGTATATATATGAGGTTTGTCCTTCGAGCTTGCTGCTTGGCTCCCTGATGTTTAATTACCAAACTAGGTAACATCTTTAAATGGTCTGAGCAGGGATGGGATTCTACTGGTTCTGTCACCTCTGTAGAACTGGTAGTTCTGAAGAGCAGCAGATAGAGAACATACATAGAACCGGTTCTATGCAGGGGTGGGATACAACAGGGTTAACTACCAGTTCGTGCTTTACGAGCTTCCCTGTCCCCTGTGAGCTGCGTGCCTGTTCATCGTCATTAGCCGCTGCATGCTGAGAAGCAGCCTTTGAAACAGCCCTCTTTTCTTGTTTTTTTAACTGCAGCTGTGCCTCGTTTGGCAGCTGAAGTTGAAAAATCAGGAAATAAAGATCAGGTAAGAGCCCGGGTGGGCAGGTGGGCAAAAACATCAGCAGACATAGAACTGGTTCTATGTCTGCTGCTCTTGAGAGCTACCGGTTCTACAGAGGTGGACAGAACTGGTAGAAACCCACCCCTGGTTCTATGTCTGCTGCTGTTTTGGCCTACCTGCCCACCCAGGCTCTTACCTGACCTTTATTTCCTGCTTTTTCAACCGCAGCTGCTTTGTGTGTCATAGCTGCGGTTGAAAAAGCAGGGGGAAAAGGGTTTTTCCAACCACTGCACACTTGCACACAGCGCTGCTCAGCTGTCCGGGCAGCCCAGCAGGTCGTAAATTGCACTCACTTGACTCGCGTATGCACACATGACAAAGCAACAGAACCGGTAGTTACACTGGTCGGATCCCATCCCTTGGTCTGAGGCTTTTTCATATATATTCCACATTTGCCAATTTTTAAAAAGGCAAAATAAATATCAACCAAGGCAAAAAGATGACGTCCCTGAGCATGTTTGTATCTACAGATGACTGAGTATTATAGTTTTATCTTTCAGCCACTATGCAAAAACTTGCAGACTTCCTGGGATATTTCTTGCAAAAATTGCTGCTTTAAAAATCAGGATATATAATTCTTTCAAAGTTCAGGTACTTTTAAGACATTGTCATGTTATCTCCAGCATTTTTAGGCTGTGACATGATTCAATATTCCATACAACATAGTAAGAACTTGAGTGACCAAGTTATTGGTGACTGCACCATTAGTGAAATAAAAGTAAAACAAATTGTGTTTCCTTAATATAATTGAATTCCATCTGCCCAGAGTTTGAGTCCTGTATCTGATGAAAAGGATAATTAATCATTTTTAAATTACTAGATTAGAATACAATCAAGAAATCATGACTATATTGTCATGACTATTCACTCGGTGACAATTCAAAACTATGGTGCTAAATGAAGGGGTATGCAATCTGTGTTATGGCAGCTGCAGCACCCCCACAATGACATGAAAATTGAAGCAATTGGCAATCTGCCCGCCCTCATGACCATTGCAGGGATGCTGAAACAATTCTGATCTGCCTGTCTTACTCCCCATCTCAGCCACCACCTTGGTCTACCAGTGTGTACAAAACTGATTTTGGTGCAAAGGCTTTGAATCTCCTTCTCACCCTGCCAGGTCCCAGAGTCCATGGGCGTGCTTTCTGCCCTGCTAGGTTTCACAGGCCTTGAGATTGCTTCCTGCCCTGTTTACGTTATCATTTTTCCATAGTTGTCAAACAGGCATCATCCAATCAGTGCAATCTACAGGGTTCCTGCAGACGCCACTTGATGCCATTCTGTAAATAATCACCATACTCACAATCTCTTGGAACAATCCTTTAATTTTCGTAATCTAGGTTTAATTAATTGCCTAGAAACTGAATAATACAAAAAAAAATTGAAGACATTATATAATTTCAATAGTCTTAACATCTATCTATGTCACTATCACCTTTAAACAGAAAGGAGACCAAAAAAGAGAAATAGATTTTTGACTTCTTAATTTCTAGGCTTGGTTTAAACATTTTGTATCTTTTCTTGTGTTTTCTTGTGTTTTCTTGTGTTTTCCTTGTGTTTTGTTTTATTTGTTTTGATTTTGGTTTTTAGGTAGTTTAATGAAAGTAAAATGTTCACAACATTGATATCACCTAGTATAACAAAAAACAAAGACTATGTTATATTGATAATCCTCACTTGAAGATAGTAATTGGGACTGGCAACTGCATTGCTAAGGGACACAGTCATAAAGTGCAATGTCATGTGACTGCACTGACTTACAATGATAATTGTAACAGTTTGAGTTGTCTTTGTTAGGCAAATCCTACAAAGTAACAATATTCCGCTATCACCTGATTACCATTTGTAACCTCAGGTCCTCTTCCCTACTGATTTTGCTTGTCAGAAGCAGGGCAGTGAATAGCAACCATGTGACCTCTAGATATTCTTAACTATTGTAATTGCAAGCCATTTGCCAAGTAGTCAAATCATGATTACATGACAAATCATGATTACATGGGAGTCCCATCATTCAGTCCCATCATAACTTTGAATTGTAGAGTGGTCATTGAACAAAGACTAACAAAGAGTGGTCATTGTTTTTTAAATGCTTTGTACTGCATAGAATATCAATACTGTATCTACAGAATACTGTACTTAAGAAAAAATGAAGAATTTTGAATAGCTCTCAAAGATGAGCCATCTTATCTTCATAAAAGATCTAAGTCTTATTATATATTCCTTGACTTTCTTATAGAGGTCACGTGCACATTCAAAGAAGTGGGAAGAGAACTAAATACAAAGAAGCCCATCCTGAACAATTGAGAACATTCTGGATGTCTCTCAAAACTTGGTTATGTCATTTGGAAATGTATGGAATGAAGAACTGAGACAGTTCCATTGTGTTGACTCTGTTTATCCTCTCTTAGTCTTCCATTACAATTTAAAAATTTTCTGAATTGTAATTAATATATATATGTATGTATGTATGCATGCATGTATGTATATGTATATGTATATGTATATGTATATGTATATGTATATGTATATGTATATGTATATGTATATGTACACACATATATATTACTGTATTGCACACTACCCAAAGTTACAGTTTTGTAAGATGGATGGCCTTATAATTTGGATGGATGGATGGCAGAAATACATTTAAACTCCATCTAAATGATCACTGATGACATTCATTTCTGTGGATAAAAAACAAAATCCTGATTGGCTTTAATGGCCCAATTTTTATAAGCTTCAATAGCCTTACACAAATTGTTATGTCCTGAATTGGAATACTCGAAATCCCCGAGCCTTGATTGGCTAAGGCACGGGGATTTCTGATTGGCCAGGCGAGCCGCGCTGATTGGCCCGATTGAAGTCTCCCGCGATTGGTTCAAACCAAGAGCGGGAGACTTGAATCGCTGCCATTGGCCGCGGCCGCCGCTGCGAAAGGTATAAAAGCCGTGGGCTTTTTGCCTTTCGCCGGTTCGGTTCTCCCTTGTAAATAAAGAGCTTTGAATGAAAGTCACCGACTCTGAGCATCTTTTTGCGGACACGACACTGGCGACGAGGGTGGGATCTCGCCCCTGAACCGAACCCCGTGTCCATCCAAGTACCAGCTCCAGCGCAGAGATGGCGAAAATAGCACCGCCCGCCCCCTTCAACCCCGCCGCCGAGGACTGGGAATCGTACTCGGATCGGTTCCGTATGTACCTGGAATGCGCCGGAATGAAGGACGCCCCGGGCCCGCTAAAACGCGCCGTCTTCCTTACTCACTGCGGACCAGAGGTCTTCCAGATGGCCAAAGCATTGGCCAAGCCGGCAGACGCAACCGCCATGGACTGGGACGTCCTCGAACCTATACTGCGGCGCCATTACGCCCCCGAAGTCCCCATCCTGATACGGCGCAACGAGTTCTACCGCCGAAACCAGAAACCAGACGAAAAATTGAGCGACTTCGTCGCAGAGCTACGGCGCCTAGGAGGACTCTGCGAGTTTGAAGGTCTGAACAGTCTCATAAGAGACCGCTTCGTACTCGGCTTTATGGGATCCTACACTCCAAAGCCGACTTATGGCCAAGGGCGACATCAGCCTAGCCGATGCCCTTACCGCAGCCGCAGCCGCAGAAGCAACCCGCACGTCAGCGGACAGCATGCGAAGATCTGACGCGAAGGGCGGAAACAACAACCCGGCAAGGTCGGCCGACACAAGAAACGAAGCAACCGCACACTACGGTGAATACCAGTCAACCTCCAGCACGTCGGAAGACGAGGAGGACATACATCGCGTGCAGACGGGACGCGGCGACCAACGAAGTCGAAAAGGTCGTAGGTCGAGGACCAACTGCGCCGGGTGCGGCGGCGACCACCCCAGGTCAGAATGCCGATTCTTTGACTCTATCTGTAGGCATTGTGAACGACGGGGCCACATCGCTCGAGTTTGCCACCAAAAGAAGACCCGCAGCCCGCCCAAATGGGAACAGCACGACAGAAGGAGAGAAAGCTCCCCGCCCAGAGCCAGAGAGCGCCAGCCAGATGGTCAGTGGGACCGTACTCAACGATCTCAAAGAAGCGGCGACGGTCGGCGAAAAGAAGAGACCCACCAGACGGTGACCATCGGCCACGCCATCTCCGACGGCGCCAGAAAGGTACACGTAGAAGTCCATATCGAAGGCCGGCCATGCAAAATGGAAGTGGACTCCGGGTCCTACCTTTCCATGATTGCATGGCGCGAAATCAAAAGACTAGTGCCTACACTACAAAAAAGAAACATGCATGCCCAAAAGATCATCATAAAAGACTACCAAGGGAATCGCGTCCCGGTAGTGGGCACCAAGAACTTTAATATAACTTACAAAGGCCACACCGAACAACTGCCACTCACGATCGTCGACCGCGACCGCCCAAGCCTACTGGGCTTACAATGGTTCGCCCCGCTTAAAATCGCGCTGACAGGTGTCAACCAAGTCACCATCGAAGCTTGGGAACAGCGGCTAACCCAGGAGTTCCAGGAGGTCTTCGATGGAGGCTTGGGCAAGTACCAGGGGCCCCTTATCTCGTTTGACCTAGACCCAAGGGTTCCCCCTAAGCGGCTTAAACCTAGAAGGGTACCATTCGCCTTAAAGCCTAAAATTGACGAGCAGATCGACAAGCTCGTCAAACAAGGGGTATTGCAACCGATAGACCATGCCAGATGGGAGACCCCTATAGTGACCCCAGTAAAGCCAGACGGGTCCGTGAGAATCTGCGGGGACTATAAGGCCACCCTAAATGGCGCGTTGCAACAAAGCGCCTACCCAGTCCCAATAGTGCAACATTTACTGCACTCACTGGGAGGGGGCAAAGTCTTTGCCAAGCTCGACCTCGCCCAGGCATATCAGCAGCTACCTGTGGACGAGAAAACGGCGGAAGCCCAAACAATCGTGACCCATCGGGGGGCCTTCAAGTGTAACCGACTCCAATTTGGAGTCAGCGTGGCACCAGGCATCTTTCAGAGCCTGATGGAACGTTTGCTACAGGGCATCAAGGGGGTGGTGCCCTATTTCGATGACGTATTAGTGGCGGCGCCAAACGAAGCCGAATTAGAAAACCGACTCAGACAAGTCTTAACAAAATTTAAAGAAACAGGACTTAAAGTCAAACGAGAAAAATGCCAACTATGTACAAAGCAAGTAGAGTTTTTGGGCTATCTCCTAGACCGGCATGGCATTCACCCTACGACTAAAAAAGTGAAAGCCATCAAGGAAGCCCCCACCCCAAAGTCCAAAACGGAACTACAAGCGTTCCTAGGTTTACTAAATTTTTATAATGTTTTCCTACCTCAAAAGGCAACGGCGGCGGAACCTTTACATAGACTCCTAGACAAGAAGGCAGCCTGGACTTGGGGGAGACGAGAGCAAGCCGCCTTTCAAAAAACCAAAGACCTCCTCACCTCCGACGCCGTCCTGATGCAATTCAGCGAAACCTTGCCCTTAGCTGTCACTTGCGACGCATCACCTTTCGGCGTCGGTGCTGTCCTCAGCCACACCCTCCCAGACCAGAGAGAAGCACCCATCGCTTTTTTCTCCAGGACTCTGACTAAACCGGAACGGAACTATAGCCAGCTGGACAAAGAAGCTTTGGCTATAGTTGCCGCCGTTAAGCGTTTCCACGAATACCTGTACGGCTGCCCGTTCACCATCGTGACGGATCATAAGCCATTGCTGGGCATCCTCGCTGGAAACCGAGCCACGCCGAACATCTTGTCACCCCGGATGACAAGATGGTCCGAATTCCTGGCAGCCTACAGTTACGAACTGCTACACAAGCCAGGTAAGAAAATTTCGCACGCGGACGCTTTAAGCCGCTCGCCTTTACCTTACTCTGAACCTGACCCAGCACCAACAACAAACACCTTAAGTATCGAGAGTTTACCTATTACCGCATCAGACATTGCCAGAGAAACCGTTAAGGACAGGCGTCTGGCACGAATCTTACACTGGTTAGAAAAAGGCTGGCCGGAGAAAGACAATGACAAGACTTTTAAAACATTCCGTCAGCGCCAGACTGAACTTTCACTACTGAGAGGATGTATTCTGTGGGGTGACCGGGTGGTAATTCCGGACAGATTGCAAGAGAGGGTATTAGAGATGCTACATGAGGGTCATCCTGGCATCGTCAGGACTAAAGCCCTGGCCAGGAGTTACGCTTGGTGGCCAGGGATGGACAAGCAAATTGAAGCATGGGTCGCCAAATGCCACCGGTGCCAGGAGACCAGATCCAGCCCACCCGCAACACCTATCCGGGACTGGGAAACACCACGGGGGCCCTGGTCCAGAATCCATCTAGACTTTGCTGGCCCCACAAATGGGCATACTTTTCTAATCACAGTTGACGCGTACTCCAATTGGTTGGAGGTATGCGACATGAAATCCACTACCACAGAGGCCGTCGTTAAAGAATTGTGTAAACTATTTTCCACACACGGCCTCCCAGACGTCGTCGTCTCAGACAACAGGCCCCAGTTCACTTCCATCGATTTCAAACGGTTCCTGGCGGAGAGGGGTATCCGCCACGCATTAACAGCACCGGCGCATCCGGCGGCGAACAGTAGGGCGGAACGGATGGTCCAGTTTACGAAAAAGACCCTCCGGAAAATGGACCATGGGGAGATCAGCGACAAAATCAACAAACTGCTCTTCATACAGCACATCACTCCCAATACCACAACTAACAAGAGCCCTGCAGAACTTCTAATGGGCAGAAAGCTGAGGTCCCCACTCGACAGATTACACCTGACCTATAACCCGGAGCGGCCCCCAGACTCCAGCTCCAGGTACCGGACATTTGACCCAGGTGACTTAGTCTATGCAAAGAACATGACGGGGGACCCCCTATAGATCCCAGCCGTCATAACTCAAGTCACTGGTCCACGGTCGTACCGGCTCCAAACCATCGATGGGCGAGCCTGGAAACGACATATCGACCAGCTCAGGTCACGAACAGCGACTGACCTCAACCCCCAAGACACAAACCAAGGGGGGAGGGAATACCCGGAGAGACAATCGCAGGAAAAAATAAACCAAAAATACTCACCGGAACACAGCCATCGCGAGTCCCCTCCGGAGAAGAACCACCTGGCCAGCTCTACCGACTCGGAGAAGCCAAGCGGGAGCGGCGAAATCCGCAGCTCAACCGACCCGGTAGGCCCAGGCGGGAGCCACGGCGAAAGAACCGGCCCGATCATCCAGCCGGTTCGCACAGAGGCAGGAGCAGCCAAAAAGATGACCGCTCCGGCCGAGTTACAGCATGCAAGTGAGTTGCGCAGGTCAACTAGGACTCGACGGAGCCCCGCCTACCTGCGTGACTACACCACGTGATGGACCATACCAAGAGGGGAGGGGTGTTATGTCCTGAATTGGAATACTTGAAATCCCCGAGCCTTGATTGGCTAAGGCGCGGGGATTTCTGATTGGCCAGGCGAGCCGCACTGATTGGCCCGATTGAAGTCTCCCGCGATTGGTTCAAACCAAGAGCGGGAGACTTGAATCGCTGCCATTGGCCGCGGCCGCCGCTGCGAAAGGTATAAAAGCCGCGGGCTTTTTGCCTTTCGCCGGTTCGGTTCTCCCTTGTAAATAAAGAGCTTTGAATGAAAGTCACCGACTCTGAGCATCTTTTTGCGGACACGACACAAATGGTTTAACATCTGTATTAGTTTTATATATCCTTTCTTCTATGCATAGTTTAGGCATCATACAGAGGTGGTATTCAGTAGGTTCTGACCAGTTCTGGAGAACCAGTAGCAGAAATTTTGAGTAGTTTGGAGAACCAGCAAATACCACCTCTGAATGGTCCTGCCCCCATCTATTCTCTGCCTCCTGGGGTGTGTCTTATTTTGTTGCTCTGCACAGAAGAATGGAGTGGAAAGCAGGTTAATGGGGTGGGGAGGGAATGGGATTTTGCAGTAGTCTCTCCCCAGAAGTGGGAAGGGAATGGAGATTTTCCAGTATCCTTCCCTTGCCACGCCCACCAAGCCACACCCACAGAACCAGTAGTAAAAAAAATTGAATCCTATAACTGGCATCATACCTACCGGGTTTCCCTGAAAATAAGCCCCAACCAGAAAATAAGCCCTAGCATGCTTTTTCAGGATGCTCATAATAAAGCTGTACCCCAAAAATAAGCCGCAGTTATGATCATCAGCCCTTTGCATGGCCAGCACAGGTGGTGTGAATACACAGGGGTTATCAGTGTCTGGCAGCAGCTACAGACTACCAGCCTCTTAGGGCTGTGCAGCCCATGCAGCACTAGTTGTCTGACTGCTGCCACCACCAGGTCAGCCTTCTAAACAGCAAGCAAAGACAGAGGGGCAGAACAGGGAGGGTGTCCCCAGGTGTCTCTTGGAGGTGGGGACTTCCCACCCTTCCCATTCACTGGAGCCATCTTAGGTGGGGCAGTGGGTGAGAAAATCATCCCGCATGTGTGAGAGAGCTAGAGGACAAAGTTGGATGGAGGGACCTGAGTTCACAGGGACCACAGAGCGGCACCACTCTCACCCCACCACCTGTCTTATCTCTCCTCGCTATGGTGGTATCAGAAACAGGAGGGAGAGGCATGGGGGAAGGTATGCAATCTGGCCACTGAACGCGACGTATGACCACATGCCCCATCACAGCCGCAGGCAAGCAGATGGTGGGATGGAGTGGATGGGTGGCTGTATGGATACATTCCCCCAAATGCCTGACAATTGTCCAATCTTATATCAAAATAAGATGTAATGCCCTTAATAAACCCTTAATATTTTCATTTTTGCTTTAGGTTTCAATTTGCTGTCAGCCCAGAAAACTGTGGCCTAAGAAAACAGTATAAAACCATGGCTTCCAAATCATTATATCCATATTCTTTGTGAGTTTCCATCTTTCTTAGCTTCCTTATAAGTTTATGTCCACACAAATGAGAACATATTGTAATGTTTACAGTAACATATCTAATCTCTTACTAATTTTGTGAACGGACTATTTGGTATTCAGGTAAGGTATATGTAATTTAGATTTTTTTTATTGTTGTTTCAGTACTATGCAAATAATTGCCTTAACAATATTTAATTTTCCATGCATAGAACATATTCTGTTAAGATAATAGAACATTTTGTCTTCTTGCTTTCTCTAAATGATTATGTTGCAGATCAATTATTTTTATTGTTATTCTGAAACATTACTTGCTATACACATTCTTAAATATTATGTTATCTGTAATTCTCTATTGCAATTTAGTGCTTATAATCTTGTAATTTTCAAGTAAAAATATAAAACCATTGTATCCATTATAATTTAGGACAATTTTCAGATATAATGTTGCCTGAAGAGTATCTATAATCAAATATAAATTTGATTATAGATTTAGAACAGTATTTTAAAAATAGTGCATGCTCTTTATTCATCTTTATTTTCTTGGTACATGATATTTATATGACCTTTCTCAGTATTAGACGTAATAGGGGAACTAGGATATTCCCATGACCACATGGCCTAACCAACTCTCTGAGACTTTTGAAAAATACTGACAGTCTGGTGGTTTCCCCAGGCATTTGAATCAGGGCTTTATATGATCTACTCACGGTAGGTGAAATTAATAGTTTAACCTTGGGCACCAGGGTTCTTATGTTAGCTGGAATTGTGAGCCAGAATCACTTGTGCCTATATAAATCTTATACTTTTCTTGAAGCAGTTGTAACTTTGAGCCATTATTAAACAAATGGTTATAAATTGAAGAATACCTATAGATTTATATTAAGATTGTTGTGGATTCTCACTTCCCAAAGTAATTTTTGCAGTCTTTATCTCCTACAGAATCCTATTAATGAAGTCGACATAGCTATGAAACCAAATGTTGAAATCATCATTAAATTATTCTGTTTCAATAATTTTTGTTTGATTGAATTTGTTTCAATTTCTCTCATTGATTTTCTTCCACTGACTTACATGGAATCCCTGTAAAAACTATAAATGAAGCTATAAATAAATATATACATTCCAGTAAACTACACAAAGCTTATTGGGGTTTTTTTTGTTAGTGTAAGATATATGAGCAAGTTTAATATTTAAGAATCAGCTAAGTAAAGTATAATAAAGTAACCTATAGTAGAAGCAATGATTTCTCCTCCCCCGATTGACCTAATGGATCTTACTATGCTTAGCAGCATCAGGCAGCAATATGCAGAAGCCTGTATATTAACTGTGGGATACTAATGGGATCTCCAATCATTACTGCTACGAAGGAGGTTCATCATAATCCAACACTTTCAAGGAGGAGGATTAGGACTGGAAAATAGAGAACCTTTATTCCATAAATGTCAAAGATGTGCCTTGAAGACCATTTTTGTTGCCTGCTATGATGATTCCAACCTTATCTATTGTGAATGTGTGCAATCTGGGAGGCGGGGTGAAAATAGAGGTGAAGCTGAGCCCAGTCACATATATTTTTAAGTCACTGCTTTATTTATTTATTTAAAAAGTGGTATGGATTTATTAAAAAGTGGTATTCTCATGTATTGAGCATAGGCTGGCTCACAACTGCATTAATGTCTCTAGATAAAGTCCTTACACTGATTAGGTACCATCAAGCAATCACCTAGACTTTAAGGGAAATGCAACAGGGAATGGAATTTCAAGAATTTCTTGGGAGAAAGAAAGCATTGTAAGAGTAGATAATTTGAAAAAGAGACAATGGAACATAACAGAGAAGGGAGGAATTATTAAGAGGAATGGTCAAAAAATGATAGATAATGGGAGACTAGCTAGGAAGTGATTAATTAAAGCTTTAATGAGAATAAGAGATGATGGCTAAAAGAGAAAAAAGATTATGATTCCACATAAATGTGAAAAAAATATGATTCCACATATTATTTAAGATATATATTTGCTAACTGTAAACATGAAAATTAATATTTTATTGTAGGAAAAGAAGATGTGGAATCTGATAGATATAAAAATAATATAATGAAATACAGCATAAGATAAAAGTAATATTACTACTAGAATTGTATAATTTGCGTAAAGAAGTTGAATATTATTTTGTTTGTATTAAAATGAGACTAGAAAGGAATTTTGCCTTAAATATAATGGTACAACCAAGATTCAAAAAGTGGATAAATAATGAAAAATATAAACATTTATGAATGGTTATTAGAATTATATAATTCATTAAACACTGCAAATATGACTATTAATATAGTATCTATAATAAAAGAAGCGATGTTAAGAATAGGAGATAGACAAAAATAACACTTGGTAATATTGAATAATTAAGATTGATAATTTAATAAAATTGTAAATATCAAATTAAATAAGAATGTTAATAATATTAAGGATGAAATTATTGTCATGTTTGTTCTAAAATGTAAACACTCTGCAGCACACTGTTTACACAATGATATGTTTGTTGAAACAATAAAAAATGTATTTTTAAAAAAATGAGAAAAGAACAACACAAAGAAAAAACTCTTTTCAAGATGAAATACACATGGAGTCTCCACCCATTGCTTTGCTCTTTAAAAGCACATGATTTCCTTGCCCAGTTTCCCCTAAAAGCTTTTTAGTGCTACTATCAAACATATGCATGATGAATCTAGTGTTTATCTTCCATTTTTTGGGCTTCTCCTCCCTTAACCTCTTCTTTGGTCTGCTTTTCCACTGTGTAACAGGAAGGCAAATGAAATTAAATGTAATTGTAAGTATATGGTTCTTTCTCATTGCTGTGTGTCCTTTGCAATTTAGCTATGCTTTTTCTTTCTAGATCCCACATTTAGATTTTGATTGCCTTGTAATGATATATTGGATAATTACTGTTACATGTATATCAATATCAGGAGCCAGAGAAATGATATTTAGAAAAAGGCTGCAAAGACTGAGAAAAAATATCCAAAACCAAAGAAAACCCATATTTTTAGTCTAAATTTCATATCCTCTCAATCTAAAGAAGATCATTGATTCTAGAATTTTGATCTGACTTCAACATATAAAACTGACAACAGTAATAGCATTCATATCTCCAACAATCTTTTCCAAAATTGTCTTTTGCTGTGAATGTTGAAAGATTTCCAACACATCTAAAGGTCAACTGGTCAGAAAAGGCTAGCTAAGAAGATTGTCATCTTTCCATCTCTGAATATATGAAAAGGCCAATCACAGCCTTTTGAGATCTGAGCACATTTTCAATGGCAGGTATGCATTTGAACTGCAGTCCTGTGGAAATCTTGATAGATAATCTATTTATTTATTTGTTTGTTTGTTTGTTTGTTTGTTTAATCTGCTTTGTCAATCACTTACAAGATAATAGTTATAAGAATAAAAATGAGCATGAATACAGGAATTAGGTATGAATAAATGGGGACAATAGAACAGGGATGTAGGCACGATGTGCATATGCCGCTCCTTACAGACCTCTTAGGAATGGGGTGAGTAGATAGTTAAAGGATTGGGGGGGTTGAGGATGTAACAACAAAGTCAAGTTTGCAGGCATTGACTGTTGCTGAAGTTGTACTTTCTGCAATCAAGTTTGGAGAAGTTTACATTGAGTTTGCATCTGTTGTGTGCTCTTGTATTGTTGCGGTTGAAGCTGAAGTAATCATTTACTGGTAGGACATTGTAGCAGATAATTTTGTGCACTACATTTAATTGTTCAGTTAACTTTTAGTGATTATAGTATATAGACAGATTTTTTTTTCATGATGATATGTCCCAAACATCATCACTTTAATAGAGTCCAATGTCATTCTCTTTTCCTTTCCATATGTCTCAAAATTAATGAAAATTTTGCAGAGATGAGGTCTTTGCATAATAAGATAACTCAATCCTGATCATTTGTATCTCAAATGAAAATTCAGATTGAATTGTTCATGAATCATTTGTGTGTTTTCTTGGATTGTTCACAACATTTGTCATCTCAAATACCAAAATTCAAAGTATCAATTTTTTTTCTTAAACTTGAACTTTCGCTCCCATAGAGTATATCACAAAAATACTATTGTTTGCACTATTCTATTCTTTGAAGATATACATTATAGCATCTGAATAGTTTTTCCAATGCCCACAAGGATGCTGTACCGTGCCATTCTCTAAAGTTATTTTTGGGGGGGAGGAGGAATTACATTCAAAATATAGTAGTTGTGCTACCACCAAATCTTGTGGAATTTTGGTGTTCTTCCCTGAAATCTTAGTAATTGTGTGAGACTTCTATCATTTAAAAAAATGATCATGAAACAATAATCAAAAATTTTCTGAAATATTTGATCCTATCTAACTGGAGGAAATAATTTATTTATTCATTTGTAATGTTTCATCCAAATTACTTTAGAGAGAGACTGGAAAGGACTTCACTTTCCTGATTCAGAAATGTCATTGCAAGTTCTCATATTTAATTATAATAACATGCTTTATATCAAATTCAAGTTCTTCTAACAATTAATATTGTCTCCAAACACTTTTACCAGCTTTATCGCCATGGTGACAGATCTCCTCTTTCAAGTTTTCCCCAAAATTCAGTCAAAGAAGATGCCTGGCCACGGGGATATGGACAACTGACAAAGGTTTGATAGATATTCTTAAAACGTTCATTAACCCAAGTACAGTATTATGTATTTTAATTCCATTTTCCATAGCTTCCTTTGTCTAAGGCTGTTACTCAAATATTCAGCATTTATTGACTTATCTCATCCAAACTTCATGGCATAACTTTTTTAGGATGCAATAAATCTTTTAATTTGGTGGCAGGTCAAAAAATTTATTGCCTGTTTCAAGATATTTAACTAGATATTATATTATTCTTAACACAGACTGGAATACAGCAGGCCTATAACCTTGGGCAGTGGTTAAAAGATAGATATAAGAACTTCTTAAGTCCTTCATACAAGCCAAAAGAGGTAAGAATGAGAAATAAACTTCTTTATTTCTTATATATCCAGTAATAACACTTTTTTTGACATGAACTAAAGGTTAGTTAGCTCATTTAGGGATACCATAGACAGGTCTAACAATCACAAAGATGAAATGCTGTATTTGAAAGATATTGTCCAACATCAGTCTAACGGTTCTATACTTGTCTGAAATTGTAATTCCTAAGAGATACAGACAGTTTCCCTGTGATGATGTTTTCTTATTTCTTGTCACTTTCCTATCCCAATGGTAACTGTTGTGATGGCAGAAAAGAAAAAAAGTCAAATGGAACCATCTACAGTCATTCTTTTTCTTACCGTTTCTCTATGTTTCTTCCCATCTCTCCATTTTATTTCAGGGAACTTTAAAAAAATTTCTTCAGATTTTCTGGCATAGAAACAGAGGAAGGGAAGGAGAAAATTATATGTTCATCATTCTCTCAAATTCTTGTTTTTTCATTACTTGTAAAAGAATGTATGGGAATCAGCTATTTGAGCTTTCATTTGAGGTTATCAAAGATAGAATTGAGATCCCTGACTGGATACCCTGTAAGACACTACTACACTACTCAAAAAAATAAAGGGAACACAAAAATAAGACATCCTAGATCTGAATGAATGAAATATTCTTATTAAATACTTTGTTCATTAAATAGTTGAATGTGCTGACAACAAAATCACACAAAAATTATCAATGGAAATCAAATTTAGCAACCCATGGGGGTCTGGATTTGGAGTTACACTCAAAATTAAAGTGGAAAAAAACACTACAAACTGATCCAACTTTGATGCAATGTCCTTAAAACAAGTCAAAATGAGGCTCAGTAGTCTGTGTGGCCTCCATGTGCCTGTATGACTTCCCTACAATGCCTGGGCATGCTCCTGATGAGATGGCGGATGGTCTTCTGAGGGATCTCCTCCCACACCTGGACTAAAGCATTCCCCAACCCCTGGACAGTCTGTGATACAACGTGGCATTGGTGGATGGAGTGAGACAGGATGTCCCAGATGTGCTCAATTGGATTCAGGTCTGGGGAACGGGTGGGCCAGTCCATAGCATCAATGCCTTCATCTTGCAGGAACTGCTGACACACTCCAGCACATGAGGTCTAGCATTGTCTTGCATTAGGAGGAACCCAGGGCCAACCGCACCAGCATATGGTCTCACAAGGGGTCCGAGGATCTCATCTCGGAACCTAATGGCAGTCAGGCTACCTCTGGTGAGCACATGGAGGGCTGAGTGGCCCCCTAAAGAAATGCCACTCCACACCATTACTGACCCACTGCCAAACCAGTCATGCTGGAGGATGTTGCAGACAGCAAAACGTTCTCCACGGTGTCTTCAGACCCTGTCACATCTGTCACATGTGCTCAGTGTGAACTTGCTTTCATCTGTGAAGAGCACAGGGTGCCAGTGGCAAATGTGCCAATCTTGGTGTTCTCTGGCAAATGCCAAACGTCCTGCATGGTGTTGGGCTGTAAGCACGACCCCCACCTGTGGATGTCGGGCCCTCATACCACTCTTGTGGAGTCTGTTTCTGACCATTTGATGAGCTGTACTACCTGAGCCACTTGTGTGGGTTATAGACTCTGTCTCATGCTACCACTAGAGTGAAAGCACCACCAGCATTCAAAAGTGACCAAACCATCAGCCAGAAAGCATAGGAACTGAGAAGTGGTCTGTGGTCACCACCTGCAGAATCACTCCTTTATTGGGGATGTCTTGCTAACTACCTAAGCTTTCCACCTGTTGTCTATTCCATTTGCACAACAGCATGTAAAATTGATTGTCAATCAGTGTTGCTACCTAAGTGGACAGTTTGATTTCACAGAAGTGTGATTGACTTGGAGTTACATTGTGTTGTTTAAGTGTTCCCTTTATTTTTTTGAACAGTTTATATCATATTGATGACAGTTAAAGACAAATATTTCTTCATTCAAAATTTATCAGTCTTTTTACTGGAATTCATATCATTCACATTAGCAATGTACATATCCACATATCATGGCAGGCCATGAATCAAACAATGAGATAAGCAAATGCATAACATTTTAAAAAGCAGGGCTCACATGATGTAGAAGTTACAAAGAAGATCAGGTTAGACAACTTTTTTTTTTCCAGATTTATGTTCAAAGTACAGATTATGATCGAACCATAATGAGTGCTGAAGCAGTCCTGGCTGGTCTCTTTCCTCCTTCAGCCGAAGAAGAGTGGAACCCAGATATTCACTGGCAACCTATTCCAGTTCATACTATGCCTCTTTCAGAGGAAAAGGCAAGGAAGCATGTTATCTTTTAACGTTCTCAATGACTTTAAATAGTACTTTGTACTGTGTGATTCAGAATAGGCTATGATGGCAGAATATGTGAGTTACAATACCTGTGAATTGGTGCCATTTCAGATTGCAAGAAAGATACAGATCCTTGAATATTCCTATATATAGAAAATTAGAATGCTGGAAGGAAAAGTAGCTTTGTCTCTTTCCAGAGAATTGCCCATAGAACAGCTTCCTCTGGAGATTTGTACTACCTCAATCCTGTTGATCTTTTGGAAGGTTTTTCAACCTTGCCTTTTTCCTAAGGACAGCTCACCTGACTCGCCCCACCCATCTTGCCACAGCCCACCCACCACAGGACAATTCACCATGAGACAACTCAATGTGGGATAATTCAAAAGAGGGACAAGTGAATTGCAGGGGCCTTGTCTTTTTATAAGTTTGAGCCTTTTCCATTTAGAAGTCCTTGAGGCTGGGTGCAATTCATTTGTCCCTCTCTTGAGTTATTGTCCCACAGCTAGGCAGGATGAGTCAGTCAGATGAGCCAGCCGGGAAGAGTCAGCCACAACAAGACAGCCATGGCGAGTTATGGGGTAAGTTAGCTGCAGTATCCTATTCCAGCTTTGGGATGTTAACAGAGCATGGTCTGCATTTAATCTGTATTTATTCAAGAGTTTTTAATCTAGTATCTCTATTGTTTTTATCATTGTTTAAAATATTTCCTTTCATATGTAATTTTATCTCATTTACCATCCAGACTTGATTGCAAGATGGGCAGCCATATACATTTGCATAATAAACACATCAAGAAAAATTGTGTGAATTTCTACCTTTATTTTTAGTGACTTCAGATAGCTGAATTGGTTTTTGCCAAGGAAGCTGAAGTCTGCCAGCTAGCAATGCATTTCACTGCATTTGTGTGTGTGTGTATGCAACCCCATGTTTTTCTAGACCATTATTCATTATGTTCATATTTCATATATGAATCATATATGAATATGAATAGCTATATGTATGCATTCACATTTACATATAAACCAGCAGGCAGTGATATTCTGATTCTGATCAAAAATTTAGGGCATCAGAATTACTTTTAAATTGAACTACTCAGTCTAAAATAAAAATATTACAGGAGGCCCAGCTGACTCCCCAATAAAGAGGGTAATGACTATGCTTGAACAAGATTCCCTACAGCATAAGCATTTCTCAGTTAGCAAAACATCTATTTTATCCATGTAAACACCTAGCTGTCTTGAACACAGATATTAAAAATAATCCCCAAAACAACATGAATTCAAACTGTTGCCAAGAGTTCAGTGGTTTCTGTTCTGTATTACTGTATTAGCATTCTTGTAATACTCAATCCTGATTGGTTAAGATGCACCGCGCTCGGATTGGCTGAGTAAGCCACAGTGATTGGCCCATTGCAAATCACCCGCGATTGGATGAAACCGATCGCGGGAGATTCGAAACAATGTCATTGGCCGTGGCGCTGAGAGCAAGTTCAATATAAGCTGCCACCGATCCGAAGCTGAGCCGATCTGAGCCGATCTAAACATGCAATAAAAGAGCTTAAAAGTAACTGAGTCTCGCATCTCTTCTTGGGACCGATCTGCAGACTTAACAGTTTCATACAATACTTTCCAAAGGAGAGGTAAATTCTAAAACATTTTTTGTCTATAAATGGGAGTAAAATAGCTGATTTAAAAAAAAAAATATTTTTAATGCCAAGAGTCAGAATGTATCTTCTGGCAGAATTCTGAAACAGTATGAATTACACACAATCTTTACAGCTCCACATAATATATAATGTGAAAGGGAGATCTTGTGCCTTTACTAATAATGCAAATAATGCAATTAGGTTAGCTAGATGAACATGAAAATGATTATATGGAGGTAATTCTAGTTATTTAATCATGATTTTTTTTTCATTTCTTGTTGTAGTTATTGATATATCCCAAT
Source organism: Hydrophis major (assembly GCA_033807585.1). Lineage (NCBI taxonomy): Eukaryota > Metazoa > Chordata > Lepidosauria > Squamata > Elapidae > Hydrophis > Hydrophis major. Next base: position 68,704,949 of record CM066343.1, on the reverse strand, counting down.
TTTAAATGCTCAACTTTTAATGGATTATTACAACAGTTCAAAGAAGAAATAAAATCCAAGAACATCTTGAAAAAACACATGGTAAGAAACAGAAACAAAAAACCCCCATGTTTCTTCTGTTACCTTGAAAGGCATACTGTAAAAAATATGCTTAAATTGTTTTTAAGCTATTGTTGTCTAGAAGTACAAGCTACCCCAAAATAAGAAGTGAATGGAGTGACACAAAAGGAAAACAAAAATATAGTTTCAGCTGGACAAAGTCAAGCTCCCCATAGGCTGTCTTTGTGCACAGAGTCAAAATGGCTGCCATTTTAACCCTTTTGCTTGCCTGCTTGTATACATATAATCAAGACATGGCACACCTGGCAAATATAATAAACTAATATCAAATGTGTGGGAAAACAATGATTTTGAAAATTGAGGAAATGACTAAAACATTTCCTGCTTGAAGTTAAGACTTTCTGATTATTTTAATCTAGATAATTTACTTTTCATTTACTATTTAGTGATAGGGTGGTAAAGTTTCCACGAGGGCGAGACAGGGTCAAAGGAGGATACAGCAGTTCAAGCAAGATTATTAAATACTAAGGGTGGAAGAATAGAGGTGACAAGAAATAACATTTGTTAACATTTATTACTTCTAAAAATTCAGTTAACAATGACAGCAGCTTGGCTAACAGCAATAGCTGACTCCGTCTGATAGTGCTCCTTTTATAGTCAACTGTCAGAGGGGGCAGCCAATCTGAACGAATGCCTCTTCCCCCTTAAACAGCAAACCAAATTCACAACAGAGATATTTTTTATTTACAGTGGCCATTTTTTTATGGTCTACTTTTTATGGAGCTACTTTGCTCCTCGAACAACTTTCTTTATTCAGAAAACAACTTTCTTTATTCACAAGTTTATTCACTATTTACCACCTTCATTTAACTTTAAAAGTATTGAATGGTTTACAAGAAAAAAATTGGAAGAGATTAAGATCTCATTCAAAGTGCCATTGATTTACCTCATTTCTTTACTGCATAAAAATATAAAATCTGAGGGTCTTTTTTCTTCTTTTTATGTATTTCAATATTTAATTCTTCAGACAAACTAATTTTTAGTTTTTCATTTGGCTGTAGCTGCAAAGTTCAATCTGAAGTGCAGGCTATTGAATCCTCTCAACTGGACAGTTCTCTTTTGTTGTGTCCACCCACCTATCTGTGCACAAATAAATTGACAATTGTTTTCCTTTCTATACGCAGATCCTACTTGATTAGTTTTATAAATATGTGTGTGTATGAATAAACACAAGTATAGATATCCAAAATTAAATTAAATTTATACAGACATAGTTAAAGCTCAAAATGCACATATATGGAAGGACAAGAACCGCCTTTAAAATTAAATTTTCTTTTTTGTACCATCTGATTTTTTTTATAGGGTTGAGATATAAAAAAATGAAATGGCTATGAATTTCCTAGATTAAAGGAGGTTGTTTGGAAACCCAGCAGATTTTTTTATATTTTTTTTTTCTTCTTACAAAAAGAAAATATTGTACCATTTAATCTTTTCTCCACTCAAATGAGGTACAAGGATTCCTTGAACTGGAGAAATGATGAAATGGTACATTCCCTGGACTTAACTGAAATAAGATAGACCTATTCCAATACTGTGATTATAAGAACACTCTAGAAGAATTAATGATCAGGCCCACTATTCTCAGTAAGGGGGCATCTTTCCTCTTTGAAGGAGCCAATGAATTTCTGGGAATAGCCTGTAAGGAAATAAAGTGTTGTGAACTAATAAAATACTCTAATAAAGTTTATCAAAAGTGTCATAGATTCAGGCATGGGTAGAATGAATGGAGACCGTCTTAGTTGGTGAACTTTCAACTCTTTATTGCATAGTGACTTCTAACTTGTATAACAACAACTCTGCTTTATATAGGCAATGCTAATGTGAAATAACCAATAGGAGCTGTGAAACGCTAGCTCCAGTACCAATAAGAGTCCTTCGTTAAGGGCCAATCAGATTCTCAGAACCCGACCAATCCGATCTAGCCGCTTAACACCCAATCAGAAGTGCAGGGCCTAAACCCTGCACTTTACCCCAAGCTTGCCTTTATTCAACTATTTACATACATAACACCCCTTCCCCCTGGCTTCACAATTAGTTTGTGACTATGTAGTCCTTTAAATAGGGCGGTTGTCTCTTGGGTCTGTCAGATTTTCTTTGGACTAGCTGCGTGCAGTCCCGTTGAGGTAGGGTGTTGTTTTGTAGTGGCTCAGCTTCTTGTTCTGGTGTGATTTCCCTTGGAGCGTATGATTCTTCTTCCTGCTCCATTTCCTGGGTTTCACTTGATTCATCGCTTTCCTGGAACAGGTTTCCTGGCATATCGTCATCTTCTCTTCCTTCCCCCCCCTCAGTTTGGTCATTGGGAAGTTGTTGGCTAGCAGTTATAAGTCGTGACCATAATTGGTCAATATGTCTTTTCCATATCTCTCATCAATACATTTTACAATATAGGATCTGGGCCCAGTCTCGCGTATTACCGTTGCTTCAATCCAAACTGGGTCGCCCGATAAATTTCTTGCATAAACGGGGTCGCCTACCTTGAAGGTACGGTAGCGTCCGCTGGATCCTGGAGGCTTTTCTGGCTCGTAAGCAGGGTGCAGTCAGTCGAGGCGGGAACGGAGTTTGCGCCCCATGAGAAGTTCAGCGGGAGTTCTGCCGGTTTCACTGTGTGGAGTGATGTGTTGTAGAAGTAGAATGCGGTTTATTCTTTCGTCAGGATTATCATAGTCCATCTTTTGTAAAGTCTTTTTTACAAATTGTACCATGCATTCCGCTCGGCCGTTGGTAGCAGGATGCGCCAGCGAGGTGAGCGCATGGTGGATGCCGTTGTCAGCAAGGTACTGTTCAAACATTAGCACTGTAAACTGTGGTCCGTTATCGGACACCAGGACGTCCGGCAATCCATGAGTTGCAAAGAGTCTATTGAGGACTTTAATGACTGCCTCGGAGGTTGTATTGGCCATTCGATGAATTTCTAACCAATTAGAGTATGCATCGACAGTCAACAGCAATGTCTGTCCTTTGATCGGCCCTGCGAAATCCAGGTGGATTCAGGGTCCACGTGGCGTCTCCCATTCGGTCGGTGCAGCTTTTGGCAGTGCGTTGCTGGTTTGTTGGCACTTGGTGCAGGCCTTGACCAATTGCTCGATGTGTCGGTCCATGCCTGGCCACCAAGCGTAGCTCCGTGCGAGTGCCTTCATTCGCACGATCCTGGGATGTCCATCGTCCAAGATTTGTAACAGCGTCTTTTGGAGTCGTTCTGGGACGATAACTCTATCGCCCCAGATGACGCAGCCTTTTTGAGAAAAAAGTTCAGTCTGTCTTGTTTTAAATGGCGCGAAGTCATCTGGGATCTGGTCCAATGGCCATCCACGCTCTACCCAGCCTAGGACTCGTGCTAGGCTGTGGTCTCATCTGGTCTCCCTCGCGATATCTCGAGCGGTCATAGGAGGCGAGTTGAGCGTTTCGATTTGTAATGCCGATGCAGTTGGTGCCGGATCGTCAAGGGTCTCTGGTAGCGGTGCTCTGCTGAGTGCGTTGGCATGGGGAATGGCTTTCTCCGGTCGATGTAACAATCGATAATTATAAGCAGCTAGAAACTCTTGACCATTGAGTCATTCTTGGGGACAATATATAGGGAGTTGGTTTGTCCCCAGCGATTATCCCCAATAAAGGTTTGTGGTCGGTTACAATTGTAAATGTCCTTCCATATACATACTCATGGAATTTTTTTACGGCTGACACAATTGCAAGAGCCTCCTTGTCTATTTGTCCATAGTTACGTTCTGCCTGGGATAGAGTCTTCGAAAAGTATGCAACGGGAGCCTCATTTCCATTAGGTAGCACATGGCTCAAAATAGCGCCCACCCCAAACGGTGAGGCATCACAAGTTATAACCAAGGGTAATGTTTCATTATATTGCATAAGTACAGAATCAGATGTAAGTAAATCTTTTACATTTCTAAACGCTTTTTCTTCTCGGTAACCCCAAACCCATAATGCTTTCTTATCTAATAACCGGTGTAATGGTTCAGCCACAGTCGCCTTATGCGGTAAAAACACATTGTAGAAATTGATAAGGCCTAAAAATGCTTGAAGATCAGTTTTGTTACGAGGTCTGGGAGCATTTCTAATCGCCCTTAATATACTCTCAGTTGGGTGAATACCCTGACTATCAATGCGATAACCTAGAAATTCAACACTGTCGGTATACAGATGACATTTATCCCTTTTTACTTTCAATCCCACTTCTTGGAATTTTTTAAGAACACATTTTAAACGATTCTGCAGAATTTTTTTACTGGGAGCTGCAATCAATACGTCATCAAAATACGGAACCACGCCCTTGATTCCCTGTAACAATCGTTCCATTAAACTTTGGAATATTCCCGGAGCCACACTCACCCCGAACTGCAATCGGGTACATTTAAAAGCACCTCTGTGCGTTACTATCGTTTGGGCTTGGGCTGTTTTATCGTCCACGGGCAATTGTTGATAGGCTTGAGCTAAATCTAGCTTAGCAAAAACCAGAGAATGAAGGAGGTGTTGCACCACCGGCACTGGATACGCGTTCTGTTGGAGGGCGTGGTTTAGAGTGGCCCGGTAGTCCCCACAGATTCAGATTGACCCATCTGGTTTAATGGGGGTTACAATAGGAGTTTCCCATGGGGAATGATCAATGGGTTGCAGTACCCCTTGTTTAATTAGTTTGTCAAGTTGTTCATCTATCTTGGCCTTAAGGGCGAACGGAACTTGACGGGGCTTTAAACGGATCGGGGTGACCTTAGGGTCGAGGCTGAACGAAATTGGAGTCCCCTTATACTCGCCCAGACAATCTGCGAAGACATCGCTGAATTCAGACATAACATCCTCCTCCCACTCGCAATCACTGACTCAGTTCACGCCGGCTAGTTCGATGCCGATTGGCGCAAACCGTTGGAAGCCCAACAAACTAGGCCTGTCCCTATCGATGATCGTTAGAGGTAAGTATGCCGTATGCTTTTTAAACGAGACGCGGACTCGACAAGACCCAACCACAGGGATCCGATTCCCTTGGTAATCTTTAAGGATAAGGCGTTGCATTCGAAGGTCTTGGCGTTGGATGGTAGGAATGAGCTGCTTTAATGTCTTCCACGACACCATCGAGAGGGACGATCCCGAATCGACCTCCATGTGGCAGGGTTGGTTCTCTATGGCTACTGTAACTCGAATCTTCTTAGCGTCCAGGGCCGAGGCGTGACCTATAGTGATAGTATGGTGAGCCTCTTCTTTCTGCAACGCTCGATATCTGTAGGAGTGGTTTGCTGGGTCTCGCCTTACAGGACGGTTTCCTGCCGATTGGCGAAAGTTGGTTCCCCTTGACGCCGGGCTTGGTCCCAATAAACTGCGACAGACTCTACCGATGTGGCCTCGTTTCCCGCACTCGTGGCAGAGTGCGTCGCGGAATTTGCAGTCTGCCCTGGGGTGGTTTGCCCCGCAGCCAGCGCAAGGGCGTGAGGTTTTAGGACGAGGGTCCCGGTCGGAACGCAGTCGATGGACCCCTTCTTCGTCGCTGTCTGACGATGAAGAGAGGTCCTCGTAGTGCGTTGTTGCCAACTGCCCTTCTGAGCTGGGTGAGATGTCGCCTGTTGGTGGGTTTGTGGGGTTTCGGCTTCGCCATAGCTGCGCCGCTGACTTTTTGGTTGCCTCAGCAGCGGTGGCTTCGGCGATGGCATCAACAAGGCCGATGTTGCCCTTCGCCATCAGCTTGCTCTGCACGTTTAGTGCATCTAATCCCAGAATTAGGCGGTCTCTCAATGCTTCATCTAAGTCTGTGAACCCGCAGAGGCCTCCCAAGTGCCGGAGGTCTGCCACGAAGTCAGCCACACTCTCTCCTTTTCGTTGGCTTCGTTGATAGAACTCGTGGCGTCTCACGAGTGTGGGTACGGTTGGCGCATAATGGTCTCTCAGGAGAGGCTCGAGGTCGTCCCAGCTTATTGCTTTCACTTCTCGAGGCTTCGCGAGGGCTTTAGCCATTTTAAAGATAGCCGGGCCGCAGTACGTCAGGAACAACGTCCGCTTCTTGGCTGGTGTGGCGTCCTTCAGGTTGTTCGTTTCGAGGAACATCTGAAAGCGATCCATGTAGGATTCCCAATCCTCTTGGGATGGATCATACGGAGCAGGTGGTACGATGCCGCCGGACATGGCTTCCGTTGGTGGCGCCGTTTTTTTCACGTACTCTGTTTTTCTTCCAAGTTCCTTAAGATCAGATGTCTCCAAATCCCACCCTCGTCGCCAGTGTCATAGATTCAGGCATGGGTAGAATGAGTGAAGACCGTCTTAGTTGGTGAACTTTTAACTCTTTATTGCATAGTGACTTCTAACTTGTATAACAACAACTCTGCTTTATATAGGCAATGCTAATGTGAAATAACCAATAGGAGCTGTGAAACGCTAGCTCCAGTACCAATAAGAGTCCTTCGTTAAGGGCCAATCAGATTCTCAGAACCCGACCAATCCAATCTAGCCGCTTAACACCCAATCAGAAGTGCAGGGCCTAAACCCTGCACTTTACCCCAAGCTTGCCTTTATTCAACTATTTACATACATAACAAAAAGCTTTAGAAAATAGCAGGGTTCTAGCCCTGCACTTCTGATTGGCCGATAATAGCGATATCGGATTGGTCCATTCAGGAGAATCTGATTGGCTGTTAACGAGCCACTCTCATTGGTTAAGGGGGTTAACACTCCACATTTCCTATTGGTTATTAGAGCAGCAGCTTGCCTATAAAAGGGCTCCTGTTGCTCTAGGGTTTTGCTCTGTTCAGAATGTTTAATAAAGAGTTTGAAGTTCACTTTCCACGATCTCGTCTCCGTTCCTTGCGCCCATGCGCAGAACTTAACACTGGCGATGAAGGTGGGATACGGAGATGTCAGAGCTGACTGAACACTACAGAGCACTAAACAGAGCATGTGGCTGAACGGCGCATCAACGGTGGAAACCATGACCGGCGGCACCATACCTCCCGCTCCATTCGACCCGGCACAAGAAGACTGGGACTCATACATGGACCGGTTCCAGATGTTTCTGGAGACCAACAACTTGAAGGATGCCACTACTGGGAAAAAGAGAGCGGTATTCCTGATTCACTGCGGACCTGCCGTTTTTAAGATGGCTAAGGCACTGGCGAAACCAGCTGAGGTGAAATCCATGGACTGGGACATCCTCGAGCCCCTCCTATGGGCCCACTATGCACCTACCATACCAACGCTTGTCCGAAGACATGAATTTTACTAGAGAGACCAGCGGAAAGGAGAAAGTATTGCAGATTTCATCGCGGATCTCCGGAATCTAGGAGGCCTCTGTGGGTTTGCCGACCTCAAAGAAGCTCTAAGAGACCAAATAGTTCTGGGTTTAGATGCACCGCATGTGCAAAGTAAGCTGATGGTGAAAGGCGACTACAGCCTTGCAAATACCATCGCTGATGCTACTGCAGCAGAAGCAACCAGGAAGTCAGCTGCCCGAATGCGCTGCACCAATGCCCTGCTCCGCCAACTCGCCGGCAAAACCTCACCTCGCCTTGAGGGACATGCAATGGCAACCCACCACGAGGACCTTGAATCGTCATCAGAAAGTGATGAGGAAGAAGTCAACCAGCTCCAGTCTGAACGAGACCAATGCCACCAGCGTAACCAGAGACTGCAGTATCAATGCGCAGGTTGTGGGACAAACCACCCACGATCAGACTGCAAATTCCTCAACGCGCTCTGCCATATTTGTGGGAAGAGAGGCCACATCAGAAAGATCTGTCGAAGCAAGCTAGGATCCAGCCCATTTCAGAGGGGGACCAACTACAGCCAACCCACAGGAAATTGTCCTGTGAATCGGGAACATTCAAACCACCAATGGAACAACCACTCCTACAGAAATAAACCACTAGCCCATTCAACGAAACAAGAAGAGGCACACCAAACCATCACGATTGGTCACACCTCATCATTAGATGTAAAGATCCGAGTGAAGGTCACCATCGAAAACCAGCCCTGGGTGATGGAAGTCGATTCAGGATCATCCCTCTCGATGGTTTCCTGAAAGACTCTTAAACAATTGATCCCTGCCATCCGGCGGCAAGACCTCAGAACCCAAAGAATCATTCTCAAGGACTATCAAGGAAACCGAATTCTGGTCGTTGGATCCAGCCTAGTCCAGGTCTCATTCAAAAATCGTACTGCATCTTTACCATTGACCGTCATCGACCGTGATCGGCCTAGCTTGTTAGGCCTTCAATGGTTTGCTCCACTTGCGATTGAGGTAGCCGGCATTTACCAAACCAGCAGCGATGACTGGGACGAGGCCCTCATCCAGGAATTCCAGGACTTCTTTGCAGATAAACTAGGCGAGTACAAGGGGACCCCGATATCATTTAACCTTAACCCTGAAGTAGCCCCCATCCGTCTTAAGCCTCGTCGAGTCCCTTTTGCCATTAAACCAAAGATTGACGAGCAGCTTGATAAATTAATAGCCCAGGGTGTTTTAGAACCAACCGACCATGCTCCTTGGGAAACCCCAATCATAACACCCATCAAACCGGATGGATTGTTAAGGATTTGTGGGGACTACCGTGCCACCCTGAATCACGCCCTTCAACAGAACACTTACCCAGTGCCGGTGGTACAACATCTCCTCCATTCCCTGGGGGGCGGAAAAGTCTTCGCTAAATTGGATTTAGCACAGGTGTACCAACAACTGCCTGTAGATAAAAAAAAACAGCAGAGGCGCAAACAATCATTACACACTGAGGCACCTTTAAGTGCAACCGACTCCAATTCGGAGTTAGCATGGCCCCAGGGATCTTTCAGAGCTTGATAGAGAGACTATTACAGGGTATAAAAGGGGTCATACCATACTTTGATGACATTTTAATTGCTGCCCCGAATAGAGAAATACTAAAGGAGCGTCTTAGACTGGTTCTCCAGAAATTTAAAGACTCCGGCCTTAAAGTTAAAAAAAATAAATGTCAACTGTGTACAGATAAAGTAGAGTTCCTGAGGTACCTAATAGATAAACAAGGCATTCACCCCACCAGTAGCAAGTTAAGAGCAATCAAGAACGCCCCAAGACCCAGAAATAAGACTGATCTCCAAGCTTTCCTGGGGCTTATTAATTTTTACAACATCTTCCTGCCCCACAAAGCGACCGTAGCCGAGCCCCTACATCGGCTCCTCAACAGAAAAGCAACCTGGGTTTGGGGGCACCGAGAGGAGCATGCGTTCCGACAAGTGAAAAACCTATTAACTTCAGATGCTATTTTAATGCAGTATAATGAGACTTTGCCTTTAACAATCACATGTGACGCATCACCATTTGGAGTAGGAGCCATTTTGAGCCATGTGTTACCAATAGTGAAGCCCCTATTGCCTATTTTTCAAGAACTTTATGTATGTAAAGTTTATGCTGTACGTAACTATAGTCAAATCGATAAAGAGGCTCTTGCTGTTGTATCTGCTTTTAAGCAGTTTCATGAATATGTTTATGGACGAGTTTTTACTATTGTTACTGACCACAAACCTTTGCTGCGGATTATAGCGGGAGACAAGCCAATCCCCTATATAATATCACCTAGAATGACTCGCTGGTTGGAGTTTTTGGCTGCGTACAATTATAAGCTGCAGCACCGCCCGGGGAAAGCCATTCCTCACTCTGACGCATTGAGCTGTGTACCACTTCCGGAAACCGTCGATGACCCAGCTCCAACCCTTACAACGCTCCAGATTGAAACGCTACATTCACCGCCATTAACAGCTAGAGATATCGTGATCGAAATAAAACGTGATCCTATCTTAAAGCTGGTTCTTAGCTGGGTCGAACGAGGATGGCCAGTAGATCAAACCCCTGATGACTTCATTCCCTTCAAGAATCAGCAAACGGAACATTTTTCGCAAAAGGGCTGCATCCTGTGGGGGGGATAGAGTCGTCGTCCCAGAGCGGTTACAACGAGCGGTATTAAAGATGAGGGCCACCCCGGCATCGTGCGTATGAAAGCGCTCACACGAAACTACGCGTGGTGGCCGGGCATCGACAAACAAATCGAATCCTGGGTAAAGACTTGTTATAAGTGCCAGGAAGTTAGCAATGCCCCACCAAAAGCAAGTCTGACAAAATGGGAAACACCTTGGGGACCGGGGTCCCGCATTCATATTGACTTTGCGGGACCTACTAAGGGACATACGTTTCTATTAACAGTGGATGCCTACTCAAACTGGCTCGAGATCCACGAAATGAAAAGTACCACAACCGAGTCCGTCATCAGGAAGTTGAACAGATTATTCACGATGCATGGACTGCCAGACGTTCTGGTATCCAACAACGGACCCCAGTTTCCTTTTGAACAATACTTAGCGGACTGCGGTATTCGCCATGCGGTAACTTCGCCAGTGCACCCTGCGGCTAACGGAAGAGCTGAGCGCATGGTACAGTTTGTTAAAAAAAAACCCTCTACAAAATGGACTATGGGGACATTGAAGATAAGATAAATAGAATACTCCTTCTCCAACACATCACTCCACACAGCGTCACCAACAAGACTCCAGCAGAACTATTGATGGGATGCAAACTCCGCTCCCACCTCGACTGGCTTCACCCGTCTTACGAGCCAGAGAAACCCTGTGGATCTAGCAGAAAATGCCACGAATTCAAGATAGGCGACTTAGTCTTTGCCAGAAACCTTTCTGGCGAACTGTTGTGGATCGAGGCCACTGTTATTCAAGCCACTTGACCCAGGTTGTACCGGGTGAAAACCTGCAACAGAAAAATATGGAAACGCCATATAGATCAGCTTCGCTCAAGGCTACAACCTATTTTCTGCAACTCCGGTAACTCCCAAACTGAGGGAGGACAGGATGTCGAAGAAACTGAATTCGAGATGGCGGAAAGCAGGAATGAAAGAAATTTGCCATTGGGCGTAACAAGTGAAGAAGGATCAGGGATGGGTGTGGCCTCACCACAGAGGAACAACCCAACAGAGGCAAGCCCGCAAGGGCCAGAGGACAACAACGAGAACATTAGTGGCATCGAGTCTTCCAACGAAGAACCACCAGCACCCGATTTGCCTGAAAATGCCCCGCCAAAACAGGCTTACGGACAAGAACCAGTGGGACAGCGTAAATCCAATAGACAGTCGAAATAACCTTCCTACCTCAGAGATTACGTCACCGCACCCCCGAAATGGAACCCGGGGGGAAGGGTTGTTGTGAACTAATAAAGTACTCTAATAAAGTTTATCAAAAGCTTTAGAAAATAGCAGAGTTCTAGCCCTGCACTTCTGATTGGCCGATAATAGCGATATCGGATTGGTCTGTTCAGGAGAATCTGATTGGCTGTTAACGAGCCACTCTCATTGGTTAAGGCGTTTAACACTCCACATTTTATTGGTTATTAGAGCAGCAGCTTGCCTATAATATATTTGCTCTGTTCAGAATGTTTAATAAAGAGTTTGAAGTTCACTTTCCACCGTCTCGTCTCCGTTCCTTGCGCCCATGCGGAGAACTTAACATAAAAATTATTCAAAATGGACTGTAGCAGCATAAGGGTAAAACATAGGGGTTCTTGTATCTTTTGGAACTTGGCTGTTTGCTTGCAGATATTATGGGGGTGTGGTTTTCTTCCTAATAGTTTGTAAATAGATATTGTTTTGTTATTTGCTTATTTGTTTATCTGCATGAATTCTTTGATTGGTGTATTATTTTCTGGCTGATTTCTTTTCTGATGTTAAACTTGCTTATCTGGGTGTTATGTTCCGGGTTTTTTTGTTTATCTTAGCTTTTTCCTGATATGTTTTGAACAATGTATAAAGGTGGTTTATCTCTATGTATCTATTGATGGCTGATTTGTCTGAATACCAAGCTTGCCGGAATTTCCTAGCATTTTTGGATTAGTTTGTTCTTGGATGTTCAGTTTCTGTTTAAACTATTGTTTAGTTGTTCAACAGTTGTGAGATTAACCTTCATTGTATCTTCTGGCTGTTAGTTGTTGTTCCTGCATGTGCTCTGTGAATCATATAGTGACCGTTAAAGTCCCTACATCAAGTTTTCTGTTTTCTTCTTCTAGATCAGGGGTGGGCAAACTACAGCCCGCGGGCTACATCCGGCCCGTTGGTCTGTCCAATGCGGCCTGCCCCTGAAAATAAATGGCTGCCATTGGTCTGTCCAATCCAGCCCACCCCTGAAAAAAAATCGCTGGGCATGGCGTATTGCCCTGTGCCGCGTGGCCCCCAAAGCTGCAAAACAGTGCAAAGCGATCTAGGGGTAGGAAAGAAAAGAAATTTGTAAAGGCCTCGGCTAGGAGTTCGAAATCACCTTCGAGTGCAACCTCTCCGAAGGTGAATCCCCGCCGATCCCCCTTTTTGGGGGGGGCTTCCAGGCTCAAACTTTGCAAAGGCAAAGCTTGCAGGCTGGAGCATCTTCCCGCCAAGGAGCGGGAAGGGTTCCATCCGGTGGCCGGGGCGGGCTGCTTGGAGCCACCTAAAACTAGGCCGCTGCTGGTGGAGCTTTGCCCTGCCTTGGTGCCCTGTTTCCCGGCTCGGTGGTCCTGCTCGGGCGGCACTTTAAAAGGCTGCTCCCAGCACCTGAGCAACTTCCCAGCAACTTTCGGCTTCGTTTTAACTCGTGGGCGCTTGTGCCTGGCCCCGAGCCACGCAGTGGAGGGGAAGCCCGGCAGGCGGGCGGGCAGGTGGGCTGCTTGGAGGAGGCGACCCGGCGGCACTCCGGGCTTCCCCTCTGCCATTCGGCTTGGGCGAGGCGCAAGCACCCGCGAGTTAAAACAAAGCCGAAAGTTGCTGGGAAGTTGCTCGGTTTTCCAGGGCTTCCAGGGCTTTGCAAAGGCAAAGTTTTCAGGCTGGAGCGTCTTCCCGCCGAGGAGCGGGAAGGGTTCCACCCGGTGGGGTGGGCTGCTTGGAGCGGGTTGCCGTGCAGCTCGGGGCAAGGCTCGAGCACCCACAAGTTAAAACAAAGCCGAAAGTTGCTGGGAAGTTGCTCAGTTTTACGGGGTTCCAGGGCTTTGCAAAGGCAAAGTTTGCAGGCTGGAGCGTCTTCCCGCCGAGGAGCAGGAAGGGTTCCACCCGGCAGGCGGGCGGACTGCTTAAACTTTGCTCAGGCAGCACTTTAAAAGCCTGCTCCCAGCACCCGAGCAACTTCCCAGCAACTTTCGGCTTCGTTCTAAATCGCGAGCGCTCGCGCCTCGCCCCAAGCCGCGCGGCGGAAGGGAAGCCTGGCGGGTGGGCGGGCAGGCTGCTTGGAGGAGGCTCCAGCCTGCAAACTTTGCCTTTGCAAAGTTTAAGCCTGGAAGCCCCAGAAATCCGAGCAACTTCCCAGCAACTTTCGGCTTCGTTTTAACTCGCGGGCGCTCGCGCCTGGCAGAGGGGAAGCCTGGGGCCTCCTCCAAGCAGCCTGCCTGCCTGCCCGCTGGGCTTCCCTTCCACCATGCGGCTCGGGGTCAGGCACGAGCGCCCGCAAGTTAAAAGGAAGCTGAAGGTTGCTGGGAAGTTGCTCGGGTGCTGGGAGCAGGCTTTTAAGAGCTGCGCCCCAAGGAGCAACTGGCAGCTGGAGCAGGGGAAAGGCAGGCGAAAGCCCACACACACACACCTTGGCAAGCGGTTTGCAGGGTTAGCCAGCAGTTTCTCACAAGAGACTGAAGGCCGGTCTGCTCCCCCCAATTAGATGTTGGTTGAAGAGGGAGGGTCAGCCCTGCGACTAATTGGTGGTTCACAGTTTATCTGTGGGCACTGGAGGAGTTATGTTTTGGGGGGTGGGTATTTATTTATTTCTTATCTTATAATTGGCCAACTTGTGTAAGCTGAGGGGGTACATTCATACATACACACACATACACACACACAGTCGTTTATTCATAGGGGAAGAATCTGTCTATCTATCTATCTATCTATGTTGTGTTTTTAATAGGAAGAATATCATATCTGCACATTAGGCACAGTGACTTGATTTTGCGGAACCCAAGACATTTTCAATTATCGCTCTTCTTCTACTGGTCAGATCAGAACCCATCTGCAGCAATGTCAAAGAAAAGAAAAGTCGACAGTGAGTGCCGGGTGTTTAATAAAGAATGGCCACCTAAATACTTTTTTACTGAAGTCTGGTCAAAGGCTGTATGTCTTATTTGCCAAGAAACCATTGCAGTTTTCAAAGAATACATCAGTCACTCTTCAGCCAGCATGCTAATTACGCCAGCAACCTTTCAACACAAGAACGTACGGCTACCGCTCATAGGTTGGTAGCTAGCTTGCAGGCTCAGCAAAGCATCTTTAACCAAGCAACTTCCATCCAAGAAGCAAGCACGAAGACAAGTTATTTACTGGCATTCAAACTAGCAAAAGCCAGCAAGCCTTCCTCCGAAGGGGAATTTCTTAAAGAATGCATGGTAGAGATAGCAAGTATTTTATGTCCCGAGAGCAAGAACAAATTTGAAAAAATTAGCTTATCATGCAGGTCAGTGACTCGCCATGTTGAAGTAATTGAGGAACACTTAACTAGCAAGCTAAACAAAAAAGCGGAGTCATTTACATTATATTCTTTGGCACTGGACGAAAGCAATGACATAAAGGACACCGCTCAGCTTTTAATTTTTATCAGAGGGATTAATGAAAATTTCGAGATAACGGAGGAGTTTTTGGCTGTGGAATCTGTTAAGTACTTGGACATGGGTCAGAGTAAATGGAGACAGCCTCTGAATGTGAACTTTCAGCTCTTTATTGCATAGTGACTTCTCAAAACAACAACAGTGAACTCTGCCTTATATCGGCAACCCTTGTGAGAGTTGTCCAATAGCGAGCTATGAACGCTAGCTCTTTTAACCAATAATAATCCTCTGTTAAGGGCCAATCGGATTCCTAAGAACTAACCAATCTGATCTGGCCGCCTAACAGCCAATCAGAAGTGCAGGGCCAGAACCCTGCACTTTTACCTCAAGCTCATACTTTATTAACTATGGTACATACACAACACCCCTTCCCCCTGGCTTCTTGATCATGGTGTAGTTATACAGTCCTTTAAATAGGACGGTTGTCTTTTAAGTCTTTCAGATTTTCGTTGGACTGGTTGATTGCAATCCTGTTGAGGTAGATTGTTGTTTGGCAGTGGATCTGCTTCTTGCTCAGGTGCAATTTCTTGCGGTGCAAACAATTCTCCTTCCTGCTCCATTTCCTGAGTCTCACTTAATTCGTCGCTCCCTTTGAGC
Organism: Hydrophis major; assembly: GCA_033807585.1. NCBI lineage: Eukaryota > Metazoa > Chordata > Lepidosauria > Squamata > Elapidae > Hydrophis > Hydrophis major. The sequence goes on along the minus strand of CM066343.1, from coordinate 68,689,666 downwards.
AGGTTCCCTGGAATGTCATCTTCTTCTGTACCTCCCCCCCCCCTCGGTTTGGTAATGGGGGAGTTGTTGACTGGCCGTTGTGAGTCGTGACCGTAATTGGTCGATATGCCGTTTCCACAGTCTATTGTCACAGCATTTCACTACGTAGGATTTGGGGCCGGTCACTCGTACTACCGTTGCCTCTATCCATAACAGATCGCCTGATAAGTTTCATGCGTAAACGTGGTCTCCTACCTGGAAGATGCGATAGCGGCCACTGGATCCTATTGGCTTTTCCGGTTCGTAAGCAGGGTGCAACCGGTCGAGGTGGGAACGGAGTCTTCGTCCCATCAGTAGTTCTGTGGGAGTTCTGCCGGTAATGCTATGTGGAGTTATGTGTTGCAAAAAGAGAATTTGGTTGACCTTGTCATTGATATTGTCATAGTCCATTTTTTGCAAAGTCTTTTTAACAAATTGGACCATGCGTTCCGCTTGGCCATTGGTCGCAGGGTGCGCAGGCGAGGTGAGCGCATGGTGGATGCCGCGGTCAGCGAGGTATTGCTCGAACATTAGTGCCGTAAACTGTGGCCCGTTATCGGACACCAGGACGTCAGGCAATCCGTGGGTTGCAAAGAGTCTATTTAGGATCTTGATCACTGCCTCGGAAGTGGTGGCCGTCATACGATGAATTTCTAACCAATTGGAGTATGCGTCAACTGTCAGCAGGAAGGTATATCCTTTGGTTGGCCCCGCAAAATCCAGGTGGATTCTGGACCAGGGTCCATGTGGCGTCTCCCATTCAGAAGGCATGGCTTTTGGTAGGGCGTTGCTGGCTTGTTGGCAATTGGTACACGCTTTAACCCACTGCTCGATTTGCCGGTCCATGCCCAGCCACCATGCATAGCTTCGTGCAAGCGCTTTCATCCGCACGATGCCGGGGTGGCCCTCGTGCAGGATTTGTAGCAGCGTCTTCTGGAGTCGTTCTGGGACAACGACTCTATCGCCCCAGATAATACAGCCTTTTTGGGAAAAAAGTTCAGTCTGTCGCGATTTCAATGGCGCGAAGTCATCTGGTACTTGGTCCAATAGCCATCCGCGTTCTACCCAGCCTAGGACTCGAGCTAGGGTGTGGTCTCGTTTGGTTTCTCTCGCGATGTCTCGGGTGGTCATAGGCGGCGAGTTGAGTGTTTCGATCTGCAACATGGTTGCCGTTGGTGCCGGACCGTCGAGAGTCTCTGGAAGCGGTGCTCGGCTTAATGTGTCAGCATGGGGAATGGCTTTCCCCGGGCGATATTGCAGGTGATAATTATAAGCAGCTAGGAATTCTGACCATCGGGTCATTCTATGGGATAATATGTAGGGGGTTGGCTTGTCCCCGGCTATTATCCCTAGCAACGGTTTGTGGTCAGTTATAATGGTAGATGTCCTTCCATACACATGTTCATGAAATTTCTTTACAGCTGAAACAATTGCGAGAGCTTCTTTATCAATTTGTCCATAATTCCGCTCTGCTTGTGAAAGAGTCTTCGAAAAGTAAGCAATAGGGGCTTCGTTCCCATTAGGCAGTACATGACTCAAAATGGCACCCACCCCGAAAGGCGATGCATCGCAGGTTATAACTAATGGTAAAGTCTCGTTATACTGCATAAGTACAGAGTCAGATGTGAGCAGCTTTTTAACATTCCGGAACGCTTGTTCTTCCCAGTAACCCCATACCCATAATGCTTTTTTATCTAATAACCGGTGTAACGGTTCAGCAACAGTCGCCTTGTGCAGTAAAAATACATTATAGAAATTAATGAGGCCTAAGAACGCCTGGAGATTGGCCTTGTTTCGTGGCCTGGGAGCGTTTTTTATAGCCTTTAATTTACTTTTGGTAGAATGAATGCCCTGGCTATCAATCCGATACCCTAGAAACTCAACACTGTCAGTATATAAGTGACATTTATTTTTTTTCACCTTAAGTCCTGCCTCTTGGAATTTTTTAAGAACACATTTCAAACGATCCTGCAAGATTTTTTTGGTAGGGGCTGCAATTAATACGTCATCGAAATACGGAACCATGCCCTTGATTCCCTGTAACAACCTTTCCATGAGGCTTTGGAATATCCCTGGGGCTACACTAACCCCAAATTGCAATCGGGTACATTTAAAGGCACCTCTGTGTGTTACAATTGTTTGGGCTTGGGCCGTCTTTTCATCCACTGGTAGTTGTTGATAAGCTTGAGCTAAATCTAATTTAGCCAAAACCTTTCCGCCCCCCCAAGGAATGAAGGAGGTGCTGCACCACCGGAACTGGATATGCATTCTGCTGTAGGGCGTGGTTTAAAGTGGCCCGGTAGTCCCCACAAATTCGGATTGACCCGTCTGGCTTAATGGGTGTTACAATAGGGGTTTCCCATGGAGAGTGATCGATGGGCTTCAACACCCCTTAAGCAATTAGCTTGTCGAGTTGTTCGTCGATCTTTGCTTTAAGAGCGAATGGAACTCGACGGGCCTTCAAGCGAATAGGGGCTACTTTTTGATCTAGACTAAATGAGATTGGGGTCCCCTTATACTCGCCTAAACGGTCCGCGAAGATGTCGCTGAACTCAGAAATAAGGTCTTCCTCCCACTCACAACCACCGACTTGGTTCACGCCGGCCACCTTGATGCCGAGTGCCGAGAACCATTGGAGGCCCAATAGACTAGGCCTATCTCTATCAATGATCGTTAGATGTAAGTACGCTGTATGCTTTTTGAAGGAGACTCGGACTCGGCAGGACCCGACAACGGGGATTCGATTTCCTTGGTAGTCCTTGAGGATGAGGTGTTGAAATTGGAGGTCTTGGCATTGGATTGTGGGGATAAGTTGCTTGAGTGTCTTCCAAGACACCATCGAGAGGGACGATCCTGAGTCAACCTCCATGTGGCAAGGCTGGTTCTCAATGGCTACCATGACTCGAATTTTCTTAGTGTCCAAAACTGAGGCATGACCTATAGTGATAGTATGGTGAGCCTCTTCTTTTTGCAAAGCTCGATTTCTGTAGGAGTGGTTTACTGGCTCTCGCCTTACAGGATAGTTTCCTGTCGATTGGCGATAGTTGGCCCCTCTTGAGGCCTGGCTGGGTCCTGCTAGGCTGCGACAGACCCGGCTGATGTGGCCTCGTTTCCTGAACTCATGGCAGAGTGCGTCGTGGAATTTGCATTCGGCCCTGGCATGGTTTGCTCCACAGCCAGCGCAAGGGCGTAAGGGCTTAGGGCGAGGGTCCCGGTCGGACCGCAGTCGATGGACCCCTTCTTCGTCGCTGTCTGACGACGAAGAGAGGTCCTTGTGGTGCGTTGTTGAGAGCTGCCCTTCTGAGTTGGGTAAGATTTCGCCGGTCGGTGGTGTTGCTGGAGTGCGGCTTCGCCGTAATTGTGCAGCCAACTTTTTGGTCGCCTCCGCAGCCGTGGCTTCGGCGATGGTGTCAGCAAGGCTGATGTCGCCTTTCACCATCAGCTTGCTTTGCACGCCTAGCGCATCTAATCCCAGAATTACTCGATCTCTTAGTGCTTCTTCTAAATCGGCGAACCCGCAGAGGCTACCTAAATTTCGGAGGTCCGCCACGAGATCGGCCACGCTGTCTCTCTTTCGTTGGTTTCTCTGATAAAACTCATGGCGTCTCACGAGTGTAGGCACGGTTGGCGCGTAATGGTCTCTCAGGATGGGTTCGAGGTCGTCCCAACTCATGGCTTTCACTTCTCGAGGTTTGGCGAGTGCTTTAGCCATCTTAAATACAGCTGGGCCGCAATGCGTCAGGAACAGTGCCCGCTTCTTTGCTGGTGTGGCATCCTTCAAGTTATTCATCTCGAGAAACATTTGGAAGTGATCCATGTAGGATTCCCAATCCTCTTGGTTTGGATCGAACGGAGTGGGTGGTACGATGCCGCCGGACATGGTTCCATTGTTGGCGTTGTCTTATCACGTGCTCAGTATTGTTTCCTGGCTTCTTAGGTTCAGACGTCTCCACATCCCACCCTCGATACCAGGGTTAAGTACTTGGACATGGGTCGGAGTAAATGGAGACAGCCTCTGAATGTGAACTTTCAGCTCTTTATTGCATAGTGACTTCTCAAAACAGCAACAGTGAACTCTGCCTTATATAGGCAACCCTTGTGAGAATTGTCCAATAGCGAGCTATGAACGCTAGCTCTTTTAACCAATAATAATCCTCTGTTAAGGGCCAATCGGATTCCTAAGAACTAACCAATCCGATCTGGCCACCTAACAGCCAATCAGAAGTGCAGGGCCAGAACCCTGCACTTTTACCTCAAGCTCATACTTTATTAACTATGGTACATACACAACAGAATCCCTGAAAGGAAAAACACGGGGAGTCGATTTATTTAACAGCATGTCAGCGGTCATACAGAGGCACAAGTTACCTTGGAGTATGCTCGCCAACGTTACCACAGATGGATCACCAAATCTGACAGGAAAAAACGTCGGGATGCTCAAAAGAATCCAGGACAGGGTGAAAGAGGACAACCCTGAGCAGGAGGTAATTTTCCTACACTGCATAATTCACTAGGAAGCACTGTGTAAATCTGTGTTACAGCTTGACCATGTAGTGAAGCCAGTTGTGAAACTCGTTAACTTTGTTCGAGCGAGGGGACTTCATCATTGTCAGTTTATTCATTTTCTTGAAGAAACTGACGCTGATCACATGGACTTGCTTTACCATTCTAATGTCCGCTGGTTAAGTTAGGGAAAAGTATGTCAACGTGTGTGGAAGCTCAAACAGGAGATTATTTCATTTTTGGAGCTACCTGAGAACACTGACAATCTTCCTGAGCTGAATTACACAGATTGGCTTTGTGATTTAGTTTTTACTGTGGACATACTGACACACATGAACGAGCTGAATGTGAAGCTACAAGGGAAAAACCAGTTTGTGCATGAAATGCAAGCAAACATCAGAGCCTTCAAAACCAGGCTAGTTTTATTTTCGAAGCAAATGTCAGACAAGTCATTTGCTCATTTCCCCACACTGGCTACGTTAAAAGAGGCCATGCAACATGTTAAAAAATATAGGAAATCACTGGATGACCTGCATGAAGAATTCTGCCATCAGTTTTGTGATTTTGGAAAAATTGACTGGGCACTTCAGCTGGTGTCATGTCCCTTCTCACAAGACCTGGAAACGGTGCCACAGAAGTTGCAGTTGGAACTGATTGATCTCCAATGTGACTAGGTGTTAAAGGAGAAGTTCAACTCCCTGAAACTGGATGAGTTTTATGCTTCATTAAGTGCAGCCAAATTTAAAAACATCCAGAAGATAGCACAGAGGATGCTGGTGTTGTTTGGCTCTACATATGTGTGTGAACAGACTTTTAGTGTGATGAACACCAACAAAGCACCCCACGGATCCCAGATGAGTGATGAACATCTCAGATCTGTTCTGAGAATTGCCACAACAGAATTACAACCAGACTTCGATGCACTGGCAAAAATGAGTGATCAACAACACTGTTCTCATTAAAATATGTTAATACTTTAATGCTTTTTTCTTTTTATGTTTGATATGTACTGTTAACAAATGCAGTTTTTTATATGTATCGTATCTTGTGCTGACCCGGCCCATCTGTCAAATTTTAAAAGTCAATGCAGCCCCCGAGCCAAAAAGTTTGCCCACCCCTGCTGTAAAGGCTAGATTCTCCCCTTCAGAGGATAAGAATGAACTTTTGAAAACTGGGTTTTTCAAAAGGAATTCTTTATTGGAAAGGAAGACAAGCATCCACATTCATAGCAGGATATGATATCCTTCCAGGCATGCAGCTTAGATAAAGGGAGTTAGAACCCCTCCCCTTGATCCAATGTGGATTTTGTCAATACAATGTGTTAATTCCCCACTCCCTTTTTTTCCTTGGGAATGTAGTTGAGAAGAGATTACCAGGAAGTTTCTTTCAGAACTGGAACTTTTATAGTCCCCTTCTCCTTTTGCTATCTTTCCAAGAGGTGACAAGTTTCCAGGCATCTGGGGGCTCCAGCCCACAGTTGTAAATTATGTAGGTCATCTGATTCAGTACAAGAATTAGGATATTCAGGTTACATCAAAAAGGATTACTTGTATCCACCCCACCATCTTCTTCCATGGAAGAAAGGCAGATACACGGATCTGACACATGCCCTATCATTATCATGTCAAAATGGGCCAACAATAGATTTTTGATCACAGAAACTGTTAAATATGCAGATCGGTCCCAAGGAGAGACACGAGGCGAGTGACTTTTAAAAACTCTTTATTAGTTAGGTAGATCTGCTTGCTTAGCTCGGATCGACTGCGGCTTATATTGTTCTTGCACAGGGTGCTGCGGCCAATGGTAGCCGTTCGAATCTCCCGCAATTGGCTCAGCCAATCGCGGTAGCTTCGTAACAGCCAATCAGTGCCGCGCACTTGACCAATCAGGTTGCTGTGCATCTTAGCCAATCTGAATGCAGGTTTTCAAGAATGCAAATACAGAACACCCCTCCCCTCTTGGTTCAGTCCTACGTGACATAGTTCTGTAAGTAGGTGGGGCTCCGTACTTGTTTACTGGACCTGCACAGGTTAGTTGTTCCTTGGTCTCCAGCCGGTTTGGTCAGGTTCTGTGTTGCTCTTCGCCTCATTGATGGAACCGCCTGGAAGGGTGAGTCGGGCCTTTTGCCGCAGCTCCCTCCCGGTCTACCTGGGCTGGTTGAGCTGCTGGCTCTGTCGTTCCCGCCTGGTCTTTCCGGGCTGGTAGAACTGGCTTGGCTGTACCTTCCAGGTGAGGCTTCGGGCTGGTCGTCTGTCTCTGGTGAGTATTGCTGGTTTCTTTCTTGCTGGGTTTGTTTGTTTTGTGTTGCGGGGTTTTCTTCTCTTTCCTGGGTGCTGTTTGGGTTTCCCCTTCCCCCTCTGGTTTCCATGTCAGTTGTATTTCTCGCATTGGTTCTTGATTTTAGCTGATCGATGTGTCTTTTCCATGCTCGTCCGTCAGTTGTTTGTAGCCAGTACGAGTGGGGACCTGTCACCTGGGTTATGGTTGCTGGTACCCAGAGTGGGTCCCCTGTGAGGTTCTTGGCATAAACTGTGCCATCTGTTGTGAACGCTCGGTGCTTGCTGGATGAGTTGGAGGGTTTTTTTTGGGTTGTACGTCAGGTGCAGCCTGTCTAGTGGGGACCTTGATTTCCTCCCCATTAGCAGTTCTGCTGGGCTCTTGTTGGTTGTTGTATTTGAGGTTATATGTTGTATGAAAAGCATTTTATTAATTTTTTCTTGTATTTCCCCAGTTTCAATTTTTTGGATTGTTTTTTTGGCAAATTGTACCATTCGTTCTGCCCTCCCATTCGCCGGCGCTGTCAGCGCATGCCATATTCCCTGTTCCGCTAGGAATTTTTTCAAATGGTAGCGCCATAAATTGGGGCCCATTGTCTGATACAATTACATCTGGAAGGCCGTGGGTTGAGAATAGTTTGTTGAGTTCTCTGATAACAGCCTCTGTGGTAGTCGTTTTCATGTTGCTTACCTCCAACCAGTTGGAGTAAGAGTCTACCATTATCAGGAACATGTGTCCTTTTGTGGGCCCGGCGAAGTCTACGTGAATCCTGGACTATGGCCCTCTGGGGGTTTCCCATTCCAGGATTGGGGCGGCAGGGGGGCTTGGCCTGGATTCTTGGCATTGCCTGCAAGATGCCACCCAGGCTTCGATTTTCTTGTCCATCCCTGGCCACCAAGTGTAGCTTCTGGCCAGGGCTTTTGTTCTAACGATGCCCGGGTGCCCTTCGTGTAACATGTCCAAAACCCTTTCCTGTAGCTTTTCCAGGATAACCACACTGTCCCCCCAAAGTAAACAACCTTTTTGTGTGAAGAGTTCTGTTTGCCAGTTTTGGAAAGTCCTGACTTGTTCGTCGTCATCTTTTTCTGGTCACCCTTTCTCCACCCAGTTTAAAACCCACACCAGACGTTTGTCTTTATTGGTTTCTCAGGCAATGTCTGACGCAGTTAGGGGGAGATTGGGTAACGTCTATATGCTCAGGGTGGATGTGGCAGGTTCTGGATCAGCATCCATGTTGGGCTGATTGGCTGTTAATGGCAGGATCGGATTGATCTGTTCAAGAGCATCTGATTGGCCATTAACAGGCCATTCTCATTAGTTAACGGAGCTAGCACTCCCCGATTGCTATTAGTTGAATAGTTAATAAGTTGCCTATATAAGGAAGGCTATAGCAGCCATCCAGTTTGAGATGTCACACCATGTAAATAAAGAGTTTGAAGTTCACTGTTTCTACCGGCTCGTCTCCATTATTCGCACCCATGCTCCAGACTTAACATAAATAAACACCTCCCCAAAAAACATAACTCCTCCGGTGCCCACGGATAAACTGTGAACCACCAATTAGTAGCAGGGCTGACCCTCCCTCTTGAACCAACATCTAATTGGGGGGAGCAGACCAGCCTTCAGTCTCTTGCGAGAAACTGCTGGCTAACCCTGCAAACCGCTTGCCAAGGTGTGTGTGTGTGGGGCTTTCGCCTGCCTTTCCCCTGCTCCAGCCGCCAGTTGCTCCTTGGGGCGCAGCTCTTAAAAGCCTGCTCCCAGCACCCGAGCAACTTCCCAGCAACTTTCGGCTTTCTTTTAACTTGCGGGCACTCATGCCTGGCCTTGAGCCACATGGTGGAAGGGAAGCCCGGTGGGCAGGCGGGCAGGCTGCTTGGAGGAGGCTCCAGGCTTCCCCTCCACCAGGCGTGAGCACCCGTGAGTTAAAACAAAGCTGAAAGTTGCTTGGATTTCCGGGGCTTCCAGGCTTAAACTTTGCAAAGGCAAAGTTTGCAGGCTGGAGCGTCTTCCTGCTGAGGAGCGGAACCCTTCCCGCTCCTCAGCACGAAGACACTCCAGCCTGCAAACTTTGCCTTTGCAAAGCCCTGGAAGCCCCGGAAAACCTGATAAACTTCCACCAACTTTCGGCTTTGTTTTAACTTGCAGGCACTCACGCCTCGCCCTGAGCCGCACAGCAGCCTGCTCCAAGCAGCCTACCCTGCCCGTCGGGCAGAACCCTTCCTGCTTCTTGGCAGGAAGATGCTCCAGCCTGCAAACTTTGCCTTTGCAAAGTCCTGGAAGCCCCAGAAAACCAAGCAACTTCCCAGCAACTTTCAGCTTCGTTTTAACTCGCAGGTGCTCACGCCTTGCCCCGAGCCGCACGGCGGAGGGGAAGCCCGGAGCACCACCAGGTCGCTTCCTCCAAGCAGCCTGCCGGGCTTCCCTCCGCCTGGTGACTCGGGACCAGGCGCGAGCACCCGCGAGTTAAAACGAAGCAAAAAGTTGCTGGGAAGTTGCTAGGGTGCTGGGAGCAGCCTTTTAAAGTGCTGCCCAAGCACGACTGCTGAGCCGGGAAGCAGGGCACCAAGGCAGAGTAAAGCTCCACCAGCAGCAGCCTAGCTTTAGGTAGCTCCAAGCAGCCTGCCCCGGCCGCCAGGTGGAACCCTTCCCGCTCCTCGGCGGGAAGACGCTCCAGCCTGCAAACTTTGCCTTTGCAAAGCCCTGGAAAACCGAGCAAGTTCCCAGCAACTTTCGGCCTCGTTTCAACTTGCGGGCGCTCGCACCTGGCGGAGGGGAAGCCTGGAGCCTCCTCCAAGCAGCCTGCCCGTCCGCCCACCGGGCTTCCTTTCTGCCGCGCAGCTCGGGGCCAGGCTCGATTGCCCATGAGTTAGAACAAAGCCGAAAGTTGCTGGGAAGTTGATCAGGTGCTGGGAGCAGGTTTTTAAAGTGCCGCCCGAGCAAAGCTTAAGCAGCCCGCTCACCCGCCGGGTGGAATCCTTCCCGCTCCTCGGCGGGAAGACTCTTCAGCCTGCAAACTTTGCCTTTGCAAAGCCCTGGAAGCCCTGGAAAACCGAGCAACTTCCCAGCAACTTTCGGCTTCGTTTTAACTCACGGGCGCTCGTGCCTCGCCCCAAGCCGCATGGCAGCCTGCTCCAAGCAGCCCGCCCCACCCACAGGGCAGAACCCTTCCTGCTCCGCAGCAGGAAGATGCTCCAGCCTGCAAACTTTGCCTTTGCAAAGCCCTGGAAGCCCCGGAAAACCGAGCAACTTCCCAGCAACTTTCGGCTTCGTTTTAACTTGTGAGCGCTCATGCCTCACCCCAAGCTGCACGACGGAGGGGAAGCCCGGAGCGCCGCCGGTTTGCCTCCTCCAAGCAGCCTGCCGGGCTTCCCCTCCGCCGTGCGGCTCGGGGCCAGGCGCGAGCGCCCGCAAGTTAAAACAAAGCAGAAAGTTGCTGGGAAGTTGTTCGGGTGCTGGGAGCAGCCTTTTAAAGTGCCGCCCGAGCAGGACCGCTGAGCCGGGAAACAGGGCACCAAGGCAGGGCAAAGCTCCACCAGCAGTGGCCTAGCTTTAGGTGGCTCCAAGCAGCCCGCCCTGGCCGCCGGGTGGAACCCTTCCCGCTCCTCGGCAGGAAGACGCTCCAGCCTGCAAGCTTTGCCTTTGCAAAGTTTAAGCCTGGAAGCCCTGGAAAAAAAAAGGGGGATCGGCAGGGACTCACCTTCGGAGATGTTGCACTCCCAGCCAAGGCCTTTGCAAATTTCTTTTCTTTCCTACCCCTAGATCACTCTGCACTGTTTTGCAGCTTTGGGGGCCACGCGGCACAGGGCAATACGCCACGCCCAGCTATTTTTTTTCAGGGGCAGGCCGGATTGGACAGACCAATGGCAGCGATTTTTTTTCAGGGGCGGACCACATTGGACAGACCAACGGACCAGATGTGGCCCACAGGCTGTAGTTTGCCCACCCCTGCCTTACAGCATGGTTTAAGCATAATGCTAGATAATAGATTGCAAAATATTAGAAATGTAAATAAGAAAGCTGCAGTCCTTAGTTAACAGGGATTACTTTCAAGTGGGATTTTTGTAAACTTTTTTTTCCTCACATTATAAACTTCAGCTCTTCAAGGTCGGTTAGAGTAGGAAATGCAATGCTCATTTTTCTTTTCTTTTTTTTGCAAAGATACAGTTAATAAAATCTTGCAAGTCTGAATGCATTTTTCCCTTTATCTTCATGAAAACCAGGAAGGATTTTTTTCTGAGATTTTTTTCTCAGGTTACATTTCTGCCCTAGATTCAGCTCTCTTTTAACTGACTATTGTCTTGTTCTTTCTCCTGTACTTCTAGTCCATTCCTTCTTCTCTTTTAGGCCTGAAGTATTGCATAAGAAACTAGGATGAAATGTTCATCTATTTTTCATTTGCATTTTTAATCAATTTTATTTCCCAGATTCCAAGAATCCTTTCAGAGGATCTTGTGTAGAATGTCAGTTTTTTTTTTTTAAAGACAAAATAAATATCAGCCAAGGTCCAAAGATGACTTGTCCCACGAGCTTGTATGTACAGATGACTGAATATTGTAGTTTCATCTTTCAGGCACTGATACGAAGATTTGCACACCACCTGGGATATGACATGCAAAAACTGCTGGATTTTCAAAATATGTTACTCTGGAAAGCATATGATACTTTAAAAGTTCAGGTACTTTTAAAACATTGTAGTGCTATCTCCAGCATATGTGGGCTGTGATTCATGATTCAAAACTCCATATAATCTGTAATAAGAACTTGAGTGATCAAGTAATTGGTTAACTACACTGTGAGTGAAATAAAAGCAAAACAAATGTGTGTTTCCTTAAAGCTCTAGTCAAAGTTCTAGTCATCTCTGACTGACTGTAGTTTCTTTCCAGATACAAAATCATTCAGCACATCTGAAAAGAGGATGTTTACAACATTCTCATTTCAATTTATTTACCCATTGTAATCTTTATTATTTCAGTTACATTATATATTCAATTTATTTTGAAAAAATGAATACAAAATATATCAGATTATGTTAGTAAGTAGTAAAGAAAAGATTTCTTACCTATCTTTTTTGTTGGCATAACTGGATAACAAACTGTTGCTCCCATAAAATGTCTATTTTGGAGATCTAGATAGTCACTAAGTTAGACACATGAATTGGATCTGAATAGACTAAGTCTGGCACACAAATCTGACTCTCCAAGCCAAGCCATGGTTCTGTCTTATTAAGACAGAACAAATTAAGTAGTCCCCAAAAAGAAACTGTTAATTAGACAAAGGTGTTCGAACTTGTCCAATCCCAGCAGAATCCCAGAATTGGCTACCACTTTCTTGTGAAAATATTCCAAAGATTATTGCTGAATCTTAGAAAGTATTGGAAGTCTCATCGTAAGAATTTTTTTAAGTATCATGAAATCTCATGAGATTTTACTTGCCACATTCCTGGAAATTTTAGCTATCTAAACTTTAGGGGAAAATGGATCTTTGTGCAATTTGTGAACAGTTGAGAGTATTATAAGGGGACTGATCAGTAGATTCAGAGAGTTTCATTTTTATCTAACAAAACAGATAAAGGTAAGAAAACTATTGCCTACTTCTTAAATTTTACATACACACAATAAAGATACTCCCATACATCAAAAACACAGCAGGCAGGAAATTTATGTTCCTGAAAAACAAAGATTATTTCATTTCATTCAGGGTAAAACATGTATATATCTTTGAAAAGCCTTAGTAAAGATATTTTCAGTTCACTTTTGCTGCCTGTAATGTTAATAATGGCAGTGAGGTTTTTTCTACTCAGGAAAGTCTGTATGCAAAATAATAGAAGGCATGGGAATATTACTAAGCATAGCTTACTGTTTTTTTTTTTTATCTCTCCTTACTTCTGTAGGAAATACACAAATATTCTTTACCAAGATGGGCTGATAAAAGGACTATGCAACAGATAAAATCACTGCTGGAATATTTGATAAATGCCGCTTTGGGGGGACCATTAAAAAATGAGAAATCACAACTACAAGGAGGCAAATATTCTTTTAATTGTACATTTATTTGTTTGACCAGATTTTCAGATGTATGAAAATATAAATATATATCATTGTAGTAGCCATGACATATAAACATATAAAAAAAATTGTGCATATTTTTTTATCAAATATGGATAGATTCCCAATATCAACCTTCACAGGCATGTAAACAGATGTCCCTATTTAGCTCTTAATGTTTGGCTCCACAAACATTAAGAGATGCGTAACTTATCCTGTGCTGCCTGTTAATTTTTTTTAAAAAAATATATAGTTTTTGTTTTCAGAATTCAAATTAAGAATTTTAATTACAAAGGTATCCACCTCATCCCATGGTGATGGATAAGCACACAGCGGTCTTATGTAGATGTTTAATAGAAGAGAAAGTACTGATCTGTATGGCATGCCACACAGTACTATATGAATCTGGTCTATCTAAAAAATAAATTGCTTCATTAGTATAATGACCTACAGATAAATAACAGAAATGTGTTTTGAAATGCTTCTCTAAAAGTAATTATTTAAATTTAACTATTTAATTAAATATTGGGAAAAGTGCATAGCAAAAAATCAAACAGTACATAACAATGTTATTTATGATCAATTTCTTTAAAATGACAAGATCAGAAGTAAATATAAATACTTCTAAAACCTTATGTACTGGTAACATTTTAAACATGCAAATTAATATTTAAATTGAAAGAAATATTTTTATATATTGACATTTTAGGAAGTGCGTGGTATATATATTTTTATATATGTATGGTATTCAGCTTTGTTTGGGTATTTTCCCACGTCATTATAATTGCGCTTTTAAAGTTGTAGCAACATTTCGGCAGAATCTCATCTGCCATCATCAGGCTTCTGCATAGTGTTCGTCTGTGAGTCAGACTTTCACAGCCGTTTCTGTTTTAAATTTGGGACTAGCCTATTGCTGTGCCAGAATGGTTTTTTCTTCATCCTGATTGGTTGGGAGTCTTGGTCTGTGTTTATTGGTCTTGGAGTTTGCTGTGTTCTGCTTGATTGGTGTTTCTAATATTTTCTGTCTGTTTTGTAGCTTTTTTTGTCTTGATTGGCTGGCAACATTGTGTTTTCTGTATTGGAGGCTTTTAGTGCGGCTTGGCTCCAACGTCTATCATTTATTAGGAAGCTAGCTTTCATCTGAGTGCCTGGTTGGGGTGTGTTTGAGCTGGAAGTATCAGGGGGATCTGTTTGTGCCCAGGTGTTTGCCTGGCTTGTTGTGTGGAGATTTGTTTGTTTGTGAGTGCAGGCTTCCAAATAATTGACAGTCTGGTGGAATCATCTCTTCTATTCATGCTTTCAGGTCTTTTTTCAATCTCTATGGCTTCTCTGATAATTCTGTAGTGGGGGTTTTCTATAATGGTTAGGGTTTTGGTGCCATTGAAGTCAATGCTTTGACCTGTTGCTTTCATGTGTTGGACTAGTGAGGAAGTGTATTCCCACTTTTTTACTGCATTTTTGTGTTCATCCAGGTGGGTACTTATTCTTCTATTGGTCTGCCCAATGTATGTGGCAGGGCATGATGCTTTTCCAGGTCAATTTTATCTTTGGGGTTTCTTAGGATGGCTGCTATTTTTCTGTCTGTTTTGAAGGCAATCTTGATGTGATGCCTGTGTAGTATCTTACTGATTTTGTCGTAGTTCCTCTTATGTAGGGCAGGACAGCTGTTCCATAGTCTGTTCATCTTCTAGGTCTCCATTATATCTCAGTGTGTTTTGTGGATCAAGCTGGTGATATTGCTTTTGTGGAAGCCGTTAGCTGTCAGTACTTTAGTCAGGGTGCATAGTTCAGTCTTTATGTGTGTCTTGTCTGCCAATTTTTATATATTTTTATGTATTATATATATAACTTCATGGTATATATTTTTAGCATGTTTGTAGTTTGATTGATATAATTTTTAAAATGCAGAAAAATATTAGTAAAGTATTCCCACTAAAGATTTCTTTGCTTTCATGATAAATTTTTTAGATAAATTTTAGAATTCTATTTCATATACTTTTCAACTAAGAAACTTATTATTTTCAATTTAAAATATATTTTATTTGCTGTGGAAATCTGGAAGCTTAATAAGTAGAGTACTTTAATGCATGAATGTATGAGTCTTGGAAAAATGAAGACTAAGGGTTCATTATATTTATTTTCCAAATTCTTCAAAAAAATATTGGCCAAAATGCTTAATTAAATTAAAAATCAATTTTTCATAGTCAACATATTTCACACAGTCCAGAAAGATATTGGTTAGTATGGGTTCTAATACCATTCTTAAATTATTCTAATAATTTCATGCCACAAAGAGTTATCACCAAATTCCTGACAAAGTCTTTTTTCCATATTTTTCAAGACCTATTTTCAACAGCACTTTTTTTTTTTAATCTCCATGAAGGTATCCTTGTAAGACATATTCTGGAAGAAATTATCAGCATTGTTAAGTACAATAAAGGACGTAAAATGATAATGTATTCAGCAGTAAGTATTACAATTTATAACACTTAAGGGTTATGCAGTTTATAAACTCTTGCTATGACACAGCCTTATTAATAATATATTAATACTCTGTAGCATAGTCCTTGTCAATAGGAAAAATTGACATGATCTCTTAATTTTTATATATACATATACATATACATATACATATATATATATGGTATTCAGCTTTGTTTGGGTATTTTCCTACGTAATTATAGTTGTACTTTTAAAGTTGTAGCAACATTTCAGCAGAATCTCATCTGCCATCACCATGCTTCTGTATTGTGTTCGTCTGTGAGTCAGACTTTCACAGCCGTTTCTATTTTAAATTTGGGGTTAGCATACTGCTGTGCCAGAATGGTACAATGCAACCCCAACCTGCTTCAAATTAACATTTCATCACAGCACAGCAGCTACTAAATGTATCCTGAAAAGAACTGAAATGGCTCTACTAAGGAACTAGCTCCACAGAAAGAGATTCCAGTTGGATCAGTTAAACAAAGATTTGCTAACACTACACCTGGAATTGAGCAGCAAAATCCACCCTCTACTTTGGGACAAGATAAAACAACTTACAACTTGGAGAGCTGAATCTGAAACAACTTACAAAAATGACAAACTAAAGAAATTAGAACATGACAAGAAAGCCCGCAACAACTCACAACAACACCTGAAACAATTAGTATATAACATTTCCAACAGAGAACTCACCAAAACAGAAACAGATGTCCTAACCAAAGGATTCAATTATGCTATAGCATCCCAAAAAATCCCCACAGAATCCATCATATATGGAGTAGAATCTAGCCTAACTAAATTAAATACAGATGAAGCTGATAGAATAAGACAGCAAGTTACCAACATCCTATGCACAAGCAAACCACCCAAAAGCAACTTGCACAAAGAGGAACTAAAAGCCCTGCAAGCCCTAAGGAACAACAGCAGCATAATCATACTTTCAGCAGATAAAGGTAATGCCACAGTAGTAATGGATAGAAAAGACTATGAAACAAAATTGACAGACCTACTCCAAGACTCCACATACAAACCCATAAACACGGACCCAACCACATATCTGGAAAAAATAACCAAGAAGAAAATTATAACCAGCCACATGAGCAAAGCGATCCAACAGATGACCATCCCAAGTGAAAAATTTTCCAGATGCCCCAAATTATACGGCTTTCCAAAAATACACAAAGAAGGCATACCTCTCAGATCCATAGTCAACTCTAGAAGAGCACCACTACAAAACCGAGCTAAACACTTAGCAAAGCAGCTACAGCCCCATGCTGAAGCAGCAGCTTCACATGTACAAAACTCATACTACCTCTTGGAAATGATCAAAGATCTACAAATGGAACAAGAAGATCTGCTTGTAAGTTTCGACATGGTTTCACTATACACTCAAGTCCCGATAAAATAAACTCTCAAAATCATCAAAAATAAATACCAACCAGCTAAACACCTCTTGGAACTAGCAGAACACTGCTTAACCAACACATATTTCATATACAAAGGACAAAGATACAAGCAAATTGAAGGAGGCCCTATGGGATCACCACTGTCACCCGTCATTGCAAACCTGTTCATGGAAGAATTTGAATCCAGAGCCTTAGATAATGCGACCCACAAACCCAAACTATGGTTAAAATACATCGATGACACATTTGTGATTTGGCCCCGTGGAAAAGAAAACCTAAACAATTTCCTAACACACCTAAACAGCACACACCCCAAAATCAAATTCACCATGGAAATGGAAACAAACAAACAACTATCATTCCTAGATGTACTAATCTACAAAAAAACAGATGGCACACTAGGACACAACATATACCAGAAGAAAACACACACCAACCGCTACCTCAACACCCAATCCCACCACCACCCAGCACAGATAAACTCCGTGGCCAAAACACTAATTGCCAGAACCAAACGCCTGGCAGACAAGACACACATAAAGACTGAATTATGCACCCTGACTAAAGTACTGACAGCTAACGGCTTCCACAAAAGCAAAATCACCAGCTTGATCCACAAAAACACACTGAGACATAATGGGGACCTAGAAGAGGAACAGACCTATGAAACAGCTGTCCTGCCCTACATAAGAGGTGCTACAGACAAAATCAGTAAGATACTACACAGGCTTCACATCAAGACTGCCTTTAAGACACGGCCCCCAAAAGAAAGAGAGAGAGAGAGGAAAGGGAATCATCAATGCGCTGAAAGAAATGGAAGATGTCGAAGTACGAAGCTGTCCAGCGAAGTGCTCTTCGTATAAGGGGGGCACCAACGGCGGGTCTGCGGGGAAACAAAAGAAGAAGAAAGATAAAGAAAGAAGCAAGATTGTAGACCAGATTGTGAGCAGCAAGAAGCAGGAGGAAGAAGAGGAGAAGAAGCGGGCTCTAGACAAACGTACTCCAGCACAGTTGGCCTATGAAAAAATGCAGGAAAAGCAGCAAATAGAACGAATCTTGAAAAAAAGCATCCAAAACCCACAAGCAGAGAGTGGAGGATTTTAATAGACACTTGGATACTCTGACTGAGCATTATGACATTCCCAAAGTCAGCTGGACTAAATGAGCACCTTTTTCATCAACATTTCCTTCTGATATCTTTTGTTTCTGAAATAAGCAGACGTGTTGAGCTGCAACTCATTTGGCAGAATTGCTGTTTTCTTATAACTTCCTTTTCTTGATCAAACTTGCTTTTAAAGAGACACATGGCACCCATTACTTTGAGTAACTGGCAGTTAGCTGTTTAAGTTATTTCTGCTTTATTGTTGCACATTTAAAGACAAATTAATCCTTGGCTAATTATAGACAAGATCAGGCACATACAAAAACTTAGGATATATGCAGCCTATTGCTGAAAAGCAGCTCAAGGACAATTTAAATGCTTAGGGTAGGAGAATTACTCTATGTACCAGTTTTCTGATTGCTGCATTGTAAAAGTATGCAATAAATATATACAAAAGGAATAATCACATCAGCCAAAGCATTCATCCAGCATATTTCCATCATTTCTCAACACTCTGATCCAATGGCTTTACTGTCTCCTTGGTATACAATCTCAACAATTCCTAAGAAATATTATTTGTAGAAGACAATTCTAATGACTCCCAGCTTCATCTACTGGAAAGACCACTGCATTCTCCACTATGATTTACTTATGAAAATATTTAAATAAACTACAGTAATTAAAAACACATATCTTGAATAAAAGTAAAGAGCGAGCTTATACCATATTGAAAGTTGAACACTATTGCAAAAAAGTGATATTGAAACTAAATGAGTTGACTAAAACCAGCAATATTGTTTTAATTCTTACCCACTTAAACCCTGCTCCCATGTACGGGACAACAGGATAATAATTTTGGCTTTGTAGCATAATGTTTAATTTTAAACCTAAAATCCAGAAAGGGACAAAAATGAAATGTAATGTAAACCCAGATTATATCTCAGTAAATATATGTACTATTGTGAAAAAAAAAAAAAGACTGCCTTTAAAACAGACAGAAAAATAGCAGCCATCCTAAGAAACCCCAAAGATAAAATTGACCTGGAAAACCAAGGCATATATGAAGTCCCCTGTGCATCATGCCCTGCCACATACATTGGACAGACCAATAGAAGAATAAGAACCTGCCTGGATGTACACAAAAATACAGTAAAAAAGCGGGAATACACTTCCTCACTAGTTCAACACATGAAAGCATCGACTTCAATGGCACCAAAACCCTAGCCACTATAGAAAACCCCAGCTACAGAATTATCAGAGAAGCCAAAGAGATTGAAAAAAGACCTGAAAGCTGAATAGAAGAGATGATTCCAGACTGTCAATTATTTGGAAGCCTGCACTCACAAACAAAAAAATTTCCACACCACAAGCCAGGCAAATACCTGGGTACAAACAGATCCCCCTGATACCTCCAGCTCAAACACACCCCAACCAGGCATCCAGATGAAAGCTAGCTTCCTCATAAATGATAGACGTTGGAGCCAAGCCGCACTAAAAGCCTCCAATACAGAAAACACAATGTTGCCAGCCAATCAAGACAAAAAAAGCTACAAAACAGGCAGAAGATATTAGAAACACCAATCAAGCAGAACACAGCAAACCCCAAGACCAATAAACACAGACCAAGACTCCCAACCAATCAGGATGAAGAAAAAAACATTCTGGCACAGCAATAGGCTAGCCCCAAATTTAAAACAGAAACAGCTGTGAAAGTCTGACTCACAGACGAACACTATGCAGAAGCCTGATGATGGCAGATGAGATTCTGCCGAAATGTTGCTACAACTTTAAAAGCGCAATTATAATGACGTGGGAAAATACCCAAACAAAGCTGAATACCATATATATGTGTGTATATATGTGTGTGTGTGTGTGTGCGCGTGTGTGTGTATCTTTGGTTATTCGGGTTTTCTCCCACGTAAGATTGGAAGTATCTAGGCAACGTTTCAATGAAATCTCATTCATCATCTTCAGGCTTGGTCTTCAGCTCTGTGCTTCTCAGAGTAATGTGAGCTTGCAGCTGCTTCTTCCTTTTAACTGCTAGTGGGGGTGTGGCTTGATTGGGTGGAGGCTTGGCTGTGTTCTGATTGGGTGAGGTTGTGTTCTCATTGGTTGGGGGTTTGGCTGTATTTTGATTGGGTGGGGGGTTGACTGTGTTCTGATTGGCTGGAGGCATGTTCTGTTCAGGTAGGGGCTTCATTGTGCTTGGTTAGTCTTAGTTGCTGGGGGATTTGAGCTGGTGAGTTGTGATCTTGCTGTTTGGCTTCGAGTTCTTGGTCGTGCCGCATCTTCATGGTGGGGGTCAGTTCGCTTCATGTATGGCTCAGAGGGGTTTGAAGTGGGTAGTGATGTAGCTGCAGTGTGGCTTCTGGTCCGTGGTCGTGTCTCATCTTCTGTGTGGGTGTGAGTCTGCTTTCTACGTGGAAGTGTGGTGGTGGCATCTTGTGTGGCTCTCAGGGGTGGGTCTGGTGTCCTTCTTCATGTTAGGTACTCATCTGTTCATGAGGGCGGGTTTCCAAATGGCTGGTAGCGGGAGGTATCATCTCGTTTATTCATGCTGTGTGGCCATTTTTCTATCTCTATGGCTTCTCTGATTATTCTGCTGCTGAAGTGTTCGGTTTTGGCGATAGTTCTGGTATCTGGCCAAAACCAAACACTTCAGCAGCAGAATAATCAGAGCAGCCATAGAGATAGAAAAACGCCCACACAGCATGAATAAACAAGATGATACCTCCCGCCTACCAGCCATTTGGAAACCCACCCTCATGAACAGACGAGTACCTAACATGAAGAAGGACACCAGACCCACACCCCTGAGAGCCACACAAGATGCCACCACCACACTTCCACATAGAAAGCAGACTCACACCCACACAGAAGATGAGACACGACCAGAAGCCACACTGCAGCTGCATCACTACCCACTTCAAACCCCTCTGAGCCATACATGAAGCGAACTGACCCCCACCATGAAGATGTGGCACAACCACAAACTTGAAGCCAAACAGCAAGATCACAACCCACCAGCTCAAATCCCCCAGCAACTAAGACTAACCTGAGCACAACCAAGCCCCCACCTGAACAGAACATGCCTCCAACCCCCCACCCAATCAAAACACAGCCAAACTCCCAACCAATGGGAACACACCCTCACCCAATCAGAACACAGCCAAGCCCCCACCCAATCAAGCCACACCCCCACTAGCAGTTAAAAGGAAGAAGCAGCTGCAAGCTCACATCACTCTGAGAAGCACAGAGCTGAAGACCAAGCCTGAAGATGATGAATGAGACTTCATCGAAACGTTGCCTAGATACTTCCAATCTTATGCGGGAGAAAACCCGAATAACCAAAGATCCACATACAAATACCCGCGAGAACCTCAGAAAACAAATATAGATAGATAGATAGATAGATAGATAGATAGATAGATAGATAGATAGATAGATATGTGTGTTTTCTTAAGTTTTCGCGGGTACTTACATGTCTGGCATTCAGCTTTGTTCGGTTATTTTCCCACATCATAGTAGTGGTGCTTTTAAAGTTGTAGCAACGTTTCAACAGAATCTCATCTGCCATCATCATATATAGAAGCCTGATGATGGCAGATGAGATTCTGCTGAAACGTTGCTACAACTTTAAAAGCACCACTACTATGACGTGGGAAAATACCCGAACAAAGCTGAATGCCAGACATATATATATATATATATATATATATATATATATATATATATATATATATATATATATATATATATTCTTATGTTTTCGTGGGTACTTACATGTATGGCATTCAGCTTTGTTTGGGTATTTTCCCACATCATTGTAGTTGTTCTTTTAAAGTTGTAGCAACGTTTCGGAAGAATCTCATCTGCCATCATCAGGCTTCTGTATTGTGTTCATCTGTGAGTCAGACTTTCACAGCCGTTTGACAATGTTGCCAGCCAATCAAGACAAAAAAAATGTTACAAAATAGACAGAAGATATTAGAAACACCAATCAAGCAAGACACAGCAAACTCCAAGACCAATAAACACAGACCAAGACTCCCAACTAATCAGGATGAAGAAAAAAACATTCTAACACAACAGTAGGCTAGTGCCAAAGTTAAAACAGAAGCCTGATGATGACAGATGAGATTCTACTGAAACGTCGCTACAACTTTAAAAGCACAACTTTAATGACATGAGAAAATACCCAAACAGAGCTGAATACCATACATATATATATTTGTGTATATGTTCACATTACATATGAACTGCACTGATTTGGAAAGATTATTTGGAAAGGTTTTTTTTCTTTTTTTATGTTAGGGTTTATTCAACCATTTATGTGTTTCTCATCTCAAAGTGACAAAGTACTGTCTAGGCTGCAAAATATTTGTTCTGTTTGAACCTGAAACAATGGTGTCACAGAAATGAGACTGAGGAATAACGGGGTACCCATTGAAGTCATAGCTGAAATAGGGAACTTCTCTACATTTGCCACTTTAGAGTTAAGTAGTTTGAGATATTATGCACATTGTAATACTTTACCATTTTACCATTTTTCTTTCTATTTTAGCATGATATGACAATAATTGCCCTCCAAATAGCACTTGGTGTTTTCAACCAGTTATTACCTCCCTATGCTGCTACCCATATTTTTGAGCTATATGAAGAAGACAATGGGCAAGTATTAATTCATAGATATGCTAAATAACCATGATTAACTGAGTAAGATTTTGCATACTGTAAATATAGTCATATTCTCACAGGGCACTGAATTCAATTTACAAGAACATAACCATTTGGAAGATGGAAACGTGGTTCTCATTTTATATGTCCTATATTGTCTGTTTGGCCCCCACATCCTTGTTTAGACCAATTTATTTTCATTGTGTGAAAATAAAAATAGGAATTTGTACTGTAAACCATATATTTTTGCCTTTCTTCCTCTTTGGGATGATTCATATTCAGAAGTCATACCATTGAGATGTATTATCGGAACAACACTGCTGTTGAACCCCATATGCTCACTTTGCCAGGATGCTCAAAGGCTTGTCCTCTGGAAAAGTTCCAAAACTTGATTACTCCTATTTTGCCAACAAAGGAATGTTGAAAGAGGTAAGAATATCATGTTTCCATCTGTTTACCTGAGATTTTAATAAGATGTTGGAAACAAATTTAACAAGAGGTTTTCCAGATCCCTTGTATTGCTTTCCAAGCATTTTTCTTCATTACCAAAATGGCATATAAAAAGTACTTTTTACTGTTTCTCAGAAAGTCATTTAAATATCCCTGTGATTGGATAACGGGTTTGTATGTCATAAAAATATTTTTACCCACATTTTGGATCATTTATCCAAAAGATTTGGGAAGCACTGCTTTATTATAATCTTCAGAAGTTTGGTTTGAGGAATCCAACACTATATTTCATTTTGTTCTATTCTGAAGTATTAAAAGCCTACTAGCCTTTTTGTACTTCTAAACTATTCCACTGCTGAATGTATGTTTCAGAGTATGTTGGAAAGGACTTTTTCTTCCTACATGAGTCTAATTGATTGATATGAAGTAATAACAATTCGGTGTATGTTTTATAGAGTATCAAATTATAGGAGAAACCAATTCTCCATTCAATTGCTAAGGAGAAATTTCCTGTCAATGGGGGCAATTAATCAGTGAAATAATTTGCCTCTGGAATAATTTGCCTCTGAAATAATTTGCCTCTAGATGCTCCATCATTGGAGATTTTCAAGACAGCCATTTCTCCAGAAAGATAGGATCTCCTGCCATGGGTTGGATTAAAAGACCTCCAAGGCTCCTTCCAACTCTATTATATTATGTTCTATAGAAATCTTTCTCTAGAAATCATAACAATACCATATATATTTTCTAGAAAATATATTGCAGTGAACTTCTGGTTTAGTCATGAATTAGTATGTACTTCACATATCTTATCATCAATGAGCCACCTACACACATGCATTGGCTTCTTGATGGGTAACAATTGTCTTCAGTATCAGAAGCAGTATATTTCTAACTCAATGAGTCCCAAAAGTCTTAATGCAGTTTTAAAAGCTTTAAACTGCACTTTTACGAGATATTATATATGTTACTGGGGATCAAATGTGCAATTAGTTTGTTGACATTTCCCAAATAAATATTTATAAATATTGTCATTAAGCATTAAGGGTCTCCTTTCTCATTTTTTTCAGAAAGAAATCAAAGCAATGAGTAACAAAATAATCAACATCTTGAATGGAAGGTCAAAGATTACCAGAACAGTGAAAATGTTTTTAAGATACCGAAAATCAAATCACACAAATATTCTACAAATTAAACATAAAAAATAAAGGGAAAAAGCAGAATTTTTTTTTGAAAATATTGTTTTATTGATTTTAACAACGAACAAAGGCACATAAAACATAAAACATAAAAGCATCATCCTCCTTCATAAATTTACAGACAGTGTATCGGTTGGTTTACCACTTTTTTTTGTGCATCCATTTCATAGTCTCCATTGTAGTTATATTAAATAATAGCTCATATTATTAATCAACAATTATATAGCCTGATATCATTATTAAACAATCATTTGACTATAATTTTATTAATTCATGCTTTAACAAGATAATTATAATTTACTTAATTTATTTTATAACAAATCATAAAGTCATACCAAATCTATCTTAATAAAAATTTTATAAAAATAGTATCAAAGAAAGAAAGAAAAAAAAGAAATATATATTCATTATTTCCTAAGTTTTTAAATATTCTATTATTATATTTTATTATCTAGCCATTGATAGAAAAGATCCCAAACTTCATAGAATTGTTTATATTCTTGTTCTCTAATTTCAAATGTCAATCTACTCATTTCAGCACATTCCAATATTTTCTTAATAATTTCTTCCTCTGGTGGTATTTTCTCACTCTTCCAATTTTTAGCAAATACAATCCTAGCTGCTGTTAATACATTTACAATCAAATACTTCAAATTTTTATTATATGTATCAGGGAAGATTCCCAATAAAAAAATCTCTGGTTTCAAATCTATATGTTTCTTTGTCATTTTTTCCAACCATATGCGAATTCTAGTCCAATATTTTCTAGCAACCTCACAAGTCCACCACATATGGTAATATGAGCCAGGTATCTGATGACATTTCCAGCACTTTTCAGATTTATTCTTGAACATTCTTGCTATTCTTGTCAAGGGAAAATGCCACCTGCAAAACATCTTATACAAGTTTTCTTTATATGCTGTTGACATTATCATTTTATAATTTTGAGACCACAATTTTTGCCATTTCTCTAAATCAATCCCATATCCAAAATTCTTCCCCCAAGCAATCATCATTTCTTTGACTTGTTCTTCCTCTAATTTAATTTCCAGCAAGTAACTATATAATTTTTTGATCACTTTTTCATCAGTACCTGTCAAAATCCTATCTAGGTCAGTCAATTTATCATAAAATCCCTCTGTTTTAGAATCTTTAAGATACCTTGAGTGTATTTGCACATATGAAAACCAATTCATCTTTATACCTTGTTCTTCTAGATTTTTCATAATTTTAAGTTCACCCTTTTCATCCAATATTTCCCCATAACTAACTGTTTGTTCCTTCTTATATGTTATAGGATAAGAAAAAGCTTCAATAGTTGATAACCAAACTGGGATTTTCAAATAACATTGTCTCTTAATTTTCTCCTAGTTCAACCATAAAGACTCCCGTATATAATGCCTTCTAAAATAGTCCTGCAATTTAGTCCCCTTTTACCACAGAAAAGCATGCCAGCCCAATAATAAATCATGTCCTTCTAATGTCAACAATCTAGTCTTTCTTAATGTTATCCATTCTTTGGCCCACATTAAATTTGCAGCTTGGTAGTACAACTCCCAATTAGGAAGACCAAATCCTCCTCTAGTTCTAGCATTTTGTAAAAGTTTTAATTTTATTCTTGCTTTCTTGCCTTGCCATATATACTTCAACACAATTTTATTTAATTCTTCAAAATAATCTTTGCCAAACCTAATTGGTATTGTTTGGAACAAATATAAAATTCTGGGTAAAATATTCATCTTGACTGTTGAAATTCTACCTATCAATGGCAGTTGTAGGTTTTCCCATTTCTTCAGATCAGATGCTATCTGCTGTTTAAGTTTAATGTAGTTATTCTCTTTGGCGTCAAATGTATCCCCAAATATTTAACCTTGTTCGTAACTTGAATTTTCAATAGGTCTGCCAGTTCTTCTCTTTGTCTTAATAACATGTTCTTTGTCAGGATCTTTGTTTTATCTTGATTTATTTTCAAACCAGCCATCTCACCGTACGCCTCTATCTTTTCCAATAGTTTTAAAGCTATCTCTAGAGGATCTTCCAGAATAAAAACCAGGTCATCCACAAAAGCTTGCAATTTAAATTCCTCCTTTTTGACTTTCATTCCTTTTATATTTTGGTCCTCTCTAATATTTCTATTCAACACTTCCAAAGTCAGTACAAATAGCAAAGGTGATAATGGGCATCCTTGTCTTGTGCCTTTTCTTATATTAATAGAATCTGTAAATTCTCCCTCTATCATTACTTTTGCCGTTTGCTTATAGTATATGGCTTCTATTGCTTGAATAAATTTTCTGGCAAAGCCCATCTGTTCCAATAATAGTAACATAAATCTCCAGTTCACATTATCAAATGCCTTTTGGACATCTAGGAATATCAAAGCCATTTGTTTTTCAGGATGTGCCTCATAATATTCCAAAGTGTCCAGAATTACCCTCATGTTGTCTTTAATTTGTCTCTTTGGTAAGAATCCATTCTGATCAGGGTGAATAAAATTATTTAAGTATTTTTTAAGCCTTTCTGCCAAAATTGAAGCGAAGATTTTATAGCCTGCATTCAGTAAAGAAATAGGTCTATAATTCTTAATTTGTAATGGATCGACCCCTTCTTTTGGAATAAGTGTAATATAAGCTTCTGACCATGTTTTAGGTATTTTCTTATTTAACATAACTTCGTTCATGACTTCTAGCAGTGGAATGCTCAACGATTCTTGTAGTATTTTATAAAATTCTGCTGGAAGCCCATCTGGACTGATGCTTTTCCATTATTCTGTCTGTTGAATGCTTCAGTTAGAATGCTTCAGTTATAGTACTTTCTAACATTTTTTCAGTCTCTTCAGGTATCTTAGGTAGGTTAGCATTTTGTAAATACTGTTTAATTTTTTCCTCATCAAGATCCTCCTGTTTATATAGTTGTCCATAAAAGTCTTGGATAATTGCCTTTTTCTCCTTATTACCATAGCACATTTGGCCTTGATCGTCTATTAACTGTAATATTTTCCTTGATTCTTTCTCCTTTCTCAGTTTATATGCTAACCATCTACCTGGCCTATTTGCATCTTCAAAATAGTTCTGTTCAGCACTTCTAATTTTTTGTGCCAGTTCTTCTTCCTCTACCTGACCCATGTTATGTTTAATTATGTCCATTTTAAGTTTAATATCTTTTTTCTGTGGCATTTTCTGTCATTCTTTTTCCAGTTTTTTGTGGTCATCTTCTAGAGCTTTGATGGTTTGCCTCTTCCTAATGTTCTTTTTCTTTGTATAGTCTATTATTAATCCTCTCGCATATGCCTTCATTGTATCCCAAACATTCTGTATTGAAGTATCTTCTTTTATTTTCACTAAAGAAGAAGGCCAATTCTTTTTCCATCCATTGTGTGAAGTCTTTTTCCTTTAGAATAGTATTATTTAATGTCCATCTAGATCTTCTTTTTTGTCCTTTCCATTTAATTATCATTGGATTATGGTCTGTCCATGTACTTGTTTCAAAATTTATTTCTTGAGTATTAGATATTAATTCTGTTGAGATCCAAATCATATCTATTCTGGACCATGATAAATGTCTATTTGAATAAAAAGTATATTGTTGAGTTTTAGCATTTCTTTCTCTCCATATATCTTTGAAATTTAATTCATCTATCATTTTGAAAAAGGATTTAGGGAGAGTCTTTCTATTTTGTCTTGATGCTGTCGCTGTATAGTCCAGTTTATTATCTACAATTCCATTAAAATCTCCCATCATAACTATGTTAATATATTCCAGTCCCATTGTTTTCATATGTAATTTTTTATAAAATTCTTCTTGTTTATCATTCGGGGCATAAATTGCAACCAGGAGTGTTTTTGTATTATTATCCACTATTTCAACCATTAATACTCTTCTGTCTTCATCAGTATAAATCAATTTTGCTGGAATTGAAAAAAAAAAGCAGAATTTTTTTCTTCCTGACGTTTTCTTGGGAATAATAAAAGCGTAAGCCTTGCATCCCGTGAAATTGTATATAGTTAAATAATGCTCATCAGAATTCCATTCTCCATGAAATATGACTCCATATCATCCAGTTAACAATTTTATTTCTCTAATGATTAGATTACATGAAGCTTACATACACCAAAACTATCAGGGAGGATTTCAGGAAGATTTTTAAGAGTTTGGACAATCATCTATCTGAAATGATAATGGGTTCTTGCCTGAGCAGGCATTTGGCATTTCCAACTCTGTTACCCAAGGATCCCTAAGAATTTCTGATATTTTCATGGTATGTTGGAACAAATTAATTACACCAGAAGTAATGTATTTGAGTCTAACCTGATTGATTGAGTGATTGATTGATTCATCCAGAATATGACCAGGGAAGCCCAAAGGAGGGGTCTAGAACATTGTTAGTCACTAGTCCAGCCCACCTTGAGTTCTGTTTACTTTTATCTATCACCAATTCACTTTGACCGTTAATAGTTCAGATTTTTGTAGAGTGTTAGGATGCAATAAATCTGTATTCATTTGAACTGCCTTGTCTCCTGATTTCATGTGCTTGCCATTAATCTGAACTACTTTATAACACCAGAAATTTTCACAACCTCTGAAAAACTTCAGCAATAGCATCCAATCCCAGAACTGCAGAAACAGCTGACAAGCTGGGCACCAAAATGAATTGATAAAATCATGGTTCCCTCTTTGGATCTACTCTGAGAATGAAGCTCAGCATACAGATGAATAGGGATAGTTCTTAGTTAGTATATTAAATACTTAGTAGACTAAGAGACAACCATCTCTTTGCCCAGCCAGAAAAATAGGCCTTTGATCTGCAGTAGCTGGACATTTTGGGATATTGCATTTCCATAGGAGGCATAGAATGGATCCCCAAATGCCTGTTTCTAGACTGAAAACCTTTCACCAAAGACATCCAGTGATTATTGGGCTTCATTAACTTGCACAGAAAGTGTTTGCTCAGGACTTCCAGTTTAAGCCTCTTCGTGGACAGACCGAAACCACGATTGTGCGTGGTTTCAATCCGTCTCGCTGCTGGAGAACCCCGAGCCAGCTGGTTTCATGGCTAAGCCACCTCGTAGAGGTGGTGAAGAGGGGGGAGACTGCCAGCAGGGTTGAGGAGAACCCGCATCTCTCCTCCTCAGCTGGCCATTATTCCCTTTCCCAAAGGCGGTTGCAGTGGTGGTCAGAAATGGCCACCTCAAAGAAAAACTCGACCGGAAAAGAATGTGCAGGAGGGAGATAAGAAGAGAAAGTTTTGGTTGACTGGTTAAACTGCAAAAGCAACAAATAAGGTATCCTGGAATTTAAACTAAAAAAAAGTAACATTGTTCCCAAAGAAGATTTTGAAGCAGCGAAGGAGAGAGAAAAGGGAACGGATTTGGTTTTTTTTCTTCTCTCCTTTTCCCTATACTGACAGCTAAGAGATCTAAATAAGAAATTGGGAAAAAAATCCACTTTGACATTAATAGGCATTTAAGCTGAAAATAAAATGTCAAAGGGATAATAAAGATTTCTGGATACTTAAAACCTTTTAAAAGCAGAAAAGGAGAGAAAAAGAATAAAAGGGCAGGATCTGGAAAAAAGAGAGGAGACTGCCTGGAATTAAAAGGAATTTACAGTAAAACCTCAACATGACTTCTAAAAGATACATTTTAACTGAAACTTGGCTACAAAATAGTACAACCCCAGGAAGAGAAAGTGGAAAAAGAAGCATGAAGAAACAGCTTGGGAGTATTTGGATTATTTGGTGATCTCTGGATTTTGGTTATTGCATTTGAATGACTAAAATCAATTGGGTGGTTGTTTAAAAGTGTTTTAAAATGGCACTACTTTTAGATGAACTGAAAATGGAACTTAAAAAGTACAAAGAAGATGCATAAGAAGGAAGAGATTCTTTTGGTTTCATATTTCAATTCTTAGAAAGGGAGATCTCGAACTATGAGAAGCAATAAGAAACGCCTGCAGAACAAGAAGACTGGGACAAAGAAGAAGCCATCTTTAATGAACAAGTAATTTTATGTGGGGGAAAAAAAGGAAAGGGGGGAAAGAGAATGAAAAGTTTAAGATTTGAAAAAAACAACCAAGAAAGGAATAATAACTTGAAAAATAAGTATAATATTAGAAAGCAACAGAAGAGAGGAACACAGAAGATAGAATTAGAACTAGAGAGACAAGGGGGTAAAAAGGGGAGGGAGAAGAAGAGAAGGAAGAAGGAAAGGAAATAAGTTATAAAGGACAGAAACAAGATATTTAGAGATAATGGGTGAAAATTTAATTGAAAAGGGGATTCTGCAAAGATATATAAGATAGTATTGTTATATTAGAAATAGAAATAATTTTAGAAAATATGAAACAATGTATGATTAAAATGGATAAAATAGTTATTGTAATCCAGTGAAATGTTTGTTAATAAATAAATGAAATAAAATGAATGAGAGAATTGAATTAGGAAAGGATGGGAACATTTTAATTATTTAATGTTTTATAAAATATAAGGGAAGAGAAATAGGGGAAAAAAGTTAATTACATAAAGCTTATAAGTGTTCCCAAGGAAGTATGATATTTATTTGAAAAGTAATGTCAAAGATGTTAAGACTTTAATGAATATTAATGATATAATTAAATTGGAATGGAATGAAAGGAAAAAGAATTTATACAACAGATGGAGAAGGAACTAGTTTTTTTCTTCAGAGAAAATAAAAAAGAAGATACTTCAATGCAGACTGTTTGGGATACAATGAAGGCATATGCTAGAGGTTTTATAATAGATTACACAAGAAAAAAGAATATTAGGAAAAGGCAAACTTCTAAGGCCCTGGAAGATGAGTATAAAAGACTTGAAAAAGAATTACAGAAAATGCCACAGAAAAAAGATATTAAATTGAAGCTGGATGTAATTAAACATAAAATGGAATTAATAGAGAAAGAAGAACTGGCACAGAAAATTAGAAATTCTAAACAGAATTACTTTGAAGATGCAAATAAACCAGGTAGATGGCTAGCATATAAATTGAGAAAGGAGAAGGAATCAAGAAAAATATTGAAGCTAATAGATGATCAAGGCCAAGTTTGTTATGGTAATAAGGAGAAAAAGGAAATTATTTGAGATTTTTATGGGCAACTATTTAAACAAGAGAATATTGATGAGGGAAAAGTCAAACAATATTTACAGAATGCTAATTTACCAAAGATACCTAAAGAGACTGAAGAAATGCTAGAAAGCAATATAACAATGATGGAATTAAATGAAGCACTTAAGAAACAAAATAATGGGAAAGCGCCAAGTCCAGATGGGCTTCCAGCAGAATTTTATAAAACATTACAAGAATCATTGAGCATCCCACTGTTAGAAGTTATGAATGAAGTTATGTCAAAGAAGATGATACCCAAAACATGGTCAGAGGCTTATATTACACTTATTCCAAAAGAAGAGGCTGACCCACTGCAAATTAAGAACTATAGACCGATTTCTTTATTGAATGCAGACTGTAAAATTTTTGCTTTGATATTCCTAGATGCTCAAAAGGCATTTGATAACGTGAACTGGAGATTTATGTTATTACTATTGGAACAGATGGGTTTTGCCAGAAAATTTATTCAAGCAATAGAAGCCATATACAATAAACAGACAGCAAAGGTAATGATGGAGGGAGAACTTACAGACTCCCCTATATCCTTTGCTATTTGTGTTGACTTTGGAAGTGTTGAATAGAAATATTAGGGATGATAAAAGTATAAAAGGAATGAAAATTAAAAAGGAAGAATTCAAACTACAAGCTTTTGCTGATGACTTAGCTTTTATTTTGGAAGATCCGCTAGAAACAGCTCCAAAGTTATTGGAAAAGATAGAGACATATGGTGAGATGGCTGGTTTGAAAATAAATAAAGATAAAACAAAGATTTTGACAAAGAACATGCTACTGAGACAAAGAGAAGAACTGGCAGACCTTTTGAAAATCCAAGTTACGAATAAGGTTAAGTATCTGGGGATATATTTGACAGCAAGATGTAGCACATTAAAAGAGAATAATTATATTAAACTTAAACAACAGATAGCTACAGACTTGAAGAAATGGAAAAACTTGCAATTGTCATTAATAGGGAGAATTTCAATAATTAAGATGAACATTTTATCCAGAATTCTATTTCTGTTTCAAACAATACCAAATAGGCTTGGAAAAGACTATTTTGAAGATTTAAATAAAATCATGTTGAAGTTTATATGGCAAGATAAAAAAGTGAGAATAAAACTAAAGCTTTTGCAAGACGCTAGAATTAGAGGAGGTTTTGGCCTGCCTAATTGGGAATTGTATTATCAAGCTGCAAGTTTGATGTGGGTCAAAGAATGGATAACATGAAGAAAGGCTAGATTGGTCATGATTTGCTGTTGGGCTGGCATGCTTTTTTATGGTATAAGGGAACTAAAACACAGGGTTATTTTAGAAGGCATTATATACGGGAGTCTTTGTGGTTAAACTGGGAGAAGATAAAAAGACAATGTTATTTGAAAATTCCAGTTTGGTTATCGACTATTGAAGCATTTTCCTATCCTATAATTTATAAGAAGGAACAAACAGTTAGATATGGGGAACTATTGGATGAAAAGGGTGAACTTAAATCGATCCAAAACTTAGAGGAACAAGGTATAAGGATGAATTGGTTTTCATATGCACAAATACATTCAAGGTATGATGAAGATTCTAAAACGGAGGGATTCTATGATAAACAGACTGACTTAGATAAGATCTTGATGGGTACTGATGAGAAGGTGATTAAAAAATTATATGGTTATTTACTGGGAATTAAATTAGAGGAAGAACAAGTTAAAGAAACTATGATTGTTTGGGGGAAGAATTTTGGATATGGGATTGATTGAAATGGCAAAAATTGTGGTCTCAAAATTATAAAATGACAATGTCAACAGCATATAAAGAAAACTTGTATAAGATGTTTTACAGGTGGCACTTTCCCCCGACAAGAATAGCAAGAATGTTCAAGAACAAATCTGAAAAATGCTGGAAATGTCATCAGATACCTGGCTCATATTACCATATGTGGTGGACTTGTGAGGCCGCCAGAAAATATTGGACTAAAATTCGCATGTGGTTGGAAAAAATGACAAAGAAACACATAGACTTGAAACCAGAGATATTTTTATTGGGAATTTTACCTAATACATATAGTAAAGATTTGAAATACCTGATTGTAAATGTATTAACAGCGGCTAGGATTGTATTTGCTAAAAACTGGAAGAATGAGAAAATACCATTCCAGGAAGAAATTATTAAGGAAATATTGGAATGTGCTGAGATGAGTAGATTGACATTTGAAATTAGAGAGCAAGAGGATAAACAATTTTATGAAATTTGGGATCTTTTTTATCAATGCCTAGATGATAGAATACGATAATAGAATATTTAGAATGTTAGACAGTAAGGAATATCTTTACTTTTTTTCTTGTCTTTATTATTTGACACTATATTTATAAAGTGTTTTTAGGATTGATTTGGAATGAATATATGATTTGTTACAGAATAAACTGTTTAAAGTATTGTTATCTCATAAAGCATGAATAATTAAAAGTATAGTCAAAAGTTGTTTTTTTTAATAGCTATATTAGGATATATAAGTTTGGATTGACAATATGAGTTGTTATGTAACATAATTGTAATTGAAACTACAAAATGAATGCACAAAACTGATGAACCAACCAATACGCTGGATATACATATGAGAGTTGATGTTTTAATGTTTTGTTTGTCTTGTTTGTTTGTAGAAAATTAATAAAATTCTTTTCAAAAGAAAAAAGGAAAGCAAAAATAAAATAAAATAAAATAAAATAAAAAGAGATGTGAAGGCTAAAGCTGAAACAAGTTGATGCAGTATAGATGATTGAGGTCTCTATTTGTAGTTTATCAATTTCCTGATATTGTTCCTCAAGCCTTAGTTAGGCAATGCTGTGTCCTGTCAAGTGTCATGCAATGCTGTAACAGAGTCCTTGCCACATAACATCCCTTGCTGTAACAGAGTCCTTGCCACATAACATCCCTTGCCACATAACATCCCTTATATCTTGATTTTGAAGGTGGAAAGCACACACTAAGGTCTTATTTGAGCTGGGTTTTCAATGGTTGATGGTGTACTGTCTGAATTCTTCAAATACCATAAGTTTCCCAGCTATGTCACCCAAAATTGATCTTTGTGTGGTCACTGCTGTATTGTCCTCATAGGTGAATAGACATGAGTTGTTGGGGAATTGTTGATTATTCATGTTGTGTCCGCGAAATGATGCCAGGAGTCGGTGACTTCAAATCATGCTCTTTTATTAAAGTAGGAACCGAACTGGCTCTTCGCAAAAGGTCCGCAGCTTTTATTCTTTCAGCCGCGGCGGCCGCGGCCAATGGCACCGCTTTGAATCTCCCGCGATTCGAATGGACCAATCGCGGGAGATTCTTAGCGAGCCAATCGGCGTGGCTCACTTGACCAATCAGAGTGCCCCGCGCTTTGGCCAATCAAAGCGCGGGGATCTCAAGAATGCTAATTAGGGACAAAACACCCCTCCCCTCTTGGTTCAGTCCTTACATCGCGTAGTCACGTAGGTAGGCAGGGCTCTGTCTGAGCCTACTGGACCTGCGCAGCTCAGTCGTAGGTTGGATCCCGGCCGGTTCGGTCAGTATCTCTGTTGCTCCTGATGCCGTCGTGGGAACCGGCTGGTCGGTCGGGCCGGGCCGCTCTCCCTCCTGGGCCTCCCAGATTGGTTGAGCTGCGGGTTTCGCCGCTCCCGCTCGGTCTTTCCGGGTCGGTCGAGCTGGCCTGGCTGTCTCTTCCTGGCGAGGGGTCGTGATGGCTGCTTTCCGGTAAGTATGGCTGGTTTATTCTTCTTTGGTTTTGGTCCCCTGGGTATTCCCTCCCCCCTTGGTTTGTGTTGTGGGGGTTGGTTTCGCCTGTTTGTGCGTCGGTGGTCTCTTGGTTGGCAGTCCTCGACCTTAATTGGTCGATGTGGCATTTCCACGCTCATCCGTCTGCTGTTTGTAGCCGATACGAGTGTGGGCCTGTTATTTGTGTGATGACGGCCGGTATCCATAGTGGGTCTCCCGTCAGGCTTCTTGCGTATATGGGGTTGCCTGGTGCGAAAGTTCGGTGTTTGCTGTTTGAGTCTGGGGGCTTCTCCGGGTTATATGTGGGGTGTAACCTGTCGAGTGGGGACCTTAATTTCCTCCCCATTAATAGTTCGGCTGGGCTCTTATTCGTTGTGGTATTTGGGGTTATGTGTTGGGTGAAGAGTAGTTTGTTTATTTTCTCCTGGATCTCCCCGTGGTCTATTTTACGGATGGTTTTCTTAGTGCTTTGCTATTTTACGGATGGTTTTCTTTGGTGAATTGCACCATCCGTTCCGCCCTACTGTTCGCCGCCGGGTGTGCCGGTGCTGTCAGCGCGTGGCGGATGCCCCTTTCCGCTAGGAATTTTTCAAATTCCAGCAAGGTGAATTGGGGCCCGTTGTCGGAAACGACGACGTCTGGGAAGCCGTGCGTTGCAAAGAGTTTGCAGAGTTCCTTGATCACGGCCTCCGTGGTTGTTGTCTTCATGTTGCTTACCTCCAGCCAGTTGGAGTAAGCGTCTAGTGTTATAAGGAAGGTGTGTCCTTTTGTGGGCCCGGCGAAGTCTATGTGAATCCTAGACCAAAGTCCCCTTGGGGTTTCCCACTCTAGGACGGGTGCTGTGGGTGGGCTTGGCCTAGTTTCCTGGCATCGTTGGCACCTTGCTACCCAGGTCTCAATTTGTTTGTCCATCCCTGGCCACCAAGCGTAACTTCTGGCCAGGGCTTTAGTCCTAACGATGCCAGGGTGCCCCTCGTGTAGCAGTTCCAGAACCTTCCCTTGTAGCTTTTCTGGAATGACCACCCTATCCCCCCATAGTATGCACCCTTTTAATAATGAGAGTTCCGTTTGGCGGTTTCGGAATGTTTTGACGGACTCATCATTGTCCCTTTCCGGCCACCCTTTCTCTACCCAATGCAACACCCGCGCCAGACGTTTGTCTTTATTAGTTTCTCGGGCAATGTCTGACATGGTTATGGGCAGGTTGGGTAGAGTCTCTATGCTGAGGGTGGTCGTCGTGGGTGCTGGGTCGGTGTCAGGTTCCGGTAGCGGCGAGCGGCTTAAGGCGTCTGCATGGGAGATCGTCTTACCCGGTTTGTGTATGAGTCCATAGTTGTAGGCTGCCAGGAACTTGGACCACCTTGTCATTCGGGGAGACAGAATGTTTGGGGTGGCCCGGTTTCCTGCAAGGATTCCCAGCAGCGGCTTGTGGTCAGTTATGATGGTGAATGTCCGGCCGTAGAGGTACTCGTGGAATCTTTTTATGGCGGCAACGATAGCCAGAGCCTCTTTGTCCAGCTGGCTATAGTTCCGCTCCGGTTTGGTGAGGGTCCTTGAAAAGAACGCGATGGGCGCTTCTTTTCCGTCGGGGAGGGTATGGCTGAGGACAGCGCCGACGCCGAAAGGTGATGCGTCGCATGTGATGGCCATAGGTAGGGTCTCGTTATACTGTATAAGGAAGGTGTCCGAAGTGAGGAGGTCCTTTGTTCTTTGGAAGGCGGCTTGCTCGCGTTTCCCCCAAGTCCAGATCGCCGCCTTGTCCAGGAGCCTATGCAAAGGCTCCGCCATCGTCGCCTTTTGGGGCAGGAAAATATTGTAAAAGTTAAGTAGCCCCAGGAATGCCTGTAGTTCTGTCTTCGACTTGGGTGTGGGGGCTTCTTTGATGGCCTTGATTTTTTTGTTTGTGGGGTGAATGCCGTGACGGTCTAGGAGGTATCCTAGGAATTCGACCCATTCCGTGTATAATTGGCATTTCTCCCTCTTGACTTTGAGCCCGGTCTCTTTGAATTTGGTTAGGACCTCCCTTAGGCGACCCTCTAGTTCGGCTTGGTTGGTTGCCGACACTAGGACGTCGTCAAAGTAAGGTACCACCCCCTTGATGCCTTGCAATAGTCTTTCCATTAGGCTTTGGAATATTCCCGGTGCCACGCTGACTCCGAATTGGAGTCGGTTGCATTTAAATGCTCCCCGGTGGGTGACTATGGCTTGCGCTTCTGCCGTTTGCTCATCGACTGGCAACTGTTGGTATGCCTGGGCGAGGTCGAGCTTGGTGAAAACCTTGCCCCCTCCCAGTGAGTGCAGTAGGTGTTGCACTACTGGGATGGGGTAGGCGCTTTGTTGTAGCGCGCCATTTAGGGTGGCCTTATAGTCCCCACAGATCCTCACCGACCCATCAGGCTTGATCGGGGTGACTATGGGGGTCTCCCACCGGGCGTGGTCTATGGGCTGTAGGACCTCTTGCTTGACAAGCTTGTTAATTTGCTCGTCTATCTTGGGTTTAAGTGCGAATGGCACCTGCCTTGGTTTCAGGCATTTTGGGGGGACGTTTGGGTCTAGGTTGAATGATATAAGGGGCCCTCGGTACTTGCCTAGGTTTCTGTCGAAGACCTCTTGGAATTCCCGGGCCAGTTACTGCTCCCAGCTGTCGTCGGTGACGTGGTCGACGCCCGTGACTGCAATGCCGAGCGGGGCGAACCATTGCAGTCCCAGTAGGCTTGGGCGGTCGTGGTTGACGATTGTCAGGGGAAGCCTTTCGGTGTGCCCTTTATATGTGATGTTGAAATGTTTGGTTCCGACTACCGGGATGCGGTTTCCCTGGTAGTCCTTTACGATGAGTCTCTGGCTGTCTATGTTCCTCCTTTGGATGGTAGGCACCAAGCGCTTTATTTCATGCCATGCTATCATGGAGAGGTAGGACCCGGAGTCCACCTCCATTTTGCATGGCTCGCCCTCGATGCCTACCTCCACGTGGACCTTCCGGGCGTCATTGGTGATGGCGTGGCCGATGGTGACTGTCTGATGGGTCTCTTCTCTTTGCCGGTTATCGCCGCCTCGCAGGGATCATCCATTCCGGTCCCATCTGTTGTCCGAGGGGCGATCTCTGGTCCGGGGTGGTGTGCTCTCTCTCCTCCAGTCGCTCTGGTCCCATCATGCCGGGCTGCGGTTCTTTTTTAGGCGGCAGACACGGGCGATGTGTCCCTTCTTGTCGCAATGCCAGCAGATCGATTCGAAAAACCGGCATTCCGACCTGGGGTGGTCGCCACCGCAACCGGCACAGTTGGTCCTCGACTTACGACCCCGCCGGTTCTGTGGGTTGCGGCCTGTCTGGAGGCGATGGATGTCCTCCTTGTCATCGGAAGTGCCCGATGCTGAGTGGAAGTCGCCCTGGTGGGTGGTCGTCTCGGGTTGGGCCTCGGCCAACCTCGCAGGGTTGTTGTTTCCACTGCGGTCCCCAGCGTTCAGTCTGCGCATGCGGTCGGCGGAGGTTCGGGTTGCTTCGGCGGCTGCGGCTGCGGTGAGGGTGTCTGCTAGGCTGATGTTGCCCTTGGCCATCAGCCGGCTCTGGAGGACGGGGTCCCACAAACCGAGCACAATTCTGTCTCGCAGGGCGTCGTTCAGGTTGTCGAATTCGCAGAGCCCCCTAGGTGCTGTAGCTCAGCGATGAAGTCGCTGACGCTCTCACCCGACCGTTGGTCCCGACGGTAAAATTCGTTGCGTCGGATCAGGATGGGTACCTCTGGAGCGTAGTGCTGCCGAAGTATTGGCTCGAGGACGTCCCAGTCCATCGCGGTCGCATCGGCGGGTTTGGCAAGTGCCTTGGCCATCTTGAATACCTCGGTCCCGCAGTGGGTCAGGAAGACGGCGCGCTTCATGGGGCCGGTGGCATCCTTCAGGTCGCTGCACTCGAGGAACATGTGGAATCGGTCGGAGTACGATTCCCAGTCCTCGGTGGCGGGGTTGAAGGGTGCGGGGGGTGCGATTTTCGCCATCATGGTGGTTCGTCTGGCTTCCGTCGGACACGTGGTTCGGCTCAGGGTCTGGATCCCACCCTCGTCACCAGTGTTGTGTCCGCGAAATGATGCCAGGA
This sequence comes from Hydrophis major, assembly GCA_033807585.1. Taxonomy (NCBI): domain Eukaryota; kingdom Metazoa; phylum Chordata; class Lepidosauria; order Squamata; family Elapidae; genus Hydrophis; species Hydrophis major. The sequence continues at coordinate 68,650,554 of CM066343.1, read as the reverse complement.
GTCGGTGACTTCAAATCATGCTCTTTTATTAAAGTAGGAACCGAACTGGCTCTTCGCAAAAGGTTCACGGCTTTTATTCTTTCAGCCGTGGCGGCCGCGGCCGATGGCACCGCTTTGAATCTCCCGCGATTCGAATGGACCAATCGCGGGAGATTCTTAGCGAGCCAATCGGCGCGGCTCACCTGACCAATCAGAGTGCCCCGCGCTTTGGCCAATCAAAGCGCGGGGATCTCAAGAATGCTAATTAGGGACAGAACAATTCATATATACTGTTATACAATATTGGAGGCAATACACTTTCTTATGGCAGCACATTCTTCTGCAATAATCTGCATCCTCCATATCAGCCTCCACAAAGTTTTCTTGAAACCTTTTGCTGCTTGCTTCCTGTTGGCTGCCATAGAAACGGGGGGAGGGGTAATGTTGGTATTTGGGAAGGGAAGGGTGCTGGACAGTGAAGATGTTTTCTGTGTAAACTACAAAATGTCCCATTTTCCTGCTTACCTGTACATCTGCATAGACTTATCTCTACTAAGCCAGGGTCAACTGCCTTGGCATACCAGGTGAGTGAGAAACCACCTGAAGATGTACCCCACATGACATAATAAACATCTCAGATTGGATGACCAGTCTGGATTCTTGGGGGAGGGAACCTGGGATTTCAATATGTAATATTCACGTCTATTTGCCTCAGATCTTGCTTTCCTTCTGTTGTTATCACTTCAAACTCAGTAAAAGTACTTTTTCTCTTCCTAAATGGAGTAGAAGGATTCCTTTCTTGGATTTTGAATGAGGTACACCTGACAATAAGCAAGATCTCCCTTTACCAGCCTACCCAGAAATAAACTCTGCTGTGGGAGTGCGGGGGTTGAAGAAAAAAATGTCTAACCAAGGCACCAATCAAGAAGATTTGGGAAATGTTGGGTCTACCCCTTCACAGTTCCTTTGTAGTCAAGTGGAAGGCAAGCGGCTGTCTGTGTTGCAGATTGAGGAGAAGCTGGTGGCTCATCCCAAATGGTCTTTGGGAGTAGGATGGATGGAAATGCCAGAGGAGTTCCCCCCTGGGAAGGCTGCTAGACGCTGGCGGGGAGAAGCTGCCTGGCAGGAGGAAGACAAAGAAGACCTCCTGCTGACTCAAGTTTTGCAATTATTGCATGAAGCTCTAGAGAATCAGAGAGCTAGAGAAAGGTATGCATTGCCTGTGCACAAAGAGGCTGGTGAAGCAATAGGGAGGGTACAAGCCTCTGCAACCACAAAAGTGCTTCCTATAGCCCAGCTGGGGCCAGTGCAGGTTTCAGGAATTCCAGTGGCTCCATAGCCCAGGCCCACCTGAAGGGGGAGCAGCACCTCAGAGATGCCAAATTTCAAAGTTCCTCCACTGGAAGTAAAATACAGAGGGGATTCCAAGGATTTGGGATTCTCTTTAGTACAAGTTTGGAATCATATAGAAGAATATGGGGATGATTTTGCCTCAGAAGCAGCCAAAGTGAGGTGTGTCACCAAAGCCCTAGAAGGGACTGCAGCCCAATGGATGGTCACCCTTCATAGTGATGATGCCCCTCAACTGAGGGATTATGGTATTTTTATGGTGATCCTACGTGCTCAGTTTGAAGATCCCCTTGCTGAATGTAAGGCAAGTAGTAGGATAAAAACCATAAACCAGGGGTGAAAGTCGGTAGCTGATACCCCCAGGAATTTCGGGGGTTGGCATGCTACATGCAAGGTTGGTCCCAAGAGGCCCTGATGGATTTTGTTAAGCGCTGATGTCTAATAAAGCTGTATCTCCAGAGGGGCTCCTCAAGATCTTCAGCACTGGTATGTATTGGCAGCCAATGTGGAGATTGATCTGGCCAGAAACAGATGCAGGGATGGCCCCAACTGGAGTAAGCCTCCACATATCACTCTAAGAGAGGCTCCTAAAGCTCAAAAGAATGGATCAGTGGTGAAACCCACATGCTTCCGATGCAGAAAGGAGGGTCACCAAGCTGCCAATTGCCATAGTAAACTAGATTCAAAGGAATGTCTGCCTGTGGGAAGAAAGTCAAAAAACCTCCGGCCAAGTAGCATGAAACGGCCCTGGAGGCTGTGGAATTTGTTGAGTTTGCTCCTCCAGGAAAAGAGGAGCTGGGAACTCTGACCACCGCAGGTGATAGTGAGTCCGATTCTGACAACAACCCCCTGGTAAGTCAACAAGTGGGCCTCATGACTATCCCAATGGAATTAAGGGTGCCTTCATCTGGGGAAGATGTTGGATTCTGGGTACACAAGATGTGTAATTAGCCCAGAAGTAGTAGACAAATTGAGATTGAGACTAAGAACATTGAAAACATCCATAGAATTTTTCCAATTAGATGGATCAGTGGCTGGGGGCAGCCCACCCCATTTAGTAATGGAACCAGTGGAATTGTCCATGGGGAAACACCAAGAGATTTCATGTTTTATCATGGCCCCAGAGATTTCCCTGGATTTGGAAATGGAGCCTCAGGTGGACTGGAGGAAGAGTCTGATGCACATTTGTACTGCCCAGCTACAGAAGTGCGGGGGAACCCTAGTAAGGCCCCAGCATTCCAGGCAGCTGGCATTTGTGGCAAATGAGCACATCACAGGGGAGGAGAAAATCCTGAAAAAATATTGGGACTCAGGGAGGTTTTTAGTGAGAAGGCTTTGGATATGCTCCCACCCCATTGCCCCACTGACTGCAGCATAAAGATCTTTCCTGGAGTGAAACTCCCAAAGCCAAAACTATATTCAATGATATTGCAAGAACTGGAGGAATTGCAGTGTTTAACCTAAAACAGGATTTCATCCAGCCTGCTAGGACCTGAGTGGCTGCCCCAGTGTTGTTCTGGAAAAAAAAGATGGCTCTTATCATTTATGCATTGATTATAAAAACTTGAATGCTATTTGCATAGAAAACGTTTACTCGCTCCCTTTAATGAAAGACATGTTAGTTCACCTAGCCAAAGGAAGGGAAGATCTTCACTAAGCTTGATTTGAGAGAAGCTTACTATAGAGTACTTGATATATATATATATATATATATATATATATATATATATATATATATATATATATATATATATATATATATATATTCATTCGGGTATTTTCCCACGTCATAGTAGTGGTACTTTTAAAGTTGTAGCAACGTTTCAGCAGAATCTCATCTGCCATCATCAGGCTTCTGTATAGTTTAGTCTGTGAGTTAGACTTTTACACTGGTTTCAGATTTAAATTTGGGGCAGCCTATTGCTGTGCCAGAATGGTTTTTTCTTCATCCTGATTGGTTGAGAGCCTTGGTCTGTGTTTATTTGTCTTGGAGTTTGCTGTGTTCTGCTTCTAATATCTTCTGTCTGTTTTTTTTGGCTCTTTTTGTATCTTGATTGGCTGGCAACATTGTGTTACTTTATTGGAGGCCTTTAGTGCAGCTTGGATTCGGGTAAATGGACGGCTATCAATAGATAGGAAGCTGGGTTTCATCTGGGTGCCTGGTTGGGGTGTGTTTGAGCTGGAGGTATCAGGGGGGATCTGTTTGTGCCCAGGTGTTTGCCTGGCTTGTGGTGTAAAGATTTTTTTGTTTGTGAGTGCAGGCTTCCAAATGATTGACAGCCTGGTGGAATCATCTCTTCTGTTCATGCTTTCTGATCTTTTTTCAATCTCTTTTTTCAATCTGAAATTTAAATCTGAAACCAGTGTAAAAGTCTAACTCACAGACAAACACTATACAGAAGCCTGATGATGGCAGATGAGATTCTGCTGAAAAGTTGCTACAACTTTAAAAGCACCACTACTATGACGTGGGAAAATACCCGAACAAAGCTGAATGCCAGACATGTAAGTACCCGCGAAAACTTAAGAAAACATATATATGTGTGTGTGTGTGTATATATACACACACACACACACATATATATATACAAATACATATACATACATACATACATGTATATATATACACACACACATATACATATACATATATGGGTGATATATATATATATATATATACGGATCTTTGGTTATTCGGGTTTTCTCCCGCGTAAGATTGGAATTATTTAGGCAACGTTTTGATGAAGTCTCATTCATCATCTTCAGGCTTGGTCTTCAGCTCTGTGCTTCTCAGAGTGATGTGAGCTTGCAGCTGCTTCTTCGTTTTAACTGCTAGTGGGGGTGTGGCTTGATTGGGTGGGGGCTTGGCTGTGTTCTGATTGGGTGAGGGTGTGTTCTCATTGGTTGGGGGTTTGGCTGTGTTCTCATTGGGTGGGGGTTGGCTGTGTTCTCATTGGCTGGAGGCGTGTTCTGTTCAGGTGGCGGCTTGGTTGTGCTCAGGTTAGTCTTAGTTGCTGGGGGATTTGAGCTGGTGAGCTGTGATCTTGCTGTTTGGCTTCGAGTTCGTGGTCGTGCTGCATCTTCATGGTGGGTCAGTTCACTTCAGGTATGGCTCAGAGGGGTTTGAAGTCGGTAGTGATGCAGCTGCAGTGCAGCTTCTGGTCCAGGGTCGTGTCTCATCTTCTGTGTGGGTGTGAGTCTGCTTTCTACGTGGAAGTGTGGTGGTGGCATCTTGTATGGCTCTCAGGGGTGTGGGTCTGGTGTCATTCTTCATATTAGGTACTTGTCTGTTCATGAGGGCAGGTTTCCAAATGGCTGGTAGGCGGGAGGTATCATCTTGTTTATTCATGCTGTGTTGGTGTTTTTCTATTTCTATGGCTTCTCTGATTATTCTGCTGCTGAAGTGTTCGGTTTTGGCGATAGTTCTGGTATTTTTAAAGTCAATCTCATGTCCTGTGGCTTTGAGGTGTTGGACCAGAGAAGAGGTCGGTTCTTCCTTTTTGATTGAGTTCTTGTGTTCTTCAATGCGTGCACTTATTCTTCTGTTAGTTTGTCCAATGTATGTGGTGGGGCAGGCAGTGCAAGGGATTTCGTATACTCCTTGATTTTCTAATTTGATTTTGTCCTTAGGGTTTCTTAGGATAGTGAATATCTTTCTGTTTGTGCAGAATGCTGTCTTAATGTTGTGTTTTTGGAGGATCTTGCTGATTTTGTCTGTAGTGCCTTTTATATATGGGAGGAGGCCTTTGCCATTCTCTTGTTCTCTGTCTTGGATTTTGGCTGGGGTTTCTTTTTGGATTAGGTGGATGATCTTCTTTCTTTGGAATCCATTGGCTGTCAGCACACTGGTGGGAGTGTGTAGTTCAGTCTCTAGGTGTTGTTCGTCGGCTAAGCATTTTGTTCTGGAGATGAGTGTCACAGCTAAGGAATTGATCTGTGCTGGGGGGGGTGAGAGTGCGTGTAGATAGTGGTTTGTATGTGTTTTCTTCTGGTAGAAGGTGTGTCTTAGGGAGCCATTGGATTTTTTGTATACAAAAACATCTAGGAAGCGAAGTTGGTTGTTAGCTTCTGCTTCCATGGTGAATTGTATTTTGGGGTGTAGGCTGTTGAGGTGTGTGAGAAAGTTGTTCAGTTTTTCTTTCCCATGTGGCCAGATTATGAAGATGTCATCTACGTATCTGAGCCAGAGTTTGGGTTTGTGATCATATTTTTCTAGAGCTTGTAGAGCTCTAAACCCCAACCAAACCCCCCCCATTCTAGAGCTTTCTAGAGCTCTAAACCCGAACCAAAATCCAAGACAGAGAACAAGAGAATGGCAAAGACCTCCTCCCATATATAAAAGGCACTACAGACAAAATCAGCAAGATCCTCCAAAAACACAACATTAAGACAGCATTCTGCACAAACAGAAAGATATCCACCATCCTAAGAAACCCTAAGGACAAAATCGAGTTAGAAAATCAAGGAGTATATGAAATCCCTTGCACTACCTGCCCCACCACATACATTGGACAAACTAACAGAAGAATAAGTGCACGCATTGAAGAACACAAGAACTCAATCAAAAAGGAAGAACCGACCTCTTCCCTGGTCCAACACCTCAAAGCCACAGGACATGAGATTGACTTTAAATATACCAGAACTATTGCCAAAACTGAATACTTCAGCAGCAGAATAATCAGAGAAGCCATAGAAATAGAAATACGTCCACACAGCGTGAATAAACGAGATGATACCTCCCGCCTACCAACCCGCCCTCATGAACAGGCAAGTACCTAACATGAAGAATGACACCAGACCCACACCCCTAAGAGCCACACAAGATGCCACCACCACACTTCCACATAGAAAGCAGACTCACACCCACACAGAAGATGAGACATGACCCCGGACCAGAAGCCACACTGCAGCTGCATCACTACCCACTTCAAACCCCTCTGAGCCATACATGAAGTGAACTGACCCCCACCATGAAGATGCAGCACGACCACGAACTCGAAGCCAAACAGCAAGATCACAGCTCACCAGCTCAAATCCTCCAGCAACTAAGACTAACCTGAGCACAACCAAGCCCCCACCTGAACAGAACACGCCTCCAGCCAATGAGAACACAGCCAACCCCCACCCAATGAGAACACAGCCAAACCCCCAACCAATGAGAACACACCCTTACCCAGTCAGAACACAGCCAAGCCCCCACCCAATCAAGCCACACCCCCACTAGCAGATAAAAGGAAGAAGCAGCTGCAAGCTCACATCACTCTGAGAAGCACAGAGCTGAAGACCAAGCCTGAAGATGATGAATGAGACTTCATCGAAATGTTGCCTAGATACTTCCAATCTTATGCGGGAGAAAACCCGAATAACCAAAGATCCACATACAAATACCCGCGAGAACCTCAGAAAACAAATATTGCACCTCTACGGGGAGGAAACCCACCATCTGACCAGGACTTATGAAAAACTTGAAGTCCAAAGAGCTTCCATTTTATGTGACCTCACATTCCTATGCAACTGCCGAGATCAAAATTTAATTCCCACAAGCTTCCAATTGAAATTCCACACCAACACAGCAGCCACCAAACGCATCCTAAAAAGAACAGAATTGGCCCTAATTAGAAATGAACTTCACACAAAAAGATTTCTCCTAGACCAAATCAACAAAGATCTCCTCACACTTCACCTCAGACTCAGCAACAAGATTCACCCCTTATTTTGGGACAAATCCAAACAGCTCGCTGTCTGGAGAGCCGAAACACAGACCATCCTCAAGACAGACACACACACCAACAAACTCAGAAAACTACAACAACGCCAGAAACCAATTCCTCCCCCCTCACAGCCACACATGAAACAAACAGTGCACAACATCTCAGACAAGATCCTCACTGAAGCCGAAACCAAGGTCCTTTCTAAAGGATTCAACTTTGCTGTCGCTCCCAAACACATCCCCACAGAAACCATCATATGCGGAGTTGAAACCAGCCTGACCAAAACCAACCCTGATGATGCTAATAGAATCAGACTCAAAATCACCAACATCCTCTGCACTAACAAACCACCCAAAAGCAACTTATCCAAAGAAGAACAAACTGCACTACTTAACCTGAAAGAAGACACCAGCATAATAATCCTACCAGCACACAAGGGCAACGCGACAGTGGTTATGAACACATCTGACTACCAATCCAAGTTAACCAACCTACTCCAAGACCCCACATACATACCCCTAAAGATAGACCCCACCACCTACCTAGAAAAAACCACCAGATCTAAAATAAAAGCCTCCCCCATCAGTGAAGAAACCCAGCAAAGAATTATACCCAGAGAGAAATCATCCAGATGCCCTAAACTTTATGGTCTCCCCAAGATACACAAAGAAGGAACCCCACTTAGACCAATAGTCAGCTCCATAGGCTCACCTCTACAAAACCTAGTCAAATTTCTCGCCAAACAACTACAGCCTTATGCAGAATCCATCAACTCACATGTAAGAAACTCATTCCAGTTTATCGAGATCATAAAGAAACAAAACTTACAACACAGTGACCTACTAGTGAGCTTTGATGTCATATCCCTCTTCACCCAAGTGCCAATAAAAGAAGCCTTGACAGCCATCCAAAACAAATACAAACCCCCCAAGCACATCCTAGATCTGACCAACCACTGCCTATCCAATACATACTTCACTTACAACGGACAAAAATACAAACAAATAGAAGGAGCACCCATGGGATCACCCCTCTCACCTGTCATTGCTAATCTCTACATGGAACACTTTGAAACACAAGCTCTAGAAAAATATGATCACAAACCGAAACTCTGGCTCAGATACGTAGATGACACCTTCATAATCTGGCCACACAGGAAAGAAAAACTGAACAACTTCCTCACACACCTCAACAGCCTACACCCCAAAATACAATTCACCATGGAAACAGAAGCTAACAACCAACTTCCCTTTCTAGATGTTTTGGTATACAAAAAATCCAATGGCTCCCTAGGACACACCATCTACCAGAAGAAAACACATACAAACCGCTATCTACACGCACTCTCACACACCCCCCAGCACAGAACAATTCCGTAGCTGAGACACTCATCTCCAGAACAAAATGCTTAGCCGACAAACAACACCTAGAGACCAAACTACACACTCTCACAGGCGTGCTGACAGCCAATGGATTCCAAAGAAAGAAGATCATCCACCTAATCCAAAAAGAAACCCCAACCATAATCCAAGACAGAGAACAAGAGAATGGCAAAGCCCTCCTCCCATATATAAAAGGCACTACAGACAAAATCACAAGATCCTCCAAAAACACAACATTAAGACAGCATTCTGCACAAACAGAAAGATATCCACCATCCTAAGAAACCCTAAGGACAAAATCGAGTTAGAAAATCAAGGAGTATATGAAATCCCTTGCACTGCCTGCCCCACCACATACATTGGACAAACTAACAGAAGAATAAGTGCACACATTGAAGAACACAAGAACTCAATCAAAAAGGAAGAACCGACCTCTTCCCTGGTCCAAGACCTCAAAGCCACAGGACATGAGATTGACTTTAAAAATACCAGAACTATCACCAAAACCGAACACTTCAGCAGCAGAATAATCAGAGAAGCCATAGAAATAGAAAAACGCCCACACAGCATGAATAAACGAGATGATACCTCCCGCCTACCAGCCATCTGGAAACCCGCCCTCATGAACAGAGAAGTACCTAACATGAAGAATGACACCACACCCACACCCCTGAGAGCCACACAAGATACCACCACCACATTTCCATGTAGAAAGCAGACTCACACCCACACAGAAGATGAGACACAACCCCGGAGCAGAAGCTGCACTGCAGCTGCATCACTACCCACTTCAAACCCCTCTGAGCCATACATGAAGCGAACTGACCCCTACCATGAAGATGCAGCATGACCACGAACTCGAAGCCAAACAGCAAGATCACAGCTCACCAGCTCAAATCCCCCAGCAAATAAGACTAACCTGAGCACAACCAAGCCCCCACCTGAACAGAACATGCCTCCAGGCAATCAGAACACAGCCAACCCCACACTCAAGAGAACACAGCCAAACCCCCAACCAATGAGAACACACCCTCACCCAATCAGAACACAGCCAAGCCCCCACCCAATCAAGCCACACCCCCACTAGCAGTTAAAAGGAAGAAGCAGCTGCAAGCTCACATCAATCTGAGAAGCACAGAGCTGAAGACCAAGCCTGAAGATGATGAATGAGACTTCATCGAAACGTTGCCTAGATACTTCCAATCTTATGTGGGAGAAAACCCAAATAACCAAAGATCCACATACAAATACCCGCAAGAACCTCAGAAAACATACATACATACATATATACATATACATACATACATATATATCTATACTATATATATATATATTCTATACAGACACCACATCAAGACTGCCTTCAAAACAGACAGAAAAATAGCAGCCATCCTCAGGAACCTCAAAGACAAAATTGACCTGGAAAACCAAGGCATATATGAAGTCCCCTGTGCATCATGCCCGGCCACATACATTGGACAGACCAATAGAAGAATAAGCACCCGCTGGGATGAACACAAAAATGCAGTCAAAAAGCTGGAACACACTTCCTCACTAGTCCAACACATGGAAGCCACAGGTCATAACATCAACTTCAATGGCACCAAAACCCTAGCCACTATAGAAAATCCCAGCCACAGAATCATCAGAGAAGCCATAGAGATTGAAAAAAGATCAGAAAGCATGAACAGAAGAGATGATTCCACCAGGCTGTCAATCATTTGGAAGCCTGCACTCACAAACAAAAAAATCTCCACACCACAAGCCAGGCAAACACCTGGGCACAAACAGATCCCCCCTGATACCTCCAGCTCAAACACACCCCAACCAGGCACCCAGATGAAACCCAGCTTCCTAACTAATCATAACCGTCCATTTACCCGAAGCCAAGCTGCACTAAAGGCCTCCAATAAAGTAACACAATGTTGCCAGCCAATCAAGATACAAGAAGAGCCAAAAAAAACAGACAGAAGATATTAGAAGCAGAACACAGCAAACTCCAAGACCAATAAACACAGACCAAGACTCTCAACCAATCAGAATGAAGAAAAAACCATTCTGTCACAGCAATAGGCTGCCCCAAATTTAAATCTGAAACCACTGTAAAAGTCTGACTCACAGACAAACACTATACAGAAGCCTGATGATGGCAGATGAGATTCTGCTGAAACGTTGCTACAACTTTAAAAGCACCACTATTATGACGTGGGAAAATACCCAAACAAAGCTGAATGCCAGACATGTAAGTACCCGCGAAAACTTAAGAAAACAAATATCAAACCTCTATGGGGAGGGAATAAACAACCAGATCAAAACCTACGAGAAACTGGAAATTAAAAGAGCAGTAATACTATGTGATCTCCAATTCCTACGCAGCTGCAGAGACAACAATACTAACCAATCTGCTTCAAATTAACATTTCATCAAAGCACAGCAACCACTAAACGTATCCTGAAAAGAACTGAAATGGCTCTACTAAGGAACGAGCTCCACAGTAAGAGATTCCAATTAGATCAGTTAAACAAAGATTTGCTAGCACTACACTTGGAATTGAGCAGCAAAATCCACCCTCTACTTTGGGACAAGATAAAACAACTTACAACTTGGAGAGCTGAATCTGCAAACATTTACAAACAGGAAAAGCTCTTGAAAAAATTAAAGAAATTAGAACATGACAAGAAAACCCCCCAACAACTCACAACAACACCTGAAACAATTAGTGTACAATGTTTCCAACAGAGAACTCACCAAAACAGAAATAGAAGTCCTAACCAAAGGATTCAATTATGCTATAGCACCCCAAAAAATCCCCACAGAATCCATCATATGTGCAGTAGAATCCAGCCTAACTAAATTAAATACAGATGAAGCTGATAAAATAAGACACCAAGTTACCAACATCCTATGCACAAGCAAACCACCCAAAAGCAACTTGCAGCAAAATGAAATTAAAGCGCTACAAACCCTGAAAAGAGACAGCAGCATAATCATCCTCCCAGCAGATAAAGGGAAGGCCACTGTAGTAATGGACAGAAAAGACTATGAAACTAAATTGACAGACCTACTCCAAGACTCCACATACAAACCCATAAACACAGACCCAACCACATATCTGGAAAAATTAACCAAGAAGAAAATTATAACCAGCCACATGAGCAAAGAGATCCAACACACGATCATACCCAGAGAGAAATCTTCTAGATGCCCCAAACTATACGGCCTCCCAAAAATACACAAAAAAGGCATACCTCTCAGACCCATAGTCAGCTCCAGAGGAGCACCACTACAAAACCTAGCTAAACACCTAGCAAAAGAGCTACAGCCCCATGCTGAAACAGCAGCTTCTCATGTACAAAACTCATACCACTTCTTGGAAATGATCAAGGATCTACACTGGAGCAAGAAGATCTGCTTGTAAGTTTTGACGTGTTTCACTATTCACTCAAGTCCCGATAAAAGAGACCCTCGAAATCATCAAAAATAAATACCAACCACCTAAACACCTCATGGAACTAACAGAACACTGCTTAACCAACACATATTTCATATACAAAGGACAAAGATACAAACAAATTGAAGGAGCCCCCATGGGATCACCACTGTCACCTGTCATTGCAAACCTGTTCATGGAAGAATTCGAATCCAGAGCCCTGGCCAATGCCATCCTCAAACCCAAACTATGGTTAAGATATATCGATGACACATTCGTGATTTGGCCCCATGGACAAGAAAACCTAAACAATTTCCTAACACACCTAAACAGCGCACACCCCAAAATCAAGTTCACCATGGAAACAGAAACAAACAAACAACTACCATTCCTAGATGTACTAATCTACGAAAAAACAGATGGCACATTAGGACACACCATATACCAGAAGAAAACACACACCAACCGCTACCTCAACGCCCAATCCCACCACCACCCAGCACAGATAAACTCTGTGGCTAAAACACTAATTACTAGAACCAAACGCCTGGCAGACAAGACACACGTTAAGACTGAACTATACACCCTGACCAAAATATTGACAGCCAATGGCTTCCACAAAAGCAAAATCACCAACTTGATCCACAAAAACACACTGAGACATAATAGAGACCCAGATGATGAACAGACCTATGGAAAAGCTGTCCTGCCCTACATAAGAGGCACTACAGACAAAATTAGTAAGATTCTATACAGACACCACATCAAGACTGCCTTCAAAACAGACAGAAAAATAGCAGCCATCCTCAGGAACCCCAAAGACAAAATTGACCTGGAAAACCAAGGCATATATGAAGTCCCCTGTGCATCATGCCCGGCCACATACATTGGACAAACCAATAGAAGAATAAGCACCCGCCTGGATGAACACAAAAATGCAGTCAAAAAGCTGGAACACACTTCCTCACTCGTCCAACACATGGAAACCACAGGTCATAACATCAACTTCAATGGCACCAAAACCCTAGCCACCATAGAAAATCCCAGCCACAGAATCATCAGAGAAGCCATAGAGATTGAAAAAAGACCAGAAAGCATGAACAGAAGAGATGATTCCACCAAGCTGTCAATCATTTGGAAGCCTGCACTCACAAACAAAAAAATCTCCACACCACAAGCCAGGCAAACACCTGGGCACAAACAGATCCCCCCTGATACCTCCAGCTCAAACACACCCCAACCAGGCACCCAGATGAAACCCAGCTTCCTAACTAATGATAACCGTCCATTTACCCGAAGCCAAGCTGCACTAAAGGCCTCCAATAAAGTAACACAATGTTGCCAGCCAATCAAGATACAAAAAGAGCCCCCCCCCCCAAAAAAGACAGAAGATATTAGTAGCAGAACACAGCAAACTCCAAGACCAATAAACACAGACCAAGACTCTCAACCAATCAGGAGGAAGAAAAAACCATTCTGACACAGCAATAGGCTGCCCCAAATTTAAATCTGAAACCACTGTAAAAGTTTGACTCATAGACAAACAGCATACAGAAGCCTGATGATGGCAGATGAGATTCTGCTGAAACGTTGCTACAACTTTAAAAGCAGCCCTATTATGACGTAGGAAAATACCCGAACAAAGCTGAATGCCAGACATATATATATATATATATACATACACACACACACACACACACACACACACACACACACACACACACACACATATATATATATATATATATATATATATATATATATATATATATATATATATATATATATATATATATATTTGTTTTCTGAGGTTCTCGCGGGTATTTGTATGTGGATCTTTGGTTATTCGGGTTTTCTCCCACGTAAGATTGGAAGTATCTAGGCAACGTTTCGATGAAGTCTCATTCATCATCTTCAGGCTTTGTTTTCAGCTCTGTGCTTCTCAGAGTGATGTGAGCTTGCAGCTGCTTCTTCCTTTTAACTGCTAGTGGGGGTGTGACTTGATTGGGTGGGGGCTTGGCTGTGTTCTGATTGGGTGGGGGGGTGTTCTCATTGGTTGGGGGTTTGGCTGTGTTCTGATTGGTTGGGGGGTTGGCTGTGTTCTGATTGGCTGGAGGCGTGTTCTGTTCAGGTGGGGGCTTGATTGTGCTCAGGTTAGTCTTAGTTGCTGGAGGGTTTGAGCTGGTGAGCTGTGATCTTGCTGTTTGGCTTCGAGTTCGTGGTCATGCTGCATCTTCATGGTGGAGGTCAGTTCGCTTCATGTATGGCTCAGAGGGGTTTGAGGTGGGTAGTGATGCAGCTGCAGTGCGGCTTCTGGTCCGTGGTCGTGTTTCATCTTCTGTGTGGATGTGAGTCTGCTTTCTACGTGGAAGTGTGGTGGTGGCATCTTGTGTGGCTCTCAGGGGTGTGGGTCTGGTGTCATTCTTCATGTTAGGTACGCGTCTGTTCATGAGGGCGGGTTTCCAAATGGCTGGTAGGCTGGAGGCATCATCTCGTTTATTCATGCTGTGTGGGCGTTTTTCTATCTCTATGGCTTCTCTGACCTCTTCCCTGGTCCAACACCTCAAAGCCACAGGACATGAGATTGACTTTAAAAATACCAGAACTATCGCCAAAACCGAACACTTCAGCAGCAGAATCATCAGAGAAGCCATAGAGATAGAAAAATTTCATATACTCCTTGATTTTCTAACTCGATTCTGTCCTTAGGGTTTCTTAGGATGGTGGATATCTTTCTGTTTGTGCAGAAGGCTGTCTTAATGTTGTGTTTTTGGAGGATCTTGCTGATTTTGTCCGTAGTGCCTTTTATATATGGGAGGAGGGCTTTGCCATTCTCTTGTTCTTTGTCTTGGATTTTGGCTGGGGTTTCTTTTTGGATTAGGTGGGTGATCTTCTTTCTTTGGAATCCATTGGCTGTCAGCACGCCGGTGAGAGTGTGTAGTTCGGTCTCTAGGTGTTGTTCATCGGCTAAGCATTTTGTTCTGGAGATGAGTGTTTCAGCTACGGAATTGATCTGTGCTGGGTGGTGGTGTGAGAGTGCGTGTAGATAGCGGTTTGTATGTGTTTTCTTCTGGAAGATGGTGTGTCCTAGGGAGCCATTGGATTTTTTGTATACCAAGACATCTAGGAAGGGAAGTTGGTTGTTAGCTTCTGTTTCCATGGTGAATTGTATTTTGGGGTGTTGGCTGTTGAGGTGTGTGAGGAAGTTGTTCAGTTTTTCTTTCCCGTGTGGCCAGATTATGAAGGTGTCATCTACGTATCTGAGCTAGAGTTTGGGTTTGTGATCATATTTTTCTAGAGCTTGTGTTTCAAAGTGTTCCATGTAGAGGTTAGCGATGACAGGTGAGAGGGGTGATCCCATGGGTGCTCTTTCTATTTGTTTGTATTTTTGTCCATTGTAGGTGAAGTATGTATTAGATAGGCAGTGGTTGGTCAGATCTAGGATGTGCTTGGGGGGGTTGTATTTGTTTTGGATGGCTGTCAAGGCTTCTTTTATTGGCACTTGGGTGAAGAGGGATATGACATCGAAGCTCACAAGTAGGTCACTGGGTTGTAAGTTTTGTTTCTTTATGATCTCGATGAACTGGAATGAGTTTCTTACGTGTGAGTTGATGGATTCTGCATAGGGCTGTAGTTGTTTGGCGAGAAATTTGGCTAGGTTTTGTAGAGGTGAGCCTATGGAGCTGACTATTGGTCTGAGTGGGGTTCCTTCTTTGTGTATCTTGGGGAGACCATAAAGTTTAGGGCATCTGGATGATTTCTCTCTGGGTATGATTCTTTGCTGGATTTCTTCACTGATGGGGGAGGCTTTTATTTTGGATCTGGTGGTTTTTTCTAGGTAGGTGGTGGGGTCTGTCTTTAGGGGTTTGTATGTGGGGTCTTGGAGTAGGTTGGTTAACTTGGATTGGTAGTCAGATGTATTCATAACCACTGTCGCGTTGCCCTTGTCTGCTGGTAGGATTATTATGCTGGTGTCTTCTTTCAGGTTAAGTAGTGCAGTTTGTTCTTCTTTGGATAAGTTGCTTTTGGGTGGTTTGCTAGTGCAGAGGATGTTGGTGATTTCGAGTCTGATTCTATTAGCATCATCAGGGTTGGTTTTGGTCAGGCTGGTTTCAACTCCGCATATGATGGCTTCTGTGGGGATGTGTTTGGGAGCGACAGCAAAGTTGAATCCTTTAGAAAGGACCTTGGTTTCGGCTTCGGTGAGGATCTTGTCTGAGATGTTGTGCACTGTTTGTTTCATGTGTGGCTGTGAGGGGGGAGGAGTTGGTTTCTGGCGTTGTTGTAGTTTTCTGAGTTTGTTGGTGTGTGTGTCTGTCTTGAGGGTGGTCTGTGTTTCAGCTCTCCAGACAGCGAGCTGTTTGGATTTGTCCCAAAGTAAGGGGTGAATCTTGTTGCTGAGTCTGAGGTGAAGTGTGAGGAGATCTTTGTTGATTTGGTCTAGGAGAAATCTTTTTGTGTGAAGTTCATTTCTAATCAGGGCTAATTCTGTTCTTTTTAGGATGCGTTTGGTGGCTGCTGTGTTGGTGTGGAATTTCAATTGGAAGCTTGTGGGAATTAAATTTTGATCTCGGCAGTTGCATAGGAATGCGAGGTCACATAAAATGGAAGCTCTTTGGACTTCAAGTTTTTCATAAGTCCTGGTCAGATGGTGGGTTTCCTCCCCGTAGAGGTGCAATATTTCTTTTCTGAGGTTCTCGCGGGTACTTGTATGTGGATCTTTGGTTATTCGGGTTTTCTCCCGCGTAAGATTGGAAGTATCTGGGCAACGTTTCAATGAAGTCTCATTCATCATCTTCAGGCTTGGTCTTCAGCTCTGTGCTTCTCAGAGTGATGTGAGCTTGCAGCTGCCTCTTCCTTTTAACTGCTCCTGGGGGTGTGACTTGATTGGCTGGGGGCTTGGCTGTGTTCTGATTGGATGGGGGGGTGTTCTCATTGGTTGGGGGTTTGGCTGTGTTCTGATTGGTAGGGGGGTTGGCTGTGTTCTGATTGGCTGGAGGCGTGTTCTGTTCAGGTGGGGGCTTGATTGTGCTCAGGTTAGTCTTAGTTGCTGGAAGGTTTGAGCTGGTGAGCTGTGATCTTGCTGTTTGGCTTCGAGTTCGTGGTCGTGCTGCATCTTCATGGTGGGGGTCAGTTCGCTTCATGTATGGCTCAGAGGGGTTTGAGGTGGGTAGTGATGCAGCTGCAGTGCAGCTTCTGGTCCGTGGTCGTGTTTCATCTTCTGTGTGGGTGTGAGTCTGCTTTCTACGTGGAAGTGTGGTGGTGGCATCTTGTGTGGCTATCAGGGGTGTGGGTCTGGTGTCACTCTTCATGTTAGGTACGCGTCTGTTCATGAGGGCGGGTTTCCAAATGGCTGGTAGGCGGGAGGCATCATCTCGTTTATTCATGCTGTGTGGGCGTTTTTCTATCTCTATGGCTTCTCTGATGATTCTGCTGCTGAAGTGTTCGGTTTTGGCGATAGTTCTGGTATTTTTAAAGTCAATCTCATGTCCTGTGGCTTTGAGGTGTTGGACCAGGGAAGAGGTCGGTTCTTCCTTTTTGATTGAGTTCTTATGTTCTTCAATGCGTGCACCTATTCTTCTGTTAGTCTGTCCAATGTATGTGGTGGGGCAGGCAGTGCAAGGGATTTCGTATACTCCTTGATTTTCTAACTCGATTCTGTCCTTAGGGTTTCTTAGGATGGTGGATATCTTTCTGTTTGTGCAGAAGGCTGTCTTAATGTTGTGTTTTTGGAGGATCTTGCTGATTTTGTCCGTAGTGCCTTTTATATATGGGAGGAGGGCTTTGCCATTCTCTTGTTCTTTGTCTTGGATTTTGGCTGGGGTTTCTTTTTGGATTAGGTGGGTGATCTTCTTTCTTTGGAATCCATTGGCTGTCAGCACGCCGGTGAGAGTGTGTAGTTCGGTCTCTAGGTGTTGTTCATCGGCTAAGCATTTTGTTCTGGAGATGAGTGTTTCAGCTACGGAATTGATCTGTGCTGGGTGGTGGTGTGAGAGTGCGTGTAGATAGCGGTTTGTATGTGTTTTCTTCTGGAAGATGGTGTGTCCTAGGGAGCCATTGGATTTTTTGTATACCAAGACATCTAGGAAGGGAAGTTGGTTGTTAGCTTCTGTTTCCATGGTGAATTGTATTTTGGGGTGTTGGCTGTTGAGGTGTGTGAGGAAGTTGTTCAGTTTTTCTTTCCCGTGTGGCCAGATTATGAAGGTGTCATCTACGTATCTGAGCCAGAGTTTGGGTTTGTGATCATATTTTTCTAGAGCTTGTGTTTCAAAGTGTTCCATGTAGAGGTTAGCGATGACAGGTGAGAGGGGTGATCCCATGGGTGCTCTTTCTATTTGTTTGTATTTTTGTCCATTGTAGGTGAAGTATGTATTAGATAGGCAGTGGTTGGTCAGATCTAGGATGTGCTTGGGGGGGTTGTATTTGTTTTGGATGGCTGTCAAGGCTTCTTTTATTGGCACTTGGGTGAAGAGGGATATGACATCGAAGCTCACAAGTAGGTCACTGGGTTGTAAGTTTTGTTTCTTTATGATCTCGATGAACTGGAATGAGTTTCTTACATGTGAGTTGATGGATTCTGCATAGGGCTGTAGTTGTTTGGCGAGAAATTTGGCTAGGTTTTGTAGAGGTGAGCCTATGGAGCTGACTATTGGTCTGAGTGGGGTTCCTTCTTTGTGTATCTTGGGGAGACCATAAAGTTTAGGGCATCTGGATGATTTCTCTCTGGGTATGATTCTTTGCTGGATTTCTTCACTGATGGGGGAGGCTTTTATTTTGGATCTGGTGGTTTTTTCTAGGTAGGTGGTGGGGTCTGTCTTTAGGGGTTTGTATGTGGGGTCTTGGAGTAGGTTGGTTAACTTGGATTGGTAGTCAGATGTATTCATAACCACTGTCGCGTTGCCCTTGTCTGCTGGTAGGATTATTATGCTGGTGTCTTCTTTCAGGTTAAGTAGTGCAGTTTGTTCTTCTTTGGATAAGTTGCTTTTGGGTGGTTTGCTAGTGCAGAGGATGTTGGTGATTTCGAGTCTGATTCTATTAGCATCATCAGGGTTGGTTTTGGTCAGGCTGGTTTCAACTCCGCATATGATGGCTTCTGTGGGGATGTGTTTGGGAGCGACAGCAAAGTTGAATCCTTTAGAAAGGACCTTGGTTTCGGCTTCGGTGAGGATCTTGTCTGAGATGTTGTGCACTGTTTGTTTCATGTGTGGCTGTGAGGGGGGAGGAGTTGGTTTCTGGCGTTGTTGTAGTTTTCTGAGTTTGTTGGTGTGTGTGTCTGTCTTGAGGGTGGTCTGTGTTTCAGCTCTCCAGACAGCGAGCTGTTTGGATTTGTCCCAAAGTAAGGGGTGAATCTTGTTGCTGAGTCTGAGGTGAAGTGTGAGGAGATCTTTGTTGATTTGGTCTAGGAGAAATCTTTTTGTGTGAAGTTCATTTCTAATCAGGGCTAATTCTGTTCTTTTTAGGATGCGTTTGGTGGCTGCTGTGTTGGTGTGGAATTTCAATTGGAAGCTTGTGGGAATTAAATTTTGATCTCGGCAGTTGCATAGGAATGCGAGGTCACATAAAATGGAAGCTCTTTGGACTTCAAGTTTTTCATAAGTCCTGGTCAGATGGTGGGTTTCCTCCCCGTAGAGGTGCAATATTTCTTTTCTGAGGTTCTCGCGGGTACTTGTATGTGGATCTTTGGTTATTCGGGTTTTCTCCCGCGTAAGATTGGAAGTATCTGGGCAACGTTTCAATGAAGTCTCATTCATCATCTTCAGGCTTGGTCTTCAGCTCTGTGCTTCCCAGAGTGATGTGAGCTTGCAGCTGCCTCTTCCTTTTAACTGCTCCTGGGGGTGTGACTTGATTGGCTGGGGGCTTGGCTGTGTTCTGATTGGATGGGGGGGTGTTCTCATTGGTTGGGGGTTTGGCTGTGTTCTGATTGGTAGGGGGTTTGGCTGTGTTCTGATTGGCTGGAGGCGTGTTCTGTTCAGGTGGGGGCTTGATTGTGCTCAGGTTAGTCAAGCCCCCACCTGAACAGCCACCAAACGCATCCTAAAAAGAACAGAATTAGCCCTGATTAGAAATGAACTTCACACAAAATCATAAAGAAACAAAACTTACAACCCAGTGACCTACTTGTGAGCTTCGATGTCATATCCCTCTTCACCCAAGTGCCAATAAAAGAAGCCTTGACAGCCATCCAAAACAAATACAACCCCCCCAAGCACATCCTAGATCTGACCAACCACTGCCTATCTAATACATACTTCACCTACAATGGACAAAAATACAAACAAATAGAAGGAGCACCCATGGGATCACCCCTCTCACCTGTCATCGCTAACCTCTACATGGAACACTTTGAAACACAAGCTCTAGAAAAATATGATCACAAACCCAAACTCTGGCTCAGATACGTAGATGACACCTTCATAATCTGGCCACACGGGAAAGAAAAACTGAACAACTTCCTCACACACCTCAACAGCCAACACCCCAAAATACAATTCACCATGGAAACAGAAGCTAACAACCAACTTCCCTTCCTAGATGTCTTGGTATACAAAAAATCCAATGGCTCCCTAGGACACACCATCTTCCAGAAGAAAACACATACAAACCGCTATCTACACGCACTCTCACACCACCACCCAGCACAGATCAATTCCGTAGCTGAAACACTCATCTCCAGAACAAAATGCTTAGCCGATGAACAACACCTAGAGACCGAACTACACACTCTCACCGGCGTGCTGACAGCCAATGGATTCCAAAGAAAGAAGATCACCCACCTAATCCAAAAAGAAACCCCAGCCAAAATCCAAGACAAAGAACAAGAGAATGGCAAAGCCCTCCTCCCATATATAAAAGGCACTACGGACAAAATCAGCAAGATCCTCCAAAAACACAACATTAAGACAGCCTTCTGCACAAACAGAAAGATATCCACCATCCTAAGAAACCCTAAGGACAGAATCGAGTTAGAAAATCAAGGAGTATACGAAATCCCTTGCACTGCCTGCCCCACCACATACATTGGACAGACTAACAGAAGAATAGGTGCACGCATTGAAGAACATAAGAACTCAATCAAAAAGGAAGAACCGACCTCTTCCCTGGTCCAACACCTCAAAGCCACAGGACATGAGATTGACTTTAAAAATACCAGAACTATCGCCAAAACCGAACACTTCAGCAGCAGAATCATCAGAGAAGCCATAGAGATAGAAAAACGCCCACACAGCATGAATAAACGAGATGATGCCTCCCGCCTACCAGCCATTTGGAAACCCGCCCTCATGAACAGACGCGTACCTAACATGAAGAGTGACACCAGACCCACACCCCTGATAGCCACACAAGATGCCACCACCACACTTCCACGTAGAAAGCAGACTCACACCCACACAGAAGATGAAACACGACCACGGACCAGAAGCTGCACTGCAGCTGCATCACTACCCACCTCAAACCCCTCTGAGCCATACATGAAGCGAACTGACCCCCACCATGAAGATGCAGCACGACCACGAACTCGAAGCCAAACAGCAAGATCACAGCTCACCAGCTCAAACCTTCCAGCAACTAAGACTAACCTGAGCACAATCAAGCCCCCACCTGAACAGAACACGCCTCCAGCCAATCAGAACACAGCCAACCCCCCTACCAATCAGAACACAGCCAAACCCCCAACCAATGAGAACACCCCCCCATCCAATCAGAACACAGCCAAGCCCCCAGCCAATCAAGTCACACCCCCAGGAGCAGTTAAAAGGAAGAGGCAGCTGCAAGCTCACATCACTCTGAGAAGCACAGAGCTGAAGACCAAGCCTGAAGATGATGAATGAGACTTCATTGAAACGTTGCCCAGATACTTCCAATCTTACGCGGGAGAAAACCCGAATAACCAAAGATCCACATACAAGTACCCGCGAGAACCTCAGAAAAGAAATATTGCACCTCTACGGGGAGGAAACCCACCATCTGACCAGGACTTATGAAAAACTTGAAGTCCAAAGAGCTTCCATTTTATGTGACCTCGCATTCCTATGCAACTGCCGAGATCAAAATTTAATTCCCACAAGCTTCCAATTGAAATTCCACACCAACACAGCAGCCACCAAACGCATCCTAAAAAGAACAGAATTAGCCCTGATTAGAAATGAACTTCACACAAAAAGATTTCTCCTAGACCAAATCAACAAAGATCTCCTCACACTTCACCTCAGACTCAGCAACAAGATTCACCCCTTACTTTGGGACAAATCCAAACAGCTCGCTGTCTGGAGAGCTGAAACACAGACCACCCTCAAGACAGACACACACACCAACAAACTCAGAAAACTACAACAACGCCAGAAACCAACTCCTCCCCCCTCACAGCCACACATGAAACAAACAGTGCACAACATCTCAGACAAGATCCTCACCGAAGCCGAAACCAAGGTCCTTTCTAAAGGATTCAACTTTGCTGTCGCTCCCAAACACATCCCCACAGAAGCCATCATATGCGGAGTTGAAACCAGCCTGACCAAAACCAACCCTGATGATGCTAATAGAATCAGACTCGAAATCACCAACATCCTCTGCACTAGCAAACCACCCAAAAGCAACTTATCCAAAGAAGAACAAACTGCACTACTTAACCTGAAAGAAGACACCAGCATAATAATCCTACCAGCAGACAAGGGCAACGCGACAGTGGTTATGAATACATCTGACTACCAATCCAAGTTAACCAACCTACTCCAAGACCCCACATACAAACCCCTAAAGACAGACCCCACCACCTACCTAGAAAAAACCACCAGATCCAAAATAAAAGCCTCCCCCATCAGTGAAGAAATCCAGCAAAGAATCATACCCAGAGAGAAATCATCCAGATGCCCTAAACTTTATGGTCTCCCCAAGATACACAAAGAAGGAACCCCACTCAGACCAATAGTCAGCTCCATAGGCTCACCTCTACAAAACCTAGCCAAATTTCTCGCCAAACAACTACAGCCCTATGCAGAATCCATCAACTCACACGTAAGAAACTCATTCCAGTTCATCGAGATCATAAAGAAACAAAACTTACAACCCAGTGACCTACTTGTGAGCTTCGATGTCATATCCCTCTTCACCCAAGTGCCAATAAAAGAAGCCTTGACAGCCATCCAAAACAAATACAACCCCCCCAAGCACATCCTACATCTGACCAACCACTGCCTATCTAATACATACTTCACCTACAATGGACAAAAATACAAACAAATAGAAGGAGCACCCATGGGATCACCCCTCTCACCTGTCATCGCTAACCTCTACATGGAACACTTTGAAACACAAGCTCTAGAAAAATATGATCACAAACCCAAACTCTAGCTCAGATACGTAGATGACACCTTCATAATCTGGCCACACGGGAAAGAAAAACTGAACAACTTCCTCACACACCTCAACAGCCAACACCCCAAAATACAATTCACCATGGAAACAGAAGCTAACAACCAACTTCCCTTCCTAGATGTCTTGGTATACAAAAAATCCAATGGCTCCCTAGGACACACCATCTTCCAGAAGAAAACACATACAAACCGCTATCTACACGCACTCTCACACCACCACCCAGCACAGATCAATTCCGTAGCTGAAACACTCATCTCCAGAACAAAATGCTTAGCCGATGAACAACACCTAGAGACCGAACTACACACTCTCACCGGCGTGCTGACAGCCAATGGATTCCAAAGAAAGAAGATCACCCACCTAATCCAAAAAGAAACCCCAGCCAAAATCCAAGACAAAGAACAAGAGAATGGCAAAGCCCTCCTCTCATATATAAAAGGCACTACGGACAAAATCAGCAAGATCCTCCAAAAACACAACATTAAGACAGCCTTCTGCACAAACAGAAAGATATCCACCATCCTAAGAAACCCTAAGGACAGAATCGAGTTAGAAAATCAAGGAGTATACGAAATCCCTTGCACTGCCTGCCCCACCACATACATTGGACAGACTAACAGAAGAATAAGTGCACGCATTGAAGAACATAAGAACTCAATCAAAAAGGAAGAACCGACCTCTTCCCTGGTCCAACACCTCAAAGCCACAGGACATGAGATTGACTTTAAAAATACCAGAACTATCGCCAAAACCGAACACTTCAGCAGCAGAATCATCAGAGAAGCCATAGAGATAGAAAAACGCCCACACAGCATGAATAAACGAGATGATGCCTCCCGCCTACCAGCCATTTGGAAACCCGCCCTCATGAACAGACGCGTACCTAACATGAAGAGTGACACCAGACCCACACCCCTGATAGCCACACAAGATGCCACCACCACACTTCCACGTAGAAAGCAGACTCACACCCACACAGAAGATGAAACACGACCACGGACCAGAAGCTGCACTGCAGCTGCATCACTACCCACCTCAAACCCCTCTGAGCCATACATGAAGCGAACTGACCCCCACCATGAAGATGCAGCACGACCACGAACTCGAAGCCAAACAGCAAGATCACAGCTCACCAGCTCAAACCTTCCAGCAACTAAGACTAACCTGAGCACAATCAAGCCCCCACCTGAACAGAACACGCCTCCAGCCAATCAGAACACAGCCAACCCCCCTACCAATCAGAACACAGCCAAACCCCCAACCAATGAGAACACCCCCCCATCCAATCAGAACACAGCCAAGCCCCCAGCCAATCAAGTCACACCCCCAGGAGCAGTTAAAAGGAAGAGGCAGCTGCAAGCTCACATCACTCTGAGAAGCACAGAGCTGAAGACCAAGCCTGAAGATGATGAATGAGACTTCATCGAAACGTTGCCCAGATACTTCCAATCTTACGCGGGAGAAAACCCGAATAACCAAAGATCCACATACAAGTACCCGCGAGAACCTCAGAAAAGAAATATATATATATATATATATATATATATATATATATATATATATATATATATATATATATATATATATATATATATATATATATGGATCTTTGGTTATTCGGGTTTTCTCCCGCGTAAGATTGGAAGTATCTGGGCAACGTTTCGATGAAGTCTCATTCATCATCTTCAGGCTTGGTCTTCAGCTCTGTGCTTCTCAGAGTGAATCACTCTGAGAAGCACAGAGCTGAAGACCAAGCCTGAAGATGATGAATGAGACTTCATCGAAACGTTGCCCAGATACTTCCAATCTTACGCGGGAGAAAACCCGAATAACCAAAGATCCACATATAAGTACCCGCGAGAACCTCAGAAAACATATATATATATATATATATATATATATATATATATATATATATATATATATATATATATATATATATATATATATATATATATATATATACACACACACACACACACACACACACACACACACACACACACACACACACATATATACATATACATATATGTTGTGACTGAAAGGATTGATCCTGTGTGAGTTTTACGCTGATGACTCTGAAGATGAAAGGGTGGAACCTGCTGTGAATGTGGAGTCTGAATTATCAGAGGACACAGATGTGAGCCAGGAGGATGAGAGATTGTCAGACAGACAGTCCTCGCCAGAACCTTCCACTTCATTCATGCCAGCAACTGATCCACAAAATGAGTCAGAGGCTTCTAATGGGGAAACTGACAGATCGTGGATTGACGCTAGAACCAGGAGAAGAATGAAACGTCAAGTTGAAGGGAGGTGTCAAGCCAGACATTGATTAGAGAGACTGACACGCCCATCCAGGTGATTTAAAAAGGATTGCTAATTCTCAAACTTTGCTTGGAAGCAAAGTGTTTGATGTGTCGAAAGGATACGTGTGGAGCGGCCTTTGTAATTTATGGACATTCTGAATTACCAGACAGATTCCGGGAAGTCTGCCAAGGACTGGAATATAATACTGTTAACCCTTTTTTAGTCTGGCTCTGTTTTGTTTGAATATTTTGAACTGTGGAACTCTGTATCCTCACTTGTGAATATAGGTGAGACATAACATTTTTGCTTCCAAGCCTAACAAACCATCTTTCAACCAAGATGGATCAAACCCAAATGCAGAGTTTGGTGGAGCAGCAACAGCAACAGCTAAATCAATTGATTCAAAGCAATCAGATACTCCAAAATCAGGTGACACAATTAGTGAACTATATTTCAAGTTTGCAAAGTCCTGCTGCTGCTCCTTTAGCTCCTCCCTTGAGGAAAAGCCCAATATCCATGCTGGAGAAATTTTCAGGGCAAACGGACATGTTCTTGGCATTTATGGGGCAATGCCAATTGTTTATAACCTTGAGGCCTGAAAACTTCCCAAATGACCGGGCTAATGTAGGATTTATGATTAGCCTTTTATCTGGGCAGGCTGCCAAATGGGCTACTCCCTTGTTAATTCAAGACAGCCCTTTGTTGGATAATTTTCAAGGTTTTTTGCAGTAAATGAGCATTATGTTTGAAAACCCAATTAAAATGCAAACTGTGGCTAGACGGTTATGGGACATTTATCGGGGGAAACGTCCCCTGTGGGAATACATTGCAGAATTTCGTTTGCTGTGTATGGACTCTAATTGGAACGAACCGGCTCATATGGATGCATTCCAGGAAGGCTTGTCTGATACCATCAAGGATGAGTTGGTCCATGCAGAGCGGGCTTCAACTTTGGATGCATTGGTAATCCAGTGCTTACATATTGAAGCCCGTTTACAACAACGTTGAAGAAAAGCCACCTTCTTTTTCTCGTGCACAAACCACGCCACTGAGAGTTTTTCAAACTATGCTTAAGACTGAGGAGCCAATGGAGTTGGGTGCACTCCGCCCTCGCTTAACGGGGCGAGAACATTCGAGAAGATTCCAGGAAGGCTTGTGCCTTTATTGCAGGGGTCCGGGACATTTTGCAAATTCCTGCACTCGGAAAGGGACTCACAGACTCATGCCTGAAACCACTCCTAGCTCGTCGGGAAATGGGGTAGGCCCGACCTCGGAGGAAACCCTAGGTCAGATACGTTCTACACCCCCACCCCAAATTGCTGAAGTAAATCCTGGCCCTCCTTGGCATTTACTTTTGGACATTCGTATCTTTTTGCAGTCCCAGAAGGAGGGAATTCCCGCCGTTGCGCTGGTGGATTCAGGGGCTACAACCAGCTTTATGGACTGGGCTTTTGTTAAACATTATGAAATCCCATTGGTTGCTGTGGATCCACCCATTAAGGTGGAAACCGTAGATGGGCGTGAACTCAAGTCTGGGCCCATTCGTTTCGCCACCCAGCCAGTGCCTATGATTATTGGGGATCATGAGGAGGCAATAAGTTTCTATGTCACCTCGAACCTCCATCTCCCTTTGGTTCTCGGAGTGTCCTGGCTGCATTTGCACAATCCGTTGGTGGCTTGGGCGCAGAATGCCATTTCTTTTCCAAGTCTCCAATGTGTGGACCACCTGAGACATATCTGCGCTGGCCAAGATATCGCCGCTCCTGCTGTCTCAATACCTTCGGAGCTGTTGAACTTCTCCGATGTTTTCAGCGAACAGGAGGCAGATCAATTACCATCACATCATGCTTATGATTGTCCCGTGGACCTGATACCGGATGCTCCATTGCCAAAGGGGCGGTTATCCTCCATGTCGGAGCCCGAGTTGGTGGCGCTCCGAGAGTTTTTAGATAAAAACTTAGCTCGGGGATTTATTTGACCCTCATCATCCCCTCTTTCGGCTCCTGTTCTTTTTGTTAAAAAGAAGTCGGGAGAGCTCCGTTTATGCTGCGACTACCGACAGTTGAACTCCATCACAGTGAGGAATAGCTATCCTTTGCTGCTCATTCCGGAATTGATGGAGCGGTTCCGGGAGGCTACTATCTTCACTAAACTCAATTTGCGTGGGGCCTACAACCTGGTTCGGATGCGCAAGGGGGACGAGTGGAAGACAGCGTTTGGCACTCGTTATGGTCATTTCAAGTACACCGTCATGCCATTTGGTCTGACTAATGCTCCTGCTGTATTCCAGCATTTGATGAATGACATTTTCCGGGACATGCTGGATAGGTTTGTCGTGGTGTATCTGGACGACATTTTAATCTACTCGCGGTCCAGAGATCACCACCTTCAGCAGGTTCGTCAAGTGCTTCAGCATCTTCGGGAGCATAAACTCTACGCGAAAGTGGAGAAGTGCTTCTTTTTTCAGTCGTCGATAGAGTTTTTAGGGCATATCATCTCTCCCGAGGGCATTGCTATGGACCCTAAAAAAGTCGAGGCCTTGTGTAGTTGGGAAGCCCCTCGTCGAGTCAAGGATGTTCAATGTCTTTTGGGGGTTGCCAATTACTATAGGACCTCCATTCTGGACTTTGCTAAGTTCCCATCACTCAGCTCCTCCGTAAGAAGGTCCCATTCTGGTGGGGGACTCCGCAACAACAAGCTTTTGAAACTTTAAAGAAAGCGTTTGTGGCCGAGCCGATATTGAGGCATCCTGATCCAAATCATCCATTTGTGGTTGAGACAGATGCCTCTAATGTAGCTATTGGGGCGGTATTGTTGCAAGCTCCAAAGGATGGCGCACCTCTTTTCCCCTGCGGATACTATTCTAGGAAGCTCACAGCTTCTGAGCGCAATTACACCATCTGGGAAAAGGAGTTGTTGGCTATTAAGGCTGCATTTGAGACCTGGCGACATCATCTAGAGGGGGCTCGGCACAAGGTAGAGGTTTGGATGGATCACCAAAACTTGGAACATTTGTCTACCGCTAAGAAGTTGAACCAACACCAGATCCGGTGGTCATTGTTTTTCACAAGGTTTAATTTTTCCATCACTTATGTTCCAAGTGGACAGAATCGGAGGGCAGACGCGTTGTCTCGGAAACCTGAATATATTGGTCCCGAGGATCCTCTTCCTCCATGAACGGTGTTGCCACCAGAATCCTTGGCCGTACTTCAAGATCTGGTAGATTTACGGGATCGAATACGGGAGGTGCAGGGATTGGACGCGTGGACGCAGCAGAGAAGGGAGGAAGTTGGACCTGATTCCCCATGGTCCTTTGAAGAGGGCTTGCTACGACATTGGGGTTTATTGTACGTACCCACCAGGATGCTTAGAGCCCTCATCATGACACGTCATGACAACCCCACTGTTTGGTTTTCACAAAACTCTGCACTTGGTCACCCGGACTTTTTGGTGGCCTCAGGTTCGCCATGATGTGTTTTCCTACGTCGCTTCTTGCATACAATGTCGACAAGCGAAAGCGGCGTTGGGTGCGCCTCCTAGACTTCTTCAACCACTGCCGACTCTGAGCAGACCATGGGGAGCAATCTCCATCAACTTTCTAATGCACTTGCCTCCTTTGTTGGGTTATACAACAGTGCTCGTGGTGGTTGATGTGCTCACTAAGATGGCCCATTTCATCCCGTGTAGGAGATTACCCTCGGCTCATATTACTGCCCGGCTTTTCATACAACACGTGTTCTGTTTACATGGCTTACCAGACAGAGTTGTTTCAGATCATGGTGTTCAGTTCACCGCTCAATTCTGGAAAAGTCTAATGAACGCACTACGAGTACAAGTATGTTTAGCGTCGGCGCACCATCCGGAAACCAATGGTGGGACTGAGAAGGTAATTGGCATCCTCGCCCAATACCTCAGATGTTTTGTAAATCAATGACAAAACGACTGGGTGACCTATCTTCCATTGGAAGAGTTTGCCTTTAATAATTCTCAGCACACCTCCACCCACATAACGCCTTTTTACGCAAATGTGGGTTACCATCCGAGGTTTTTTTCCCCTGTCAATCGCAGATTCTCCAGTTCCAGAGGCACGAGATTTTTTGTCGGAGTTATATGCCATGCATCAATTAATTTCCAGACAATTGGAATGAGCGAAAGCAGATTATAAGCGTTTAGCAGATCGTTCGTGTCGAGCGACGCCTCCGTTGGCTGTGGGTGACAAGGTGTGGTTGTCAACGAAACATCTTCGGGTCGATCATCCGATTAGGAAGTTGGATCATCACTTTATTGGTCTCTTCCCTATTGAGATGGTTATTAATCCTGTGGTTTATCGACTCACTCTACCGCACTCCATGCGCATTCACCCTGTTTTTCACCACTCCCTGTTAGTACCTGACACCCCATCATGTACTCTCTGTTCTCCGGCAGATACAGGTTCTCCATCTAGGCCCAGCACTGAACCTGATACTACAGTGGTCGGAATTTATGATTCACAATGGCTAAAGGGAAGATTCCAGTACTTTGTGGGGAGACTGGAAAATAAAACGGAGATTCGCTCTTGGCAGGATGTGTC
Source organism: Hydrophis major (assembly GCA_033807585.1). Lineage (NCBI taxonomy): Eukaryota > Metazoa > Chordata > Lepidosauria > Squamata > Elapidae > Hydrophis > Hydrophis major. Next base: position 68,620,449 of record CM066343.1, on the reverse strand, counting down.
CAAGGTGCATGCCCCAGACCTTATTCGAACATATCATGCACAATTCCCTTCAAAACTACATCCTGATCGTCAGACTCGGGGGAAGGGCCCTGCGGTGAGGGATAGTGTTGTGACTGAAAGGATCGATCCTGCTGTGAGTTTTGACTCTGATGACTCTGAAGAGGAAAGGGTGGAGCCTGTTGTGAATGTGGAGTCTGAATTATCAGAGGACACAGATGTGAGCCAGGAGGATGAGAGATTGTCAGACAGACAGTCCTCGCCAGAACCTTCCACTTCATTCATGCCAGCAACTGATCCACAAAATGAGTCAGAGGCTTCTAATGGGGAAACTGACAGATCGTGGATTGACGCTAGAACCAGGAGAAGAATGAAATGTCAAGTTGAAGGGAGGCGTCAAGCCAGACATTGATTAGAGAGACTGACACGCCCATCCAGGTGATTTAAGGAGGATTGCTGATTCTCAAACTTTGCTTGGAAGCAAAGTGTTTGATGTGTCGAAAGGATACATGTGGAACGGCCTTTGTAATTTATGGATATTCTGAATTACCAGACAGATTCCGGGAAGTCTGCCAAGGACTGGAATATAATACTGTTAACCCTTTTTTAGTCTGGCTCTGTCTTGTTTGAATATTTTGAACTGTGGAACTCCTTGTTCTCACTTGTGGATATAGGTGAGACATAACACATATACATATATATAGACACCATGGAGGAGCATATAAAGTTGGTGCAATAAGTTTTGAAAAAACTCCAGGCTGCTGAACTATATGCTAAGCTATCAAAGTGTGAATTTCACCAAAGGAAAATTGACTACCTGGGGTATCGCATATCACATAGGGATAGAAATAGACCCAGAGAAGGTCCAAGCAATTTTGAATGGCTCCCCCATGCACCAGAAAACAATTGCAAAGTTTTCAAGGTTTTGCTAATTGCTACCGTCAATTTATCACAACATTTGTGAAGATTGCGTTACCTATTACAAACCTCTTAAAGACAAAAGGAGAACTTAAACCAAAGCCCAACTGACCATTGGAGTGGTCCATGGTATGCCAGGAGGCTTTTGAGAAACTGAAATGGCTATTTGCAACTTTACCTGTCCTAAAACACCCCGATATGGAAGCTTCCTTTATGGTCCAGGCCTATGCGAGAGATGTTGCTGTGGGAGCAGTCCTACTACAAACAACTGCAGATGGGACTTTATAACCTTGTGCTTACACCTCTCAAAAACTAATGGAATGGGCTATTTAGGAGAAGGAAGCATTTACAGTCCAATGGGCATTATTAACTTGGAGACATTTTCTAGAAGGGGCAAAACACTCCTTTGAGGTATGGACAGAAACAAAAACCTAGAGGTTTTAAAGACCCCATGAAGGCTGTCATCCAAGCAAATTAGTTGGGTGCAATACTTTAAGTGGTTTAATTTTTCATTAAAATACCTACCGGGGGAAAATAATTTTATGGCAGACGCTTTATCCAGATTGCCCCAATAGCGTCCAACCTGAAGTGATACGCCCTATTGTCCCTATGAAAAATTGGCTGAACCAATGATCACCAGAGTAGTCTGTCCAGTAAATTGAACCTCCAATTATACTCATAGTGAATTTTGCCCAATTTTACAATCTTTCTTGCTATAGTTGTTAAATGAATCACTGCAGTTGTTAAGTTATTAACAATACAGTTAGTTGTCCCAAAAGTGCTTTTTCAAAGAACAACTGGACTTAATTCAAGCTGCGTTCTCAAAAAGCACCATTGGGATATTTGGTGGAAGGTGCACCCATTGGATCAGACCAGCCTAGGTGTATATGAAAGTGTAAACAAAACTTTTTGCAAGTAAAATAAGCTTTTCTGTAAAGTATTAGTGACTTGTAGACATATAGAATGTTATGATTAGTTTATTTTTTGCAAGATATGTCAGTTAACGTGCAAATTCTGCAAACTAAGCACAATACTCTATAGTCCATATTCTGGATGTAGATAAACTAGGCCTCTGCTCACCCTTCATTCTCATTGTTTTGAAGTTTCAGGAACAGGTTAATATATAAGGTTTGGTGAAAATACTAATCTTTTTCAACAATCATTTGAAGATTTGAATTATTCAAATTCAGCAATTCCCCCCCCCAAAAATTAATCTGTTCATCAGTACCCTCATTCCTTTTCCACCCATGTTACTATTCTAAAAAAATATTGTTTTATTGAAAAGATATCAGTTCCATTGCCATATACTGTAAATGTTGATGAAGATACAGAGAACCAAATATTTTAAAGTTGCCTCAATTAGCACACATTTTATCTATGTTTCTACCTTGCTAACACATTCCCCCTCCTCCAAGAACATTTTCTTCTTCTTCATTCAGCAAAGATTTTGCATAACCAGTTTTGGGATATTCCAGATTGTTATTACAACATGTCACTTTAATATGCAATAAATTGTTAAAGCATTCACTTTTAAATGAATGCCATTTAAAGTAGTTTAACCAGTCAAGGAACTACGACCAGAATGGAGCCTTCCATTATAAGTTGCAATAATTGTAAAACAACCCAGTCACATTGTTTTGCGATAGCCATTAAGCAGAAGCAGTGGTCATGAATATGAACACCATCATTAAGCAAACACGTATCTATGAAATTATTAGCTTATAGCTATAGGCACAGATTTTCCAAAAACCAGAAGTGCCAATTTTCTGCAAAACTTTTAAAATGCAGGCTTGTGACCAGGGGATGCTGCAAATGGACATAAATGCAGTCATGTTGCCAAGCAACCAAGTGGGATCATGGAAACATGAGAGAAGCAATCATCCAAATTTTCAAGCTCTGGGTTATGTTCCTTCTTTCACAAAGATTATAACTAAATAGTCACCAAGTGACTGGTTATCAGTCAAGAACCCTATAATGCTGCATGTTGTTCTCTTCTTTTTCAGTGGTCATGCTTCAGATAAATGATTTTCACAATCATTCTGGAACACTGATTGCTTGTACATTTTAAATTTTTTATGATTCTTTGCTGCTATCTAGTGCTTATCTATACTGTTGTAGCCCCACATGTCATCTTGTAATTTACAAGCACTAATTTAAGATAATTTCTCTAGAAACATATCACCATTTTTCATAAAATAGGAGAAGAGTCCTGTAAATGTCTCTCCAAAGTGAAAATCAAAGGTCTGGTAGCATCTTTTCTGAATCACACATTTTACTCAAAGGCATAAGCTTTTGTGAATTGGCTTCATTTATTCAGATGCAGAGTGCCTAGTCTAGAGTTTTTTAGACTTGACAGCTTTAAGATTCTAAAGTATTTACCATCCCCCTTTAATCAAATTTCACAACTTGAAATATTCCTTTGTATTGCACAAATAGGCAGTGAGCACTGTTGTGTCTGGAAGGATGGGCGCAATAACGGAGACGAGACCTCGGATAATAACTTCAACTCTTTATTAGTGACTTCTGATCAGAGCAAAAAAGCCTGGCCGCAGCAGCTCCTTTTATAGAGCTGGCTGCAGCTAAATGTCCAATGACAATGATTTAAGCTTGCCGCACTTGGGTTGTCCAATCGCGGCAGCCCGTCAACCAGCCAATCGGATTAGCCCGGAGTGACCAATTACGACCCGCTGTTAGCGGACCAATCAGGTTTGCAGGTTTACGAGCCTGCTAGTCCGGAACAAGCACAAAAAGACGTAGCTTTCAAACTTTTGGAGGATTTTTTTCTCCCTCAGAAAAAGAAAAATAATCTTGTATTCCTTCAGAGATTGACAAATCATTTCCTAATGAGTTCTTCCAAAGTTTGAGGCTTATGTTTTCTCATTGGATCATTCATCGGTAAACTTTGCAAAATAATCCAGATAGTAAGAGCCATGCCATTCTCTCAGGGTTTGCTGAAAAAAATGAGCTTCATATGCAAGACTTGATCTAATTATTTGAAAAATAGCCTTCTGCTCTTTAGTGCATTCAGAACTCACTCCTCCTTTGCAAATACCTGTTGCAAAATGCACAGAATATGTGGACAGAGAAGGGTGGAGAATTAGTTCTCTTTTTGTGAAGGAAAAGGGGAGAGCTAGTTACCAGTATGCAGTACATTGTGTCTCTGGGGACAGTATACTTTCAGCTTTTCTGGCTTAACTTTAAAATTTTTAATATCTTATCTGGGGTGTAGAAATGTCTTTCTGGAGTCATAAGCATTGCTGATGTCCTCAGAAATCAAGACCTTTGCCCTATTCTACAACACTTGTTGCTCATACAGTTGTACCTGGGGCTAGTTATGAATAAACTCAAAACACATTGGAATCTTTATGTTGTGAATTAATAAAAGTGCTTAAATAAAGATTATTAAAACCTTTAGAAAAGTGCAGGGTTCTGGCCCTGCACTTCTGATTGGCCGATAATAGCGACATCTGATTGATCCGTTCAGGAGAATCTGATTGGCTATTAGCGGGCCTCTTTCATTGGTTGAGGGAACTAACGCTTCCCGTTTCCTATTGGTTATTTGATCAGCAGCTTGCCTATAAAAAGGGCCATTGCTGCCATAGTTTTCGCTCTGTTCCACAATGTTAAATAAAGAGTTGAAGTTCACTGTTCATCGTCTCACCTCCAATTCTTGCACCCATGCGCAGAACTTAACACTGGCGACGAGGGTGGGATTTGGAGACGTCAGAGCTGACTGAGCACTACAGAGCGCTAAACAGAGCACGTGGCTGAAGATGCACCAATGGCTGAACCATGTCTAGCAGCGTCATACCACCCGCTCCATTCGACCCAGCACAAGAAGACTGGGACTCATATATGGACCAATTCCAGATGTTTCTGGAGACCAACAACTTGAAGGATGCCACTACCGGAAAGAAGGAGTGGTATTCCAAACTCACTGCGGGCCAACCGTGTTTAAGATGGCCAAGGCACTAGCCAAGCCGGCTGAGGTGAAGTCCATGGACTGGGATGTCCTCGAGCCCCTTCTATGGGCCCACTATGCACCAACCGTACCAACGCTTGTTCAGAGACATGAATTTTATCAGAGAGACCAGAGGAAGGGAGAAAGCATTGCAGATTTCATTGCAGATCTCCGGAATTTGGGAGGCCTCTGCAGGTTCGCCGATCTCGAAGAGGTCCCGAGAGACCGAATAGTTCTGGGATTAGATGCACTAGCGACTCAAAGTAAGCTGATGGTGAAAGGCAACATTAGCCTTGCACATGCCATCGCTGACGCTACTGCAGAAGAAGCAACCAGGAAGTCGGCTGCACGCTCTGCCAACTCGCCGGCGAAATCTCACCTCACCTGGAAGGACAGGCAACAACAGCCCACCACAAGGACCTCGAATCGTCATCAGAAAGTGATGAAGAAGAGGTCAACCAGCTCCGGTCTGAACGAGACCAACGCCATCAACGTAACCAGAGAGTGCAGTACCAATGCGCTGGTTGTGGGGCAAACCACCCACGATCAGACTGAAAATTCCTCGACATGCTCTGCCATGTGTGCGGGAAAAGAGGTCACATCAGAAGAGTCTGTAGAAGCAAGCAAGGATCCAACCCACCTCAGAGGGGGACCAACTACCTCCAGCCCACAGGAAGTCATCCTGTGAATCGAGAATGCTTAACCCACCAATGGAACAACCACTCCTACAGAAACAAACCACTAGCCCAGTCAATGAAATGAGAAGAGGCTCACCAAACCATTACAATTGGTCACACCTCATCATTAGATGCCAAGAAGATCCGGGTGAAGGTCGCCATCGAAAACCAGCCCTGCATGATGGAAGTCGATTCAGGATCATCCTTCTCGATGGTTTCCTGGAAGACCCTTAAACAATTAATTCCCACCGTGCGGCAGCAAAACCTCAGATTCCAAAGAATCATACTTAAGGACTATCAGGGAAATCGAATTCCAGTCGTTGGATCCAGCAAAGTCCGTGTCTCATTTAAAAATCGTACTGCATCCCTACCACTAACCGTAGTTGACAGGGATCGGCCTAGTTTATTAGGCCTCCAATGGTTCACCCCACTTGGAATTGAAGTAGCCGGCATTCACCGGACCAACAGCAACGACTGGGAAGAGGCCATCGTACGAGAGTTCCAGGACGTCTTTACAGATAAATTAGGCAAGTACAAGGGGACCCCAATATCATTTAACCTTAACCCCGAAGTAGTTCCCATCCACCTTAAGCCTCGTTGAGTTCCATTTGCCCTTAAACCAAAGATTGACGAGCAGCTTGATAAATTAATAGCCCAGGGTGTGTTAGAACCAACCAACCACGCTCCCTGGGAAACCCCAATAATAACACCCATCAAGCCAGATGGATCATTTAGAATTTGTGGGGACTACTGAGCCACTCTGAAACATGCCCTTCAGCAGAACGCTTATCCGGTACCGGTGGTACAACACCTTCTCCATTCCCTGGGGGGCGGAAAAGTCTTCGCTAAATTGGATTTAGCACAGGCATATCAACAACTGCCTGTAGATAAAAAAACGGCAGAGGCACAAACGATCGTTACGCACCGAGGTGCATTTAAGTGCAACCGACTGCAATTTGGAGTTAGCGTGGCCCCAGGAATTTTTTAGAGCTTGATGGAGAGACTACTACAGGGTATAAAAGGGGTTGTACCTTATTTTGATGACGTTTTAATTGCTTCACTAGCTAGAGAAATACTAAGGGAGCGCCTGAGGTTAGTTCTCCAGAAATTTAAAGACTCTGGCCTTAAAGTAAAAAAAAATAAGTGTCAACTGTGTACGGATAAAGTAGAATTTTTGGGGTACTTAATTGATAAACAAGCATTCACCCCACCGATAGCAAGCTAAGGGCAATCAAAAACACCCCAAGACCCAGAAATAAGACTGATCTCCAAGCTTTCCTGGGGCTTATCAATTTTTACAACGTGTTCCTGCCCCACAAAGTGACCGTATCCAAGCCCCTACATCATCTGTTGGACAAAAAGGCAACCTGGGTCTGGGGACACCGAGAGGAACACGCGTTCCGACAAGTAAAAAACTTATTGACTTCAGATGCTGTTTTGATGCAGTATAATGAGACTTTGCCTTTAACGATTACATGTGATGCATCACCATTCGGAGTGGGTGCCATTTTGAGCCATGTGTTACCAAATGGTAGTGAAGCCCCTGTTGCCTTCTTTTCAAAAACGCTATCAAAAGCTGAATGTAACTGTAGCCAAATCGATAAAGAGGCTCTTGCTGTCGTATCTGCTGTTAAACATTTTCATGAATATATTTATGGGCGAGTTTTTACTATAGTTACCAACCAAAAACCTTTGCTGGGGATTATAGCGGGGGACAAGCCAACCCCTTATATATTATCTCCCAGAATGACTCGCTGGTTGGAATTCTTGGCTGCATATAATTATAAGCTGCAACACCACCTGGGGAAAGCCATCCCCCATGCTGACGCACTAAGCCGTGCACCACTTCTGGAAACCATTGACGACCCAGCTCCAACCGTCGCAACGCTCCAGATTGAGACACTTCAATCACCACCACTGACAGCTCAAGATATCGCGATTGAAACCAAACACGATCCCGTTTTGGCGCGAGTTCTTATCTGGGTCGAACGAGGATGGCCATTGGATCAAATCCCTGACAACTTCAGTCCTTTCAAGAATCGACAGATGGAACTGTTTTCCCAGAAAGGCTGCATCATTTGGGGGGATAGAGTCGTCGTCCCAGAGCGGCTGCAAGGAGCGGAATTGAAAACCTTGCATGAAGGCCACCCCGGCATCGTGTGCATGAAGGCGCTCGCACGAAGCTATGCGTGGTGGCCGGGTATTGACAAGCAAATCGAGACCTGGGTAAAGACTTGTTCCAAATGCCAGGAAGTTAGCAATGCCCCACCGAAAGCAACCCCAACAGAGTGGGAAACACCTAGGGGACCATGGTCCCGTATTCATATTGACTTTGCGGGACCTACTAAAGGACACACATTCCTAGCAACGGTGGATGCCTACTCAAACTGGCTTGGAATCCATGAAATGAAAAGTACCACAACCGAGTCCATCATCAGGAAATTGGACAGATTATTTGCAACCCATGGACTGCCAGACATTCTGGTATCTGACAAAGGTCCCCAGTTTACCGCGCTTTCTTTTGAACAGTATTTGGCGGACCATGTTATTAGTCATGCGCTAATTTTGCCGGCACATCCTGCGGCCAATGGAAGAGCCGAGCGCATGGTACAATTCATCAAAAAGACCCTACATAAAATGGACTATGGCAATATCGAAGATAAGATTAACCAGATACTCTTTCTGCAACACATCACTCCGCACAGCGTCACCAACAAGACTCTGGCTGAATTGTTAATGGGACGAAAACTCCGTTCCCACTTAGACCGACTACACCCATCGTACGAATCAGAAAAACCACACGGATCCAGTGGGAAATGCCATGAATTCCAGATAGGTGACTTAGTCTTCACTAGAAACTTTTCTGGCGATCCTTTGTGGGTTGAGGCAACTGTAATCCAAGTCACAGGACCAGGTCGTACTGAGTAAAAAGTCGCGACGGAAGAATATGGAAGCGCCATATTGATCAGCTGCATTCAAGGCTGCAACCTCGTTTCTGCGACTCCAGTAACTTCCAAGCTGAGGAGGGAGGAGATGCCGAGGAGACCGAGTTCGAAATGGTAGAAAGCATGAGTGGAAGAAGTGAGCATTCGGAAGGATCAGAGAGAGTGGTGGACTTGCCGCAAAGAGACACCTTGTCAGAAGTAAGCCCACAAAGGATAGAGGACAACGAGGACATTAGCAGCACCGAGTTTTTAAATGAAGGACCAGAGGCACCCCACTCGCCAGAAAACGTCCCGCCCAAACAAGATTATAAACAAGTACTGGGGGGACAGCGAAAATCTAACAGACAATCTAAACAACCTGCCTACCTCAAAGATTACGTCACCGCATCCCTTAAACGGAACCCGGGGGAAAGGGGTATTGTGAATTAATAAAAGCGCTTAATAAAGATTATTAAAGCCTTTAGAAAAGTGCAGGGTTCTGACCCTGCGCTTCTAATTGGCCGATAATAGCAACATCTGATTGGTCCGTTCAGGAGAATCTGATTGGCTATTAGCGGGCCTCTTGCATTGGTTAAGGGAACTAACGCTTCCCATTTCCTATTGGTTACTTGATCAGCAGCTTGCCTATAAAAAGGACCATTGCTGCCGTAGTTTTCGCTCTGTTCCACAATGTTAAATAAAGAGTTGAAGTTCACTGTTCATCGTCTCGTCTCCAATTCTTGCGCCCATGCGCAGAACTTAACACTTTATATCGCAGAACAACCTCCATCTCCAGTTCAGATGCTTGTGTAATATAGGGAACTGGTTAAAGGATCCTTAGAATTTGGTTAAAAAATGTCAAGGTGGCAACCACAGCCCTGCATTGATGTGTGCAAAAAAGGCAGAATATGAATCATACAAGTGTGATCACCAATCTGATTTTTTGCACAATGCCCTGTAGACATTCCTAGAACTGGACCTAAAATTCAGGTTTGATAGAGTTGTGAAAAACAATGCAATCACTAGAGGGCTCTCCACACATTTAGAATCTCATTTGTCCAACAAAAAAAACTCTTCAAAAATTATTTGGAAGAAATGCTCATGTGAGAACAGTGTCACTCTATTATTAATAAAAGCATGCCAACTTTTTGCAGCTTTCTGCATGAAGCAAGAAAAAGTTCCACTGCTCCAAGAATTGCATCAGTTTTGATGAGTGGATCTTTAAAGGATTGATTTTGTTTTCAAGCTTATGGGAAAACTGAAAGAAGTCAATTCCCTAAAATGGAGTTGGGAAGTTTTTGCCTCCTATTAGAACCTAGTCATGGTTTAAAGCTATCCCATTAAGTCAAAGAATGATTTGTCGGGGCATGGTGATCACAACAACTATGCTTTATCATTTATTTATATCCTGCCTTTATCAGTTTTATAAATCACTCAAGATACTGAACATATCCAACGAACCTTCCTATTTTCCCGACTACAATCCTATGAGGTAGATTGGGCTGAGGGAGTGTAACTGCTTAAGGTTATCCACCTGGCTTTCATGGATAAGGACTTGAACTCACAATCTCTAGCTTGGTGCTTTAACCATTAGACAGAATTGATGTCTCCATTGTGTCCTATTCTATTTAGTGGAGAGATTTCTACTGCCTTGCGTGATCTAAAATTGAAGAAACTTTGCTGATGAGCTATACAGTTTCAGGCAACAGTAATTAAAATAAGGTCAGTAATTCCAGAATCTGCTTTCTCGCTAGGAACCATGAAAGTCAATCCTGAGCCATGTTTCATTTATTCACCTTGTTTATTTTAATTGTATCCTTCTACCTCCCTTGAATCACTATGGAATGAGGGCTATGCAATAGGGAGTGCAATAAGGAATAGGTAGGACATCTACCAAGGCAGTTGCTAAACAAGCACTATCTGTACAGAGAATTAGAAAATGCCCTCTTGCCATCTTGTAGTTGCTTGTATTTATATGGCCCAATGTGATAGTTTAGAAGTAGAACAGTCAAACTAGGTAATGTCATCAATGCCAGCTGTTACAAGCCAGGATGGAATGGCCCAATTCCCAGAAATATGCCATAGTTTTTGCAGCTTCTGGGATAACAGAATGAGCCAAATATGCTCTTTAAAAGATAGAGGGCTTATAAATCAATTGATTTAACTTTAACACTATAATAAAGTGTACCCTAATTGTCCTGTCAGTTTCTTTATGGAGAAGTTCCAGGAGACTGAGGAATGAACATGCCCATTTTGATGTTACTTCTTGATGTCATCTCTCTGTATGATTAAACATAATAACAGTTGGTTTAATCTGCTGTAATTCATGTCATAATAAGTTGTCTGTATTGTATAATGGGCTCCAGTGGGCAAGAACCAGACCAGCATAGCTGCAACAGCATATATTGACTCAAAAACTGGAACTGAGGAACTGCAGGCAAATGCCTGTGATTTATACTCTAGGTCCAAAGGGCCTGAACCAATCATAGAATTAGAAAAAGCCCACCCAAATATAAATGTTCTAAATTTCCCTCCAAAACAGTTGGGGTCATCTAAAGATTAGTTTCACTTTAGCACAGGTAACAGAGTTATTTAAAGGTTGGTTTCACTTTACCACAGTTAATACAGCTATATACATTCAATACATAACAGTCTGTTTAAAGCAAGGGTCTTCAAACTTGGCAAGTTTGAGACTTGTGGACTTCAACTCCCAGAATTCCTGAGAAAACTGGAATTCCTGACTGGAGGAGGAATTCTGGGATTTGAAGTCTACAAGTCCTAAAGCTGTCAAGTTTGAAGACCTCTGGTTTAAAATATTGTTTTAAAGAACAAAGGGATGGTAACTACTGTAAGTGGGTGTGTAGTTGCTTCTGCATTAGTGGCCAGGTTTTAATGTTTAACTATGTTGGTATAAGTGTGGTTTATTCAGTTAAAGCAACTTTCTGGGTTTGCTCAACACACTGATCTAACAAGCTGGAAGTTAATAGAAAAGAACAGGCTAGAATTTTGCTGGCTGATTTGTATTGTACAGTCCCAATAGGCCCAACACTACCTATGATGCCAGAATCATACAAAGTTAACTGAGTTAAAGGAAAAGGTTAGCAAAGCAAAAACAAAACAAAAACCCAGATCATAATCCCCCCCCCCAAGTGGCAGAAAACATGCAAAAGTGAGAGTTAATGATTTTTAGGAGGGAATAGGGGGTGGGGCCTGGAAACAAGTGATAGAACAAACTAAAATTCCTGTCGTTTTATTGCTCTATTCAGCAGGCATCATAATGGTAAATGCCCATACTCTAAATGCCCATAAAATTATGAACATCTTACCTTAATATCTTAATTGTATTGGTCTTTGTCTTCTACACTGAGTTATTATGTTATGGGGGAGAATCAGTATGATACACTAATATGACAGACTTACCCACAATTTAACTCAGTGTATCTCAAACCTGGCAACTTTAAGGTGTGTGGACTGCATCTGATATTTCCCATAGGCACATCTTAAAATTCCCAAGTTTTTAAAACACTGGTTTATAATAATTGATTTTTTCTTTTTCTGGGCTACTCCACACAAATGAAGCAAAAATGAAGTACAAGAATTGGCTAACATGCCAGCCTGAAATATAGCCAATGTAAGACTTTTCCCAAACAGGAAGATAAACTGAGATTTCATTTACTGAATATAGATAATGAAAAGCAATGCACATGAAGTGGAAGAGGCTCTTCTCTTTTGGCTGCAGAGGCCCAAGTGAAGCTGATTCCCTTGAAAGTCATTGAGGAGTTGACAATGATTGGTTTCAGTTAAGGAGGCTTAAATGCCCCTTAAATGATGGGGCATAAAAAAGGAATACTCTTGGAGCGTATTTGTAGTAGGACTGAGAAGGTGAAAGAAGCAGGATGAAGCTGTTAAAAGTTCTACAATTTTTGTTCCTGAGTTATTTTATTTGTTTACTGACTTCTACTAATTTTTCAGATTTTGCTAGAGAAGAACCAGTGACTACACTGGTTGAAAATCCTGAATCTGAAGTCTCCTCTTCTAGAGAGGATTTGTTTATCAGTTCTTGGCAACCCATTGCAGTGCAGTGTGGAGAAGATGAAATGATGATACAGGTTCATCGAGATCTCTTTCATACCGGCCACTTCATCCAAGCAAAGGATCTTAGCATTGGCCCACAATCCTGCCATTATTTTATTGTTAATGAGTCTGCTACCTTGATTGTCTTTAAAATGGAGCTCCATGAGTATATCCAGAACTTGCAGGTAATATTGCATAATATGGATACAGAATGTTGGGCTGATATTTTTATGTTAAGCTATTTGTTCAAGTAAATTTTGTTAATGCATTAGAATTCACTGCATATTTACAGAAAGCTAAAGCATAAACCATAATTTATAACCTAAAATGGCTGTACCTATTAAACCAGAAATAAGCCACCTTTTGGGTTGGTGAAAGATACATTATTTTTATGGACTATAGTTCAAAGTTAAAAAATATACAAGTCATGAAAAATATGTGAGGTATTTTATCTTGTCATGTATGTCTAATGCAGAGGTGGTATTCAGCAGGTTGTGACCAGTTCTGGAGAACCGGTAGCGGAAATTTTGAGTGGTTTGGAGAACCAGCAAATATACCTCTGACTGGAGATTTTACAGTATTCTTCCCCTCCCACCAAGCCATGCCCACAGAACCAGTAGTAAAAAAATTGAATCCCACCACTGGTCTAATGAACTAGGTTTGGAGATTTAATTTGAGTGTAGCAGCATGATTTTTGAATCTAGAATTAAATTTGCCACAAACTCCACGTTTTACAAATCCAGGTTTGAAGAAAGTTAAACCTTGAGCTCAGTTCCTGAGAAAGTGCTGCTTTTAAACCATCAATTTAAATTAAATGGACTTAATCTATTTAAATAAAAGGGAGGCGAGAGTAAAACCCCAAATATGCCTGGTTTATAACTTGCTAATGTAAAATTGTAAATTCAAAACTACTTTCTTCCAGGTTCTTGACCTCATGCTCTACAATGTTAGCTTGTACTATAAGCCTATGAGCAACCCGACAACTGTAAAAAGTGCAGAGAAGTTCCCCATTACCTGTCAGTACTCATGGTGAGAAATGTTCTCTAAGTTTTCTGTCCACTTGCTCATTTTCATCATGTCATTACAGGGCTGCCAACCTTGAGTGATAGTTCGGAGTGAGACACTGCGAGGGAGCGAAGCGACCGAGGGGGGGGGATGGTGTGGAAGGGGGGTGTCCCCCCTTACACGGTAGGGAGCTTTAACAATTTTACATTTTAAATGGTGCAATCTGATGCATACTTTAGTCATGATTTGGACATATACATACATACATACATGCAAGCAGCACCAATGTACTTGAACCGGATTTGTAAGATATTAATAATGCAGTTCACTGACCATGAATAATTGAAGTTCCTGACTTGTAACTGCAGTATTCTACCTCAACTGACTTTATTAGCTTAGTGATGTACTATAGACCACTATAGGATGAATTCAATGTGCAACAAAAAGACAAAAACCCAAAACAACTACAGAGATAATGCAAATACATCAATGGGTATTCTTCTTTCTGTATCAAATACCATACTACATGCCAATATCAAATGCTATAGTCTCAGTCTTTAATTATATACTAACTTGTTGACTGAAATAGGGGTTCATAATTTCAGACATGTATAAACTAAACATTTAATCAAATAATGAGTGCTTCATATAAATATACATATTGTTAACTGTAAAACTCATCTACTGTATTCTGAAGCTTGAGCACAGTGAGGAAACAGTATATTATTTATTGGGTAAGTTTAGATTCTGAACTTAATGGTCTTACTGCTCTTTGGATGGTAAATTGTGTTAAGATTAGAATATGTTCTAGTTGAGTCAGGGCTATCCCAATTTGGGGCTGAGAAGCCTACTGGCATCAAAAAAAGTCCTTATTGAGTCCTTATCTAAGGGTTTGAAAATATGATAATAATGTAGTACAGTCCTGTCGATCTGGTGCATGGAGACCTAGGATTTAAACTCAAAGGAGAAAGAGGAAAAAGTGATTCCTTCATCCACTGCCAGAGATGTAATCCTGTCAGTCCTCCAACCTTTCTATTAAGTATTTTGCAAAAAAGCTGCCCAGCCCCTTTATAGATCAGCCTGGCGCGCTTCTCGCCTTGCTGGTTTGGGAAGACTCTTTTGGATCAGCTAAAAGAGAGCATAAGGCGTGTAAAGGGGTGGTAATAATAATTATAATAATAATAAAATTTAAAATAATAATAATTTTATTCAGAGTTGTGTTGGATCTCTTTTTTTTGGGGGGGGGTGTTCTTTCTGTCCTTTTTGCTTTTTTAAATGGTCTTTCTCCCCTGGGTCAGAAATCCAGCCAGAGAAAATAAAGAAACATCACCAAAGATTTAAACACCAAAGGGTTAAATGGAAGCCACTCCGTTGGCTTTGCTTACCATTGTTATTACTGGCCGAGGCTGTAAAGAGGCTTTGCCAGCCCCCTCGTGTCCTTCTTTGGAAAGCCTAGGGCAGCTGGCTTGTCCCAGAGGACATTGCAGAGAGGGAGAGGGCGGGGCAAAGTGGCTGCGAGCGCCCCGGGCGGCGAAGAAGCCTCCTGCTCTTCGCTTTCCTGAAGCGATAATGATCGGCATCGTGACAGTTACGGGACGCCGGCAGAAGGATTAAGGCGGGAAAAGAGGCGCGGTGGGGTGGCTGGGCAGGGCGGGGTGGCTGGGCAGGGTGGGGCGGCGCTGGGAGCTCATCCTTCTCCTAAGCTAAGGAGAATATTCGGAATATAATCAGAGAATGTAGGGATATTTTTGTACATTCCATGATTTTGGGGGTTTAGCGTGAGATTTTGTTTATCAGAGTGAGACAGTGAAAATTGATTGAATTGCGTGAGTCTCACGCTGATTGCGTGAGAGTTGGCAGCCCTGTCATTAAGTAACACACTTTCATTTTAGGAAAAATGATGCGAGCAGTAATGCCATCCAGACCACCGGGGTACCTTTTACTTTAGCAATGTCTGAGAAAGGAAAGCAGTACTTTTCCTTGCGTCTGATGACAGGCAAGTTGGATTCCAAATTTTAGGTGAACACCTAAGGGGGGAAATGTTTTAATTTGTTACTATTGTATAACTACAGATGACTGGCAAGCTGAAAAAAAATCTGCCATATTCTTGCTGGGTGATGACCTCCTTGTTCAAGCAGATATCAGAAAAGGGGACCACTTGCCACTCCGCCTGCTTATTAATACCTGCATGGCCACATCGAAAGCTTTTGGCGATTCTGCTCTGTAGTATAATATCCTCTACTTCCATGGGTAAAATTATAGTTCTGGCTATAAACTACCCATTGGTATAGATGCAAGTTTCCAAAACGGAAACATTCCCTATGGGATTTTAAAGACCATTTTCCAATTGTCTATTACCTTTACTGCTTGAGGGTGAACTCTGATTCTGCAATTCTCAACTTAATTCTCAACAATAGGCATTCAGTAAGCCTTGATGTCCTGGTTCATTCAGCCACAACAATCAGCCTTACCAGACTGAGTTGTATTGAGTATTACTCTAACTATAAACTACTTTATGGCCTGATATAGTGGATATGTTTTCATATCTACTTTAACCACACAAAACAAAAAGTTCATAAGAAGATAGAGATCAACATTCTGAAAAATGTTTGATGGATCTGACTCTTAAATTAAGCTCTGTAACTATTCTGAAAAGAATACAAAAGTGGAAATAAGCTGTCAAGAGACATCATGGTCTGCTGAGCACCAATATATGAAAAAAAAAGTTTGCTTATTCTGTGGGGAGTAGATTTAAAACAACCCAGCTTTTCCAAATCTAGAATCATGCAGTATTCAACAATACACAGTTCCTTGAAATTAAATGAAGCAAAGATGTCCAACAAATAATGAAGAGCTATTTTTTAAAAATAGTTTATACTGCCATACTTCTCGAATCACATTGCTTTTCTGGGTTTAGATGCCTCATAGAAAGAAATTATCATGATGTAGGACCTAATTCCAAGGACTTGGTTAGGAACACTCCAGTTTACTATTCCAGCATCCCAAATTTCTAGATAAGAGAACTGTGTGATCAGTACTCAGTTATGCCCTTGGCTGTCATTTTATGCAGTGGGATGCTAGCATTCTCTCTTCTATTCGTGTCCAATTTCCATTCCCTATCAAGATCTACATTGCATGCCATCTGAAAGTCACTGCAGCTGCCCAGGAAGCAGATTGCTTAAATAAAGCTTGCTCATTCAACAGAGAAAGTCATAAAGAGGTTGTTAAGTTCTGCGCATGGGCGCAAGGAACGGAGACGAGATGGTGAACAGTGAACTTCAACTCTTTAATCATTCTGAACAGAGCAAAAACCTAGGGCAGCAGCAGCCCTTTTATAGGCAAGCTGCTGATCTAGTAACCAATAAGAAACGTGGAGTGTTAACCCCCTTAACCAATGAGAGTGGCTCATTAACAGCCAATCAGATTCTCCTGAACAGACCAATCCAATATCGCTATTATCAGCCAATCAGAAGTGCAGGACTAGAACCCTGCTATTTTCTAAAGGTTTGATAAAACTTTATTAAAGCGTTTTATTAGTTCATTACACCCCTTCCCCCCAGGTTCCATTTAGGGGGTGCGGTGACGTAATCTCTGAGGTATGAAGGTTGTTTTGACTGTCTATTGGATTTACGCTGTCCCACCAGTTCTTGTCTGTAACCCTGTTTTGGCGGAACGTTTTCGGGCAAGTCGGGTGCCGGTGGTTCCTCATTGGAAGACTCGGTGCTGCTAATGTTCTTGTCATTGTCCTCTGGCCTTTGCGGGCTTGCCTCTGTTGAGGTGTTCCTCTGTGGTGAGGACACGCCCTTCCCTGATCCTTCTTCATTCGTTACGCCCGATTGCTGACTTCTTTTGTTCCTGCTTTCTGCCATCTCGAATTCGGTTTCTTCAACATCCCCTCCCCCCTCAGGAGTCACAGAAATTAAGTTGTAGCCTCAAGCGAAACTGATCTATATGGCGTTTCCATATTTTTCCATCGCATGTTTTCACCCGGTACGACCTGGGTCCCGTGGCTTGAATTACACTTGCCTCAATCCACAACGGTTTGCCAGAAACGTTTCTGGCGAAAACTAAGTTGCCTATCTTGAACTCGTGGCATTTTCCGCTAGATCCACAGGGTTTCTCTAGCTCGTAAGACGGGTGAAGCCGGTCGAGGTGGGAGCAGAATTTGCGTCCCATCAATAGTTCAGCTGGAGTCTTGTTGATGATGCTGTGCGGAGTGATGTGTTGGAGAAGGAGTTTCTGTTTATCTTATTTTCAATGACCCCATAGTCCATTTTGTAGAGGGGTTTTTTTAACAAACTGTACCATGCGCTCGGCTCTTCTGTTAGCCGCAGGTGTGCTGGCGAAGTTAGCGCATGGCGAATACCCCGGTCCGCTAAGTATTGTTCAAAAGGGAGCGCAGTAAACTGGGGTCCGTTGTCGGATACCAGAACGTCTGGCAGTCCATGCGTCGCGAATAATCTGTTCAACTTCCGGATGACGGACCTGGTTGTGGTACTCTTCATTTCGTGGATCTCAAGCCAGTTTGAATAGGCATCCACTGTTAGGAGGAACGTGTGTCCCTTAGTAGGTCCCGCAAAGTCAATATGGATGCGGGACCAGGGTCCCCAGGTTGTTTCCCATTCTGTCAGAGTTGCTTTAGGTGGGGCATTGCTAACTTCCTGGCACTTATAACAAGTCTTTACCCAGGCTTCGATCTGTTTGTCGATGCCCGGCCACCACGCGTAGTTTCATGTGAGCGCTTTCATACCCATGATGCTGGGGTAGCCCTCATGCAGTGTCTGTAATACCGCTCGTTGTAACCGCTCTGGGACGACGACTCTATTCCCCCACAGGATGCAGCCCTTTTGCGAAAAAAGTTCCGTTTGCCGATTCTTGAAGGGAATGAAGTCATCAGGGGTTTGATCTACTGGCCATCCTCGTTCGACCCAGCTAAGAACCCGCTTTAAGATAGGATCACGTTTTGTTTCGATCGCGATATCTCTAGCTGTTAATGGCGGTGAATGTAGCATTTCAATCTGGAGCGTTGTAAGGATTGGAGCTGGGTCATCGACGGTTTCCGGAAGTGGTGCATGGCTCAATGCATCAGCGTGGGGAATAGCTTTCCCCAGGTGGTGCTGCAGCTTATAATTGTACGCAGCCAAAAACTCCGACCAGTGAGTCATTCTAGGTGATAATATATAGGGGGTTGGCTTGTCTCCTGCTATAATCCGCAGCAAAGTTTTGTGGTCGGTAACAATAGTAAAAACTCGTCCATAAACATATTCATGAAACCGCTTAACAGCAGATACAACAGCAAGAGCCTCTTTATCGATTTGACTATAGTTACGTTCAGCCTTTGATAAAGTTCTTGAAAAATAGGCAATAGGGGCTTCACTACCGTTTGGTAACACATGGCTCAAAATGGTGACGCATCACATGTGATTGTTAAAGGCAAAGTCTCATTATACTGCATTAAAACAGCATCTGAAGTTAATAGGTTTTTCACTTGTCAGAACGCGTGCTCCTCTCGGTGCCCCCAAACCCAGGTTGTTTTTTGTTGAGGAGCCGATGTAGGGGCTTGGCTACGGTCACTTTGTGGGGCAGGAAGATGTTGTAAAAATTAATAAGCCCCAGGAAAGCTTGGAGATCAGTCTTATTTCTGGGTCTTGGGGCGTTCTTGATTGCTCTTAACTTGCTATTGGTGGGGTGAATGCCTTGTTTATCGATTAGGTACCGCAGGAACTCTACTTTATCTGTACACAGTTGACATTTATTTTTTTTAACCTTAAGGCCAGAGTCTTTAAATTTCTGGAGAACCAGTCTAAGACGCTCCTTTAGTATTTCTCTATTCGGGGCAGCAATTAAAAAGTCATCAAAATATGGTACAACCCCTTTTATTCCCTGTAATAGTCTCTCCATCAAGCTCTGAAAAATCCCTGGAGCTATGCTAACTCCGAATTGGAGTCGGTTGCACTTAAAAGCACCTTGGTGCGTAACGATTGTTTGTGCCTCTGCTGTTTTTTTATCAACAGGCAGTTGTTGGTACGCCTGTGCTAAATCCAATTTAACGAAGACTTTTCCGCCCCCCAGGGAATGGAGGAGGTGTTGTACCACCGGCACCGGGTAAGCGTTCTGCTGAAGGGCATGATTCAGGGTGGCACGGTAGTCCCCACAAATCCTTAACGATCCATCCAGTTTGATGGGTGTTACAATTGGGGTTTCCCAAGTAGCGTAGTCAGTTGGTCCTAAAACACCCTGGGCTATTAATTTATCAAGCTGCTCATCAATCTTTGGTTTAAGGGCAAAAGGTACTCGACGAGGCTTAAGGCGGATGGGGGCTACTTCAGGGTTAAGGTTAAATGATATCGGGATCCCCTTGTACTCGCCTAGTTTGTCTGCAAAGACGTCCTGGAATTCCTGCACGAGGGCCTCCTCCCAATCGTCGCTGCTGGTTTGGTGAATGCCGGCTACCTCAATCCCAAGTGGAGCGAACCATTGAAGGCCTAACAAGCTAGGCCGATCACAGTCGACGACGGTCAATGGTAAAGATGCAGTACGATTTTTGAATGAGACCTGGACTAGGCTGGATCCAACGACCGGAATTCGGTTTCCCTGATAATCTTTGAATATGATTCTTTGGGCTCTGAGGTCTTGCTGCCGGACGGCAGGGATTAGTTGTTTAAGAGTCTTCCAGAAAACCATCGAGAGGGACGATCCTGAATCGACTTCCATCACGCAGGGCTGGTTTTCGATGGCGACCTTCACTCGGATCTTCTTTGCATCTAATGATGAGGCGTGACCAATCGTAATGGTTTGGTGTGCCTCTTCTCATTTCGTTGAATGGGCTAGTGATTTATTTCTGTAGGAGTGGTTGTTCCATTGGTGGTTCAAATGTTCCCGATTCACAGGATGACTTCCTGTGGTTTGGCGGTAGTTGGTCCCCCTCTGAAGTGGGCTGGATCCTTGCTTGCTTCGACAGACCTTTCTGATGTGGCCTCTCTTCCCACAAACATGGCAGAGCGCGTCGAGGAATTTGCAGTCTGATTGTGGATGGTTTCCCCCACAACCTGCGCATTGATACTGCAGTCTCTGGTTAGGCTGGTGGTGTTGGTCTTGTTCAGACCAGAGCCGGTTGACCTCTTCCTCATCACTTTCTGATGACAATTCGAGGTCCTCGTGGTGGGTTGCCGTTGCATGTCCTTCAAGGTGAGGTGAGGTTTCGCCGGTGAGTTGGTGGAGCGGGGCGTTGGTGCGGTGCATTCGGGCAGCCGACTTCCTGGTTGCTTCTGCTGCAGTAGCATCAGCGATGGTATCTGCAAGGCTGATGTTGCCTTTCGCCATCAGCTTACTTTGCACTTCTTCGAGGTCAGTGAACCCGCAGAGGCCTCCCAGGTTCCGGAGATCAGCGATGAAATCTGCAACGCTTTCTCCTTTCCGCTGGTCTCTCTGGTAAAATTCATATCTTTGGACAAGTGTTGGTACTGAGGTGCATGGTGGGCCCGTAGGAGGAGCTCGAGGACGTCCCAGTCCATGGATTTCACCTCAACCGGTTTCGCCAGTGCCTTAGCCATCTTAAAAACGGCAGATCCGCAGTGAGTCAGGAATACCGCTCTCTTTTTCCCAGTAGTGGCATCCTTCAAGTTGTTGTCTCCAGAAACATCTGGAACTGGTCCATGTATGAGTCCCAGTCTTCTTGTGCCGGGTCGAATGGAGCAGGTGGTATGGTGCCGCTGGTCATGGTTTCCACCGTTGATGCGCCTTCAGCCACGTGCTCTGTTTAGTGCTCTGTAGTGTTCAGTCAACTCTGATGTCTCTGCATCCCACCTTCGTCACCAGCGTTAAGTTCTACGCATGGGCGCAAGGAACGGAGACGAGACTGTGAACAGTGAACTTCAACTCTTTATTAATCATTCTGAACAGAGCAAAAACCTAGGGCAGCAGCAGCCCTTTTATAGGCAAGCTGCTGATCTAGTAACCAATAAGAAACGTGCAGTGTTAACCCCCTTAACCAATGAGAGTGGCCCGTTAACAGCCAATCAGATTCTCCTGAACGGACCAATCCGATATCGCTATTATCGGCCAATCAGAAGTGCAGGACTAGAACCCTGCTATTTTCTAAAGGTTTGATAAAACTTTATTTTAGTGTTTTATTAGTTCATAACAGAGGTGAAACTCAAAAAATTAGAATATTGTGCAAAAGTTCATTTATTTCAAGAATGCAACTTAAAAGGTGAACCTAACATATGAGATAGACTCATTACATGCAAAGCAAGATAGTTCAAGCTGTGATTTGTCATAATTGCAATGATTATGGCTTTCAGCTCATGAAAACCCCAAATCCACAATCTCTGAAAATTAGGATATTACATGCAATCAATAAAACAAGGATTGTACATAGAACAATATCGGGCCTCTGAACAGTATAAGCATGCATATGTACTCAGTACTTGGTTTGGGCCCCTTTGGCAGCAATTACTGCCTCAATGCGGCATGGCATGGAAGCTATTAGCCTGTGGCACTGCTGAGGTGTTATGGAAAACCAGGATGCTTCAATAGCAGCCTTCAGCTCTTCTGCATTGTGTGGTCCCATGTCTCTCAGCTTTCTCTTGGCAACACCCCATAGATTCTTTATGGGGTTCAAGTCAGGTGAGTTTGCTGGCCAAACACAGTAATCCCACAGTCATTGAACCAGGTTTTGGTGCTTTTGGCAATGTGGGCAGGTGCCAAGTCCTGCTGGAAAATGAAGTCAGCATCCCCATAAAGCTTGTTTGCAGAAGGAAGCATGAAGTGCTCCAAAATCTCCTGGTAGACGGCTGCGTCGACCCTGGACTTAATGAAGCACAGCAGATGACATGGCTCCCCAAATCAACACAGGCTGTGGAAACTTCACACTGGACTTCAAGCATCTTGCAATGTGTGCCCCTCCATTCTTCCTCCAGACTCTGGGTCCTTAGTTTCCAAATGAGATGCAAAAGTTGCTCTCATCAGAAAAGAGGACTTTGGACAACTGAGCAACAGACCAGTTCTGTTTTTCTTCAGCCTAGGTAAGATGCTTCTGATGTTATTTGTTGTTCAGGAGTGGCTTGACAAGAGGAATATGACATTTGAAGCCCATGTCCAGGATCCATCTGTGTGTGGTAGCTGTTGATGCACTGACTCCAGCCTCAGTCCACTCCTTGTGAAAGTCCCCAACACTTTTGAATGGCCTTTTCTTGACAATCCTTTTCATGCCTGCTGCTTGTGCACCTTTTTCTTCCACACTTTTCCCTTCCACATAACTTTCTATTAATGTGCTTTGATACAGCACTTTGGGAACATCCAACTTCTTTTGCAATTACTTTTGAGGCTTTCCTTCCTTATGGAGAGTGTCAATGATGGCTTTCTGCACAACTGTCAGGTTAGCAGTATTTCCCATGATTGTGATTCCTACTGAACCAGACTGAGAGACCATTTAAAGGCTCAGGAACCCTTTGCAGGTGTTATAGCTTAATTAGCTGATTAGAGTGGGACACTTTAAGCCTACAATATTGAATCCTTTCGCAATATTCTAATTTTTTGAGATTGTGGATTTGGGGTTTTCATGAGCTGTAAGTCATAATCATCTCAATTATGTCAAATCATGGCTTGAACTATCTTGCTTTGCATGTAATGAGTCTATCATATATTAGGTTCACCTTTTAAGTTGCATTCCTGAAATAAATGAACTTTTGCACAATATTAATTTTTTGAGTTTCACCTGTATGTGCTTGCAAAAAGAAAAGAGACCGAAATGTTTCTGAAAAATTCTGACATGTTTTTTTTAATCTATCAGTTGGTTACCTATAATGGAAATCTGTAACTGCTATGAGACTGGAGACTGTGGTTCTCCTGGAAAGCACAAATCAAGTGATACAGTCTTCATTTGCCCAGCCAAAGGAAAGCGTCAGGTTCAAACAGAAATTATAGTAGGTTCAAACAGAAAAATAATGCCCTAGATAAAAAAAACTAAGTTCTATTAGTAAGATGAGGTTTCCCATAATGAAAGAAAACAACTTTCATAAATTTTATCAGAAATAGTACTTCAGCTTACTATTGAAGATGAATTGCACACACATGGATCTCCTGCCCCTTGTATAGGGAACAGGCTAGTGAGGTTTTATGATAAAGCCTGGGATGGAACTCTCTCCA
Source organism: Hydrophis major (assembly GCA_033807585.1). Taxonomy (NCBI): domain Eukaryota; kingdom Metazoa; phylum Chordata; class Lepidosauria; order Squamata; family Elapidae; genus Hydrophis; species Hydrophis major. The sequence continues at coordinate 68,596,744 of CM066343.1, read as the reverse complement.
AACTCTTGTTGTAATCAAAATTTGTTTTATGTTTGGCTAGCTGTAGTTGACATCTCTAAAGGAGAAATGGAAGCTGACCTTGTGGTGGGTCCTGTCTTAATCCAGACGACTGCTGGGAATCGTGAGAGAGACCAAATAGGAGTAGAAGAAGAGATGCTGGCAGAAGGCCAGGGAGCTAGTGCGTAACTGTGAAGATTTACATACAGTATTTCTGTTCTTTCTTACTTCTTTATTGTATTGATATTAAACTGATATATATTATACTTCAATTGGTAACTTATACAATATTAATTGGAGATGCTAAGCATTCTATTTAAAGTGCTAAAAATAGAGAAGAAAAAGTATTTTATCAATATTAATTACAATTTAGAGTGTTAGTGTTACAAGCATAGAATATGTGACATTCATCCAAAGTTGAATCTAATATTGAAACTATATTTATGGAAAACAGCTTGTTAACTGAGACGGATATATGGCATTTTAGCTAGGAGTACCACCGATTCATAACAATTGCTGCAATTCTGCTTGCAAATCTATGCAATGGAAGAAACTCCTTACATGAAGAATACATGTTAAATTAGTTGCAGATATAACCTGCAGCAGATATTCTACTTGTGGCATGTAGTTGGTGATAAAGGCTGAATTCCAGTCTATGTACATCATCATGCCTGTTGCTCAATTGCAATTTTCACAAAAGAGCTATTTTTGTTGATTGGTACATCAACCCTGATAGGCATCTGGTTAGTAGAAATTGTGACAGGCTATTAAAATATCTTGCTGGAACAATTTGTTCTTTATCATCATCTTGGAATGTCTTTTTTACAGGTGTATTTCCTGTGATAGAAGCAGGCACTGATTACGAAATTGGACAGGAGTTTATAGTCAAGGCTGATAAAGAAGTACATTGGATTCTCCTCCCAAATAGAACTATGAAAGACAAGTGGTGCTCTGCAATTTCTGTCTTATTTAAGAACACATACAGTACCACATAATCCATTGCATATTCTATTTTTTTCACTGCCATTTTTCTACAAGGAATTACAAGAACTAGTCATGGTGGTGTTGCTGTAAAAGAATCCCTATTTTTTTTCTTAACCTGCTGTACTATGACTCACTCCCCCCCCCCTCCATGTTCCTTTCAGAGCGATCTGGGTGGTATCAATGGGAGGGATATTAAAAGGCCTGCAATATATGAGGAAGCAATTTGGAGACTCTAGTGGTTGAGCAGTTTTGCTTAAAATGGCAGTCAACAAATTGTTTATTTATGTGGGAAATTATATCTTGCTCCAGATTTGAGGCAGATGAAGCAATATTGAACATACAACTGAATATCTGTGGAGATTCTCATTCATCCAGTCATAGTTGTTTTAAAGATGCTTTTTCAAAAGGCAACTGAACTGTATGTCAGCCTTCAAGATCTTCTACTACTGCTTTGCATCTTTTGGCTGCCATAAGTAATGGGGGGAGGAGGGGGGATATTGTCTGGGAAGAGAGCTGGAGGTGTTACATTCTTGTGTTGTGTAAATGAGGAGTGGGGGGGAATATAAATTCCTCCTTTTAGGTTACTATTTCTCGCTTAGCTTTCTTTTCTCTGCGCAGCTGCAAACCTTTATCAAAATATGCCAAGGTCAATGGACAGAGGCCTCATCACCACCTGAAGATGTCCACATGATCATATTCAGAACTTTTAATTGGAAGAATCTTTTGAACTTTTGGGGGTGGGAACAATTCCATCACTTTGTATATGTGATCTGCACGCTTAATTTCTCAGATTCAGAATCCTACTGGTGTTACCACTTCATTTTTCAGTAAAATAATTCTTTCCTCTAATTTATGGAGTCTAAGTATTTCTTTCTTGGATTTTGAATGGAGCACAGACTGACATTATTCTGAATCTCATTACCAGCCCACCTGGAGAAAATATCCAGTTTCTTCTGAGGGGGTTTGATCGTCATGTCATCTCCAGCTAGTGATCAGGAGGATTTTGGAACTATAGTGGGGCAATCTTTGCTGATACCGGAGATGCCAGCAGCTAAATTGCTAGCGGACCTTACCCTGGAAGAGGTTCCAGCTGAGAAGCCCAGATGGTCATTGGGAGTTGGCTGGAAAGATCCCAAAGAGTTGCCCCCTCCTGGAGTCACTACTACCCGGCGGCGTGGGAGAGAGGAGCCATGGCAAGAGAGGGAAAAGAGAGAATTGTTACTGGATCAAGCCAGGCATCTCCTCAGTGAAGCTTTTGGACAGCCCCACGTCGCACCAAGGTATGAAGGGGAAGGGGGAGCAAATTCAGCCAGAGGCAGCCAAGCTGCTCCCACCCCCATAGTTCAGCCTGCACCAGCGCAGCAGCCAGCTCCCGGGGCCCCCAGCGGAAGGTGTGATCCCTAGAAGATGCAGAGCTCTCAAGCTGCCTCCGTTAGAAGTGAAATTTGGGGGAAATCCCAAAGACTTGGGTTTCTTCCTAACACAAGTTTGGAGCTATATGGAAGAATATGAGAGAGAATTCACGTCTGAAGCAGCCAAGGTGAGATGTGTTACCAGGGCCCTGGAGGGAATAGCAGCAGAGTGGATGGTGACTTTGTATAATGATAACTCCCCCCAACTGCTGAACTATAACATATTCATGACTGCGTTGCAGGCAAGATTTGAGGACCCACTGGCGGAGTGAAAGGCCAGGATCAGAATGAAAACCATAAATCAAGGCAGGAGGTCAGTGGCCGACTAAACCCAAGAGTTTAGACAGCTGGCGTGCCATATCCGAGGCTGGTCCCAGGGAGCTCTGATAGAAGCCTACAAAGATGGTCTAAATGAAGACGTATATCAGATGTGTATTTCCAGAAGGGACCCCAATGATTTGCAGATGTGGTACTTGCAGGCAGAAGTGGAAATAGATTTGACCTGAAACAGACACAGGGGGGGGCTCTGGATGGAGCAAGCTGTCCCCCCCCCATGCTTCCAAGAGGCCCCCTGAAGGGAGGAATGATGGCAAGATCCAAATCCATTGCCTGTTTTCAATGTGGGAAGGAGGGCCACTGGATTGCGGACTGCAGGGTCAAGCTGGATCCAAAGGGGGTGCAAAGAGGAAGGAGGAAACTTGAAAAACCCCCAACCAAGCCTCACAAAACTGTGCTAAAGATGGGGGAGGTTGTAGAGGTCGCCCCTCCGGGGAGAGAGGAGCTGGGACCTCCAACTCTGAGAGCAAATCTGATTCGGAAGATGACTTCCTGGTAAATCCAAACAAGGGCCCCATGAGCATTCCAGTAAGATTGAGGGTGCCCACTTCAGGGACCGAAGGGGATATGCTAGCTTTGCTGGACTCTGGGTGCATGAGGTATGTAATCAACATGAAAGTAGTTGAGGAAATGGGCATCAGACTGAGAACTTTAGAAACGCCCATAGCCTTTTGCCAGTTGGAAGGATCAGTGGCGGGGGGTTACCCTGCACGTTTTATAACGGAACCCCTAGAAATGACCATAGGAGAGCATAAAGAGACTCTGTGTTTTATTGTGGCTCCTGGGATGGAGCAACCATTAATACTGGGATTGCCATGGCTCCAGAAGTGGAACCCCCATGTGAACTGGAGGAAGGGATTGTTGCGCATATGCACCAATCAGCGACTGGAAAGGGAGGGGCGATCCCAGCAGACATTTCAGAATCCAGTTGAGCTAGCCTCCACAGGTATCGAGGCATTGGAGGGGGAGGAAAAAATTCCGAAAGAATATTGGGACTTAAAGGAAGTGTTCAGTGAAAAGGCTTCAGATGAGCTTCCCCCTCATCGATCAATAGATTGTAGTATTGAAATTTTGTCTGGGGTGACGCTCCTGAAACCGAAGACACCGAAGACACCATGGGAATTGGAAGAGTTGAGATCGTTTATCAATAAAAACTTGAAACGTGGTTTCATCCAAACCGCTAGACCTCGGGTAACAGCCCCAGTGCTGTTCCGCAAAAAGAAAGATGGCTCCAAGCATTTGGTAGTGGACTATAGAAACCTGAATGCAATTTCTGTGGAAAACGTGTATCCCCTCCCCCGATGAAGGACATGCTAGCCCACCTGACTAAAGGGAAAATTTTCATGAAATTGGACTTGAGAGAAGCATATTACCAAATCTGAATTAAAGAAGGAGATGAATGGAAAACCGCTTTTAACTGCCCGATGGGATGTTTCCAGTTCAATGTTCTCCCATTTGGCTTACAAAGGGCTCCAGCCATATTCATGCCGATGATCAATCAGGTGCTACATGAACATTTATACAAGGGGGTTTTGGTTTACCTTGATAACATCCTTATTTACACTGAAACTTGGGATGAACATGTGAAACTGGTGCGTTCAGTGCTACAGAAACTGTAAGCGCTAAATTGTATGCTAAACTGTCCAAATGTGAGTTCCATCAAGAGAAAATCTACTATTTGCGGTATCACATTTCACACGAGGGCATTGAAATGGATCCAGGGAAGGTGCAGGCTGTGTTGGAGTGGGCCCCACCGCGCACCCGAAAACAACTTCAAAGCTTCTTGGGATTTGCCAACTTTTACTGGCAATTCATCCCATCTTTTGCTAAGATAGCAATGCCTATCACCAATCTCTTAAAAACTAAGGGGGAGGCAAAACCAATGCCTAGCAAGCTGCTGGAGTGGTCCATGCAATGCCAAGCCACCTTTGAAAAGTGACTGTTTGCTGCAGAACCAGTGCTAAAGCACCTGGACATAGATGCCCCTTTCGTGATCCAAGCCGATGCGAGTGATGTGGCCGTTGGAGTGGTATTACTTCAAATCAATGAGAAGGGAACATTACAATCCTGTGCCTACACTTCCCGTAAACTAACTGAAACCGAAAGAAGGTGGGCTGTCTGGGAAAAGGAAGTTTTTGCAGTTCGCTGGTCTCTATTGACATGGAGACATTTCTGGGAAGGAGCAAAATACCCATTTGAGGTATGGACTGACCATAAGAATTTGGAGGCCTTAAAAACGCCTCGAAAACTGTCTCCTAAACAAGTTCGGTGGGCCCAGTATTTTAAGCGGTTTAACTTTTCACTGAAGTACATCCCGGGGGGGGGAGGAATTTTATGGCGGATGCTTTATCTAGACTGCCTCAATATAACAGTGTTCATCAGGAAGTGATACAGCCGATTGTCTCAACCAAACAGCTAGCCGCCCCAGTGGTCACTAGAGCGCAAAAGAAGAAACAAGAAGTGGATCTATCAAATGATTTAATGGCGCAATTAAAGGAGGCCCTAAAACTGGATGAATGGTTCCTGGCACATTCGAATAATTGTACAGTTAGTGATGGTTTGGCCTGGATGGGAGCAAAGTTGTATGTACCAGAGACATTGAGAAGCCAAATATTGCAACAAGCCCATGACTCTAAAGCGGCTGGTCATTTGGATTTGTGAAAACCTTACACCTCGTTAAGCGACAATTCTGGTGGCCTGTGTTGAAGAAGGACATTGAGACTTATGTGGCTAGCTGCTCAGTTTGCACCTCAGCAAAAAGGCCTCCTGGTAACCAGCAGGGCTGTTACAAAATGTGGCTGGACCAATGGCTCCGTGAAAGGAAATCTCTATGGACTTTATAGTAGAGTTACCTGAGAGCACCGGAAACACGGTTATTTGGGTAGTAACCGATTTGTTTTCCAAACAAGCGCATTTCATACCTTGCTCTAAGATTCCCTCGGCAAAATCATTGGCTAAACTATTTATACTACATATCTATAGACTGCATGGCGTTCCTGAGCTTATAATTTCTGACTGAGGGGTTCAATTCACCTCGAACTTTTGGAGGGAGTTCCTGAAGTTAATAGGCTCTGCCCAGGTCTTAAGCTCTGCCCACCATCCCCAAACCAATGGGGCCTGTGAGAGAACTAATGCAGTGCTAGAACAATACCTCAGATGTTACATAAATTATCAACAGGATAATTGGGCTGACTTATTGCCATTTGCCAAGGTGGCATACAACAATTCTGTTCATAGTAGTACTGGGTTCACCCCCTTTAAAGTGGTGTCGGGACAAGACTTTGTACCCATACCTGAGCTTCCTCGTGAAAGACCTAACATCCAGTCTCTAGACGAATGGATATCTCAACTCCAACTTAACTGGCCAGTCACCCATAAAGCATTAGATGACTCACATTAATCTCATAAGAAGTTTGCAGATAAAAAGAGAACTCCACAGAAGACATATCAAGTGGGTGACAAAGTTTTCCTGTCCACCAAATACTTACAAACCACTCAAAAGTCAAAGAAACTTGGTCCTAAATATGTAGGTCCTTTCACAATTGAATGGATCGTAAATCCTGTGACAGTCCAATTGACACTACCAAAAACTCTTCGACGAATTCATCCGGTTTTCCATGTTAATTTGTAGAAACCTGAACACACTTCTGGTCTGAGACCAACCCAGACTGATCCTCCAATACCATTGCTGATTGAAGGTGAACAACATTTTAAAGTTAAAGAAATTTTGGACTCTCGAAAATGGAGGGGTCGCCTCCAATACCTTGTAGCTTGGAAACATTTCCTTTCTTCCCAAGCTGAGTGGGTCAATGAGAAGGATGTTAGAGCCCCTAAGCTGATCAAAGACTTTCGCACAAAATATCCTGACAAACCCTAGAAATGTATTTGATTGTTAATCAGTATCTTTTATGTTTTTTTCCCCTCTCTTGCAGGACTAACATCTTTTTTCTAGGAGGGCTGAATGTCAGCCTTCAAGTTCGTCTACTACTGCTTTGCATATTTTGGCTGCCATAAGTAACGGGGGGAGGAGGAGGGATATTGTCTGGGAAGAGAGATGGAGGTGTTACATTCTTGTGTTGTGTAAATGAGGAGTGGGGGGGAATATAAATTCCTCCTTTTAGGTTACTATTTCTCGCTTAGCTTTCTTTTCTCTGCGCAGTTGCAAACCTTTATCAAAATATGCCAAGGTCAACGGATAGAGGCCTCATCACCACCTGAAGATGTCCACATGATCATATTCAGAACTTTTAATTGGAAGAATCTTTTGAACTTTTGGGGGTGGGAACAATTCCATCACTTTGTATATGTGATCTGCGTGCCTAATTTCTCAGATTCAGAATCCTACTGGTGTTACCACTTCATTTTTCAGTAAAATAATTCTTTCCTCTAATTTATGGAGTCTAAGTATTTCTTTCTTGGATTTTGAATGGAGCACTGACTGACACTGTATTTTCCTGAAAAAGAAGAAGAAGAAGGAAACATTATGCTTCCCATTCAAGAAGATTCACCATCCTGGCATAACTGATAAAACTTTTCGGATGATAATAGAAATGTTGTCTTCTCCTCAGGAAACAACAATCCAGTTGCCTTTTGAAAAAACACCTTTGAATGATTTGCTTTTGGGGTAGTGGGGGTGGGTAATTCCATGAACCTTTCTGCCAAAACAATATCTTTGCCTCTTAAAGCACTAAAAGACTTAAAAATTGTAAGAAAAATTGTTTAAAAGCCTGTTTTAACATTCAAATACTCATTCATCCATAGACGTGATGGACATGGTGCGTAATGACATATCTGATGAGATACACTCTGATGGTGGAGACCTGAACATTGAGATATCACCTGTGCAAGTGACCATGATGACATCTCAAGGTATCATTGCATTGCATGAAAACTGTGAGTTGAAACTTAAGTCATGACTTGACTGAAATATTCTTAATTTCTTTTAGGTAATGCACCAGTGAAGGGAGAAATCTTGGGAGAAATCCTAACTATAGCAACTGGAATTCTGTTTTTTTTTCTTGTTTAGCAGTATTGTTGAAATGTACATGCCAAATTACACATACAAATAAAGCATATTAAAGGCATTTTTATTGTAGGTGAATTATTTCAACTGATTTGGCAGCTGTTTTAGAATTATTGAATTCTCAGGTTTGTTGAAGCAATTGGGAAGGAGATATTCTAATACAATATTCACTCTCTACTAACAGCCTAACTGAGTGCTTATTAAAGCTTCCAGGAATTGCTAGTGTGTAATACACAGCTGTAAGGCTTTATCTAGAATCCTAATATAGCCAACATGGCTACCCAATGTTCCTCTGAATTCTTGATATCTGCTAAACTGCCTGCCAAACTCTTTCACTTTATCTACAATATGATGATCATGTGGAGGCTCTCATAGACCAAAGAACACCCAGGGAAGCAAATGGCATTGATTTTCCTAGACACACAGAAAGCATTTGACAATTTGAACTGGCAATTCATGCTTGCACAGTTAAAAAACATGGATTTGGGGGAGAGATTTATTAATATGATTAAGGCAATATATTACAAGCAAATAGCAAAGGTGAGGGTAAATGGAGATATGACAGGGAAAGCTGATATTAAAAGAGGCATAAGGCAAGGATGTCCCTTGTCTCCCCTACTATTCATATTGACACTGGAAGTATTAAATAGAAATATCAGACAAGATAAAATGTATGGAAATTAAAAAGGGAAATATAAATTACAGGCATTTGTACATGATTTAGTTTTTATTTTGGAAGATCCACAAGAAACAGGTCCTAAACTAAGAAAAAAATTGAGGAATATGGCAAAATGGCAGGATTGAAAATAAGTAGGGAGAAAACTAAGATATTAGTTAAAAATCTCACAGATATGCAGAAAAAATAGTTAATGAAGAGGTATTCAGATTACTAAGAAAGTAAAATATTTAGGGATTAATTTGACAGCAAGATGTATAACTATTAAGGAAGATAATTATTATAAACTGATGCAACAAATCAAAACAGCTGGAGAAATGGAAAAACCTGCAACTATCATTTAGGTAGGATAAGTAGGATAACTACAATAAAAATGAATATATTGCCAAGATTATTGTATCTATTTCAAACAATTCTGATAAAACTAGGAAAAAATATTCTGAGGAACTCAATAAAATAATATTAAGATATATTTGGCAAGGGAAAAAAGTAAGAATAAGTTTTAAAATGTTGCAAGATTCAAGAAACAGAGGAGACTTCAGATTACCGAATTGGGAATTATCAGGCTGCAGTACTCATTTTGGGTGAAAGAATGGATTGAATAGAGGAACAAAAGACTATTGACTTTAGAGGGACATGATTTGCAATTGGGCTGACATGCCTTCTTGTGGTATGTAAAAAATAAAATACATGGTTACTTTCAAAGGCATTATATTAGGAATGCATTATTGCTAGTATTGGAGAAATTCAGAAAACAACACTATTTGAGGATACCGGCTTTCGACAATGGAAATACTGGTTCACCCAAATGTCATTAACCTAGAAAATATTGTTAGATATAAAGATATTTAAAATGAGAAGGGGGAACTCAAAAATAAACAAGAATTGAGCGATCAAGAGATTGATATGACACTATTCACAACTACATATATATTCTAGACTTGAGAAAGATGTAAAACTATATGGTTTTTTTATAAAGAATTATCAGAACTAGACAAGATACTAACGGGGCAGAAGAAAAATGAATTAAAAAAACATACAGCTACCTACTATACATTAAATTGGAAGATGAACAAATAAGGGGAACAATGATAGTATGAGCAAAAAAAATTGATTGTACAAATGAATTAGGTAAATGGCAAAAATTGTGGGACAGGAACTATAAATTAACAATGTCAACTGCATACAAACAAAATTTGTATAACATGTTTTGTAGATGGCATTTTGTGCCAGCACACTTGGCAAAGATGTTAAAGATAAGTCATCTAAATGTTAGAAGTGCCACCATACCTGAGTTATATTAACATATGTGGTGGGCTTACCCAAAACCAAAAGAATACTGGACAAAAATACATACGTGGTTGGAAGAAAATGATAAAACAGCATATTGATTTAAAGCCAGAAATATTTCTATTGGGGAAAAATATAGTAAAGAAAATGCATATCTAGTTATTCATATATTAACTGCTGGAAAAGTGAAGAGATACTTACAGGTGAGAATATGATTAGGAAAATATTAGAATATGCAGAAATGAACAAACTAACACTTGTAATTAAGGAGAAAGAGCAAACTGAATATTATATGACATCAATGGTTTTTATCAATGGTTAAACAACAAAAATGGAAGTTGAAAATAGAGAAATGGAAACAAAACAAAGAAATGTTAAAAGAGATAAGCAAATATTACTATTTTAATATTGTAGAATTAATATATGGAATATTACTATTTTAATATTGTAGAATCAATACCAATGTAATGAATGATGTTGCAAATTTTGATTACTGTTCAACAAAGATACTTGTACCCAGATGACAATTGTTCAACTGAAGATAGAATTATTATATTAAAAATAACAATTTAATAATAATAAAAAGGCTGAAGCTTCCACTCCTAAATAGAAGTAGGCACATAAGCAGGGTGAATAACAGAGAATCTTGTCTAAAATTCCCTTAGGGGAAATAATTTAGAAGAAATCAAATATTTAAGGAAACAAAGCAAAATGTCACAGAAATTGGGCCTGAGCACATGGGAAACCCCTCCTCCAGTCCCATCAACAGCTGCCCGACACAAGAATCAACAAAGCATTGGATAATAAAAGGGGTCCTGAAGCCCACCCAGTGGTAGGATTTGAATAATTTAACCGGTTCTCCAGCTGGGTAGGCGTGATCAGTTGGTCATGTGACTGGATGGCTGATGTCACTCATCACACCCAGCTGAGCTCAAAGGCAGACATAGGATTCAGCCGATTAGGGCTAGTCCCACCACTGGCTGCCCTCACCCCCACCCATTTTTCACCCTGTTTTTTGACCATTTTCAGGCCACTTTTTGGGTGGAGGCAGGGCCAGCCAGTGGTGGGATTTGCTGGTTCACCGAACTGTGCAGAATCTTAACTAATGATTCGCCTGAACTGGTGTGAACCAAGAATGCTTTAGGTAGATATTAAACATATTCTCATTTGTTCAAATGTTTTATTTTTGTGAATCACTTTTTCTAATAGCACTGCTTGAATCATACAAGCATCTCTATGTTTATAAAAAACAATTCTCATTGTGTGGTAAGGTTAGAAAAAATTAATGCCTAAGAAAATAAGATCACAGCCTAAACAGGTAAGCATTGTTTTATTTAAAAGTTCTAGAATATATTTTATTCCTTTTTATGAATGTATTAAAGAAGTAATGTGCTGTCCAGACAGTTTAAAGTTAATGGGGAATGCATCATGGTAAATGTAATTAAGGTATCCTGGGAAATGTAGTCCATATCACGTGACCACATCTGTAATCCTGATTGGTCACTAAATTGACCCTCAATGAGTTGGGGGAGTTTTCCTCACTCTTGGATGAACTCATGGACTCATAACTGTTCTACTTCTATCACCACAAGGTGAGAGAAAAAGGATAGAAGATAATCATCTTTTTACCTACAAGACAGATATACAAAGGATTGGTCATTAAAGCACTTCATCACAAATGTGAGTTATGAGGATACCTGAGGAACCAATAAATGTACTTTGTTATGGACATCTTGTTGAGTTTATCTATCTGCATCTGCACAGGAGACAAATCCACCACTGTACAGAATACAGAACAAGTAATACATAACAAAATTAAACTGGCATAGTGCAGGGCACATATTCAGTTTTTATACAATTTGATTTTTGGTAGTATACAAACAGATACTGTAAATCCTTCTCTTTGCAAACTAAGTTTAACGGGTATAACCCTGAAAAAGGGCATTGGTATTTACCTGATATGCCCATTCTCTGTGAGCTGTGAAGAGCATCCAGAAATGGGAGGTGCTTCAGTCTCTTCTGGAAAGACTGGGCTTAAAACTCCAGGATGCTCCTTCTTCTCCACAGGACTCCACCTCAGCGTCCCCCAGTTTTGCAAAGACTGAGTGCCAAAGTCCAGAACTCATCACCTAATCTAGATCCCTGACTGGAACGGAACCCCACCAGATGGAAAGAAATGGGTGGGGCTGGATGCTCTTCACAGCTCACAGAGAATGGGTGTATCAAGTAAGTACCAACGCCCTTTCTCCCATGAGCTGTTCAGAGCATCCAGAAGTGGGGCATACCAAAGCTTGGCCTATCCTTAGGGAGGGACTTAATCTGGATCGAAATCCACTCCTATACTCTGTGGACCCTCTGCAGGACTCCTCTGCCAAATGAAGTGTCCGCTGAGGCATAGGCATCAATTTTATAATTTCTGACAAAGGGAGATGGTGAAGCCCAAGCTGCCGCTCTGCAAATTTCATCTATGGAAGCCTGTGTGGCCCATGCGTTGCCGCACTCCTTGTTGAGTGGGCTGTAATGACCTTACAAATGGACTGGCATTCATAACTTTTAGCTATGGTGGCTCTCAACCATCTACCGATGGTCGTGGATGACACCTTTTGTCCTAGAGTGGATGGATTGAAGGATAGAAATAGAGCCTCAGATTTTCAAAATGCCGCTGTGCGGTTTAGATAGATGCTTAAGGCCCTTCGCACGTCAAGTCTATGCCATTGATGTTCCAGCTTATGAGATGGTTTCGGACAGAAATTTGGAAGGACCAACTCCTGCACTCTGTGGAAGGTTGAATTTACTTTAGGAGTAAACGATGGATCCAAACGGAGAATCACTCTGTCCACATGAAACACGCACAAGTCCTTATGCATTGACAATGCCGCCAATTCGGAAATTCTTCTAACTGATGTGATTGCAATTAGGAAGGCCACCTTATATGTCAGGAATTTAAGACTAGTGGTTCTTAAAGGCTCAAACGGACCAGTTGTAAGTGCGGTTAACACCTTGTTGAGATTCCAGGTGGGATAGCGGTGAATTACAGGAGGTCGTAAGTTTGCAGCACCCTTGAGAAAACTGTGGACATGTGGATGGTGTGCTATGGAATGGAGATCACCCTAGATTATCACCGAGGCTAAGGCCACCATCTGTCTACGTAAAGTATTTGGAGATAGGCAACCCCTCCTGTAAAAAGCCCAATAATTGTCCTATTGATGGAGCAGTTGGGTCAATCTTAGACCCCTGGCACCAGCGAAAAAAAGCTGACCACGTGGCCTCATATATACGATTTGTTGAGGCCCGTCTGGATGCTTGAATAGTGGCAATAGCATCCTCTGAAATTTGTTGGGCCCTTAAACGGCTTTGCTCAACCTCCATATGGCTAGACTGAGCCATTGTGGGTTCGGGTGAAGTATCGGCCCTTGGGAGAGGGAAACCTTTGACGATGGAATTTTCCAAGGTTGTTCTCTCAACAGGTCCTGTAAATCTGCGAACCACGTTCACCTGGGCCAGTAAGGGGCGACCAATATCAATTCCACTCATTCCTCCAATAACTTCTGGATCAACCTGGAATGGAGGAAATGCATATAGAAGCCCAGGAGGCCACTGACATCGCAGGGCATTGATGGCCTCCACCCGCTGAGTTGGGTATCTTGAGATATAGTGGGGCAATTGGGCATTGAGAGGAGAGGCAAATAGATCAATCACAGTTTGCCCAAACCTCCGCACTGCTTCCTGGAATACAGACGGATGTATGCGCCACTCTGCCTGATCTATCATGGCCCTGCTGAGCCAGTCTGCTTGTGTGTTTAATGCCCCTGCTATGTGTTCTGCCTTGAGTGAAGACAGATTGGCCTCGGCCCATTTGAACAACTTGGTCATCTCCAGCATCAGAAGTTTGGAATGAGTATCTCCCTGTCTGTTTACGTGGCCCTTGGTTGTGGTATTGTCTGTCAAGACCAGAACATGGCTTGAATGGAGAAGGGGTAGAAAACTGCATAAGGCCAGGTGAACTGCTCACAGTTCCAACAGATTGATGCTTTGTGATTGTTCGGAAATAGTCCAAATTCCTTGTGCAGTGTGGGATTGGAAGTGAGCTCCCCATCCTATCAGGCTGGCATCGGTTGTGATTATTGCCCTGTGAGGTTCCTTGAAAGGGCACCCCTTGTTTACCATTTTTTCTGACCACCAGCGGAGCAATTGGAGAATGTTGTGCAGTACCTTTATCCAGACATTGGAGGTGGCTCTTCTGGATTGCTGGAAAGGTAGCAGGAACCATTGCAGCTCTCTAGAATGGAATCAAGCCCAAGGCACAATGGAAATACAAGAAATCAGTTTCCCTAACAGTTGAGAACAGCAATGCCAGGGAAACTCTCTTTAAGGCCCTAATCTCTTTGGCCAAAGACTGAATACTGTTTAACCTGTCCTGAGAGAGAAAGACCTTGCCTTCCACGGTATCTATCACTGCCCCCAAATGAACTAGCCTAGTTGAGGGGATCAGGTGGATTTTATCCCAATTTATGGAAAAGCCATGACCCTGAAGGGTCTCCAGAGTAAACTTGGTATCCAATTTTGCTTGATGTCTGGAAGATGACAAAATTAAAATATCATCCAGATAACATTGGACAGATTTGATCCTGAGCCAATGCCACGAGGACCTTGGTAAAAGTCCTAGGGGCCGAAGCCAGACGAATGGCAGGGCGATACATTCATAGTGCCGATCACAATAGCAAAATCTAAGATATCTGTAGTGGGCAAGTCTGATTGGTATATGTAGATAAGCCTCTGTGAGATCTATAGAGGTCATGATATCATTCTCTCTGATGCTAAGCAGAATGGACTGGAGTCATCTTGAATTTTCGATAAACCAATAATTTGTTCAAACACTTGAGGTCCAGAATTGCCCTCCAGCTCCCCGAACTCTTTGGGACCACGAAAAATAGAGAGTAACAGCTTTGACCCCGCTGTTCAGATGGGACCTCTCTAATGGCCCGAATATGCAGAAGATGATTGATAGCCTCCTGCATCAATGCCCTCTTAATTGGGTCTGTGGACCTAGGGCTCCTAATGAAAAAGTTCGGGGGGGGGAGGATTGAAACTCCAGCACCAAGCCAAACCTAATAGTGTCCTTGACCCACGCATCAGAGCTGTCCCATTGATCGGCAAACAGTTTTAACCACCCTCCAATGGGAACTGCTGTCAAGGGCTCACTTGGGGAGACGAAAAAATCGGCCTCTAGTGCCTCTGGGTTTCTACTACTATTTTGGCCTCCCCGCTGACCTCTATCAGAAGATTCAGGCCTATCCTGTCTAAAACTGGGCCTGTAGCCTGATGTTCTCTGAGATCTGGAAATGTAGGAGCCCTGATAGTAGAGTCGAAAGGAACCCCTTCAAAATGACTGGGACATTCTGTTTTCAGACCTACGAAAAAGAGGGGGAAGCACTTTTTTCTTGTTCCTGTTCCCTATAAGGAGGAGCTCCAAGATACTGCCAAATAATTTATCCCCTGATATTGGGGCTGATGCCAGCTTGCATTTATGCTTGGTGTCCGCCTGCCAATATCTGAACCATAGCAGTCTCCGTGCTGATACGTGAGATGCTATGGTCCTAGATGAGAATTTGACTGCGTTAAATGTGGTGTCAACAGAGAACTCTGTGGCTGCCATAATTTTAGCTATGTCCTAGTGGGCTCTGACATTTGACGCCGGCAATATATCCCTCAGGTGGGAGAGCCATTGGAGGGAGGAACGTGTTAAAAAAAGGATGCAGCTGTAGCTGCCCTATTGGCCCAGGCATCAGAAACATGTGCCCTATGTAGTGCTAACTCTGCTCTCTTGTCTTCCGGTCTCAGGGCTTCCTCGGCCTCATTAGGAAAAGTGGAAGAAGAGGCCAGTGCCACTATGGGTTCATCCACCTCTGGCATTTTTAGAAAATTTGCAAACTCTGGTGCCAAATTGAAGTATTGCTTATCGTACCCCGTTGGTGCTGGGTATGATGCTGCTGATGCCCATTGACTTTGTACTAATTCAGCAAACATATGAGAGACAGGGATAGTTTCCGCCTCATTAGCCGGTTGTGAGAATATTAGGTCCTCAAATTCATCCTGAGACCCTGTTGGCAATGGATGAGGTTCTGATGTGCCTAGTTTAGTGGTGTTCTTTGCCTTGAATAGTAAGGGTTTAAAGAGATGCGGGCAAAAAAGGCCAGAAAAAGCAGGTTGGTCCGGAATGAGGCCGTTGTCATCTGACATTCCCCATTCTAGTGGGTCAGCCTCTGACAGCCCCAAGTCCATCCATCCAGGAAACCTCCTGGTCCTCAAAATCCACTTCCTCTCGGAGGCCCTGGGCTGATAAGTTAGGAATATTGGGGAATACCGGAGATTGATGTTGTTGGGTATGCTCAAAAGATTGAGCGGACAGGGATCCCGCATCCGAAGTGGTCGATAAGTGTCTGGTCCGGATGGATTGCTGAAGTCCAGCTGCAATGCCCCTTTGAATCGCCATCTCCATCCATTGCCTCATTTCAATGGGGATAGTCTCAGGTAATCCCTCCTCCTGTCTTAGGCCGGTGGCCATAGGTGTGAAGGTTGCCTCTGGAATTGGCCGGGCAGTGCTCAATGGGGGAGATGTGACTATGGGGGGTTGTCCAGAAACAGCCTGTCGGGGCTGGGTAGATAAGTCCAAGGGCCCCATCAATGGGTTTGGGTTCTGATCAGATTGCTGTGCCATAGCCATCTTGTCTGCCTCCCTGGCACATTTTTGCACTTGTCTTTCCAATGTTAGGTGCCTTCTATGGGCATCCTTATCTGCCGCCTTAGAGACTTTTTTGGGTCCCACTGACTTGTCTCTGGACTTACTGGGCCTGGAGCGGAAAGCGTTGTCACGTTCCATTGTGTATGATGGATTGTCTGTCTCTGAATGTAAATTTGATTTTTAATTTTTTTAAAAAAATTATTATGATTATTATTAATATTGTGGTTGATATTTGAATATCTATAGGTAGAACAGTCTCTAAGTGTCCCCAGCAAGGGAAACCCCCCAAGTGCTTCAAGTGAGAGAAAAACTCAGGATCTCTGGTCCCCAGCAAGGGAAACCATCTATTATAGGCTCTGATTTGACTCCTTGTCTGTCAGAAATAAACATTCCACAATATAAATGTCACTTGCCCTTTCCATCTGAGTAAAAGATCCAAAGGCAAATGCAAAAAAATGCCTGTTTAATGAGCAGCCGGTTAGTGTAACGTTAGCCAGAGGAATAGCTAGATCCAGATAAGGCACAATGGAAAGTTAATGTCTCGGTCCCCAGCAAGGGAAACCAGTGAGAAAAGGAGGCTGTGACAATTACTTTCTCGGTCTTCAGCAAGGGAAACCAGCGAGAAAGGGGGCTGTGGCAATTAGGCGTGAAATTGAGGCAGCCGTTGAAAAGGGTGGGAAGTGAATCACCGGAGCTAATCCTAAGCTATCAGATGAGCTGTTGCTGTTGCTGCTCTAACTCTTGATCTGAACGCTGCTGTCAAGAGAAACAGCAAGGCAAAGAAAGCCACGGCTGGGAGTGTTCTCTTCCGATCACAGGGCAGGCGATTGGAAGGCTAGATAAGGCAGTTTCCTGAGGCGGTAGCCTCAGGATGACTGCAGAGTGACAGGCTCCGCTATCTACGAGGAAAAACTGTTTTATTCTAATTGATATTCTTGTTTTCTGAAGCGATCTAGGGGAAAGCTTGAAAAAGCTGAATTAGATGGGGAAGGGTTTTAAAGAGCAAACCTGAATTAGACAAGAGCCGTTCCAGTCAGGGAGTGCACAACCTCTTACCACGAAGGCTGAACTAAAACCGGGGGACGCTGAGGAGGAGTCCCGTGGAGGAGGAGGAGCATTGCGGAGTTTTAAGCCCAGCCTTTCCAAAAGAGACTGAAGCACTTCCCACTTCTGGATGCCCTGAACAGCTCATGGGAGAAAAGGAGGTTCAACATGACACATCTTACAGTAGCAGTGACTGTTTAAGTTAGAAGACCCAGTTTAAATATTTAGTTGCAATAGAAATACATTTCCCAAAAGTGCTTTTTCCAAAATGCAACTAGACTTTCCTATATATTTTGTTCATTTGTTTGAAAACATTTTGCTTATCATGCAAGAAGTTGTCAACACATTTAACAGATTAATAGAGTTGTCAGGGACTTTGTAGGTCATCTAATCCAACCCCTTGTCCAACCAGGAGACCTGTACCATTTCTGACAAATGGCAGTCTAATCTCTTCTCAAAAGCTTGCAGTGATAAAGCTCCCACTATTTCCAAATACAAGTTGTTCCACTGATTGATTGTTCTCACTGTCAGAAATGTTCTCCTTCCTTCTAGGTTGAATCCATTCTTGATCAGCTTCCATCCATTATTGTCTGGCCTTTGGGTGCCTTGGAAAATAGTTTGACCCCACTTCTCTCTGTGACAGCCTCACAAATACTGGAACACTGCTACCCTGATCTTTCTCTTCACAAGACTAATCATACCAAGTACTTACAACCATTCATCATACGTTTTAGCCTCCAGTCCCCTAATCATCTTGGTTGTTCTTATCTGCACTTTAAGCCTCAACATCTTTTTTATAGTGTGGTGACCAAAAGTGGATGCAATATTCTAGGCAGGGTCTTACTAAGGCTTTATAGAGTGGTATTAGTAGTTACTTGATCTTGATTGTATCCTCTGTTAATGCATTTTAGGATTGCATTGGCTTATTTGGTTGCTGCTGCACACTGCTGGCTCCTATTTAGTTTGTTTTCATTCTTCAGTTCATTTTCAGACGAATAACCAACCAATTGGAAAAAGCACCCTGATGTTTAAGAATCTCCATAGATAAAAGGGATACATGTTTGTAACCCACTGTGCTCTAATTCTACAGTCTAGAACATTTGATATTCATTGGAACCAATGTGTTACCTCTGACTCCAGACTGTTTATGTGTAGTTTGTAAAACTAAGCTGGCATATATAGCAAAACACATAAAATACTTATTTTAAAAGTCGCCTTGGAAAGTAAAAATAAAGGGTTATTGTCTAATTTAAAAATGCATTTCCCCACCATCCCAAAAGGACCTAAGCACATCCTGCTGCATTAAGATGTGTCCACTATATCAGCCAACCACAAACATGGAAATTTCTGATCAAATACTGATTTGAAATAAATATTTTTGTCAAATTCAGTAATTGTCAATTTATTCCAGGAAGGGGTAAATTAAAGTCAATGGTAAAAGGCAGAAGTAAAAAAAAACTTGTGTCCTAGGACATTGTCAACTACACTTTTCCAATCTTTATAATTACATGTGTTCAAAAAGAGAAAGCTTTTTTGAATCCTACAGCTATATGCCTAATTTTTTTCTTTAATCAAATAGCACATCTGAAAAATAGAAAGTGAGAGACAAGGCATCTTCATATTAAGCAGTGGCTAGAATCTTGGAAACAGAATAACATGTGTTTCTCTGGAAACAGCCTTGGGAAACAATCACCTATTGAGTTGTCATGAAATGTGACAATTATTTAATTGTTTGCACAGATTTTAAAGCTCAGTGACTTTGATGGCTTCTTAGCCAAAACAATTCTGCTGCTTTGCAGAAATAGACTGTAGAACATTTCTGTATCTAATTATATCTGTTAATATTGTGTTTCCCTGAAAATATAACCTACACCAAAAACAAACCTGAGCCTGATTTTCCTACCTGTGCCTAAAATAAGTCCTATCCCCAAAATAATCTCTAGTTAAGCCCTGTCCACCATCTGGTTGTATGAGATGGTGTAAGGCATAGGCTTAAAAATCAAGCTAGGGCAGGGGTGGTGGGAAGGAATTGCCTCATGCACCTCATACCCACTTACCTTAGGACTGCCAGAGCCAGGCCTCCCACACCCCAAAACCTGTCACACCACTGCCCAACTTCTGCAGCTTCTCGTAGTGACTTGCAACAAGGCACAAGGGACTGTTTCTTCCTGCTGTAGCTTTGCTCTCTGTCGTGTCCGCAAAAAGACGCCAGGAGTCGGTGACTACGTTTCAAGCTCTTTATTTAACAGTTGTGAACCGAACCAGCGAAAAGGAAAAAGCCCGCAGCTTTTATCCTTTTCGCTGCGGCGGCCGCGGCCAATGGCAGCGATTCAAGTCTCCCGCTCTTGGAGTGAGCCAATCGCGGGAGACCTAAAACGGGCCAATCAGCGCGGCTCGCCTGGCCAATCAGAAATCCCCGCGCTTTAGCCAATCAAAGCGCGGGGATTTCGAGTATGTAAATTAAGGACAGAACACCCCTCCCCTCTTGGTATAGTCCTTACGTTGCGTAGTCACGTAGGTAGGCGGGGCTCCGTCTAGTCCTACTTGACCTGCGCAACTCAGTTGCAAGCTGTATTTCGTCCGGAGCAGTCATGTTTTTGGCTGCTCCCTCTTCTGTGCGAACCGGTTGGGTGATCGGGCCGGTTCCTTCTCCGTGGCTCCCACCTGGGCCTTCCGGGTTGGTTGAGCTACGGGTTTCGCCGCTCCCGCTTGGTTTCTCCGAGTTGGTTGAGCTGGCTAGGTGGTTCTTCTCCGGTGGGGGATCGCGATGGCTGCACTCCGGTAAGTACTGCTGGTTTATTTTTTCTTGCATTTGCTTATTCGGGTATTCCCTCCCCCCTTGGTTCGTGTTTTGGGGGTTGAGTTCTGTTGCTGTTCGTGACCTGAGCTGGTCAATGTGCCGTTTCCAGGCTCGCCCATCTGTGGTTTGGAGCCGGTATGATCGTGGGCCTGTGATCTGGGTGATGACGGCTGGGATCCATAGGGGGACCCGTCAGGTTTTTCGCGTACACTAAGTCGCCGGGTGCGAATGTTCGGTATTTTGTACTGGAGTCTGGGGGCCGCTCCGGGTTATATGTTGGGTGTAACCTGTCGAGTGGGGACCTCAGCTTCCTACCCATTAGTAACTCGGCTGGGCTTTTGTTGGTAGTGGTGTTCGGGGTGATGTGTTGTATAAAGAGGAGTTTATTTATTTTGTCGTTGATCTCCCCGTGGTTCATTTTCCGGATGGTTTTTTTGGTAAATTGAACCATCCGTTCCACCCTACCATTCGCCGCCGGATGCGCCGGTGCTGTTAATGCGTGGCGGATGCCCCTCTCCGCCAGGAATCTCTCGAAGTCGAGGGAGGTAAATTGGGGCCCGTTGTCGGAGACGACGACGTCTGGGAGGCCGTGTGTTGCAAAGAGTTTGCAAAGTTCTTTGATGACGGCCTCCGTGGTGGTAGATTTCATGTCGCTTACCTCCAACCAGTTGGAGTAAGCGTCAACTGTTATTAGAAAGATATGCCCATTCGTGGGACCGGCAAAGTCTAAATGGATTCTGGACCAGGGCCCCCTTGGTGTTTCCCACTCCAGGATGGGTGCTGCGGGTGGGCTTGGTCTGGTCTCCTGGCATCGTTGGCACTTAGCTACCCATGCCTCTATCTGCTTGTCCATCCCTGGCCACCAAGCGTAACTCCTGGCCAGGGCTTTAGTTCTGACGATGCCAGGATGCCCCTCATGCAGCATCTCTAAGACCTTCCCTTGCAACCTGTCCGGGATGACCACCCTGTCACCCCACAAAATACACCCCTTAAGCAGCGAGAGTTCAGTCTGGCGGTTTCTGAATGTCTTAACGGATTCGTCATTGTCCCTTTCAGGCCAACCTTTTTCCACCCAATGTAAAATTCGCGCCAGACGCCTGTCCTTAATAGTTTCCCGGGCAATGTCTGACGCGGTAATGGGTAGGTTGGGCAGGTTCTCGATGTTAAGGGTGTTTGTCATTGGTGCTGGGTCAGGATCAGAGTCTGGTAAAGGCGAGCGGCTTAAAGCGTCCGCGTGCGAAATTTTCTTACCCGGCTTGTGTAACAGTTCGTAGCTGTAGGCTGCCAGGAACTCGGACCACCTTGTCATCCGGGGTGATAAAATGTTCGGGGTGGCTCGGTTTCCTGCGAGGATGCCCAGCAACGGCTTATGATCTGTCACAATGGTAAACGGGCGGCCGTAAAGGTATTCGTGGAATCGCTTAACGGCGGCAACTATAGCCAAAGCTTCTTTGTCCAGCTGGCTATAGTTCCGCTCCGGTTTAGTTAGAGTCCTGGAAAAGAAAGCGATGGGTGCTTCTCTTTTGTCGGGGAGGGTATGGCTGAGGACAGCGCCGACGCCGAAAGGTGATGCATCGCAAGTGACAACCAAGGGCAAGGTTTCGCTGAATTGAATCAGGACGGCGTCGGAGGTGAGAAGGTCTTTGGTTTTTTGGAAGGCGGCTTGCTCTCGTCTCCCCCAAGTCCAGGTTGCCGCCTTATCCAGGAGCCTATGCAAAGGCTCCGCCGCCGTAGCCTTTTGGGGTAGGAAAACATTATAAAAATTCAGCAACCCTAAGAAAGCCTGTAGTTCCGTCTTAGACCTTGGGGTGGGGGCTTCTTTGATGGCTTTCACTTTTTTAATTGTAGGGTGAATGCCATGCCGGTCTAGAAGGTAGCCCAAGAATTCCACTCACTCTGTGCATAGTTGGCATTTTTCTCGTTTTACTTTAAGTCCCGTTACTTTAAATTTTGTTAAGACCTCCCTGAGTCGGTTTTCTAATTCGGCTTCGTTTGGCGCCGCCACTAATACGTCATCAAAATAGGGCACCACCCCCTTGATGCCCTGCAGTAAACGTTCCATCAGGCTCTGAAAGATGCCTGGTGCCACGCTGACTCCGAACTGGAGTCGGTTGCACTTGAAGGCCCCCCGATGGGTAACGATGGTCTGGGCTTCCGCTGTTTTTTCGTCGACCGGCAACTGTTGATATGCTTGGGCGAGGTCGAGCTTGGCAAAGACCCTGCCCCCTCCCAGTGAGTGCAGAAGGTGTTGCACGATTGGGACAGGGTAAGCGCTTTGTTGCAACGCGCCATTTAGGGTGGCCTTATAGTCCCCACAAATTCTCACGGACCCGTCTGGTTTGACTGGGGTCACTATAGGGGTCTCCCATCGGGCATGGTCTATCGGCTGTAGCACCCCCTGTTTGACGAGCTTGTCAATCTGCTCGTCAATCTTAGGTTTTAGGGCGAATGGCACCCGCCTAGGTTTTAGCCGCTTGGGGGGAACCCTAGGGTCTAGGTCAAATGAGATAAGGGGCCCCTGGTACTTGCCCAGGCTTCCGTTGAAGACCTCCCGGAACTCTTGGGCTAGCCGCTGTTCCCAGCCGTCGTCGGCGACGTGGTTGACTCCTGTTAGCGCGATGTCGAGCGGGGCGAACCATTGTAAACCCAGCAGGCTTGGGCGGTCGCGATCGACAATTGTGAGTGGGAGTTGTTCGGTGCGGCCCTTATAAGTTACATTAAAGTTCTTGGTGCCCACTACCGGGACGCGGTTTCCCTGGTAGTCTTTTATAATAAGTCTTTGGGCGTTTATGTTCCTCTTATGGAGGGTGGGCACTAACCGTTTTATCTCGTGCCATGCAATCATGGAGAGGTAGGACCCGGAGTCCACCTCCATCTTGCATGGTTGGCCTTCAATGTGGACTTCTACGTGTACCTTTCTGGCGCCGTCGGAGATGGCGTGGCCGATGGTCACCGTCTGGTGGGTTTCTTCCTTGCGCCGACTGTCGCCGCCTCTTGAGGGTCGCTGGATTCGGTCCCACCGGCCGTCCGGTTGGCGATCTCTGGTCCTGGGCGGTGGGCTTTCCCTCTTACGCTCGTGTTGGTCCCATCTGGGAGGGCTGCGAGTCTTCTTTTGGCGGCAAACCCGAGCGATGTGTCCCCTTTTTTCACAATGCCTACAGATAGAGTCAAAAAATCGGCATTCTGATCTGGGGTGGTCGCCGCCGCATCCGGCACAGTTGGTCCTCGACCTACGACCTCTTCGATTCCTTTGGTCGCCGCGCCCCGTCTGCACGCGATGTATGTCCTCCTCGTCTTCTGACGTGCTGGATGCAGACTGGAATTCTCCGTAGTGTGCGGTTGATTCGTTTTTTGGGTCGGCCGACCTTGCCGGGTTGTTGTTTCCACTCTTCGCGTCAGATTTTCGCATGCTGTCAGCGGAAGTGCAGGTTGCTTCTGCGGCTGCGGCTGCGGTAAGGGCGTCTGCTAGGCTGATGTCGCCTTTAGCCATAAGCCGGCTCTGGAGTGCAGGGTCCCATAGGCCGAGTACGAATCGGTCTCTTAGGAGGCTGTTCAGACCTTCGAATTCGCAGAGTCCACCTAGGCGCCTCAGCTCGGCGACGAAATCGCTCAGTTTTTCGCCCGGTTTCTGGTCGCGCCGGTAAAATTCGTTGCGCCGGATCAGGATGGGGACCTCGGGGGCGTAATGGCGCCACAGGATAGGTTCAAGGACGTCCCAGTCCATGGCGGTTGCGTCGGCTGGCTTCTCCAATGCTTTGGCCATCTGGAATACCTCGGTTCCGCAATGGGTGAGGAAAACGGCGCGTTTTAGCGGGCCCGGGGCGTCCTTCATTCCGGTGCACTCGAGGTACATGCGGAAACGGTCTGAGAACGATTCCCAGTCCTCGGTGGCGGGATTGAAGGGGGCGGGCAGTGCTATTTTCGCCATTTCGGTGCTGAAACTGGCTCTTGTTGGACACGGGGTTCGGTTCAGGGTCGGGATCCCATCCTCGTCGCCAGTGTCGTGTCCACAAAAAGACGCCAGGAGTCGGTGACTACGTTTCAAGCTCTTTATTTAACAGTTGTGAACCGAACCAGCGAAAAGGAAAAAGCCCGCGGCTTTTATCCTTTTCGCTGCGGCGGCCGCGGCCAATGACAGCGATTCAAGTCTCCCGCTCTTGGAGTGAGCCAATCGCGGGAGACCTAAAACGGGTCAATCAGCGCGGCTCGCCTGGCCAATCAGAAATCCCCGCGCTTTAGCCAATCAAAGCGCGGGGATTTCGAGTATGTAAATTAAGGACAGAACACTCTCAGTCAGGAGCAGTGTAGTTCATGGTGAAATGGTGGGTGACTTTGCTTGTGAGGTATTCCTAAATCCTCAGCAGGAGGGGAGACTAGTAGGCTGAGAAAGGGGTTAATATGCAAGGGGTGGTTACAGGTCAAGCTTGGCATTTCACTTTCCTGCCTTTTGTGAACCTTTGGCTGCATGCGAGGAAAGCAGACACAGCAGAGACCCTGACTCGTTTCTCTCCACCTGAAATGGGTCTTTGCAAGTCTCATTGCGCTGGTGCAGCCTCTTGTGGCAGAACATTGCAAGGCTTGTTTGTGCGAATGGCAGCACTGCCACTGTTCATGGGGCAAGTTGTGGTGGTGCTACCACTCATGCATGCAATGACACAACAAGCCTCGCAAAGGGTAGGGGGGAAAATAAGACTGTCAGGATTCCAGCAATCATCCTAATTAAATCATAAGCCTTGAGCCAAGCCTCAAAAAACTTCAAAAGATTTATTAGGAGCAATATGCCAGCATGATCTGTATGAAGCTGACTCTAAGACATGTAATTTACAATCACCTATAAACCTGTCTTCCCTCACCCCCTGGGTATATCATAATTCAACTTCTCCAATGAAACATATTCATGGGTGTCATACTCACTTTCTCCAATAAATGATTTTTGTGAGATAATCTTGGAATGTACTTCTGATTTTATTTGCCATATGCTCCTTCAGGTCTTTCCTTCCTCATTCTCATAGCAACTTGGAAACAGGCATAGGAATGTTTTACAAGTTGACATTCGGCTCCCCTCACTTCTTGAAAGTGACCTGTGCAAACAAAAACAAGTTGAGTGCAGATATAGAATTTAGGGTTGTGGAATCCCCCCCCCCCCAGGCTTGGTTGGATTTTCTGCATGGAATCTTGCTATAAGGCGATTGGCCTGGACGTTCCTACTCTTTATCCCTCTGATAAGGGGTAGCCCTTCCACTTGGTCAAGTATTGGAGTTGTCTCCTGTGCCATTTTGAATTGAGAATTCACTGCACCTCATAATGGGTTTGGCCTCCTATGACCACAGGGTCTGGGAGCTCACATGGTAGGGGTCTCAGGCTCAATCCAACCATGGTTTTTAAGAGGCTACTATGGAATACCAGGTGTATCTTTCCTAGCAATCGGGGCAATTTAAACTGTCCCATAAACTTTGGCCCCAGTTTCTTGCTAGGGACTTTTAGCCACAGATTTTGTGGAGAGGTAGACCTTCTCCTCCAACAGAAATAGCCACTGAGGCACTTAGTGTTTCTCTGGTTGTTTCTTATAAATCTATGCCACTTTAGCTAGCGCTTTTTTAACATTCTCCCAAGTTGCTTTCAGTGTTGACATCCAATCGGTCAGGCTGACTGATGAGGGGGAATCTCTTGGCTACTCAGGCATTGGGATGAAGCCCATACCACTCACTATTTTGAAGGGAGTTAGTCCCGTGCTACTGTGAGCATTATTGTACGCAACCTCTACGAAAGGCTTCCCCACTTGGACTGCTGATAATTCACGTAATTCACCCACTTGGACTGCTGATAATTCACGTAGCACCTCAGATACTGCTCTACCATAGCATTGAATTTCTCTGCCCTCCCCCCATTGGTGCTAAGATAAAAGGCTGAGCTAAGGCCCTGGGACAACCAAATAGGCTGCATGAACTCCCTCCAGAACTTAGCCATGAACTGGACCCCTCTGTCTGAGATAATTATTCATGGTACTCCATGCAGGCAGTAGATGTGCTTCAGGAACAGTTTGGCTAACTGATGGGCTGAGGGTAGTCTGCTGCAAGGTATGAAGTGCACCTGTTTGGAGAATAAGTCTATTACAGTCCACATCACCGTGTTCCACCACTTTTCAGCAGCTCCACTATGAAGTCCATTGTGATCTCCTCCCATGGCCTCGTTGGCTCTGCTACCATTTGTAGCAGTCCAGGGGGGTTTCCTGGTCATTTTTTCATTGCAGCACAGATGGTGCAACTATTGACATAACTGTCCACATCTTCCTTTATCCCAGGCCACCAGAATTGCCTCCATGCTAAGTATAAAGTCTTTAAGAATCCAAAGTGGCCTGCTGGTTTGACGTCATGGCTCCTCTGGAGGACTAGTGTGCGTAGGGATTCTGGGACATAGAGTTTCATCCCCTTCCACGCTAGGGTCATCTCTTTTTGTCAAGACATGTTGATTGTCCTGGAACCAGGGGTCTTCTATTAGTTCACTTTTGAGTTTTTAGGTCACATGGGTTGGTCATGGCATTGTTGTCTGGTGATTATTTGGGCCACTATTTGGGTGACGATACTTCCTCCAGTTTACATTAGTACTGGGCATGAAGAGAAGGCATCAGCCAGAAAGTTCTCTCCTCCCCCCCCCCCCAGGATGTTCTTTAGCATGAAGTCAAACTGGTTGAAATATTGAGCCCAGCTGACTTGTTTGGGTGTTAGTTCTCAAAGGGTCCTTAGGGCCTCCAGATTTTTATGGTCGGTCCAGACTTAGAATGTCCTCTTCCAGCAGGTGACACCAGGTTAGCAGTGCCCATCTCACAGCAAAAGCCTCTTTTTCCCATGCAGCCCATTGCCTCTCTGTGTCCATGAGCTTGTGGGAGGTGTAGGTGCAGAGCTGTAGAGTTGGTTATTTCTTTGGAATAGCACTGCTCCCACTGCCATGTTGCTGGTGTCTGTTTGGATGATGAAGGGTTGTTTGGGGTCAGGATGTTTCAGCACTGATTCTTTCAAAAACTGTTCCTTTAGTGTTTCAAATGCCTTTCAGCAGACTAGGTCCCACTGGTTTTGTTCCAGGGCTCCCTGTCTTTAGGAGGTCAATCATGGATTTGGAAATCCTCACAAAGGAGGGGATGAATTGACAGTAGAAGTTTGTGGATGCTAACAAGCTTTGTAACTGTCTGCTGGTGTGAGTGGGCTGCCGTCTCTATGCCCTCATTTGAGACTCAGTAGCCCAGGTATTCTAACCATGCATGGTGAAACTTGCATTTCAACAGCTTGACATACAGGTTTGCCACTAGTACCTGGAGGTCTAGGGATATATGGTTGTCCATGGTTTCAGTGTTGATGTTGACCAAGTAGACAAGGACCCCCTTAAAGAGGTGTTTGTGTAGCACCTTGTTTATTAACTGTATAAACACAGCCGGGGGGGGGGGTGTCCAAAAGGCATTTTTGAATTGGAAGCTCCCTAGAGGGCATTTGAATGCTATTTTCCATTCATCCCCCTCCCTGATGTGGACTTGGTAGTATGCTTCTCTGAGGTCTAATTGGGTAAAGACCTTTGCCTTGGCCAAGTGAGATAACATGAGTCCTTAATGAATGGAAGGGAGTATAGATTGTGTACACACAGGCGTTTATGCCTCTAAAATTGACACATACTTTCATAGTCCCATCTTTTTTCTCTTTGAACAGGACTGAGGCTGCGATCCTTGGCTTGACTAGCTCGATGAACCCTCTTGCTAGGTTTTGTCTCTATATTTGCGCATTTCTTGCATTTCTCAGGGAGTCATGGCATACAGTTTGGGCTTTGGTAGTTTTGCCCCAGGAATATCTATGGCGCAGTCTGTCTCACAGTGGGGAAGTAAGATGTTGCACTCAGTCTTGCTGAATACCTCTGTGAGGACCTGATATTCTCAGGATCTGTCCAGCCTCTGGGGTTTTGTTGGAGGTGACTGCCAGTTTTTCAGGTGAGTTCTCTGAGAGGATTCCCTGCATGAGTGGCATTTCAATTTGCTGGTGCGGAGGGAGTTGGGGTCCCTTTGCTATCCTCAGTCTGTGGCTGCCTCCCTGCCACCAGATGGTCAGGCCGCGCTTGTCTAGCCAGGAGAGTCCCAGTATGATTGCATCTGTCATTTTGCGGTCCACTACAAATCAAATTGTTTCCCAGTGATCTGCTCGCTCTAGTCTCACTGGTTTGGTTAAGTGCGTGGCAGGAACCCCTCCCAATAGGGACTTATCATCCTGTTCAAACCAGATCAGGTGGGCCAGCCTTTTCACTCTGATCCCCACTTTCAGGATTGTGGTTAGGTTGATCAGGCAGCCTGAATCTGTTAGGGCTTGGAAAGTCCGCTGAGCCTATTTTGGGGGCTGTGAGCCACTAACCATTGGGTAGTTTTTGCCCTCGTCCTCGCTGTCATAGGAATCCGGTAACTAGTCATCACTGCCTGGGGTCCCCCCAACCTTCAGCTAGGTGGGGAGGGACCTCTGCAGCCTGAAGGGCTGCATTGGTGGCACATCTGGGGCCCCATTCCAGTTATGCCCTGAGTAGTGGCTCTGGCCTTGATCTCCAGGCTGGGGTTGTGCACACCACTGCCATGTGGCCCATTCCCCAGCATCTGTAGCATTTAATTTGGCTTTGTGGGAGGGCTGACTTTGGGGCCAGTTGTGGTGCTGTGATTCCCCATTGGCTGGGTGATCTCTGGTGTGGTTGACCTCTCTGTTTGGTGTCCGGTGACTTTCTCATGTCACTGATGTGTAATCCCCTGTTGACTTTTATGGCCACTCAGAGAGTCGGTTGGGGATGTCTCGATAGGGCAATTTGCTTGTTCAGGCTTGCTCTGAAAAAATGAACCAACATCTGCTCTGGCAAAAGGGGTAGTTTCCCTCTGATTCTCCTGAATTCACAGATGTACTCCTTGATGGGTCACCCTCTCTGCTTTAGGTTGCTTAGTTTATCTTCCACATATGGGTCATCCTCTGTCTCCTCAAATCTGGCCTCTAATAGTCATCGGAACTCTCTACATCCTGCAGTTGAGAGGCCCTTCTCTTGTGGAGGGTTGCTAGCCATTGTCTTGCTTCTAGCCCCTCAGAAATGGTATTCACCATGGCTCTGGGGGATGTGTAGAGATGTCCATAGCATTCTAGGTGGATCTCAACTGAGTCAAAGAATAGAGCTAGATGGTATAGGCTCTCATCAAATTTCCCCTCAAATTGGGGTGGTTCATTGAGCAGTACTCCTCCCTCCTCCTGTCGCCCTCTGTAAGCTTGCACTCGAGTTGGCTGGCCCCAGTTCCAGTTTGCAGAGAGGGAAGGGGATGCCTGCTGCATGGGGGAGGATCTGGCTACAGCTTTGGACTCCTTTTTCTTCTGGTGGCTGTGGTCTTGCCTGATTTTCCTCCCTTCAAAGGGCTCTGTGGAAATTCTCATTTTAGGCAGCATGACGGGCCATCATCTTGAATGGTGGACCAGTCAAATTCCTTCTTCAGTTGCTCTATGGATCTCCCCAGGGGTTCCATTAGGGGCTTTGTGAGACTGGCCTGTGCCAGTCCCACATCCAATCCACTCTTTCCAGTTTGCTCAGGGGCCTTTTCCCCTTTTTGGGCCTGTGGGAGGGGAAACTCAACTTCAGCTGGTTTAGAGATTTTTTTTTCCCCACTAATACTCATCCATTTTTCTTTCCTTCACTGGAGCAGGTTTCTTCACTTTGGAATTCAAGGGGGATTGCCCTCCTTCTGTCTTCTTCTGGCTGGAGACTAGGTCTGTTTCTCCTTGGATCGCCTGGAGCAGGCTTTCTTCTGATAGCCTTCCCTCTGCCATGGCTGCCTGAGTTTCTCTCCATGCACCCCAGATGTTGGGGAGTGATTGGAAAGGCTGGGACCCAATAACAATTTTTCTTTAATTTATAAATCATCATCTAAATGGTATTTAGGGAATTGAATCACAACCTTTTTCTTTTCAGTGCCTGTTGCTGGTTCAGAACATTTCTTTGCTGTGGGAGGTTTGGGGGACTTCAGTAGAGACATTTCTTCCTCAGGTAAATACAGTGGTGGGATTCAGCTGATTCGCAATGGTTAGGCAGAACTGTTACCTATTTGTTTTGTTGAGTTCGGTGAACCAGCTCCATAATAGCCAGACTACCATGCATTTACACATCTCCAATCCTTTGCTTGCTGCAATCTGGCTTTGCAAAAAGCCAGGAGGTTAGAGGCACTTGAATGCATGCTAGCTTGGTGCCTCAAGAAACCTTTTCTTTAATTCCTTTCCTGCCTTTAATTTGGCTTTTGTATACGGACAACTGTGTACAGTTTAATTGTGGTTTACTAACCTGGTAAAGATGGCACAAGACCTATCAACAAGTCTATCACTGATAACTCAGTTGGATGGAACAAACTATGTTTCCTGGTTTATGAAGTACAGTCTACTTCTGTGTAGAGAAGGGTTATGGAATGTAATTCAAAACCCACCAGATGTAAATGCTTGGGATCCAGAAAATGAGGATGATGCCAAGAAGCTAGCTGACTTTAAACAGAACAACAAACGAGCTCTTTGTATAATTGGACTAACACTGAGTGACCAACAGCTAGTCCATATTCGTGGAGAAGAGACTGCTGCTAGGTGTTGGGAGAATTTGAAGAGGATTTATGTTTTTTACAGTGTAGGTACACACAAACATCTTACATGTAAACTGTTTAGAGCATGTCTTCTGAAAGGTGGAGATATGTTAGCTCATTTGAACTTCAAGAACTTTTCAAGAGCTAAATTAAAAGGAATTGATATTTTCAGAGCTGCGTCAAATTTACATCATTCTTTCCTCATTGGATAAAAGTTATGATGATTACGTATCTTCACTGGAAATCTTGCCCAGAGACAAACTGACATTGACTAACATAACTGGAAGGTTGTTAGAAGAAGCAAGAAGATGACTGGATAGGGACCAAATGAGGAAGGAACAACCACAAGAAGAGAATTTGTCTTCAACTGCCTATACTGTTGAGAAATGTTTTTCTTGTGGAGCTAAGGGACATATAGCTAGATTCGGTAAGAAGAGAAAATGACAGAATACTGGTAATCACCAGAAGGCTGAGAAGAATGTTAGTTTAGCTATGTCTAGCAATTCAACTGTAAACCATGATTTGTGGGTTGTTGATAGTGGAGCATCGCAGTGCATTACTAAAGATAGAGAGAAGTTTGTAAAGATGTCTATGAGTAAGCAACATGTATCATTGGCAAATGGATGGAAGATGAAAGCGTCTGGTGAAGGTATTGTTCTTGTATAAATGAGCATTTAACTATGTTATATGTACCTAAACTGAAATTTAATTTTTTATCAATAAGGGCTTTAGTTAATATTGGTTATGTATTAACCTTTAGGGGAGATAAATGTATAATAGAGAAAGAGGGTAAAAGTGTTACTGCTACATTAGAAAATGATTTATATGTGATACATGATGACCAATTGCAGATGGCTAACTCAGTTTATAACAATGTTAAGCCACATTATGAATGTATACATTTACTACATAGATGTCTGGGGCACATTAATTTCAAAATGCTCAAACAAACTGTTGAATTGTCAGAGGGAGTAAATTAAAATCCTGTAGCAATTACTTAAACTGTAATGCTTGTAGCCAGGAGAAAAGTTACTCCTGAAAACAGACTTACTGGGCTTAAGACCAAATAATCTTTAGAGGTTGTGTTTGCTGACATAATTGGTCCTAAGAAACCTAGTTTAGGAGGTGCCTGCTATGTTTTGAGTATAATGGACCATTACTCATGGTACGGTTGCTGCTATCTCATGAAAAACAAAACAGAAACATTACAACATTTAACTGGCTAAAATTTGCTGAGAGAAAAATGAGGAGTAAAGTAATTACTTTAGTTACTGATAACGGAACTGAGTTTATTAACAAGAAATTCCAAACAATGCTAAAATTGACTGGTGTCGAGCATAAGCGTTCTGCACCTTACAGACCACAACATAACTCATTTGTAGAACAAAGAGGGCAAACATTACAAGCCATGGCTCGTACTATGTTATCTTTATGGCTTGAAGCAATCAGGATATGAGTGGAACCGAAAGTTACTAAAATAATATCACTGTTAGAGAAGAAATTTAAGATAAAACAATTAGGGGAAATAAAATAATATCTTGGTTTAAAGATAGATAAAACTAGGGGAGGATACAAAATCAGAAAAAATTAACCAGTTACTGAAGAATTTTAAAATGGAACTTTGTAAATTGTCTAAAACACTGATGAGCCAGGAGTTTAGCCACAGTGATGTTCAAAGACCTATTTTGGATAAGAACATTTATCAGTCCTTGCTTGGTAGTTTATCTTATCTCAGTAATTGGTCAAGGCCAGATATAGCATACCATGTTAACCAATTAGCAAGATTTAACACTGAACCAACTGAAAGGCACTGGCAAACTGCTAAGCATGTGTTAAGATATCTGAAACAAACAATGCATTATGAATTGTATTTGGAGCCTAAGGATAAACTAAGTCTAACTGCATATGCTGATGCAAGTTTTGCTACAGACGTAAATACACGTAAATCTACATCAGGTACTGTAGTATTATTGGGAAAAGTGTTGATTGGATGGAGGTCTATTTGACAGAAACATTTAAGTTTATCAACAATGGAGGCTGAATTCTCATGTTTATCTTTATTATGTACAGATTAAGTTTGTTATAAGCAACTATTAATTGATATGGGAATTGATGTAACAGATTCTATTGTTGTATATGAAGACAACCAATCAGAAATACAGATGGCTTCAAATCTTGCTGTAAAGTCAAGATCAAAACACACAGATTTAAGATATTTAAATGTGAGATAATGTGTGCAAAGTAAGATGATTAAGCTGGATTACTGTATGTCAGAAAATAACATCGCAGATCATTTTACAAAAGCCCAGGTTCTGTAAAGCATAAGGCTTGCTGTGAGGATTGTGAACTTAGAATGCAAGCTTGTATATATTGTCCTACCCAAAGGGGAAAATATTAGGAATGTAAGTCACCTAACAGTTGGGTTAGAAAATATATAAACATTTTAATACTGTCTCTTTAAGGGAATGCTAAAATTGTAATTGGGTGTGGTTCCTCAAACAGCCATAAGATGGAGCCAGAAACCTGTCCTGTTACTGAGTGTTGCTGTTCCTACATTTCCTTATTGACTGTTGCTGATCATAGTTCTTCTTGGATTTGATGTAAGCCTGTTACTGAACTGTTTCTGATACTGGACTTTGTTATTGGATTATCCCTGGACTGAAAACTGACTGCTTTAACCATGAATGACTTGGACTGTTTTGTTGAACTTTGCTTAATCATTTTACTGGAAGTAAAAACCTATATTTTACTATACAGTGTATATGTGTGCTGGCTGTGTATGTGTTCTTCACCACTCTCACTACATTTCCCTGTGTGCACTCATTCTCCTAATGGGGAATTACCTCAACATATACCATCCTCTGTTCCTATTTGTTTACAGAGTTAATATCACATGATAGATCAGAAGATCTCCAGTAGCAAAATGGGCTGTTTCATATCAGAAGGTAGAGAGATCTGCTTTCTCAATTGCTTCTCTAAATAACTTTTTTTTAATCTGCAAGTAGAAGAAACAGCAGAGCCAGGTGGGGGATAGAAGAGTTTGAGTCCAAGCCTTTTGCTTCTTTTCGTACTGATTTCCCAAATTGAGTTTTTAATATCATGGAGAAGAAATAAATCATGTTACAATTTCACTCCATTTGGAAGTGGTACAGCCCACTTTATGACTTTAGAACTTTTTTTTTTTGTTATGTTACTGAATTGAATGTTTAAACCTGGCATTTTTGAATCAGGCAAAGTGAGCTTTTTTTCAAGTTTGATTTTTCAAGCCTGGGTTTTTTTTATTTATTTATTCCCATACACCCATCCTTTTTCCCTAAGAAGTGATATCTCTTCCTCTAATGCAGTATAGACACAGGCAGAGTGTTTAATTCACACATTTTGCATGCAACGCTCCTTTCTCTGGCTTAATCTCTCCAGACTTCATTCCAAACCCCTAACTGCAAAGTCTAAGTAAGTGTAAGTACCAGAAACTATCATTCATACTTTTTTTAAAAAAATTAATTTAGACTCAAAATAGTATACGCGAATCCAGGAGTGGAGGGGGGGAGCCCAGTTTTTTGAGATGCCAGACTAGCGTGCATTCATGTGCCTTCAACCCCCTCATTTGCTGCAAAGCCAGATTGCAGCAAGCTAAGGATTGGAGGTCTGTGAATGCAAGCTAGTTGGGCCATTTCAGAGCCAGGTCACTGAACTCAACAAAAAATTAGGTTTTGGTTCTGCCAAACCGGTTGTTAAATTATTTGAATCCCACCACTGGGAAATGGATAGGAGATTCAGAAAAATCTTGGCAAACAGAATGACTAGGAAGAAAGAGGAGCTAGTTAGGAATAATTTTCCTCCTTTGTGACACACGGCTCTGTTGATTCCATGTGCTAATCACTCCATATCCTCCCCATGCACAGAAGTAGTCAGTGGGAAAATACGAGTATCCAGCTCTCCCCAACTCCCTTTGTTTCCAAATTTTCTGTGAAATTTCTGAGCTTTCTTTTAGCTGAGCCCTAGGCAACAATAGAACTGTACATTTTTCATATGATCATTACAATGGAGGCATTCATATACCTGAATTTATTCCCATAGTGGCTACAGTATCACACTTCCCTTGGTTGTTCCTGCTCTATTGGTCCATGTGCTCCTTGTCTGTAGCTTTCAAGATAATGAAGGCTGACAGACACAGCATTTCTTTTATGTTATCTCTTTTCCCTGTATTACAGCACTGGATTGTGGTGCCACATTGAAGTGGAGCAGGGGAATGGAGCGCCATTCTGAATGCCTGAATTTTTGTGATCAGCAGCTCATAGGGGCATAATTAGATCCTGGAGGAATCAGCAATAAAAAGGAGAATATTTGAAGATGTCAAGGAGAGCCATGAATTCCCTATGCTGTAAGAAGAAATCCCAAAAACTAGTGCAAAAGAGGACGGTCTCCATTATCAGAACCAGAGACATGGCTGCCTGACCGACCATTGAAGGAAGTAAAGAGTAAAAAGCAATGAGACTAGCAGTGGAAAAGTGAGATAAAAGGAAAGTACCTGTTAGTCTGTGCTCCATTCAAAATCCAAAAAAGAAATACTCAGACTCCACGGGTTAGAGCAAAGCTTTTCCTTTTACTGGAAATCAAAGTGGAAGCTACAGGTTGAATTCTGAATCTAAAGAATTTGGCGTGCAGATCACATATACAAAGGAATGGAGTTGTTCCCACCCCCCAAAGTCCAAAAGACTCTTCCAATTAAAAGTTCTGAATATGATCATGTGAGCATCTTCAGGTGGTGATGAGGCTTCTGTCTGTTGACCTTGACATATTTTGATAAAACTTCGCAGCTGCGCAAAGGATAGAAAAGCTAGGCAGGGAAATAGAAACTTAAGGATAGAAATTTATACTCCCCCTCCTTCTTCCCATTTACAGCATAGGAATGTAACACCTCCAGCTTTCTTCCCTTCCAATTCCCCCCTCCCCCCATTGCTAATGACAGACAAAAGATGAAGCAGTAAAAAAGATGCAAAGCAGCACAGAAGATGTAGAAGGGATCATTAAAGGCTGACATTCGGACCCACTAGAAAAAGGACAATTGTTCCTGTAAAAGAGAACAACACAAAATGCATGTTAACAACTGCATGCATTTCTATGGTTTATCAGGATACTTTATACGAAAGTCTTTGACCAGTTCAGGAGCCCTAATGTCTTTCTCATTTACCCACTCAGCTTGGGATGAAGGAAAATGTTTCCAAGCTACGAGATATTGGAGACGACCCCTCCATTTCCGAGAGTCCAAAATCTCTTTAATCTCAAAATGCTGTTCATCTTCAATCAACAATGGTACGGTCTCAGTGTGAGGTATGCTCGGGTTTCAACAAACTAACATGGAAAACCGGATGAATTCGACGAAGAGTTTTTGGCAATGTCAATTGAACTGTCACAGGGTTCACAATCTGTTCAATTGGGAAAGGACCCACATATTTAGGGCTCAATTTCTTCAACTTTTGGGTGGTCTGTAAATATTTGGTCGAGAGAAAAACTTTGTCGCCCACTTGATAAGACTTCTGTAGAGTTCTCTTTCTGTTGGCAAATTTCTTATGAGCTTGATGTGCCTCATCCAAGGCTTTACGGGCAACTGGCCAATTGAGTTGGAGCTGAGATATCCATTCGTACAATGACTGGATGTTGGGTCTTTCACGAGGAAGCTCAGGTATGGGTACAAAATCTTGCCCCATGGCCACCTTGAATGGGGTAATGCCAGTACTACTATGGACAGAATTGTATGCCACCTCTGCAAAAGGCAGCAGATCAGTCCAGTTGTTCTGCTGATAGTGTATGTAACACCTGAGATATTGCTCCAACACCGTGTTAGTCCTCTCACAAGCCCGATTAATTTGGGGATGGTGGGAGGAGCTTAAGCCCTGGGTGGAGCCTATTAACTTAATTCCCTCCAGAAGTTCGAGATAAATTGGACCCCTCGATCAGAAACTATATGCTCAGGGACACCATGCAGTCTATAGATATGTATGATGAAGAGTTTAGCCAACAATTTCACCAAGGGAATCTTGGAGCAAGGTATGAAATGTGCCTGTTTGGACAACGAATTGGTTACCATCCAGATAACCGTGTGTCCAGTGCTCTCGGGTAAGTCTACTATAAAATCTATGGAGATTTCCTTCCAAGGAACAGTTGGCCTGGCCACATTCTATGACAGACCTGGTGGCTTACCAGGAGGTCTTTTGGCTGAGGTGCAAACTGGACAGCTCGCTACATAAGTCTCAATGTCTTTTTTCAATGAAGGCCACCAGAACTGTCGCTTAATTATGTGTAAGGTCTTCATGAAACCAAAGTGACCAGCTGCCTTGGAATCATCAGTCTGTTGTAACACTTGGCTTCTCAAAGTCTGTGGTACGTACAATTTCGCTCCCACCCAGGCCAAGCCATCTCTAACGGTGCAGTTATTCACATTTGCTAGGAACCACTCATCTGTTTTCAATGCTTCCCTAAATCGTTCCATCAAGTCATTGGACAGCTCTGCCTCTTGCTTCTTCTTTTGTGCTCTGGTGACCACCGGGGCGGCCAGCTGTGTGGTTGATATGATTGGCCTTATCACTTCTTGACAAACATTATTGTATTGAGGCATTCTAGATAAAGCATCTGCCATAAAAAAATTTCCTCCCAGGATGTACTTCAAAGAGAAATTAAATTGTTTGAAATACTGGGCCCACCTAACTTGCTTAGGAGATAATTTTTGAGGTGTCTTTAAGGCCTCCAAATTCTTGTGGTCACTCCATACCTCAAATGGGTGTTTCGCTCCTTCCAAGAAATGTCTCCAGGTTAGTAGACCCAACGAACTGCAAAAGCCTCCTTCTCCCAGATGGCCCATCTCCTCTCAGTGTCAGTCAACTTACGGGAGGTGTATGCGCAAGGTTGTAGTGTTCCCTTCTCATTTAATTGAAGTAAGACCGCCCTAACAGCCACATCACTCGCATTGGCTTGGATCACGAAAGGGGCATCCATATCCAGGTGTTTCAGTACTGGTTCTGCAGCAAACAGCTGCTTTAGTTTTTCAAAAGCAGCTTGGCATTCCATGGACCACTTCAATGGTTGGCTGGGCTTTGGTTTTGTTTCCCTCTTTGTCTTTAAGAGATTGGTAAAAGGCAAGCTTCTAAGGCCCTGGAAGATGAGTATAAAAGACTTGAAAAAAAATTACAGAAAATGCCACAGAAAAAAGATATTAAATTGAAGCTGGATGTAATTAAACATAAAATGGAATTAATAGAGAAAGAAGAACTGGCACAGAAAATTAGAAATTCTAAACAGAATTACTTTGAAGATGCAAATAAACCAGGTAGATGGCTAGCATATAAATTGAGAAAGGAGAAGGAATCAAGAAAAATATTGAAGCTAATAGATGATCAAGGCCAAGTTTGTTATGGTAATAAGGAGAAAAAGGAAATTATTCGAGATTTTTATGAGCAACTATATAAACAAGAGAATATTGATGAGGAAAAAGTCAAACAGTATCTACAGAATGCTAACTTACCGAAGATACCTAAAGAGACTGAAGAAATGCTAGAAAGCAATATAACAATGATGGAATTAAATGAAGCACTTAAGAAACAAAATAATGGTAAAGCACCAGGTCCAGATGGGCTTCCGGCAGAATTCTATAAAACATTTCAAGAATCATTGAGCATCCCACTGTTAGAAGTTATGAATGAAGTTATGTCAAAGAAGATGATACCCAAAACATGGTCAGAGGCTTATATTACACTTATTCCAAAAGAAGAGGCTGACCCACTGCAAATTAAGAACTATAGACCTATTTCTTTATTGAATGCAGACTATAAAATTTTTGCTTCAATTTTAGCAGAAAGACTTAAAAAATATTTAAATAATTTTATCCACCCAGATCAAAATGGATTTCTGCCAAAGAGACAAATCAGAGATAATATGAGAGTAATCTTGGATATTTTGGAATACTATGAGGCTCATCCTGAAAAGCAAATGGCTTTGATATTCCTAGATGCTCAAAAGGCATTTGACAACGTGAACTGGAGATTTATGTTATTACTATTGGAACAGAGGGTTTTGCCAGAAAATTTATTCAAGCAATAGAAGCCATATATAATAAACAGACAGCAAAGGTAATGATGGAGGGAGAACTTACAGATTTCATTAATATAAGAAAAGGCACAAGACAAGGGTGTCCCCTATCTCCTTTGCTATTTGTGTTGACTTTGGAAGTGTTGAATAGAAATATTAGGGATGATAAAAGTATAAAAGGAATGAAAATTAAAAGGAAGAATTCAAACTGCAAGCTTTTGCTGATGACTTAGCTTTTATTCTAGAAGACCCGATAGAAACAGCTCCAAAGTTATTGGAAAAGATAGAAACATATGGTGAGATGGCTGGTTTGAAAATAAATAAAGATAAAACAAAGATTTTGACAAAGAACATGTTACTGAGACAAAGAGAAGAACTGGCAGACCTGTTGAAAATCCAAGTTACAAATAAGGTTAAATATCTGGGGATATATTTGACAGTAAGATGTAGCACATTAAAAGAGAATAATTATATTAAACTCAAACAACAGATAGCTACAGACTTGAAGAAATGCGAAAACTTGCAATTGTCATTAATAGGGAGAATTTCAACAATTAAGATGAATATTTTACCCAGAATTCTATTTCTGTTTCAAACAATACCAATTAGGCTTGGAAAAGACTATTTTGAAGATTTAAATAAAATCATGTTGAAGTTTATATGGCAAGGTAAAAAAGCGAGAATAAAGCTAAAGCTTTTGCAAGATGCTAGAATTAGAAGAGGTTTTGGCCTGCCTAATTGGGAATTGTATTATCAAGCTGCAAGTTTGATGTGGGTCAAAGAATGGATAACATTAAGAAAGCATAGATTGTTGACATTAGAAGGGCATGATTTGCTGTTGGGCTGGCATGCTTTTTTATAATATAAGGGAACTAAAACACAGGGTTATTTTAGAAAACATTATATACAGGAGTCTTTGTGGTTAAATTGGGAGAAGATAAAGACAATGTTATTTGAAAATTCCAATTTGGTTATCGACTATTGAAGCATTTTCCTATCCTATAATCTATAAGAAGGAACAAACAGTTAGATATGGGGAACTGTTGGATGAAAAGGGTGGACTTAAATCGATCCAAAACTTAGAGGAACAAGGTATAAGGATGAATTGGTTTTCATATGCGCAAATACATTCAAGGTATGATGAAGATTTTAAAACGGAGGGATTCTATGATAAACAGACTGATTTAGATAAGATCTTGATGGGTACTGATGAGAAGGTGATTAAAAAATTATATGGTTATTTACTGGGAATTAAATTAGAGGAAGAACAAGTTAAAGAAACTATGATTGTTTGGGGGAAGAATTTTGGATATGGGATTGATTTAGAGAAATGGCAAAAATTGTGGTCTCAAAATTATAAAATGACAATGTCAACAGCATATAAAGAAAATTTCTTAAAGATGTTTTACAGGTGGCACTTTCCCCGACAAGAATAGCAAGAATGTTTAAGAACAAATCTGAAAAATGCTGGAAATGTCATCAGATACCTGGCTCATATTACCATATGTGGTGGACTTGTGAGGACGCCAGAAAATATTGGACTAAAATTCGCATGTGGGTGGAAAAAATGACAAAGAAACACATAGACTTGAAACCAGAGATCTTCTTATTGGGAATTTTACCTGATACATATAGTAAAGATTTGAAATACCTGATTGTAAATGTATTAACAGCGGCTAGGATTGTATTTGCTAAAAATTGGAAGAATGAGAAAATACCATTCCAGGAAGAAATTATTAAGAAAATATTGGAATGTGCTGAGATGAGTAGATTGACATTTGAAATTAGAGAGCAAGAGGATAAACAATTTTATGAAATTTGGGATCTTTTTTATCAATGGCTAGATGATAAAATACGATAATAGAATATTGACACTATATTTATAAAGGGTTTTTAGGATTGATTTGGAATGAATATATGATTTGTTACAGAATAAACTGTTTAAAGTATTGTTATCTCATAAAGCATGAATGATTAAAAGTATAGTCAAAAAATTCTTTTTTTTAGTGATATTAGGATATACAAGTTTGGATTGACAATATGAGTTGTTATGTAACATAATTGTAATTGAGACTACAAAATGAATGCACAAAACTGATGAACCAACTGACACACTAGATGTACATATGAGAGTTGATGTTTTAATGTTTTGTTTGTCTTGTTTGTTTGTAGAAAATTAATAAAATTCTTTTCAAAAAAAAAAAGAGATTGGTGATGGGCATTGCTATTTTAGCGAAAGACAGGATCAATTGCCGGTAAAAGTTGGCAAATCCTAGGAAACTTTGAAGCTGCTTTCGGGTCCTCGGCGGAGCCCAGTCCAAAACAGCTCGCACCTTCCCTGGGTCCATCTCGATGCCCTCGTGCGAAATGCGATATCCTAGATAGTCAATTTTCTCTTGATGAAATTCACATTTGGACAGTTTAGCATACAATTTGGCAGCTTGCAGTTTGTGCAGCACTGAGCGTACCAGTTTCACATGTTCGTCTCTAGTCTTCGTGTAGTTAAGGATGTCAACAAGGTAAACCAAAAACCCCTTGTATAAATGTTCATGGAGCACCTGGTTGATCATTTGCATGAAAACGGCTGGAGCCCCCTGTAGGCCAAAAGGGAGAACATTGAACTGGAAACAACCCATCGGGCAGTTAAACGCAGTTTTCCACTCATCTCCTTCTTTAATTTGGATTCAGTAATATACCTCTCTCAGGTCCAACTTCGTAAAAATCTTTCCCTTGGCCAGGTGAGCTAACATGTCCTTCATCAGGGGGAGGGGGTACACGTTTTCCATGGAAATTGCATTTACATTTCGGTAGTCGACCACCAAGCATTTGGAGCCATCTTTCTTTTCATGGAACAACACTGGGGCCGCTACCCGAGGTCTAGCGGGTTGGATGAAACCACGTTTCAAATTTTTATCAATAAACGATCTCAACTCCTCCAATTCCCATGGTGTCATCGAATATAATTTTGGTTTCGGGAGCATCACCTCAGGTAGAATTTCAATACTACAATCCATTGATCAATGATGGGGGAGGTCATCAGAAGCCTTTTCGCTAAACACCTCTCTTAAGTCCCAATATTCTTTCAGGATTTTGTCCTCCCCCTCCAAGCTCTCGGCACCTGTGGACTCAACCGGGTTCTGAAGCTTCAGATGGGATCACTCCTCCCTTTCCGGCCGCTGATTGGTATGAATCCATAACCACCCTTTCCTCCAGTTCACATGGGGGTTCCACTTGCAGAGCCAGGGCAGCCCCAATATTAATGGATGCTCCATCCCAGGGGCCACAATAAAGCACAGGACCTCACTATGGCTTCCCATGGTCATCTCTAGGGGTTCCATTATGAAACATGCAGGGCAACCTCCCAACACTGATCCATCCAGTTGGAAAAAGGATATGGGTGTTTCTAAGGTTCTCAGTTTGATGCCCATCTCCTTAACTACTTTCATGCTGATTACACACCTCGTGCACCCAGAGTCTAATAAGGCTAACATTTCTCCTTCAGTCCCCGAAGTGAGCACCCATAATTTTATTGGGAAAATCATGGGGCCCTTAGGACTTACCGGGACGTCATCTTCCGAGTCAGTCTCACTCTCTTCAAGGAAGGTCGGAGGTCCCAGCTCCTCTCCACCCCTCTCCGGAGGGGTGACCTCTACAACATCCCCCGTCTTTAACACATTTTTGCGAAGCTTGGCTGGGAGGGTTTCAGGCTTCCTCCCTGCCCTCTGCACTCCCTTTGGATCCAGCTTGACCCTGCAATCCACAATCCGGTGGCCCTCCTTCCCGCATCAAAAACAGGCGGTGGATTTGGGCCTCACCATCACTCCTCCCTTCCGAGGCTTTGGGGCCTCTTGGAGACGCGGGGGGGTCAGGTTGCTCCATGCAGAACCTCCTCTGCATCTGCTTCGGTTCAGATCTATTTCTACTTCTTCTGCTAGCAAATACCACAGTTGCAGATCATAGGGATCCCTTCTGGAGATGCACATGTGGTATATATCTTCATTTAAGCCATCTTTGTAAGCTTCTATCAGGGCTCCCTGGGACCAGCCTCAGATGTGGCATGCCAGTTGCCTGAACTCTTGGGTGTAGTCAGCAACTGACCTCCCCCCTTGATTTATGGTTTTCATTCTGATCCTAGCTTTCCTCTACGCTAGAGGGTTCTCAAACCTCAATGCAGTCATGAAGACATTGAGATTCTGCAGTTGGGGGGAGTTATCATTATACAAAGTCACCATCCACTCTGCTGCTATTCCCTCCAGAGCCCTGGTAACACATCTCACTTTGGCTGCTTCAGACATGAATTCTTTCTCATATTCTTCCATATAGCTCCAAACTTGTGCCAGGAAAAAACCCAAATTCTTGGGACTTCCCCCAAATTTCACTTCCAAGGGGGGCAGGTTGAATGCTCCACACCTTCCAGGGATCAAACCTCCTGCTGGGGCCCCCGGAGCTGCAGCCGGCTGCTGCGCTGGTGCAGGCTGAGCTAGGGGGATGGGGGCTGCCCAGCTGCCGCTGGCTGAAGCTGCTCCCCCTTCCCCCCTCATTGGAGCGATGTGAGGCTTCTCAAAAGCATCATTTAGGAGCTGTCTGGCTTGATCATTGATGCATTCTCTCTCTTCCCTTTCTTGCCACAGCTGCTCTCTCGCACGTCTTCGGGTTACAGTGATTCCGGGGGAGAGGTATTCAAGATCCCTCCATCCAATACCCAACGACCACCTGGACCTCTCAGCTGGAGCTTTTTCCAGAGTGAGGTCGGCTAGCATATCAGCGGCTGGCACCTCTGGTAGCAGCATCGACTGCCCTCCCACAGCACCCTGGTCGTCTTCTTCACTAGCTGGAGATGACATGATGTAAAACGCCCTCAGAAGAAAAGTTGATATTTTCTCCGGGTGGGCTGATGGGAGAATGTCAGTCTGTGCTCCACTCAAAATCCAAGAAAGAAATACTCAGACTCCATGGGTTAGAGCAAAGCTTTTCCTTTTACTGGAAATCAAAGTGGAAGCTACAGGTTGAATTCTGAATCTAAAGAATTTGGCGTGCAGATCACGTATACAAAGGAACGGAATTGTTCCCACCCCCCAAAGTCCAAAAGACTCTTCCAATTAAAAGTTCTGAATATGATTATGTGGGCATCTTCAGGTGGTGATGAGGCTTCTGTTCATTGACCTTGACATATTTTGATAAAACTTCACAGCTGTGCAAAGGATAGAAAAGCTAGCCAGGGAAATAGAAACTTAAGGATAGGAATTTATACTCCCCTCCTTCTTCCTATTTACAGCATAGGAATGTAACACCTCCAGCTTTCTTCCCTTCCAATTCCCCCCTCCCTCCGTTGCTAATTACAGCCAAAAGATGGAGCAGTAAAAAAGATGCAAAGCAGCACAGAAGATGTAGAAGGGATCATCTTGAAGTTGACAGTACCTGAGTATATCTGTGACAGCAAAAGAAGACAGAAGGCTCCAAAATGAGACAATAAAGCAGGCGGTGGTCTTGGTGGTAGGAGCATTTATGGCGGATTGAGTGACTGATTTTTGTGCTGAGAGACTCACAGGTGATAGACAAGAGGAGAAAAAGAAGAGACAATCCAGTTTTTCTCTTTTTTATATGTGTGGATGGTGGAGAGACAGAGATTTGCAGTGGTGAATTTTGTGTTTGGCGTGCTGGAGAGAAGAGACAGAGGCAAGTTAAAGCTGAAGGCTTTATTTGCTAACTTCTATCTCAGCCATGACTAGTCACAAGCTCAAGAAAGCCAGTTGCGAAAGAGAGAGAGAGGCAGCTGATTCTGTTTGACAACTCCTTTTATACGGAGCTGTCAAACAGCTCAGCCAATCAGAGGCTTCTCCGGCTCACGCTCAAAAAGCAGACCGGAGTGGAGACTTGCTAGGTGCAACAATGATAACTGTAAAAGGCATGCAGTGAGAAAGTGAAATAAAAAGAATGACAAGCTATAGTGATTGTGCACTTTTGAAAGATTGTGCACGTTTGAAAGA
The DNA here is from genome assembly GCA_033807585.1 of Hydrophis major. NCBI lineage: Eukaryota > Metazoa > Chordata > Lepidosauria > Squamata > Elapidae > Hydrophis > Hydrophis major. Next base: position 68,551,759 of record CM066343.1, on the reverse strand, counting down.
AGACATCTTGAAACAGGAAACTGCTGAGTGAAGAAAGAAGATTGGGGGTTTCCTATACTTGTGGACAGTGGAAGTGAAAGGAGAGAAACAAATGTTGACTGTCTGAGACTACTGAGAGATGGGAATTGGCAGCAGTGAGACCTGTGAAGGACATGTAGTGAGAAAACAAAGTAAAAGGAACGATGAGTTATAATGACTGTGCACTTTTTTGAAAGAATACATCTTGAGACAAGAACTGCTCAGTGAAGAAAGAAGATTGGAGGTTTTGCAGATGGATATATATATATATGTATATGTATATATATGTATATGTATATATATGTATGTATGTATGTATATATGTATTTTTGTAGATTTTCACAAGTACAGGTATGTAGGTCTAGGTGTGTTCGGGTTTTTTCCCGTGTAAGATTAAGAGTATCTTGGTGATGTTTCGGCGAGGTCCTAGGCTTACACTGGCCTGAAGCTGAAAGCACCAGCCTTGGGATGGCAAGTGGGACCTCGCCGAAACATCACCAAGATATTCTTAATCTTACACGGGAAAAGACCGGAACACACCTAGACCTACATACATACATACATACATACATATATGGATCTTTGGTTATTTGGGTTTTCTCCTGCATAAAATTGGGAGTATCTAGGCAACGTTTCGATGAAGTCTCATTCATCATCTTAGGCTTGTGTCTTCGGCATACGAAATCTTCCAGTGTCTTCTAGTATACAAAATTTTGATGGATTCTAGTGTCTTCTAGTATACGAAATCCCTTGCAATCCCTTGCACCGCCTGCCCCACCACATACATCAGAAAAACTAACAGAAGAATAAGTGCACGCATTGAAGAACACAAGAACTCAATCAAAAAAGAAGAACCGACTTTTTCCCTGGTCCAACACCTCAAAGCCACAGGATGTGAGATTGACTTTAAAAATACCAGAACTATTGCCAAAACTGAACACTTCAACAACAGAATAATCAGAGAAGCCATAGAGATAGAAAAATGCCCACACAGCATGAATAAATGAGATGACACCTCCCGCCTATCAGCCATTTGGAAACTCGCCCTCATGAACAGACGAGTGCCTAACATGAAGAATGACACCAGACCCACACCCATGAGGGCCTCCACGTATAAAGCAGACTCACACCCACACAGATGAGACATGACCACGGATCAGAAGCCACACCGCAGCTGCATCACTCCGACCCATATATGAAGCGAACTGACACCCACCATGAAGATGCAGCATGACCACGAAGCCAAACAGCAGGATCACAGCTCACCAGCTCAAATCCCCCAGCAACTAAGACTAACCTGAGCACAACCAAGCCCCCACCTGAACACCCCCAGCCAATCAGAGCACAGCCAGCCCCCCAAGCAATGAGAACACACCCCCATCCAATCAGAACACAGCCAAGTCCCCACCCAATCAAGTCACACCCCCCACTAGCAGTTAAAAGGAAGAAGCAGCTGCAAGCTCACATTACTCTGAGAAGCACAGAGCCAAAGACACAAGCCTGAAGATGATGAATGAGACTTCATCGAAATGTTGCCTAAATACTTCCAATTTTACATGAGAGAAAACCTAAATAACCAAAGATCCACATACAAATACCCGCAAGAACCTCAGAAAACACATATTGCACCTCTACAGGGAGGAAACCCACCAGCTGACCAGGATTTATGAAAAACTTGAAGTCCAAAGAACTTCCATTTTATGTGACCTCGCATTCCTATGCATACATACATATATATATGTTTTCTTAAGTTTTCGCAGGTACTTACATGTCTGGCATTCAGCTTTGTTCGGGTATTTTCCCACGTCATAGTAGTGGTGCTTTTAAAGTTGTAGCAACGTTTCAGCAGAATCTCATCTGCCATCATCAGGCTTCTGTATAGTGTTTGTCTGTGAGTTAGACTTTTACAGTGGTTTCAGATTTAAATTTGGGACAGCCTATTGCTGTGACAGAATGGTTTTTTCTTCATCCCGATTGGTTGAGAGTCTTGGTCTGTGTTTATTGGTCTTGGAGTTTGCTGTGTTCTGCTTCTAATATCATCTGTCTGTTTTTTGGCTCTTTTTGTATTTTGATTGGCTGGCAATGTTGTGTTACTTTATTGGAGGCCTTTAGTGCAGCTTGGCTTCGGGTAAATGGACGGCTATCATTAGTTAGGAAGCTGGGTTTCATCTGGGTGCCTGGTTGGGATGTGTTTGAGATGGAGGTATCAGGGGGGATCTGTTTGTGCCCAGGTGTTTGCCTGGCTTGTGGTGTGGAGATTTTTTTGTTTGTGAGTGCAGGCTTCCAAATGATTGACAGCTTGGTGGAATCATCTCTTCTGTTCATGCTTTCTGGTCTTTTTTTCAATCTCTATGGCTTCTCTGATGATTCTGTGGCTGGGATTTTCTATAGTGGCTAGGGTTTTGGTGCCATTGAAGTTGATGTTATGACCTGCGGCTTCCATGTGTTGGACTAGTGAGGAAGTGTGTTCCAGCTTTTTGACTGCATTTTTGTGCTCATCCAGGCGGGTGCTTATTCTTCTATTGGTCTGTCCAATGTATGTGGCTGGGCATGATGCACAGGGGACTTCATATATGCCTTGGTTTTCCAGGTCAATTTTGTCTTTGGGGTTCCTGAGGATGGCTGCTATTTTTCTGTCTGTTTTGAAGGCAGTCTTGATGTGGTGTCTGTATAGAATCTTACTAATTTTGTCTGTAGTGCCTCTTATGTAGGGCAGGACAGCTGTTCCATGGGTCTGTTCATCTTCTGGGTCTCTATTATGTTTCAGTGTGTTTTTGTGAATCAAGTTGGTGATTTTGCTTTTGTGGAAGCCATTGGCTGTCAATATTTTAGTCAGGGTGCATAGTTCAGTCTTAATGTGTGTCTTGTCTGCCAGGCGTTTGGTTCTAATAATTAGTGTTTTAGCCACGGAGTTTATCTGTGCTGGGTGGTGGTGGGATTGGGTGTTGAGGTAGCAGTTGGTGTGTGTTTTCTTCTGGTATATGGTGTGTCCTAGTGTGCCATCTGTTTTTTTGTAGATTAGTACATCTAGGAATGGTAGTTGTTTGTTTGTTTCTGTTTCCATGGTGAACTTGATTTTGGGGTGTGTGCTGTTTAGATGTGTTAGGAAATTGTTTAGGTTTTCTTGTCCATGGGGCCAAATCACGAATGTGTCATCGATTTATCTTAACCATAGTTTGGGTTTGAGGATGGCATTGGCCAGGGCTCTGGATTTGAATTCTTCCATGAACAGGTTTGCAATGACAGGTGACAGTGGTGATCCCATGGGGGCTCCTTCAATTTGTTTGTATCTTTGTCCTTGTATATGAAATATGTGTTGGTTAAGCAGTGTTCTGTTAGTTCCATGAGGTGTTTAGCTGGTTGGTATTTATTTTTGATGATTTCAAGGGTCTCTTTTATCGGGACTTGAGTGTATAGTGAAACCACGTCAAAACATACAAGCAGATCTTCTTGCTCCACGTGTAGATCTTTGATCATTTCTAAGAAGTGGTATGAGTTTTGTACATGAGAAGCTGCTGTTTCAGCATGGAGCTGTAGATCTTTTGCTAGGTGTTTAGCTAGGTTTTGTAGTGGTGCTCCTCTGGAGCTGACTATGGGTCTGAGAAGTATGCCTTCTTTGTGTATTTTTGGGAGGCCGTATAGTTTGGGGCATCTGGAAGATTTTTCTCTTGGGATGGTCATCTGTTGGATCGCTTTGCTCATGTGGCTGGTTATAATTTTCTTCTTGGTTATTTTTTCCAGATATGTGGTTGGGTCCGTGTTTATGGGTTTGTATGTGGAGTCTTGGAGTAGGTCTGTCAATTTAGTTTCATAGTCTTTTCTGTCCATTACTACAGTGGCATTCCCTTTATCTGCTGTGAGGATGATTATGCTGCTGTCTCTTTTCAGGGTTTGTAGCACTTTAATTTCATTTTGCTGCAAGTTGCTTTTGGGTGGTTTGCTTGTGCATAGGATGTTGGTAACTTGGTGTCTTATTTTATCAGCTTCATCTGTATTTAATTTAGTTAGGCTGGATTCTACTGCACATATGATGGATTCTGTGGGGATTTTTGGGGGTGCTATAGCACCAAAGGATTCAATTAAGAAAATGGGTAATTTGGGAAGCCTAAGATGTCCACCACGACAACTACCGCTAAGATTGGGAAGAAAACAACATCCAACCCAACATCACCAGCAGGACAACGTTTGAAGAGGGCATGCTGAATCCTGAAAAAGTGAGTCAGGTATCAAATATGCAAACAATTCAAATGGCATTAACAACAATACAGGAAACGATGGTGAGAAACCATGCAGACTTTAAAACTGAAATGGGGGAAATGAAAGGTAAAATATGGAAACTAGACAAGAAGATAAGTACAATCCAACAAACAGTAGTAAAGATGGGACATAAAATGAAAGTAGTGGAGGCAAATGTCAAACAAACAGATAAGAAAGTAGAATCAATAGAACAGAAATTAATGGGAGAGAACAGGAAATTAGAAGAGGCAATTGCATATTTGGAGATGGAAAAGGCTGATTTCTTCCTCAGATTTCAGAATGTAACAGAAGAAAGGGGGAAGGACTTGCCCAAATTAATGGCAGATCTCATAGCAGAAGCGTTACAAAAAGAGGGTCAAGAGGTTCAAAGGAAAATCGACAAGGTATATAGAATATATACCAACTTTACAAGATGTTTTAAACTTCGAAGAGAGGTTATACGATTCTCAAAGAAATAACTGAGAGATGATATATACAAAGTGACAAGAGACAAACCGCTGATATTTAAGGGAACAGAAATTGTAACATTGAAACAAATTCCAAGAAGAATAAGGGAACATAGAAAGAAATACAGATTCCTGGCCATCCAACTGAATAAGAATAGCATCCTGTTCAAATCCCCAGAGGGAATGTTAATATCATGGCAGGATAAAAAATTTAAAATAGACAGTATAGAAAAAGCAAGGGAATTTTTTGAACTTTATGTGGTATCAGGAGAAGACCAGAACAGCAAAGAGGAAGTGGAAAGTAGGAGCCAAGAAGAAGGTCGGGTGGAGGAAAGAGAAACAGAACAAGAGGAAAGAGAGCAGGAAGAAGTGGAAAGAGAAGGCGTAACAACAAGACACCAAACGAGAACAAACAAGCTTCAACAAGAAACAACTACAGAGTAAGATGGAGGAAGAAATCAAATTGATTTCCATTAACATCAATGGTTTAAATTCACAAATTAAAAGGAAAAAAACAATAACTAAACTACAGAAATTGAATTTAGATATTATATGCCTTCAAGAAACACATATCCAGAAACATCAAAGTAAACTGTTAGAAGTACCAAAGTTAGGAGATTTATCTCTAGCCCAACAAAAAAAGAGGGGGATAGCAATATATATTAGTAAACATTTACAAGCAAAACAGGTATATGCAGACAAGGAGGGTTTTGAAGTTAGAAGTTTATTTAAATTATAAGATGTTAATGTTATTGACAGTGATATATGCACTGAATGAGAAACAAGAAAAATTTTATACCAAACTATACAGAAAATTAGTAGAACAGGAATATGAAAACATATGCTTGCTAGGTGAATTCAATGCAACAGCAAATTTAGGAAAAGATTACAATAATGAAAATCCAGGGGAAAAAAGGAAAAGGAAAACATTGCCAAAAGTATTCTATCAAATGGCAGAAGAATTAGGATTAAAAGATATTTGGAGAGAAAGAAATCCAGACAAAAAACAGTATACTCACTATTCAGCACCACACACATCATGGTCAAGATTGGATACATTATGGACAAATGGAGAAATTGAACGTAATATAAAAGAAATAGAAATTGAATCTAACACATGGGCAGACCACAATCCTATTAAAATAATTTGGAAAGGATTAAAAAAGAACAGAAGATGGATGCTAAACAAGGAGATCCTAAAAGAAAAAGAATGTGTTTAAGATGATGGAAAAAGAATTGGAGTTCTTTCTGAAGGAAAACAAAAAACAACAAACACCAATTCCAAACCTATGGAACACAACTAAAGCTCAGGGGCCTAGCAATTTCATATAATACACATAGATACAAAGAAAAGAAGAAGAACAATCTAAACTACTAGATACTCTTAAGGTGTTAGAAAAAACACTAGAAAAAACACCACATAATAAGACAGCAAATAAGGAGAGGATAATGATAAGACATAAATTGAATATGTTAGCATAAGATAAATGGTTACGGGACATGAAAATGATGAAACAGAATTATTTTGAACATGCGAATAAGCCTGGAAGGTGGCTAGCTTATAGACTTAAGAACGAAAAAGAAAAAAGAGCAATCCAACAATTGAAGGACGCTGATGGTACGCTACAGCATCAAACTGAAAAGAAAAAACATATTGTTAAACATTTTTTTGAGGAATTATATAGTAGGGAAGACGTACCAGAGGGAAATAACCAACATTACTTAGAAGGAAAAGGGCTACCTGTGATCCCGGAAGCGGATAAAGAAGAGATAAACAGATAAACAAAAAAACAATAAGACATCAGGACGGGATGGTCTCCCAGGGGAACTGTATAAAATGCTCCAAGAAAAAATAGAAATGCAATTGTTAGAACTCTATAATGAGGTACTGACGACAGCAAAATTACCTAAGTTATGAGGGGAGACATACATAGCATTGATCCCAAAAGAAGATTCGGACCATCAATTAATTCAAAATTATAGGCCCATACTCCTTTTAAATGTTGATTATAAAATACTTATGTCCATAATGGCAGAAAGATTGAAAAAAAACTCTTAATCAGATCATTCATAGCGACCAAAATGGATTCTTACTGAATAGACAATAATTGGCAATGGTCTTCCTCAATGCGCAAAAGGCATTTGACAATGTTAATTGGTAGTTCATAATACAACAATTAAAAAGCATGCAAGTTGGCAATAAATTTATTAAATTGATTTTGACAATTTATGCGACACAGGTGGCCAGTGTAATAATGAACGGTGACAGAATGGAAACGTTTAAGATCAACAAAAGAGTAAGGTAGGGATGCCCACTGTCACCCCTTCTCTTTATTCTTACCTTAGAAAACTTATTGGAAAACGTTAGAAAAAATGTAGAAATCAAAGGAGCTTTAATTAAAAAGGAGCATTATAAGGTACAGGCATTTGCAATGATATAGTATTTTTTCTGGAAGATCCAGAGGATATGGGAGTAAAATTAATAAAGGAAATAGAGGAATTTGGCAAGGTCACAGGCCTTAAGATTAATAAAAACAAAACAAAATTATTGACTAAAAATTGAAAAGATAAGCAAAAAAAAAGAATTGGAAGGAAAATTGGGAATGCAAAGTATAAATGCAAAGGTAAAATATTTGGGCATTTGGTTAACAGCAAGATGCTCTTCAATCAAAAAAGATAACTATGTCAAATTAATAATACAAATCAAAAAAGAATTGGAAATGTGGGGGAAATTACAGCTATCACTACTGTGGAAAATTGTGGCAATTAAAATGTCTACCCTACCAAAAATATATCTTTTTCAAACTGTACCAATAAGATTGGATAAAACCTTTTTTAGAGAATTAGATTGAATAATAAGTAAATTTGTTTGGGATGGGAAAAAAAGCCAGGATAAAAATGAAATTGTTACAGGAGAAGAGAGAAAGGGGTGACTTTGGACTCCCTGACTGGGAAATGTATTATCAGGCTGCAGCTATGGTATGGATTAAAGATTGGATCAACCTGGAAAATAGAAGAGTATTGTCGATAGAAGGTCATGATTTGCAGAGGATGGCATAGTTTCCTATGGGACGGGAAATGTAAACAGCATGCATATTTTCAAAGATATATGATTAGAGGTTCATTAATTCGGACATGGAACAATATTAAAAAGAATCATTATACTAAAATACCGAACTGTTGTCAACTACGGAAGCACAAATCTACCCAAATGCAATGGATCTGGGAAAAAAGAGGTATTACGAAGACCTACTAGACACACAAGGAAGATTAAAAACGAGACAAGAATTACAGCAAGAAAATATACAGATAGATTGGTGGCCATACATGCAAATTCAGGCAAGATACTAGAAGGACTAAGAACAATTTGGTTTCTGCATGGAAAAGCATCAATTAGATAAAATTCTACAAAAAATGGAAAAGAAAATGATTTCAAGAATATATAACTTTCCACTAGATTTTAAAATGGAAGAGGAGGTGGTCAAAGAGACGATGGTGGTATGGGCGAAAAATTTTGGCTACAATATAGACCTGAAAAATTGGGAGAGAATGTGGGGATTAAATTAGAAACTAATTACATCCACAGCATACAAGGAAAATCAATACAAAATGTTCTACAGATGGCATCTTCCCCCCACTAGATTGGCAAAAATGTTTAACTCAGACCCAAATTGTTGGAAATGTGGAAAAGAAAAAGGCACTTATTTTCATACCTGGTGAACATGCCAGGAAGTGAAAAAATATTGGAATACAATTAGACAATGGATAGAAGAAATCATGAATCAGAAAATTGAATTTAATCCGGAAATGTTTTTATTAGGTATAATGACACAAAAATGCAATAAAACAGATATATTATGTTACATATATTAACAGCTGCAAGGATTTCGTACGCACAACTCTGGAAGGAAAAAAGGGTTCCACCAGAAGGCATGGTTATAAAAAAATTATAGATTGTATAGAGATGGAGAGGCTAATGATGAAAATAAAAGACAGAGAAGATTCAATTTATTATAGGGCCTGGGATGCCTGGGATGAGTTTTTTAGAAATAAAAAGAAAATAAAATGGCAATTAGGAAAAGAATGAGGGAATATGTAAATATACCATGGAGAAGATTGATATGTAAGGATAAAAGACATTGAGAGTAAGAGTAAGATGTAATGGAAAAGGAATAAGTAAATACATATACTGAAAAATGTGAGGAGATGCAAAAGATGTCTTGATGTTGATAACAATGTATAAAGTTTTATTTTATGTTTTTAAAATTTGGAAACTTAATAACATTTATTTTTTAAAAAAGAATAGCAAGCATGTTCAAGAACAAATAGGAGAAATGCTGGAAATGTCATCAGATACCTGGATCATATTACCCAGTGGTGGGATTCAAATGTTTTTACTACCGGTTCTGTGGCCATGGCTTAATTTGTAGCTGTGGCTTGGTGATCATGTGACTGTGTTGGCATGGCTTGGTCATGTGACCAGATGGGCATGGCTTTGTGGTCACATGACTGAATGGGCGTGACCATGTGACTGGCAAACCAAATATAAGTGGTCCTCGCTTAATGACCAGTTAGCAAGTGTTCTAATTTATGACTGATCTCCCCAGAGCTACTTGACCTGTTTTTTGAATTTTGACAGCCATGCACACACACACACACACTTCTAACCCTGCTATTCTATCATTCTGTAAGGATCTCCTGCTGGAGGAGGCGGTTGGACTAGATGACCTCCGAGATCCCTTGCAGGCCAGCCCTAGATTGCTGTGCTGCTTCAGAGTCTTCTGAAGCAGATTTGTGTCCTTCCTTCCTCTCCTTTTTTTCTCCCTTCCTCCCTCCTTCCATGTATTTATCTATCCATTCATATATCTCATTCACTTTCTCCTCCCTCCCTCCCTCTTTCTTTCTCTTTCTTTGACCATTCCTTCTTTCCATCCCTCCCTTTCTTTGACTATCCCTTTTCTTCCTTTCGCTTCCTTTCTTTTTTGTTTCTTTTTCTTTTCTTTCTTGTCTCTCTCCCTTCCTCTCTCATTCCCGCTTTTTCTTTCTTTCCCTCTTTTCCCTTCTCTTTCCCCCTTCTCTCCCTCCCCCCGTGTGTCTCTTTCGCTCTCAAAGCCACGGCTGGATCAAACGCTCTTTGCTACTTTCATTTCTTCTTTTTGGAATCCAGACTGGCTGAACAAGGATTGCCAGCCGCACTGGAAGCATCATTTTATGCAATCTCCCCTCCTCCTCCTTGCCTGTGCACGCTACCCTCCTGGACCTGCCACAGCCGCCAGTCACAAGAGGAGGGGGAGGGGCAGAAGGGACGCCCGAAGGGACGCTTCCAGCACGGCCGGCGATCCTTGTTCAGGCAGTCCCTTTGAGTGATCCTTCTCCTCTCGTGACTGGCGTCTATGGTGGGTTCGGGAGGGTGACGTGCACACGCGAGGAGAAAGGAGAAAGGTCGCTTCCAGCATGGCTGACGATCCTTATTCAGCCAGTCCCTTTGGGCGACCCTTCTCCTTCTCTCATGACTGGTGGCTGTGGTGGGTCTGGGAGGGTGGCATGCACATGCGAGGAGGAGGAGAAGGGTCACCCAATGGGACGCTTCCAGCGTGGCTGGTGATCCGTGTTCAGCCAGTCTGGATTCCAAAAAGAAGAAATGAAAGTAGCGAAGAGCACCAAGGAAAGCCCAGCCATGGTTTTGAGGGACACACACACACACACACACACACAGAGAGAGAGAGAGACAGAGATAGAGATAGAGACAGAGACAGACAGAGTGGGGTAGAGAGAGGGGAAGATAGGGACCTGGCCACTTCGCTATCCCCTGCCGTCGCCCTTACCTTCTCAGGCCAGGCGAGAGAGGGGAGCGTGAGGAGCAAGACCAGCAGCTTCAGGCAAGATAAAGAGGAGTCAACCAAGCACAGGCGAGTACAAGCTTGGGAACAGCGGCTCCCGGCTCAGCCGGCCCTAGGGGCTGCTGCAGGCATATTGCGACAAAGGGGGTGAGAAGCCCCGGGACATCCACTTACCCACCTGCTGGCCGGCTGGGCCAGGCCAGGCTGGAAGAGGCGTGTCCACTGGGAGAAGGAAGAAAATGTACTCCAGGAGGGTGGGCAGGCAGGCGGATGTCTGCGGTTGCTGCACATGCATACTGCATGTGTAGCAGTTGCACATGTAATGTGTATGTGCAGCTGCCCTGGGACATCCGCTTGAGTTGCGCTACAGCCACCACATCGTTGGGAAAGCTAAGAGAGCGACTGGAACAAGTAGGTGACTGGGCAACCAGTTTGGGGGCGTGTAGCCAAGAGTAGCCACCGGTTCAGCAACCCATGCCAAATCACCACTACCACTTCACCCGAGCCAGTGCAAACCCATTGATACCACCTCTGGAATTACCATATGTGTGGAAGCCAAAAGATACTGGACTAAATTTATACATGGTTGGAAAAAATGATAAAACAGCAGATAGATTTGAAACCAGACATATTTTTATTGGATATCTTGCCTGAAGGATACAGTAAAGAATTGACATATTTGATCAATATAAATGTAAAGAATTGACATATTTGATTAATATTTTGTTTGTTATTTAAAATAAAATAAAAAATAAAAGAAAGAAAGAAAGAAAATGGACTCAAACTAATTAGGAAAATAGAAGAATATGGTGATGTTGCAGGACTGAAAATAAATGAAGAAAAAACCAAAATAATAGTTTACAGACCTACAGAAAAAAGAAAGAAAATAGTATACAGATAATCAAGAAAGTTATTATAAATTGGCGCAACAAATCAAAACAAATTTGGTGAAGTAGAAAAATCTACAACTGTCATTGATGGAAAGAATAGCCACCATAAAAATGAATATCCTGCCATATTACTTTATTTATTCCAAACAATGCCTATAAAACTAGAGAAAAAATATTTTGAAAACTTAAACAATATTAAAATATATTTGGCAAGGGAAAAAAGCAAGGATAAACTTGAAAATGTTGCAAAATTCTGAAAAAATTGGCTATTTGATTGAGTTAGATCAATGGCAGAAATTATGGGATAGAAATTATAAATTAACAATGTCTACTGCATACAAAGAAAATCTTTATAAAATGTTTTATAGATAGCATTTTCCACCTTCAAGATTAGCAAAGATGTTTAAGGATAAATCTGCAAAATGTTGGAAATATCACCAGATACCTGGTTCATACTATCATATGTGGTGGGCATGTCAAAAAGTGAAAAAAACATTAGACAGAAATTAGACATTGCTTGAAAAAAATGAAAAAACAACATATAGATTTGGGCATGCTACCAGACAGGTATAACAAAGGGAATGTATTTTACATGTACTGATTTCAGGCAGAATAGAATTTGCACAATGGAAAAGTGAAGAGATCCCAACCGATGAAGATGTGATTAGAATAAGCTAACACAATTAAGGAAAAAGAAGAAACTGAATATTCCCCCCCCACTCTTGGGTCTTATTTTGTCAATGGCTAGCAGACAAAAAGAGGAGCTAGGAAAAGGAAAATATATGAAAGGATTCGTGATATAAAGAAGATATATTAACTCGGTTATACAAATAACATGACACAAATAGCACTAAATGATGCTAGCTCTCTTGGTAGAACAGAGGAAGCAAGATCTTCTCTCTCTCTCTCTCTCTCTCACACACACACACACACACAGAGGAATACACACATTTCCCATGCTTTTTGGGGCTATAAAATTAAAATTTAGGGATACTCACCTTCTTTCCAAACAGCCTTTGAGCTCAACACTCAAAACCCCTTTAAAACCTTTGTTCCAAATGGCCAAGGTCCATTGAGGGCTGAGCTGACGTCACAACAATACAGCATGCAATCTTGGAGGTCTGAAATCACTGCCGATATCTTTGTTCCTGGACTGTCCATTTGGATCTAAACTGTCCCGAAGAGATGGTGAATGTAAAGAGTGCATCTTGTCGATCCCAGGGATATCGCAAAGTCCCTGGTAGATCCAGAAGAAGCTCTTTTTGCCAGCAGCAAAGAGGCAACCATTAAAGCTGCTGAAGTTGGGACAGCTCCGAAACGAAAGATAACAAAAGGAGAAAGTGTGCCGGTTTGGTGAGAACTTTTTCTTTATTTTAAGATTTGAAAAGACACCCTAAGGAAAATAAAGAATCTGTAAAAGTTTTGACAGAAGTGATTAAGCGGCGATTTTAAACAGGAATGTCAAAGTTTTTTTTTTTCTCATTGCTTGATTTTCTACACATGATTTTATATTTTGAAACTGGACTGGTTTTTTCTTCTTCCACCTATTCTTTCTCTCCTTTTTGTTTTTATAATATTTTAGGCTAGAGACTCCCTTTTAATCATATTTTCTAATATCTTTTTCCCTTTTTAATTAATTTTCATTATATTTTGTTTGGAAAAGGAGGGGGAAAGTGAAAGCAAAGAAACTTTGTAACATTGCTAACTAGAGGCTTGGAAATATTCTATTTCTTTTTCTTGACCAGACAAAGCTGAGAAAGAACTGAGACTTCTTTTCAAGGACATTGCTTTTTGATAAGATAGAGGGAAGAGCATGAGAGAGTATTATTACAGGTGCTCTTCTGGGTTTCTATCAACAGCAGAAGTCTGGTGTTGAAGCTTATAGAAAAAAAAAGGTGATAAGTTTTTGGAGAAGAGAGTTATAAATTTTAACAAAAGCCTTGGATAATCAAACAAGGTGCAGTGTGCTCTTTTTATTTTATTTTTTAAGCTGTGCTATTTCTTACTTTAACAAACCCACTCCTTACTAGTTTACTTCTTGTAATAGCTATTTGGATTTTTGGCCTTTTGGAACTTGTTTTTGTCTTTCTTTTTGTCTTTTGAAGTCAAATTTTTATGTTTGCATTTTATTTTAAAGGAAAAGCTTTAGTATTAATAATTTCCTTCCTTTTCTTTTTAAGGGAGTAGTCTCTTTTCTTTTTTCTCTCTCCCTCCCTTGTTTTTTTTTCTATTTACCTTCCATATTGGTTTTTTTATTTTTTATTTTTGTGGCTTTCTTTTTTTTCCCTTATGCATCCTTTTATACCTGAGACCTCTTAATTGGATTAAGGTGTTGAAGAACCTGAAGATTTTTTCTTCTTTAGTTTTTTACTTTTTACTTTTCTGCCTTTTTCAGGATTTAACAATTTTTTCTTTTTTGTGTGTGTTTATGGTCTTTTCTTCCATTTTTGAGTTTTTACTGCTATCTAGCCAATCGATTGGATTAAGGTATACAAGAACCTAAAGAATTATTTTATTATTATTACTATTACTATTATTATTATTATTATTGCCACTATTTGGTTTCTTTTTTCCTACTATTTTTATTTGGAATTGCAATTGGTTATTTCACAAGTGGATTAAGGTCTAGAAGAACCTGAAGATTCTGAATTGTCCAAAATGAGTAGGAAACTAACACCCCTTAGTTCCTCAATTTCTACTTCTTCCTCTTCACCATCTGGAGGACAACGTTCAATACAGACAATGTTACAGCAAGAAAAAGAACAGGAAAAAGTGACCCTGCAGATGATTATGCAAGGAATTCAAAATTTTCAAAGAAGAACAGAGAACATTGAAAAGAGAACAGAGAACATTGAACAAAGAACAGGGAAAAACTGATGAAAAGGTAGAGAACATTCAACAAATGATGATGAAGTATGATGAGAGATTCCAAAAAATTGAAGAAGATAAACAAAGAGATAAGAAGATTGGAGATATTGAGAGCAGTTTAACTGTGGTTGAACAAGATAAAAGTGGGATGCTGAGATGGGAGATGGGCAGATCAGAATTTTATCTCATATTCCAAAACATAGAGGAGGAAAAGGGACAAAACCTAGCTGAGATAATTATAGAAATTTTGGCTGAAGCTTTGGAAATAACTAAAGATGATGGATGGAATAGATGAAGTTTATCGAGTCTTCACAAGATATGCAATGAGAAATAGCTTACCAAGAGAAGTTCACATCAGATTTACAAAGAAAGCCATTAAAACGCAAATATTGCAAGTAGCAAGAGAGATGTCAGTCTGTGCTCCCTTTAGATCCCAAGAAAGAAATACTCAGACTCCATGGTGTAGAGCAAAGTTATCCTTTTACTGGAAAATAAAGTGGAAGCTACAAATCAATTCCGAGACTGAGAAATTGGCGGGTAGAACACACATACAAAGAAATAAAATTGCTCCCATCCCCCAAAGTTCAAATGATTCTTCCAATTAAAACTTCTGAATAAGCTCATGTGGTCATCTCCAGGTGGTGATGAGGTTTCTTGTCAAATGGCCTTGACACATTTTGATAAAAGTTCGCAGTTGCGCAAAAGAGGACAGAAGATAGCCAAGAAACAGAAAGTTAAAGAAAAGAATCCCCCCTCCCCTTGCTAGCCCAGCAAAGGAATGCAAAACACCTCCAGCCTTCTTTCCCTCCAAAGTCCCCCGTCCCACCGTTGTCATGACAGCCGAAAGAAGTAATAGCAGAAAAGCAGCAGTGGAAGATATCTTGATGCTATCTTGAGGCTGACAAGAGAAAATATTGAAATATAAAGACAAGGAGATTGTGCTTCTGAAACAAGTACCCAGAAGAGTGAGAGAGATGAGAATACCAATTTCTGATCAAAATGCTACTTTAAAAAGAGGTGAATAATATATGGCTGATTCCAGAAGGTTTAATGTTCACATTGCAAGATCAGAGACATAGAATTGACTCAATTGAGAAAGCTGAATCATTTTACACAGAATTTTTTGGAGGGAAAGAGGAAGAGGCAAAAAAAAAAATCTCACTAATTGAATTCCAAGAGGACTGCTAAATGGCAATTGAAAAAGAAGATGCATTAGGTGGAAAGGTGGAAGCCAAAGAACAATGTGAAGCAAGATCTACGAGAGCTGCTAAACCTAACTACAAAATATAACCATGGAGGAGACCAAATTGATTACAATTAATATAAATGGATTTAACTCAGCTGTTAAAAGAAGGAAAACTTTCCATAAATTAGAGAAATTAAAATTTGATATAATCTGCCTACAAGAAGTACATATCAAAAAGCAACATGAACAATTGTTGATACAGCCAAAACTAAGGTAAATATTTACTTCTTTGACACAATGCAAGAAAAGAGGAGTGGTTTTATACATGAAAGATATTATCCCAGCAAAATGTATCCATACCGATGACAATGGAAGAATACTAATGGTGGAAATAATGGTCAATATGAAAACACTCCTGATTGCAATCTATGTCCCAAATGACAATCAAGAAGAATTCTATAAAAAGTTACATATGAAAATAATTGAACTGGACTATGCTAATATAGTTATGATGGGAGATTTTAATGGAATTGTACATAATAAACTGGACTATACAGCACAGAAATCAACAAAGCAAAACAGAAAGACTCTCCCTAAATCTTTTTTTAAAATGGTAGATGAAATAAACTTAAAAGATACGTGGAGAGAAAGAAATGCTAAAACTAAACAATACACCTTCTACTCAAATAGACATTTATCATGGTCCAGAATAGATATGATATGGATGTCAACAGAATTGTTAGCTAATATTCAAGAAATAAATATTGAAACAAGCACTTGGGCAGATCACAATCCAATGACAATTAAATGGAAAGGACAAAGAAGAAGGTTTAGATGGATGTTAAACAATATTATATTAAAGGAAAAAGACTTCACACAATGGATGGAGAAAGAACTGGCTTTCTTCTTCAGAGAAAACAAAAAAGAAGATACATCAATTCAGAATGTATGGGATAGAATGAAGGCATATGCCAGAGGCTTCATAATATACACAAAGAAAAGAAATACCATGAAAAGACTAGCCTCTAAGGCATTAGAGGATGAATATAAAGAACTTGAAAAAGAGCTACAGAAAATGCCACAGAAAAAGAACATTAAATTAAAAATAAAAACATTATAATTAAACATAAAATGGGTCTAATAGAAAAAGAAGAATTAGCACAGAAAATCAGAGGTGCTAAACAGAACTACTTTGAAGATGCAAATAAACCAGGTAGATGGTTAGCATATAAATTGAGAAAGAATCAAGGAAAATATTGCAATTAATAGATGACCAAGGGCAAGTTTGCTATGGTAGTAAAGAGAAGTAGTAAAAATGGTAGTAAATAGTCTCATACGAGACTATTTTGGGAAACTATACACACAAGTGAATATTGATGAGGAAAAAGTTAAACAGTATTTACAGAATGCTAATTTACCCCAGATACCTAAAGAGTTTTAAACAATATTAGAAAGCAATATAACAATGATGGAGTTAACTGAAGCACTCAAGAAGCAAAATAATGGAAAGGTACCAGGCCCAGATGGATTTCTGGCAGAATTTTATAAAACACTACAAGAATCATTGAACCTTCCATTGCTAGAAGTTATGAATGAAGTTATGTTAAATAAGAAGATACCTAAATCATGGTCAGAAACTTGTCCCAAAAGAGGAGGTTGATCCATTACAAATCAAGAACTATAGACCTATTTCCTTACTAAACAAAGATTATAAAATTTTTGCTTCAATATTGGCAGAAAGATTTTAAAAAATACTTAAACAATTTTATCCATCCTCATCAAAATGGATTTCTGCCAAAGAGACAAATTAAAGATAAGAGTAATCTTGGACACTTTGGAATACTATGAGGCACACCCTGAAAAACAAATGGCTTTGATATTTCTAGATGCACAGAAGGCATTTGATAATGTGAATTGGTGATTCATGTTATTACAGCTGGAACAGATGGGCTTTGGTAAAAAATTTATTCAAGCAATAGAAGCTATATGTCATAGGCAAACGGCAAAGGTAATGATAGAGGGAGAACTGACAGACTCTATTGATATAAAAAAAGAAACAAGACAAGGGTGCCCACTATCACCTCTGTTGTTTGTGTTAACCTTGGAAGTGCTAAACAGAAATATTAGAGATGAAAAGGATATAAAAGGGATGAAAATTAAAAAGGAAGAATTTAAGTTGCAAGCATTCGCAGATGATCTGGTTTTCATTTTAGAAGACCCACTAGAAACAGCATCAAAATTGATAGAAAAGATAGAGGCATATGGAAAGGTGGCTGGTTTGAATAAAGATAAGACAAAGATTTTGACAAAGAATATGCTATCAAGACAAAAGGAAGAACTGGCAGATCTATTGAAAATTCAGGTCACGAATAAGATCAAGTACTTGGGGATACATTTGACAGCAAGATGCAGTACACTAAAAGAGAATAATTATATCAAACTTAAACAGCAGATAGCGCTAGATTTGGCAAAATGGGAAAATTTACAACTGTCATTAATAGGGAGAATATCAACAATCAAGATGAATATATTACCCAGAATTTTATATTTGTTCCAAACAATTCCAATTAGGCTTGGAAAAGATTACTTTGAAGATTTAAATAAAATTGTGTTGAAATATATATGGCAAGGTAAGAAAGCGAGAATAAAGTTAAAACTTTTGCAAGATGCCAGAATAAGAGGAGGATTTGGTTTGCCTAATTGGGAGTTGTATTACCAAGCTACAAATTTGATGTGGGTAAAGGAATGGATAACATTAAGCAATACTAGATTGTTGCCATTAGAAGGACATGATCTGTTGTTGGGCTGGCATGCTTTTCTATGGTATAAAGGAACTAAAACACAGGGGTTGTGGGAATAAGACTTTGGCTTGGGCTTGGATAATGATTAATCTAATGCTTTATACATACATGCTTGTTTAAAGGTCACTGAGATAGTGCAAGGAAATTTCACAATGAGAAGGGCAAGAACAAACACAAGGATTAAGGAAGCAGCTCAGACGACTGTAAATAAGTCTGTACTATATCTAACTATTGTAACCCATCATGTGATTATGCTTGCTATGTTTACCATGTACAAAAATCTCAATAAAAGGGAGTGCTGGATTTTACTCTGGGCTCTCATCCTGAGAACACTTGGTTATGTCTCATCTTTCCATGAAAGACCACCACAAGTGGTGACCCCGACGTGATCCACGGCAGGTGATACGTGTCCGGACCTCCGTGTTTCCTCACCTGGAATAGGTAAAGTACGTACTTAACTATTGCTGGACAATAGGATCTTTCAGGAAACATGGGGGAAAACTTTCTCAGCCTCAGGAACATCATGTTAGTGAGCTGTTGAAGTTAGTCAGGACAAATTTCCTTATCTTTAAACCCTCTGCAGGGGAGCATATAGTTCTTTCAAAAGGTAATGTGAAAAGGCTGCTGCAAGAGATCTGGCAGCAATGCCCCTAGTACTCAGAAAGGGGCTCTTTAAAGTTAGACATGTGGAGGAAAATTGGAACTATCCTTCAGGAACCACGGGCAACAGCTGAAATTTTGACATATTGGAAGGTTGCTATGACTGCTTTAGAGACCCAGCAACAACCTCTTTTAAAACCTTTAGTAGAACCTCCTCCTTATAAAGGAGTTGTGTTGCACCCTCCAACTCCAAAACTGGAGTATGTTTTCTCACCTCCAACAGCGCCTATGCCTGTGGAGGAGAAACCCCAGCCACAAATGGGAAAAGTTCAAGCAATGATGCATCAGGCTTTCAATGAGGGGAAATTGGAGCCTGATGAGATTCCCCAGATAAATTTGTTTCCAGTTAATAGGCAAGTGGATGCTCAAGGCAACCTGCAAGCGGAATGGGTTCCAATTCCGTTGGCAATACTTAGGGAAATCAAGAAAGCCATTAAAGATTACGGTATTCAAAGTCCTTTTACAAAGGGTCTCCTGACAAGTTTGGCTACCTCATGCATGATTCCTAATGACTGGAAAGATTTAATGAGAATGATATTGAGCTCTACTCAGTATGTGGTTTTTGATTCAGAGTACCAGTGGGAAGCTATCACTAGGGGATGGAATTCGGGGGGGACTGTATACGCCAGACCAAATCTATGGGGCAAGCTTTTGCTTGAATCCACTGCTGATCAAGCTACTAATTTGCCTGATCACGTATTTCCCACGGTTATTGCGCCTGTCCTTGGGGCGTTGTCCCGCATCCAGGATGTGGAAACCCCGGCACGGTCTTTTTCTCAAATTAAGCAAACAGCATCTGAGTCCTATAATAATTTTGTGGAAAGGTTATAATTGACTATTACCCAGCAAATCTCTAATGAGGAAGCGGCAAAGGAACTTTTGCTGAAATTGGCAGTCAAAAATGCAAACGCTGACTGCAAGCGTATCTTACAGCCTTTGGTGGCTAGAGGTATGGCAGATAGATATCACACAACACCCTCCTTTCAAACCATAGCACCATCTGCATGTCACCATTGATATGTATTCAGGATTTATTATGGCAACACCTCAATGAGGAGAGGCTACAAAACATGTAGTCAACCATTGTCTCCGTACCTTCACACATGTAGGGCCACCAATGGAGATAAAAACCGATAATGGCCCTGCTTACGTCAGCACCGCCTTTGCAGAATTTTGTCATCGATGGTCAATTATACATAAATTTGGCATTCCCTACAACTCCACTGGTCAGGCCATTGTGGAACGAGCTCATCAGACACTAAAACTAGAACTCCTTCACACAAAAACAAAAACGGGGGAAATGGCTGGATATAGTTTGCCTTACATACAAAACATTCTTAATATTACCTTATATACTTTAAATTTTCTAAACATGACAGGATCTCCTGCTGCTACGGCAGCCAGTAGGCATTTTGCTTCCTCCCCTTCTGCAGGTACGCCAAGACCGAAAGTTCGGTATAGGAGACTGCCAGATCCAATGTGGAGAGGACCTGTCCCACTGATAACTTGGGGCCGAGGATACGCTGCCTTTGAAGATGAAGGGACAGTTATTTGGGTTCCTGCTCACTGTGTGCATCCTTATCATCAGCCAAAGGGGCAAGGGGGTGGATTTGGGGGAATGGAAAAGAAACACGTTGATCCAGGACATGGAGAAGCTAGCAAACCTTCAAAACAAAACTGATTGTTGGGGATGTATGCACATGCCAACTCACAAAACATCAGGGCTTCCAATGGTTGCAGTACCTCTGGCCGAAGGGATAATGCTATGGTTGTTCGGGGACGTGGTCTAGCAGTTGGACTCCAAGTAACATAACTACCTTACACCTTGGAAGCCGCATCCAAGTGGCGGGTATCTGTTGGACCCACAATGAGATGGTAGAGAATATGACTTACTTGGGAGCATATCCGTTTTGCAACAAAACAATTGTTATTGGCAATGGAAGTCGGGTTTATCCGGATAACATGAAAACTAAAAATCTTACTTACTTTGTACATAACATTTCTCGATTTGATATCACATCTTTGATCAATGAAAATGGGTGTCCATATATTCCTGCCACATGTTGTCCCACCACAAAAGAAAACCAGTTGTCTAAATGTGCGAATGGGACTAACGCACCATCGTCCACTTATTTGGCTATGTTAATGGAGTCCTTTGCAAAACTAATCTATGTTGAGCCAGGTAAGGTTGGTCATCTCCTGGGAGCAAATTGCTGTGTGGCCAGATGGCCTATGATCGCATGCCAGCACGATGGAAAGGGGTCTGCACCTTTGGGAAAGTAATCCCATCTCATATCATTTTAAAATCTTTGGGAACTGCTCATATCCGCAATGTGCGTTCTGCAACAAAAGTAAACTCTGTTTTGACCCATGACTATTGGACACAGATATCAAGGGAATTATTTCCCCTTTAAGAATCATGATGAACTATAGAGATTTACATTGTTTAAACAATTGGACAATTACTATGTTTAATGACACCATTAAAACACTAAGTCTGCTTGAAAAAGAGCAAGGCAAAATTCGTGACTTTGTCCTGCAAACCAGATATGTGGTGGATACTATTCTGGCTGCGCAAGGGGGAGTTTGCGCTGTGATTCATATGCATTGTTGCATGTATATCTCTGATTATTCTCCAAACATTACCACTACTATACAGCATATGGAACAAAACTTGAAGGAGAATCCATTACAATCGGAGGGTGAGGGACTGGACGTGTGGTCTGCACTTTGGTCCTGGTTGCCAAATGGTTCATGGATTCATCACCTAATTGTTGGAGTGATATTGCTTATTATACTTTCTCTCTGTGCGTGTTGTTATATCCAATGTCTCCCTGGACTTTTAGGAATGTATCGGGTGAAGCCTCCAGAAGGAGAACTGCTATTGCAGATGGCGAAAAGCTACCGAGGCATATGCGACCATCAAAAAACTAAAACAGGGGAGATGTGGGAATAAGACTTTGGCTTGGGCTTGGGTAATGATTAATCTAATGCTTTATACATACATGCTTGTTTAAAGGTCACTGAGATAGTGCAAGGAAATTTCACAATAAGAATGGCAGGAACAAACACAAGGATTAAGGAAGCAGCTCAGACGACTGTCAATAAGTCTGTACTATATTTAACTATTGTAACCCATCATGTGATTATGCTTGCTATGTTTACCATGTACAAAAATCTCAATAAAAGGGAGTGCTGGATTTTACTCTGGGCTCTCATCCCGAGAACACTTGCTTGTGTCTCATCTTTTTTTTTTTTTTGAAAAAGTTTTTATTAATTTTCTACAAACAAACAAGACAAACAAAACATAAAAACATCAACTCTTATATGTACATCCAGTGTGTCAGTTGATTCATCATTTTTGTGCATTCATTCTGTAGTCTCAATTACAATTATATTACATAACAACTCATATTGTCAATCCAAACTTATATATCCTAATATCACTAAAAAAAGAAGTTTTTGACTATATTTTTAATCATTCATGCTTAATGAGCTAACAATACTTTAAACCAGTTTACTCTATAACAAATCATCTAGTCATATCAAATCAATCCTAAAAAATCCTTTATAAATATAATAGCAAATAGCAAAATAATAGGAAAATAAAGATATTCCTTACTATCTAGCATTCTAAATATTCTATTATCGTATTTTATCATCTAGCCATTTATAAAAAAGATCCCAAATTTCGTAAAATTGTTTATCCTCTTGCTCTCTAATTTCAAATGTCAATCTGCTCATCTCAGCACATTCCAATATTTTCTTAATAATTTCTTCCTGTAATGGTATTTTCTCATTCTTCCAATTTTTAGCAAATACAATCCTGGCCGCTGTTAATACATTTACAATCAGGTATTTCAAATCTTTACTATATATATCAGGTAAAATTCCCAGTAAGAAGATCTCTGGTTTCAAATCTATATGTTTCTTTATCATTTTTTCCAAACACATGCGAATTATAGTCCAATATTTTCTAGCATCCTCACAAGTCCACCACATATGGTAATACGAGCCGGGTACCTGATGACATTTCCAGCATTTTTCAGATTTGTTCTTAAACATTCTTGCTATTCTTGTCGGAGGAAAGTGCCACCTGTAAAACATCTTATACAAGTTTTCTTTATATGCTGTTGACATTGTCATTTTATAATTTTGAGACCACAATTTCTGCCATTTCTCTAAATCAATCCCATATCCAAAATTCTTCCCCCAAACAATCATAGTTTCTTTGACTTGTTCTTCCTCTAATTTCATTCCCAGTAAATAACCATATAGTTTTTTAATTACCTTCTCATCAGTACCCATCAAGATCTAAATCAGTCTGTTTATCATAAAATCCCTCCATTTTAGAATCTTCATCATACCTTGAGTGTATTTGTGCATATGAAAACCAATTCATCCTTATACCTTGTTCCTCTAAGTTTTGGATCGATTTAAGTTCACCCTTTTCATCCAAAAGTTCCCCATATCTAACTGTTTGTTCCTTCTTGTAGATTATAGGATAGGAAAATGCTTCAATGGTCGATAACCAAACTGGAATTTTCAAATAACATTGTCTTTTTATCTTCTCCCAATTTAACCACAAAGACTCCCGTACATAATGTCTTCTAAAATAACCCTGTGTTTTAGTTCCCTTATACCATAAAAAAGCATGCCAACCCAACAGCAAGTCATGCCCTTCTAATGTCAACAACCTATGTTTCCTTAATGTTATCCATTCTTTGACCCACATCAAACTTGCAGCTTGATAATACAATTCCCAATTAGGCGGACCAAAACCTCCTCTAATTCTAGCATCTTGCAAAAGCTTTAGCTTTATTCTCGCTTTTTTACCTTGCCATATAAACTTCAACATAATTTTATTTAAATCTTCAAAATAGTCTTTTCCAAGCCTAATTGGTATTGTTTGAAACAAAAATAAAATTCTAGGTAAGATATTCATCTTAATTGTTGAAATTCTCCCTATTAATGACAATTGCAAGTTTTCCCACTTCTTCAAATCTGTAGTTATCTGTTGTTTAAGTTTAATATAATTATTCTCCTTTAATGTGCTACATCTTGTTGTCAAATATATCCCCAGATACTTAACCTTATTTGTAACTTGAATTTTCAAAAGATCTGCCAATTCTTCTCTCTGTCTCAATAGCATATTCTTTGTCAAAATCTTTGTTTTGTCTTTATTTATTTTCAAACCAGCCACCTCTCCATATGCCTCTATCCTTTCCAGTAACTTTGGAGCTGTTTCTAGCGGATCTTCCAAAATAAAAGCTAAGTCATCAGCAAAAGCTTGTAGCTTAAATTCTTCCTTCTTAATTTTCATTCCTTTTATGCTTTTATCATCCCTAATATTTCTATTCAACACTTCCAAGGTCAACACAAATAGCAAAGGAGATAGGGGGCATCCTTGTCTTGTGCCTTTCCTTATATTAATAAAATCTGTAAGTTCCCCCTCCATCATTACCCTTGCTGTCTGTTTATTATATATAGCTTCTATTGCTTGAATAAATTTTTTAGCGAAACCCATCTGCTCCAATAATAATAACATAAATCTCCAGTTCACGTTATCAAATGCTTTTTGAGCATCTAGGAATATCAAAGCCATTTGCTTTTCAGGATGAGCCTCATAGTATTCCAAGGTGTCCAGGATTACTCTCATATTGTCTCTAATTTGTCTCTTTGGCAGAAATCCATTTTGATCTGAGTGAATAAAATTATTTAAATATTTTTTAAGTCTTTCTGCTAAGATTGAAGCAAAGATTTTATAGTCTGCATTCAATAAAGAAATAGGTCTATAATTCTTAATTTGCAATGGGTCAGTCTCTTCCTTTGGTATGAGTGTAATATAAGCCTCTGACCATGTTTTAGGTATCATCTTTTTTAACATAACTTCATTCATAACTTCTAACAATGGGATGCTCAATAATTCTTGAAATGTTTTATAAAATTCTACTGGAAGCCCATCTGGACCCGGAGCTTTCCCATTATTTTGTCTCTTAAATGCTTCATTTAGTTCCATCATTGTTATATTGCTTTCTAGCATTTCTTCAGTCTCTTTAGGTATCTTTGGTAAATTAGCTTCCTGTAAATACTATTTGACTTTTTCTTCGTCAATATTTTCCTGTTTATATAATTGCCCATAAAAATCTCGAATAATTTCTTTTTTCTCCTTATTCCCATAACAAACTTGGCCTTGTTCATCTATTAACTTCAATATTTTTCTTGATTCCTTCTCTTTTCTCAATTTATATGCTAGCCATCTACCTGGTTTATTTGCATCTTCAAAATAATTCTGTTTAGAGTTTCTAATTTTCTGTGCCAGTTCTTCTTTCTCTATTAATTCCATTTTATGTTTGATTACATCCAGCTTCAATTTAATATCCTTTTTCTGTGGCATTTTCTGTAATTCTTTTTCAAGAATTTTATACTCATCTTCCAAGGCCTTAGAAGCTTGCCTTTTCCTAATATTCTTTTTTCTTGTATAATCTATTATCAAACCTCTAGCGTATGCCTTCATTGTGTCCCACACATTTTGCGTTGAAGTATCTTCTTTTTTATTTTCTCTGAAGAAAAAAGCCAATTCCTTCTCCATCCATTGTGTAAAATCTTTCTCCTTTAAAATAGTATTATTTAATGTCCATCTCGATCTTTTTTTTTGTCCCTTCCATTTAATTGTCATTGGGCTATGATCTGCCCAGGTACTTGTTTCAATATTTGTTTCTTTAATATTAGATATTAGTTCTGTTGAGATCCAAATCATATCTAATCTGGACCATGATAAATGTCTATTTGAATAAAAAGTATATTGTTTAGCTTTAACATTTCTTTCTCTCCAAATATCTTTTAAAGTTAATTCATCTGTCATTTTAAAAAAGGACCTTGGGAGAGCCTTTCTATTTTGCTTTGTTGTTGTTGCTATATAGTCCAGTTTATTGTCCACAATTCCATTAAAATCTCCCATCATAATTATATTAACATAGTCCAGTCCAATTATTTTCATATGTAGCTTTTTATAAAACTCTTCTTGTTTATCATTCGGAGCATAAATTGCGATCAAGAGTATTTTTATATTATTGTCCATTATTTCTACCATTAATACTCTTCCATCTTCATCCGTGTAAATCAATTTTGCTGGAATAGCCTCTTTAATGTATAAAACCATACCTCTTTTCTTACATTGAGTCAAAGAGGTAAATATTTTCCCTAATTTTGGCTGTAATAACAATTGTTCATGTTGTTTTTTAATATGAACTTCTTGTAAACAAATTATATCAAATTTTAATTTCTCTAATTTATGAAAAGTTTTCCTTCTTTTAACAGCTGAATTAAGTCCATTTATATTCATTGTAATCAGTTTTTTTTCCTCCATGATTATGCTTTATATTTAGGTCTAACAGCTCTCGTGGATCTCACTTCACGCTGTTCTTTATTATCCATCTGTCCCCCTGCTGCTCCTTTCTCTTTTTCAGTCTCCAGTTGTTCATCTTGAAACTCAATTGATAAAGCCTCTTTCTCTGCTTCCTCTCTTCTTCCTCCAAAGAATTCTGCATGAAAAAGTTCTGCTTTCTCAATTGAATCAATTCTATATCTTTGCTCTTGCCACCCAAACACTAGTCCTTCTGGAATCAGCCATCTATAATTCACTTCATTTTCCAATAGTATTTTGGTCAGAAATCGATATTCTCTTCTCATCTCTCTCACTCTTCTGGGTATTTGTTTTAAAACCACAACCTCTTTACCCTTGTATTTCAGTGTTTTCTCTCTTACTACTTGTAATATTTGCGTTTTAATGGATTTTTTAGTAAATCTAATATGGACTTCCCTGGGTAATTTATTTCTCATCGCATATCTTGTATAGACTCGATATATCTCATCTATTCCATCCATCATCTTTTCCTCTGTAATTTCCAAAACATCTGCCAAAATTTCTATCATTACTGCTGCCAAATTTTCTCCTTTTTCCTCTTCTATATTTTGAAATCTGAGGTAAAATTCTGACCTTTCCATCTCCCACCTCAACATCCCACCTTTTTCTTGTTCAACCGCTGTTAGTCTGCTGTCAATATTTCCAATCTTCTTCTCTCTTTGTTTTCCTTCTTCCTCAATTTTTTGGAATCTCTCCTCATACTTAACCATCATTTGTTTAATATTTTCCACTTTTTCATCAGTCTTCTCTATTCTTTGTTCAATATTTTCTGCTCTTTGTTCAATCTTTTCTATTCTTTGTTCAATATTTTCTGTTCTTTGTTCAATATTTCCTGTTCTTTGTTCAATGATATCTGATTTTGTCTTGAGATCTTGGATTCCTTGCATAATCATCTGTAAAGTTATTTTTTCTTGTTCCTTATCTTGCTTCAACATTGTCTGAATTAAACGTTGTCCTCCAACTGGTGGGGAAGCAGAGGTAGAAGCAGAAATGCCAGATGGTATTGGTTTCCTGCTCATTTCAATGTTTCCAAAACTTCAAATTCTTCTTGACTTTCAATCCAACTGGTAGAGCAGCCAATTATAATCCAAAATGGAGAACTCCAATAGTAAAAAACACGAAACCAAAGAAGAAACAGGAAAAAAGGAAGAAGAAAGATCTTCAGGTTCTTCTAGACCCTAATCCAATTACGAGATAGTCCACCATAAAAAAGGAAAAAATAGAAAGGAGAAAACAAACACATCCAAAAATAATAATATTGATTAAGAGCAAAAGAAAAAGGAAAAAAGAAAAAGCAAAAAGAGAAAAAAAAAAAAAGTTCCTTCAGATTCTTCACACCTTAATCCAATTAAAAAGTCTCAATAATTCAAAAAAAACAAAAAAAAAACAACCTCAACAACAAAGTAGTCCAAAAACATAAATATGAAAAGCAAAAAAGTCCCAATAAAAAAGAAAAAAAAATAAAGAAGAAAAAACTCTGAGGCTTTCCCTTTAAAATAAAAGGCAAAAATAAAAATATTACTAAAATTAAAATTTAGAAGAAGGCTAGCGAATGGGGTATATATAAGAAAACACACTGCACTTTGTTATTTATCCAAGGCTCTTGTTTTGACTCTCTTCTCCAGCAGCTTCAAAGCCAAACCTCAAGTATTGTTGATAACAGTCCAGGAAAGCACCTGCAATAATATTTTGCTGTGCTCTCCCTCTATCTTATCACATTAAAAAGTCCTTGAGATGAGGTCTTTTTGCAATTCTCTCCAATTCACATAAAGATACTTTCAAGCCTCTAGTTGGCAGTGTTACAAAGTTTCTTAATGCTCCTTCTCCCCGCCCGCCAGAAAAAAGGAATAATATATACGGAAAAAAAAGAAAAAATAGCCAAAGGGAGCCTCTATCCTAAAGAAAGTTAAAAAATCAAAGGAAGCATAAAATCAAAGGGAGCATAAAAATATATATAAGAGAAAATTCAATCCGGTTACCTACAAAGTCACAGTAAAATCTTTCCCAAAAAGTATAAAGAAAAGAGAAAAAAAAAACCCAAGCCTCAATTTGACATCACTTTAAAAAAAACGCCGCTCAAAACAATTTCAGTCAAAAAAAAATCTCACAGCTTTCTTCTTTATATCGGATGAACTTTCCAACCTTAGCGAATTTACAGCACAAAAGAGTTTTTCTCACCCAGCCGACACACTTTCACTCCAATCACTTTCTTTCCGGAGCTGTCCCGACTTCAGCAGCTATGGAGGCTGCCTCTCCGCCGCCAGCAAAAGGGCTTCTTCCGGATCAAACTAGAGATTTTGCGATATCTCTGGGATCCTGGAACAATGCCCTTCACGATCACCGTCTCTACGGGACGGTTTAGGTCCGTTAGGACCGACCAGGGGCGAAAATATCGGCTACGATCTCAGAGCCCCGAGATCGCAGCTGTATCACCGGAACGAAGCTCCGCCTTCCTTGTCTCATCTTTTCATGAGAGACCACCACAAGAGGTATTTTAGAAGATATTATATACGGGAGTCTCTGTGGTTAAATTGGGAGAAGACTAAAAGACAATGTTATTTGAAAATTCCAGTCTGGTTATCGACTATTGAAGCATTTTCTTATGCTATAATATATAAAAAGGAACAAACAGTTAGATATGTTGAAATATTGAATGAAAAGGGTTAAAAAATTAGAGGAACAAGGTAGAAAGATGAATTGGTTTTCATATGCGCAAATACATTCAAGGTATGATAAAGACTCTAAAACAGAAGATTTCTATGATAAATTGACTGATTTAGATAAAATTTTGACAGGTACTGATGAAAAGGTGATTAAAAAATTGTATGGATACTTATTAGAAATTAAACTAGAAGAAGAACAAGTTAAAGAAACTATGATTGCTTGGGGGAAGAATTTTGGATATGGGATTCAGAGAAATGGCAAAAATTGTGGTCTCAAAATTACAAAATGACAATGTCAACAGCATATAAAGAAAATTTGTATCAGATGTTTTACAGGTGGCATTCCGCCCCCCACAAGAATAACAAGAATGTTCAAGAACAAATCTGAA
This sequence comes from Hydrophis major, assembly GCA_033807585.1. NCBI lineage: Eukaryota > Metazoa > Chordata > Lepidosauria > Squamata > Elapidae > Hydrophis > Hydrophis major. Next base: position 68,522,315 of record CM066343.1, on the reverse strand, counting down.
AAATGCTGGAAATGTCATCAGACACCTGGCTCATATTATCACATGTGGTGGACTTGTGAGGATGCTAAAAAATACTGGACTAAAATCCACACGTGGTTTGAAAAAATGACAAAAAAACATAGATTTGAAACCAGAAATATTTTTATTGGGAATTTTACCTGAAATATATAGTAAAGACTTGAAATATCTGATTGTAAATGTATTAACAGCGGCTAGGACTGTATTTACTAAAAACTGGAAAGATGAGAAAATACCATCACAGGAGGAAATCATTAAGAAAATATTGGAATGTGCTGAAATGAGTAGATTGACATTTGAAATCAGAGAACAAGATGATAAACAATTTTATAAAATTTGGGATCTATTCTATCAATGGTTAGACAATAAAACATGATAATGAAATATGTAGATTCTTAGAAAATAATAAATATATAAAGATGTATTCTTTTATTATATCTACAAAATGATTGTAGAATAGATTTGAGATGATAATATGAACTGTTATAAAACAAATTAAGTAAAATATGATTATTTCGTGAAACATGAATGAATAAAAGTATAATCAAATGATTAACAATATTAATGTATTTAATATTTGATTGAAAATATGAGAATATATACAATGTAATTGTAATTGAAGACTATGAAATGCAAGCACAAAACAATTTGTAAACCAAGCAGCACACTGTATGTATTTATATGGAAGATGGCTTGATGTTTTTATGTTTTGTCTATGTTTGTCTTAAAAACCAATAAAAATTAAAAAAAAAAAACCTTTAAAACCTTTGTTCCAAATGGCCAAGGTCCAGGAAAACATCCACAGACTCAGTGGGTCTCTGTTCCCAAGTCTGTTTACCTGAACCAGGTCCATTGATCAGGTTAACTTGGAGTCCCATCTGGGGTGCCAAATTGTTGAAAGAAATATCCTTCTGGGTTCAGTTCCAAGTGGGGAAGAAGACACTGGATTCATGGAAGTTGCTTGGAAAGGTTTAATGGTGGACAGGACAACATGCCTTGGAGTGAAAAGGGCTGAGACGTTGAGAGTCCCTTAGTTATATAACCTCTGTTGGGCCCCACCTTAGTGTTTCCTGTTCCTGTGTAAGAAATGTATCCCATTGGCTGTCAGACTCCCAGGGGTGGGGGTCTTAGCTAGCTTTGTAGTCTGGACCACATGGCTTCACCCAATCTTCGCAGGCCATGTGGTGAGATGAGTAATCTTTTATTTATTTATTTTGATTTGTCAATCGCTTTTAGAAGACAATAGGTATAAGTATATACAGTTATGAATACATGAAATGGGTACATATAAGAAAAATAAAAGAAACAATAAGACAGGGACGGTAGGCACGTTGGTGCGCTTGTCATGTCCTGAGGGCCATGTCTTAATCCTGGAGCTGAAGGGGGGCAGGGAGCTGCAGGAAGCTTTGTCTTTAAAACATGTTTCTCCTTTTCTCATCCAGGAAAATATAATATTCTGCCTTTTTAATATTTCCTAGAATATTTCATTCTTCTAAGAGAGTGGTGGATATTAACTTTCTATAGTTGAATAGCACACTTTTCTGAGTAAATAAGATTCACAATGGAAACTATGAATTACAAATTCCATCAGCTTGTCTCATCCAACATACTTAGCCACTTAGTGGTTTGTCTGGCTTAGGTAATGGCACAAATATATTATACCCTCGATTTCTTCCCCCAATTTTAAGTGCTATCATCAGAATTACATAATTTTCACTCTATTCCCTCATTTTTTCAAATGATTTTCCAGTCGTTAGGCCAATCTACAAAACAAACTTGGGCTCTACCATCCTAAAACTACCACGTGCACCCGTTTACGCTTCCGCTCCGAAAAACGATGTAGCCCACTACATTTTTAATTTTTTTCCAAATTTTGTTTTATTGTACTTTACCAATTAATTTGATTGTTTTTGTTAGTTTTTATTGTTTATTTTTATTTTTTGTTTTAAATATGGTTTTACATTGTGTAAGCTGAATAGGCGGCAATATTAAATAAATAAATAAACAAATAAATAAGAAATGTCCTGTTCGATTTTTAGCCTGCCACCCCCCCCCACCCCCCACTTGCCCTACGGAACGAGGTCGTTCCTTTTCTATTAGGAAGCCGCCGACTTTTTCCTGCGGTTGCTCGTTCTGCGCATGCTTCCATTCCTTGAAAAAATGGAAGCGACGTGAGAAATGGCGAATTCTGAATAACAGGAGACAGCGGAGGGGGGGAAAGGAAGCAGCAAACGATCAGCTGACTTTGATTTGTCTCGTGATCTGCAGTGTCTGCGCGTGCGTATGGTGGCTGGCTTGCCTGCCTGAGTGAAGATGGCGACTTCCACAGCGCAGCTTTGAAGAGGACTAGAGTTTCGAGTAGCCGAGAAGTCCAACTAGGAAGAAGCTGATCCGCAATAGTTTCGGTTATTTCTGCCTCGGTATGTTTCTTTGCTGTTCAAGGCTTGGGGAAACTCGGGCAGCGGCGTTTAGGTAAATGGATGGAAAGATGAAAATGGCAGGAGAGATTCAGGAAAAGCTTTTGCAAACAAGCGTGGCTAGGAAGAGAAAGAGTAACTAGGGGTGGTCTGTCTCTTTTTTGAATCGAGGTTCTGTTGATACCTTGTGCCGCCCGCCCCATCTCCTCCCCATGCTCAGAAATAGTAAATGAGGAAAGGCAGGTATCCAGTTCTTCCCCTCCCCACTCCCTCTCCAAACTTTTATGTGAAATTTCCGAGCTTTACTTCAGCTGGGCCCTAGGCGAGCAGCTAATTACCATAGAGGCGTCCATGTACCTCAATTTATTCCCGTAGTGGGTACAGTATCACACTTCCCTTGGTCGTTCCTGCTCTATTGGTCCTTGTGCTCTTGTCTGTAACTTTCAGGATAGTGAAGACTGATAGACACAGCATTTCTTCTATGTTATCTCTTTTCCCTGTCCACCGCATAGAGTATCACCTGCCCATTCAGAAAAGTATACAGCACTACTAGCAACACAACAAGCAGAACAGCCAGTTTATGCTTTTCGTTTTCAAAAATTTTGGCAATCATGTAGCTTATAATATACATGGTAATTTTTGGCCAGGAACTGAAATTGATGCAATGGGTTTCAAGATGCAGCTATGAAAATGTCTTTCTCTTTAAATTACACGTGGTGCTTTGAAATTCCTTATATTGTATTTTGCAAGAGCTTTCAGAGAACTGATGTTTCACAAACTTAATTATAGCTGTCAATAGCCCTTTCTAGAAAAGTAAATGTGCTTGTGTATTACAAGTTCTGTTTTTGAAAAAAAATTAAGAGATGCTCTTTCACTGAGACTCATATTTGGAGGAACTAGAATTATCAGTATATTTGTTCCTCTTTTGTCAGGGAAGATATTATATAAACTAAAGCAGTTGCAGAATATTATCTTATGTTATCATTCAAGCTTGAATGTTTATATGTACAAGGACTTAAAGGAATGGTTTTCTGATTACAATTATACAATCATTAGAACTCATTGTACTATATTATCTTTTGGATTTAGAATTCATAACTATAGTGTGGTGCATTTACTTATTCACTAAATTTCCATTCTGCTCATCTCACTGCATTTTCTAAAAAAAACCGCACCCGTATTATATGCATTCTGAGATTTCATTAAAATAAGGTTTTCTGAAAAGAAAGAGTTTGTGGCTTATAATTTTGTATACAATGCTAGTTATTTTTTTTATGCCAGTTAACATGCAAATTCTGTAATATTCCAATTCTGGATGTAGATAAATTAGACTGCTAGCCCTTTGTACTCTGTTTTACAATTTCAAGAATAGTTTAATATATATAGTTTGGTGAAAGTGTTTCTGACTAATTTTCAAATGCTATTTGCAGATTTTAATTACCAAAGTTTAGCACTTTTTCCAAAATTCTGTTGCAATTTTATAAATTACAGTACATTTCTGTCAGGCTATAGAACTTTTCCCATTCACTCAACTAGAATGAACTTCTGCAAACGTATCCAAACGTATCACAAAGGAATTCTTTATTGAGATGAGACAATTCCTGTAGGAGTTCAAAGCAGTGTCTGAGGTCTCTCAGGCATACAGAGATACATAAGGGGGGTTTAGAACCCCTCCCCTTATCTCGATGTTTATTTAATGAAACAAAAGCCAGTATGTTAATTCCTCCCCACCCCTCTTGTTAGAACGAACTATTCAAGAGATTCCCAAAGTACAATCTCACTGTGGAATTTTTATGACTTTTTCATCTGGTTGTGCCTCTCAGAGGTGATAGTTCTGGCCATCTGGCTTTTCTCCCTGCATCGTATCATGTGTGGGTTATACAAATTCGATATAAGATTAAATATATTCAGGTTACATCAAGAAAGGATATCTTTATCAGCCTCCCCCACCCCCCTTCTTCCACTGAAGAAATGACAGATACACAGCTCTGACATCCTGCCCTCCTTAAAAAACAGATAGGTCTACCTGGAAAAAACAAAAACCATGCATTACATTTTCAATTCAGGATGGTTTATCAGGGTATTTTTGGTGGAACTTACGTAGTAATGTGGGTGCTTTTACGTGTTGTTTGGCTACCCACTCATTTTCTGAAGAAGGAAGGTGTTTCCAAGCTACTAAATATTGTGTGGATCCATGGTGAGTGCATGAATCAAGGATGTCTTTAATTTCAAAATGTTCCCCATGTACCATGATGGGGGTTGGTGTGGGAAGGGGGGGTCTGAGGTTTGAAGTGATCTCTGGTTTGATCAAGCTACAGTGAAATACTGGATGAATCTGCCTAAGTGTTTTGGGAAGTTGAAGCTCTACCATCATGGGGTTAATAATTCTGGAGATGGGGAAAGGGCCAATGAATTTTGGTCCTAATTTTTTAGAGGATTGTAATGATTTTAAGAATTTTGTGGAGAAGTATACATGGTGCCGAATCTTGAAAGGTTTAGGTTCGCAATGTTTTTTGTCTGCATGAGTTTTGTAAACTGCTCTAGCTTCCTGTAAAAATAATCTTACCACTGGCTACATGGCTTGTAAGTTATCCATCCACTCCTTAAGGGAGGGGATTTCAGGATCTTTAGTGGGTAGTTCTGGCATGGGGTTGAATTCTTGGCCTGTGGCTACCTGAAATGGGGTGAACCCCGTGTTACTATGGACTGAGTTATTGTATACTACCTCTGCAAACGGAAGAAGGTCAGTCCAATTATTCTGTTGGTGACTAATAAAACATCTTAAATATTATTCTAATACGCTGTTCACCCTCTCTGTCGATCCGTCCGTTTGGGATGATTTCCTGACGACAACCCCCTGGGTGGAGCCTAATAGATTTTAAAACGCCCGCCAAAATTTGGATGTGAACTGAACACCCCTATCTGAGATAATCCATTGGGGAGCTCCATGAAGGTGATAGATGTGTATTAGAAACATCTTTGCCAAGGCCTTGGCAGTTGGAATCTTTTGGCATGGAATAAAGTGAACCTGTTTGGAAAAAAGATCGGTTACAACCCAAATGACAGTATTTCCAGCACTTTCAGGAAGCTCCACTATAAAGTCCATAGAGATCTCTTTCCAGGGAGCAGAAGGGTCTGCTACTGTTTGTAAAAGTCCAGGATATTTTCCTTGTCTTCTCTTTGCAGCAGCACAGGTGGGGCAGCTCCCAACATAGCTTTCAATGTCCTTTTTGAGGGACAGCCACCAAAATTGTCTTTTGATGAGGTGCAGAGTTTTACAAATCCAAAGTGTTTTGTTATTTTGGAGTCGTGGCAGTGTTTCATGAGGTCCATTCTCTAGCTTGCAGGGACATAAAGTTTGTTCTCTACCCAAGCCAGTCCATCTTTGATTAAACAAGTGTTTTTGTTAGCCTGTCGTCCTTAAGTAGTGCCTCCTTAAATATTGACGTCGTTGTATCTTCAATCAGGGATTATTTTTTTCTCTCTTGTGCCTGGGTGATTACTTTGGCTGCTAATTGGGTCGGTTGGATCATCGGTTTTATAACCTCAATTTTTTTACTGTTGTATTGGGGTTTTCTGGACAGTGCATCTGCTAAGAAGTTCTTTCTCCCAGGAAAATATTTGAGAGGGAAATTAAAACGTTTAAAGTATTGAGCCCACCTTGCTTGTTTTTCGGAGAGTTTCCGTAGATTTTTCAGGGCTTCCAGATTTTTGTGATCAGTCCATACTTCAAATTTGGTTTCCTTCTAGGAAATGTCTCCTCCATTTGAGCATAGCCCACCGCACTGCATATGCCTTTTTCTCCCATATGGCCCATCTTTGCTCGGTTTCCGTCAGTTTCTTGCATATATAAGCGCATGGTTGAAATTGTCCACTTCCATTCTTTTGGAGGAGGACTGCTCCAACTGCAACATCACTAGCGCCTGCTTGGATGACAAAAGGTTGTTCAGGAACTGGATGCTTAAAGACCAGTTCTGCTGAGAATAGACATTTGAGTTTCTGGAATGCCACTTGGCATTCCATTGTCCAAATAAGGGGTTGCCTTGGCTTGGATTTCTCCCCTCTTTCGTTTTTAGCAAGTTTGTGATAGGGAGTTGCGATGTTTGCAAAAGCTGGAATGAATTGGCAATAAAAGTTCACAAACCCCAGGAAACTTTGCAGTTGTTTGCGGGTGTGCGGTGGGTCCCAGTCCAGTACAGCTTTTACTTTTTGTGGGTCCATCTCTATTCCCTCGTGGGATATTCTATGTCCCAAATAGTCAAAAAAATTTTTTGGTGGAATTCGCATTTAGAGTTTTTGCATGTAGTTTAGCATCTAAGAGTTTTGTGAGGACTGCACGGAGTAGCTTGATGTGTTATTCCATCGTTTCCGGGTAGATTAAAATATCATCAAGATACACTAGAACCCCTTTATATAAAAATTCATGAAGGGTTTCATTGATCAATTGCATAAACACGGGAGGCGCTCCTTGCAGTCCAAAGGGGAGCACTTTAAATTGGTAGCATCCCAATGGTGTGTTAAAAGCTGTCTTCCACTCATCCCCTTCCTTTATTCTGATGCGGTAATATGCCTCTCGTAGGTCTAACTTTGAAAAAAAAATTCCTTTCAAGAGGTGGGCTAATATGTCTTTCATGAGGGGGAGTGGATACATATTCTCAATGCAAATTGCATTCAATTTTTTGTAATTAATGCACAAGCATGCTGAGCCATCTTTCTTTTCATGGAATAACACTGGGGCAGCTATTTTAGGACGGGCGGGTTCAATGAAACCCCCTTTTAAATTTTTATCGATAAATGCTCTGAGTTCTTTCAGTTCTCTGGGGGACATGCAGTACATTTGTGGTTTTGGGAATTTAGCCCCTGGTAGGATTTTGATGGTGCAGTCTGTGGCGCGATGGGGTGGGAGTTCATCACAAGCTTCCTTGCTAAATGCTTGTGCCAGATCCTGGTACTCATTTGGGATGTAATGGTTTCAACCGACTGTCTGATCATGGCTGACTCTCTGTTCTCTGTTCCTTTCTTTATCCTTTCCTCTGAGCTATTTGCAGATACTACCTCTCTCTGGAAGTGTACAGTTCCTGTCCTCCAATTTATTTTTGGATTCCATTTCTGCAGCCATGTGAGACTAGGACTAGCGTCTCTTCCATTCCTGGGGCTACAATGAATGTGAGCATTTCCCTATGGTTTCCTAGTCTTATTTTTAATGGTTCTGTGGTAAACCTGGCTGGCTCCCCCCCCACGCGCTATTGTTCCATCTAATTGGTAAAAAGCGATGGGGTTTTCCATTTCTTTCAGTTGGATCCCCAATTTCTCTGCAAGGGAGGGATTTATTAGGCATTGGATGCATCCCGAATCCAGCAACACTGCAACTTCCTCCCCCTTCCCTTGGCTGGGGATAAACAGTCTCAGGGGTAGTGTGATTGGTTTAACTGGATTGCTTATCAGTTGTCTTCTGGATCGCTTTCAGACTGGCACAGGTCCCCTCGGAGCATTGGGGGTTCTTCCTCTGGGTTGGTGGGGGATCGGAGTCTCACATCTATTTGGCCTCTCAGGCTAGTCTTCTTTCCCCAAGGGCTGGATGTTCTGGGTTTCCCCCATGCTGGGTGGTCTAGCTTTCTGGCAGGGGTCTTTGAATGGCATTCTGCTGCGTGGTGTCCCTCCTTACCACACTTAAAGCAACCAGACGTTCTTGGAGTCATGGTGGATTGGGGTTTGAAGACTTCCCGTTCCCCAGGGGTGGGGATCTTTTCCAAGACTTGCCACTGCGGTACCAGTTTCGAGTCATGTCTATCTCTGCCTCCTCTGCCATCATGTACCATTCGTGCAACAGGTTCGGAGCCCCACGGGCCAGGCAGGCAGCATATAGGTCATCATTTAGTCCATCTTTGAACCAACAGACTAGGATATCCTCTGGCCAGTCCACTCGGCTGGCTAGGTCACAAAATTCCTCGGTGTATTCTGCAACCGCGCAACGGCCTTATTTTACGACTAATGCCATCGCGGGTTTTTCTATTGGCAAGGGGGGTCCTTGAAACAGTGGCGTAAGGCTGTCATGAAGTGATTGAGGTTCTTTAATTCTGGGGCATTGACGTTGTGTCACCATCTATCTGGCTGCTGCCCCTTCAAGGGCCAGGGTGACGATTCGTACTCGGGATCCCTGGGTTGGGAAATCCCGCCCATATTCTTGCATGTAGATGAGCACTTGCGCCAAGAAAAATCCCAATTTCTGGGGGTCTCCATTGAATTTTATTCCCAAGGGTGGGATCTTCCTCTGCAGTTGGATGTCTCTTGGTTGGCCAGGGTTAATCCCCTGATCCGGGGCGTTTAGGGGTCGGGTACCTGGTATGGCTCCTGGTCTTTCGGTTTGTCCCCCTGCCTGCTCAATTTCTGCTGGATCGGGGTGGTGGCTCGGGTTCTCTCATTTTCTGGTTCCCTCACTCTCCTGTGATGTCGCCCTGGTGCATCCCTCACGAGGTTTTCCAGGGCTTCCCTCGTGAGGCGTTTTATGTACCGTCTCATTCGGTCATCAGCCGGTGGCTCCTCGTCCCATTCTTCCTGATTCAATAGGGCCTCCAGCTCCAATTTCCACCCAGGTTTACGATTGCCCCGGGTGAAGGTTACTCCTCTGGTTCTTCCGTCCCAGCTGTCTCTTTTTCCTACACCTATAGACCACCGGGACTTGGTGGAGGTTTTGTAGGCAGCCTCTCTGTCTTCAATGGGGTCAATATCTGGCTGGGTAACTGTCGAAGTTTCTCCCCAGCATTCGGCTTCCCCTTGCTGTCCTCAGACACTTTCCTGTCTTGCAGGGTCCACTCGGTGGAGTGAAAGGGTTTTTCCCATTCACTCAACTAGAATGAACGTATCCAATCATATCACAAAGGAATTCTTTATTGAGATGAGTCAATTCCTGTAGGAGTTCAAAGCAGCATCTGAGGTCTCTCAGGCATACAGGGATACATAAGGGAGTTGAGAACCCTTCCCCTTATCTCGATGTGTATTTAGTGAAACAAAGGCCACTATGTTAATTCCTCCCCACCCCATTTTTTAAAGGAACGGTCTTTTTCACAATTTCCCAGGACATACCTATCCCCCCCCCCTTTTTAGAACATACTATTCAAGAGATTTCCAAGACACATCCCACTGTGGAATTTTTATGATCTTCTCATTTCCTGGTTGTGCCTCTCAGAGGTGATAGTTCTGGCCATCTGGCTTTTCTTCCTCCATTGTATCATGTGTGGGTTATACAAATTCGATATAAGATTAAATATATTCAGGTTACATCAAGAAATGATTTTTTTTATCAGCCTCCCCCCTCCCCTTTTCTTCTTCCACTGAAGAAATGATAGATACACGGATCTGACAATTTCCTTTGATCTTATATTGCCTGCTTAGTCTTAATAACTCTTTTGATATACCCTGGGTTTACTGTCTAGTTTTACAGTGAATGATTTCAGAATTTTAATAAAGTGAAAACACTGTATATGTTCAGTAAATAAGATCTCAGAACCAAGTCCCTTTAGGTATGGGAAAGCATTTCATATACAGCTTTAAGAAATATATTCATGGATTTGAGTTCAGGTTCCATTATTTGAATAAGATTCTATCAATATCTCTAATTTTCCAGATTCAGTTTTGTGTTTTAAATTTAAAGAGGCAAAATATTTGACTTCACTGATTTTCAGATTGATTATTAATAGGGAAAATATTTTATTTTTAAAAATCCATTGTGTTCAAATCATCACTGTATTTTAGTGCTAATATGCTATACATAATATTTGTAGCTTTATATTGACTTGTTTATTTTGGGATAATATTTGAGTATCATTGTTTAATTTTAATAAAACTAGTCTTCATTTTTTATGAACGAAACAGTACATAAATCAGTGAAGACAGCTTATAAAGTATTTTAAATACAATGTTTTACTTTTCAGTAGAGTTTCTTAGTTTAGAAAAAAAAAGATAAAATTAATAAATTAGGTGATTGACAAATTAGAAATAACGCCAGTTACATTGAGATTTACTTCCTGGTAAGTGGACATTGCCCTTTTTTGTCAGCAAAGTTTATATAATGCCATTGACTGCAGTGAAAAAATTTAAATGGTGATATATATGTCCACGTCTGCGCAGAAAACACACAGAGTTTTCTATTTTTCTTTATATGTTGGTGCATAAGGAATAGTTATAAAAATTAACTTAGCTCAATAAAAACTACTCTGAAAAAAAACCATTCTTTAAGATTGCAACAGCGTTTCATGTTTGTAATACCTAACAAGATTTAGCTGAATTTAATTTAAGTTTGAAGAAATTACTAGAAATGTGTAATCTTGAAATGTGAATGATGTATGTAGAATATATGTATTATAACCATGCAGATAAAACATGGTTTAGAATAGAACAGCTTTTTCTCCATAGAGCTGCTTTGAGCATCCAGAGTGGGAGATGCTCCAGTCTCTGCACTCACAGGCTGAGCTTTAATTGAAGAACGCTCCTCCCCGTCCATGTGACTCCCTCATAGCGTTCCCCAGTTTTAGCTCAGCCTCGCAAGAGACAGGCAGTTTCTAGCAAAGCTCCTTGGCTGATTCAGGATCTAGCAAATTATATTCAGGTTTGATTTTTCCTTTTATTCCTTGGTCCCTGCGCAACTGGTTTGTTTAACCTACTGTAAGAGGAGTGTTTTTTCGTCCCTCAGGGGGGAAGAAACGGGGGAAGAACAACACCTTCGCGCCCCCCTCAACGTCCTCCTTTCTCTCTGCCATTGCCTTCAAGCCGTTTCTGTTTGCAAGCAGTGGCTCATTTATTGCGCGATTTTTTCGCGCTCTGTTGCTCCTTCCCCCCACAAACGCTTTATTTAAGAGGAAAGCTATTCCTCCTCTCTGCCCTTCGTTCCATTTTGCTTTTAAACTGTTTGTTTTTGAGGAGGCTAATTTCCGTCTCTGAGCTCTCGTGCCGGCTATCAGCCGACATTTGGGGCACTGCCTCGTGGCCGGCCGCCATTTTGTTTTCGATTAATTTCGCTGCGGTGACTGTTCAGAGGCCCAAAGCAGGACCGGAGGCCTGTTTAGAGCCCTTTTGATTGCTTAGGCATTGTGGCTCCTAGCCCTATTGCCTAATATTGTGACTTGTTAGCTATCCTGCAGCCTGCTCAGAGGCAAAGTAAGAGGCAGCACCAGTACCACCCATTTTGGCTGGGAGGCAACTGCAGGAGGCCCACCATTTTATTCTTTTTGGCCTCAGCGTTCATTTGGCTAATTGGCTAATCTGACTTGTTTTCTCTAATCTCTTAAGTGTTTTTTTGTTCAACTAGAAATAATCACTTTAGTACTCCGGTACTCTAGTCCTTAATTATTCATATTCCCATTTTTTAATTATTTTAAAAAATAAATATATATGTGTGTGTGTGTGTGTATGTGTGTGTGTGTGTATGTGTGTTGTGACTGGAAGGATCGATCCTGCTGGGAGTTTTGACTCTGATGACTCTGAAGATGGAAGGCTGGAGCCTGCTGTGAATGTGGAGTCTGAATTATTAGAGGACACAGATGTGAGTCTGAATTATTAGAGGACACAGATGTGAGCCAGGAGGATGAGAGATTGTCGTAGAGACAATCCTCCCCAGAACCTTCGACTTCGTTCATGCCAGCAACTGATACACAAAATGAGTCAGAGGCTTTGAGTGGGGAAACTGACATATCGTGGCTTGACGCTAGAACTAGGAGAAGACTGAAACGTCAATCTGAAGGGAGGCGTCAAGCCAGACGTTGATTAGAGAGACTGACATGCCCATCCAGTGATTTAAGGAGGCGTGCTGATTCTCAAACTTTGCTTGGAAGCAAAGTGTTTGATGAGTCGAAAGGATACGTGTGGAGCGGCCTTTGTAATTTATGGACATTCTGAATTACCAGACAGATTCCGGGAAGTCTGCCAAGGACAGGAATATAGTACTGCTAACCCTTTTTTAGTCTGGTTTTGTTTTGTTTGAATATTTTGAACTGTGGAACTCTGTATTCTCACTTGTGAATATAGGTGAGACATAACATTTTTGCTTCCAAGCCTAACAAACCATCTTTAAACCAAGATGGATCAAACCCAACTACAGAGTTTGGTGGAGCAGCAACAGCAACAGATAAATCAACTGATACAGAGTAACCAGATACTCCAAAATCAGGTGGCACAATTAGTGAACCATGTTTCAAGTTTGCAAAGTCCTGCTGCTGCTCCTTCAGCCCCTCCCTTGAGGAAAAGCCCGGTATCCATGCCGGAGAAATTTTCAGGGCAAATGGACATGTTCCCGGCATTTATGGGGCAGTGCCAATTATTTATAACCTTGAGGCCTGAAGACTTCCCAAATGACCGGGCTAATGTAGGATTTATGATTAGCCTTTTATCTGGGCAGGCTGCCAAATGGGCTACTCCCTTGTTAATTCAAGATAGCCCTTTGTTGGATAATTTTCAAGGTTTTCTGCAGCAAATGACATGGCTTATGTTTGAAAACCCAATTAAAACTGAAACTGTGGCTAGATGGTTATGGGACATTTATCAGGGGAAACGTCCCCTGTGGGAATACATTGCAGAATTTCGTTTACTTTGTATGGACTCAAACTGGAACGAACCAGCCCACATGGATGCATTTCAGGAGGGCTTGGCTGATACCATCAAGGATGAGTTAGTACATGCAGAGTGGGCTTCAACTCTGGATGCACTTGTGATACAGTGCTTACGTATTGAAGCCCGTTTACAACAGTGAGGAAGCAGACGGGCCGTTGTGGAACCACATTCTCGTTTTCATTCACAAACCACGCAACCAAAAGTTTTTCAAACCATGGTTAAGACGGAGGAGCCGATGGAGTTGGGAGCACTCCGCCCTCGCTTAACAGCGCGAAAACGTTCGAGAAGGTTTCAGGAAGGCTTGTGCCTTTATTGCGGGGGTCTGGGACATTTTGCTAATTTCTGCCAACGGAGAGGGACTCACAGACCTGTGCATGAAACCACTCCTGGCCCGTCGTGAAACGGGGTAGGCCCGACCTCGGGGGAAACCCCAAATTGCTGAAGTGAATCCTGGCCCTCCTCGGCATTTACTTTTGGACACTCGAATCTTTTTACAGTCCCAGAAGGAGGGAATCCCTGCTGTAGCATTGGTGGACTCGGGCTACAAGCAATTTTATGGACGGGGCTTTTGCTACACACTTTGGGATTCCATTGGTTGCTGTAGATCCACCCATTAAGATGGAAAAAGTGGATGGGCATGAGCTCAAATCTTGGGCCCATTTGTTTCGCCACCCAACCAGTGCGCATGGTTATTGGGGATCATGAGGAAGCGATAAACTTCTACATCACTTCGGACCTTCATCTCCCCTTGGTACTCGGTGTGTCCTGGTTGCGTTTGCATGATCCGTTGGTGGCTTGGGCGTAGAATGCCATTTCCTTTCCAAGTCCCCAATGTGTGGATCATTTGAGACATATCTGCGCTGGCCAGGATATCGCCGCTTCTGCTGTTCCCATACCTTCGGAGCTATCAGACTTCTCCAACGTGTTCAGCGAGAAGGAGGCGGACCATTGTGCTTATGATTCTCCCGTGGACCTGATACTGGATGCTCTACTGCCCAAGGGTCGGTTATACTCCATGTCAGAGCCCGAGTTGGTTGCACTTTGACAGTTTTTAAATAAAAACTTGGCTCAGGGATTTATTCGACCCTTGTCGTCCCTTCTTTCAGCTCCCGTTCTTTTTCTTAAAAAGAAGTCGGGAGAGCTCCGTTTATGCTATGATTACCGCCGGTTGAACGCCATCACAGTGAGGAATAGTTATCCTTTGCCGCTCATTCCGGAATTGATGGAGCGGTTGTGGGAGGCTACTATCTTCACTAAACTCGATCTGTGTGGGGCCTACAATCTGGTTCGGATGCGCAAGGGGGACGAGTGGAAGACGGCTTTTGGCACTCGTTATGGCCATTTCGAGTACATCGTCATGCCATTTGATCTGCGGTATTCCAGCATTTGATGAACGACATTTTTTGGGACATGCTGGATAGGTTTGTTGTAGTGTATCTGAATGACACTTTGATATACTCTTAGTCCAGGGATCACCACCTTCATCAGGTCCGTCAAGTGCTTCAGTGTCTTCGGAAGCATAAACTCTATGCGAAACTGGAGAAGTGTTTCTTTTTTCAGCCGTCAATAGAGTTTTTAGGGCATATCATCTCTCCCGAGGGCATTGCTATGGACCCTAAAAAAGTCAAGGCCTTGTGTAGTTGGGAAGCCCCTTGTCAAGTTAAGGACGTGCAATGTCTCCTGGGGTTCGCCAATTACTATAGGACCTTCATTCCAGATTTTGCTAAGCTAATTGATCCCATCACTCAACTCCTTCGCAAGAAGGTCCCGTTTCTATGGGGGTCCCACAACAACAGGCTTTTGAAACTTTAAAGAAAGCGTTTTTGGCCGAGCCGATATTGAGGCATCCTGATCCGAATCGTCCATTTGTGGTCGAGACAGATGCCTCTTATGTAGCTATCGGAGCGGTGTTGTAGCAAGCTTCGAAGGATGGCGCACCTCTTTTCCCATGCGCATAATATTCTAGAAAGCTCACAGCTTCTGAGCACAATTATACTATCTGGGAAAAGGAGTTGTTGGTGATCAAGGCTGCATTTGAGACATCACCTAGAGGGCAACATCACCTAGAGGGGGCTCGGCACAAGGTGGAAGTTCGGACAGATCACCGAAACTTGGAACATTGGTCTACCGCTAAGAAGTTGAACCAACGCCAGATCCGGTAATCATTTTTTGAAAGGTTCAATTTTTCCGTCACTTAATGTTCCAAGTGGACAGAATCGGAGAGCAGACGCATTGTCTAGAAAACCCGAATATATCGGTCCCAAGGATCCTCTTACTCCACGAACAGTGTTGCCACCAGAATCCTTGGCTGTACTTCAAGATCCGCTAGATTTACGGGATCGAATACAGGAGGCGCAGTGATTAGATGCGTGGATGCAGCAGAGAAGGGAGGAAGTTGGACCTGATTCCCCTTGGTCTTTTGAAGAGGGCTTGCTAAGACATTTGGATTTATTGTACATACCCACCAGGACGCTTAGAGCCCTCATCATGACGCAATGTCATGACAACCCCGCTGCTGGTCATTTTGGTTTTCACAAAACTCTGCACTTGGTCACCTGGGCTTTTTGGTGGCCTCGGGTTCGACACGATGTGTTTTCCTACGTCGCTTCTTGAGTACAATGTCGACAATGCCGGCATCGGGTGCGCCTCCTGGACTTCTTCAACCACTGCCGACTCCGGGCAGACCATGGGGAGCGATCTCCATGGACTTTCTAACGCACTTGCCCCCTTTGTTGGGTTATACGACAGTGCCCGTGGTGGTTGACATGCTCACTAAGATGGCCCATTTCATCCCGTGTAGGAGATTACCCTTGGCTCATTTTACTGCCTGGCTTTTCATACAACACATGTTCTGTTTACATGGCTTACTGGACAGAGTTGTTTCAGATCGTGGTGTTCAGTTCACCGCTCAATTCTGGAAAAGTCTAATGAACGCACTACGAGTACAAGTATGTTTAGCGTCGATGCACCATCCGGAAACCGATGGCGGGACTGAGAAGGTAATTGGCATTCTCGCCCAATACCTCAGATGTTTTGTAAATAAACGACAAAACGACTGGGTGACCTATTTTCCATTGGCAGAGTTTGCCTTTAATAATTCTTGGTACACCCCCATCCACATAACGCCTTTTTACGCAAATGTGGGTTACTATCCGAGGTTTTTCCCCCTGTTGATTGCAGATTCTCTAGTTCCAGAGGCACGAGATTTTTTGTTGGAGTTATATGCTGTGCATCAATTAATCTCCAGACAATTGGAACGAGCGAAAGCAGATTATAAGCGTTTCGCAGATCGTTCGCGTCGAGCAACGCTGTGGAGGACAAGGTGTGGTTGTCAACGAAACATCTTCAGGTCGATCGTCCGATTAGGAAGTTGGATCATCGCTTTATCGGTCCCTTCCCTGTGGTTTATCGACTCAGTTTACTGCATTCCATGTGCATTCACCCTGTTTTTCATCGCTCCCTGTTTGTCCATTGTGTAATCTCCGTTCTCCGGCAGATACAGGTTCTCCATCTAGGCTCAGCACTGAACCTGTTACGGATACTACAGTGGTCAGAATTTATGATTCATGATGGCTGAAGGGACAATTCCAGTACTTGGTGGGGAGCCTGGAAAGTGAAACGGAGATTCACTCTTGGCAGGATGTATCCAAGGTGCATGCCCCAGACTTTATTCGCATATATCATGCACAATTCCCTTCAAAACCACATCCTGATCGTCAGACTCGGGGGAAGGGCCCTGCGGTGAGGGATAGTGTTGTGACTGGAAGGATCGATCCTGCTGGGAGTTTTGACTCTGATGACTCTGAAGATGGACGGCTGGAGCCTGTTGTAAATGTGGAGTCTGAATTATTAGAGGACACAGATGTGAGCCAGGAGGATGAGAGATTATCGGACAGACAAGCCTCCCCAGAACCTTCGACTTCGCTCATGCCAGCAACTGATCCACAAAATGAGTCAGAGGCTTCTAATGGGGAAACTGACAGATCGTGGATTGATGCTAGAACTAGGAGAAGACTGAAACATCAATCTGAAGGGAGGCGTCAAGCCAGACATTGATTAGAGAGACTGATACGCCCATCCAGGTGATTTAAGGAGGATTGCTGATTCTCAAACTTTGCTTGGAAGCAAAGTGTTTGATGAGTCAAAAGGATACGTGTGGAGTGGCCTTTGTAATTTATGGACATTCTGAATTACCAGACAGATTCCGGGAAGTCTGCCAAGGACTGGAATATAGTACTGTTAACCCTTTTTTAGTCTGGTTTTGTTTTGTTTGAATATTTTGAACTGTGGAACTCTATTCTCACTTGTGAATATAGGTGAGACATAACATATAGGTGAGACATAATATATATATGTGTGGCATTCAGCTTTGTTTGCCTATTTTCCCACGTCATTGTAGTCGTGCTTTTAAAGTTGTAGCAATGTTTCGGCAGAATCTCATCTGCCATCACCAGGCTTCTGTATAGCAGATGATGGCAGATGAGATTCTGCCGAAATGTTGCTACAACTTTAAAAGCACAACTACAATGACGTGGGAAAATACCCAAAAAAAGTTGAATGCCGTACACGTAAGTACCCATGAAAACTTAAGAAAACATATATATGTATGATTGCTTGCAAGAAGAATTAATTTATGTATCCTATTTCATAGATTGCTACATTCTTTATAACTGATATACCCTATATATCATTTATATCTTTCCACAATTTGATATTTTGGATAACAACTAATTAATATATATATATATATATATATATATATATATATATATATATATATATATATATATATATGTTTTCTTAAGTTTTCGCGGGTACTTATATGTCTGGCATTCAGCTTGTTCGGGTATTTTCCCACGTGGTGCTTTTAAAGTTGTAGCAACGTTTCAGCAGAATCTCATCTGCCATCATCAGGCTTCTGTATGGTGTTTGTGAGTCAGACTTTTACAGTGGTTTCAGATTTAAATTTGGGGCAGCCTATTGCTGTGTCAGAATGGTTTTTTCTTCCTCCTGATTGGTTGAGAGTCTTGGTCTGTGTTTATTGGTCTTGGAGTTTGCTGTGTTCTGCTACTAGTATCTTCTGTCTGTTTTTTTTTTTGGGGGGGCTCTTTTTGTATCTTGATTGGCTGGCAACATTGTGTTACTTTATTGGAGGCCTTTAGTGCAGCTTGGCTTCGGGTAAATGGACGGCTATCATTCGTTAGGAAGCTGGGTTTCATCTGGGTGCCTGGTTGGGGTGTGTTTGAGCTGGAGGTATCAGGGGGGATCTGTTTGTGCCCAGGTGTTTGCCTGGCTTGTGGTGTGGAGATTTTTTTGTTTGTGAGTGCAGGCTTCCAAATGATTGACAGCCTGGTGGAATCATCTCTTCTGTTCATGCTTTCTGGTCTTTTTTCAATCTCTATGGCTTCTCTGATGATTCTGTGGCTGGGATTTTCTATGGTGGCTAGGGTTTTGGTGCCATTGAAGTTGATGTTATGACCTGTGGCTTCCATGTGTTGGACAAGTGAGGAAGTGTGTTCCAGCTTTTTGACTGTATTTTTGTGTTCATCTAGGCGGGTGCTTATTCTTCTATTGGTCTGTCCAATGTATGTGGCCGGGCATGATGCACAGGGGACTTCATATATGCCTTGGTTTTCCAGGTCAATTTTGTCTTTGGGGTTCCTGAGGATGGCTGCTATTTTTCTGTCTGTTTTGAAGGCAGTCTTGATGTGGTGTCTGTATAGAATCTTACTAATTTTGTCTGTAGTGCCTCTTATGTAGGGCAGGACAGCTGTTCCATGGGTCTGTTCATCTTCTGGGTCTCTATTATGTCTCAGTGTGTTTTTGTGGATCAAGTTGGTGATTTTGCTTTTGTGGAAGCCGTTGGCTGTCAATATTTTAGTCAGGGTGCATAGTTCAGTCTTAATGTGTGTCTTGTCTGCCAGGCTTCTCTATGATGGCAGATGAGATTCTGCTGAAACGTTGCTACAACTTTAAAAGCACCACGTGGGAAAATACCCGAACAAAGCTGAATGCCAGACATGTAAGTACCCGCGAAAACTTAAGAAAACACACATATATATATATAATAACAATAGTAATAGTAATAATAATAAAAAATTTTCCAAAAGGGGGGCGCGGACCAACTGTAGGGCATCCGGCCTTGTTGTAGGTCGAACTCCTAGTAGAGGCAACCACCTCATTTCGTTATTATCATACCTTACTTTTGCTTATTATGGCAGAGGACAACCCCAGAGGACCTTCATTGAAGGCCAAATCAAAGACACACCATTTGCGCAGGCAGGCCAAGGAAACATCCAAGGCCTCTCAGAGATATGTGTTAAGACGCCATAAGGCGCTAGAGAAGGAATTTGATAAATGTTCAAGGGGCTCAGGTTCTGTACCCCCAGTGCTTACTCTTCCCACCCCATCTACCTCAACTCAACTCCCCCCTTCTCCAGACCATTTTTCTCCCCCCAGGCGCAACTCACCCGCTCGGAGCCTTCAAACCTCTGTCGCACCAGCCACCCGGACACTCGAGGCTACCTTTACTCCGACAGCTGCTGTCCTACGGCAAGAAGAACCATCTGCAAACCTGGTTCCAGACAAGATAAGAGAATAGATGCAAGGAATCACGGAAGGTCTCCAGCAGATGATCAGGCTAGGTTTACCAACAATGGTTACTGATATCGAATCCGTTTCTGGCAGATCTCTCCCCAGACTGGAACCTCACCAGGGTCAGGTACTTCCCCAGGGGAATATCCCCTTTCCAGAAGGGGAGCAGGAGGAGGAAGAGGAAACAAGTCTAGAACACTTCAGGGAAGAGGAAGAATTTGATATGGGGTCCATACACTACTCTGAACCCCTTTCAGAGGTGGAACTAATGGAAGGAGAAATGTCGGAGGATGAAAGTATTACCCCTGACCAGCCCACTTTCGTAGGCTTGTTTAAACCCCACCTGTTCAAGTCCTTACTGTTTAAGGCAAAAAATATTTCTGGATTGGTGTCACAGTCACCCTCTGACACTTCCCCAGCAACCTCTGGTGAGGATTCCATCTTCAGACAACCGGTTGTGGAAGCTGAAGCGATTCCTACTCCACCCATTTTTTCTGACCTGGTAGCAAAACAATTGGCTTCAACAGGGGTGCCTCCCGCCCCCTCCAGTCAGGATAGGAGATTTTTTAATCTCGATGCAGAGTTTTCTACCCTGTTAGAGACTCCCGAGGTTGACGAGCCCATATTGGGGTTAGTGTCATTCTCTACCCCAAGCCACGCTTTGGAAGCTCTAAAACCAGAGGACAAACAAGCCAAAACCACGTTACGCCGGGCTTATCAATCTAATGCTTGGGCCATTCGAGCAGCCACGGCTGCATCCTTTTTTACACGATCCTCCATTAGATGGCTCTGTCAATTAAAGCAGCATGTCCCTCCATCCAATACCAGGGCGCACCAGGACATTGCTAAGCTTATGGCAGCAGCAGAATTCTTGGCCGACGCTACCTTCCATTCTATTAAATATCTCTGCCAGGGCTATCTCATCTCAGGTTACAGCCCGTCGTCTGATCTTGCTTAAGCACTGGCAGGCAGATGTCAAAAACAAAGTAAAATTGGCTTCCGCTCCCATCTCGGGAGGCAAACTCTTCGGTCCGGCCCTGGAACCTTTATTAATGGAAAGCCGAAATAAGAAAAAATTTCTTCCGTCTCTCTTTCGCAGAGCTGAATCCAGAGTATCCCAGTCCTTTCAGAGGGGACCCTTTCGAACCTCCTATCAGACACCTTTCTTTCCCAGGTTTCAGAGAGCCTGCCCTTTCGGTCGGTCCAACCTCAGGACCGATCCGATCCAGGTGACAGGATCAGAAGGGGTGCCAACTACAAGAGACCCTTTCGGGGCACAGGAAGTAAACCTTTCTGGTGCCCAAGATAAGTCTCTAACCCCCCTCCCCATTGGCGGACGCCTCAAACACTTTGCTGACCACATCTGATGCCTGGGTTAGGGACATCATCAGATTTGGCCTCCCCCTAGAATTTCAGTCCCCTCCCCCCAAGCATTTCATGATATCCCCTCTTTCTAAAGATTGCACCAAACATGGTCTAATAGATGCCGCTATCAAACACCTCATTGAAATCAAGGCGATACAGCCCGTCCCACCCTCGAAACAGGGAAGAGGGTTTTACTCTCACCTCTTCATCGTTCCTAAACACTCTGGAGGGTGGAGGCCCATATTAGATTTGAAAAGACTTAACCGATACATTATCCGGCATAAATTTAAGATGCACACGCTACAGTCTATTCTTCAGGGTACCAGGAAGGGAGACTGGCTCACTTCCATTGACCTCTCAGAGGCATATTTACACATCGCTATTCGACCCTCCTATTTCAAATTTCTGTGATTTTGCTATAACAGTCAACACTTTCAGTATGTGGCCCTTCCCTTTGGTTTGGTCTCGGCCCCGAGGACCTTTACCAAGGTTCTCGCGGCTCTGGCGGCTCACCTTAGAGATTTCCCCATCCGTATTCACTGTTATTTGGATGACATTCTTATCCTGTCCCCTTCCAAATGCCAAGCAGAAAGGGACACCAGAACCACCCTCTCTGCTCTCCAGGCACATGGTTTTCTCGTTATTTGGGGAAAGAGCCAGTTATCTCTATCCACCCGAATAGCACACCTGGGAACAGTGATTGATTCAGTTAAGGGAAGGGTCTTCCTTTCTCCCAAAAGATTTCTCAGCATCCAGAAATCGGTCAGGGAGATCAGGCGTGCAAAAAAGGTGGCATTACTGGACTTGTCAAAATTGCTTGGCAAATTGGTTTCATGTATTTCCATTGTTCCCTGGGCTCATTTGCATACCAGATCCCTTCAGTGGTTCCTGCTTCCATATCAGCGATCAGGAAGAAGCAACTCAAAGACCGTGGTGAAGGTACCTCCAAAGGTCCTCGCATCCCTCCTCTGGTGGACCAGACCTGCCATCAACAGAGGGCATTATTTCAAGGAGCCCCAGATGGTCACCCTCACCACAGATGCCAGCCTATCCGGATAGGGCGCTCATCTCCACTCGCTCTCAGCTCAGGGCACATGGTCAGCAACCGAGCAACGGTGCAGCATAAATTGGCTGGAGCTTCACGCCGTATACCTGGCCCTACGCAGCTTCCTCCCCCACGTTGACGCCACGTCCTCATTCTGACAGACAACATTACAGTCAAGGCGCACATCAACAGGCAGGGGGGCACACATTCCATTCAACTCATGTGGGAGGCCGAGCGTCTCTGTCGCTGGGCGGAGACCAACCTCTTATCCATCAGGGCAGATCACATATTGGGGGCCTTGAACATTCAGGCCTACTTAGCACAAGCACTTCTTGTTCCCAGTGGAATAACCGCACATTCCACAAATTTCTGTGTTTTTGTTACAATAACCTCCACTTCCAATACGTGGCTCTCCCATTTGGGTTAGCCTCTGCTCCCAGAACCTTCACCAAGGTCCTGGCTGCATTAGCTGCCCACCTCAGAACCCTCCCTGTGTGCCTCCACTGTTACCTGGATGACATCCTCATCCTATCCCCTTCTAAGGATCAGGCAATGAGGGATACTCAGATTACCCTAGCCACTCTCCAAGAACATGGGTTCCTTATCAATTGGAAGAAAAGCCAATTATCCCCTTCCACCAGGATAACCCACCTGGGGACGGTAATCGACACTCTGAAGGGGAAGGTGTTCCTATCTTCAGAGAGAATCCTCAGCATCCAGAAATGTGTCAGAATCATCAGGCGCTTTAAGAGGGTTTCCCTTCTAGAACTATCTCAATTACTGGGTAAAATGATATCACGTCTTTCCATTATTCCCTGGACACTCCAGATCCCTCCAGTGGTTCCTGCTTCCATACCAAAGAAGCGGATCAAGCAATTCAAGACTCAAGGTCAGGGTTCCCACAAGGGTGCTCACGTTCTTCCTTTGGTGGAGTAAATCATCCATCAACAAGGGCTGCCTCATCAAAGAGCCCCCAAGGCTCACCGTCACCACAGATGCAGTCTGTCCAGATGGGGCGCTCACCTTCAGTCCCTTACAGCACAGGGCAGATGGTCAGCGACAGAAAAACTGTGCAACATAAACTGGCTGGAGCTTCACGCTGTCCACCTGTCCCTCCGCAGCTTCCTTCCCCAGGTACGTGGCCACCACATCCTTATCCTCACAGACAACATCACGGCCAAAGCACACATCAACAAACGGAGGCACTCAATCATTATGTTTAATGAGGGAGGCCAAGCGTCTCTGTCAGTGGGTGGAGTCCCACCTCCTTTCCCTCAGGGCAGATCACATTTCGGGTGTATCAAACACCCATCACTGTTCAGGGAGGCGGCATCCATCTTCGGTCTACCAATAGTGGACCTATTTGCCTCTCCCCTCAATGCCCAACTTCCAAGGTTTTTCTCAAGATTCCCATCCTCAGGGGCGGAGAACCACAATGCCCTACAGTGCCTGTGGCCCACGGGATTACTTTATGCCTTCCCCCCCAGAGCTGGTGCCCATAGTCCTTCAAAAGGTACTTCACGAGAAGGCGGAACTGCTGCTTGTAGCACCTTATTGGCCCCGATGCCCTTGGTTTGCGGACCTCCGCAGCCTATCAGTGGCCCCTCCCTGGAGGATCCCAGCAGACAGGATCTCCCTGTCTCAAGGTCCTCTTCTCCACTCGGACCCCCAATGGCTCCAACTAGCCGTCTGGAGGTTGAGCGGGAATGTTTGAAGAGGGAGAACCTCTATAACAGGGCTATTGACAACATCCTTGCAGCTAGGCGGCCCTCAACTATAAGAATCTACGATGCCACCTGGTCCATTTTCCGTAAATGGTGTGTCAGGCTTCATATCGACCCAGCTGCCCCTTCTATTGCCCGAGTCCTTGACTTTCTGCAGGAGGGTCTCAGCAAGGGACTCTCCCCCAATATATTAAGACGTCAGGTAGCAGCCTTGTCTACAGTCATCTTCTGTAAACAAGCTGCTTCCTTTCTCACCATCCCCGTATTCAGGCCTTTCTGAAGGGGGCCACCAATTTACACCCTCCGTCCCTCCACCGGTACCCAACCTGGGACCTCAACAGGGTCCTTACCTCACTCACAAAACCACCCTTCGAACCCTTAAGGGAGGTTCCTCTTCAGTTTCTATCATACAAGGTAGTCTTTCTCGTAGCGATCATATCAGCCCGTAGGATATCAGAGATCGCTGCACTGTCCATTAGGAAGGACCTTTGTGTATTCCATTCTGATCGAGTAGTCCTCCGGCTTGACCCTTCCTTCTTGCCCAAAATCAATTCGGTTTTCCACAGGGCTCAAGAATTTATCCTCCCTAATTTCTGCCCCAGGCCAACTCAGGAGAGGGAGAGGCAATGGCACACTCTGGACGTCAGACGTGCCTTGCGGGTTTACATTAAACGCACTGAGACCTTTCGTAAGTCTGAGGCCTTGTTCATATCCTTTCAACCTAAATCACAAGGACTCAAGGTTCCACCAACAACCATAGGCCGTTGGATAAAGGCGGCCATTGCCAAAGCCATACCAGTCACAGGCCCTTTAGGTGCCCAAGGGTATCATGGCTCACTCCTCTAGGAGTGAGGCAACTTCGGCTGCCTGGGCTACTCAGCCCCAATAATCGATATCTGCCGGGCAGCGACGTGGGCCTCCCCGTCTCCCTTCATTAGGCATTACAAGATTGACAGGTATGCCTCAGCCGAGGCTTCCTTTGGTAGAAGGGTTCTACAGAAGGTTCTTAGAGAACCCGAAGGGACTACAGATCAGGCGGCGCCCCTCCTGTAGGACAAGCCCAGCTTTGGTATGTCCCACTTCTGGATGCTCCGAGCAGCTCTAAGGAGAATGGGCGTTGGTTCTTACCTGACACGCCATTTTTCTTCGAGCTGCAAGGAGCATCCAGCCCCTCCCTTATCTTTCACTGTCTGGTGGGGTCTTGTTTCGGCCAATGAACAGTTAGAATGTTAGGATGAGAGCACGAATTTTGTTTCCTCTCGTCTTCACAAAACTGGGGAACGCTACGCTGGAGCCACGTGATGGAGGGAGGAGCATTCCTCAAAATTAAGCTCAGCCTACAACTGCAGAGAATGAAGCACCACCCATTTCTGGATGCTCCTCACAGCTCGAAGAGAAATGGCGTGTCAGGTAAGAACCAACGCCCATTTTCAATATATGGAAGGCCTTTTTTACTGCATTGTTGGATTTTGAAAAATCTGAAAAGTACATAGAAAAGGAAAGGAAACATTAACTCTTAACTGTTAACCATTAATTGTTTTCATACCTTCTGCCCTTACAAACCATCCTTCTTTCCATCATTTTGAAAAACTGCCTAACACTTTGTTTTTTGTTCTTTAAACTTCTCTTCACATTTAAAAAAAATATATAATAAATTAAACTCTATTACAACTTTATGCAAAGATGGTTTGTAAAGAAGGATGGTTTGTAATTAATGGTTAACAGTTAAGAGTTAATGTTTCCTTTCCTTTTCTATGTACTTTTCAGATTTTTCAAAATCTAACAATTCAGTAAAAGAAGCCTTCTATATATCAAGAATCATGTACTTTTATTTGTTTTATATTTCAGTCCTCATCCCAGGGTGGATTTGATATTTAATCACTAGTTAATCAAATCAATTTGATTTAAATGATAATTTTTAAAGAGCAACTGTCATCTCTGTCCCACAGCGGCTCTTCCTCTGACCCACTGTTGACTTACCGACAATCCCATTCACTTTAATGGGATGGCTGGTGATTTGGCAGTGACACAAGGTGAAGGACGTGGTGGGCAGCAAGTGAGTTGGATTTGAAATGACAGATCCATGATGGATCTGAAATGACAGGTGCTCTTTTAAATGAAAGTACTCATTCATGCCAGTACATAGAATCTTTAATATTTGCAAACAAAATGAAGACTTCCTATTTAGATTAATAAGTGTCAGGTTAGTAAAACAGCGATATCAGAACCAATTTTAGGTTAATAGATTAATCACACATAATTGGAAAACTACTCAAATTCTGTTATTTAATTAAAGCAACATATTACATATTCTTGTATTTGCTTAAACATCAATGTTTAGTAACTAAAGTACATAAACAAATATCTTTGGGTCATTCCATGTCAAGTGGTCTGATTTCAGAAAAGTGCCCTGGGAGATCAACCATTATGGGTATTGATGAAATTTTGTGTGAACATGCACACATGTCCCAAATGAACATTGGTAAAGTGTTACGTTTTCCGATGCAATACTTGCGAGATACAGTCATTTGTTTGACCCCATACCCAGCCTTCGACAGTATGACTCTGGGGTTCCAGCAACTTTGAGACATAATATCTCTGGCAATATTTTGTTGAAAGGAACAAAACTTGGCCACTTTGTACAACTTTTTGAGTTCTATTAAAGAAAATAAATAAAACTATTTTTATGAGTGATCTCCATCTAGATAATTGGAGTAAAGTTGGCCGAAAATATTGCAGCTCAAAAAAAGTTAAAGTTTGGCTTTTTATATCTCTGGAAGGAAAAATATGATAAATGTGAAACTTTGCATGTAATAACTTAACAACACAAGGTTTTGAATATAAAATTTCATTCTCCTACTGCTTTCCAATACTTTACAAATTGAGTGTAAAGCTGACGTTTTGTGTAAAAATGCCAAAAATAGGGTATTTTCAGCCCACTGTTACAAAAAAAGACCTGGAAACTTAAATCATTCTTGTTAGAAAGAACATGTTTCAAACCCCCTGAAAAGTATAAAGCTCTAAAAATAGAGAAAAAGTTGACATTGCTATGGCAACATCACATGCATTCTATTATTTTTTCATTTTTTTTGTTTTACATAGACATCATTACTACTATTACATTGCGTTGGTCCATGTTGACATTGTCACTACCAGTTCAGGCACTTTAACCATCAACTCCATCACCATAGGGGCATGCCCAATAGCCGTGCAATACTAGCCATGAGTGGGATTTTTGGTTCAGGATCCTAAGCCTGTAGTTTGGTTTCTTCCTCGAAGTTCCAAAGCCTTGTGTGGGTATCTGTTCCAAGCCGGCGATTGTGCAGCTATCCTTGGTTCCCGAGCCTAAAGTGGGTATTTTATATGGTTCCCAAGCCAAAGTCTGTACTGTTCGTATGAACTGCCAAATTACAACAATCACTTATTATTGAATTTAAGCACCACGTTCACAGAATTTGGAGAAACCAATTTCAGCACCATATTTGTTTTGATATGCCACATACAGTTCTTTCAGATTGCATAGTAGCAACTGCTTTTGTTTGTGAACCTTGATGCCATCAAGCCAAATGGAAACACAATTCTTTTTGCTGGGGCACATCCTGCAAATTCGTCATCCTTGTAGAAATCTCGAACTCTGTCAGCAATTTCTTTTGGCAGCAATTTGCCAACTTTTGCACAAATGGTGGTGCACAAATGCCTCTCTTTATTTTTCTCGCTGTTTTAACCATACAGTCTGAAATGCCAAGTGTTTTGCTGCATCAGTATCAACCAACTCTTTGGGGCCAAAGTCAATAATTGAACTTACATCGATCTATCGGATATTTTCATTTTCATGTCTTTGATTAGGTCAGCATAATCCTGGCATGACTGGCATTCCTTAGCAGCAGACTCGCTAGTTTGTCCAATATTTTCAGCTGCTATTCCAGCAGCTAACATTATTTCATCTGCTGCACGCATTCAATTTTTTGTTTCACATACCCAGTTTTATCCCTACTGCTCAACTTCCGAATTTGTAATGGAGAAGTCCCTAAATTGGTCAAAATTCAATTAACAGTGTCTGAAACGTTCATATCGCAATTATCTGATGACGAAGAGTCTGCCATGCTTTGAACCATGGAAATGTATTTGACTTTACACTTGGAACAAATCTTTTGACTCGGCTTCACATTGGTTTTCGCCATTTTTTTTCCCATTTTTTTATTTTTTAACAACAAACATAAACAAATACAAACATAAACACAAAGCATAAAATCATCTTTCCATTGTACAGTGTGTTGGTTGGTACACATCTTCTTTTGCACAATATAAGCAGTCTCCTTTCTAGATAAATTATTAAAATTCATATTATATTATTATTAACTCCTTATTGGACTTTAATTGTAAATTCACATCATCCTTTTTGAGCAAGTTTCAACTTTTACCAAACCTAGTTCATAATACCATTATAGTCAATTATAACATATCATTACACTGTTTTATCTTTACTATAATATTGTATTACATTGTATTTTATTTTGCTATTTTCTTATTTAGCCATTGATAAAATAAGTCCCAAATTTTATAATACCCTTTGTCTTCTTGCTCTCTTAATTGCTAATGTCAATTTACTCATTTCTGGACATTACATTATTTTCTTAATCACCTCTTCTATCGGAATTTTTTCACTTTTCCAATTTTTGGCAAATACAATTCTAGCTGCTGTCAAAACATTTATAATCAAATATGTCAATTATTTACTGTATCCTTCAGGTAAGATACCCAATAAAAATATCTCTGGTTTCAAATCTGTATGCTGTTTTATCATTTTTTCCAGTCGTGTATGAATTTTAGTCCAGTATCTCTTGGTGTCCACACATGCCCACCACATGTAATAGTATGATCCAGGTATCTGATGACACTTCCAACATTTCTCTGATTTATTCTTAAACATGCTTGCTATCTTTGCTGGGAGTAGATGCCACCTGCAAAACATCTTATACAAATTCTCTTTATATGCTGTTGACATTATTTTATAATTTCGAGACCATAATTTCTGCCATCTCTATCCCATATCCAAATTTTTTCCCCAGGCAATCATTGTTTCTTTAACTTGTTCTTCTTCTAATTTTATTCCAAGTAAATATTCATATAGTTCTCTGATCACCTTCTCATCAGTACCTGTCAAAATTCCATCTAATTCAGTTAATTCATTATAAAATCCTTCTATCCTATGATATCATATCTAGAATGTATGAATACCAATTCATCTCTATTCCTTGTTCCTCTAGTTCTTGCTTAGATTTGAGTTCACTCTCTTCATTTAATATTTCATTGTATGTTACTGTTTGTTCCATTCTATAAACAATTGGATATGAAACTGCCTCTATAGTTGAGAATCAGACTGGTATTTTCATGTAATATTGTTTCCTAATTTTCTCCCATATTAATAATAAAGCATTGCGAATATGGTGTCTCCTAAAATACACATGTGTTTTACTTTCCTTATACCATAAAAAGGCGTGCCATCCCAATAATAAATCATGACTTTCTAATGTTAACAATCTAGTATTTCTTAAAACAATTCTTTCTTTTACCCACATCAATGTTGCCGCCTGGTAATATAATTCCCAATTGGGTAAACCAAAACCTCCTCTTGATCTAGCATCTTGTAACAATTTTAATTTAATTCTTGCCTTTTCCCCCTGCCATATATACTTCAATATTATTTTATTTAAATCTTCAAAGTATTATTTTCCTAGTTTAATTTGAATTGTCTGAAACAAATATAAAATCCTTGGTTATATATTAATCTTAATTGTAGATATTCTCCCTATTAGAGATAGCTGTAAATTTTCCCATTTTTTTCAAATCTGTCGCAATCTGTTGTTTGAGTTTATGATAGTTATCTTTTTTAAGTGTTCTGCATCTTGCTGTCAGGTGTATTCTTAAGTATTTAACTTTGTGATCTGGATGTTCAATCTCTCCATCAATTCCTTCTTTTGTTTTACCAGCATATTTTTATAAGATCTTAATTTTATCTTTATTTATTTTCAATCCTGCTACTTGTCCATATTCTTCAATCTTCTCTGTTAATTTAGGTGCTATTTTTAGTGGCTTCTCTAATATGAAAACCAGATCATCTGCAAATGCTTATAGTTTATATTCCTCTTTTATTTTCATTCCTTTTATTTCACTATCATCTCTGATACTATTTAATACTTCAAGGGTCAAAACAAACAGCAAAGGTGACAGTGGACATGGAAAGGAACTTGCCTAGTTCCTTTTCTAATATTGATATTATCTGTTAAATTTCCATTTATCATTACTTTGGTGGATTTCTTATAGTGTATTGCCTTTATAGCTTCAACAAATTTTCCACCAAATCCCATTTGTTCCATTTGTGCTATCATAAACTGCCAATTTACATTGTCAAAGGCTTTTTGTGCATCTAAGAATACCAAGGCCATTTGTTTCTCAGAATATATTTCATAATATTCCAAAGTATTCAAAATTATTCTCATATTATCCTTGATTTGCCTCTTCAGCAGAAATCCATTTTGATCAATATGTATACAATTGTTCAAATATCGCTTAAGTCTTTCTGCCATTACTGAGGCAAAATTTTATAATCTGAGTTCAACAGGGAAATAGGTCTATAATTTTTAATTTGTTGCAGGTCAGTATCCTCTTTTGGTATAAGACTGATGTACACATCTCTCCATGATTTGTGTATTTTAGTTTCTAACAAGATTTCATTGATCACTTCAAGCATTGGAATACTTAAAGATACCTGTAGAGTTTTATAAAATTCCGCTGGCAGCCCATCTGATCCCGGAGCCTTTCCAGTATTTTGCCTCTTTAACACCTCAGTTAGTTCCGTCATTGTTATTTTTCCTTCTAACATTATTTTAATCTTAGATATCTGAGGTAGCTTCGCTCTTTGCAAATATTGTTTCACTTTCTTCATCAATATTCTCTTGGTTATATAGTTTTTCATAGTATTTTTGTATTTTTCTTTTCGCCATTCTCTTTACATGCCCTTCCTTGATCATCTATTAATTGCATTATCTTTTTTTAAAGAAAACTTTATTAAAGATTAACAAAGAAAAACTCTATGTACAATACATAGAATACAACTTTAGGTTGCAGACAAAATCTATATATACAAATACATAATGGATAAACATATAAAACATACATTTCTGATCCACTAAGATGGCATGATTTTTTTCTTGGTAATAATTTTACTACTATTCATTTCTTAATTTGATAAACATTCTTAATTTAACCATTCCATTCATCAAAACCATATCTTTTAATTTCCTGGTTTTTTTCTCTTTAATCCACTTATACCAATCATCCCAAGCTGTAATATATCTTGAGTCTTATCCCTAAGTTTTTGTGTGGGTAGGTCCATTTCAGCGCAGTCAAGTATTTTCTGAGAAATCAAATTATTTGTTGGCATTTGTTCACCCTTCCAGCATTGTGTCAACACAATTCTTGCAGCTGTGATTATATGGAGAATTAAATATTTCATTTCATTTGCATAGTTCCCTTTTAACATTCCCAACAAAAATATTTCAGGTTTAAATTCTAATTGAATACTTGTAATTTCTTTTATCCACAATATTTTTTACTTTTGGGGCAGAGCCACCAAGTGTGGAAAAAGGTACCCCTCATTTGCTTACATTTCCAACACATCGGTCTCATGTTTGGGTAAATGTTAGCTAACCTTGAGGGTGACAGATACCACCGGTAACACATTTTATATTGATTTTCTTTATAGATCGCCTATTTTGTAATTTTGGTTCCAAATTTTTCCCAATCTCCTATTGTGCCCTACATTCCTTGCCCATGCAATCATTGGGCCTTTAACTATTTCTTCTGCTATTTTGTATTCTAACAGGTAGTTATATATTTTTGAGATTAATTTTTCATCTGTTCCCTCCAATATTTTATCTAATTGATTCAGTTTTATCTCAATTCCAAACTCTTCCATGTCTTTTTTATATCTTGTCTTGAGTTGTAAATATGGCCACCACTCTATTTTCATCCCTTGCTCTCTAATTTCTTGATTCGGTATTAAATTTCCTTGGGAATTTAATACACCATAATACTAATTTTTCTTTCAGTTTCTAATGCATTGGGGTGGATCAATGCCTCCATGACGGAAACTCATCCTGGGATTTTCATATAATGTTTGTGCTTAATCTCTTTTCACACTTTTAATAATGAACATCTAATTATATGGCTATTAAAGTGTGTGTAACTTTTATTTCAAGGGTTCTACATGAAGGCATGCCACCCTGCTTCCAAATCATGCCCTTCTAGAATTAAAACTCTTTTGTTTCTCAAATGGGCCCAGTCTTTAATCCATGTTAAAATTGCTGCTTTATAATATTGTTCCCAGGCAGAGAGTCCAAATCCAACTCTGCATTTATTATCTGGTAAGGAGCTTAATTTTATTCTAGATTTTTTCCCTGACCAAATAAATTTTGTAGTAATTTTATTTAATTTGTTAAAAAAAATTTTAATCTAATTTAATTGGAATGTTTTGAAAGAGAAATAATATTCTTGGCAAGATGTTCATCTTAATAGTCACTATTCTTCCTAACATTGATAATTGCAATTTCTCCCATTTTTCTAAATCTTTTTTTTTTATTTCTTGTACCAATTTTACATAATTATCTTCTTGTTGAACATCTTGCTGTGAACCAAATTCCTAAATATTTAATTCTTTTTACAATTTGTAAGCCCATTATCTCTTCTAATTTCTTTCTTTGTTTCTCTGTTAGATTTTTTGTTATTTTAGTTTTATCCTTACTGATTATTAAACCTGCCACCTCTCCATATCTCTCTATCTCTTTAATTAATTTTGGTCCTGATTTTATTGGTTCTTCTACAAAGTATACAAGGTCATCTGCAAATGCTTGGGCCTTGTATTCTTCATTTTTAATTCTTAATCCTTTTATCTCCATATTCTGTCTAATTCTTCTCAACAATCCTTTCATCTCCATATTCTGTCTAATTCTTCTCAACAAAATTTCTAGAGTCGTGATAAAGAGCAGAGGTGAAAGTGGGCATCCCTGCCTGACTCCCTTTCCTATTTCAAATGGATTAGTCATTTCTCCATTGATTATTATCTGGGCTTCTTAGTTTGAGTATATTGATTCTAACATTTTTTCAAATTTATCCCTGAATTTCATTTCCTTTACTTGTTGCCTCATAAATTCCCAATTTACTTTGTCAAAGGCTTTTTGAACATCCAGAAAAACTAGTGTAGCCTGTTTTTCTGGATGTGGCTCGTAGTATTCCATGATATCAAGTACTGTTCTTGAATTGTTTTTAAGTTGTCTTGTTGGAAGAAAACCATTTTGATCAGTATGTATATATCTACTTAGTATGTTTTTTAACTCTCTCAGCCATTAAATTCACAAATATTTTATAGTCAGTGTTCAACAAGGAAATTGATCAATAGTTGTTTATGTGGGTGATATCTGCACCCTCCTTCAGTATTAGTATGTTATACGCTTCTCTCCATAACCTTGGTAGCTCTGCCCCTTTAAGTATTTCATTATAGATTTCTAAAAGAATTGGATCAAGAATTTCCCCTAAATTTTTATATAATTCTGTAGGTAAATCATCTGTTCAGGAGTTTTATTGTTTTTTTGTTTACTAATTGCTTCTTTTATTTCCTTCATAGTAATCTCTTCATTTAATTTTTTCCTTTCTTATGTTAGTATTGGAATATTTTCTTCCTCTAAATACTCTGTTTAATTCTCTCTTTACTCATATTTTCTTGTTTATAGAGTTCACGAAAATATTCTAATAACTATTTCTTTTTTCTTTTCCATATTATTTTGTATCTTTCCCTCCTTATCTTGCAATTGCTGGATCCATCTCTTCTCTTTTTCCTTTTGTAACCTATATGCAAGCCATCTTCCCAGCTTATTTGCATTTTCGAAATAGTTTTGCTTTACTAATTTCAATGCTCTTAAATTTCTTTCCTGTTCTAATATATTGCATTTATGTTTAGCTAATCTACATTTATTTATAATTTGCTCATTTTCTGGTGCTAATTGTGCTTGTCTTTCCAATTTTCTAATATCATTCTGTAACTCATTACTTTCCTTTTTTTTTTCCTAGCATTATATGTAATTGTTATTTCTCTTAGATAGGCTTTGGTTGTATCCCAAAGATTCTGTAAAAAGGTGTGTTCTTTTTTATTTACATCAAAAAACATTTCTAATTCTTTTTTAAATTTTGTTATATATTCTTTGTCTCTCAGAGTCTGTGCGTTCAATGTCCACCTTCCTCTTTGTTTTGATTGACCTTTCAATATTACTATTATGGGGTTATGATCTGCCCACATATTTGGTGCTTTTTTATTTGTACTATGTATTTCATTAGGGTTTTACTTATCTATGTCATGTCAATTTTTGACCATGATTTGTGCGGAACAGAATAAAAGGTGAACTGCTTTTCCTTTGGATTGTCTATTCTCCATATATCAATTAGGTTCTGTTCTTCTATCATGTTAGAAAATGTTTTTGGAAGTGTGTTTTTCTTTTTCTTTTCTTTACTGGTACTTTGATAATCTTTTTTTATATCTGATACTGCGTTGAAATCCCCTATTATCCAAATTTCTTCTTTGCCTAATTCAATAAGTTTTTCATGTATTTTTTTTTGTAGTACATTTCTTGTTGTTTGTTGGGAGCATATATTACAACTAATAGAATTTTTTCTGTTCTCATACTACTTCTAATATTAATGTTCTCCCTACAGAATCTGTGTATAATACTTCTACTCCTTCTCTAACATATACTGCTACTCCTCTTTTTTTCCCCTCCACTAATGCTGCGTATAATTTTCCTAATTTTTTATATTGCAAAAATATCTTATCTTGGGCTCTAACATGTACTTCCTAGAGACATACTATATCCATTTTTTGTTTTGCCAGTTTTTTCAGAGTTTGATTCCGTTTTAATGGGGAGTTAAATCCATTTATTTACTGATAATATCTTCAAATTATTATCCATTTTCTCTCTTTGCCTTTACCAATTAGTTCCTGTTATTCCTTGCTTCTGTTTATGCTCTTGTTCTTACTCTGTTTTCTTCTTGTGGTCTTTCTTCTTTCTTCCTTTCCTCCTCCTCTTGCTCTTTTCCATTCTTTTCCAGTTGATCATCTTGACTTGTCGATTCCAGTTCCTCTCTGCTACTACCCAGTTCCTCTGTGCCTAATAGTTGTGTGTGGAATTCTTTCACTTTCTCTAATGTGTCAATCTTGACTTTCTTCCCTTGCCATGATACCAACATTCCCTCTAGTGTAATCCACCTAAACAGTATATTATTTTTGTTGAGTTGGGCAGCCAGAAAGTGATATTCTTTCCTTTGTTCTCAAACTCTTTTCGAGATTTGTTCTAACGTTATGATCTCTTTACCTTTATATATCATGGGTTCCTCTCTAGTAATATTGTAAATTATGTCCCTCACCTTTTTCTGATCAAAACAGGCATGAACCTCTTTTGGTGGTTTAATCTTCTGGCATAATTTGTATAGACTCGGTAGACTTCATCTAATTTATTAATTATCTCACAATTCTCTCTTTGGAGTGCCTCTGCAAAAGTCTCTGCCATTATTTCCGTTAGATCTTCCTCCTTCATCTCTATCACATTCTGGAAACATAAGTAGAACAAGGCCCTCTCCATCTCCAACTGGATCAGTGAGTTCTCTACTTCTTTGTCTTTTTCTTGCATTCTTTGATCTACCGACTCTAATTTCTGTTCTGTTTTTTTCCAGTCTTTTTTCAGTCGTTTGGAGTCTTTGTTCATTCTTCTGTAAAACTTCTTGAATCTGGCCAACTTTCTCATTCAACTTCTGAATATCCTTTCTCACTTCTCTTTTCACCTCCTCCATCTCTATTTTCATTTCTCCGTGGTTCTTAGTCATGTTTTTCTGTAATTTCATCATCGTCTCTAGAATTGTTAACAGGGTGGCTGGCATAGTCTGTGAGTTCATTGTAGCTGTTGTTTTCTCCATTGTAAGCATTCCTTCAATGGATTTTTGTGTAGATGGAGATGGAATCGCTGTAGTTGTTGTTGGGGTGCGTTTTCTTCCCAGTCTTCACTACTGTTGTTGTAATGCTTGTCATCTCTTGAATTAATTTGGTTTGTTGTCCTAATATTCTTTCTATTTTATCCCACAACACCATTCAATGATCACTATTTATTTAGGTTCTATCACAGTCCCTATTCTTCCCTGTAATCTTCCCTCAATAACTTATATTAACTCTTAATTGAATCAAGAACTTTCACAAATTAATTAATCTATACAGTTATACAAATCAATCCCGATATCCAAAGTTATTTATCCTAATTCCTTGCCACTAAATTACTTCTTAATATTCTTATATATTTTTATATATTTTTACCTTAAGACTTTATATTACTTTAATGCATTTAATATTGAAATGTTTAAACAATGGATTATGTAACAATTAAACTTATCTAAATAAATTCTTATCACTAAGTCAATTTAAATTTATAAAGTTACTATACTTATTTTACAGTACATTTGATAGTAATAAGAATTTACTAATACTGGCAAACAATACAATTCCTAGGATAGTTCAGTCAATACGTTTCTTAGAAAATATCTTTCTTAAGTTCTTTAACTTATAGTATATAGCACTTAAACAGTTACTTTTCTCTAAATATATTCTTCTTTATACTCTATTTGCCATATAAATCATTCAATATATATTCAAATATTGAAATATTTTAACTTCTAATATAATCACTAAGGAAAAGGAGAAAAAAAGATGGAGAGAAAAAGAGAAGAAGCAAATAAAAATATAGTTTAATCACAGTACTTTTAAATATACAGGCAATATTTCTTATAATCACAACTTTCCTTTCGTTCTCTGCAAAGGTTATTCTATGTGTTCCAACCAGTTCGCTTAACATTAGATGCAGTGTATTTAAAGAGTTAACTTTCACTCTCTTCTTCAAAATGTCCGACTTTCAATTTTCTGCAGTGTCAGAGACACTTTCCCCCCCAGATCTTTTAACTGTGTTTCTTCTTCTGTTACAATAATGTTGTTTTTTTAGGAGCACAAAAGTTTCAGTTGTCTCGTTTCAAACAATCCACTTTCACTTCCCCTATTCTCTTAGTTCATATGTAGTCTATCACCTAATCTTTTTTATTCAATCTTTCACTATTGCTAGCACCCTTTCATCCTCTCCCTTATCCACTCTCCTCACCGTATTCACTGTTCAGGTGCCACTTTGAGCCTTTCCTTTCACTGTATCATTCTGGGCTCATTTTGACAGTTCCACTCTCTTTGGTTTCACCGTTCACACCGCTTCTTCACATACTCTCTCTTTGCTTCCTTTTCCTATCTCATGTGTCGTCTGGTCTCTGGGTTAGCCACCAAAGTCCAATTCTTCAGCGCCGGTTTCGAGGGCTCCTCCGATAGCACTGCTGGGGATTGCACCTTCCCTCTTCAGCTCCGAAGGTTCCCCTCTCTGTCACCAATCCCCCCCAGGAACAATTTCGCCTGGCAAATTGTTTTCATGCATTTCCATTGTTCCCTGGGTCTGTTTGCATACCAGATCCCTCCAGTGGTTCCTGCTTCCATATCAGTGATCAAGCAAGAGCAACTCAAAGGCCATGGTGAAGGTTCCTCCAAGGATTCTCGCATCCCTCCTCTGGTGGACCAAACTTTCCATCAACAAAGGTTGTTACTTCAAGGAGCCCCAGAGGGTCATCCTCACCACAGACACCAGCCTATCCGGATGGGGCACATACATCCACTCGCTTTCAGCTCAGGGCACATGGTCAGCAACAGTGCAGCATAAACTGGCTGGAGCTTCACACTGTATACATGGTCCTACGCAGTTTCTTCCCTCAGGTACGCGGGTGTCACATCCTTATTCTGACAGACAACATCACAGCCAAGGCGCACATCAACAGGCAGGGGGGCACACATTCCATTCGGCTCATGTGGGAGGCCGAGCGTCTCTGTCACTGGGTGGAGGTCAACCTCTTATCCATCAGGGCAGATCACATATCGGGGGCCTCGAACATTCAGGCCTACTTAGCACAAGCACTTCCTGTTCCCAGTGGAATAACCGCACATTCCACAAGGAGTGCGGCTACCTCAGCAGCTTGGGCTACTCAGGCATCGATAAACGACATCTGTCAAGCGGCCATCTGGTCGTCCCTGTCACCTTTCGTTCGTCATTACAAGATCAATGTGTTTGCCTCAGCAGAGGCGTCCTTTGACAGACGAGTCCTACAATAAGTTGTCCGAGATCCAGAGGAGATTCTGACCCAGACGGAGTCCCTCCCGTAGGACAGACCATGCTTTGGTATGTCCCACTCTAGATGCTTGAAGCAGCTCGATGGAGAATGGGCGTTGGTGCTTACCTGATACACCCTTTCTCGATGAGCTGCATAGAGCATCCAGCCCCACCCTATTTTAACCGTCTGGTGGGGAATCCTGTTTTGTCCAATGAATCAATGAGTCAAGGAGTTAATGTTTATTACTATAGTTAAGCTGAGATGATTGTTTGTCTTCTCGTCTTCGTAAAACTGGGGAACGCTACAGAGGAGTCACGAGGTGGAGGAGGAACGTTCCTCAATTAAAGCTTAGCCTTTGAGTGCAGAGACTGGAGCACCTCCCACTCTGGATGCTCTACGCAGCTCGTCAAGAAAGGGCGTATCAGATAAGCACCAACGCCCATTCTCTTGTAATCTATTATCAGTCCTCTGCCATAGGCCTTCATGGTATCCTATAGGTTTTGCAGTGAGGTGTCTTCTTTATTATTCTCTTTAAAGAAAAAAGGCGATCCCTTTTCCATATTTTCTGTAAATTCTTTTTCTTTCAGTATTGTATTATTCACAGACCATCTAGATCTTTTCCTTTATCCTTGCCACTCAATTCGTATTGGATTGTGGTCCACCCACATACTTGTTTTGATATTTACATCTTTTATATTAGAAATCAGATCCGTTGACATCCAAATTATATCTATTCTTGACAATGATAAGTATCTATTGGAATAAAAGGTGTATTGTCTATTCCTTATATTTCTTTCTCTTCAAACATTTTTAGTGCTTAGTTCCTCTACCATTTTGAAAAAGGGGTTTGGTATATCTTTCAATTTTGTCTCTTAGTTTTCTGTGTTGTATAGTCCAACTGTGCATCTACTTTTCCATTAAAGTCTCCCATGAGGCATATATTATCATATTCCAATTCAATAATTTTGTTATGTAGTTTTTTATAGTATTCTTCTTGTTTTTCATTAGGAGCCTATATTGCTACTAAGAGTATCTTTACATTGTTATCAAAGATTTCCACCATTAATGTTCTTCTTTCTTCATCGTTAAAGATTAGTTCAGCTTTAATTGTATTTTTAATGTATAGTGCAACTTCCTTGTTTTTCTTTTGGGCCAATGAAGTATATAAATTCCCAATTTTAATATTCTTTAACATCTGAGCATGTTGTTTTTTTATATGAACTTCTTGCAAGCAAATTATATCCAATTTTATTTTTTCTAATTTATGAAATATTTTCCTTCTTTTTATAGCCAAGTTCAATCCATTTATATTCATTGTAATCAGTTTCTTTTCTTCCATTGTTTATACCTTATATGTAGGGTTTATAGCTCTGGTAGACCTTTGCTCCCTTGCTTCTTTATATTCCATTCTTCCTTCTCCTGCTCCTTCCTCACACGCGTTTCTTCTTGAATTGTTTTATCTCTTGCTTCAATCATTTCATTTCCTCTTGGGTTTTGACTGTTTCCTCTTCTTGCAATTTCTCCTTCTCTTTCCCTCTAAAGTATTCTCCATAAAATAGTTCTGCTTTCTCTGTTGAATCTATTCTATGCTTTTGCTCTTGGCCAGGTAAACATAAGACCTTCAGGGAACAGCCATCTATAATTCTCACCCTTCTTAATTAGGATTTTTTTCAAGAGTGGATACTCTCTTCTTATTTCTCTCACTTTTCTTGGTACTTGTTTTAGAACCACAATCTCCTTATCTTTATACTTCAGTGGTTCATCTCTTGAACTTTGTAATATTTGTGTTTTGATTGCATTTTTGGTAAATCTTACCTGGACTTCTCTAGGTAGTTTATTTCTCATTGCATATCTTGTAAAAACTCAATACACTTCATCTATGCCACCCATCATTTTCTCTTTGGATATCTTCAAGGCGTTTGTCAGCATTTCTATCATTATTTCAGCAAGATTTTCTTCTTCCATATTTTGGAATCTGAGATAAAAATCTGTCCTGTCCAACTCCCAGCCCAGCATCCCATTTCCTCTATTGTGTTTGACAGCAGTCAATCTACTATCAATTGTATCAATTTTCTTGTCTCTCTGGTCATCTTTTTCTTCTATTTTTTGAAATCTTTCCTCATTTCATCATCATTTGTTGTATGTTTTCTACTTTCTCATCTGTTTTCTCTGTTCTGTCTGCTACTTTTTGTATTGCTTGCATTATCATTTGTAGTGTAACTTCCTTCTCTTTTTCCTTCTCTCTTTCCCTTTCCTGGTTCAACATCATATGTATTGATTGCTGTCCAGTAAGCGGGGACAAAGAGGTGGGTATCAGTGAGCCTGTAGCAGTTGTCTTCTTCATTTCAGATTAAATGTAGCTCTAATCAACAACCACTAAATACAATCTTCAGGTTATTCTTTACCCTAAGCCAATTAAAAAGAGAAATATATGTGTAAAAAAAAAAAAAAAATTAAAGATAAAAAGGAAAATAGAAATTCTCTGTAAAAATTAAATCCATGGAGGGGCTCAAAAAACCAGAAAAGGAATGCAAAATTAATCCAAAGTTAATCCAACAATACTATAAAATAATGGGGAAGAAAAACTCTTACAATGTAACCAAAACAGGAAAAAAGAGTTTCAAGTTTTCTTTCAGAGAAAACAAAGGAAACTAACAAAAAAACAAAATTACCTTTTTAAAACCAATGTTAAATTTCATTCTTCAATACTTATCAAATAAAAAAAATTCCAGTCCAGTTGAAAAAAAATCCTTTTGTATACTATATAGCTGCGGTTGCCAACAGATGGGCCCACTGGTGGGCCGTGAAAATTTTTTGGTGGGCTGCAGAGAAATCTCATCCCCAGAGCATCCCCTCAAAGCAATTAATCCAGGCTGTGCAGAAACACAAGGCTGCGCCACCCACATGACCCTCGGGAAATCTCACCACCCACTCCTTACCCAGCAAACTTGCCTGCTAAATTGCTATTTTACCTTTTTCCGATCATCAGGTGTTCTGCTGTGCCAGGAGATTTAGATTAGCTAGGAAGCAGGAAATGGTTGGTTTTCTTGCTTTCTAGCTAGTATTTAGATTTTTGACTCTGCTTTTAAGCACAACCGAACTTCCCTTAGGACTGAAGTTTCTGTTATTAGTGCAGACTCACAGCAAGGAAATTTGAGAGACTGAGCTAGCCGATGGCAGATAGATCACTGAATGATTCTGTGAGCAACTCAATCTGCCTGCCTGCCTTGCCTGATTTTGGGTAAAAGTTGCTTTTTTTTCATATAAAAAATTCAATATTTACATACATGGTGTGTTGTGAGATAATTTTATGAGTTTGCTTGCAAGCAAATTTTATGTGACAGACTGAGCGAGCCAATGGCAGATAGATCTCTGAATGAATCTGATTCTGTGAGCAATTCAATTTGCCTGTTTTGCATGATTTTGGGTAAAAGTTGCTCTTTTTTTATAAAAAATTCAGTATTTATATAAATATTTATATTTACATACAAGCCATGCCCAGCCAGTCACATGACCAAGCCACAACCACAGAACTTACTAGTGGTCCCTAGGATTTAACATTATGAGTTTGGTGGTCCCTTAGATGCAAAAGGTTTGCGACCCCACTATATAGTAATTAAAAAAGGAAAACCAAATCAATTTGACATCAGGCTTATTTTCCTCGCTTCTTTTGTCTTCAGTATTTTTTTTCCCCCTTCGGGTGTTCTCAGTCTCAAATGTAAATTAGTTGAATCTCACCCAGAGCTGACACACTTTCTTCCTTCTTCTTCCTTTCCGGAGCTGTCCCAACTTTCAGCAGCTTTAATGGCTGCTCCATCGCAGCTGGTTTGAAGAGCTTCTCCTGGATTAACCAGGGACTTTGTGATATCCCTGGGATCAACAGGACGTGATGTCAGATCCGTGTATGTGTCATTTCTTCAGTGGAAGAAGAAAAGGTGGGGAGACTGATAAAGAAATCCTTTCTTGATGTAACCTGAATATATTTAATCTTATATCGAATTGGTACAAGATACAATGGAGGGAAGGAACCCAGATGGCCGGAACCTATCACCTGTGAGAGGCTCAGCCAGGAGATGAGAAGACCATAAAAATTCCACAGTGAGATGTGTCCTGGGAATCTCTGGAAAAGTTCGTTCTAAAAAGGGGGTGGGGGGGAAATTAGGTGTGCCCTGGGAAGCTGTGAAAAAGATTGTTTCTACAGAAGGGGTGGGGGGGAATTAACATACTGGCTTTTGTTTCATTAAATACACATCGAGATAAGGGGAGGGGTTCAAACTCCCTTATCTATCCCTGTATGCCTGAGGGACCTTAGACACTGCTTTGAACTACATGAATTGTCTCATCTCAATAAAGGATTCCTTTTGATACGTTTGGTTTTCAGAAGTTCATTCTTGTTCATTGAATGGGAAAAGTTCTGTAGTCTGACATAAAGCAGCGTCTGCAATAGAGGTCAGCCCGGAGAGGATTTTTTTTTAAAAAAAGAAACCTTCACTCTACTGAGGGAACCCTGCAAGAAAGGAAAACGTCTGAGTACAGCAAAGACCAAGGGGAAGCTGAATTCTGGGGAGAAACATCGACAGTTACCCAGCCAGATACTGACTCAGTGCACCCCATCGAAGATAGTCAATCTGCCTACGAAAGCTCCACAAAGCCCCGGTGGTCTATAGGTGTAGGAAAGAGAGACAGCTGGG
Source organism: Hydrophis major (assembly GCA_033807585.1). Taxonomy (NCBI): domain Eukaryota; kingdom Metazoa; phylum Chordata; class Lepidosauria; order Squamata; family Elapidae; genus Hydrophis; species Hydrophis major. The sequence goes on along the minus strand of CM066343.1, from coordinate 68,479,576 downwards.
ACAGAAGAACCAGGAGAGTAACCCTCACCCACAGCAATCGTAAAACTGGATGGAAATTGGAGCTTGAGGCCTTATCGGATCAGGAAGAGTGGGGCGAGGAGCCACCAGCCGATGACCGACTGAGAAGGTACATAAATTGCCTCGTGAGGGAAATCCTGGAGAACCTTGAGGTGAGGGATGCACCAGAACGCCAACGCAGGAGAGCGAGGAAACCAGAAAATGAGAGAACCCGAGCCACCACCCCGGATTCAGCTGAGAATGATTGGGCAGCGGGACAAGCTGAAGAACCAGCAGCCATACCAGGTACCCGACCCCTAAATGCCCCAGAACAGGGGATTAAACCTTGCCAATACAGAGACATACAACTGCAGAGGAAGGTCCCATCTCTGGGAGTAAAATTCGATGGGGACCCTCAAAAACTGGGATTTTTCCTGGCTCACCTACATGCAAGAATATGGGCAGAATTTCCCAACCCAGGGATCCCGAGTACGAGTTGTCACCTTGGCCCTTGAAGGGGCAGCAACCAGATGGATGGTGGCGCTCCACATCAATGCCCCAGAATTAAGGAACCTCAACCGCTTAATGACGGCCCTACTCCACCGCTTCAAAGACCCTCTCACCAATAGAAAAGCCCGAGACCCCATCAGAGTCGTAAAGCAAGGCCGTCACCCAGTAGCTGAATACACCGAGGAATTTCGTGATCTGGCTGGCCAAGTCAACTGACCAGAGGATATCCTAGTCCGTTGTTTCAAAGATGGACTAAATGACCTATACGCTGCCTGCCTGGCCCATGGGACCCCAAAACTCCTGCATGAATGGCAGAGGAGGCGGCGATAGACATGACTCGTAACTGGTACCGCAGCAGCAAGTTTTGGAAAAGATCCTTACCCATGGGAAAATGGGAAATTTTCTTTCTTTTTTCTTTTTGTAAATTTTATTTGAGTTTTCACAAAAAGAAAAAAAAATACAAATAAAACATCTTTTTTGAAAGCAGCGTAATCCCAGGTTACATTTCTTCGTACAGACACAAATTCAAGTTCATGCTCATTTTTATATTCTATTCCATATCTTATTACTATTTTACATTTTCTGCATAGCTTCTCCCCTCTTTTAATTTTTTCAATTTTATTTTAATTATCTCAGTTCAAATCATTATATTTGTATTTTTTGCCTGTCCTGTTTCAATTATCTATTATCTTTTCTCATTAAACAAAATTTCTCCTGTAATTACTGATTGGAGTATGACGTCTTTATATTTTTTAAGTTTATCCATTTAACTCTTATTTAGGCTTCAATATATACCCTAAAGTTATAGCATTCAATATAATACATAACTTCCATTCGGATTCTGCTTGGTACATTCTTAAAATACAAACTGTATTCTTAAAAAAAGAAAAAATTCTAAATGTATGTAATTAAAACAACACATTCCATTCCAATTTAATTCTATCATTAATATTAATATTCATTAAAGTCTTAACTTCTTTAACATTACTTTTCAATTAAATATCATAGTTCTATGGAATAATTATAAGCTTTCCATAATTAATTCCCCCTCCTCTTCACTTATATTTTATAAAACATTAACTAATTAAAATGTTCCCATTCCTTCCTAATTCAATTTTCTCATTTTTTATTTCACTTATTTTATTCAAAAACGTTTCTCTAAATTACACTAACTATTTTATCCCTCATTTTAATCATACATTGTTTCCAATTTTCTAAAGTTATTTCTATTACTAATATAACAATACAATCTTATGTACCCTTACAGAATCCCTTTTTCAGTTAGATTTTCACCTATTATCTCTAAATAGGTCCTGTTTCTCTATATCTTGCTCCGGTCCTTTGTAACTTCTTTTCCTTTCCTTCTTCCCTCTCTTCTCTCTCCCCTTTTTACCCCCTTGTCTCTCTACCTCTATTTCTCTCTTCTGTATTCCCCTTTTCTGTTGCTTTCCAGTATTATACTTATTTTTCGAATTATTTTTCTTTTCTTTGGTTGTTTTTTTTAAACCTTAAATTCTCCATTCTCTTTCCCCCCCTTTCCTTTTTCTTCCCCATATAAAATTACTTGTTCATTAAAGATGGCTTCTTCTTTGTCCCAGTCTTCTTGTTTTGCAGACGTTTATTGTTATTTCTCATAGTTCCAAATCTCCATTTCTAAGAATTGAAAAATGAAGCCAAAAGAACCCTTCCCTTCTTGTGCATCTTTGGGTTTGTAAAAACCCTACAACTCATCAAAAGACAATTTTGGTGACCATCCCTCAAAAAGGACATTGAAAACTATGCTGTGAGCTGTCCCACCTATGCTGCTACAAAGAGAAGACAAGGAAAATATCCTGGACTTTTACAAACAGTAGCAGACTCTTCTGCACCCTGGAAAGAGATCTCTATGGACTTTATAGTGGAGCTTCCCAAAAATGCTGGAAATATTGTCATTTGGGTTGTAACTGATCTTTTTTCCAACCTTTATTCCATGCCAAAAGATCCCACCTGCCAAGGCATTGGCAAAGATGTTCTTAATACACATTTATCGTCTTCATGGAGTTCCCCAATGGATTATCTCAGATAGGGGTGTTCAGTTCACATCCAAATTTTGGCGGGCATTTTTAAACCTATTAGGCTCCACCCAGGGGTTGTCGTCATCAAGTCATCCTGAAACAGATGGCTCAACGGAGAGAGTTAACAGCATATTAGAACAATATTTAAGGTGCTTTATTAATTACCAAAAGGACAATTGGACTGACCTTCCTTTTGCAGAGGTAACATACAATAACTCAGTCCATATTAGCATGGAGTTCACCCCATTCCAGGTAGCCACGGGCCAAGAATTCAACCCCATGCTGGAACTACTCACCAAAGATCCTGAAATCCCCTCCTTTAAGGAGTGGATGGATAACTTACAAGCTGTTTGGCCAGTGGTAAGATTATCTTTACAGGAAGCTAGAGCAGTTTTCAAAACTCAAGCAGACAAAAAATGTTGCAAACTTAAACCTTTCAAGACTGGGGACTATTTGTGCACAAAATTTTTAAAATCATTACAACCCTCTAAGAAATTAGGACCAAAATTCATTGGCCCATTCCCCTTCTCCAGAATTATTAACCTCGTGACAGTTGAGCTTCGACTTCCAAAAACACTTAGGCAGATTCATCCAGTATTTCACTATAGCTTGCTCAAACTGAAGATCACTTCAAATCTCAGACCCCCCCCTCCCCACACCTCCAACCCCCATCATGGTACATGAGGAACAATATTTTGAAATTAAAGATATTCTTGATTCACTCACTCATTGTGGATCCATACAATATTTAGTAGCTTGGAAACACCTTCTTTCCTCAGAAAATGAGTGGGTAGCCAAACAACATGTAAAAGCAACCACATTTCTACAAAAGTTCCACCTAAAATACCCTGATAAAGCATCCTGAATTGCAAACGTAATGCATGATTTTTGGTTTTTTCTCTGTTTTTTAAGGAAGGCAGGATGTTAGATCTGTGTATCTGTCATTTCTTCAGTGGAAGAAGAAAAGAGGGGGGGGAGATTGATAAAGAAATCTTGTCTTGATGTAACCAGAATATATTTAATCTTATATCATAAGAATTTGTATAACCCACACATGATACAATGAAGGGAAAAAAGCCAGATGGCAGGAACCTATCACCTCTGAGAGCCACAGCCAGGAGATGAGAAGATCATAAAAATTCCACAGTGAGATGTGTCCTGGGAATCTTTGGAAAAGTTCGTTCTAAAAAGGTATGCCCTGGGAAACAGTGGAAAAGATCATTTCTACAGAAAGGGTGGGGGGAATTAACATACTGGCTTTTGTTTCACTAAATACACATCAAAATAAGGAGAGGGGTTCTAAACTCCCTTATCTATCCCTGTATGCCTGGGTGACCTTAGACGCTGCTTTGAACTCCTCCCTGAATTGTCTCATCTCAATAAAGGATTCCTCTTGATATGTTCATTCTTGTTAATTGAATGGGAAAAGTTATGTAGCCTGACGTGTTCTCCATGTTCACAGTGTCTTCTGGATGAATTGGACTGTCCAGCTGTGGGGATATCAGGCTTGGAGACCCAAGATCCTACGTTTCTTAGCGATGTCAGGCCCTCCCTCAGTTTTCGCCACTTATTAAATCATTGGACATGGCTAGATCGACTTTCAACAGCCCATGTTTAGCTATGTGATTTTGTTTGTCGAATGGGTTTCAGCACAACTTTTGCTTCATGTTGTACTTTTTCAGATACATCACTTTGTGATGCAAACTGATTTGGTCATCATCTTTGAGGTCAACCTCAGATCGCTGAGTAATGAGTATTTTTTTTCAGTGGACAAACTGTCCACATAATGCAGCCCAATTTCATTAGAATAAAATGAACCATGGTGGCAAGTTGACGACAATTTTTCTCCAAGAGCACATTTGGTTAAAGAAAGATTGCCAGTTGACCCGTCTACATCTATTTCGCATATTATGGAAATTTGCAATAATATAAAACAGTGGTTCCCAAAGTGGATGGTACCGCCCCCTGGGGGGCGGTGGGATGACTTAGCGGGGCGATAAGAGGCAAGGGGAGCAGCAGGGGGCACTAAGAAGCAAGGGAGGGTGGCAGAGGATGCTGTAGTTGGTCCTCTTGCAGGATGCAATTCAGCTTCCCCCACCACCCCACTTGCTTGGCTTGTGGTGGCTGAGAGGAAGGCAAGCCAGGGCTGACCTGTTGCTGCCTGGATTCTCTGCACCTGCTGGGCCTTGCCTGGTGGGGGTAGGATGGGGGCGACCAGGGAGCACTATGCCTCCTGCATCACCTCTTGTCTGCTGCCCCTTCCCACTGCCGCTTGCCAGCCTGCACGGTTTGGCTGAATGCAGGCCACTGCTGTGAGAATCATGCGAGTCAAGCTTCGTGAAAGCAGATCTTCCACCCATGGAGCTTGCATAGCAGCAGCCCGCACTCGGCTAAAACACTTGCAGGGATGGCTGGCAAGGGGCAATGCAGGCGGCGTAAGCCTTGTGTTTACTGGTTGCCTCCTGTACTCCCACTCAGTAACTGTGACTCGCGAGCCCCAGCAGCTGGTGGTGAGCTGAGTAGCAACGGGTCTTCCCTGACTGGCTCACCTTTCCCTCTGCCACCACAGGAGGAAGGTAAGTTTTTATGCTGCAGTTTGGGTTTTTCCAACTGCCACCTTCCTCCCACAGCTGGTAGCAGAGGGAAAGGTGAGCCAGTCAGGATGGGTTGATTCACCTCTCCTGCAGCTCACTTCTCCCGCAGCTCCTGTGGTGGGTGAGGCTGCAGCCTTGCTTGAAGTTCCCAGCCCTTCCCCCAAAAGAGGGAAGGGTGGAAGTCCCACCCGCAGCCCCTTTGTTGGACCCGGAAGCCTTGCCTGCCAGCTTTTCTAGGCAACGTGGGACTGAGCGTGAATGAACAATCGCGTCCAGTCCCTGGGACTCTGAGAGACTCATCATGAGTGACGCTGCCAGGTGACTACTTGTTGGAAGAGAGAGAGAGAGAGAGAGTGTGTTTCAGGTGGGTCTCCTAGCTTAGGAGGAGAGAGTGAAAGAGGAAGGGAAGGGATAGAGAGAGAGAAAGAAAGGGAAAGAGAGGGAAAGAGAGAAAGAAAGAGATAGAAAAAGAGAAATGAAGATACAAGAAAGTAAAGAAAAAAGAAAGAAAAGAAAAGGAAAGGAAAAGAAAGGAAGAAAAGGGATTGACAAAAGGGGAATGGAAAGAAGGGACAGAAAGAAAAAACGTGGGAGGGGGGGAGGAGAAAGTGAATGGGATATATTTGGAGGGAGGGAGAGAAAAAGGGAGAGAGAAGGAAGAGACAAGAAGAAAGAAAAGGGAAAGAAAAAAGAATGGAAAAAGGGATAGACAAAGAAAGGGGGGATGGAAGGAAGGGACAGAAAGAAAGAGAAAGGAAGAAAGAAAAAATAAAGGGAGAGAGGAGAAAGTGAATGAGATATCAGTCCAACCCTGCTCCAGCAGGGTTAGAAGGAGAGTGTGTGGTGTGTGTGTGTGTGTGTGTGTGTGTGCGCGCGCGCACATGGCTGTCAAAACTCCAAAAACAGATCAAGTAGCTCTAGGGAGGTCAGTCATACATTAGAACACTTGCTAAACAACCAGCCATCAAGTGAGGACCACTTGTTTTTGGTTTGCCAGTCACATGACCACCAAGCCATGCTCACCCAGTCACATGACCAAGCCAGCAAGCCACACCCAGATAGTCACATGACCACCAACCCACACCCACAAATTAGGCCACACCCATAGAACCAGTTAAGAAATTTGAATCCCATCCCTGGGTGGGGGGCACTGGGGATGAGTGTTCGCACCAAGGGGACTGAAAAAGTTTGGGAAGCCCTGATATAAAGTGTATTACTGCAAAATCCGAAACACAGAAGTTATATAAGGTTCTAATGTTATGACAAAAATATGACAACTGCACCTGTACAGTTCAGAATTCTATGCTACAACATGCTAATGTGTGGCGTCACTAAAGCACTTACAGCACATTTAACCACTGTCATTAAGTGTAGAAGCACCACTTGGTAGACTGACAGATTCATATAGCATGCAAGAAATGAATTACACACTTTAAACTCCAACATAAATGAAATGACAATGGCACAATATAAAAGAATGCATGTTGATATAACATTGCCATAGCAACGTCCTCAATTTTGACCCTATTAGGGCTTTATATGTCCACGATGAAAAACCAACTCTACTTTTTAGGGGGGTTGAAATATGCTCTTTCTAATGAGAATGATTTAACAGAGTTTCCAAAAGATCTTTTTTTATAAAAGCGGATTGAAAATACCCTATTTTTGGCATTTTTACACAAAATGTCTTTACACTCAATTTGTAAAGTATTGGAAAGCAATGGGAGAATAAAATTTTATGGTCGAAAACCTTGTGTTGCTAAGTTATTGCAGTTTCATGTTCATCATACTATTCCTTCCATAGATATAAAAAGCCAAACTTTAACCTTTTTTCGAGATGCAGTATTTTCGGCCAACTTTATCTAGATGGAGATTGCTCATGAGAATATTTTTATTATTTTCTTTAATAGAGCTCAAAAAGTTGTACAAGATGGCCAAGTTTTGTTCCTCTCAACAAAATATTGCCAGAGATATTACATGTCAAAGTTGCTAGGACCTGAGTCATACTGTAGAAGGCTTTGATATGGGGTCAAACAAATGACTATATCTCTGCAAGTATTGCATCGGCAAATGTAACACTGTACTAATGTTCATTGGGAACATGTGTGCATATTTACACAATATTTCATCAAAATCCGTGATGATTAAGCAGGGACCCCCAGACCACTTGACATGGAATAACCCCTTTGAAAAACAAACAAAAGAACTTAAACCGAATATATCAGCTTGGTCCACATTTTTTAAAAAGTCAAACATGGTCTTCTGTAGCTCACTCATTTTCATTTTCATTTTCTTATTTGTTCATGTTCTGGAAAAGAAAAATAAGCATTCTTGCTTTATCAAACCCCAGATGATTTCTCAATTCAGAGTGAACAAGTCCAAAGGAAGAAAATATTCTTTAAATGCTAGCAGAAGAGGCCAGTGCAATTAAAAGTGAAATAATTACTTCACAATAGTTTCTGAGTCCAAGTGCTTAAAAAAGGAAGTTCATTGGTGAAACTTTCTTTAAAACCTCGTCAGCAAACATATATTTTTGATGAGCTCTGAAGTTCATTATAGTTGGCACTAGAGAAGGATGATTGCTGGATACCCATGTCATGGCTAACTTCTTTTCTTCAGCACTTAAGGTTTGACTCTGGTACCAAATATTGACAATGTTTGTGAGAAAAAGAGCTGGAGACAGTGTTTGTCTCATTCACTGGTTTAAATCTTGTAATTTCTGCTTGTCCGTGTGTAATTCTGTTTTTAAGTGCTCAGCCTTCCAAATTTCAATAGCATCAGCAATAAAACAACTATTTTTTTAGATTTTGTTTAAAGCTTCAAAAATGGGTTTCAGGATGCTCAGCATATGTTCAACAATTATCTTAAGAGAATTGAGGACTTTGGCTGTGATGGTACCATCTATTTTTTTCTCAATTTTGCTCACAAGTGATCATCAGAATAGGCCAGTTTTTTATATATTGTTCAAAACAGTCTACTACAGAGTTCCATCTAACATCTTGTGGGAGTGTTAGCTTGGCTCCACCTATTATTTTTAGAGCTGATTGCAGCAAAATAATTACGAAAGTACTCAGCAATTTCAGCAACATTATTCTTAGTTTCTGGGACACAGAAATCTTTGGCTAGGAAGTACATCAAATGAGCACTACAAACATATGTTATTAGCTTGGTAGTTTCTTCATTTTTGTTCTACAAAATTTCTTCTCACTTTGGACACATTTGCAGCATTCTCTTTGACTAAACTGCGTACTTGACATTTGACTTTGGCAGGTCCCATATATTTCTATTGGACACTGGCATTCTGGTGGGAGGGGGGGGATTGGATCTCTGTATGAAGTTTCTGTTTCCTGCATTACATTGTTGTGCTGTGAGTTTCTGTTTCCTGCATTGCTGTACTATGGGAGTGGTTTTGTTTGCACTACTTTAAATTGCTGGTTTTTAAGTAGGAAGATTTAATTCATTTGCAAACTATTTGGCCGGTGGTCCGCAAAGCTTTGGATGAAGCCAAGCCTATAAAGCATAAGCAGACAAGAAATGAATAGAACCTATACCTTACAAAGTGAGGGACAAAGTTTACTTTTCTACTAAGTTTCTAAATCTTTATCACAATTTAAAAAGCTGGGCCCTAAATACATTGGATCTTTCCCTATTGTTCATATTATTAACCCTGTTGAAGTGGAATTGCAACTCCCTAAGTCATTACGGCAAGTCCACCCCATTTTCCATTGTAGCTTGTTGAAATCTTAAGTCACTGTGACCACTTGCTATTCCTGTTCCATCCCCTATTATGGTAGAGGGTGAACAGCATTTCAAAGTTCAAGAAATTCTAGATTCTTCACTGAACCAAAGAGAGAATCCAGGACGCGTAGTCTCTGGTCTCATAACTCTGCAGACTTGAGTTGAAAACTAAGGACAGTCCCCAGTTCTTCACTCAGTCTCAACATCCAGTTCCTCCTGTCCAGTCACCAGAGCACTGTGGCAGCTGTGAGATGCTTGAGACTGCCAAATTGATTGCAGTGCAGTCAGCACTGGCTCGCAAGCCTCTGATCCGTCAGGGCTTGTAGCAATTTTAAAGAGTCAGCCGTTTCTCTCCCCCCCCCTTTTTTGCTTTGACTCTTGCCTTAAGTTGTGCTGAGCTCACCACTTCTGGGTTGCACTAGCCTTCTGAAGTGGTGGACAGCGACTGTGACCAAAGCAGACAGCTTTGGATCAAATAAATTTTGTTTTTATTTTTCTTTTGCCCCTTTTTTCTTTTTCTCTCTCCCTGTCAGTGGCAATTATTTTTGGTGGGCTCAAAATGGCCACCAGGGGAGCTAGTCAAGAATTATCAGCTCCTCAGCAGAATGGCATGGTGGCCTAATGGTGAAGATGCTTGCCTTTCACTTAGAAAGTCAAGAGTTCAATCCTATGTAGCAGTAGATATTTCTCGCTAAATAGGGGCTATATTTATGTGATTGTAAAAAAAAAGGGAGTTTATTTTTGTGTATATGCTTAAAGAGTAGGGAGAGAGCTGCAAGAAGATCAACTAAGTCCAGGTCTGCTGGGCTGGAGGCAGCAGCTAGGATCATAGCTAGGGCCCTAGCCCCTAAAAGATCCTCCAGGGAAGAGGATAGACGGGCCAGGCATGGACAAAAAGCCCTAGATAAGGAGGTTGATAAGGTGGTGAGAGACTCCAAGATGGCTGAAAACAAGACCAATTGGCAGATAGACAATATTTGAATGCCTGATTCCTGGTGGCTCATGTACTCAGGATTTGTAGGGAAACCTCCAAATCAAGGCAGAAGCCACTCATAATAATTCTGAGCCACCACAAGGATTTTTGATTGCTGTACCTGGAAGCAAGCCTCCAGCAGAACCAGACTGCACCTGAAACCACCTTTACTCTTACCATGGCTGGGTTGCGGCCTGAAGCAAGCGATGCCATCCTTCATGAGAGCCTGGATCTCCCAAACAATTAGACAAAAATTTCAGGCAGAAGTCAACCAGCTGGGCAAGCTGCCTGGTTTTGACACCAACAGAGCCGTTCCTCAGGGCAGGCTTCTGCAGAACAGCCGATCTACTTCATAAATTGTTCTGCATCCCCTTTGGAAAGAAGCTAGTCTTATGTTTCCGAGAGGGACCTCCTTCCAGAGAGGGACTTTTTGGGTGGGGAGTCGGAGGTAGCAAGTCCCCCCTCCTTTAAGGACCTTTTCTAGCTGGCTCTCTTCAAGACTCTGCTGGTTAAAGCTAAGAGCTCGGCTCATCTTAAAAAGGACATAGTCACCCAGGATCTTCCCCCAGAGGGAAAGGATCGGGAAGATTACCTATTCACTGAGAAAGCATCTGTGATGGGTGCTGTACCTGTGTCCCAGACGTTTGTGAATGTGATTAAAAAGCAGTGGGAGCCACCTGGGGGGGTACACTCACCCCAGTGGGTCTGAGTCTACCTTATTTAATGGGTGGTTGAGGCAGCTGCAGGGTAGAATCCCACCTGAGGACCTCAGGGTGCATCAGGACTTAAATAAGATAATAGCCGCATTTCGATCGACAGCTGATGCCACCCTCACATCAGCCAAAATTTCTTCCAGAGCCATAGCCTCATCTGTAACAGCACTTAGGCTCATCTGGCTAAGAAATTGGCAGATGGATGCCAGAAACAAATGGAAGCTGGCATCTGCTCCCTTCAAGGGAAGGCCCTCCCTTGGGAAGGCCCTGGATCCCTTTTTGATGGAAACCAGGTACAAGCAAAAGATTCTGACCTCCCAGGGGAGGTGCTTTGATCACAGGTCTCCACCTTACTACAAAAAGCTGTCCTTCAAACAAGGGGAAGCTGGGGCAAGTAAGCCCTTCTTCCAAAGATCCTCATCTCAGGCTGATAGGCTGGCCTTTGCCGCCAGATGGTGTCAGAGGCAAGATGACAGAAGGTCCTTTCGGGGTTCCAACAGAACTTTTAGATGCAACAAGTGACACCCAAACCTCCTCTCCCATAGGGGGCCATCTCGGACTGTTCTGGCAGAGGTGGGAACAGACCACAATGTTCGCAATTTACACAAAAACTATGGAAGAACACATCCAATTGATGAGCAGTGTATTAACTAAATTATTAAATGCCAAATTATATATCAAATTATCTAAGTGTGAGCTCCATTGTATGAAACTAGACTACCTGGGATACCAAATCTCTAATGCAGGATTGGAGATGGATCCAATGAAGGTAAAAGCTGTAATGGAATGGAAAATCCCCCAAACAAGAAAACAGGTACAAAGTTTTTGGGCTTTGCAAACTTTTATTGACAATTTATATCTAAATTTGCCCACATTGCACTGCCATTAACTGAGTTGCTAAAAACAAAGAAACAAATAGAAAAACCAAAGCCAACCCAACCAGTTAAATGGTCGGAGCAAGTTAACAAGCCTTTGTAACATTGAAATTGTTATTCTCTCAAGCACCCATTTTACAACATCCTGACTCAACGAAGAAGTACATCATGCAGGAGGATGTGAGTGATGTGGCCATAGGGGCTGTTCTGTTACAAGAGAACGAAACCAGAGACTACAGCCATGTGCATATACATCATGGAAGTTTACTACCACAGAGAGAGGCTGGGCAATATGGGAGAGGGAGGCCTTTGCTGTAAAATGGACACTTAAGTACTTGGAGACATTTCCTGGAAGGAGCACAGGAGGTTTTTGAAGTATGGACAGATCACCAAAATTTAGAAGTATTACAAAAACCAAGACTATTGTCTCCTAAGCAGGCCAGGTGGGCCTGTACTTTAATCGATTTAATTTCAAAGGACAGAATTTCATGGCAGATGCCTTGTCCTGGTTGCCTCAATATCAATCAACATGAGATATTATTATTCAGCCCCTAATTGTTGATAACTCATCCAAAAATGTTGGTCAAGTGACTCATTTAAAGGAAACAACCGATGACACAATACGAAATGCTACTGCACAGGATAATTGGCTGAAAAAAAAATCCCATTTGTGTTCATTTAAAGGTGGGATAGCTTGGAGAGGAAATAAAGTGTATGTGCCAGCTAAGGGTAGGGACGAAATACTTGCAAATTGTCATGATGCAAAACAGGCAGGACATTTTGGATTTTTAAAGACATTAGGTCTAAACCGCTGTCAGTTTTTGTGGCCCAAAATGAGGGTTGATGTTGAACACTATGTAAAGCCATGCCATGTATGCACAACATCTAAACCTAGAGTAGGCAAACCAATGGGACTATTGCAAACAGTATCAGAGCCAACGTGTCCATGGTAAGATAGAGCCATGGATTTTATTGTTGAATTGCCAAACAGCAAGGGATTAATTGTAATATGGCCCATAGTTGACTTATTTTCAAAACAGGTGCACTTTGTCCCCTGTAAAGGCCTACTATCGGCAAGATTGACAGACATGTTTGTAACACAAGTTTATAGATTACATAAGGCGCCCAGAAGAATAATATCCAATGGGAGTGCAATTCACGGCACAATTTTGGAAGTTCCTCGTTTTGATGGGTTCTTCTCAGGGAGTCAACTTGGCATACCACCCGAGCACAAACGGAGCCGCAGAAAGAGCTAATGCCATGATTGAACAATATTTAAGATCGTATATCTCACAACAACAAAGAGAATGGGTAGATTTATTACCGTTTGCTGAAATTGCTTACAATAATGCACTGTATAGCAGTACTGGGTATAGTCCATTCTGTATAGTACATGGTATGGAATTCAGCCCAATTCTGGAGTTCACCTGTCAAGAAGAAGATCCACCTGGTGTTAAAGAATGGGCAGAAAAAATACAAGGATGTTGGAATAATGTACAGAAAGCATTAGAAAAAGCTTCCAGAGAATATAAAAATCAAACAAACAAAAAATGACAGGATATTAAACCCTTCCAGGTGATATAAAGATATAAAGTATATCTTTCTACCAAATATATCAAATTAAAATTGAACTGCCGGAAACTGGGTCCAAAATATTTAATTTACTTAAAACAAGTGTCACTGGAAACAATGAGATACCTATGAAACCAGTAGGTGGAGAATCAGAACAATTCGAAATAGATAGAATACTAGATTCTAGAATACGAATACATAATATTCAATACCTAGTGTGATGGAAGGGGTATCCTGAATCAGAAACATCCTGGGTGAATGAGTCGGATATATGTGCAGATAGACTGAGGCAAAGATTCCACAACCTTCATCCCGATAAGCCAGGGGCCGTTGTATAACCCCTATACACCATTATCCCTTTGTCTAATGTGTTCTTGTATTCTAGGCAGAATCTTGGTAGAGGGGGCTGCCTCCAATGAAGAACAGACTGGAGCCAAGATAGCCAAGATGCAATACGACCCTAGTCTTTTACTTACCTTACATTGATTGTTACAACATTGGTGTTACGATGAAAATCCTCAAATGACTGACATCAACTTCCTGACAAGGAGTGGTGCAATAATGATGATTCATGGATGGATGTCAAGGGAGTGGTGTTGTAATAATGGTGCGGGGCAAATGGGAGATGGGGTGAATTGTCACAGGGGTGCATGGACTCATTGAACAGGGGATAGGTGTAGTTACCATGTTTCTTTAATTTAAGGATGTCGGATGTTAGGCAGCGAAGGCAACCGGAAGGTGGTTATAGTAATTATGTTATTATCCAAGGTATAACATGGGTTATACCTCTGGGTTGCAACCAAAACCAGAGCTAACTTTAAACATAATTTGATCGCTGTTACGTGTTGTAACAAGAGACGAATAAAAACTTCACTGAAGCTACACGAGTGAGTTGTTATCATTCACCCCCTCAATATCGGATGAACAGGTGACAACTGATAGAGAGGGCAGAGGTTCTGTTGGTAGCCCCTTACTGGCCCAGGCACCCATGGTTCGCCGATCTATTGGACCTGTCAGTCGCCAGACCCTGGAGAATTCCTCTGCACAAGATCTCCCTCAGCCAGGGCCCGATCAAGCACCCAAATCCAGCTTGCTTTTGGTTGACCGTCTGGCACTTGAGCGGGTGCTCCTGAAACAGGAGTTTTCCAGAAGGGTCATTCAGACGATCCAGGCAGCCAGAAGACCTTCCACGACCAGGATATATGACACATCATGGAGGTTTTTCAAAATGCGGCTGATGTGCCAGTCACCTATTCGAACCTACTGCTGTGTCTGTGGCAAATGTGTTAGAGTTCCTGCAGGACGGATTGGACAGAGGTCTCACCTCCAGTACCTTGAAGAGTCAGGTGACTGCCTTGGCCTCTGTGTTTCCAGTCAAGGACTCAACCACTCTGGCCCAACACCCCAGGATGAAAGCTTTCCTTAGGGGAGCCACTAATTTGAAGCCACCAGTGGTCCACTGTTATCCCACCTGGGATTTGCCTAGGGTCCTGCAGGCACTAGCTTCTCCATTTGAACCCTTGCATGAAGTCAGCCTTCGCCTACTCACGTGCAAGGTATCATTCTTAGTGGCTATTATTTCGGCCAGGCGTATTTCAGAGTTGGTGGCCTTATCCATGTGTGTTTTCCATGCAGACAGGGTGGTTTTGCAGTTGCACCCTACCTTCTGCCCAAGATAAACTCCTTATTCCATTGCTCACAGGAGTTGATTTTGCCTGACTTCTGTCCAGGGCCTACCCATGCACTGGAGAGAAAATGGTACACCTTGGACATAGGAGGGCCCTCTGTATTTACATCTAAAGGACCTCCTCTTTTAGGAGGACTGAAGCCTTGTTCGTTTTCTTTCAGCCGTCAACTTTGGTTTGCAGGGTGACATCTTCTACCGTGGGTCGCCTGCTCAGAACCTGTATTGCAAAGGCCTATGAGTTACTTTCTCTTCCTGTGCCCAGGAGAATCCTGCGCACTCAACCAGGAGTGCAGCAACTGCTGCATCCTGGGTAACACAGGCTTCGGTTCTGGACATTTGTAGAGTTTCGACTTGGTCATCTGTGACCCCATTCAAAAGACATTATAAAATTGACTCCTTTGCCTCAGCAAAGGCTCCCTTTGGAAGACGAGTCCTGCAGGGCGTTCATGTAGAAATGGGGACCTTCAACCAATCCAGTTCCCTCCCATAGGACAGCCATCAGCCAGTTTTAGTATGTCCCATCCTGGATTCTCCCTTTGGCTCAGTGGAGAAGGGATGCTGGTCCTACCTGAACGCTTCTTCTCAGCGGGCCAAAGGGAGAATCCAGTCCCGCCCTGTATTCTGTCTGGCCGAAGTAGGGAGGAAATGTTTTTTTCTCGCAGTATCAAATAGGCTATCTGTTAGAGGGCGAGGAGCAGCTGAATTTGCTTCAACATCCTTCAGAACTGGGGGAGGGGGTGTCCTCAGTTTTCAACTTGGTCTGCAGAGCTATGAGACTAGATACTACCCGTCCTGGATTCTCCCTTTGGCCCCCCCCGAGAAGAAGTGTTCAGATAGGAAATTCCGCTGAGCCACTAGATACTGAGTCAGTACCTGGTGGCTTGAAAACACCTCTTCTCACACAATGAATGGATTCACAAAAAAAACATGTGCATGTCCCTAAATTAATATGTATTTTTCATCAATTGTACCCTGACAAACCTCATTGATTTTATGTTTTTTTTTCTCCCCTCTTTTTGTTTTTGTTTTTTTCAGGTGGGCTTCCCATTTTTCAGTGGGGGGGGGGCAGCATGTCATATCCCATATATTTCAATTGGGATGCTGGCATTCTTGTGGGAAGGGGAGGATTGGAGAGATCGCAATATGAAGTTTCTGTTTCCTGCATTGCTTTGCTGTGAGTTTCTGTTTCCTGCGTTGCTGTACTGTGGGAGGGGTTTTGTTTACATTGCTTTAAATTGCTGGTTTTTAAGAGGACGATTTAATTAATGCCTAGATCTCTTGCTATCACAAGCCTTTCAATAAAAGCTTCTTTGGGAACAACTTTAGT
This sequence comes from Hydrophis major, assembly GCA_033807585.1. Classification (NCBI taxonomy): domain Eukaryota; kingdom Metazoa; phylum Chordata; class Lepidosauria; order Squamata; family Elapidae; genus Hydrophis; species Hydrophis major. The sequence goes on along the minus strand of CM066343.1, from coordinate 68,463,536 downwards.
TTCAAGAGTCCCGCTTTCTTGCAAAGATTTGGAGAGGCAAGACCTTACAATTTTTTTCCTGTGTGTTAATGATAACTTCTAGTATGCTGCTGTGTGAGCATTTCCTGAAGTATCAATTGTTTCTTCAAGGAATACATTCCCTTTTTTATTGTTATATGATTGTAGACATTACTCCGTCTATCAAGACTTAGGTTAACAATTTTACCTTCTAGATTTGTTGCACATTGCATAATTTCTGCATCATATACTTTATCCAGCAGTTTCCCTGCAACATCTAATCTACTTGATAGACTGTATCCTACTCTCAGTTGACTGAATGGTATTAACAAAGTGTGGGTTTTCAAGCAGCAAGTCAGTGCTGTTATTTTATTATTTAAACCATGTATGCTGATTGTGAATTTATCATTGTATTCATACACAGTCCAACCTAAAAAAGGAGTATTTCCATATTTCAACTCATTTCTTTTTGCAACTATATAAAAATGGAGTGCCATATAGTAACAATAGCAGACATATATTATTGCTTTATAACAATACCTCATGGCAGTCTAAAAATATGGTGAAATAGAAACAGTTCACCAATCTGAAGATCCTTTCTACAGCGTTTCTTATGTTGTTTCATTTGGGCCACCAGGCTTTGCATCTCTTTGCTGCATTGCTTGTATTTTGCATGCTTTACCCATGGGTAGAAGAACTTCATTAAAATATTCCCAAACTGGGTCTCTTTTATGGCTTGCTGCCCTTTTGCTGCTCAAAGGAGAAATAAAACACTTCAAGCAATGTGCAGAAAGATAACAAGGTTCATAAGCTACTTAGAAAGTTTCACTTTCATTTTTATTGCATGCCCTTCTTCCTCACACTTAAAGCCTGGTGGTACAGATGCAATTCTTTTCAAACAAACATACAGTTTGTAGTATACATAGATTTCCAAAACAATGGGATAAAGGAATTTCCTGAACTTTGCTTTATGATTTATCTCATGGTTACTGTGAAATTGTGTGAACAGATCAACAGATCAAATCTCAGCTTGCAGAGCTTGGATTCATTGAATGAGTTTACAAAAAATGTAAATATTGCAGAATATAACTACATAATTAAATTCTATTTCATGTTGAATAAACTAAATTATTAATGTATCTTAAATAGAAAACTATATTTAGATAGATTATTTTACTCCAAAAGCATTTTATTAAAATAAATTCGATAAAAATGAAAAAAATCTGATTTAAATTTTAAAAGTCCCATTTTTAAAAATTTTATTTAAAAAAATCATCTATTTTTATCCACCCTGCCTCATTCTTTCTACACTATCAAATGGAATATTATTTTTGCACTGGTCACTCACTTTTCAGTCCACATTTCTTCACCATTTATACTTTATTGTTTTACCACACAATTTTAGGTACTTCTTTCCAGCTACCTTCAGTTTATTTTTAAGTTTTCCATGAAATATTGAGTTCTCACTTCTATATATCAAAGTAGGCAGAGGCACTCTTTAATGCATTGCCATATGTTTCCTTTAACAAACATTTCTTTTGATACTTTCTACCTACATTTGAAAATATTAAAATTGGTCTATCCTTTAGCACAGGGGTCGCCAACCTTTTGGACCTCAGGGACCACCAAACTCATAATTTTAAATCCCAGGGACCACTAACCGGATCCATGGGTGTGGCCTAATTTGTGGGTGTCGCTTGGTGGTCATGTGATGGCTGGGCATGGCTTGTATGTAAATATTATAAATATTTATATAAATATTGGATTTTTTATATAAAAAAGCAACTTTTACCCAAAATCAGGCAAAGCAGGCAGGCAGATTGAGTTGCTCACAGAATCACAAATTCATTCCAAAATCTATCTGCCATTGGCTAGCTCAGTCTGTCACATAAAATTTGCTTGCAAGCAAACTCACAAAATTAACTCACAACACACCATGTATGTAAATATTAATTTTTTTATATGAAAAAAGAGCAACTTTTATCCAAAATCAGGCAAGGCAGGCAGGCAGATTGAGTTGCTCACAGTCATTCAGTGATCTATCTACCTGCCATCGGCTAGCACAGTCTCTCAAATTTGCTTGCCGTGAGTCTGCACTAATAACAGAACCTTCAGTCCTAAGGGAGGTTCAGTTGTGCTTAAAAGCAGAGCTGAAGGTCTAAAGACTAGCTAGAAAGCAAGAAATCCAACCATTTAAATCTCCCGACACAGCAGAACAGATGATGGTCGGAAAAAGGAAAAATAGCAATTTAATAGGCAAGTTGCCACTTAAGGAGTGAGTGGGCGGGGAGGTTCCTGCGGGCCATGTGGATGGTACAGCCTTGTGTTTCTGCGCAGCCTGGATTTATTGCCTTGTGGGGGTGCTTTGTGGGTGAATTTCTCTGCGACCCACCAACATTTTCTCACAGCCCACCAGTGGGCCGTGGCCCATCAGTTGGTGACCACTGCTTTAGCAAACATTCTATCATTCTGCATTCCTTTTCTTGCTCTGGTGGTTTTTTCCCCTTCCATTTCCATGTTAAATACAATTGTCTTTATTTTTGATGCATTAATATTCTTATCTATACTATTCAGTAATTTTTACATTCAAAATATCCATATATTTATGATCATTATATTCATTTTTGGTACATATCTACATAAATACATTACAGTAGAGTAATCAAACTTCTGTTTTACTTCCTGCTTAAAGTTCAAAGAATGGTTAAGCATGCCATGTAGCATTTCACATTTCTTATTTCCACTGCATATCACTCTTATTACAATCTTCTAGCCTTCAATTATTTACTTGCACAAAATATAGTCTCTCTTTTTAAAAGCAAATATTTAATTCCTTCTTGCATTCATTACACAATGGTTAAACAGTAAAAATTTTCCAGCATAAAATATTTTGCACTTCTAAAATTTTATTCCCCATCACCTTTTATCTCAAATACTGTTGATTTACTACGGTGTCTTTCTAGCATTGTGTATATACTCCTTGATTTTTTCAGACTTGATCGATATGATGACCTAGAGGTGAAGATGTCACCTCCCATTTGGAAGGTTGAGAGTTCAATCCTAGGCAGAAGCAGATGTTTCTCTTTCAGGGTGCAAAGAGAAAATATCTGCTGTGAATTTACCTGCTGTGAACTCTGCATAGGAGTTAGGAAGGGCATCCAGCCAGTAAACCCTCAGCTCCATTCAGATGCCCCAACTCCACCCCAAATAAAAAGGTTAAAGGCTTGTAAAAAAAAAATCAGACTTTTAAATATCTCATCTGATTCTTTAATGTGGGTGATTTTATTCATCTATTTTTAATTTTATATGGGCACTTTTAATTTTATTGTAATTTATAATATATTACTTCAGGCATTTATAATGTAAGAAGTTGATTTCAACAATACTGTTTCTGTTGTGTCAAAAATTGCAATGTGGTTGGGTGCTTTAATTTCTAAAGCTAAATATATTTGGCTGAATGTTTAAAAAACAAAATGTATTGCAGGAAATGTTTTTGTGCAAATATATATATATATATATATATATATGTTTCTATATTAAAAAAGACACAGTATTAAAGGTGAAAGATTTATACGATCTGAAGAGAAACAGACTTCATGGTGATGTCATGGTGCAGAGCAAGGAGAATGGGCTCTGTTCTTTCCTGCCTGATTTTTCTCACTTGGAGGCCCATTGGGGCATTGTGAATCTTGAATGGAGATCTGAAATAGAGGGGAAGCCTCGGGAGTAGCGAGGAAGAAAGTAACCTCCCACTGTGAGAAAGGGAAATCCCTCAAATTCAGTGAGAAAGAGATATATATATATTATTTATATAATATAAACTGCAAACCATAACCTGATTATTATACTATTTTTATATATATTATACATACATTTTTAACTACCTTATATTGGGAAACATAATAATATTGATATACTTTGATTGTACCTTTTTCAATGATTTCAACTGTGATTATCCTAGATTGTTAGATATATAAAGATCCATACTAAACATATTATATTTTTATATATTGATATTTATTATATATTATCTCTATTTACTAGGTTCAATAAACAAAGTTAGTAATGTCAAATTGAAGGATTGGAAGAATAGTGAAAGATAGATAAATTTCTTATTACTCATGCATACTCATATTAATGTGATATGACATAGACTGTTGTAGATTATTGAAGTGGAAAGGAAAATTAATGATAGTATTGAAAGGTATTTTTAGAACCTTAAAAATATCAAATACAGCAACAATCACAGAAGCAGGGAAAAAAACAACACCCAATCCATCATTGACAATTGCATTCCCATTGGGTCAGTGTTCAATTGAAAACCTGCTGAGTTCTGAAAAAGCAAGCTCTACCTTAAACATGCAGACAATACAAACGACTCTTATAACAATACAGGAAATGATGAAAACCCATGAAAAAATAGCAAGAAATTAGGAAGACTTCAAAAATGAGATGGTGGAAATGAAAGGTGAGATAATTAGATGATAAGATAGGGACAAAGCAAATTAGATGATAAGATAGGGACAAAGCAATAGACAAGAATGAACAAAAAATAAAGACAGAAGAAACTAAGGTGGAACAAACTGAAAAAAGTGGTCACAGTGGAACAGAAGCTGATGACGGCAAACAGGAATTTAGAGAAGCAATCGTCCACTTAGAAATGGAGAGGCTTTTCTTCTTCCTGATTTTTCAAAACATGCCTGAAGCCAAAGATGAAGATTTGTTGAGAGTTATGTCAGAATTGTTGGCGGAGACGTTGCAGAGAAGCAAACAAGAGGTGCAAAAAGAAATAGGTTTCCGGTTTCATGTGGCTTCGGCGGCAGCAGGAATTCGCGACTCCGTGATTCCTGCTGCGCTGGTCCCCAAGGTGCCCCCAATCAAAATGGGTCTGGGGGATATGGCTGCCCTGTAGAGGCAGCCGAAGAGAGAGGGGATCTGGACAGGGGTTTGGGGGTGTTGCAGACCCCCTCCCCAGCGGGAAAACCCCTTTTTCCCAAGGTGATGGAGCGGCGATCAGTAATGGCCACCACAAAAAAGCCTGCAGCCAGATAAGATTTGTGCTGGAGAAAGCAGGAGAAGTGAAAGTGCTGGCTGAGCCGGAACAATAAGAAAACTTTTACCCTGGAAACTGAATTGCTTGAATTCTTTGAAGGATACATTGTTTCCCAAAGAAGGTTGGAAAACGGCGAAGAAAGCTGTCAAGGGAAAGGTTTTTTTCTTCACTCTCCCTCCCCATAGAAACAGCAGACAGAGATCTGGAAAATCTACTTGGGCACTGAAGGTAATCCAATTTGAAATTTAAAGCCAAGGGATAAAGAATTTCTGGACACTGGATTTAAAAACTTAATTCTTTCTAGTTTTTACAAGGGGAAGGGAAGAGATAAAGACTTATTATAAGATTATACTGAAAGAGACTGCTTTGAGCCTATAAGAACAGGAATAAAAGACATTAAGACTTTTAGAAGATCATCTTGGAACTGTGTATTTGAATTCTACCCTAGGAAGTGAAAATATAGAAAGAAGAAAGTGCTAAATGAAACTGTTTGCTCTGATTTGGTTTGCTTTGTGACTTTGAGATTTTTGTGAACTTTTGTTAAAAAAAGGGGGGGGGGACTAAAGACATTAGGGTTGCCTCAAAAAAGAAAGAAAGAAAGAAATGGCATTATCTTTTGAAGGACTACAAATGGAATTTCAAAGACTGAAAGAAGAAGATAAGGGCTCTTCTGGATCTATTTTTCACTTTTTAGAAATGGTGATTGCTACCTATCAAGAAATACGACAATGACAGGAAGGCTGGGATGAAGGAGAAGAAGCCATCTTTAATGGACAAACACACTTAGTGGAGGAAGAAAAGTGAAAGGGGGGCAAGGAAAAGGTGAACTTAGAACTTAAAAAAGCAACCAAGAAAAAGAAAAATGAGATGAAAAAGCGATAATGATGTCAGAAAGCAACAGAAAAGAGAAATACAACAGAGAGGGAAGATTAAGAGAGTGAAACTTGAGAGATGGGGGGGGTCAAAAAGCTAGAATGGATAACAAAGAAAGGGGAAAAGGAAAGAGAAGTCATAAAGGCTTTAAACAAAATGCTAAAAAATGATTTTTTTTCAGAGACAAGGGGTAAGATAATTTTATAAAAATGATTCTGCAAAAGCACATAAGAGTGTATTGTAGATATTAGTATTTGAAGCTGAGTTAGAAAACCAGAATATTATATGACTTAAAAATGTATTAAAGGGAAGCCATGATTTAATTATAGAATTTAATTTTTTATGAAATATTATTTTTATTGTTTAAGAATTAATAATAGAATTTAATTTCCTATGAAATATTGTTCTTATTATAAATTTAACGTTCCTTTTTCTTTCTTTTTTTAGTTTTATTATTACTTATTAAATAACTGTTTTTATTGGGAATATTAAAGGGGGATCATATGAAGACAGACATATATATCATTTTACATATAATAACTGCAGCCAGATTGTGTATGCACAGTACTGGAAACAAGAAAATATACCATCTGAGGGGACAGTGATAAGAAAGATTCTGGACTGCGTGAAGATGGACAGGCTGACCCTAGAGCTAAAAGATAGAAGTGAAACAGTATTATTTGATCTGGGACGCCTAGTATGCATGGTTAGACAATAGACACAAAAGTAACAGAAGTAACACGGTAATTAATATATGAATATGATGCTGTAATGTTGAAAGTGTTAATCTGTTATAAATTGTTGGAAAATGTCTAATAAAAAGTATTTAAAAATAATAAGACTGTTCACTTTAAATAGTAAATGAAACATTCACTTGAAGTTGCCCTTTTTGAAATAGTTGTTAATTATTGTTCAATAATTTTTATTAGGTTTTTTACAAAATAAAAAATACAAATTTAAAGAAAAAGTAAAAGAAAAGTGATAAACACAAGAAAGTAAGTGAAAAGACCAAAAAAGAGATATTATTTAATTATTTCTAAGGTTACAGCCCAGCTCCCTTTTTTCATATTTTACCTTTTTTTAATTGTCTGATGTATAAGTCACAAGTTCATTTTTTTTTCTGGAAAAAATCCATAAAGGTTGTTTCACTAACAAATGTATTTGTTGTCTTTTCCCTAATCAAACAATCAATTTGCTATCTTTGAAAATTCTATCATCTTCACCAATCATTCCTCTGTTGTAGGTATTTAAGTCTTTCCACCTTTCTGCACATGATCAATTTTCTGCAGTTACCATGTATAAAAAAACCATTCCTAAGTGTTTTTAGTTGTCTGTCTATTAGTCCCGAAAAGAGAAGTTCTGGTTTCAGATGAATATTAATCTTTAACTTTCTCTTTATAACCCAAAACTTTCTAGACTTTTCAAAAAATCCACCAGACATGATAAAAAGATGTTTTTCACATTTCCAACATAGATTTGACATACATTTATACTTTCTGGCAAGTTTTTATGATGTCTGTCCAAAGGTATATTATTTTGTAAAAATGCACTTTTAAATTATAGTGTAAGTTTCAATCTTTTCAGCTATTCATCTATATATTGTAACCAAATTCTTAGCTCTTGTTATTATACTCTTACAATACTAAGATTTTTTGTTACAGGTTGTAGCACAAAATGAACATAATTAGGGAAAATAAAGATTTGGCCTGCTTTTATACAACAAAGCATTCATGGAGAGGAAGGTAAGTAATCTAGGTATGAGTTGAAATTTTTGTTTTGAATTGTCAGCACATGTTGGGAAATATTCAGCCTGGCAAGCAAGAGGGTTCAAGTGTAGAGTAGCCTGGAGTCATACACAACTGAAAAAAGGCTAAGCCTAAGCCAAGTTCCTTGAAACCTTATCTACTTGTTCCAAAGGATAGACTGCCAGACTGGAGAGATGTCTGTATTATAAGCAAAACATAATAAAGTAGTCAGCTTGATCATTGCACATATGGGACTGGTTGACAGGATATTAATGCATAAGAGCAAAGAATCACTGGCTTGTAGGAACTTTGAAACTTGAAAGCAACCCTAAACGCCTATGCACCACACCCATATAATGAAATCTAAATTGGCCTATAGGCATGGTATACTGGCTATTAACAACTGTTGGAAAAGTTAGGACTAGTAAAAAATATATTTGTAACAGTAAAATATCCTGAAATGGGTTTGGAGCTGGAACATTCCACATTTTCTGCATGCCCCAATTTTATTAGCAAGTTCTTGTTTAATTTTTTTTCCTGACAATTGCTTACAGTTTTTGCCAGTTGAGTTGAATAAAGTTTCAGCAACATATGCATTTCATTTCAAATGCATTCTTCTTTTTCTTCCCCTACCCTTCCCTCTCTGCCTTGTCCTCCTCCTCCTCTTCCTCCTCCTTGCAAGATAGCAAATATCCACATGCATTTAAAAACTTATAATGTTTAATTATTAAGGCAACTCTAAAGGAATTGTATTATATATAGTGTATAGTATTTTAGTCCAGGTCTGTTTTAATAGACAGCCTAAATTAAAATATGGCATCTGTTTTAAATCTGTGTATGAAAATGTTTACATTAATTGAATTAATTAATTAATTCGTGTGCGTGTGTGTGTGTATACATGTATGTATGTATGTATGTATGTATGTATGTATGTATGTATGTATGGCATTCAGCTTTGTTCGGGTATTTTCCCACATCTTGGTAGTTGTGCTTTTAAAGTTGTAGCAACGTTTCGGCAGAATCTCATCTGCCATCATCAGGCTTCTGTATAGTGTTCATCTGTGAGTCAGACTTTTATAGTGGTTTCAGATTTAAATTTGGGGCTAGCCTACTGCTGTGCCAGAATGGTTTTTTCTTTATCCTGAGCCATAAAGATTGAAAAAAGACCAGAAAGCATGAATAGAAGAGATGATTCCACCAGACTGTCAATCATTTGGAAGCCTGCACTCACAAACAAAAAAATCTCCACACCACAAGCCAGGCAAACACTTGGGCACAAACAGATCCCCCCTGATACCTCTAGCTCAAGCACACCCTAACCAGGCACCCAGATGAAACCTAGCTTCCTAGCTAATGATAGCCGTCCATTTACCCGGAGCCAAGCTGCACTAAAGGCCTCCAATACAGGAAACACAATGTTGCCAACCAATCAAGAGACAAAAAGAGCCAAAAAACAGACAGAAGATATTAGAAACACCAATCAAGCAGAACACAGCAAACTCCAAGACTAATAAACACAGACCAAGACTCCCAACCAATCAGGATGAAGAAAAAACCATTCTGGCACAGCAGTAGGCTAGCTCCAAATTTAAAACAGAAACCACTATAAAAGTCTGACTCACAGATGAACACTATACAGAAGCCTGATGATGGCAGATGAGATTATGCCGAAATGTTGCTACAACTTTAAAAGCACAACTACCATGACGTGGGAAAATACCCGAACAAAGCTGAATGCCATATATATATATCTATATATATTTATATCTATCTATCTATCTATCTATCTATCTATCTATCTATCTATCTATCTATCTATCTATCTATACACACACACATATATATACACATACATACACACACACACACACATGGTAATCAGTTTTGTTCGGGTATTACATATACATGTATACATATATACATACATATATATATCTATATATATTTGTTTTCTTAAATTTTCGCTTCGTTATGGTATTCAGCTTTGTTCGGGTATTTTCCCACGTCATTATAGTTGTGCTTTTAAAGTTGTAGCAACATTTCGACGGAATCCCATCTGCCATCATCAGTCTTCTGTATTGTGTTCGTCTGTGAGTCAGACTCACAGCCATTTCTGTTTTAAATTTGGTGCTAGCCTACGCTGTGCCAGAATGTTTTTTTCTTCATCCTGATTGGTTGGGAGTCTTGGTCTGTGTTTATTGGTCTTGGAGTTTGCTGTGTTCTGCTTGATTGGTGTTTCTAATATCTTCTGTCTGTTTTGTAGCTTTTTTTGTCTTGATTGGCTAGCAACATTGTGTTTCCTGTATTGGAGGCTTTTAGTGTGACTTGGCTCCGAGTAAATGGACAGCTATCATTTATTAGGAAGCTAGGTTTCATCTGGGTGCCTGGTTGGGATGTGTTTGAGCTGGAGGTATCAGGGGAAGTCTGTTTGTGCCCAGGTGTTTGGTTGGCTTGTGGTGTGGAGATTTTTTTGTTTGAGAGTGCAGGCTTCTAGATAATTGGCAGTCTGGTGGAGTCATCTCTTCTATTTATGCTTTCAGGTCATTTTTCAATCTCTATGGCTTCTCTGATAATTCTGTAGCTGGGGTTTTCTATAGTGGCTAGGGTTTTGGTGCCATTGAAGTTGATGCTATGACCTGTGGCTTTCATGTGTTGGACTAGTGAAGAAGTGTGTTTCAGCTTTTTTACTGCATTTTGTGTTCATCTAGGCGGGTACTTATTCTTCTATTGGTCTGTCCAATGTATGTGGCAGGACATGATACACAGAGGACTTCATATATGCCTTGGTTTTTCAGGTCAAGTTTATCTTTGGGGTTTCTTAGGATGGCTGCTATTTTTCTGTTTTGAAGGCAGTCTTGATGTAATGCCTGTGTAGTATCTTACTGATTTTGTCTGTAGTACTCTTATGTAGAGCAGGACAGCTGTTCCATAGGTCTGTTCATCTTCTAGGTCTCCATTATGTCTCAGTGTGTTTTTGTGGATCAAGCCAGTGATTTTGCTTTTGTGGAAGTCGTTGGCTGTCATTACTTTAGTCAGGGTGCATAGTTCAGTCTTTATGTGTGTCTTGTCTGCCAGGCGTTTGGTTCTGGCAATTAGTGTTTTAGCCACGGAGTTTATCTGTGCTGGGTGGTGGTGGGATTGGCCAAAACGTTGCTACAACTTTAAAAGCACAACTATAATGTGCTATAATGTGCACAACTATAATGATGTGGGAAACAAAGCTGAATACCATACATATAAATACCCACAAAAACTTAAGAACATACACACACACACACACACACACACGTACGTACGGATGGATGGATGTATAAAACATTACTGTTTCTATGACGCATATATGTCATATAAGAATTTTCCTATGCAATTGTGTTGTGATGACCCAGGGCATAGCACAAAGGCAGCACAGTACATAAGTTAAAAAAAAGTCCCTTTAATACCTCCAACTTTGCCCCAATGTCCAGTTACTTTTGGCTAGAGAAAAAACTCCCCAAAACAGTCTTTAAGTGGAGGAAATTCAGTCCAAGAACAAAGTACATATAAACTGTAAATAAAAACCCACACAAACCACACTGCAGCAATTAACTGGACAGGGCAGGATAAGGAATTGCAGACTTCAAAGGCCAACAAAACACATACAGTTGGGAAGACTCGAGGAACCCAGATAAGCCTCAACAATAAAAGATAACTCACAATTTGCTTCCAACAAGTTGCTGTGCGCAGTCTCCCTTTTTAAACACTGTTCCCAGCTGCAGCTAATGAAGGGAATCAGGACCCTTTCCTCCCCCATAAGTCACGCAATTCACGTTACTCCCTTCTCTGTTCCTCCCTGAGTGCCCTAGAATAAAGAGGAGGTGGGTCTGGATCTTCCTCTGAATTCCTTCTGCCTTGCTCTACCTCTCCCCTGCTCTGTCCACCCGGACTTTGCCCTTCCCCAGTTTCTTCCACAGCCATTCCCTGTCAGCTGCTCGGCTTCCTAGTTTCTCCCACACTCCTACTACCTGTCAGCTGCTCGGTTTCCCCCTTGGAATCAGATTCCGACAGGGGCATGACATGTGTTTTGTATATAGACATTAATTCACCCCCCCCTTTTTTAATATTGGTGGCAATTTTTATTTCAGATAATTATTACAACTATTTGTATTCTTTCTATTCATTTTTTGCATGCCTCTTGAAAAAGAATTATCAGTGTATAATAGCCTGATTAACATTTAATATTAAACTGAAATATTTCCCTATCAGGTGGGATTCTACCAGTTCGGACCTGTTCGGTAGAACCGGTTGTTACAATTTTGTGCAGTTTGGAGAATGGACAAATCGTGCCTCTGGCTGGTCCCTCCCCAACCAGTCAGTCCTTATCACTCATGCACGACATAGCTGACTGCATTCTCCCCCACCCACCTGGCCCAATCTCCTTAAAGTATTTCTTTTTTTTTCTCTCGACAATCAGCTGTTCTGATGATCAGCTGTGCCGAGATCCCCCTTGCTGTCTTACTGCTGCACCCAGGAGGCTTCCCTGAAACCCAGGAGGCAAAAGGGGGTGTGCGGGGAGATGCTGGTGCTGCTGCAAAAAAGAAGCCACACCTACCCGGTCACATGGCCACACCTAGCCACGCCTACAGAACTGGTAGAAAAAATATTTGCACCCACCCCTGTTTCCTATTGTTGAATAAACCATAGTGCCCTAGTTTGGAAATAAAAGTAAGTTGTGGGTAGATTCACATATTATCTTAAGTGAAAACAGTCGATATTGTAATTACTATTATAGTATATACTTACTATAAAATAAATGTGATAATTTTAATATTGTATAATTTCTATATCATAATATATTTTTGCTCATTAGATTTTTAACCTACCTTTATTCCTTTATAAGAAACTCAAGGCAGCAAACATATATAATTCTCTTTCCTCCTATTTTTTCCATAACAGTTCTGTGAGGTGAGGTGAGCTGAGATAGAATGAATGAATGGCCCGAAGTCACCCAGCTAGCTTTCATGCCTGAGATAGTATTAGAACTCTAGTTTCTAGGCCAGCATTTAACCACTACATCAAACTGGTTTTGATAAGATTATGAATCTTAGCAGCAAAACTTAATAAATATAGAACATAAAAATAAGCTGTATACTTTTATATAGTCTAGAAGTAAAGATAATAATAAAGGTAACATTCTGTATATTTCATGTAAATCAAAATCCTTGTTTCTCATGCTAATATAGGTATAAACGAGTCTTTTCAGTTGGAACTCATGGCATCACAACATACAATCCTAATACATTAGAAGTTACAAATCAGGTAATGAAAAATAATATATTTCCCAAAAGTTAGTATATATCTTTTGTGTGGAAATGATTCTCTCAGAGAATGAAAAGAATATTGTCTCAGTTGCATGAATTAATAAAGGTAAAATAAATTTATGCTGTTTGATATATATTCAGAATAATTAACTTTTTAAAACAGTGTCTAGTTTGAAAAATAGCAGCATATATTTTATGACCATTTAACTCTAAGCGGGAATACTGAATTATGGAGTTGGATTACCAGTATTACTTAAAATAGATAAAAGATAGAGTTGGTTTTATGGGATTAGATTATAATAATTGCTAATTATTAAAGTGATATCATATTTATTAACTTTAATTTCTTAGTTGTCATCCTGCTTTGTGGAGTTTATTTGCAACTTTATGTATTTTAAATTAGTATAATTTGCAGTTTATTTTATACATGATGGCTTAATATTTGCTTTATAGAGCTGTAAGATTCATATCAGTGCTTAAAAGTTTGTGAATCCTTTTGAATGTCCAATATTTTTGCATAAATACAGCCTAAGATTCTGTTCTCCACACTACTCATAAAACTAAATAAAGGGGCCCAATTAAAACAAATGAATGAAAATATTATTATTACTCATTTATTGAGGAAAATGGTCCAAAGCTACACACCTCAGGTGTGTAGCAAAAATATGTAAACCTTTGCTTTCAAAAACTGGTGTGTGCCTATCTTGGCAGGGGTGGGATTCAACCAGTGTTACTACTGGTTCGGTGTAATAAATCTTAAGCTATGCTGTCCGGACAGCTGATAAACGCTGCGTGCAGATGCGCAGCGTTTGGAAAGCCACTTTTTAACTGCTTTTTCAACCTCAGCTGTGCCGTGCAAAGCAGCTGAAGTTGAAAAAGAAGGAAATAAAGGACAGATAAGAGCCTGGGCAGGCAGGTGGGCCAAACAGCAGCAGACACAGAACCGGTTTGGTGTCTGCTGCTCTTCAGAGCTACCGGTTCTATAGAGCCAGGCAGAACCAGTAGCATTCCACCCCTGTACCTTGGGCAGCAGTAATTGGAACTTCAGATTCTAAAATATAATAACTGTTGATCAGTCCTATACATTGGCTTAGAGGAGTTTTAGTCCCTTTGCTTCTTACAGAACAGCTTCAATTCAGGGATATTGCTTGGTTTCCTTGCGTGAACTGATTCTTTCAGTTCCTGCAACATTTCTCTAGGTCTTTGATTTGGCAGTTCCAAACATTAACTTACTTCTCCTTTAACCATTCTATGGCCATTCAACTTGTGTGATTTGGTCATTGTCTTGCTATATGGCTCATTTTCTCTTGAGCTTCAGTTTACAGATAGATACTCTGATATTCTCCTGTAGAATTTGCGAGAACAGTTCCCTTAAAGATGACAAACTGTCTTGCTCTAGTGGCAGAAAGCAAGCCCAAACAGAATAATAGAATAACAGAATTGGAAGGGAACTTTAGGTCTTTTAATCCAACCTCCTGCAAAAGCAGGAGACCCTATACTGTTCTGGAAAATGCCTGTCCAATATCATCTTAAAAATCTCCAGTGATGGAGCAACCCCAAATTCTGGAGGGAAACATTTCACTGGTTAATTGTTTTCACTGTCAGGAAGTTTCTCCTTAGTTCTAGGTTGCTTCTCTCCTTGAGTAGATTCTATCCATTCAGCCAATCAATCAGAATACAGCTGGAAGAGATCTTGGAGGTCTTCTAGTCCAACCCCCTGCTCTGGAGACCCTATACCATTTCAGACAAGTGACTGTCTAGTCTCTTGTTAAAATCCTCAAATGATGAAGCCCCACAACTTCTGACAGCAAGCTGTTTCACTGGTCAATTATCCTCGCCGTTAAAAAGTTTCTCATTTCCAGGTTGCTTCTCTCCTTCATTAGTTTCCAACCAGTCTTTCTTGTCCTGTCATGGTAATAGCACCATGTATCACAGATGGGATGAGATAGTTATGCTGGAATACCCTTCATCAAACATAATGCTTTCATTCAAGCCTGAACAGTTTTATTTTGGTCTCATCCAGTTACAGAACATTCTCCATATAGCCTTCTGACTTACCCATGCAGTCTTTCACAAACAATGTTCTTTTTTGGAGAAGAATGGCTTTTTCCCTGCAACCCTATCATGCCTACCATTTTTATTCAATGTCTATCTGATGGTGGTCTAAATGAACACTGAAATTGAGCAATACAAGAGAGGCTTTTAATTCTTTATTTGTTGCTTTGGGTTTTTTTGAGACCTGGAATATTACATGCTTTGTTCTTTGAATGATCTGGGTTACTTGACCACTCCTGGGAGCGTTATTGAATTGTCTCCATTTATACGTAGTTTGCCTGACAGTGGAAGTCCATACTCTTTGGAAAGAGGTTTATAATATTTTCCAGCCTGTTTTTCAGAGGAGAACAGAAATCTGCTTTGTTCAAGTCATAACACTTTGAATAGGATAGAATAGAATATTTTATTGGCCAAGTGTGATTGGAAACACAAGGAATTTGTCTTGGTGTAAATATTCTCAGTATACATAAAAGAAAAGATACATTCATCAAGAGTCGAGAATTATAAGGTATGACACTAATTGATAGTCAAAGGGTACAATAAGCAATCAAATCATACTAGGAAACAGCCTATAGATCGTAAGTATACAAGCGACAAAGTTACAATTATACAGTCACAAGTGGGAGGGGATGGGTGATAAGGAGTGAGGACAACATTAACAGTAATAGTCGTGTAGACTTTGTAATAATTGAACAGGTTGAAGGAATTATTTGTTTAGCAGAGTGATGGCTTTCGGAGAAAAACTGTTCTTGTATCTAGTTGTTCTGGAGTACAATGCTCTATAGCGTCGTTTTGAGGGAAGGAGTTGAAACAGTTTATGTCCAGGATGTGAGGGGTCTGTAAATATTTTCACAGCCCTCTTTTTTACTCATGCAGTATACAGGTCCTCAATGGAAGGCAGGTTGGTAGTAATTGTTTTTTCTGCAGTCCTAATGATCCTCTGAAGTCTGTGTTTGTCCTGTTGGGTTGCAGAACTAAACCAGACAGTTATAGAGGTGCAAATGAGAGACTCAGTGATTCTTCCTCGAGCCGCTCGGAGCATCCAGAGAGTGGGATGCGCTTCCGAGTCCTCTTCTTGCAGGCTGAGCTTTAGCTGAGGAAACGCTCCGCCCCCTCACGTGACTCCAAGTGGTGTTCCCCAGTCTTTTGCTCAGCCTTGAAGAGTCAGGCTGTTGTTGGAAGGAGCTCCTTGGCTGATTTATACTACATATATTATTCTGGCTAATTTCCTCACCTTCAGGTCTGATATTTCCTTTCCTTCCTCCTGCGTAAAGGGTTGGGACTTAGGGGAAGTCTCCCCTCGCCCCTAGGGGCCAAGCGGGTGGGTTCGCAGCGCTTCATGCGACCCCCCCATTATTAGATCGCGTCGCTGCCTCCGCGCTGCCTTGGGGCATGCAAATTTCGCTGGATTCCCCCCCACCCTAAACGCTGACGGGGAGGGCTAGTTGCTCCTTAAGAGCACCAGTCGTGCTGAGCTAACCGGACAAGCCCTCCTTGCCGTCCCGAAGGCGCCCGACATAGCTCAGCTCACGGCCGCCATCTTGGGGCCGCATCGTGATCGGGCACCATTGTTATTTCTGATCCTTGCTGCTGCGGTGGAAGTAAAAGTCCAAGACCCCCTGGGTCAAGAGTTAGTTGCTTTTAGTGTTCCTTCAGGCTCGCTTTCATTGTCTCTGCTGGCCTCCCGCAGCCTCTTATCGGGGCAAGGTTGCAGCACCCCCCCCTCTGGCTTGTTGCTGAAGGCTTGCTGCCAGAGGCCTCTCTCCTTCTCCATAGAACTGCTGCGAGCATCCAGAGAGTGGGAGGTGCTTCAGTCTTCACTTCTCACAGGCTGAGCTGAAATTGAGGAACGCCCTCCTCCTCCACGTGACTCCTCCATGCGTTCCCCCCAGTTTTAGCTCAGCCTTCGAGAAGCAGGCAGCTTTTTTCTCGTTCCTTGGCCGTTTCAGGTGATCGTTGAGAGTTGGATCAGGTTTGATTTCATTTTTTCCTCTCCCTGCAAGGCTAGTGCGATCCCAAATTTAGTTGGTGGAGCGATTTCGCTCCCAGGAGGGAAGTAAGGGGTTGGAGCCCTTTGCCCCCCCCACCCCTTCTAATCTATCCTCTGTCGTTCCAAGCGTGCTGGGCTCAGCCGCTTGGCCCTGCGCTGTATTTTAAAAGCGCAATTGCGTCTTCCCCCCTAGAACGCCTCAGAGGAGGCAGCGCTTCCTCTCCCAGCTCTTTCCTTCGCTCGTTTGAAGTTGCGGTGGGCTGGTGCGCTTCTGAGCTGTGCGCTCTGAGCCGGGCAGCCATTTTGGGCACGCCTCGTGGCCGGCGCCATTTTGTTTTCTGAACAAGTAAGGCCTTCTTCTTTTTGGATTGAGAGTGAGCTGCGAGGTTTTTTTGTAGGCCCTTAGCGGGACCGTCAGGCCGCGTAGAACCTTTGTTTTTACTGAGAGAGCACTGTCATCCCGTGCCCTGCTGTCTCTCTTAGAGTTAATATTGTTGGTTTTCTTCCTTGGCCCGCAGCTAGTTCAGAAGCGCAGGCACGTACTCTCCATGTTGTTGGGGGGCTGCCTATAGAGGCCCCTTTTTTCTTGTCTTGCCTTTCACAATTGCTTGGCCTCAGCGTTCATTTGGTCTATTTGGAATTAAGTTCTTATTATTATTATTATTTTGCTGTACCTTTTTGGGGCTATTTGGTTTTCCTTACTTGAACCTGACCCCTTTTTTTGTATTTAATTGCCAGTGTATATATTCAGGTTTTTAATTTAGCTGCTAGAATTATTTTGTTTTTTTATTGCATAAGGTTCAAAAAAAAAAAAAAGAGAAAGGAGATTTTTTTGAATAGATAATAGCTAGTTCTAGAATAAAATTTCTTTCAAAAAGGGGGACGTGGCCCAATTTTAGGAAAACCGGTTTACGTTTGTAGGCCGAACTCCTAGGCGTGCCAACCGCCATTTTCTTTCAATACCATGGCAGAGGCTAATCCTACTGGCTCTTCTCTGAAGGCCAAGTCTAAGATGCATTACCTTCGCAGAAGGGACAAGGATTCTTCCAGTGCTTCTCAAAGAGATGCCTTACGACGTCATAAGGCCCTAGAAAGGGAATTTAACAAGCGGGCTAAAGAGTCTCACTCTATAACATCTGCCTTTCCTTCTACCCCCCCGCCGAGCCAACCATCTTCCTCTAGGGGCAGTACTTCCACCCGAGGCCGCCAGCCCTCCCGTGTACCAGAGGCGACATTTACGCCAACCGCTGCAGGCCTACGCTCTGAGGATCCTGCTCCAATTATTGTACCTGAGAACATCAGGGAATGGATGCAGTCATCCGTCAAGGTATAGCTGAAGGAATGCAGCAGCTCGCTAGACCGGATTCCCGAGGGAGGACTCCCGAGGCTGAGTCTTTATCCGGGAGATCTCCTTCTGCACCAGCGTCACAGCATGGTCAGGTACCTCCTCACATGGATGTTCCATTCCCAGAGGGGGAGGATACCCAAGAAGAAGAGGGAGTGGGCTTTGAACCGTTCGGAGAGTACGAAGGTTCTGACAGAGGTTCCTTACAGTATTCGGAACCCTTTCTGGAGGGGGACCTAATGGAGGGAGAAATGTCGGAAGATGAGGGTCTTTCTCCTGAACAATGAGGGTCTTTCTCCTGCTGTTGTGGGTCTTTTTAAACCCCATTTATTTAAGTCCTTGCTATTTAAGGCAAAGAACATTTCAGGTCTGGCCTCTCAGCCTCCTTCTGAACCCCCTCCATCGAGTCCAGAAGGTCCTGATGACCTTATGTTTAGACAGCCGACAGTGGCAGCAGACATTATTCCGGCCCCCCCAATCTTCTCAGATCTGGTAGCAAAGCAGTTGGCCTCGGTGGGTCCTTCTCCGGCCCCTTCTAGTCAGGACAAGAGGTTGTTTACCCTGGATTCAGATTTCTCAGCTATGTTAGACACCCCGGAAGTAGATGATCCGATTATAAGGCTTGCTTCCTCTTCCAATCCTACCAATGCACTAGCACTGAAGCCGGAGGATAAGTGAGCGGAGATGGCGCTCCGGCGGGCTCACACTGCAGATGCCTGGGCTATCCGGTCAGCCACGGCCGCTTCCTTTTTCACCCGATCCTCCATCAGGTGGCTCAGACAGCTGAAGCAACACATTTCCCCAGCTGATACCAGAGCCCATCAAGATATTGCAAAGATCACGGCAGCGGCGGAATTTGCAGCCGACGCTACCTTTCATTCGGTTAAGTTCTCATCCCGAGCTATTTCTTCCCATGTTTCTGCCAGACGATTGCTTTGGCTTCGACACTGGCAGGCTGATATTAAAAATAAGTCTAAGTTGGCTTCAGCCCCCATAGTAAAAGGGAAATTATTCGGGCCCGCTCTGGAGCCATTACTCCTGGAGACCCGAAATAAGAAAAAGTTTCTGCCTTCACTTTTTCGTAGGCAGGAAGCCAAGAGTTCCCAGTTCTTTCGGAGGGGCTCCTTTCGTCCCTCCTTCCAGTCATCATTCTCTCCTAGATTTCAGGGCTCTCCCTCATTCCGGCTGTCCTACTAGGACCGGGGCGACTAGGGAGACAGAGGCAAGAGAGGGGGCAGCTACAGAAGGCCCTTCAGGAGTTCCGGGAGTAGAGCGGCCCGCCGGCCCAGGTAGCGTTGCAGGTTTTCTTACCATAGGTTTTCTTACCAAAATGCCTCAGGCATTTTGCCGACAAGTGGGAGGAATCCACCTCTGATACTTGGGTTACAAATTCAGTGCGCTTTGGCTTGACCCTGCAGTTTCTCTCTCCTCCCCCCAAACATTTCAGGGTTTCACCCATTTCTAGGAATCCTACTAAACGGGCTCTTATGACTTCTGCCATCAAACATCTCTCTGATATTAGGGCTATTCAACCTGTACCCCCCTCCCAACAGGGAAGGGGTTTCTATTCACTTTTATTCTTGGTGCCTAAACATTCCGGGGGATGGAGACCCATTTTAGATCTTAAGAGGTTAAATCGTTTTATTGTACACCATAAATTCAAAATGCAGACTCTGCAGTCGATTTTACAAGGCATCAGAGAAGGAGACTGGCTTACGTCAATTGACCTTTCCGAGGCTTATCTCCATATTCCCATTCATTCCTCGTATTCTAAATATCTCAGATTTTGTTATAATAATCAGCATTTCCAGTATGTAGCCCTCCCCTTTGGTCTAGCCTCAGCTCCGAGATCTTTCACTAACGTGTTGGCGGCTATTGCAGCTCACCTTAGACAAATTCCCATCCGGATCCACTGTTACTTGACGATATCCTGGTTGTATCCCCTTCCCGACATCAAGCCAAGAGCGATACTAGCGCTACCCTCTCGGTACTTCAGTCCCACGGGTTCTTAGTGAACTGGGAGAAGAGTCAGCTTACCCCCTCCACTAGTATATCCCATCTAGGGGCTGTGATTGACTCTGTTGAAGGAAGGGTCTTTCTCTCTCAGGAGAGACTTATTAGTATCCGCACCACTATCAGGGATATCCGGCAGACCGGGAAAGCATCGTTGCTCAATTTATCCAAACTGCTAGGGAAGCTTGTTTCCTGTATTTCCATTATTCCATGGGCTCGCTTGCATTCCAGATCTTTGCAATGGTTCCTCCTGCCATATCAGCGTTCAGGAAGGAGCACGTCAAGGTTTATAGTGAAGGTCCCGCCGAAAGTTTTCGCCTCCCTCCTGTGGTGGACGCGACCATCTGTCAACAGAGGTCAGCTATTCCAGGAACCTCAAAGGGTTGTTCTCACGATAGACGCAAGTCTTTCCGGATGGGGGGCCCATCTACAATGTCTCTCAGCACAGGGAGTTTGGACCCGTTCGGAGCGAAGTGGGAGCATCAACTGGTTGGAGCTTCGTGCAGTGTACCTGGCTCTGCAAACATTCCTTCATCGGGTAAGGGAGCGCCGTGTCCTGGTCCTAACGGACAATACTACAACCAAGGCCCACATCAATCGGCAAGGGGGCACCCATTCCCTCCTTCTCATGAGAGAGGCTGAGCGACTGTGTCGATGGGCAGAAGCGCACCTCTTATCCATCAGAGCGGAGCACATCTCCGGGGCCTCCAACGTCCAAGCAGACTGGCTCAGCAGGGCAACACTGGATCAGGCAGAGTGGCGCCTGCACCCACATCTGTTCAGAGAAGCAGCAGCCAGGTTTGGTCAGCCCCTAGTAGACCTTTTTGCATCTCCGCTCAACGCGCAAACACCGAGGTTCTTCTCCTGTTATCCCTCCAGCGGAGCAGAGAATCATGATGCCTTGCATTGCCTGTGGCCTCCCGGGCTACTGTACGCCTTCCCTCCGCTTCCATTAATTCCCAGGGTGATTCGAAAATTGATAGCCGAGAAAGCAGAGATCCTCATGGTGGCACCTTATTGGCCCAGGAGGCCGTGGTTTGCGGACCTCCGCAATCTGTCAGTATCTCCGCCATGGAGGATTCTGTTGGATCAGATTTCGCTGTCCCAAGGCCCGCTGCTCCATCCAGAGCCACAGTGGCTACAGTTGGCTGTTTGGAGGTTGAGCGGGAAAGGATGATTGAGGAAGGCTTATCAGCCCAGGTCATTAACACCATTTTGGCGGCTAGAAGGCCTTCTACTACTTGCATTTATGAGGCTACCTGGAAAAGTTTCTGTAACTGGTGCCACAAATCATTCATCGACCCACGCTCTCCTTCAGTTGCTCAGATCCTGGCCTTTTTACAAGATGGCCTAGATGGAGGTTTATCACCTAACACCTTAAGGAGGCAGGTAGCGGCGCTCTCAACGGTGGTTGCTGGTGGTCCTTTCAGTCCCCTTTCCCACCATCCTCGAATCAAGGCTTTTCTTAAAGGGACTTCTAATTTGGGCTCGTCAGTAGTGCATAGGTACCCGACATGGGACCTTAATAAAGTTCTCCTGGCCTTGACTAGATCTCCCTTTGAGCCTCTCAGGGAGGCGTCACTTCAATTTCTTACATTTAAAACAGTTTTTTTGGTAGCTATTACTTTGGCTAGAAGGATATCTGAAATTGCAGCTCTATCCGTGAGAAAAGATCTGTGCATTTTTCATTCAGATCGGGTGGTTCTGAGACCAGACCCAGCATTTATGCCGAAGATTAATTCACCATTCCACAGGGCGCAGAAGTTGGTCCTGCCTAATTTTTGTCCGAAGCCTCTGTGCGAGCAAGAGAGGCAGTGGCACACCCTTGATGTTCGAAGGGCTTTGCGTATTTACATTTCTCGTACGCAGTCCATCAGGAAGGCAGAGTCTCTATTTTTGTCATTTCAGCCAAAGACACTAGGCTGTAAGGTTTCTCTGTCCACGGTAGGCAGATGGATTAGGGCTACCATATCCAAGGCCTATTTAGTTCAAGATATCCCAGTTCCCAGTGGGGTTACCGCTCACTCCACCAGAAGTGCAGCTACCTCAGCAGCCTGGGCTACTCAGGCATCTATTCTTGATATTTGCCGGGCGGCCACCTGGACTTCCCCATCTCCCTTTATAAGACATTATAAGATTGATGTTTATGCCTTAGCTGAAGCATCTTTTGGTAGGCGAGTTTTGCAGCAAGTGGTTAGATATCCTGGGGAAGTTCCAATCCAGACGGACTCCCACCCGTAGGACACAATTGCTTTGGTATGTCCCACTCTCTGGATGCTCGCAGCAGTTCTACGGAGAATGGGCGTTGGTTCTTACCTGATACGCCTCTTCTCGTGGAACTGCGTAGAGCATCCAGCCCCACCCTGTTGGTCCGTCTGTAAAGGGGGAAAACCTGTTTCGGCCAATGATTTCTAATGTTGTAGTTCATGTTGTTTAATACTTAAGAGTAGAGGGTTGTTTTTGTCCTCTCGTCTTCGATAAAACTGGGGGGAACGCATGGAGGAGTCAATTTCAGCTCAGCCTGTGAGAAGTGAAGACTGAAGCACCTCCCACTCTCTGGATGCTCTACGCAGTTCCACGAGAAGAGACGTATCAGGTAAGAACCAACGCCCATTCTAGGCCTCAGGCGTTTATTTGGTAAATCCGGCCTGTACTGTGGTACCTCTTTGGTTCCTTTCCTGCTGTTGTAGTAGAGAGAAAAAGAAAGAGAAAAGAAATGAAAGAGAGAAAAATTTACAAACGAAATTATACGTTTTTATACGTATATACATAGATAACCTTTACATGCAGATAGCATATTAAAATAAATAAATAAATAAAATAAAAATAAAAATCAGAGGATTACTCCTCTGTACATATTATATATATATATATTTATTCCTTACTACCGGTTACCACTGTACATATTAAATTCCAAAAGGGGGAGCGGGCCAGCTCAAACCTCACTCGGCCCCACTCAGGCCAATTCCAGGCGAGCCAACCACCCTTTACTATTATTACTATTATTATCACCAGGACAAGGAACCTTATGTTATTATAATTATCAAAATGGCAGATGGCAATCTCTCTAAACGACCTTCCTTGAAGGCTAAGGCAAAGTCCCACTACTTGCGCAGGCAGGACAAGGAGCCTTCCAAGGCCTCCCAATGAGACGCCTGAAGGCGCCATGAGGCGTTGGAAAAGGAGTTTGATAGGTGATCAAGGGAGTCCCGCTTGGGGCCTCCAGCCCTTCCTTCTCCCGATCTAGGCACAGCCCACTTCAGGGTCACTTGACCCTGGGACCATCGACCAGACAGACCCCTGAAGCTACCTTTACACCTACGGCCGCTGGTCTGCGTCAGGAAGAACCCTCTACATCTGAGGTTCCAGCCCACATCAAGGCTTGGATGGAATCTGTTAAGCCTGGGTTCCCCAACCAGGGTAAGGAGACAAGCTAAACAGAATGTGCAACGTTAGTCAGATAGGCACACAGATAAATGAGTGATATAAGTTTGTATGTTTATTAACATACAATAAAAATAACAGATAAGCTTGTGCTATCAAAAATATAGTTTATTCCATTTATAGCATAGTCAAAATAACAGTCCATTAGTCATGTATCATTTAGTCAGTCCATTCAAGGATATTCAGTTAGTAAAGTCTGTGTAGAATATCCTATGTCAGTTCACTTACAAATCAGTCCTTTGTTTATCTCTCCCATTCAAGTAATGCAGTCTTGAGTCCATGCAGTAATTAGGGATCATCAAAGCCAGAGAGAGCAAGCTGTCGTCTTGCTTCTTTTAAAGTGCTTTCACAACCACTCCCTTAATTACAATTCTACAGTTAAAGTTGCAGACACTTTAACTTATAAACTTTGATAACATATTTATTATTTTACCTAAACCAGGTATAGGCACTAAGACTCAAATCACCCTTTGGTTCTATATACAATGCATGGTTCATTGTTCCTTTAAGATATCTTTAAATTCTCTTTAATGATTGCCAATGACATTGATGCGGATCCGAATTAAAACATGCCAGCTGATTAACACTATAAGCTATATCAGGCCTTGACCAATTGCTTATATATGATAAGCTACCAATCAAAGATTGATATATAGACTTATCAAATTTGGGACTTTGATCATCAGTTTGGCAAACTTTCTGACTCATTGGAGTCTTTGCCTGTTTACAAAGTTCCATTTTATACGTTTTAATTAATTGGCAAATTTTATCTTCTTGAGATATCTTAAATCCATTTTTTGTTTTGTTAATTGTCAATCCTAGATACTTTTTAATTTCACCTAAATGCTTTAATTTTATCTTTTCGGCTAATAATGATATAATCTCATTAGCTTCATTATTAGTCTTAGTTATCAAAGCAATATCATCTGTAAATAATAACAATAAGGACACCGTTCCATTATTTTCTCTTTTAAACACACATGATCTGCTAAACCAGATTTAAAACCTATATTGTTTAACTCTTTCACAATATATTGGTTCCACTCAAAGCCAGATTGTTTCAACCCGTAAAGACTCTTTTTGAGTTTCCAACAATCATTACTATTTACTTTATTGTCTTTTATAATAACTGGCTTTTTCAAATATATAGTGTGCTGCAATGGTGCATGCAAATAAGCAGTTTCTACATCTAAATGGTTAATGACATAGTTTTTCTTAGCTGCCCACACTAATGCTGCTCTCAAAGATGTAGCTTTAAGACTTGGTGCAAAAATTTCATCGTAATCAGATGCAGTTTGATTAAATCCTTGAGCTACCAACCTAGCTTTATGGGTAACAGTCCCATCATTTCCAGTTTTTACTTTAAATATCCATTTGCACCCAATGGATTTTTCTCCTGGAGGTAATTTAGCATCTTCATATACTTTCATTACCTTTAATGAATTTAGTTCTTTTTCCGTTGCCTTTTACCAATTTTCCTGATCCTTAGCAGGATACATCTTAAGTTCATCTACACTAGTTGGAACTTTAGTTACTTGGCAAACTATACTTGCTTGATACCTATCAGGTGGTCTAGTTATACGTGTAGTACGTCTAGGTATTACAGGACTTACAGGTGGACTTTCATTTATTAACTCTTCTTGATTATCTAACTCTTCCTTATCAACTGTTTCTTCTTGTTCTGGTCCTATTTGCTCTTTGTGGACTTCTTCTTTAATTGGACTCTGTTCTTTCTGCCTTTTGTAGGGTTCAATAATTACTTCATTATTTAAATCTTGCTCTAATCTTTTCCATCCTACATGTTCTAGGAATTTAGCACTAGCACTGGTGTAAACTCTAGATGTATCTGGTTCCCAGAATCTATAAGATCTATGATTAGATGTATATCCTACAAAATATAATCTTTTAGCTCTATGCGGTCCTTTTTGTTTGAGTTGTGAAGGGATATGCACCCATGCTGGTGCTCCAAATCTGTGCATGTAACTTAAATCAGGTTTTGTACCATGCCACAGTGTGAATGGTAATTCACCTATTGTTGAATTAACAACATTATTTAATATATGATTACCACACATTATTGCTTCTCCCCATAAATTGTCAGGTAATCCTGAATCAGACATCATAGTACGTGTCATTGATTGTAATGTTTGGCCTCATCTCTCTATAAAGGCATTATGTTGTGGCCTATATGGTGCAGATTTTTTATGTTGAATACCTAATATTCTAAGTCTATTCTGGAATTTATTATTTGTAAATTCCGTACCATTGTCTGTTATAAGAGTTACTAATTTCTTTTTAGTTTTCCTTTCAGCAAATTTTATCCAATTAAAGAGATTTAGATACGTTTCAGTTTTGCTCTTCATTAAATAGCAAAACCCATATCTAGAATAGTGGTCCATTATACTTAGTATGTATCGAGCTCCTCCTACACTTGGTTTTTTCGGACCTATTAAATCAGCAAATACTACTTCTAAAGGCTCTTTGGTAGTAAATCCATCAACTCTATTAGCCGGTATGACCCTAGCTTTGCTTTGATTGCAAATAGAACATTGCAAATACTTATTACAAGGTTTCAAACTTATTCCCTTAGATAATTCAACAGTTTTCTTAAGCATTTTAAAATTTAAATGCCCTAGCCATTGGTGTAACAAGTGAATACATTCATCATGAGGTTTCTTATTATCATAAACTGTGTTAACCACCTCTAAACCATTATCATTTAACACATATAATTCACCTCTTAAAGATGCAGTAATTTTCTTATCTTCTTTTTCAATTATGCAGTTATCTCCTTTAAAGGTAACTACATATCCTAGTTTAACCAAAATTCTAACTGAAATTAAATTAAACTTAAGTTGTGGTACATATAACATTTTTACATTCTCTTTTATGAAAGAACAATATGCTATACCTTGATCTTTAGCTTTCAGTTTCCAGCCATTGGCTAACGATATCTGCTGTGTATTCTTGGACATTTTAATAAAATTTTTGTTATCATTTGTTATACAGTGGGATGCTCCACTGTCAACCACCCATAAATTATTTTTTACAGCTCCGTTAGTATACATGGCTAACTCTAAATTTTTATTTATCTTTTGATGACTTTTAGTATTCTGGCCAGCGTTCTGGCGCTTTGCTTTTTTACAAAATCTTGCCAAATGTCCTATTCCTCCACAATTAAAACACTTTTTAATTGCGTATGCAGTAGGAGATTCATTATCTTCTTTTTGAGGTTGCTCCCTCTTTAATTGGTCTTTTTTCAAGCCTTTTTCTGGCCTCTTCAATCAATCTACCAGTTATATCAGTTAAAGTTAAACTTTCCTTAGGCAAAATTTCAAGGGAAGTTACATAGTTGTCATAACTTTCATCTAGTGAAGATAGAATTATGTAGACTTGGTGTAGTTCAGAGAAAATAAGCTCTTCCTCGTGCAGTTCTTGAAAAATGCTTTGCATAGTTTTCAAATGACTCAGCATATCACCATTCGTTTGGAGATGCGTCCTGAAAAGCTTTCTTGTTAGATTTATGTGAGCACCAACGTTATCTCGGACATAAATCCTCTTCAGCTTCTGCCAACACCCAACAGCTGTTTGTTCTCCATGGATATGAACAAGTTGCTGGTCAGTTAATGTTAATCCTAGTATGCAAATAGCTTGTTCATTTTTCTGCATAAAATCTTCTATTTTTAATCTATCTTCATCATCCTCTGGATCCCATTCCTCTACGTTTGGTGGGTTTTCAATTATGTTCCACAGACCTTCTCTTCGTAGAAGTAGACTACATTTTATAGACCATGATACAGTTTGTTCCATCCAGCTTGGATATAAGGGACAAACTTTGTAGATTGACTTGTGCCATGTTTTCTTTATAGGGATATAAAACTATAATTAATAAAACACAGCTGTCTGTTTACTGTAATGTATAACAACACAAACTCTCACTTTTTACATAAATCTGTTTTATCCTAGTTAAACTGACTTTGCAGCCTCTGGGCCCATAACCAGTGTTAAGCCTGGGTTCCCCAACCAGGGTTAAGGAGACAAGCTAAACAGAATGTGCAGCGTTAGTCAGATAGGCACACAGATAAATGAGTGATATAAGTTTGTATTTTTATTAACATACAGTAAAAATAACAGATACGCTTGTGCTATCAAAAATATAGTTTATTCCATTTATAGCATAGTCAAAATAACAGTCCATTAGTCATGTATCATTTTAGTCAGTCCATTCAAGGATATTCAGTTAGCAAAGTCCGTGTAGAATATCCTATGTCAGTTCACTTACAAATCAGTCCTTTGTCTCTCTTCCGTTCGAGTAACGCAGTCTTGAGTCCATGCAGTAATTAGGGATCATCAAAGCCAGAGAGAGCAAGCTGTCATCTTGAAAGTGCTTTCAAAACCACTCCCTTAATTACAATTCTACAGTTAAAGTTGCAGACACTTTAACTTATAAACTATGATAACATATTTATTATTTTACCTAAACCAGTTAGGGTAAACAATGTTATCCCTAACAGAATCGACTATCCACCAGGGCATTGCGGAAGGCCTGCAGCACATGTCCACATCAGGCTTCTCTCCATGGGCTCCCGACCACGACTCTTTATCCATCAGATCCCTTCCACAGCCGGATCCCCCGGTTGGTCAGGTACTCTCTAAGAGGGACAGCCCTCCTCCCGTAGGGGCCCAGGAGGAGGAGGAGGAAGGGGACTTTGGTGACTTCAGGGAAGAGGTACAGGACTCCCGGATGGGATCCTCCCATTATAGTGAGCCCCCCTTAGAGGTGAACCTCATGGAGGGGGAGATGTTGGAGGACGAGGGGGCTTCTCCCGACCAACCCGTATTCGGGGGGCTGTTCAAGCCACGCTTGTTCAAATCCCTCCTCTTTAAAGCCAAGAATGTCTCTGGTCTTCTTCCCCAGTCTCCCTCTGACTTCCCCCCTGCCTCAGAGAGACCAGAGGACTCCATTTTCACACAACCAGTGGTGGAAGCTGAGGTCATCCCAACCGAAGCAACTTGCTTCCACGGTAGCCCTCCCCCCCTACACCCTCTATCCAAGACAAGAGATTCTTTAATCTCAATTCGGCAATGTCTACTCTTTTAAACATCCTGGAGGTTGACGACCCTGTTGTGGGCCTTGCCTCCTCCTCTATCCCCAGTGAGGCCTTAGAGGCCTTGAAACCCGAGCAAAAGCGGACGGAACTGGCATTGCGCCGGGCCCATCTATCCGACCCTTGGGCCATTAAATTGGCTAGGGCCACTTCATTCTTCACAGGGTCCTCTATCCACTGGCTCCGGCAGCTGAGAGAACATCCCCGCGTCAATGTGAGGGTGCACCAAGACATAGCGAAACTAGTGGCCGCAGCCGAGTTTTCAGCTGACGCCACTTACCAATCGGTAAGGTTCTCTTCCAGAGCGATAACATCACATGTCATGGCTTGCCACCTACTGCGGCTCAAGCACTGGCAGGCGGATGTAAAAATAAAGTCAAGCTGGCCACTGCTCCCATCAGGGAGACAAACTGTTCGGCCTGGCCTTGGAACCCCTGCTGGTCGAGGGCCGCAGCAAGAGGAAGTACCGGCCCTCCCTTTTTCGGAGGCCAGAGACAGAAAGCCCTCAGCCCTTTCGGAGGGCCTTCCCCCGCCCCTTCTACCAACTCCCCTTCCCACCCAGATACCCAAGACCCCCTTCCTTCTGGTCTCAGGACCGCTTGGACTCAGGCGACAGAAACAAATGGGGCGGCAACCATAAGAGGCCCTTTAGGGGATCAGGGGGGAGGCCCTACCGCTGACCCAGATAGAATTTCTTCCTCCCTCCCCATCGGCGGCCGCCTTAGATACTTCGCCGCTCAATGGGACAATCCACTCCCATGCACAGGTTAGGGACACTGTCAGGTTTGGTCTTGCCCTTGAATTCTGGTCCGCCCCCCGCTGATTTCTTCATGACATCCCCCATCTCAAGAGATCCCGTCAAACGTGCACTAATGGATGCAACCATCCAATACCTGTTTAACATTCAGGCCGTTCAACCCGTTCCACTGGTCCAGAGGGGACGAGGATTCTACTCCCACCTCTTTGTGGTGCCCAAGCATTCGGGGGGATGCAGAGCTATATTAGATTTAAAACGGCTAAACCGCCACCTTATCCAGCGCAAATTCAAAATGCATACCTTGCAATCGATTATCTTGGGTACCAGGCGGAGTGACTGGTTATCCCCCATAGATCCCTCGGAGGCATACCTACACATTCCAATCTGGCCCTCTCACCACAAATTCCTTAGGTTCTGTTATAACAACCTTCACTATCAATACGTGGCCCTCCCCTTTGGTCTGGCCTCGGCTCCCAGGACTTTCACCAAGGTCCTCGCGGCCCTGGAGGCTCACCTCAGGAGCGTTCCCATCCGCCGTCACTGCTATTTGGACGATATCCTCATTCTCTCCCCGTCCAAGACCCAGGCAGTCAGGGATACCAGAGCCACCCTCTCCGCTCTCCTGGCACACGGGTTCCTCATCAATTGGCAAAAGAGTCAACTGGTCCCATCCACCCGAATCATCCACTTGGGAGCCATAATTGATTCAGTTACAGAAAAGGTCTTCCTCTCCTCGGAGAGGTTCCTCAGCATTCAAGCTCTGGTCAAACAGATTAGGCGATCAAGGAGGGTGGCATTACTTGACCTTTCTAAATTATTGGGTAAGATGGTTTCATGCATCTCAATTATTCTCTGGGCCCGTTTACACAGCAGATCCCTCCAGTGGTTCCTGCTCCCATCCCAAAGATCCGGAAGAAGCAATTCGAAGTCCAGAGTCAAGGTGCCTCCGAGGGTCCTCACGTCCTTCCTCTGGTGGACCAACCCCGCCATAAACAGGGGCCACCTCTTCTCAGAACCTCAGCGGCTAACCCTCATCGCGGACGCCAGCCTATCAGGTTGGGGCGCTCACGTCAACTCACTCTCGGCATAGGGCAAGTGGTTGCCGATCGAGCTAAGATGCAGCCTCAACTGGCTGGAGCTTCATGCCGTCCACCTGGCCCTGCTCAGATTCCTCCCCTTGGTACGCGAGCGTCACGTCCTTATTCTCACGGACGACACCACGGCTAAAGCCCATATCAACAGGCAAGGAGGCACCCAGTCTATCCAGTTGATGAGGGAGGCTGAGCACCTCTGCCGTTGGGCAAAGTCCAACCTCCTCGCACTAAAAGCCGAACACATCTCCGGAATCTCCAACATCCAGGCGGATTGGCTGAGCAGGGCCACAGTGGACCAAGCAGAATGGCGCCTCCATCCATCCCTATTCAAGGAGGCGTCCAGAATATTCGGCTTCCCGAGGGTGGATCTCTTCACCTCCCCGTCCAACGCATAGCTTCCACGGTTTTTCTCCAGGTACCCATCTCACGGATCAGAGAACCACAATGCGCTAAGCTGCCCATGGCCCCCAGGGCTCCTATATGCCTTCCCTCCGCTGCCGCTAGTTCCCAGAGTCATAAACAAACTCATTCACGAGAAGGCAGACCTGCTCCTGGTGGCTCCCTATTGGCCCAGGAGACCATGGTTTGCGGACCTCCGCAATCTTTCGGTAGCGCTCCCATGGAGGATTCCCCCCGGATAGGATCTCCCTCTCTCAGGGGCCCCTTCTGCATCCGGAGCCCCAATGGCTCCACTTAGCCATCTGGAGGTTGAATGGATCCGTTTGACAAGAGAAAAATTCTCCAGTCAAGTAATTGACACTATTTTGGCCGCTAGGCGACCCTCCACCACACGAATTTATGATGCCACTTGGAAGGGCTTTTCCAAGTGGTGTAGCGGGTTCCAAGTTGACCCCCTCTCTGCCCCTATTGCGCAGGTCTTGGAATTCCTTCGAGAAGGCCTACGTAAAGGGCTTGCCCCCAACACCCTCAGACGGCAGGTCGCTGCCCTCTCAATCGTTGTTTCTTCTGATAACTTCAGTTCTCTCTCTCATCACCCCCGGGTTAGAGCTTTCCTCAGGGGTGCCACCAACTTGTGCCCTCCGACTGTTCACAGGTTCCCCACATGGGACCTCAACAAGGTCCTCGTTTCACTTCCAAGGCACCCGTTTGAACCTCTGAGGGAGTCCTCCCTTCAATTTCTAACGTTTAAAGTAGTTTTCTAGTGGCCATTACTTCTGCTCATAGAGTCTCGGAAATAGCAGCATTGTCAATCAGAAACGATTTATGCGTGTTCCATGCTGATCGGGTGGTCCTTCGCCCTGACCCCACCTTCTTACCCAAGGTTAACTCAACCTTCCACAGATCTCAGGAACTGGTCCTCCCAAACTTTTGCCCCAGACCCTCTAGGGACAGGGAAACCCTTTGGCACTCCCTGGATGTTAGAAGGGCCTTACGCATATACATTAAGCGCACACAACCCCTGAGAAGATCAGAATCCCTCTTCCTCTCCTTTCAGCCCAGGACATTGTGGTTCAAAGTCTCTCCCTCAACCATCAGTCGCTGGATTGGGGCGACTATTGCCAGGTGCTACCTATCACAATCTCTGCCCGCTCCTGGGGGAATAACCGCTCATTCCACCAGGAGTGCAGCTACTTCGGTGGCTTGGGCCACGCAAGCCCCAATTGCTGGCATTTGTCAGGCAGCCACTTGGGCCTCTCCGTCCCCATTCATCAGACATTACAAAATAGACTTATACGCCTCAGCAGAGGCCTCTTTCGGCCGACGAGTCCTACAGAGGGTCATCAGCGACCCGGAGGGGCTACTGGCCCAGACGGAGTCCCACCCGTAGGACAGCCAAGCTTTGGTATGTCCCACTCTCTGGATGCTCCGAGTGGTTCGAGGGAGAATGGACGTTGGTTCTTACCTGATACTCTTACCTGATACGCCCTTTCTCGGCGAGCCGCAAGGAGCATCCAGCCCCACCCTAACTCCTCTGTCTGGTGGGTACTCTAGTTTCAGCCAAGGAGCCAATAGTTGATTAGAAGGATTTCTTAACCTTTCTTCTTGTTATCGCAAAAAACTGGGGGAATGCCACTTGGAGTCACGTGAGGGGGTGGAGCGTTTCCTTAGCTAAAGCTCAGCCTGCAAGAAGAGGACTCAGAAGCACATCCCATTCTCTGGATGCTCCTCGCGGCTCACCAAGAAGGGGCATATCAGGTAAGAACCAACGCCCATTCTCTCTGTAGAACTGTATCAGCAGCTCCTTGGGCAGTTTGAGCTTTCTGAGTTGGCACAGAAAGAACATTCTTGGTTGTGCTTTTTTGATGACGTTTTTGATATTAGGTGTCCATTTTAGGTCATATGATAAAGTAGAACCTAGAAATTTGAAAGTCTTTACTGTTGATACTGTGTTGTCTAATATTGTAAGAGGTGATAGCATGGGAGGGTTTCTTCTAAAATCTACTGCCATTTCTCCAGTTTTGAGTGTATTCAGTTCCAGATTGTTCCGGTTAAACCACGAGGCAAGTTGTACAGCCTCCTGTCTGTATGCAGATTCATCATTGTCTCGAATGAGACCAGTCACTGTTGTTTGATAATGAATCCCAGAATTCTGTTCTTTAAATAAAACAGAACTCCCAGTCACATATGTTTATCATCCTCTAGATTGAAACACATGATTTTAAATTTCTTCTTCAAATGAACTGATAATCCTAGAGGTTCAAATACTTTAGCCACATCCAAATAAGTGGCTTTAGACCATTCATTTTCAATAAATAATGTTTTTGACTCATTATATTGGTTCTCTTTATATAGTTTTAGGACTTACATGGAGAACAGATAACATTTTATATCATATTTATACAGAAATAAGAGGATTCACAAACAATGAAGCATCACTGTAATTAAAATGTATAGTTTATACATACCACATTTCCATATTAACTCATGTAAAGTTAGTAACTTTCATAATAATTAAACATTTAAAGTAATAGAGTACCATGATTGGATACCAAATGTTTAATTATTATGAAAGATACTAACTTTAATGATACCAAATCATTAAAGAGTCTGATTTTAGGTGGCCTAACTCGGTAAAATTAAAAAATGATTGCAATGATTAGATTTAGAATTAAATGTTTTGGTAATTTGAGAATTTGAATCATAGCTGTCTTTCTTATTAAATAGAACAGTCAATTATATAACCAGTACTAATAAATGCAGTGGAAATTTATTTTGCTTGGCTATACAGCTTTGGGAAATATTAATTGGGAGCCTGAAATTTCATAATAGGTGTCTGGTGTTTGCAACACAATATGACACTCATTGAAATATTTTACCATCCTTCTAATGGTCTGCAATTGCAATTCATATCAGCATTTCAGAAGGAACAATTGTCTCTCTATTCACCTTTTAATGTCACATTTTAAAGCTAGTAGCTTGTAATGGCAATATATAAGACACTGGGATAAGATTTTATTTATGTTTAGGAAATAGTTAATTAAAATGTGTTATATGATCATATTAGGGAAATCTTTGAAATAGTACATGTTGATGTAAGAATTCATATTCTGTAGGGATAAAATTGAATATTCTCAGTTTGTGATTTCTTGACTTAGTGGCCATATGGAGACATTTGTAGCATCAACCCTGTTGGAAAAGGACAAGGAACAGAATTCAGCCTCACATTTCGTAAAGGAAGTGGGAAAAAATCTGAGACACTTAAGTTTTCTACAGAACACAGAACAGAACTTCTTACAGAAGCACTGGTAAGATTTATTGATTTAAAGAACTGATTTTTTTGTTACTTTGCACTATATTTACAGCTATAAATAAAATGACACGTTCTTGCACATGCTAAAGACCATTATTTTTTATTTATTTTAATTTTTCATACATTTCTCAAGTTCTAATATAAAATGCATATTTTATTAATGCAGCTTTGGATGCAGATCATGTGCTTCATATTTTATTTATATAAAGCACAGATTAGTCCTACTTTAAAAAAATCAGACCACTGAGGTAACTTGAGCTGAGAGAAAATGACTATAATTTTAAAGTCACCAGAAAATTCTAGGGCTGAGAGGTCTCTGCCTTTCTTGCTCAGTGGCTTGACCAATCTTAATAATATTGGCTTTCAATTATTTGAAAACTCTCAAAGGTGAGCAGTTGAAACCAATAATATAGTTTGTTTGTTTGATTTTGAATTAATGTGATATATGAAACCAGCTATTCAAACATGATTTGAATTAATATTATACATGAACCATAGCTCTGGCTTATCTAGCAAGCCATGGCTAAAATGAACATTGGTATATGGAACATATTTCCCCACATAATATAATTTCTTTGTGCATCTTTTGTTGATTACTTTCCTTTCCTTTTCTTTCTGTCTCAGCGATTTAGAACTGATTTTGCTGAAGGAAAAATCACAGGAAGGGCAAGTATTTTTTATGTTTTGAATAAGAAAATAAACAATTACTTGCTTAGATTTCCTTTCATGCTGAAGTTTTCAGATAGATTAGATTAAATTAGATTAGAATGTGTGTGTATATATATATGTATATATATATACATACACACACAAAAACACACATACACACGTGCATGTGCGTGCACACTGAGGATAAATTTGTATTCTGAAAATAGCAGAAGAAGAAGGGTCTTCTTCTAAGCAATATTTTTCAAACATGGCATTTTTAAGATGTGTAGAGTTCAACTCTCAGAATTCTCCAGCAGTTAGGAGTTGAAGTCCACACACTTAAATTTGCTAAGTTTGAAAAGCTCACTGAGAGGTATGTCACTTAAAAACAAACTCTTGAAGGAACTATCTCCGAGAAGGATAAGCAAAAAACTGATCTCAACTAGTGACCACAAAAGAAGTAGCGGAGTAGAATTTTCATTTTCTCTACCTTCCTGTCAGCTATTATTCTGCTCTGATAATTGCCATGTGATTGCATTGTTCGGCAAAAAGTGGAAAAAATCCAAATATTGTTGCATCTGAGGAAGTAATTTAGCTTTAGTGTTTTAGATTGCATTTTAGAACTTTTAATCAAAAGATGGATTGTAATTATATTTTGAGTTTTCAGTGCATTGAAACTAATTTATTTGAAGCATATTATTGTAGAAGTGTGTGAAACATTTTGTATACAACATTCCATTTTCCCATTTGTCTTCTTTTTCATGTTTTGTTCTTTATGGAGAAAAAAATATAGTTATTATAAATGAATGTATAATAAATTATAATAATTAAGATTCAGTTCTTTCCTAATTTACGTTCATGTTTGCCACTAAAATCAGTTTAAACTATTCAACTTAGAATAGAAATATCATTAACCTATATTTACAACTGTTTCATTTGTTACGTATTTTCTCTACAAAGAACTTGTGTATAAGAAACAATATAAATACACATTATAACATATGATACTTACATATGTAATGTTTCACTGTTCATACACAGTCTCGGGAACTGTTAATCCTATATAATTAGATGATGAATCTTGTGGCCTCATCCTGAAACAAATTTCCTGATTTTGTTTATGGTTTGATCTTTGAAGGAAAATATAACCTATGAAGCTCTAGTGTGCTTGTTACATTTGATCTACCATTAGCATTCACAGAATATGTTTATACCTTTTTCATCTAATATGATTGTTGCATTTCATTTTTTAAACTACTTCTTTTTTTTATCATAGAGATACAACAGTTATAAGCACCACTGGAGTGATTCAAGTAAACCTGTAATTCTAGAAGTGACTCCAGGAGGCTTTGACCAAATTAATCCTACAACAAATACAATCTTGTGTTCTTATGACTATAGATATATTGAAGGATTTGTTGATATGTCTGATTATCCAGGAGGGTTTTGTATAATTTATGGAGGATTTAGTAGACTAGTAAGTATTATAAAAGACCTACTTTACCTGTGTTTAATATCTAATATACTTGTTTGATAGTTCTTTAAAAATGAGAATTTTTTTGGCATACATTATTATGTCATTATTACCTAAATGAAGTTTTGAACTTAATTACTATAATTGATTATTAATACATTATTACTTTCATACAATATTTTTATTTTTTGAAAGATAAGACTATTTTAACTCAGTATTGATAATGGAACAATGAATATTATTTATTTAGCATCACTTAAACATTTTTTAGTATTACAGACTACATTGTTTTTAAAACTATAAAGTCCTTCAGATTTAACAATCTCCTTAGAATATTTGTATCAAGAAATTTATTGAAATTTGCAGCATTTATTTGCTTCTGAGCAAAGAGAAGACATTATTAAAAGTGCAATTGAACATGCTGGCAATTACATTGGCATCTCCTTGAGAACCCGAAAGGAGCCTTTAGAATTTGAACAATATTTGAGTCTTCGTTTTGGGAAATACAGCAGCGATGAATATATTACATCTTTAGCAGAATTTGTGGTCCAAAAGATATCTCCAAGGCATGCGGTAAGTTCTACAATCTGCAATATCTACAAGTACTCTTTTTTATACATGCTTTACTTTGCTATCATTTATTTATCCCTTTCCAACTTTGTAATAATTCAATCTTTGTAGAAGTCTATAACTTCTATAAATACAGACGCTTCTCAAAATAAGACCATAGTGAAGCCTGCCAGTTATGGTTACATGTTGTGACTGCCATTAAGCAAGAATGACCTTGCTTAATAAACATCATCTCCTGCTCTTCCTATTAAATAAATGTGTTTCTATCTATACTGGAGCTCCAAGGCCACCCCTGTCTTTGAGATATAGGTATTCCGCTTACTTCCCCAGTTGGTCCTTCAGGGTTTTCCCTCCCATCAACTCCTTGGAGGATTTTCCCTTCCACACTAGGTCTCCATAGGCTCCCCCCCGTCCCCATTGGGTACCTGCAAGCTTTTTCTCCCTCTTTTAAAATTCACACAGTCCTTCAACCTGATTCCCACTGCCCCAAGACCCAGACCCACTTCACATCTTTTCAAGAACTCCGAGACCTTCCAGAGTATTGGAATGGGTTGCTTTATTGCGTGGCCATGTGGTGCAATTCTGAAAATGGCAGCAGTGTTTACATCTACCAGAAATCAATCTGTGAGTGTAAATATGGTGGCTGCTTCCAGAATTGCACTATATCGCTGAGCAACAAAGCTTTGTGCCTAGTTTTCTCTGCATTGAAAAATGTATACTTAACAAACTTTTGCTGGTTTACAAATTTTCTTGTACTTATCTTAAAATCTGTCATTCTTTGAACAATTTTAAAATAAGAAACAAAAATGTCAAATGTAACTTATAAACATATAAAATAGTAGGTCTCATTTAGTGTACAGTTTTACAGTAAATGTTGTTTCATGAGGAAAAAGGTATATAAATGCTGGCAGAAAGATATAATTTCACAGAGATGAAATGTAACAACTATCAAAATGTTGAATCAGCATTGAAATGAAAAAACTTTTAAGTCAAGATAACAGATATCTGCTTTGTTTGCTACTTTTTTACTATTTTAATTGAACAACTGTTTTAGAACAAATTTTAAAGGTTAATATGTACCAAAAGTCTTCAGTGTGCAGTTTACCTGTAGATAAACTGTACATTTGAACTAGATCCACTAGCAGTACCAACTTTGTCTTGTTTTTTGGTTGATCAAGAGATTCAAATAAACTTATTTTACAAATATTAACTGTATTTGAGTTAAAGTCAGTTTGCTATTTTCTAAAATGAACAGTTTCCGGATACATGTGAAAAATCAATCCCCACAGCAAGTTTGTTTTATAATTAAAATATGTCAAGAATCTTAAGGAATCTGCATTTCATTTGCAAACATATATATAGTTCATGGACCTCAATATATGTTAACATTAAACATCTTAATACACGTAGTCCTGGGATTAGGGTAAAGGTTAGGGTTAGGGTCACAGTTAGATCCAGACTTCCATTGTTAAGTGATACAATTATTAAGTGTGTTGTGCCTAATTTTATGGCTCTTTTTATCAAGCTTTTTAAGCAAATTACCAAGATTGTTAACAAATCCAGCCTTTCCTATTTATTTTGCTTATCAGCAGATCCATGAGAAAGTTGCAAATGATGATTATGTGACTATTGGATACTGCAACTGAGATGTTTGGCAACTGGCATGTTATTCAGTCGTGGGATTCAAAAAAATTTGCTACCAGTTCTGTGGGCGTGGCAGGGGAAGGATACTGTTAAATCTCCATTTCCTCCCCACTCCTGTAGGAAAGTTACTGTAAAATCCCCATTCCCTCCCCACCCCACTAACCTGCTTTCCAGCTCCCGTTTTCCTTTGCAGGGCAACAAAAGAAGATCCAGTTGATCAGCTGGAACTCGAGAGGCAGAGAATAGATGGGGGCAGAGCCAGTCAGAGGTGGTATTAGCCGGTTCTTCGAACTACTCAAAATTTCCACTACTGGTTCTCCAGAACAGATCAGAACCTGCTGAATACCACCTCTGATGTTATTTATGATTAATAAATAACATACCAATTGCTAAACATCTGAATTTTATCTTGTGATCATGGGGATGCTGCTATATTCATAAATAAAGGACCAGTTATAAGCTTTTTTTTCAACACCATCATAACTTAAAATGGTTATAAGGCGAAGACTACCTGCATAAGGAGAGCTTAGCATTTAATTTATTCCATTTAATCTGGTTTGTAATTCCTATTTAATTGCATTGTTAAGTAAAATATGTCTTTTTTCAAGGAACCCGTGAAACGGATATTAGCTCTTACAGAAACATGCCTGGTAGAACGTGACCCAGCTACATACAATATTGCAACACTAAAACCTTTAGGAGAGGTAAGAATTAATAGAAGTTTAATAGATTGCAGAAGCATAACCTGACAATCAGCTTCACTTCAAGATTCACTCATTTAGAAACTCTTAATACACATAATTTGTGAGTTCATAAATTACATTAAAATTTAGAAAAGATTATGAAATATTGGCATTTGTAATGTGGTATTTATGTATAGAATAATAGATTTAGTATGACAAGTTCTATTTGATGAACTCTTTCTTTAAAGGTATTTGCGCTAGTATGCGATTCTGAAAATCCACAGCTTTTTACCATAGAATTTATCAAGGGACAAATCCGAAAATACTCTTCAACAGAGAGGTATTTTAAAATATTATTGAATTATCAATTACTTTGTTGGTATGTCAGCTTAGGAGTATTCTTATATACACCATATATTACTTATTTTATTTTTCAAAATTAAATAGTTATTCATAATTTTTTAGATATCGCTTATGTTTTTATATTGATAAGACACTAGTTTTTAAATTCTCTTAGTAGTCCTGAAAAAAGAGACAATTAAAATAGTAATCTAGAAAATAAGCTTTATAACAGGTTAATAACTGAAAGTGTATCTAAAATAAAATAAACCTTCCATACTCAAGAACAACAAATCAATCCTATTCATTTTGGAAGCTAACTTACCCAAGGCATGTCTTTTCAAATAAATGCAGACATTGAGGAAATAGAATATGGTCCATTATCAACTGCTTTACCTCAGTAATACATTTAATCGTTCATTTGTCTCCTGTTATGTCTTGAACTGTTTATCAATTCCTCACATGTAAATTTTGGAAAAATGTGTTTCTTTATTCCATCTTCCTGACAGACATGAGACAGAAAGATGATGTGGTTTCAGATGTAGCCAAATTGATACTGTATATTATGGAACATGTTATGTTTGCAAATGTTGCCTCGTCATATTTTATACAATTCAGTAGAAAAGCATCATGCCTTTGCTGTTCATGACGATATTAGCTAAAAATTGAACAATTTTCCTAGGGATTCACTTTTAGCCAGTTTGTTGGATGGAGTAAGAGCATCTGGTAATAGGGATGTTTGTGTGAAAATGACACCAACAGAAAAAGGGCAGCGATGGGGCCTCTTGAGTATGCCAGTAGATGAGGAAGTTGAAAGCCTTCATCTAAGATTTTTGGCAGCACCACCAAGTAAGTGTTCTCTTTGGGATTTATATTGCTTTATACTTTGATTTGTGGTCTTCCTGCAGATCCAGAAAACTTTTTAATTTTTGGTTCTGACTTGTTCTGCTGCAGATGGCAATTTTGCAGATGCTGTCTTTAGGTTTAATTCCAACATTTCATACAGTGGAGTTCTGCATGCAGTGACACAAGATGTAAGTTGAAAATGCATCAATTTTTTTTCATTATTATTTTTGTTGCTGGTGAAACACTCTTTCTTTCTTTCTTTCTTTCTTTCTTTCTTTCTTTCTTTCTTTCTTTCTTTCTTTCTTTCTTTCTTTCTTTCTTTCTTTCTTTCTTTCTTCCTGCAGGGTCTCTTTTCCGAAAACAAAGAAAAATTAATAAATAATGCTATAACAGCATTACTCTCCCAAGAAGGTGACATTACAGCATCTATTGCAGAACTTGAAAGTCAATTCCAAGCTGTTAGAAGATTAGTTGCCTCCAAAGCTGGATTTCTTGCTTTCACACAACTTCCAAAGTAAGTATTTGAATCTCAATATATATTCCACAATGTCTTCCACGATAATTTGTGGTACTTTTTACTTTTGTTCTGTTACTGATCTCAATGACATGTACTTTCAATGTTACATCTATAGCTTGCATTGGAGTAAAAGTAGAGAGAGTTGTTCTTTTAATCCCAGATACAAAGGTTTGTTAAAAAGCAGCAGTCAATAGAGTTGAATTATAACATCTATCCCATTGTAGTTCTATGGTTCCATATGATGATGATCTTATTATGATTTTATCTTAATTTATTATATTACCTCCTATGTCACATAGTTTTTTACATATCTTTTATACACACATCCACGCACAGGACCACACTCACACATACATTTGCTTACATTTTTTTTAAACTACATTTGTATATGAGTGATTGTTTGATGTTTGTAGATGCCATACAACGATGGTACCCAACCTTTTGGTCTGCCAAAAGGCCAATGATCTGTTGGAAACTGAGCCTCACAAGCAGCAGGCAAATGCAAAGCTCCATTTGCACAAACAGCAAACCATCTCCATTTTGCACACAAAATCATCCCCCTCCTCCGCAGCCACTGCCAGTCATGGAGCCAGAAAGATTGGGGACTGCTGCCATATGCTAAATAAATAAACAAGTAGAGTTGATTCTGGTCTTTAAATTATCTCTAACATTTTGTTGAAAGTATTATATAGTCCTGTTGGATTGGTCCCCTTAACTATAGTAGATAATTTTGACTCCATCTGTAAAAAAAACCCATCTACTTCTAGGAAAGAATTTTTGGTGGCTTTTTCTGGGACTCTGCCATTATGCTTAGAGAAAGCCAACTCAATTTTGAAACAGGAATTCTAGATGTACAAGGCAAAAGTTGGATTATGCTGCTTGTCCATGTGATGTGTTTATTGGCAGCCAGTTTTTAAAACACAAATAGAGCAGTTATCTGGACAAGATCTCTATTTTGATCAATTTATGTTGTATTGTTTTAACAGTGTCCCCACAGCATTATTGGAAGTAAATACAGGAAACCCTGTTACTAACGATAGTATCCTTGTGATGTAAATGGAAAATAAAGTACAACTCGCATTCTGTTATTCTGTTGTTTTATAGTAACATTTTTTTTACAACTGATTTCTCCTCTTCTGTCTAAATTCCCAGAGCATTTTGATCTATTCTACTAAAATTACCTATTCAAAAATTCTGTGCCCTTAAATGTTGCCAACTTTTGTTATACTGCCTATAAACTCCAGCTTAGTATGAACTAATTGCTAATGAATATACAATGTTTTTCTATAGTAATGTTCTTTTCCTTTTGAGCTATCATCTATCTACCTTCAGTTTAATGTTATGTTAGATCTATTCACATAAGCTGAACTGAACATTTCAAATTAATTGAATTGTTTAATTTTGATTTTTAATACTGATCGGAATAATATATGTAATACTTTGTGTTATTGTTTAAAAGATTTCGAGAGCGTCTGGGTGTAAAGATAGTAAAAGCTCTTAAAAGGAACAATGATGAAGTTACCCATGCTTCCATTGATATGCTTTGTGCCCTGATGTGTGTAAGTACTTATGTTTAGTAGAATATTTGTGATCTAATTTAGAGGCAGTGATTCTTAAAATGAAGGGATTTACAAAATGTTGAACTGCACTGGATTCAATTGTGTTGTTTCATCTGGACAATCAATCCAATACATGATTTCAATACATTTCCAATACATAGCTTTCACCAATTTAATTTCCTCCGTATGTAATTCATATTAAAATTAACAGATTTTCAAGTCAGTATGGATGGAATTTGGAGAGACTAGCTAGATCATCCTGATGTAATCTACAAAAGAGGGCAATTTTAAGAAAAAATATTTGCTTTTTTTCAGTTTAGCCAAGAGGGTTGCAACTTTACTTTGTCTTTATAGACACAGCTAGGAAGAAAAAAAACTAAAGGAATTAGGGTTAAATTTCAGGAAGTTGCAGTTGTTTTTAAACTTGTGAGCTCACTGACATCTTGTGCTAGTTGTAATAGAAAGATTTTGAATTAAAATTGCTATGTAAGATGAATTGATGCCTGTATTATATCATTTCAATATTATATTTGTTTTATAAAATTATCAGAGATTTAATATATTTCCATTTTTATCATTTTACATTATAATTCACACAATTGTAGCTTTATATTAATGACATATTTTTATCCATAGCCTATGCATGATGACTATGACTTGAGGCAAGAACAGTTAAACAAGGCATCACTTCTTTCTTCAAAAAAGTTCTTGGAAAACTTGTTGGAGAAATTTAATTCCCATGTGGTCAGTGTTTTATATGACTCAAATATTTAAAAATTATGTATTTAAAAGATGCAGTGAAAGGTCCTCTTGATTTGATAGCTCAGAAATTTGATTTTTTTGTTTGTTTACTGCATCATAATTTTTAGAAGGTGCAAGATGCTGCACATTAATTTTATGGCTCTATTGTGTTACAATTATGTCTGCAATTATATTTGAAAAATCAGGTTATAAGTAAATTATGTGGTGCCCATAAGCATCAGCAAATTTATAAAACTTCTTTGGGTAGCTCTTTGTGCTGTATGACTTTATATTTTGAATCTATTGTGTTTTTCCAAAAATAAGATCCACCCTGAAAAAAGCCTGTTCCGATCACCACGTTACAGCTTAGCATGGCGGGGGGAGGGGGACAAGAGAGAGAGAAAGCCTCTTGATTCCTGTTTATGTCTTTTAACTTTTCG
The DNA here is from genome assembly GCA_033807585.1 of Hydrophis major. Classification (NCBI taxonomy): domain Eukaryota; kingdom Metazoa; phylum Chordata; class Lepidosauria; order Squamata; family Elapidae; genus Hydrophis; species Hydrophis major. Next base: position 68,419,592 of record CM066343.1, on the reverse strand, counting down.
CTAAGTGTAAATGTGTTTATTTGTGTATTTGTGTTTGTGTATGTAGCGGAGCTCTTCCCAAGTCTTCTTGCTGTCTTGAAAATGCACATTGATCGCCATATCTTTCAATGGCTGGGTTGTGTGTGTATTTGCTGACAACCTTCAAATTGCATTCTTCTCCCTCGGGAAGAGCTCCCCACCTCACAAACACACATGGATGTTTAAACTTAGTGAAAAGTTAAAAACATGCACAGAAATCAAGAGGCTTTCTCTCTCTCTTCTTCCACCCCCAGCACTCTTACACTGGTTGCCATGAAAAGGAAATTGATGCCCCCTGTAGGCCCTCACAACTAGTAATAAGCTCTCTTTGCAAAAGAGAATGAAGATCCTCAGAATCTTGCCATGTGCCACAAATGCAGCTTCTGAGGAATTGAAATGTACTGCTTCTGTCATTCTGTAAGTTGGGAGGGTCAGCTTGCTTGGCGCACAAGCCTGGTTGGAAAGAGCACTGCCTATGCCCCTCAAGCGCAGCCACCTTAAGATGGAGAGCACCATGCTCTGAAAGTAAAGCACGATCTCCTTACCAGTGGAGCCAAACAGTCAAAAGAGGACCCGGGGGGGAGGGATCTGCAAGCAGGGGGAGCGAGAGCGAAGGTGAGGAAATGCGTGCTCATCTGGTGGAAAGTGGGAAAGTTTTGCAGGAACTGCGTGTGACTCCGCCTTCTGCTTTCCTGGGCAGGCTCTACAGCTGAGAGGTGATGGAGCAAAGCACATGCATGCAACTTGCAGCATGATTTTTGCCCGTCTATTTCTGTGCATGGTCCTTCTGCTTGTTGGGCCGCTTCCTGAAGCCAGAAGCTCCATGGCCAGCCACTTTGTTTTTCCCTCTTTTTACTCATGGGAGACTCGCAGGAGGCTTGCATGGTTGTACTGGCAGAAAGTGGAGGCAGAATATGGTGGAGGTAGAGGCGATCCCTATTCACCACCCACTCCATTCCATTGTCAGTTTGCCTGGGTCTGCACCAAACAAACACCAATAGAGGGCGTTTGGAGGGGGGTATTTTCCTGCAGATTGACCTTTTCTCCATCCCAGCACAAACATCCGAAGCTTCAGCCTTGCAATTCTTGACTGTGTATATCAACCAGATTTCCATCCTGGGTTTTCCCTTTGATGCTTGCTTGCTATCGGCTGCCCTAGTAATGCGGGGTAGGCATGGCATTGGGATTTGATAAGTATGCTGATGTGAGAAATGCCCATGTGAACTAAAAGGGAGGTTTGCTCTCAAGAATTACTGAGCTGCTGAATGGAGTTGTTTACACCCAGTCAAGGCCACCATTCTAGAACTCCAGATGGATGAAAACACCTGAAAATGTGCCCCATGTGACACTTTGTGGGTCGTGGATTGGACATTCAGCCTGGGTCCCTGGGGAGAGGGATTTGGGAAAACCTTCAATATGTAATTTTCACTCCTTTTGGCTCAGATTTTGCTTTGCTTTTGCTGCTATCATTTCAAACTCGGTAAAAGTGCCTTTTCTCTGTCTCAGTGGAGTTGCGGGTTTTCTCTCTTGGGTTTTGAATGGAGGCAGGCCTGACAATGTGTCTGTGCTGGGCTCAGGACGATTAGCAGGACCCCACCCCTTTTTCCTGTGCTGAGAGCAGTGCAGTCAGGAGGGCAATGAGCCCCATGAGGCCATCAGCAGCAGATCCACCAGCTGCATAAGAGGTGGTGGGAGAGCTGATTCCAACATGCCTTGCGGCCTTCTGCCTCATCGTAGCAGCAGCTTGACCAAGACCCGAGCTCCAAGCCTGGCAGAGCTCAAATTGATCACTGCCTGCCCCAGCGCCACAAGGTGAGCTGTGGAAGAAAGGGGCCCTCAGTTGTGAGGTTGCCTGGTGTTATAGCCAGAGCTGGCAAGAGTGCACCATAAACATCTCCAGGCATCCAGAGAGACAGAATGAGAGGTACCTCCTGTCCTTCACTGACTCAGCTGATCTATGGGCTTCAATTAAAGGGCCGAGTAGCCATGAGGAGACCACGCTTTTCACCTCAAAAAAAAAATCTCCCTGAAAATTAGTCTGAGTGCTTATTTTGAAGCCTAAAAGAAAGTAAGACCTGGTCTTATTTGGAAGAAAACACGGTAAATTAAAATATAAGGTAGCATATAACAAATAAAAAACAGTTAGGATAAATCGTTTTTCTGATATTCCACAAGAATTCAACTTCTTGGAAGTATTTACTTAATTTTATTGAATAACTGTATAAATAATCATAAACTGTTTTGAAGTGAGCCAGATTGAAGTGTCTCATAATAAATAATGTGTGACTCCAAGATTGGTTTTAGGGATTCCCACCTCATCAATTCTGAAAGATATCAAATATACTTCTGCTAAAAAGGTGTTTTCTAATTAATATCTGTTAATATGGCCATTATGTGACAAGATAAACGTTCCTATTGTTATTTTCTGAGCATACCAACAGTGTATGTTTATCATTAGAAATCTGCCTATATGAAAAGCTTACTTCTCTGTTTTAAAAATTCTGAGGTGTAATTGAAACCAAATATCTAATGACATATCACCTAGTACTGCACTTGTGAAATAGAAGTAGTGTATAGTTGTTGAAAGCAAACAAGTGACTGCAATCATTGCAGATTATTTTGTGAGTATTTTGTGAATCATAATATCTTATGGGCTGAATGTTAACCCTTTTTGAAGATAAATTATGTTCAGCAAGGACAATGAGTTGTGCATAAAAATTGAACATGATTTAATAGTATAAATTCTTTTACAATTTTAATAAGTTTATTTATTTATTTTTAATGACCTGGGCTGCCTCTTTGGAATGTGTTTTTTGCAGTTATATATGCATGCAGCATATGCCTGCAGAAATACTTCCTTTTTATTGGAAAGAGAGAAATTTCCAGAATCAGAAGTGATAGATAGGTTTTATTCTGTTCCTTTGGAGTTAAAGTGATAAAGCTCATTTTCCTTTGAATAGTTCATGTGTACTTGATTTTTTTTCTGTGAAATCTTTTTAAATGAATATATTTTTCATTTCTAGGAATATGGAACAGGTGCCCTAGTTATTAGTTCGCTTCTGGACTTCCTTACTTTTGCACTTTGTGCTCCTTATAGTGAAACAACAGAAGGGCAGCAGTTTGATATGTTATTAGAGATGGTTGCATCCAATGGAAGAACCCTCTTCAAGCTCTTTCAGGTTAATATGGTGTTAAGAAACATTTCAAAAATTATTTACTTTTGTTCCCATTGTTAATTGTTCATTGACCAGAATCACCTGGTAAAATGGACAACCTTATAAATTAAATAATAAATGTTCCAGAATGAATATTATAAAGAGGAAAATTATATTGTAAGTGGAATATATAACTTGCATACATTTGCATTAGATTTTTCAAGAACATTCTAAATTAAATAGGAGCTGATTTGCTATAGAATATGAAAGCTCTCAATTGCAATCCTATAAAAATGTTTATCACTTAATGAGAGTCAATCACATCCCCACACCCCAGTTTTAGACTTATCAATTCACTATGTTTCTGCTATATTGTTTGCTTATGCATTATTTTCACAGCACCCTTCCATGGCCATTGTGAAAGGAGCTGGACTGGTTATGAAGGCAATAATAGAAGTAAGGCTTATTTTAAATAAGGTACATTTGAGCAGTAAACAATTCGTATGAAATAAACATATGAAGAAATATGATGATTAATTTTTCATTTAACTTAATTTACTTTTCATTCAGCTAAAAGCAGTTGTTTAGAATGAACCGTGTTAGTGAAAATATTTGACTCTTCAGCACAATTTTTGTTCTAAAGTTATTCTGCCTTACAAGTAAGGTACAGCTAGTTCTCGACTTATGATTATAATTGAATCCACATTTACAGTTGTAAGTCAATATGGTCATTAATCAGGTTGTGTGACCACACCCAATTTTATAACCTTTTTTGTGGCAATTCTAAAGTGACTACATCAGTCATAAAACAATACAGTAATTAAGTGAGTGAATCCATTGTTTGCTATGCATCATTTTTGTCAGAAACTGAAGAAAATGATGCAACTGCAGAACACTGCAAATGGGCTTAAGTGCAGGTCAGTTGCTTACCCCCCAAAATGGAGTAATAAGACTGAGGGGGCGCAGCCATCAGAATTTCAAATCTGGGTTCTAAATATCTTTTTTAGATCCACTGTAATTTTAAGGACTACCTGCAGAAGCAGGATTAGGTTTGGTTTTCTTCCTTTGATTTTGCAAAATTAATCTATCCATAACCCATGCCAAAGTTCTAGATTATGTTGTTCTGGTAATTATTTGACAGTTTCAAGAAGTAAATCCTCTTATGAAGAAATGGTGTGAGAAGTTCTGGACATGGCAATGAGAATTAAATTCTGGGGTGGAGCATATGTACTTCAGAATTATTTCTGGAAATAATCAAATTGCCCAAGAAATGTCATGAACTGAGAGACGAATTGACATGGTGCAGAGGAAAAAAAACAATTTAGAATTTTTTGGAATATTCTCTTCCATGATAAATATAATTTTTTATATTGCTATTTTTTCTTACAAGGGAAGTTTTTGACTGCAGGTGAATTGCAGCTGTTAAAATCTTAATAGAATCAATTAGGCATTGCAAAAAATATTGCCTTTTATGGTCTTAATGTATTCTAGGAAATTATTATTTTGAATTATTTTGTGAAATTCTTAATAAGAAAGTGTTTCTTTTTCCAATACTACTTTTATATTTTTAAGGATGAAATAATTATACGTTACATTCAGATTTGCTTCAGATGTTTCTTGTCATAGCAGAAATAAAAGCAGAAATATTGATGAGAAATTAGTTTTATGTTTTAGCATTAACAGTGTTAATGTGCAGGTAGTTACTTCTAGTTCCAAAAACTGCAAACAATTAACAACTTAGTTGTTTTTTAAATTTTATTCCATTTTTCCCAAAGGAGGGAGATAAAGAAATAGCAACTAAAATGCAAGAACTTGCTCTCAGTGAAGGTGCCTTACCTCGCCATTTGCATACCGCAATGTTTACTGTAAGCACAGATCAAAGGATGCGTACCAATAGGTAAGTCCAGACTTAAATTACTTGTTTAAATGCTCTAAGATGGGGGTTCCCAACTGGGGGTGCTCACACCCCTAAGAATGCGAGGTGATATTCTAGGGAGTGCGAAAACAGGGTTAGCAGCTTTAAAATTATAGTGTATATGTATAATTATATGCATATGATTATTTTTAAGGGGTGTGAGAGTATATCAAAAGTGTTCTAGGGGTGCGGAGTATAGAAAAGGTTGGGAACCCCTGCTCTAAGGCAGATCTTTGTCTTCCATACTAAAATTGATGGCTGCAGAAGAACTATATGCTGAAAGAATATATACTCATGACATTTCTATCTCTTCCCAGTTGTTTGATTTATACCATACCTTTATTTATAAAACTCAAGGCAGCATCTATAATGTTTCCTATTTTCTCCACAGTAACAGCCTTTTATGTAGCTTGGATTGAAAAAGAGCAATATCACCCAGCCAGTTTCTGACTCTGAGGGCGGACTAGTATTTATATTCTCCCAGTTTTAGCACTTTAATCATTACATTAAATGATCACAATTATTTCTACTACAGTATTGAATATAGTCCTCGACTTGCAAACACAATTGAACCAAACATTTCTGTTGTTAAGCAAGATATTTATTAAGTGAGTTTTGCCTCATTTTATGATATTTCTTGCCATAAGTGAATCACTACATTTGTTAAGTTAATAATACGGTGGTTAAGTGAATTTGGCTTCCCCATTGATTTTGCTTGTAAGAATGTTGCAACAGATGATCACATGATCCTGTCTTAAATACATGCCAGTTGCCAAGTGTCCAAATTTTGATCATGTGATCATGAGAGTCCTGCAATAATTATAAGTATGAAAAATGGCCACAGGTCACTTTTTCAGCGTCAGTATAAGTTCTAAAGATCACAGAATGAATGGTTGTAAATTGAAAATCTCCTATACTGTCTGGACTGTTTTTCAGTTTGGTGCTTGTCTTTGTAGTCGAAATGACCACTGTGATCTATCTATCTCCCTTTCTCATTGGCTTGGGGTTGTTCTTCCCTTACATTGATATCATTATCAGCAATGTTATCTTCTTATTAAACTAAATAATTTCTACTACTGCAATTTAACTTAATTACAGAGTTCACAGAAGCATTCTTTTAAGCTGGGGACCAAATCATCCTGCCAAACACCTGTCCTACTTTTATTTCTAGTAAAACACCTAGATACATAATTTTGGAAGTTGATAGATTGAAAACTGCTGTAATGTGTAGGAGGTACTAAGTTGCCTTTTAACATTAAGTTTTTAAAGCTACAATGTTTATTAAATCACAAGACTTTAGAATGAGGTAGATTAGACAGCAGTTTTAATTTGGAATATAAATTGAAGATTCTGAATAGTTGCTGAGCAATAGCACTGAGGGAAGACTGTTGTCTTTGAACTTCATTTTTTATCTAATAAATTGTTTTTTCCATTCTAATTCTTAGGCAGCTAAGTAGACATCTAGTGGGTCTTTGGACAGCTGAAAATACAACTGCTTTGAACTTACTTAAGCGTATCTTGGTAAGTGAAAATGTGTTTTGGGAAGGCTTATTTATGAGACTTCAGCCATTTTTCAGCACTAGACATTTTAAATACCTTTATGAAAAGTATTCTAGTAAAAAAATTTGTTACATATCTTTAGATTGGTAAATGTTAGCCAAGGGTAGAAGATCCTTTAGGTATACATGAACACTTCCTCAGTACTATAACTGTAGATTTTCTTTTCTTTTCTTTTTTTTTTTGATAAAAGTTTTATTGATTTTAACAACAAATAAAAAACATATAAGACATAAAACATAACATTAAAAAAATCATTCTTCATAAATTTACAGTGTATCGGTTGGTTTACCACTCCCTTTTGTGCATCCATTTCATAATCATCAAAATAATTATATTACATAATAACTCACATTATCAATCATCAGTAAAATATCCCAATATCATTATTGAACAATCATTTGACTATAATTTTACTAATTCATATTTAAGCAAGATAACTATAATTAAGTTAAATTATTTTATAACAAATCATAGAATCATACCAAATCTATCTTAATAAAATATTCTAAAAAGTTATCAAAACCAAAAAAAATGACTGTATTTACCGGCGTATAAGACGACTGGGCGTATAAGACGACCCCCCAACATTTCCACTCAAAATATAGAGTTTGTTATATACTCGCCGTATAAGACTACACCCTCTTCTGCACACCTTCCACTTTTGCACTTTTTTTTTTTTTTTGGAGGCACTTTTGTGCGCCGTGGAAACGAATCCCGTGAAGCCAAAAGGAGCAGCCAGCCTTCAGGCCGATGTAGGCGGGCCTCCTTCTCCCAGCTCCCAAGGAAACGAGGCATTCAGCGGCCTCCGCCCGCACCGCCCGGCCTCTGCTCGCACCACGCGGCTCCAGTCCCGCGTTGCCTCAGGCAGGGAAAGGCAAAAAGGAAGAGCCGCGGCAGCGCTTTGCAACAGCAGCAGCGGCTCCTGGTTTTGCCTTTCTCTTCCCGAGGCAACGCGGGACTGGAGCCGCGCGCAGCCACGCCAGCGGTAACAACTCCTGACAGCCCCAGCCGGATACCTGAGCAGAGGCCGGGTGGTGCGAGCAGAGGCCGCTGAGCGCCTCGTTTCCTTGGGAGCTGGGAGAAGGAGGCCCACGGGATTCATTTCCACGGTGCGCAAAAGTGCCTCAGCTGCGGGCAGCCGCAGTGCTTCCCAATTACTATTTGCCGGGTATAAGACGACCCGGCGTATAAGACGACCCCCCCACTTGGAGGCATGTTTTTCTGGGCAAAAAAGTCATCTTATATGCCGGCAAATACGGTATGTATTCATTATTTCCTAAATTTCTAAATATTCTATTATTATATTGTAGAATCTAACCATTGATAAAAAAGATCCCAAACTTCATAAAATTGTTTATCTTCTTGTTCTCTAATTTCAAATGTCAATCTACTCATTTCAGCACATTCCAATATTTTCTTAATAATTTCTTCCTCTAATGGTATTTTCTCACTTTTCCAATGTTTAGCAAATACAATCCTAGCCGTTGTTAATACATTTACAATCAAATACTTTAAATTTTTATTATATATATCAGGTACGATTCCCAATAAAAAAATCTCTGGTTTCAAATCTATGTGTTTCTTTGTCATTTTTTCCAGCCATATGCGAATTCTAGTCCAGTATTTCCTGGCCTCCTCACAAGTCCACCATATGGTAATATGAGCCAGGTATCTGATGACATTTCCAGCACTTTTCAGATTTATTCTTGAACATTCTTGCTATTCTTGTCGGGGGAAAGTGCCACCTGTAAAACATCTTATACAAATTTTCTTTATATGCTTTTGACATTGTCATTTTATAATTTTGTGACCACAATTTTTGCCATTTCTCTAAATCAATCCCATATCCAAAATTCTTCCCCCAAGCAATCATTGTTTCTTTAACTTGTTCTTCCTCTAATTTAATTTCCAACAAAAAACTGTATAGTTTTTTAATCACTTTTTCATCAGTACCTGTCAAAATCCTATCTAAATCAGTCAATTTATCATAAAATCCTTCTATTTTAGAATCTTTAAGATACCTTGAATGTATTTGCGCATATGAAAACCAATTCATCTTTATACCTTGTTCTTCTAAATTTTGCATCGTTTTAAGTTCACCCTTTTCATCCAATATTTCCCCATATCTAACTGTTTGTTCCTTCTTATAAGTTATAGGATACGAAAAAGCTTCAATAGTTGATAACCAAACTGGAATTTTCAAATAACATTGTTTCTTAATTTTCTCCCAATTCAACCATAACGATTCCCACATATAATGCCTTCTAAAATAACCCTGTGATTTAGTTCCCTTATACCATAAAAAAGCATGCCAACCCAATAATAAATCATGACCTTCTAATGCCAACAATCTAGTCTTTCTTAACGTTATCCATTCTTTAACCCACATTAAGTTTGCAGCTTGATAATATAACTCCCAATTAGGAAGGCCAAATCCTCCTCTAATTCTAGCATCCTGTAAAAGTTTTAATTTTATTCTCGCTTTCTTGCCTTGCCATATATACTTCAACACAATTTTATTTAATTATTCAAAGTAATCCTTACTTAACCTAATTGGTATTGTTTGGAACAAATATAAAATTCTGGGTAAAATATTCATCTTAATTGTTGAAATTCTACCTATCAATGACAATTGTAGGTTTTCCCATTTTTTCAGATTGGATGCTATCTGCTGTTTAAGTTTAATATAGTTATTCTCTTTCAGTGTAGTACATCTTGACGTCAAATATATCCCCAAATATTTAACTTTGTTCGTAACTTGAATTTTCAATAAATCTGCCAGCTCTTCTCTTTGTCTTAATAACATGTTCTTTGTCAGAATCTTTGTTTTGTCTTTATCTATTTTTAAACCAGCCATTTCACCATACGTCTCTATCTTTTCCAATAGTTTTAAAGCTGTCTCTAAAGGGTCTTCCAAAATAAAGACCAAGTCATCTGCAAAGGCTTGCAATTTAAATTCCTCCTTTTTGACTTTCATTCCTTTTATGTTTATATCGTCTCTAATATTTCTATTTAAGACTTCCAAGGTCAATACAAATAACAAAGGAGATAATGGGCATCCTTGCCTTGTACCTTTTTTAATATTGATGGAGTCTGTGAATTCTCCATCTATCATTACTTTTGCCGTTTGCTTATAATATACGGCTTCTATTGCTTGGATAAATTTTCTAGCAAAGCCCATCTGTTCCAATAGTAATAACATAAATCTCCAGTTCACATTATCAAATGCCTTTTGGGCATCTAAAAATATCAAAGCCATTTGTTTTTCAGGGTGCGCCTCATAATATTCCAATGTGTCCAGGATTACCCTCATATTGTCTTTAATCTGTCTCTTTGGTAAAAATCCATTCTGATCAGAGTGAATAAAGTTATTTAGGTATTTTTTAAGCCTTTCTGCCAAGATTGAAGCAAAGATTTTATAGTCTGCATTCAATAAGGAAATAGGTCTATAGTTCTTAATTTGTAATGGGTCAACCCCTTCTTTTGGAATAAGTGTAATATAAGCTTCTGACCATGTTTTAGGTATTTTCTTATTTATCATAACTTCATTCATGACTTCTAACTGGAATGCTCAATGATTCTTGTAATGTTTTATAAAATTCTGCCGGGAAACCATCTGGTCCTGGTGCTTTTCCATTGTTCTGTCTGTTGAGTGCTTCGGTTAATTCCATCATTGTTATAGTACTTTCTAACATTTTCCGAGTTTCATCAGGTATCTTAGGTAGGTTAGCATTTTGTAAATACTGTTTAATTTTTTCCTCATCAAGATCCTCCTGTTTATATAGTTGTCCATAAAATTCTCGAATGATTGCCTTTTTCTCCTTATTACCATAACAAATTTGACCATGATCATCTATTAACTGTGATATTTTCCTTGATTCTTTCTCTTTTCTCAACTTATATGGTAACCATCTACCTGGCCTATTTGCATCTTCAAAATAGTTCTGTTTAGCACTTCTAATTTTTTGTGCCAGTTCTTCTTTCTCTGCTTGATCCATTTTATGTTTAATTATGTCCATTTTAAGTTTGATATCTTTTTTCTGTGGCATCTTCTGTAATTCTTTTTCCAGTTTTTTATGGTCATCTTCTAAAGCTTTAATCATTTGCCTCTTCCTAATGTTCTTTTTCTTTGTATAGTCAATTATTAATCCTCTTGCATATGCCTTCATTGTATTCCAAATATTCTGTATTGAAGTATCTTCTTTTTTGTTTTCATTAAAGAAGAAGGCCAATTCTTTTTCCATCCATTGTGTAAAATCTTTTTCCTTTAGAATAGTATTGTTTAATGTCCATCTTGATCTTCTTTTTTGTCCTTTCCATTTAATTGTCATTGGATTATGGCCTGCCCATGTACTTGTTTCAATATTTATTTCTTGAATATTAGATAATAATTCTGTTGATGTCCAAATCATATCTATTCTGGACCACGATAAATGCCTGTTTGAATAAAAAGTATATTGTTGAGTTTTTAGCATTTCTTTCTCTCCATGTATCTTTTAAATTTAGTTCATCTGTCATTTTAAAAAAGGATTTAGGGAGAGTTTTCCTATTTTGTTGTGTTGTTTTTACTATATAGTCCAGTTTATTGTCTACAATTCCATTGAAATCCCCCATCATAAGTATATTAACATAGTCCAGTTCAATTATTTTCATATGTAATTTTTTATAAAATTCTTCTTGTTTATCATTTGGGGCATAAATTGCAACCAAGAGTGTTTTTATATTATTATCCACTATTTCAACTATTAATACTCTTCCGTCTTCATCAGTATAAATCAATTTGGCTGGAGTGGTTTCTTTGACGTACAAAAACACTCCTCTTTTCTTACAATAAGTCAGAGAAGTAAATATTTTCCCTAACTTTGGTCGTATCAATAATTGTTCATGTTGTTTTTTAATGTGTACTTCTTGTAAGCAAATTATATCAAATTTTAGCTTCTCTAATTAATAAAAAGTTTTCCTTCTTTTGATAGCTGAGTTCAGTCCATTTATATTCATGGAAATCAGTTTTTTCCCCCCCATGGTTATGCTTTATATTTAGGTCTAACAGCTCTCGTGGATCTTATTTCACGTTGTTCTTTGATCTCCATTTGTCCACCTATTGCACCTTCTTCTTTTTCCATCTCCATTTGGCCCTCTTCAAATTCAGTTAAAATCTTTTCTTTTTCTATCTCCATTTCTCTTCTTTCGAAAAATTCCTTATAGAATATTTCTGCTTTCGCAATTGAATCAATTCTGTGTCTCTGTTCTTGCCATGTAAACATTAATCCTTCTGGAATCAGCCATCTATAGTTCACCTCTTTTTTCAATAGCATTTTAGTCAAAAATCGATACTCTCTTCTAATCTCTCTCACTTTTCTAGGTACTTGTTTTAAAACCAGGATCTCTTTGCCTTTATGTTTCAACCCCTTCTCTCTTACCACTTGTAATATTTGGTTTTTAATAGTTTTTTTGGTGAATCTAACGTGGACCTCTCTTGGTAATTGGTTCCTCGTCGCATATCTGGTGAAGACTCGATATATCTCATCTACTCCATCCATCATCTTTTCCTCTTGTTATTTCCAAGACTCCAGCCAGAATTTCAATCACTACTGCCGCCAAGTTTTGTCCTTTTTCTTCCTCGATATTTTGGACTCTAAGATAAAATTCTGAACTGTCCATCTCCCACTTCAACATCCCACTTTTTTCTTGTTCAATCATTATTAATCTGTTATCGATATTTCCAATTGTATCATCTCTTTGCTTGTCTTTCTCTTCTATTTTTTGGATTCTCTCATCGTGTTTCACCATCATTTGTTGAAAATTTTCAAATTTCTCATCCATCTTTCCAGTTCTTCGGTCAATACTCTCCATTCTTTGTTCAATACTCATTTTAAGATCTTGTATTCCTTGCATAACCATCATTAAATCCACTTGCGCTTTGTCTTGCTTCACCATTGTTGAGAGTCATCCTCCAGATTAAGGGGAGACAGGAGCAGAAGTTGAGATGCCCGAAGGTAAAATTTTCTTACTCATTTCGATAACTCAGGGTCTTCCGGGTCTTTTAATCCAATTAGTGAGTTAGCTAATTATAATCCAATTTAGAAACAGGAAAACACCATAAAAAACGAAAACCAAACCAGTAATAAGTAAAAAGCCCAAAATTAAAAAGAAAAAAATTCTTCAGGTTCTTCAAGACCTTAATACAATTGTGAAATACGCAAATATAATTCAAAAGTAAAAATTAAAAAATGAAGAGAAAAAAAGAAGCAAAATAAAGCCCAATAATATCAAAAAGTAATAAGCAAAGAAAAAAGAAAAAGAAAAAGAGAGTTCTTCAAGTTCTTCCCAATTGAAAAACCTCAGAAGATGAAAAAAAGCCATAAAAATAAGTCAAAAATAGAAATCAAAAGGCAGACATCCCCATGAAAAAAAGAAAAAAAAGAATATTCTGAGGCTTCCCCTTTAAAAAAAAATAAAAATGAGATATAATAAAAAATAAAAATAAATATATGAATATTACAAAATAGTGTGGGGTTGGAGGGGAGGGATGAAACAATTAATAAGGAGTTAAAAAAAAAAAAAAGACACACACTGCCTTTTATTTATCCAAGGCTCTTATTTGACTTCTCCACAAATTTCAAAGCCAAACTTCAGATATTCATTTAATAATAGCAGTTCCAAAGAGCACCTATGTAAACATCCTCCAGTACTCTTCCCTCTATCTTATCATTTCCAATAGCCTTGAGAAAAGTTTTTCAAACAAAAGTTTTTCAACTTCAAACAGAATATTTTTCAACTTCAAACAATATTTTCAAGCCTCTAGTTGGCAGTGTTACAAAGTTTCTTCTATCCACTCCCCCTTCTTCCCCCCTGAAAAAAGCCTAAAAAGAGAAAAAAAAAGTATATATGTATATTTATATATATTAAAAAAAAAATTAAAGGAGCCTCTATTTTAAAAAATATAAACAGTCAGAAAGGCGAAGAAAAAGCAAGTAAATATAAAAATGTAAAAGAAAAAAACCAGTCTGATTAACTAGATCGCAATAGAAATTCAGTAAAGAAAAAAAAAAGTAAAAATAAAAAGCCAAGCCTCACTTTGACATTACTAAAAAAAATCGCTGCTAAATCAAATTCTGTCAATAAGTTTACAGATTTCTTCTCATATTAGAGTGTTCTTAAGTCCCAAGCAAGAAAAAAGATCCTCACCAGCCGATACACTTCTTTCTATCCCGTTCTTCCGGAGCTGTCCCAGCTTCAGCAGCCTAATGGCTGCCTCTCCACCGTTGGCAAAAGGGCTTCTTCTGGATCGACCAGGGACTTGCGATGTCCCCGGAATCTACAGAATGCGCCCCTTACTATCACCGTCACTACGAGACGGTTTAGGTCCGTTGGGACCAACCAGGGGCGAAGATATCAGCTGTGATCTCGGAGTCCCGAGATCACAGCTGTATCATGGCAACGAAGCTCCGCCTTCTTCCCTATAACTCTAGATTTTCAAATAGCAAGTCATTGCATTAACAGAAGCTATTATATGAGTTTTCCATGTTTTAGCAAAAGCATGTTAGACAGAGCTGGAAATCGTTTTTGGTATGAAAGATGGCTCTGAACTGTATTGTGAATATGGAATTAGCAGCAGAGCTTTTCCCCCTCACTCAATTATAGTAAGATCTATCATGTTTAAAGCATTTTAGAATTTATTTCTCAAAGTGTCCTTTGCCCCCAGTGTTCCAATCTTTTAAACTTTAAAAATTCTAATGTGGGATTTTAAAAGAAAACACTAGCCTAACTAAGGCATAGATAGGCATAACTAAGCCCCATATAGGTTTTTTATTCTTCACTGTTTCTAGTAGCTGTATTGATAATGTTAAAATATTTTTAGAGAATGTAAGATATACACATGAAAATTGCTACCTATGGACTAATATTTAATGATAGTCAATACTCTGTGATGTATGGAAAATAAAATAACTTAATAAAAAGGCACTAAAACATCTGATTTAAAAATAACAGTTGAATAAAGATGTATATTATGTATGTCAAATGTAATTGATGCTTAAATTTGTAGAAAATTATAACAAATCTTATTAAATTAATTATAAGTTTTCATAAGTAATGTAATTGCATTAGATGCTTTTTGTTCATCATTTGTATGTGTGTGGCTTTAGCCATCAGGTTTACTTGCTTACTTGGACAATAATGACCTTGTTCCAGAAAAGGACTGGGATCGGATGCATATTAGGGATAACTTAAAAATTGCAAATGTAAGTATGAAATTTTCCTCTTGAATTGTTTTACTGTACATCTGATTTAAAATATAGATCATGGCTTTAGAGAAGGTAAAAATAACTCAGCTCAATTTTCATTATTTCTGTGGATAATTGATTTATTTAAATTAATTTTGGTGATTGATGAACTTTCCTCTATAGGATCAGTATGGGAAGTTTAATAAAGTGCCAGAATGGCAACGACTTGCAGGAAAAGCTGCTAAAGGGGTTGAAAAATTTGCTAAAGAGAAGGTGGATTTGGTTTTGATGCACTGGCGAGACAAAATGGGAATAGCGCAAAAAGAGGTATAATACTGTTTTTTGTGTTCATATTTAATGTTAATATGATTTTTTCCCATTTCAGTTTGTCTAGATATGTTTGGTTGTGTTGATTTTATAGGTGACTATATTATCAGTATATCCTCATCTACAGAAAAATTGAAGATATTTTCTTGTATTAAAAGTGACACCTAATCAAGCCTATTTTTTTTTCTTCAAACTGGAGAATTGCTATTTAAGATAACTGCTGTTTATAAAGGTGAACTATAACTTTAAGGCAACACCTGTATAATTTGAGTAGTTAATATATTAATATCTCTTCATGACAAATTCTCAATTTGTCTAATTTGCTTCCTTCCATCCTTCTGCTTACTTATGTATTTATATACCTTATGTATTTATGCATATAATTGTTTATGGCTTTTTACATTATATGGTTGTGATCTGATTTACAGTGTGATTTATATTTTGGCTGAATATGTAAGTAAACCATAGTTTTATTCTGAAGAGGGGGTTGTGCAAGATGGTAATCCAAAAACAAACCAACTTCAATATGGATTAGTGTGCTAAATATATGACATTTGATGTTGACATAATAGAATAGATAGAAACATTGTAAGTAGCCTTATTATCCATTTGGTTCAGAGTACCATACATAGCAATTTATTAAATTATGAGTATGACTAACATATTATGTAATTTCAGTTGTAACTACACCTAAAGTTCTAGGCTGTTTTTGTGGAATAAGTGAAGAAAAATGAGGAGCCATTTTAATTCATACATTTGCTATATATCCAGTTCATTAAATGACATTACATTTTCCAGCGCTAATTTTTTCTATTACTTTGGCCCATGAACGTTCCCTCCCACCAGAAATGTGATTAGTAGAAATTAGAGGTGTGATCTAAAGTTCTCAGGCCATAGCGCTATTATGTACAAATACCTTATTTGTAGGAGGTTGTTCTAAATATTAAAACCTTTGAGAGGCATTTTTGTTAAATATAAATTTTGTTTTTCTTTTATTTCCCAAATACAACTAGGATAGAAACAATATGGTGAGTCTTTATTCCTTTCTGCAAACTGCCTTGAATTAGCTTAGTGTATAGCAACTTGTCTGCCAATATAAAATTGATGAAAACTATTGCTTGGTTAAGATTGGCTTATTATTGATGTTTCAGCTCTATAAAAACATAGAAGTCTTTGCTTGCTAACATATCTTATATATTGGTTATGCTTCTCCAAATTGATTGCCTTATATTTCCAGTTATTTTCATAAACATTGTAAAGAAGTTGCTTTCTCACACATTATGTAATAATATAGTCAAGTGGTTTTATACCATACTTTTGCAGTGAATTATTTAGATTCCATAACAATGAAAAAGAAGCTACAGGTAGTTCTTGACTTATGACTACAACTGGGACCAGAGTTTCCTTTGTAAGTTAATGCAATCATAAAGCAAATGATCTCATGACCAGACTCAATTTGACAACCATTTTTACTTTGACCATTAAGTAAATAACTGCAGTTGTTAAGTGAAGCATGGGTTCATTAAGTGAATCAAGCAGTTGTAAATTAATCTGGTTTCCTCAATTGATGTTGCTTCTCAAAAGGTAGTTGGGAAGGTTACAGATTGTGATCACATGACAGCCAGATATTACAACCAGTGTTAATGTAATTTGGTTTCCAAGCATCTGAATTGTGATTACATGACTATGGAGTGTGACAACGGTAACTTTAAGACATCACCTTTAGGTTGAGGTTGGTTTAAACTATCATTAAATAAACAGGTCGTAAATCAAGGCTATCTTTAGTACAAAGCAGAAACGTTTGAGGCCATATTTACCTCATTTCTTAATTTTTATAAAATTGATCCATATTGATATGATCGCCTATCCTGCCTCACTGCTTTAGATGGGGAAAAAGGTATTTACGATTTTGAAGAAAGCTGCTACTTTTCACAAAAGGAAAGCTTCGTATTTCCATGAAACGCATGAACTCATTTCACTGTATGTTCAGTTACTTTCTGGACATAATTTGATTGACTTTATTTTGTAGAATCTCAATCAGAAGCCAGTAATACTGAGAAAACGAAGGCAAAGGATAAAAATTCAAGCCAACTGGGATCTCTTTTATTACCGGTAATCAATTCAGAAAGAAATGGTGTGCCTCTTTATTACTTTTAAAAATTATTATTTATAATCTGTTTCTTACGTTGTTTGTATAGATTTCTCCAAGATCACGCTAGATCCAATTTGATCTGGAATTTCAAAACAAGGGAAGAATTAAGAGATTCCTTAGAGACTGAAATGCGGGCATTTCAGATTGACAGAGAACTTGGCAGTACCAATGTTATTTCCTGGAATCACCATGAATTTGAAGTATGTCTTCATCTGATATTTATCCCATGAAATTAGAAGCTTAGTTTATTTTGAATCTAAATATCTTTTCATCTGGGTCTGTAGTGCCATTGTCAGATCCCTAAAAGTGATACTACTATTCAGTTGGGAGAAGGGGGGGGGGTTGTCATAAATTCAATTCATTACTATTGCCTGTGACAACTACTATTTTATAATTTGTATCCTGGCGCCGGAGTGCCCTGAGATTTTCCCACCTCTTGGGGAATATGGTAGGCAAGAGGGCCATGTGGGTTGTTTCATTTTGAAAGCCAGCGGAGATGGCCATGGGAATGCCTGCTTATCTCTTTCTCAAAGCAGCCAGTACAATAACATCTTCACATCTATGGATTGGCTGAATCTGCATCTGACTAAAGGGCGGGGTCTCTACTGCTTTAATTCTACTTGTCTTGCCTAAGGGTATTCAGACATTGTTTTGAATGTATTGCTGTCACTTCTGCTTAATAAAAGGTTCCTTTTGAAATACTTCATTTCAAAAGTCTTCACTTTCTTAAATTAGGAGGAGAGACAATCCTTACAGCCTTTTTTAAACTATTAGTACATACAATTTATGATAAAAATTATTTACAAAGATACAAATCAGTGCCCTATCTATTTAAAAAAATCCTATTGGAATTATAATCATTGGGAGTATTGTAAAAGTAAGAAAATTTAGCCTATCTAGTTAAGCCCAATATGCCTCCAGTCCTGGATATCTATGGAATTGTCAAGTGGCTTCTGCTGATACACTAAGATTATGATTCAGATTATTTCCATCCTAAGGGATGTTATCTACAGAGTCCAAAGAGTTAAGTTTTTCTGTTGCTTCCTCACTTCTTGGAAATAGTTTGCCCCTTGAGATCAAAGTAGATCTCATTGTATAGATTAAAGAAAGTCATGGAAACTGGACTTTTTTAAAAAAAACAAACATAGGGCCATATCTGAGATAAATTAGAACTCTCACTTTACCTATGTTTGACTTTTTTTTTTTTTTGCTTTGCCTTTTGGCCTTGAACTTTTTAGTAATTTTTTGTTATTTCTTTTTTTATTATTTTACTTTATTATACTATTGTATTTTGACCTTTTTAACTGTAGAAGTGAATGTAAGTTGTTCAGAGTTATCTTCAACTAGAAAAATATGTTAGCTCTAGCAAATAAACAAAATAAATTTTGCTCAAGTTCCTGTGATGTCATTTCTAGAATAAAATTTATTAATCCTAATGGGTAATTGAGATTGTTATTCAATTACTGATTGCATTATGGTATCACATAAAAATAATAGTTGTAAACAAAAAAAAATCATTTCTTCAGATATGTACAATTCCCAAGAATAAGCAAATATTTCTCTGTCTTCTACACATGATCTTTCTTACAAACAATCTCAATTTTGTACAAAAAAAATTCTGAGATTTTATTGTATTAATTTCATTTCTCACACATAGACATTATATTAGAACCTTCTCTACTTTCTCTTTGTAAAAGGTGAAATATGAATGCCTGTCAGAAGAAATTAAAATAGGGGATTATTATTTGAGGTTGCTTTTAGAAGAAGATGAGAGTGAGGAAAGTGAAGCAATAAAAAAATCGTAAGTTGATATTATCTTAACATTAAATGTTACATTTTAGATGTAAAGACTTAAGTCTTAAACCATTCTTTATCCTCTTTCTTGACAGGTCTGAATTTTTCAATGAGTTGTATCATCGTTTCCTGCTCACTCCTAAAATAAATATGAAATGTCTCTGCTTACAAGCCCTGGCTATTGTATATGGAAGATGCTATGAAGAGATAGGTCCATTTGGTGATACTAGATACATTGTAGGGATGTTGGAAAGAGTAAGCATTTCCTAATTATTGCACAGTTTTGGAAAGCAGGTAGTAAATGTAATTTATCAATGCCTCCCTCCAAATTTGGCTAGCAAGCAGCTAAGATTGTCTTTGAATATTTTTCATGAGAATATAAATTGATATTTTCTGAATTTCTTTAGCATAGACATTACTAGAACATGTTTTTATAGTATCTGTTCCTGTGTTTCAAAGGGATTAAAATATGTTAGCTAATCATGAATTGTAGACAATAAAGCCAGGTCAAAAGATACATTTTGTAGATTTTGCCATAATCCTAATAACATTGTTCTGAATCCCTTATTTGGATTAGTAAGATTTATATATTGTGGGATTTACCAAAGAAGTGTCACTAGACTAAATTAATTACTCCAGAACATTCATTTCACCTTAAACAGTCATGCACAGAGTTAATTGATTCCTTGCAGACAATTGTGTTGTAAGAAATTCTAAACATACTTTTTACCTATACTGCATCCTCCTCCAAATAAACAAACAAATGGAAAGAAAAGCAGCTGAAAAATCCTTTCCATGACCATCTGCTACAAAAACATGGCAGCATAAACACAACTCCCATATATTGCCTGGAATGGCCAAGCCATTCTGTTGACTGACTGCCAGAAGAATGAGAAGCTGGCTGGTCAGTGGTCATACTGCAAAACTTTGCCCATGCTCTCTAGGCATAAGAATTCATGGGATACTAGATATGTATTGGAGGAAATAAGCAGAGCTATGTGTTTCCCAGGGAATAATATTTGATTTAACTACTGTGATATTGTGATTTCTTAATCATTGCTTTGATTGGGTTGATGGCTTGCCTTATTGTGATTGTTGTGGAAACAAAGCTACTATTTCCAAAAGTCATAGTATTTTTATTATTTTCAGTCTTTGGAGATTGCAAGATAATCATATTTAAGTATGTTACTAATGATGCATTAAAGGACACTGGAATAGTATTTAATCACACATTTTCATGCTTTTTCTGTTAACAAACAAGGCTTATATTTTTTATAGTGCATTGACAGACTGGAACGGGATCGGCTGATAATATTCCTGAACAAACTGATTCTTAACAAGGTGAGCAAGAATTCAAACAACTTGCATTGAAAGTGCTAGCCATGTACACATCTGTCTATAAACAACTCAAGCTTTTTATTATTTTATAAATATAAAATAATGAAAAACATATGTTAGAATAAAATAACAGAGTTGGAAGGGATCTTAGAGGTCTTCAAGTTCAAACCCCTGCTTAGGCAGGAAACCCTATACCATTTCAGACAAATGGTTATCCAATCTTTTCTTTAAAACTTCCAGTGTTGGAGCATTTACAACTTCTGGAGGCAAGTTGTTCCAATGATTGATTGTTCTAACTGTCAGAAATTTTTCCTTAATTCAAGGTTTCTTCCAACCATTGCTTCTTGTCCTACCCTCAGGTGCTTTGGAGAATAGCTTGACTCCCTCTTCTTTGTGGCAGCCCCTGAGATATTGGAACACTGCTATCATGTCACCCTAGTCATTCTTTGTTCCAGCAACCATTCATCATATGTTTTAGCCTCCAGTCCCCTAATCATCTTTATTGCTCTTCTCTGCACTTTTTCTAGAGTCTCAACATCTTTTTTACAATATGGTGACCAAAACTGGATGCAGTATTCCAAGTGTGGCCTTACCAAGGCATTATAAACTGGTATTAATGCTTCATGTGATCTTGATACTATCCCTCTGTCTATACAGCCTAGAACTGGGTTGGCTTTTTTGGCAGCTGCAGCATACTGCTAGCTTATATTTAAATGATAGTTCACTAAGACTCCAAGATCCCTCTCACTGTTACTACTACTGAGCAAGGTACCACATATACTGTACCTGTGCATTTTGTTTTTCTTGCCTAAATATAGAACCTTACTTTTTCACCATTGAATTTCATTTTGTAAAGATAGCACCCAATGTTTAAGTCTTGTCAAGATCCTTCTGTATCTTAAACCTATCTTCTGGAATTTGGCTGTTTCTGCTAGCTTGGTGTCATCTGCAAATTTGATGAGTTCCCTATTTATCCCCTTGTCCAAATCATTGATGAAGATGTGAAGAGTATTAGGACTAAAACAAAGCTTGGGGTATTCCACTGCATACTTTCCCCCATGTAAATGCAGTTCCATTGAGGACTACACGTTGAATGTGATTGGTCAGCCAGTTATGAATCCATCTAGTGGTAATGCTATTTAATCTACATTTTTCTATTTTATCAAGTAGTAGGTTATGGTCTACTTTATCAAATGCCTTACCGAAATCCAAGCAAATTATATTGACAGTATTCCTCTGGTCCACTAATTTTGTCACTTTGTCACTTTGCAATAAGATTGGTCTGACACGATCATTTTTTACAAACCTATGTTGGGTTTTGGTTATTACTTTGTTTGCTTCTAGGTGTTCGCTGTTTCATTGCTTTTCCAGTATCATCCCAGGTATTGATATTAGGCTGATTGGTCTGTAGTTTCTTAGATCTATTTTTTTTCCTTTTTTGAAAATGGGAACTACATCAGCTCTTTTCCAGTCCTCTGGCAGTTCTCCGGTGCTTCGGGATCTTTGAAAGATATATTTCAGTGGTTCTGAGATTTCATCTGCCAGTTCCTTCAATACCTTGGAGTGTAATCAATCTGGTCCTGGTGATTTGAACTCGTCTAGGGTGGAGATGCTCACTTACTATTTTCTTCCCTATTTTAACTTGTGTTTCTAATCGTTTTTGGGGTGCTGGGTTGTTGGACTATTTTTTCCCTTTGTCTAAAGACAGATGCAAAAATGAGTTGAGTAGTTCTGCTTTCTCACGGTTGCTTGTCACCTTCTTGTGACTTTCTCCCAGGAATGAACCAGTTGTTTCTTTGTTTTCTTGCTTTTAACATGTTGGAAGAAGCTTTTTTATTATCATTTTGTTGCAAGCCTTTGTTCATTATGAGTGTTAGCTTTCCTCACTTCATCTTTGCAGGCTCAGGCTATTTGCTGATATTCTGCTTTAGTTATGTGTGCCTCTTTACACTTTTTATACTTGTTCTTTTTGTCTTTCAATTTATCAGAAATTTCTTTACACAGCCATGCTGGTTTCTTTTGTTATTTTTCTTCTTCATTGGTATTGTGCTAGATTGGGCTTTTATAATCTCATTTTTCAAAATTTCCCAAGCTTCTTGTGTTGTTTTCCCCTTGAGGATTTTCATCCATGGAATCCTTCCCAAGCTCTCTTTAAGTTTATTGAAATTAGCTCTCTTAAAGTCCAAGACTCTAGTTTGACTTTGTTCTGTTGCTTGTACTTGCATAATATTGAATTCCAATATCGCATGATCACTCCCCCCCCACCCCAAGGTTCCTGTAGCTTGAACACCTTCTATCATTTCATCTCAGTTAGTGAGAATTAAGTCCAATATGGCTGATTCCCTTGTTCCCTTCTCTACTTTTTGGGAAACAAAGTTGTTTGCTAGTTTTGACTAGAACCTGTTTGATCTTCCACTTGGTCTAGTTGATGTCAGGGTAGTTAAAATCCCCCATTACTATTGTGATGTGCTTCCTATATACCTTAGTTGACTAGCAAAATGTTCGTCTATTTCCTCTGATTCGGTGGCCTATAGTATACACCTATGGCAGTATCATTTTCCTCCTTTTATATTGATCCAAATGCATTCAAGGCAGTTTTCTTTAGAGATGTAGTTATTTCTTATATATAGGGCAACTCCATCTCCTCTTATATTTGGTCTAATTCTTCTAGCTGTATGTTCCATTTGTGAGTTTCATCCCACCAAGTTTCCGTAATGGCAACAATATCATATCTTCCCTCATTTACTTGACTTTCTAATTCACCCTGTTTATTATTCGTACTCTGTGCATTGGTATATATAATTCTATTAATGATGATATTATAGCATGTAATATGTAGGCTTTATTTGTATGTTTTATAACAATAAAGACAACCATTTGATAGAATTATTTTCCAGTGAATGGATTAATTTCAGCTTGACGTTTTGTTTAAAGAGTATTTGAGATAAACTTTTTGGCTACATCTTGAGTAGTGTTATTTGTGATGCTGAGCTTGTCAGCTGGATAGCTAATAACCCTGGCTCAAAATCCAAGCACCTCGTAACAGGGTGACATCTCATTACTTGCTCCAGCTCCTGCTAACAGGGGAGTTAGCTAGCAGTTCAAAAGCATGCAAATGCAAGTAGATAAATAAGTACCACTTTGTTGGAAAGATAATACCATTCAATGCACCTGTATATGAATAGTAATCCTGGTTGCATGACCATAGAAGTGTCTTCAGACAATGCTGGCTTCCTCAGCTAATAAATGATGATGAGCACTACCCCATGGAGTCAGGCTCAACAGGATAAAGGAAACCTTTACCTTTCCTTTAATATAATTTTTTGATAAATAAAATGCAAATAGGCTTAGGGTCATAAGAAATGTAAGATAATACAGATAGATCTCAGTTAACAACCATAATTGGGACCAGCAACTCCATCACTAAGTGATATAGCTGTGAAGAGAAAAATAATATGACCTTGCTGACCTTCATTATTATAGAAAAATAATATGACCTTCAGCAGAACTTCTAGTTGCAGTTGTTAGAAAATCACTTGAAGCCATTAAGCTCAACATCACACAATCATGACTTGTGACTTTCTGCTAGTTTTTGTCTTTGTCAAAAGCCAGTGGTGAAGTTCACAAGTGATGACTATAGGACCAGAGGTGGACTCCTCATAATGTAAAAACCGGTTTGCCTAGTGCAGAATTGAAAATGTGAGTGCGTATGAACCAACTAATCCTACCACTGCTGGTGCCTCCCCTGGCCATTTTTCGGGCTGTTTTAGAGCCATTTTTGGCTGTTTTCTGGGCCTTTTTCTGGTGAAGAACAGCCTGAAAAAATGGTCCGAAAATGGCTGTTTGGGGGCTGTATTTTGGGTCATTTTTCATCCATTTTGGGCTGTTTTCCAGACTATTTTCAGCTGTTATATGGGGGAGGGGGAGAGATGATGGAGGAAGGGGGAGAGATGAGAAGGAAGGAGGAAGGTGGGGTTAATCCAGCTTTAGTTTAGCCTCTTTCAAAATTGCCTGCACAGGTATTGTCAATCCAGAAGTATTGTCAATCCTTTTTCTTCTGCTATTTATTTATTATTTTTGGGGTGCAAATGGGCTTTAATTGTAAATTGCTTCTGAGAAGTCAATGGGATTTATTGTCTCTGCCACCTCAGGTGTGAAATGTTATGACACAATATATTGATTTTTAATAAGCTCAATGTCTTACTTTCCTTTGTGATGGGAGCAGAATGCTTTGCTGGTCTCTCACCATCCTTTCATTCGGGTGGGGTTGGCATTTGCACCTGGAAGCTTCATTTCTGGAAGTGTTGCATATAGACCCAATGCCTGGGGAAAGGGAGAGTGGCCGGGAGGCAGGTCATTAGGGCAGAGAACCAGTTGTTAAATTATTTGAATCCCACCACTGATATATACTTGGGTGGGCTGCTACCGGTTCTCACCAGTTCGGGCAAACCAGTTCTCACCAATTTGGGAGAAGCGGTTGTTAATTTTATGGCCAGTTCAGCAAATGGGCAAATCCCATCCACCCTGCCTCGCTCCTATCAGGAGACATCGCGCAGCCCATTTTGGATTGAGGGTAAGTACAGGGCCCATGCAGAGCCCGGGGAGGCCGGAAACGTTTTTGCCCTCCGGAGGCTCTTTTCTGCCCCAGACCTGGTTCTAGGGAAGCAAACACGAGACAAAGGTAACAGCACAACCCTTTAATGTTTCTTTACGAATCCCATTCCGTCCCGGGTAAAAGGCTGCTTCAAACCAATTAGCTCCAATAAGATAGAGCCTTGCCAAAGTTTTGCAAGGATGCCAAGAACAACAGATAATGTTACTAAGCAATAATTTCAACACAAAGAGTCTCCAAACTCAGATATTCCTATTGTCCACCAGGCTTGAGTGTAAAACTTCTTTGCCTTCTGCAAAGAACTGCAATAATTTATTGAAATGTAATATTTATTACTAATAAAATCAGTAAATGATGTAAAATGAAAGATTAGAAATAAATGAAAACTAGTTCCAATTTTATCAACAGAACTCTTTATTTCTAAGTTTGAATTTTCTTCTTTAAGATTAGCATGCCTTACAATAAAAATTAGACCAGAAAAAAATCATTTTTAAAAGTATGTGATTTCTTATAAATTCTTTACACTCTTATTACAGAAAAATGTTAAAGAGCTTATGGATTCAAATGGTATCAGAATCCTTGTGGATCTGCTTACTCTGGCCCATCTTCACATAAGCAGGGCAACAGTACCATTCCAAGTATGTCATTTTAATGTTTTTAAGCTTTGTATAAATACAAATAAATGCAGGTTCTTATAAAATCAAAAATATTTATCACATTAGAATTAATTTGAAACAGCCTGTTCAAAATTGGGAAGTTATTTAGTGTATTTTTTTAAGACTTGGGTTTGATTACTAATTGTGTCATTTAAGACACCTGTCATATAAAGTTTATCTGCCCTTCCCTGTATAGTTAAGTTCTCATCCTTTGATCCAGTAACTTGAAAAATTGATGAGTCCAACTATGTGTACATTTTCTAACAATACAGTGACATTTGTACATATAAATTGGTTCTTAAACTGTAAACTATTTTCCAGTTATGTGATGCAAAACTTACTTTTCTTTTTAAGAGCAATGTTATTGAAGCAGCACCAGATATGAAAAGAGATAGTGAAAAAGAATGGTATTATGGCAATGCAGAGAAAGAGAGAAGAGGCCCATACAGCTTTAATGAGGTATCTTTCAAGAATTTTGTTTCATATTAAAAATAATATAGTGTTGGCTCATGGCCTTGTAATCTTTCTCAGAAAGTATGTTTATAAATGATGAACTCATATGTGGGGTCCTCAGTGCTCTCTGACCTTGGTGGTTTTCTTGCATTCATTATTGGCATTGGCATTGTTTCATTACCAAATTAGATAATATCATCAGTGCTAGTAGGGATAGGAGTTTCCTCTCAATATATATTTTAGTGGCTTGCCCTGTCAGTTTTGGGAATGGTCTTGGTAGTTCATTGGTTGGGTTGTTTATTGTTAGCTGTTTACTGTTAGCAGTTCATTGATTGGGATATTGAAATAATATGTATTTGATGTGAAATGAGGCAGGAGAACATTTGATTCAGCTATGCCACGAACAACAGCTAAGCATAATGTACATATGGTTTGAATAACCCAAGTGGCGACTACACACTTGGATTTCACCAAAGGGTAGAACATCAAAACCAAACTGACTACATATTATGCCATAAGAGGTGGAAAAGTTCCATGTTCACTGTGAAAACATTCTGTAATGCTGATTGTGGTTCAGATCATGAACTGTTAGCTGCCAAGGTAAGTTTCAGATATTGCAATGTCAAACATACACCCAAAAGTCAGAAATTTAATGTTAAGAAGATTCCCTGGCATATGCAGTTGAAATTAAGAACAGATTTGAAGTATTCAACATCCCAGAAAGACAATTAGATGAGTTACAGGCCAACTGTCATTAAAGTAGACCAAAACATATTACATATAGTCACAAAAGTAGCCCAATTGTCACATATTGCATACAAGAAACAAACAAAATTGGCCAGATGGATATAATAATACAAACTGCAAAAGAGAGAAGGAAAGAAAAAGCCATTAGTGACAGGGAAGAAATGCAAAGACTAAATGCAAAGACGCTCCACCAAATCTGAATGTACCAGCTCTAGAGCTCTTGTTGTCTGCCTTGTGCTACTCTTGCTTACTGGGAATGCCTTGGACTTTGATGTTTTGCATACTGCACAAACCAAATATGCCTTACATCCCTTTAAATGCAATACTTCTGCATACTGCTCTCTCTTTTGAACAACTTTAAAGTTGGCATGATTAAGTTTCCTGTGCAAAAGATGAACACATGAATCATGTTTTGCAACATTGCCAAATGTTTGTGCACATTGAACTTTTTTGTCCTGTGATATATAAAGGTTATCATGCTTTATGCCTTTTGCACATACAATTCCATTTTTCTTTATAAGATGCTGTCCATTTACAAATACACTCTCCTTCTTTGTCTAAACTAGAAACACTCAGCAAATTATGTTCCATTTTTGGCACACATAAAACATTATTAAACCTTGTTTCCAAATATGGAATTTGCACACTGCCTCTTCCAATGACTTTAGCCTTCTTGCCATTTGCCAAGGCTACTGTGTCTCCAGCAGCTGCATCTATCCTGTAAAACAATTTAACATTATTAATACTTGTTTGGCTAGCACCACTGTCTATTAGCCATTGATCTCTCCTGCAATAACTGACTTTGCAACAGCAGCCTCTCAGTTAACTGTCTTTCTTGCAAACTGCTTCTTCTGTCTTGCAAACAGTCCCTTTGCAAACAGTCTTTCTTCAAATGAGTTGTTTGTCCACAAATGAAGCATGGTGTCTGTTGTTGGGCTTTCTGCTTAGCTGTAATCTGATATCCCCTGCTGCTCTTCTCTTCTCTGGAGACAGCCAGTCTGTGAAATTTTCCATTCTGCTCCTTGGGCCCCCTCCTCAGGGATTTCTCCTCATGGCTAATTGAACAAGCTTTAAGGGCTTCTAAATGCAGCTCCTGCTCCGGTTTGCATTCAAACATTGAAGAAAATAGTGTCCCAAGTTTCATCTAGGCTGTTCAAAAGTAGCAGTATTTTCTGAGATTCAGGAATCCTCATCCCACACTATTCTAACTCCACAAAGTTTGCATATGAACAAAATGCTGTTCCACTGAATCTCCTGGCTGCAAATGAGCTCTATATAACTTTCTTGATGTCAGGAGGTTGCATGTTACAATGATGTTCCGATGTTGCATGCAGATATACTCACATGAACAGTCCCCAATTTATCCCAGACTTCCTTTGCTGTCTTTAAATCAGTTACATTGATAAACTAATCATCTTCTAAACTTAAGATGATATAAACCAATGCTTTATCATGCGGTTTCTGATCTGCAGCATTCAATGGTGCCTGGGTGGATTTTCAACAATATTCCAAAGCTTTTTAGCTTTTAGGAAACATTCCATCTTTGCAGCCCAAAAACATAGTTCTTCTGACTCAAGCGGGGTATAGAGCTCTCTTTATTTTTTTCAGTCATCCTGCAAAGCCTCTTGCCTTGTTTCTGACTTTTAAAACAGACAGACTTTCAGCTTTAATTACAATTCAGTCTTTTTCTGGGCCTATAACCTGTAAATTCGGCACTAGAAAAGTATGGCTGAGGCTTCATTTAACTTTTTTATAAACACAGGAAGTAAATTTAACAATACCAGTTGTAGATTTCTCCAACATGGAGCAAACTCAAACAGAAGCAGATATGTTAAAGGTTCAGAGCAGAACAGCAACTCAGGAGCTCAGAAACAGACATCAGTTTCACTTTCATTCAGGAGGCAACCAAGCAAGTTTCATTTCAATAGACAGACTCAGAGTTTAACATAGCTTCAGAGCGGCAGAGCTTAATATAGAGCCACACCTAGGCTACTTCTAGTTTCGGTCCCCATTGGCTGATTTTATTACCATGCTCTATTCCAGTTCATGAATATACTCTGACATAAGGTGTTCCTAATTTGGGGTATTCTAAGCAATTTCTATATTGTTTTTTTAATATGTACCTCCTGCAGAGCTTCCTCTATCAATTCAGCCATTATTATTTCTAAATCTTCTTTGGTCTCTGTAACATTTTGAAATCTTAAAAAAAAATGCTGCATGATCCAGCTCCAAGTATATTAGTGAATATTCTAAGTCTTTATTTATCACCATCACCAAATCAGATATTCTAATGAACCTGGAATAATTGTCTATTTTTATTCCAGAAATTTTGATTTAGCAGAGATTTGGGCTGTTTGATTAGTCCTTTAGATTTGTTCAGATTGTTTTACTGTTTCATCTTTGGCAAGATAAGGTATTTTTACACATCTGCTTACATGGACTAATATAAACATGATTTTAAATATAGTCACTACTGTTTGCAAAAACTGAACATTTGTCAAATGTACTGTTCCAAAAACAGTATTTATTATAGTATTTGTGAGATTGTGGCTAAGAAAAACCAACAGGATTCAAAGTTGATCCAAGGAAAAAGGCTTTATTGGAATAAAGCATCTGCAGATGGGTTCTCCCCTTCTGGCAGTTGAGGAGAGAACAAAAAGCAAAGCTTAAAGGCTCTATTCTTATACCCTAAAATTGAACCCCCCCCCCAATATACAAATGGCTTGATTTACAATTTGTTTTTCAGGATACAAGTTACATTTTATTACCTTATACAATCAGCACTTCCTTAGCAGATAACATACATAACCGGTATCTGGCATTTCAAAGGCATTCCTAAAAAGTGTGATAACTCCCAGTGTTTCAAAGACATTCCAAGATCAGTCAACATCCTAATCAGTGTTTGATACTGCATTTCCTTACTTCAAAGGAGAAACTTCCTTTTTCATCTTAAGTTTTGAGTCACAAATTAGATACACTTCTCACAATCCCCCCTGTTCTTGTCTCATTTTTAACTCAAACTCAGTTAATAACAAGTCTGCTGTCTTCCATCCTTCTTCAGGAGATTCCTCTAGGTACTCAATGGATCATATCGTTGCCTTAATACTATCATTTGTTCAGTGACTTGTCTTTTAGCTGCCGCAAATCCAATGCAGTCCATCCGGGGTTGTCCAAGGTTTCTGCTCCTCAGGTGTTTTCAGAAAATTCATTTTACTTATACTTTCTAAGGATGTTGCTGGTTCAGAGATGTTCCCTCCAGACCACCAAGTCTGGTTCTCCCATACCCCTAGACATCTCAGGGACCCTACATTGATGGTTCGATCAGTGGTTTGGTTTCTCTGGTAACATACATTTCCTACCAGATTAGTAGTGACAGCCCATATTTCTTCTCCTTTTTGCGTAAAGGTATAATTGGCCTGGTTCTCTGCTACATAGGTATAATTGACTTCTTGAGCCTCCCATGGCCACTGCTCTCCCATGTTGCTTCCACCACACACAAAACAGTTCTTGACTGTCAGTTCTTTAGCAATAGTTTCAGCTAGGGCTAGGAACGTGTTTTGGGCTTTTGGGGGCAAGACTATATCTTGTAATTTCTGAAACTCCTGATAATAAGAGTAGAACAGAGAGTTTTCAATAGGATTCAAATTATGTTTGATTACCTGAATCTTGAGTTTCACAGATGGGTCAGTCCCTGTCCCATCTATTCCCAATCCATATTCATCTAGATATCCTTTCCAAGTCTGGGGTTTCAGCCAATTTTCGGGGATCGGGAATGTAAGCTTAATGGGATTACACTTATGACGAGGGCAATTGGCATCAGGTACCCTCAGCCTATTCATATACAACGTTTTCTTACTGTCTAGTCCTGGGATAACTTCTGGCTTTATCTTTAGCCCATTTGTCTGGAAACTAATACATTTTGTCCAGAACAGCCCATTACAGAAAGTGCCATAACTACAGTCACTACTCCATGAAGCTCTACCACAAACATATTTTTGATTCTTTGAGTATTCTCTCCTCCATTCCTCAGACCCACACCCATTATCTCCCTCATCCATTGCCTCACAGGCATCAAAGGTTACTGACTGTGACACCCTGGGATTATAAAAATCATGGTTCACCATTACCTTGTTTCCTGCCTGAATTCTTATGGTGTACCTATGTGTGGAACCCTTTGGGTCATAACATTTGACATTCCCTTCATTCTTACAAATGGAGTAAGATGTCCCATTGTAGATACAAGTCCCGGAGCCTCTTATCTTGCAACTCAGTTGAGTATGGAAAACTAGAGTCTTTGTCACTTGTGTCCCTGTCTTCATTGTTTTTATGCATTGATCACATTGTCCCTTAGTGTCAGCTTTTGTCTTTATCTCAGTCTCTCCTCCTATCCTGTCCATAAGTAAGTAAATAGTCACTAAGCAAATCAGCTGCATATTACCGCTTCAAAGTTAACTTCAATGGTTGACCGTCCATTGGAATGGCCTTCCAAGGTTTCTCAGGTTCCAGTGCCTTCTTGACTCTGCTGTAATGCGTCCAGCCTCCTTCTCGAGTGCAAACTGCAGATTCAGTTGTCAACAGCACCTGGTACGGGCCTTCCCAGCTAGGCTGCAGCTTCTCGCTCTTCCAAGTCTTTATCAGGATCCAGTCTCCAACTTCATGAGGATGTTGGGTGCCAGCTAAAGGTGGCCGTTGCGCCAACAATCCCTGTTTGTGGAGAGAAAACAAAGACCTGGACAGTGTCTGCAAATATTTTCTCAAGAACAAATCTTTAAATTCAGGAATTGGATTCCCTATTTTTGCCAAATAGGGTCGCCCCATTAACATTTCAAAAGGGGAGACCCCTGTATCTTTCCTTGGGCATGTTCTGATTCTGAGTAGTGCCAAGGATAAGTTCTTTGTCCATGGTAACCCATTTTCCAATTGTAATTTGGTCAGATGTTTCATCAACTCGCCATTAGCTCTCTCCACCCTAGAGCTGGATTTGGGATGCCAGGGCATGTGCAAATCCCATTTTACCCCAATAGCTTCCATCACAGACTGCAACACTTTTTGTGTAAAATGTGTCCCCCGATCAGAATCAATAGCTTCCATCATCCCATAATGAGGAATGATTTGTTCTAACAGGATCTTGGTTACTGTGGATGCTGTGGCTCTTCTAGTTGGATAGGCTTCCACCCACCCTGTCAGATGATCTTTAATCACCAATAAGTATTTCCACCCCCCTTTCTCTGGTAATTCGGTGAAATCAATTTGTACTCTCTAGAAAGGCCAGCCCACTAGGGGTCGCCCTCCCATTTCTCTTTTCCTTGCTGCTTTCTTGTTCACTTTTAAACATATTAAACATTTCCAACAGATGCTTTGGGCTAGCGTCCACATTTTTGGAGTCCAAAGGTGTGGTTTCACAGCTGTTACCAGTGCTTCTGTCCCCCAATGCCCTCCCTCATGTACCTTTTCCAGAATTCCTCTCATTGTATTCACAGAAACCACCTTCACCCCCTCCAAGGTTCTCCACCCATCCTCAGTTAATGTACACCCTTCTTTTTCCAAATCATCTTTCTCTTTTCCCTCAAGTTTCCATTCCTCATCCTCTTCCACTTCTAGCAAGGGAATTGATACCATCACCAGTTCTATCTCCCCTGCAGCTTCTTTTGCCCACTTGTCTGCCCATCTGTTCCCAACTACCTCTGGTGTGCTTCCTTTCTGATGAGCATTCACATGTACTATTGCCACTTGGTTTGGTAGTTGCAGGGCCTCCAAGGCCTGTTCCACAAGCTGTAATTGTTCAACTTGTTTTCCATCAGCCTTGATGAATCCCCTTTCTTGCCAGATCTTACCAAAGGTATGGACCACACCCCAGGCATATTTGGAATCAGTCCAGATTGTCGCATCAATCCCCTTAGCTAACTCCAGAGCCCTCTTCAAAGCAAACAACTCACATTTCTGTGCGGACCATGAAGAAGGAAGGGAGCCCTTTTCTATGACCTCCCCTTCTCCTGTCACGACTGCAAATCCTGATTTCCTCTTTCCTTCCTCAACCCTGCTTGATCCATCCACAAACCATCTTTCCCCTTCCTTCAGAGGAGTCACTTCCAGATCCTCCCTCACTTTTGCCATCAAATCTACTTGCAATAAACAATCATGGTCCTCAGCCTCCCATTCCTGTCTTCTCCCTTCTAGGAATTCTGCTGGATTCAAATTCCTATCTGTCCCAATCACTACATCTGGGCTGGTTCTCAAAATGGTCTCATATTTGAGAATCCACCCTTCTGTCATCCAAGTTGTTGCCAACTGACTTAGCACAGAAGTAACCTGGTGGGGTGAATGCACAACAAGCCCCCCCCAAAGGTTAACTTCCTGCTTTCTACCACCAACATAGCTGTAGCAGCCACAGCCTGCACACACACTGGCCATTCTCTCACCACCGGCTCCAGAGTTTTGCTCAGAAAAGCGATGAGCTGGTATTGCCCCCCCCCTTCTGCGCCAACATTCCTACTGCCGTTCCCTGAGCTGCTGACACATACAAATGAAATGGGAGCTTCAAATTGGGCAAAGCCAAAACTGGTGCAGATGACAATGCCTTCTTTAAAACTTCCCATCTCTCATCATCTCCCTCTAACCATTCTATACTCTCTCCTTTTCCTATCAGCTTCCTGTGTAAGAATCAAGCTAACACAGTGTATTGATCCACCCAAGCTCTGCAATACCCCAACAATCCAAGCGCTTTCCTGACTTCTGTCTTATTTCTGGGGAGAGCCAGGCTCATGATCCCTTTCACCCTTTCAGGATCCAAGGACCTCACCCCCTGCTGAGTATATTTCCCTAAATATTTCACCTTCTTTTCCACAAACTGGATCTTTTCCCTTGAAACTGTCAATCCTTGTTCTTTCAGCCAATTTAGCAAAGCTACAGATGCTGCCCTAACTTCTTTTTCTTTCTCTCCAGTCAACAACAGATCATCCACATATTGAATCAACATCTCAAGAGACACTAACTTTTCAAAGCCTGTCCAAACAACAAAGGAAACTGCTGTTTTCTTCCACTCTCAGGATCATCCCATTCAAATGCAAACAGGTCTCAACTTCCCTCCTCAAGGGGGCATGCCCAGAAGGTATTCTTCAGATCAACCCCCTCTCCCCCTTCTATTCATTGAATATTGTGGGGTCCAAAGCTTTGTCACCCCAGGCTGCACTTGGATCTTAATTGGCTGAATGCTCATACACCCTGCCTTCTCTCCTCCTGCCCAAACCTCATCGGAAATTGCTTTCTCATCTTCCACAGTCATCTTCCACATCCTTACTCCCTTCCCGGTATCCCACAGCTGGATACCAAACACGGGCAACAAATCTCTTCCCAATAGATTTACTCCAGAATCAGGAATATACAATACTTCCGCTTCTGTCACCACTTCATTCATCTCCAGTCTGATTTGTTCAAAAGCACTCACATCCTGTGATTTTCCACTCACACCAACCACCTTAATTGCTTTCTTGGATCTATGTGCACCTTCTATCGGATCACACACAGAAGTCCGGCTTGCACCAGTATCTATCAGGAACAACCGTTCCTGACGGTTAGGACCCACTATAATGTTTACTAATGGCTCCCCGCAGGTCCTCTTCAAGGAGCCGGAACAACCCTAATCATCATACAATGCATAGCTCCTTTCCTCCCGGTTGGAAGGACATTCGCGTGCAAAGTAACCTTCCTTCCCGCACCTGAAACAACTCCTATCCATTCCAGGTTGTCTCATTCCCATGCCCCCTCCTCTGAAACCTCTTTCTCTGCCCCGAAAACTTCCCTGATTGTATCTCCCAAAATTCTCCCTCCTTTCTCCAGTTGGACCCTTCCCAAAATTCCCACCTTTCTTCACCTCATTCTTCATTGCAGCTTGCATAGCTGCAACCATCATTTGTGACTTCTGTTTGGTTTTTACAGTGTCTCTGTTCACAAAAGCTTGTTGGGCTGCTTTCAGGAGATCAACAATTCCCACAGCTCAGCAGGTTTTATGGGGACAGCCACAAAGACTGTCACCTGGTTGCCTGCAGTATTGATCCCATTAGGGACTTTCCCTAAGAGGAAATGCATCCACTTCAGGTTTTTCTCTGAATGGAAAATCCTCAACACTTCTCTTAAATTCTTCCACTGTTTTCTCAGCCGTGGATAAAGGGGCGGCTGAGGAGGGGGTTGTGCCATCGGCAATGGCGGTGGTGCCATAGGAACATTGGCAGGCACGTTATTTAAATTAGGATTTGCGGGCAGCGGACTCTGCAGCCAATCGTCCGTCTCATTCTCATTGTCTTTTTGTTGTGACATGTATTGACCCTCAATTGGAGGGATGGGACCTTCAAATTTCACATGAAACCATACATCTATGTATGCAATTTGAGTGGTCATTTTGTGTTGGAGAATATAATCTCGCAACTTGGTCATCCAATAGGAACTGGTTTCCCCCTCAGGACTCCAGTGATATGGGAATTTAGGATCAATCAAAGAGTATTTTGGCCATCGGTCTCAACAAAGATAAATCATGTTTCTCTTTTCGAGATGTCTGGTGAATTCCTTTAAATTCGGGGAGAACCACTGCTGGAGTAGCTGTCCCAAAGGCGAATCTACCGGAATTGATTTTCTGCCACTGTCAGATTTTCCCTGTCCCAGACAGGCTTCCTCCAGGCTCCCAGAGCCTCACTCTTCCCCTTTCCCATCTTCTACTCTTTCAGACTCCCAGAGCCTTGACTCACCAGTCCAGTCCTCCAGCAGACGCTGGATTCCCCCAGGGAGTTTAAGGACCCCTCTCTTTCAGACTCCTAAGTCCAGTCCTCCAGCAGATGCTGGATTCTCCCAGAGAGTTTAAGGACCTCTTTCTTTTGGGCTGCAAATGAAAGGAAACAAAGTTTACCTGATCTGATCACTCCTGGATTCTCCGAAGTCATAGGATGTGTGGGCGTCCCCAACTCAGATCGATCTCACACACTCTCAGCTGGCACTTCGTCTCTGTTCTTTTTCCAAGGATCGTCTGGATTTCCCAGTCACCTCAGGAGTCTGACCGAATTCGGGGAGAGGGGCCTCTCAATGGGAGGTTGTGGCCACTCTCTTACCTGGTCCCCACTTTCCAGTCGGCCGCCGTCAAGGATCCCGGACGAGCCCCCAAATTGTGAGATTGTGGCTAAGAAAAACCACCAGGATTCAAAGTTGATCCAAGGAAAAAGGCTTTATTGGAATAAAGCATCTGCAGATGGGTTCTCCCCTTCTGGCAGTTGAGGAGAGAACAAAAAGCAAAGCTTAAAGGCTCTATTCTTATACCCTAAAATTGACCCCCCCAGTATACAAATGGCTTGATTTACAATTTGTTTTTCAGGATACAAGTTACATTTTATTACCTGATACAGTCGGCGCTTCCTTAGCAGATATCATACATAACCAGTATCTGGCATTTCAAAGGCATTCCTAAAAAGTGTGATAATTCCCAGTGTTTCAAAGACATTCCAAGATCAGTCCATATCCTAATCAGTGTTTGATACTGCCTTTCCTTACTTCAAAGGAGAAACTCCCTTTTCATCTTGAGTTTTGAGTCACAAATTAGATACACTTCTGACATATTCAATTTCTAATTCAGATGCAGGAATTGTGGACAGAAGGAAAATTGACTTCAAAAACACGCTGCTGGGCCCAAGGCATGGATGGGTGGCGACCATTGCAAGTTATTCCTCAGTTGAAATGGTGTCTACTGGCCACTGGACAAGCTATGCTAAATGAGACAGATCTGGCTACACTTATTCTCAACATGCTTGTCACGATGTGTAGCTATTTTCCCAGCAGGTAAGGAGCTTAGATTTCAGATCGCTAATATTTTTCATTATTGCAAAAGTCTTAAAGCAGGGGTATCAAACTCGATTTCATTGAGGGCCACATCAGGGTTGTGTTTGACCTCAGCTGGGGGGGGGCTTGGCCAGGATGGGCATGGCCAGCTCAAAGTCACTCATGGCTTGAGCGCTCTGCCAGTGAAAACAGCTCGGGAGGGCTGGTCCCTTGCTGTTTCTAGAGTGGGACAGATCTAAGCACCCTGCAGGCCGTATCTGGCTATGGGCCTTGAGTTTAACACCCCATCTTAAATGATCCATTCCTGGGAATGAAGATAGTGAAAAACTGTTCAAGAAGCCATTCTCCAAAAAACATAATTCTTCACTGTAAAGGAAGTCAACCTCTATAATATGTTGAGCTAGTAAAGAGTTTTTTCTAGGAAAAAGCAAGAATATGAAGCACAAAAGAACATCTGCTATTAACCAAAAGACAAGAGAAGCAAATGATTTTGTACAAATATACTGATTCGAAAAATATATTTATTTTAGAGATCAGGACAATGCTATTATAAGACCTTTACCCAAGGTGAAGAGGCTTCTCTCAGACAACACTTGCCTTCCTCATATCATTCAGGTAAATTAATATTCCATCTTGCTTTTCAGGCATATTTTATTTCCTGCTTAATTTTCAACATACTCCTCATGTTCATGAGTTTTTTTAAGTGAGTAATGTTTTGGATAGTTACTGAACAATATTTTAATTTTTAAATAAATATTTAACTTTTTTTACACTACAGCTTTTGCTGACTTTTGATCCCATTCTTGTTGAGAAGGTTGCCATATTACTCTTCCATATCATGCAAGACAATCCGCAGTTACCTTGTCTTTATCTCAGTGGAATATTCTTCTTCATTATGATGTACACTGGTTCCAATGTGCTCCCTGTTGCAAGGTGAAAACAAAATTTCCATATTAGTTTGAGTAACATGCAATCTAGCAATCCATAAGTCTTTTATTTTTGATTTAGCATGCTGTTCAATCCTAGATCAATATGGAAGCCAAACTTTTCTTAAAGGTCAGTCAAAAGATCCAGCCATTTCCTGCTTATTTTTTCCACCTATCCCTAGAAGAAATGAGAAAGATACAATATATAAACAGCAAGCCTTGAGTACACAAACCAGAAATTGTAAATCAAAAGGATTTCAAATTGTGTTTTAATGCGAACTTTTGTATTTCATAAAACCATTTTGTTTTATTGTAAACCATTATTTCTTTCTGAGGATAGATAGCTTTACTCTCCTCCATATTATCTCTTGGCAATACATGCAAACTAAGCCATCATATTGTAGTGGTGATTAGAGTCAATCTGATGATAACGCATTCCCTAAATAATATAGTATTAAATTACTAGTAAGAGTTAAAGTTTAGAGTATTCTTTCTCAACATTTTTTTCCCAGGGAAACCCTTTGAAATAATTCTCAGTGAATGTCTGCATAAAAATTTATCTAAAGCTCATGGTATATTAGCATGATCAATAAGCTGAATTCTAACCACTGTCAACCTTAGCATTATAAGATGTGCAAACTTAGAAAACCTTTTTTTAATCATTATTTCTCACTGAACCCTAAGACTGCAGAAAATACGTGAGAAATGCTAGCTTAATAGAAGCACTTGAATTATTAATAATTCATGGCATTTAATCAAATACATTTATCTTTTAGGTTTTTGAAGTACTCACACTCAAAGCAAGCTTTCAAATCTGAAGAGGTAAGATATAATAATAGTAAAAATGAACATTTAAATTTTATGCAAATAAGCCAATCCTAATATTGTATTAAGCATTATTTTGATTATTTGTACTCTCTTAACTTTTTGCTGCAAACAAAATATTTTTACCTTTTACTAGGTATAATTGCTGATCTACTGATAATAAAATTTATCTATCTATGTAATTATTTTACACCAAAGAATTCTGTTTATATAGTGCTCAAATAAATTATTTTGTTAAGTTATAATGAGAGACATCTATATGTGGTGTTTCAGCCATCGAACATATTGATCATTTATTGTTTGTCAACTATATGCACCTCTTAGCCTTTGATACTTAACATCCCTGCTTGAAAGCACAATTTACTGGAATCTATACATTGTGAGCAGAACTGCTAATTTTATAGTTGGGGCATTTGGTCTAAGAATCTGTTATATTGAGGCATCCTATAAAGATGATGAATTTACCTGAATACTGATTCTTTGTATTTATATTTACAACATATAAACATATATTTTATTTCATTTCTATATTTCTATTTTTTCTTTTTATCTATTTTATCCTGGACATGTATTCTGTATTTTTATTTTTGCTTTATATTTATTTGGTTTGCTATATATTTATATAGTTGTAGGTCATAAGGCTAATCAGTCAACAACTATCTCATAGTTCAAGTAAATAAAGCTGCAGTTCAATCATTTTGGACCTGCTAAATTTCACATCCTGTCAACTCATATTAAAATCTGACATAAATAGGTGGGCATCATGATGGGTTATTTTGCTATTTTTATTAGGTTGTAAGCCACTTAGAGCCACCTGTAGGTGAAATGGAGAGCATTCAAATATAATAAATATCTCAAACACTTAAGAATAAATTATACTGAATGTTTGGAAAAGTATTCACGATTTTGTTACTAAAAAATAAGAAACTTTTTAATACATATGTTAGCATGTTTATTTACACTTATTTCTGTTCCTGGTTTCTTTTTTTTAGGCAAAAGGTCAAGATATAGTTCAGAGAAGCATCTTGGGGCATATCCTCCCAGAAGCTATGGTGTGTTATTTGGAAAACTATGAACCAGAAAAATTTTCTGAAATTTTTTTGGGTGAATTTGATACTCCAGAAGCCATTTGGAGCAATGAAATGAGGTAATTAACTTAATATATCCTGTATAAAAAAAAATACATTTTTCATTGTATTCCCATTGACAATTGCTGCCTATAATTAATTCATTAGATGTCTTTGCAGCTTGTCACAAAGTAACAGATTTAATGTCTGATAAGAAAATCAATTCCTGACAGAATGTTAATGTTTCTTTGATTAAAGAGATATTTGCAATTTACAGGCGCCTAATGATAGAGAAGATAGCGGCACACCTTGCTGACTTCACCCCTCGTCTTCAAAGTAATACAAGAGCACTTTATCAGTACTGCCCCATACCAGATATCAATTATCCTCAACTGGAAAATGAGCTGTTTTGCAATATTTATTACCTCAAACATCTTTGTGATAAACTTCGGTTTCCTGATTGGCCAGTTAAAGATCCTGTAAGTCAATTTGTGGTCATCTTTGTAGTTTCTAACATTGGGGATTTGTATGCCAAAAAATATGAGATCATGGCTGTCAGGTGATCATGCTCCAATTCGGACATAAGTGTTTATATGTTTAATTTAAATTAATTAACATTGTTCTTTCAAATTTTCAAAAAAATATGAAATAAAGGAAAAATAAGATAATAGTTTATTCCTCTTCATTCTTCCTGAAAATAACTCTTTGAAAGAGCTTTTGTGACCATGTTATTGAAAATGAGCACCACAGCCATTTATCATTCAGAAGACGTGAAAAGTATAATATAAGGAATTTTTAACAAGAGCCCTCTCTCCCAAACTAGAAAATTATTTTTATTAAATGTTTTTATTATGCATTTTCCTTTATCATCTTTTCAATTTTACATTGACAGTCCATCTCTTCATCTCTTTCCTTCTCCTCTCCCTTCCTTTTTCCCCTCTGCTTCCCTGTCCTTCCCTCTTCTCTCCTCCACTCCACTTCCCTCTCCTTCTCCTCTCCTCTCCCCTCTCTCCTTCCCTCTCCTCCCTTTTCCTTTCCTCTCCCCTCTCCTCTTCTCCAATTCCCACTCCTTTTTCCTACTCCTTTCCTTCCATCCACTTCTCTCCTTTCCCCTCTCTACTTCCTTCTTCTGTCTCCTTCCTTCTCTTCTTCCCTCAACCTTTCTCCCCTCCCCTCCTCTACTCCACTTCCCTCTATCCCTTCATCTCTCCATTTTTCTTTCTTTCCATCTCTTTCTTTTTATTGTATATAAATTTCCATTTCCCTACAAAGTACAGTGTATTTTCCAGGTACAATCTCTTTCAAATATAACTATACATTTTCTTGAGATTACATTAGAAGAAAACAAACTTAATATCTACATGAACAGTGTGTTGATAGCATTAATCATTATCATTATAGTAACATATTGATAATATTTGTTCTCTGCATTAATAATTTTTCAGTATTTAATTACTCATTCTCTTAACCTTTTATTTTCTCTTTTGCTTCTGTTATCTAAGCTATTAATAGACACATACCGTCATCTTTAAGTTTCTAATCTACTTAATGCTTGGCTGTTGTTATATAGCAAATCTATTAATGATAGCAGTATTAATCATAGTTATAATAACATATTGATAACAATTCTTCATATTAATAATTTTTCATTATTTGATTAATCATTTTCTTAACCTTTTAATTTCTATATTTTTCTTCTATTATCTAACTATTGGTAGATACATACAGTCATCTTTCGTTTCTAATCTATTTAATACTTCAATGTTGTTATATAGAGATATACGTAGTGCTATTTTACCCATTTCTTGGTTCTGCGTCTCCCCTAATTCTACACACAACTCCTGGCTTAAAAGGTATTCTACATCTATCCCTCAACTCCTGCCCATTTTCCCCCAAAAAACTTCTATTAACTTTTTGGCACATCTCCTTCACTCCTTCCCTGGGATCTTGTCTCTTCTTGCCTCATTCAACCCAGGTATTTCCTCTATCTCAATCACTTCTTCATACCTTTGAGTCTTCAGAAAGCCTTTCACTGATTTTTTCCTCACTTTTGTGAGAACCTTTTTGTCTAACCTCTTTTATATTTTGGTCTCTTGAAGTACGAAAAATATCTAAATTATAATTTGCTTTTTCTATTTCATATGTTTTTACTATCTCCTCTTTTTAATCTTTTTGTATCATTTGTCATATTTCTCCCCATCTTCTCTTTTTTTCTTTTTTCTTTTCTCTTCTATTTCCTGAGATCCCTATTCTTTATTCAGTGCCGTTTGTTCATCGCTCTCTGGTTTCACAATTATATCTCGAATCAATTGTTTTATCTCCCTGTGGTTTCTTGTCATCTCTTCCTGAAAGTTTTGGGACATTAATAATATTAATAACAAATAATTAATTAATTAATAATAAATTTATTTCTCCTTGTGACATTTTGCCTTGTTTTACTTTACCTTAAAGTTTTACCCAAAAGTCTTTCAAAATCCCAATTTTTTAATTGTCTATCATACCAAGAGGAGAAAAAAAGAGCCAATATTCCAGCAGTTCACTCTGGATTAGTCCATTAGCCATCTCTTCTTAGTCCACATTCACAGTTACATACTGCCCATCAGATTTGTCTCCAAACAGCAAGTATAATCAATTGCAGATGTCTTCAGCTTCTCTTCTAGACATAACAGATCTTAACTTATTGCTTACTCATGTCTGTAATGTCTTCCCCGGCCAGGAGGCATCTCTTTTAGTCTTTTTTCTCCAGTTCAGCTGCAAATATGGCCCCGGTGCTATTTTCTTTTTATTTTCTTGTTTTAATCATTTTTCCAAATTCCCTCACTTCAAGATGATAACCAATGCATAGTGCAATATTTTAAAACATTTTAGTTTGCTGAAAAACTAGCCAGTCCAGTCTAATCCTTTGTCTTTAATATTTTTAATTTTCTGTTTGTTCTTTCTTTTCTGGGTCTAATATTCACCCCCAATTTTTAGTCGCCGCTTTTCTTTGTGGCTCGGGAAAAACCCTACTACCACTTCAGTTGAGTCTCACTCTCCTGAGAGGGTGCTTTACGGAAAATTTCACAGCAAAAATTAGGGATTTCTCACTCACATTGTACACACTGTTGCAAGATCTTTTCAGCTGTCATGGATTTGGTTCAGCCATTATGGCCATCCTCTCTTCCACCAGATAAAGGGGTTTTCTTTGGGTCAAACAAAGAGACTGTGCTCTCCTCGCTACTTCCAAAACACCCCCTCTTTCTTTGTCACCTCTCCAGGGTGACTTGGCCCTATATGGCTTCTCCAAGCAGGAGACATAGACGAGACTTCACGGAGCTCCGCTCATCCATGTCTCTTCGCTATGGCTTCCGCTGCCCTCCTCACCAAACTAGAAAATTCTAGTCGCATATATTTACTACTATCACCCTGCCTGTTATGGTCCATATACTTCACCATCCTAAATTTGTTAGGTATAGCTACCATACAGAGTTAGAAATATTAGAAGAGTGAATATTGCATAAAAAGCCTTTACATGGAAAAGCTAAACAGAA
The DNA here is from genome assembly GCA_033807585.1 of Hydrophis major. Taxonomy (NCBI): domain Eukaryota; kingdom Metazoa; phylum Chordata; class Lepidosauria; order Squamata; family Elapidae; genus Hydrophis; species Hydrophis major. The sequence continues at coordinate 68,376,476 of CM066343.1, read as the reverse complement.
ATTTTGTATATTTAGGTTAAACTCTTAAAAGATACTCTAGAAACCTGGAAGAAGGAGGTTGAAAAGAAGGCGCCTACAATGTCCATAGATGATGCTTATGAAGTTCTGAATCTACCAAAGGGTCAAGGGCTGTAAGTTTCTAGTTATAAAATATAATTGAAACCAACATTCTAAAATGAATGGATTTAAGGCTTTTGTACTGCTGTCTGAATTCAGCATAGTGTAAGGTACAGACTTGGATGTTATATAAAATGTATAATTTGAGTGGATCAGATCAATTATTTCAAAGATTCTGTTGCCGAAGTTAAAATTTAAATATATTTAATGTTATAGATGCAAAAGGTAACTACAAATGTGTCTTTACTTCCGACTAACAAGACTATTGAATTATAGGCAATACATATAATCTTTTCTGTACTTTATAGACATGATGAAAGTAAGATCAGGAAAGCTTATTTTAAACTGGCTCAGAAATACCACCCTGACAAGAATCCAGAAGGTCGGGTAAGTATCTTACATTAAATATGTGTGATGCTTAGAGGAATTTTTGTATCCTAATCCAATAACAGAACCTTTAGTATGTTAAGATTTCCCACTTACTTTACAAAATAGAATTCATTAATACATGCATTTCTTTGTATATTCTTAGTTCTCTCATCCAAAATCCATGTTAACTAACATTTATTAGGCTGGATCATCACAAATTCACTTAAAAGCTTATAAATATTCTTAATTAAGCAATATTATAAATAAAGATCCATTAATTAGGAAAGAGGAGGATGCTATGGAGAATCTGGAATAAATCAGTTAATCCCATAAGTAAAAAAAAACCTTAAAATATCTACATTTACCGTTCAAGCTTTGCTATTGTATGCTTATGCTGACTTGATTCTAAGCTAGCTTAAAGAAATCCAATCTAAACTGAAGTTGTCATTTCTCTGTTTAATAATTTCCTTGCAGCTGTGCCCACCCACATTTTTGTCCCAAAAGAATAATGGGTAATTCTTTCTTTCATGTGGTCAAATATTTCTGAAGATATTTTCATACAAGTAGTCCTTGACTTATAACCACAATTGAGCCTGGAATTTTGACCATAGTTTTTGCAGTCATAGTTGAATCACCACGACACAATTTTACAACTGTTTTTACTTAGGTCATTAAGTGAGTTAGTGAATGATTGTTAAGCAAATCACGTGGTCATAAATCCAAATCCAGTTTATCCAGCAGGCATTTTTTGCTGGAAAATGGCAAAAATGTTGCAAAATGCAATAATTAGAGCTGATGGCAGGCTCTAACTCAGTTGAAAGGCGTTCCTTTCTCTTTGACATGTCCGGTTAATTGCTGGAGTTAATCTATAAAGAAGTAAAGATCTCCACTTAATACTTGAGGAAAAGAGTCTTTCAAACTGCAGCAAGTATAGGGAGATCAAACTTGAGGTGAGACAGGTGAGTAAAGGCTAAATGTTGTCAGAGTTAAGATTAGCTTATTACTGCCCTTAGAAATCGTAATTACCCTATCAGGTTGTGGACAAGCTCTGAATTATGTGTCAACTCTGAAGCAAACCTGGCTTCTCAGAGCCTGAGATGGGGAAGGGAGGGGGAAGTAGATAGTCAGATAATCTAGCTACCAGTCAAAACAAAAAGTTTTCCTGTGGGAACCAAGGTCATCGTAACAGGTGGCTGGTGGTGGAGGAGTGGAGCCTGCCAGCTATATTCATTGAACAATGTGACTGGTGATACCTGGGAGGGGGAGTTTTACAAATTAATTAGGTGAAAACTGTGAACTTTTAGAGCTGGTTTTCACCTGCTGTGCTGAAATGATGTGTCTAATAAAAATGTTCTTTGAGGAATCTACCTGCCTCAGAGTTCTGCTTTCAATGGATGTGATACTCAGAACAGCGACATTATGCTATAGCAAGTACTGTATTTAGTATTTGCATAATGCAAGTTTTTTGACAGATAATAGATTGTAGAATAAAAAAAAGAAGGAACAGCATTACTGAAAATTATGTATACTTCTAAGAAAATTACTTTTTTGCGACATTAAATTTATTTTCAGGTAGTATTTATATACATTTTCTGTATTCATTTTCTTTACATTTTTTTAAAAACTACAGGATATGTTTGAAAAGGTCAATAAAGGATATGAATTTCTCTGCACAAAGTCCTCTAAAATTATCGATGGTCCAGATCCTGAGAATATAATTCTGATTTTGAAAACGCAGAGTATCCTTTTTAACAGACATAGAGAAGGTAATTAGATTTAGTAACCAATGTATTAGACAGTAAAAATTTAGCAAATATATATTTCACAGTTATTAAATAATTTCAGTGCTAGAATACAACAATCCTTAGGCATTATTAACAATCATATATAAGCAAAATTGCTGCAGTTTCAGCTTGTGTTTGGTAGATTCTTATCTTGTAGTTAATGAATAAACCTTAATATATAGTTGCAAATGAATATAGCAAACTAAAAATAGTAGAAAATATATCTATATAAAATAACTTAGTCTCAGAATATTATATTAAATGTATTTTCTCTCTCAAAAAAAAAGAAGGAACTTGTTAAAAAATGTGAAGCTTGATATAAAGGAAAAAACAATTGATTGTAAAGCAGAAGGGCAACTTCTATATTTTTAGAAGTAATTCTAGTTCACTCTTCCCAAAAGCAATATGTTTCAACTATATTCTTGCTTGAGAAACTTTCTGAGCTATCAGAGATCTTTAGTCTTATCACCCACTCTGTGTGTATAGTAGATTTTGATGTGACATATGAAGAAAGAATGAATTCCAGATAATTTCATACATTTATTAAAACTTTCTTTAGTTTTAATTTATAAAAGTTTCTGAGGAAATGCCTTTGTTGTTTTAGATAAGAAAAGCCAGCAAAAGATATTATATGTTGGGGTTCTCAGTAGGATTCAATGACTCATCTAAAATATTAAATAGCAGGAATATTTTAAAAACCATAGAAATATAACATGGCATAGAATAACTAAGAACCCTAACTTCAAATATTTCATTGCAGATATTGACATTATGTTCCTTTCCAGATTTGAAGCCGTATAAGTATGCTGGCTATCCAATGTTAATCAAGACTATCATGACAGAAACTTCAGATAACCTCTTGTTTTCCAAAGAGTCTCCTCTGCTACCAGCTGCCACAGAATTAGCTTTCTACACAGTCAATTGTTCAGCACTTAATGCGGAAGAACTAAGGAGAGAGAATGGAATAGAGGTACATTCAAACTTACTAATATAAATTTTTGTTGTATTCTACAAAGGGAGAAATAGATTTTAAGAATGATTTTACTAAATATTTTCAGGAATTTTAATTTGCTCTTATAGGTACCATGTTATAAATACAAAGTTTTAAACATAAAACTGCCTTTGAGTTTGCACAAACAAAAGAGATTTTAAACCTCTACTGTTTTGATTTCATATTGTAGAATACAAGAAATGTTTATGAACAAATAAATATTTGGGCTGTTAAATCTCAGCTTGTGGCAGGAATAGACATCATAGTGCCTTCAAGTGTTACATACTTTTTCATATGCCATCCATGCCTTTGCTGCTGCTGGCTAAGATTAATGGGATTTGGTATGGAAATACTAGATTGTCTACATCTGTATTATATCATTAAAATATTGTTCAGAATTGGTAGATATAGTTTTCTATGACCAACTTTTGATAGTTTTCCATTTGGCAATCTACAGAACAAATGTCATCCATCCTTACAGGTTTTGCAAGAAGCTTTTAATCGTTGTGTTGCAGTCCTAACACGTTCTAGTAAACCAGAGGATATGTCAGTCCAGGTAACTCTTCAAGAAATTCTATCATGCACACTGGTATGTAGTCTAAAATATAAATAAAATACCAACTATACAGGAAACTGAAAAGATAGATTAGAACAGAAGTCCATTTTGCTTAAGCACCAATACCATTCTTTTTAATTTCTATTATTATTTCATTTATATGACTGCCCAACTCACTGAAGAGACTGTAAATAAATAGCAGCATGTTCAAACACAATGCAAATACACATCAAGTCAATAGCATCTTTGGAGATCTTCTAGTCCAACCCTCTGCTCAAGCAGAAGATCCAATACCATGTCAGACAAACGGCTGTCCAATTTCTTAAAACCTCCAGTAATGGAGAATCCACAATTTCTGAAGGCACTGTTTAATTGTTCTCACTGTCAGGAAATTTCTCCTTGGTTTTAGATTGGATCTCCCTTTGGTAAGTTTCTATTCATTTTTTTTTGTCCTGCCTTCAGATGGTTTAGGAAATAGGTTGACTCCCTCTTCTTTGTGGCAGCCCCTTAAATATTGGAAGACTACAATTATGTCACCCCTATCTTCATTAGACCAGATATATCCAGTTCCTCAATCATTCTTCCAATAGATTCCAGTCCCCCTAATCATTTTGTTGCTGTTCTCTGAATTCTTTCTAGAATCTCAACATCTTTTTTGTATTGTGCCAATCAGAATTAGATGCAGTATTCAAGGGTGGTCTTACCAAGGCATTATAGAGTACTAACTCTTCATGTGATCTGGATTCTATCCCCCTGTTAATGCAGCCTAGGACTGCATTGGCTTTTTTTGGTGACTAAAGCATATTGTTGGCTCATGTTTAAGTGGTTGTGCACTAGAACTCCCAGATCTCTGTTACAGTTACTGCTATTGAGCCAGGTACCACCTGTTTTATACCCATGCATTTGTTTTTTTCTTGCCTAAGTGTAAAATATTACTTTTCTTACCACTGAATTTCATTTTGTTGGATACATCCCAGTGTTCCAGGCTGTAAATACCATTCTGGATCTTGAGCTTATCTTATAATTCCCACCAGCTTGGGGTCATCTACAAATTTGATGAGTTTCCCTTCTATCACCTCATCTAAATCATTTATGAAGAGTACTTGGGCCTAAGACATAGCCTTGGAGTACCTTGCTGAATACATCCCTCCCTATAGATATACTTCCATTAAGGACTAGACATTGAGTGTGGTTGGTCAACCGGTTATTAATCCAGTTGGTGGTAATGCTAATTCACAATTCTTTATCTTTCCAAGTAGTAAGTTGTGATCCACTTTGTTAAATGTCTTACTAAAGTCCAAATTTATTATGTCCACAACATTTCACTAGTCAGTTTGCCAAAGAATGCAATAATAACACACAGTTTATCAAAGAACATATCTATCAGACCTTATAATTTTTACTTATATTTTTGCTTGTCTCTAAGCATTGACAGATTTTTCCCCTGGATTTTCTTAAGCGTTGATTGGTCTTTATAGTTTTCTAGATCATTTGTTTACCTATTTTTGAAAATGGGAATCACGTTAGCTCTTTTCCAGTCTTTGGACTGGAAAACCATCCTATAGAAAATCAAAGTTATGACTGTTTTATTCCAAATGTTCCCCTCTATACAATCAAAGGCCCTAAGAAAAAGGCACTTTTAAATATGAAAATCATTATTGGAAAAAAATCACTTAACTATATTTCTACAAGCCAGGCAACTGTTAAAAGGGGCAGGAATAGAGAAAATTAAAGCAAAAAGTGACCAGTTAACTCCTTTAAGCCTCAAATAAAAATCAGGATATAGGAAATTAATAATATATAAATATAGGTGGTCCTCGACTTACAATTACAATTGAGTCCAAAATTTCTGTTGCTAAGCGAGACAGTTGTTAAGTGAATTTTGCCCATTTTATATCCTTTCAATTGTTAAATAAATAACTGTTGTTATTCAGTTAATAACACGGTTGTTAAGTGAATCTGGTTTCCTCAATTACTTTGCTTGTCAGAAGATCACAAAATGTGATCAAATGACCCAGGACACTGCAACAGTCATAAATATGAACCCAGTTATCAAGCATCTGAATTTTGATCATGTGACAATCAAGATGCTGCAACGGTCATGTGTATGAAAAGCGGACATAAACCACTTTTTTCAGTGCTTTTGTAACTCCAAACGGTCATTAAATGAATGGTTGTAAGTCGAGAAGCGCCTGATAATTGTTCTCATTGGAAAAACACTGGTTGGATCCAAATTTAGGCCCATTTACTGAGATAAAAACTGAAAAGTTAATGGAGCTTACAGTGCTCATCAGGCTCATGATGTTTTTTTTTTCTATTCATAGGTGTGTGGACACATTAGTAAATGTTACAGTGTGGCTTCTCAGTTTGAAGATTGCAGAGAGAAAATTACTGAAATGCCCAATATTATTAAGGACCTATGCAGAGTGCTATATTATGGCAAGGTAAACTCTTGCTTGGCAGCTGTGTTAAAGCCTTTCTTCAACTTTTTCAAAATAGTTCCTATATGGATATGGATGCTATTTATGAGAGGATCTCATTAAAAAGATATTCACATTTTTTAGCATGTGAAGAAGATATTTTTGCCTTAGCCTGCTAAACTAATTTTGCTTTCCATAGTAAGCTTCTGGCATCAGTAGACCATCTGTTTATCTTATTGCCCTTCAATTATACTATTTTGCTATATTATAATACACTATATTATAGTAAGCAGTTATACTATAGGCAATACATTTCAGTGGGGGGAGTGGAAAGCAGAAATGTGCAAGGAACTATGGCATTTTACATTAGTAGATCTCTTTATTTCTAGTAAATTTCAACAGCTGTCACTAAAATCCCAAAACAAATTTATTTATTCCTTGTTAGAACATTCCACGTGTGGCTTCAATCGGAGTAGAGTGTGTCAGCTCATTTGCAGTAGATTATTGGCTACAAACACATCTGTTCCAAGCTGGCGTTTTGTGGTATTTATTAGACTACCTCTTTAACTATGATTATACACTGGAAGAGAGTGGCATTAAAAAGAGTGAAGACTCTAATCAGCAGGTAATAATTATGCATTGCTAATAGGCTGCTAATTTTTAAAATAATGAAATACTACATTTTAAATTTCCTGAAAAATATTTCTAACATGCTTTTAGGGATGTACAGATTAATTTTAAATCCTTACTCAGGATCATTTAATATGCTTTTAAATAAACCCTTCAATGTGTATCATGAATTTTACATAAATAATTGAAGAGGCATTCTGAATGAGTGAGTGAGTAAGTAAGTAAGTAAGTAAATAAATAAATAAATAACACAATACTCAGTGTTCTCCTTCTGTTGGTTCAAAGCAGAGTATAGTAGTACAATTTGAAAATTCATTCTGCTTTAAGAGAGACATAGAGATTTTTCTCTCTTCCAGAAAGTAAATCTATATTAATTTGCTTTTTAATCTATAAGCTATCACCAACTGTTCTGTCACCATGGGTCTTATATTTATCCTAATAAAGTAGACAGTTTGCAATCCAGTAGCCTGTGAGATACAGCGTGTTCAGATTTAATCACAAATATGGCTCATTTCATCAGCAAGTACTAATTTTAATAAAAGTGCCAGCCACTGTACCAGTCTCTGACAAAAGCGGTAATGGTCACTTAATTACACTCATTCAGCAATTGGTTGAAATTTTGACTGCACTAAATGAAGGGACTTATATTCAGTCCTTGAGATTGCAACTATTGAAGCTCCTTCATGGTAACATAAGCAAAATGTCAGCTTCAAGATTTCTTTCTTTTGCATAAGCTGTCATAAGTAATGGGGGGGGGGGGGGGTTGGAATAGTTATGGGAAGCGAGCTGGAGGTTTTACAAAAAAAAGAACTGTATAAGTTGGGCGGAGTTTCTTGCTTATGTTTCTTTCCTATGCTATGTGCAAGCGCTGCTCTTTATCAAAATATGTCAAGGTCAATGGACAGAGGCCTCATCACCACTTGGAGATGTCCACATGACATTATATACAACTTTTTATTGGATGGACAGTTTGAACAATTATGGGTGGGAACTTTGCCATCACTTTGTATATATGATTTACGTGCTCATTTTCTCAGATTCAGAATGCCTTTGATGCTACCACTTGATTTCCAGTAAAAGATATCTTTTCTCTAATTAATGGAGTCTAAGTATTTCTTTCTTGGATTTTGAATGGAGCACCAGCTGACATTATTCTGAATCTCAGTTTACCAGCCCACCCGGAGAATTAATATTTTTCTTCCGAGGGGGTCTGAAAACAATGTCTAATCTAGCCAACGACCAAGAAAACCTGCGAACGGCGGGAATTTCCCTGCTGCTAGATGCTGCAGGGGAAGCTGAGTTGTTAGCAGAACTACATCTTGATGAGAAACCAGCCGTAAAACTGAGAGTCAGCTGGAAGGATCCGGAGGAAGAAATCCTTCCAGGAGTGACCACTACTCGACAGCGTAGAAGAGAAGAACCATGGCAAGAGGATGAAAGAAGGAATCTTTTATTAGCTCAAGCCTTGCATCTTCTGAATGAAGCTTTCGGAGGAACTCATGCTGATCAAAAATATGACAGGGAAAAGGGGGAGGCATCTGGTAGAGCCCAAGCAGCTGCCCTCATAAATCAACCTGGGCCAGCCAACAGACGGCAGCAGCCCAGGGCTCCCCAGTGGGGGGAGCAATTGCCCAAAGGCATCAAACTCCAGAGGTGCTTCCATTGGAAGTAAAATATGGAGGGGATCCCAAGGAGTTAGGATTCTTCCTAGCCCAGGTCTGGAGCCACATGGAAGAATATGGGGAGGATTTTTCCTCAGAAGCAGCTAGTCAGATGTGTAACCCAGGCTTTGGAAGGGACAGCTGTAAAATGGATGGTAATAATGCCCCCCAGCTGATGAATTATGACCTGTTCATGACAGCATTGCACAGCAGATTTGAAGATCCACTAGCTGAATGTAAGGCTAGGATTAGGATGAAAACCATAAATTAGGGCGGAGATCAGTGGCCGAATATATCCAGGAATTTAGAGAGCTGGCATGCCATATTAGAGGCTGGTCCCAGGGAGCCCTGATAGAAGCTTTTAAAGATGGGCTGAACGAATGTTTATCAAAGCTGCATTTCCAGAAGAGACCCCAGTGAGTTGCAGCTCTGGTATGTGCTGGCAGCAGAAGTGGAAATTGTTCTGACCCGAAACAGACGCCGGGGAGGGCTTGGTTGGAGCAAGCCATCCCCCACCAGCCCTCGAGAAGCTTCAAAACCTCAAAAGGGAGGGCTAGCAGCAAGACTACTACATATTTCTGATGTGGGAAGAAAGGTCACCAGACTGCAGACTGTCGTGCCAAGCTAAGGCCAAAGGGGGCTCCAGGGGGAGGAAGAAAACCCAGAAGAACTCCAGTTAAGCCTTGCGAAACGGCTCTTAAAGCGGAGGAGGTTGTAGAGATCGCCCCTCCAAAAGGAGAGGAGCTGGGAACTCCAACCTCTTCTGATGAAAGTGAATCTGAACCAGAAGATGACCCTCTGGTAAGTCCAAACAAGGGCCCCATGATCACCCCAGTGAGATTAAGGGTACCCATGTCAGGAGCCCAAGGGGAAATATTGGCCTTGTTAGACTCTGGGTGCACAAGATGCATAATAAGTTCAGAAGTCGGAGAGAAACTGGGTTTAAGGCAAAGAACTTTAAAAACTCACATGGCATTTTGCCAACTGGATGGATCGGTATCTGGGGGAAGCCCTGCACATTTCATAATGGAACCAGTGGAAATGATGATGGGGAGGCATAGAGAGACTTTGTGTTTTATTGTTGCCCCTGGGATGGAGCGCCCCCTACTGCTAGGTTTGCCCTGGCTCCGAAAGTGGAACCCCCAAGTGGATTGGAGGAGGGGATCATTACGCATACATACTAACCAACCTCCAGAAGGGAAGGGGCAATCTCAACTGAAACCCCAGAATTCCACAGAGCTGGCATCTGTGGGCAATGAGAACCTGAGGGGGAAGGAGAAAATTCCTGAATATTGGGGTTTAAAGGAGGTGTTCAGTGAAAAGGCCTTGGATGAGCTTCCCCCCCATCGCTCAACAGATTGCAGTATTGAAATATTACTACCAAGTTCGAATCAAGGAAGGAGATGAATGGAAAACTGTTTTTAATTGCCCAATGGGATGTTTCTAGTTTAACGTTCTCCCATTTGGTCTATAGACACCCCCTGAGGTATTCATGCAAATGATAAACGAAGTTTTGTATGAACATTTATACAAAGGGTGCTGGTTTATCTTGTGATATTCTTATCTACACTGATGAACTACACTCTTGATGAACATGTGAAACTAGTGTGTTCAGTTTTAGAAAAACTTTGAGCTGCTGAACTGTACACAAAGCTATCCAAATATGAATTCCACCAAGAGGAAATTGATTATTTGGGCTATCGCATATCACATGACGGTATAGAAATGGATCCGGGGAAAGTTTGCGCTGTCTTGGAATGGGCCCTTCCCCACACTAGGAAGCATTTACAAAGTTTCCTGGGGTTTGCTAATTTTTACCATCAGTTTATTCTGGCATTTGCGAAGATTGCACTGCCTATTACAAATCTTCTAAAAACCAAGGGGGAGGTGAAATCGAAGCCTAGTAGGCTGCTGGAGTGGTCCATGAAATGTCAAGCCACTGTTGAGAAGTTAAAACAACTTTTTGCCACTGAGCCGGACATGGACATAATTTTGTAATCCAAGTCAATGTGAGTGATATAGCAGTGGGGGTGGTGTTACTACAAGCAAATGAGACAGGACTCTGCAACCGTGTGCATATACTTCCCGTAAATTAACTGAGACAGAAAGAAGATGGGCCATTTGGGAAAAAGAAGCTTTTGCAGTTCGTTGGGCTCTGTTAACCTGGAGGCATTTTCTAGAATGGGCAAAACACCCTTTGAGGTGTGGACAGATCATAAGAATTTAGAGGCTCTAAAAATGCCTTGGAAATTGTTGCCTAAGCAAATTCACTGGGCACAGTACTTCAGATGGTTTAATTTTTCATTGAAGTACATTCCGGAGGTGAGGAACTTCATGGTGGATGCATTACCTAGATTGCCTCAATATAATAGGGCCTGTCCGGAAATGATCCCAACTAGACAGTTGATGGCTCCAATAGTTACCAGGGTCCAGAAAAAAGGGGAAGTTGATTTATCAAATGATTTATCTGCACAGTTAAAAGAAGCTCTGAAACTTGATGATTGGTTCCTGACTCACGCAAACAACTGTACGGTTAGAGATGGATGGGCATGGGTGGAGGCTAAATTATATGTGCCAGCAAAGTTGAGAAACCAAATATTACAACAAGCTCATGATTCTAAAGCTGCTGGACATTTTGGGTTCATAAAAACCTTACACTTGGTTAAAAGGCAATTTTGGTGACCTACTTCGGAAAAGGACATTGAAACTTACATAGCTAGCTGTCCTATCTATGCCTCAGCCAAACGGCCGCCTGGTAAAACCAGTGGGCCTACTACAAAATATAGCTAGACCGACTGCTCCATCGAAAGAAATTTCTATGGATTTTATAGTGGAATTACCCGAAAGTGGGGGAAATACAGTTATTTGAGTGGTAACAGATTTGTTTTCCAAACAAGTACATTTCATACCTTGTGCAAAAATCCCATCTGCGTAAACCTTAGCTAAACTGTTTATTTTACATATCTATAGGTTACATGGTGTTCCTGAATGGATAATCTCAGATAGGGGTGTCCAATTTACCTCAAACTTTTGGAAAGAGTTCCTGAAGTTATTGGGCTCTGCCCTAGGCTTAAGCTCCGCCCACCACCCTCAAACCAATGGGGATTGTGAGAGGACTAACTTGGTATTAGAACAGTATCTTAGATGTTATATAAATTATCAGCAAGATGATTGGGCTGACCTATTGCCATTCACTATGGTGGCATATAATAATTTGGTCCATAGTAGCATTGGGTTTACTCCATTTAAAATAGCTTCGGGACAAGACTTTGTACCCATATCCGAGCTTCCACAGGAGAAACCTAATATTCAGTCATTGAGTGAGCGGATAACCCAACTCCAGCTTAACTGGTAGGTTACCCATAAAGCATTGGACAATGCTCATCAGTCTCATAAGAAATTTGCAGACAAAAAGAGAGTTCCATAAAAACAATATCAAGTTGAAGACAAAGTTTTCTTGTCCATTAGATGTTTGCAAACCACACAAAAGTCAAAAAAGCTGGGGCCTAAATATGTTGGATCTTTTCTGATTGAACAAATAGTGAATCCCATGGCAGTCCAATTGCAATTACCCAAAACCCTTAGACGAATCCATCCTGTCTTCCATGTTAGTTTATTGAAACCTGAACATACCTCCGACCTGAGACCAGCTCAGGTCAATTCCCCCATTCCTCTTCTAATTGAGGATGAACAACATTTTGAAATTAAAGAAATTTTGGATTCTAGGAAACAAAGAGGTCGACTTCAATATTTAGTTGTCTAGAAACACTTTCCTCCTTCCCAGTTGGAATGGGTGAATGAAAAGGTTGTTCGAGCCCTTAGGCTTGTACAGGCATTTCGTGCTAAATATCCTGACAAACCTTAAAATATTATAGTAGTGTGTCACATGTATATTATTTTTTTATCTTGTATTCTCTTCATTTTATAAAAAATCATTGGCTGCTGTCTTTCTTCTTTGGAAGAGATTGCGAAGATCAGACTCCTCTAGAGCACTAAAAATCTCCACAGACCATTCTCATCCTGGTCATTCATATTTCAAACTGTTACCATCAGGGAGATGCTATAGGTGTCTTAAAATGAGGACTAATAGACTGAGAAACAGTTTCTTTTCCAAGGCAATAATTGTCTTGAATCAAACAATGCATATGTGATTTAGTCCTATGTATACAGTAGCATTTTTAAACTATCTAACTTACTATATGTTTTAGATAAGTTTTAGACTAGGTTTTTAATTAGTATTATTATTATTTTAATTTTTAAATACTCTGTAGTGTGATTGTGATGTGGTGTTTGGAGCACTGTGCTGGAGTAGCTTTCAAATTTCATTGTGTTTGTAGAATGCAATGACAATAAAGGTATTCTATTCTTTTATAGGGCTAACGCCTCTTTTGCAGGAGGGCCGAATGTCAGCCTTCAAGATTTCATTGCTTTGCATCTTTCGGTCATCATAAGTAACGTGCTGTCATAAGTAACAGGGTAAAATAGTTATGGGAAGTGAGCTGGAGGTTTCAGAATAAGCTGTATAAATTGGGAGGAAGTTTCTTGTTGATGCTTCTTTCTTTTGCTATGCACAAGCGCACCTCTATCAAAATATGTCAAGGTCAATGCCCACATGACGTTACATACAAGTTTTAATTGGATGGACAGTTTGAATTATTGTGGGTGGGAACGTTGCCATCTCTTTGTATATATGATTTACACGCTCATTTTCTCCGATTCAAAATTCCTTTGATGCTACCACTTGATTTCCAGTAAAATATATCTTTTCTCTAATTAATGAAGTCAAAGTATTTCTTTCTTGCATTTTGAATGGAGCACCAACTGACAGAAAATTGGGCTCATCTGCATTTATACTGGTTTTTTAGCACTATGTGCTTAGAGCACAAAGCATTGTTAGAGACTTCACACACCCACTTCATGATATTTTTTTGTTGCTCCCCTCTGAGAAGAGATTTCATAGTATTTCTAGAACGACTACCACATTCAATAACAGCTTTGTTCCCTATGTCATCCGTCTGGTAAACTTGCGAGATTTGTTTCTCGTGCCATGTACATGTATACATCTGAATTAGACTGTTGTTTCTCTGTGATATATATGTGGGTATATGCATAATTTTGTATGTATGTTTGTTTGTATTTATTTTGTCATATTTATGTCAGTGGTGGGATACACAATTTTTTACTACCTGTTCTGTGGGCATGGCTTGGTGGGCGTGGCAGGGGAAGGATACTGTAAAATGTTGTGGTATTTGCCAGTTTTCCGAACTACTCAGAATTTCTGCTATTGGTTCTCCAGAACTGGTGAATACCATCTCCAGAACCTGCTGAATACCATCTCTGATTTATGTAGTGTATATTAGCGGTAGAGACCCTTGACAGCTGTATGTAATGAAATTTCATTTTAATGTATGCCGATTAGTGTACATTCAAAGTGACAATAAAGTTATTCTAAGTCTAAGGATCACTGCCATTCCCGGATGACCTTCATTGTCAGTTTGCCTCCACTGGGCTCACTATCCTAGCCATGCACATGAGAAATATTCTATAGGCCAGCAGACGAGTGCTATAAGTCAACATGTGTGCTGCGCCATGCATCATTATGGTCAAGACCTCCTTTTGCATGATAGCCAGGGCACCCTTTTATGTCTGAACACCAGAACAAAAGGAAGATGGCCTGTAAAAGGAGTGTCCTTTCATGCTGGTGCAGCCAAGTTCTTTCATAAAAGGCGGCATCTGTTGTCACACAAAAGAGACCCTATCCACGTTGGTACAAAAGAAGGTGACATGAAACAAGATGCTAGCAGGTATGGGGTGTAGGGCAAATTTAGGCACTTGGAGCCACCGGTAGTGGGCAGCCAAAAGAACAGAGATAGGGGGGAGATAGGTGGGTGAGAAGAAATGAATGGAGATAGTTCCTTATTTATGGCTTGGATGGCTTGAAGAATGGGTTGGATCTCAGTGAATCATTACCTAATGACCATCAGGGATTCACTCAATGACTACAACTGGAATTGCCAGAATTGCTATTACCAAGCAAAATGGTTGTGTGACATTTCACTTAGCAATCACATCATTTAACATGATTTACCAGTTCCAAACTAGGGTTGTTCAATGAGGACTCCTTGTAATCTTCAGTAACTATATTTCTAGGAAGATTCAGGAAGAATTCAGGAATTTAAGATTCCTGAGGATACAAGATTAATAATAATACTTCATTTTCGGTCACAGACCAAAACACAAGTATAAAACACAAGAAGAACATGGGAAAAAGATTAAAATGATAGTCATAAAATGCAGGGATTTAGAAACCTGGGCTTTTGCACAAGAATCTTAAAAGAGGATAATCTAGAAAAAATGTAAATCATCGTGCTGCTTCTTCAGCTTGAAAACCTTATATGTTACCAGCAAAGGAGTTTTATAATTTACCTTGAAGATTGGTTGATATGTGAAGCTTTTGCAAATCTATGACTTGGTTGTAATCTGAAGCTGTTCCTCCTCATCAATATCGTATTTTTTCCATGTAGCTCTAACAAAGAGTCATGGAAATTTCACAGAAAGGGGCATTCCAATTCCCATTCCTTTCCATTGTTCCTTCAGAAAAGCTCTCATTTATTCATTTAGGAAGATTCTCCTGAAGAGTGACACTGGGCATCGAGTAAATGGCAATTGCCAGGATTGTTAAAATTCAAGCTTTATTTTGCATCTGTATTCTTACTGTAAAGAGAGAAGATGCTACTAGAATAGATAACAAGCATTGGATTTATTCATATTTTCTGTTCATAGGAAGTAGCTAATACCCTTGCCAAACTCAGTCTTCTTGCTTTGGGACGGCTTGGTGGATATTTTTCTGAAGCGCAAACTACACCTGAGAATCCAGCAATCAGAAAAAGTCTTGGAGTCCTGCTGACCCCTTACATTACAAGAAAACTTGCTGTGGTTAGTCCTGCTGAGGTAAATGAAAAGTGAGATATTTTATTGTAGTAATTCTTTTATTTTTATTTAACAAAGATACTGTATCATGTTATTAAAATATATCATGTGTTAGTTTTAATAGCGATAGGATATGAAAATATTCAGTCATAACAATTTTGGAAAATAAACCTTGCACAGATCTTTAGTTTTCAGTATTTTAGCTTCTGTTTATTACTCAAAATATTTTTAAAATGTAGGAATTTGTTTCACCCTGCCTTTTTAATATCACATACCCTTTCTGGTCAGGTTGTAATAGAGAGTGGTTAACACTAAAAGTTTCATCAAGGCTTCTGTCTGCCACATGAAATTTGCTTGAAATAGCTCTTGAATGCTATATATGGTAAATTAATGTACTGCCGCTTGAACCATGTTATGTATACATTGCTGTCACATTGCTCAAGTGTTCCTAGTGGAGAACATACATTCGCAATAGTGATTTGAAATTGAAGTTGACCTGTATAACAAGACAGTAGAAGTTTTCTTTTTTCATTTTTTGTCTGTTTGTTTGAAAGCTGAAGGCAACTTAAATGGAGTCTCCTCTAAATTTATTCTCCAAAAGAATAACAAGTTAAATAACTAGAACCATGATGGTGAACCTATGGCACATGTGCCACAGATGGCATGCAGAGCCATTTGTGCAGGCACGCAATCCCCAGCCAAACTTGTATTACGCATGTGCACCCAGCTGATTTTCGGTCCATTTGAGGCCTTTTTTCAGCTTCCCAGAGGCTTGAGGGAAGCCTCTGCAGCCTTTGGAGGCTGAAAAACAGGCCTGTTTCATCACTTCCAGTATTTCTGGAAATACAAGAAGTGACAAAACAGGCCCATTTTTCAGCCTCCAAAGGCTGCAAGGGCTTCTCTCAAGCCTCTGGGAGGCCGAAAAAGGCCTCAAATGGGCTGAAAGTCAGCTGGGAGATGCCTGTGTGCACACTGCAGGTAAGGGCAGGGAGCATTGCATGCACATGGGGCAGGGGGGCATTGCCTTCTGAGTGCTGGCTTGAAGGCGCAATTTTTGGCATAGGAACCCAAAATGGATAGCCACCACTGAGCTAGAATGAGAAAAAATATTTGACGCAAAGTTACCCAATAAACTCTGTAATTGAGAGAGATCTTCCTACATCTAACACCGTAATAACTGCACTATGACAGCACATCTCTTAATTTATACAGCAGCTGCAGAGCAAAGACAATTTCATATGTTTTTATGTAGCATTCATATAATAAAAATGAGATTAATAAACCAGAGTTAAATTATTAAAAGGAAAAAAAATCATCTGTATATATTAAAGAATACACAAAGAGATAGGCAGGGTTATTATACAATATAGAACCAAAACTAAAACTTCAAAATGTGTTTAATACTCTGTTAGGCTTATCAGAGGCAGCTATTGTGAGAAGTGGAAGAAGTTATTAGTGTTTTTATTCATTATTACTTTTATAAATTGTCACAATCCTAAAGGATTCCTGACATTTCACAAATGTACCACTAAACATGCACAATCCAATTAAATAAACATAAAATGCAAATCATTTAAAGAACCAATCTCTGATACCTAGGCAAGAAAGTATCACATGCCTTCTGGAAACAGTTCATTTTCCTGTCTGGTTACGTGAGTCCAGATAGGATGGGGTTAACTCTGCTTAAACCAGTTGGACTGAGTCTGCTCAAATTCAAGCTCCGCCCCTTTGCTGAGGCCGATCCCCAGTTTACAACTCAGTCTTAGCCAGGACCAGACGTGTTTTACAAGGCTCCAAGGTAGCTGTAATTGGAGCCGGATTGTAAAAAGGAAAAAAAAAGTTTTAAACGGACCTTTGAGGCTTGGAATCTGCTAAAGACTGGTGAGTGAGCTAATTTTAGCTTCCAGATTGTGCAAAGGGCTCCAGGCTCAGTGTGGGGAGCCAGGACCATGTGGGAGGGCTCCAGGCGATCAGCCCAATAAGGGCAGCCAGCTGATTGGCGCGGTAGCACAGCAGCAGCAGAAATCGCTTGCAGGGTTTTTGGGTTTTTTTATTTCCTGGCTTGCTGTTTGGATCGGCTTGGATGCAAAATGCATAGCGCAGCAGCCTGCAGCAGCAGCTTTAGGACCAGGCAGCAGGAGAGATTTGCAAGGAAATCTCTTGGAGGAAGCAAAGTAGCCGCTTGATCGTGCATCAGTCCAGTCCCAGCTGGCAGGGATTACCCCCAACCGAAGGGCACTATCGGCCACGTTGCCAGTGCTGAGTTACAATGGTTGATGGAACATCTCCAGCACTGAGGAATTGCGTGGACACCATTCTGACCTGTTTTCACATCCAAAACCTGGTGGGAGACTGGCACAGTGTGGCTGCAGCCCAGCAGTAGCCTTTTACAGGCTTGCTAAGCCGGCTAACCAGGTAAGCTGAATAGTTTATTTCTGCATAAAGCTTTTTATTGCATTATTTCTTTGTGATTAGATTTATTAATACTCCTCACTCCTTCCAGCAGGTTCCCTCCTTTCCCTGCTTCTTTCTTGTGAATTAATTCGTTCTCCAGGTGAGATGGTTGATAAAGAACAAGAAAGGAAGCCCAAGCCTTCCACTTCCAAAGAAAAGTCCAGGGGCAGACAGAAGAGGAAGGCCCCTGAAGCCAGAGCTGAACCAGAGGTCCAGAAAGAACCAAAGGCTTCTGGAAAAAGTTTGGAGAAATGCCACCATGTAGCTGGGGGGAAGGACAGGAGATCTCCCCCTTCTGATGCTGGGTCAGGTCAATCTGCACAACCCCCAGTTTTACAACTGGAAGTAGGGCCTTCTACCTCTACTGGGCCACCTCGCCCTGGTATTTGGTCCCCTGATAATTCTTCTGCAGTTGGGGATCCAACTACTTTGGCAGATCTTGAGAGGTATGATAGGAAGCCTTCAATTGTGGAGGAGCTGCTTCCTCCTCCCCCTAAAAGGGCCAGACCTGTTCCTGAATCTTACAATTCTGAAGAAGAGGAAGAGCATGTTCCAGTTCATTTGGAAGCCATTATTGCCAAGGCTATCAGAAGGTGAGTGGTAGAGGCTCTTCGAGCATCTAAAGGAAATATCTCTGAAGCCTCAGATCAATCAGAACCAGACAGGTCAGACCAGAGAAACCTACTCCTTCAGAGACAGAGGTTCTCCAGTGCCTTCGCTACCCAGCATTTCGGGCAGAGCCCTTGAGGATAAGAAAAAAGAATCTGATTTCTCAGAGGATGAGGATATGGCCCCTCAAAGACCTTCCTTTACTGGTATTTTTGATGCACAAAAGTTTAGGGCTTTATTATTCAAAGCCAAGAAAACTGCAAAGCTGGGGCCTGGAGCTGATGTTGGTGAAATAGAGGGTGATGGCATGGTGCCACCTGATCAACTTTTTGATGAACCAGCTGTAAGACCAGAAATGGTGCCTGTCCCTAGGTTATTCCTCAATGTTATACAAAAACAGATAGAAGCCCCTGGTATTTCCTCTTCGCTGTCAGCCAACAAGAGGCATTTCTTCACCATGGGGCCCGAGCTAACCAGTTCCCTACAGGTACCTACAGTTGATGCACCGTTTGCGGCTATGGTATCTGCCTCGTCCAATCCAGCAGATCCTGAAGAAGCACTAAAAGCTGAGGATAAGAGGATCGAGCAGTCCCTCCAGCACACTCACCCGGCAGCCGCTTGGGCAGTTAAAGAGGCTTCGGCCACCTCCTTTTTCACAAGGTCCTCTCTACGGTGGCTTTGCCAATTGCAGGAATGTGTCCCTGCATCTGACATGCAAATCCATCAGGATATTCATAAGTTGGTCACAGCCACAGAATTCACTGCAGATGCAGTGCCAGGTTTGCCTCCAAGGCCATTGCCACATCCATAGCTGCCCGTAGAATGTTTTGGCTGAAAAATTGGCAGGCAGACGGTCGGCACAAGTGGAAGGTGGCCTCTTCTCCCATAAAAGGGGACAAACTGTTTGGCGAGATCCTGGAGTCACATCTGATTGAAACCAGGGACAAGAAGAAGTATCTTCCTTCTTTAAATCAACACTCTAGTTTTAGAGCTGCTGCTTCTAACCGTAGCTCCTCTTACAGAGGAGAGGGCACTTCAGGGGCTCAGGGGTCCCAGAGACAACCCTACTACCGGCAGGAACGCTCTCATGACAGAGCAGCCCGTGACAGACTGCAGTATTCAGGCAAGCGGCCCTTTTGCGGGAGAGGAAGTCACTTCTTCAGATCTTAAAAGGCTCAATAAATTTGTTTTGTATAAGCTAATAAGAATGAAAAGCCATTTTTCTCCTTCTATAACTTTATTACATTTGGGGGCTAACATCAATACACTTTCTTACAAAGTTTTTCTCTCACAAGAGAGGATAGACAGTCTGCATTCTATGATTGGGGAGATTATGAATGCTCGTTCTTCCACCCTAGCTTCTCTATCCCAACTATTAGGGAAAATGATGTCTACCATCTCCATTGTGCCTTGGAGCTTCACTCCAAAAAGCTTCAGTGGTTCCTTTTGCCTCATCAAAAGGCTGGCCGGAGTCATTCGGCTATCAGGTTTCTGTCCCTACATCAATCAAGAGGTCATTGTTGTGGTGGTCTTCTCCAGCCTTACATGCTGGACAACCATTCAAAGAACCTTCCCAAACAGTCATCACCATAGATGCCAGTCTCTCTGGCTGGGGAGCCCATGTGGGCTCGAATTTGGCGCAGGGCCTGTGGTCTCCAATAGAAAAAGGGAAGAGTATTAATTGGCTAGAATTAAGAGCAGTCAGATTTGCTCTTAAACAATTTAGGTCACACATATTTCACTACGGGGTCCTTGTTTTGATGGACAATACCACCACCAAGGCTCACATTAATAGACAGAAAGGTACCAGATCCCAAGATCTTATGTTAGAGGCTGAGTGTCTGGGACTTTGGGCAGAAAAGAATGTACTTTCTATTAAGGTGGCTAATACACAAGCTAATTGGCTAAGTAGAGCAAAAATTGACC
The DNA here is from genome assembly GCA_033807585.1 of Hydrophis major. Classification (NCBI taxonomy): domain Eukaryota; kingdom Metazoa; phylum Chordata; class Lepidosauria; order Squamata; family Elapidae; genus Hydrophis; species Hydrophis major. Next base: position 68,356,029 of record CM066343.1, on the reverse strand, counting down.
CCTCGGAGTGGCGTATTCCCCCTCTTCTGTTTCAGGAGCTGATTCAGATATTCAGACTTCCAGTGGTGGACCTGTTCACCTCTCCAACCAACGCCCAACTTCCCAGATTCTTCACCAGGTTCGCGCACCAGGGAGCAGAAAGGACCAATGCCCTGAGGTGCCGTTGGCCTCAGGGGCTACTGTATGCCTTCCTTCCTCTTCCATTGTTACCAGCGGTGATTTGGAAGATCTTGGAGGAAGAGGAGGAGGAGGTATTGTTACTAGCTCCATACTGGCCCAGACATCCTTGGTTCGTGGACCTGGTGAACCTCTCATGCTCCACACCTTGGAGAATCCCTCCTCTCAAAGTCTCACACCTGGACCCTCGGTGGCTCCAACCACATGGCAGTTAAGCGGAGCGCACTGAGGAAGCAAAAGATTTCTGAGAAAGCCATACAGACCATCCTAGCAGCCAGAAGACCTTCCACTAACAGAATTTACCAAGCCACTTGGAAAGTTTTCTGCCAGTGGTGTTTGAAATCCAAGATTTCCCCCATTTTGGCTTCTATGGCCAATATTTTGGACATTTTGCAGGGGGGTCTCAACAAGGGACTCTCCGCTAATACCTTGAATAGACAGGTAGCAGCCCTTTCCTCAGTTTTGTTTTTGCATCATAAAGGTTCCCTGTCTCTCAATCAGACCATTCGTAAATTTTTAAAAAGGGCTTCCAACATAAGGCCACCACTGATTCACAGATTTCCCACTTGGGACCTTCCCAAAGTTCTAAAAGCCTTAATGTCTCCACCTTTTGAACACTTAAATCCATAACCTTGTATTTCCTCATAGCCATTACCTCGGCTAGGAGGATTTCGGAGTTAGCCGCTCTTTCTGTCAAGGAGGACTTGTGTGTCTTCCATGCAGACAGAGTAGTGTTGCGATTGGATTCCTCCTTTATACTTAAAATCAATTCCCGATTTCATAAAGCACAGGAACTTGTCCTTCCCAATTTTTGTCCTACTCCTTCCCACTCTCTCAAGTGATCATGGCACACTGCATGTAGATTTACATCTACATCACACTGCTTTGAAGATTTACATCTGGAGGACTCTTCCGTTCTGCAGGACAGAGGCCCTGTTCATATCATTTCAACCCAGTTCCTTGGGGTTGAAGATGTCGCCAACGATGGTGGGCAGGTAGATTAGGGCCTGCATTGCTAAAACTTATCACACTTCAGCTCTTCCAATTCCAAGAGGAGTGACAGCACATTCCACCAGGAGTGCAGTGACAATGGCAGCCTGGGCTACTCAAGCCCCCCTTAAGATTTGTAGAACAGCAGCCACCTTTTATCTCCTTTTATCCGCCATTATCACATTGATGCCTTCGCTGCGGCGGATGCCTCTTTCGGCAGAAGAGTCCTGCAAAGTGTACATGAACACTGATGTAAGTAGGACCAGATTATTGCCCTCCCTGGAATTAGCAGCTTGGGTATGTCCCATCCTATCTGGACTCACATAGACAGGAAAGGGAACATTGGCTTACCTGAATGTTCATTTTCTGTCTGTGTGGAGTGAGTCCAGCCCCACCCTGGTTTGTCTGGTCTGGGGTGGGCTAGGGGGGTGCATTAATGCGTGTCTGTTTATATACACTACTGGAATCATGTCTCCTCTGACTTGATGCTTTGTCAAAAACTGGGGAGTGGCATCAGCAAAGAGGCGGGGCTTGAATTTGAGCAGAATTTGAGCTTGGGTTTAAGCAGAGTTAACCCCATCCTATCTGGACTCACTCCAGATAAACAGAAAATGAACATTCAGGTAAGCCAATGTTCCCTTCAACTGTTTTCAGAAAGCAGTGAGAATGGGAGCTGACCTAATGTCCACTGGGAGGCCATTCCAAAGAACTGGGATTGCCCCTGAAAAACACTACTTCTGTAGACTTACCTCCTAAAATGAATGGCTTCCCTCAGCTGTAACGAATTGGCCAGCCATTTCCAATGAGAGAATGGAATTTTGCAGACAACTTGGCTTTCAAGTCATTTAGCACCAGAACTTTAAATTGCACTGTTGACAACCAGCAAAGAGTCTAAATGCTGGCCAATACACATGTTGCCAATTTTGAATCAGTTGAAGCTTCTGACTTGCCTTGAAAGACAATGTAAAGTTATGTGAAGAAACAGAGCTGCTCGTCCAGGAGAACATACAAGTTACAGATTTGTCCCTTTCCTTTACTTCTCATAAGCCACCACTAGACCATGCAGAGAATGGTGGGGAATATATATGTTAGGAATGTAAGAACATTTATCAGTCCTTGATTGGTAGTTTATCTTATCTCAGTAATTGGTCAAGGCCAGATATAGCATACAGTGTTAACCAATTAGCGAGATTTAACACTGAGCCAATTGAAAGGCACTGGCAAGCTGCTAAGCTTGTGTTAAGATATCTGAAACAAACAATGCATTATGCATTGTATTTGCAGCCTAAGGATGAACTAAGTCGAACTGCATATGCCGATGCAAGTTTTGCTACAGACGTAAATACACGTAAATCTACATCAGGTACTATAGTATTATTAGGAAAGATGTTGATTGGATGGAGTTCTATTTGACAGAAACATTTAATTTTATCAACAATGGAGGCTGAATTCTCATGTTTGTCTTTATTATGTACAGATTTAGTTTGTTATAAGCAACTATTAATTGATATGGGAATTGATGTAACAGATTCTATTGTTGTATATGAAGACAACCAATCAGCAATACAGATGGCTTCAAATCTTGCTGTAAAGACAAGATCAAAACACACAGATTTAAGATATTTAAATGTGAGACAATGTGTGCAAAGTAAGATGATTAAGCTGGAATACTGTATGTCAGAAAATAACATTGCAGATCATTTTACAAACGCCCAAGGCTCTGTAAAGCATAAAGCTTGCTGTGAGGATTATGGACTTAGAATGTAAGGTTGTATATATTGTCCTACCCAAAGGGGAGAATGTTAGAAATGTAAGTCACCTAACAGTTGGGCTGGAAAATATATAAACCAGGATAGACATTTTAATACTGTCTCTTTAAGGGAATGCTAAAATTGTAATTGGGTGTGGTTCCTCAAACGGCCATAAGATGGAGCCAGAAACCTGGGTTGTTCTGTTGTTGCTGAGAGTATTGCTGTTCCAGCATTTCCCTATTGACTGTTGCTGATCATAGTTCTTCTTGGATTTGATGTAAGTCTGTTACTAAACTGTTTATGAAACTGAGCTTCGTTATTTGGATTATCCCTGGACTGAAAACTGATTGCTTTAACCGTGAATGACTTGGACTGCTTGTTGGCCTTTGCTTAACTGTTTACTGGAGGTAAAAACCTACATTTTACTATGCAGTGTATCTGTGTGCTGGTTGTGTGTTATTCCTCACCACTCTCACTACGTCTCCCTGTGTGCACTCATTCTCCTAACAGGGAATTACCACAACAATATAGTTACTTCATCTTGCTCCAGACTGAAGGGGACAGGATTTTAGATCATCAACCCAGTCTGAAGTAGTGATGTAAATCAGCATATTGCAATTTATTGATGATACTGGACTTCAATCTGCTGAACCACCCCTCCTAGTAGCGCCATGTAAACGTTAAATAGGAGTAAGGAGAAGATTGACGGATACTGTGGCTGATAGTATCAATTTTCTTATCTTGGATATGTTTTTTATTTAAATATTTTATACAGATTCTGAAAATGCTCAACAGCAACACAGAGAGCCCTTACCTGATCTGGAATAATCAGACAAGAGTTGAACTCCTTGAATTCTTGGAATCTCAGCAGGAAAGCATGATTAAGACAGTGAGGCATTTTTTCAAAATTGATAGAATGGCATGTTGGAGGATTAAGTTTGATACTGTAAGGAGCACATGCAGAGTATAGGTGCTGCTTTTTACAGAATGAATAAATTATTTTCATATGTGCTGGGCTATAATGTATATTGATTATTTTAACATGAAAAAACTTTGTGAAAAACATCTTGAGTTTTTCATTGCTCAACAAAATGTATATCTGAATTTGTTGAACATGATGATATATTTTTTGTGTATATTTTTATAATGACTCACACAGATATGTTAATATACATATATTAACATAATGTTAATATATGACATATATTTATATGACATATATATATATATGACATATATTTATATAAACATATAAAAACATATTAACATAATGTTAATATATGACATATAATGACTCACACAGATATGTTAATAAATGAAACTTCCATTTAATAGACAAATGAATCTTGAATGCAACAGACTGGTCTGTCCAGATATCTTGAAGTAATAAAAAGTAATCCAAAGTAATTTGGAAGAAGCATTTAAATCTATTAATTTGACATCATATTCAGCAATTTTCATCATTTGCATAGTGACATTATTACATGCATGGCATAACTACAAATCAGTGATGTCATCGCACAAATGCAGTAAATGGCATAATTTGTGATTTAATTAACTAACATTTGGGAATACATCCAGTCCCCACCAGTTAATTTGTTAAATTGAAGTTTCACTGCACCTTTTGCATAGTTTAAAATTGTTGGTATTTTTGTTTGTCTTCCAATATATACATTCAAGATTAATAGAAATGAGAATACCTCCTGTTTTCATCTATCTACACTGCTAGTCTCGAATGAAGTAAGATTCTGAAATCAACTGCAGGTAGTCCTTGACTTACAACCACAATTGAAACTGGAATTTTGGTTGTGATAGTCATAAGTCAAAGACACCCATTGACTACACCCCATTTTACAACTCTTTTATGGTGTTCATTAAGTGAATAATGGGATAAGTCCAAATCACATAGTTGTTAAGCAAATGACACAATCATAAATACCCATTCTCTGAATGGGTACTTTTTAACACAGATTGATAAAACAGTTTTATATGATGCTGCAACCAGTTGTAAATGTGAACTAGTTGTCAAGCACCCAAAATGCTGGTGGTGGTGGTGGTTGTAATGCAATATTTTATGATGTCTGTAAGTGTGTTATGGACACTAAAGCACTCATTCTAAGGGACCAGTCAAAAGTCAAGGACTACCTATATCGTTTCCATAATTTCAGATATATTTATAATAGAGATTGTGCTGCTTTTAAATCAAGATTTCTCATTCCATCAACCAGTTAAGAGTATAATTTATTAATTACAAATTCTAAGATAATATTTTTATTTCCAAAGGGTGAATGTGATAAAAGTTATGGATCTGAATTTGTCTTCAGTGATCATGCAAAAGAACTTATTGTAGGAGAAATTTTTGTTAGAATTTACAATGAAGTTCCCACATTCCAGTTAGAGGTAAGAGTCTTTAGGTTTAAATAGAGATGTTGATAAACAAATATTTATAAGAATCGCATATTTTAGAACAGGGACTGGTAATTTAGTAATTTCTATCAGTCATAATTAGTATGATATATAGGATTTCTACTTGCAAGTGTTTGAAGAATATTTTGGTTATTTAGGTTATAAAAATCATTTGGTTGCCTAATTAAGTTAAGAAAGGATGGTAGTCTGATATAAAAATACACTTTGTTTATCTCTTAACTCAAGTTGTGTAAATTTAAAAAATGTTTTCTTTTTATTTACCTATTGAAACTTTCTTCTTAATTCTTGTATTATCCTGCAGCTTCCAAAAGCATTTGCTGCAAGCCTTTTAGATTATATAGGGTCGCAAGCCCAGTATCTTCATACGTTAATGGCCATAACTCAGACAGGGAAAGTTGAATCTAACCAACATGGAGAGCGACTCAGAAGAGTTGAAATGGCTCTGGAAGCGCTGAGAAATGTGATAAAGCACAACCCAGGTAAATGAGGCATGTTGAACATGTCTTTAAAAAGGGTGTGTGTGTGTGTGTACATTTACATGCATACACACTCCCTTTAAAAAAAAATCTGGGATTTAGATGCAAATTCAATTTAGATGCAAATTCATCTTATCAATGAAGTCTTTTAAAACTGTTAATTTAAAAAAAAAACTTTTTTTATTTCTGTAGGTTCAGAATGTGAATGTATAGGTCACTTTAAGCTGTTATTTTCCCTTCTACGTGTCCATGGAGCTGGTCAAGTGCAACAGTTGGCTCTGGAGGTATAATGGTTACTGTTACCATTTTTTAAATGTTATAGAATCTTAATTATACTTTGTAGTTTAGCCCTCATCAGCTTAGTGCTTCCAATATGCTGGAGTTCAACTATTGTGTTAAAACAACCAATTGGAGACTGCTGACATTAATAAACCAAGGTTATGTTTTATATGAAGCCAGTATTGATTCTGATTCTGATTCTGAAAATAACTAATGGATTTCTGGATAAAACAGACATGGTTCAAGGCCAAATACCTTTAATGCTTTCCATTCAGAATACAACTTCTGGGAAAGTGCCAGCCACTCCCGAAACAACCAGATCAACAAGGTCTGGAAGATAAATGTAATGTTCCAAATCTGGCTTCCCCATTGACTCTGCTTGTCAGAAGGTTGCAAAAAGTGATTGATCACATATGCCTGCAACACTGCAATTGTCATAAATATAAATCATTTGCCAAGTGTCTGAATTTTCACCACAAAATTGGGTTGCTGCAATAGTTGTAAGTGTGAAAAATAGTGATAAACCAGTGCCATTGTAACTTCAAATAGTCATTAAACAAACTTTGTATATTGAGGACTATTTGTAATAATAACTTAACACTAAATTGAATTTATTATTAATTTTTGATTAATTGGAATAGGCTCAAAGACAGAAAGCAAGCAAACTGAAACAAAAATGTAAATTCAGTTGGAATGGAGATTTGTTACGGTTGAGGAAGAACCATTTTTCTTGCTATGAAAATCTTTAAAATTCAGAGTAGCTATATATTCAACATACATTCCATATTTTCCTAGACCCATCCAAATTAGGCTAACGCTTGGTAATCTAGTTTTGTTTTCTTTAACAGGTGGTGAACATAGTGACAAGTAACCAAGATTGTGTAAATAATATTGCAGAAGCAATAGTTCTTTCCAATTTACTAGCTCTCCTGCATTCATTGCCTTCAAGTATGTGGATCACATTTTAATTTATTTAAGTTCTCTCTCGTTTACTCTTTAACTAAATAGTACAAAAAGAGGAATTTTTAGATACAAAAAGCATATTTCTGTCTTGAAGAGTATACTTGTGTTATTTTATCTAGGAATAATAAAGACCCAATTTAGAAAGGCTTTTAAATATTTGTCTTTTAAAGCTTAACTCTTGAAAGATTTAATAGTATGTGTTCCATCTTACTGTAGCTGACTATATATTAACCTAGTCTTATAAGTCAAATAGTTCTCAGGTCAAACATGATTCTTGGTTATTTCATTATCATACTCTTGGAACAGTTTCGAAGTCTTTACTATTATCTTCAATCACGATGGCTGGGGTTTTATTCCCCTCCTATTTGGGCCTTCCATCCATATAATAATTTGGTGCAGACTATATTTATCTTTTTGAGATTAGCCAAGGTTCGCTAAGTGTTACTGCTTGCTAGAAAGTCTCAAAATACTGCTAATTATAGATAATTAAAAAGAAGACATAAGGGATATTTTTGCTAGATTAATTACTATGTCATACTTTTGATAGTAAAGTAGCTACTGAATTTTGAATAGTCAAATAGCAATAATGTCTTCCTTAAATAGAAGCACATTAGATACAGAAAGAATTCAGTTGAATTATTAACATAGCAATTAATTCATAAAAGTTAATTACTTCAGTTGCTATAGAACAGTATATTTTTGAAATAAAATTGGAGATTGATGTCCACCTGTCACATGGCTTATGTAAAACAAATAAACCAGGAAATTCTACAAACTTGATGTATAACTTTAAACAAACCCTGTTGTATTCTCTTAGTCTATGTCAAATAACTAACTATAAAGTTTCACAATTTGTTTAATTTTGGCAGGTCGGCAGCTAGTTCTTGAAACTCTGTATGCTTTGACATCTAATACCAAAATAGTTAAAGAAGCTATGCTAAAAGGTATGACAACCGTAGTATTATTACAAATATTTGTTGCATTCAAAATTAATAGGTCCAACCTTCCTGTAATTAGAAATATTAGCAGTTCTGTACTTTTTTAGGTGCATTAATCTACTTACTTGATATGTTCTGTAATTCAACACATCCACAAGTTCGATCTCAGACAGCAGAGCTTTTTGCTAAAATGACAACAGACAAGCTGGTTGGTCCAAAGGTAAGTATAACATCATCAGTAGATGTTTCAGAGATATTTTAAAAGCAACCCAAGACGTATAATATATACATAATGCCTTGGACTTGGCTTGAAATAAACTTCTCAGAAATGTTGTACCCCTTGCAGGACTTGAAATAATTGAATTGGGTGGCCAGAAATAAATAGCAGGCACATGAGCTTGGTTTCCAATTGCACTATGAAATGATATCATTTCTAGTAATTCATTCAGAAAAAAACCTATTTTGCTTCATTCCACTGATACTTGTTTGCTGAATTGGGACACTATTAGGTATGACAAATTTGTGAGCTCCATGTCTCTGTGTTTTTTTTCCTTAGGTTAGAATTATTCTAATGAAATTTCTACCTAGTGTCTTCATGGATGCTATGAGAGATAATCCTGAAGCTGCTGTTCACATTTTTGAAGGAACACATGAAAATCCAGAGTTAATATGGAATGACAACTCCAGAGAAAAAGTATCTACAACCATTCGGGAAATGATGCTAGAGTATGTCACAATAAAAATAAATAAATTCTCCACATTTCTTCCCAATAAATCTACTTTGAAAACAATTTGTTCTTGTAGGTTTAAAGTACTTAATATCCTTGGTACTCTCTTGCAGACATTTCATTACCCTTAACTAGGTAACATCATCTGTGCTAAAGGAGTGCTGTTCGCTATCTATTTATATTCTAGTGACTTGTCTATGTGGGTGGGAGCAATCTTAGAGATTCTTTGGTTGAGCTGTTTACTGATGGCTGTTTGGCAGGGTTTTTTTGGGGGGGGTATTGCTTGTTTGATCGTTGGTTTGAAGTTGATCTTGGAGTTAATTTATGCTGATATGAGTGCTGATTACCAGAGGAGAAATGCTGGAGTCTTTTTCTCTTTTGGGCTGGCAGACAACAGATAGACAAGTCACCAGAATATAAACTGACAGCAAACAGCACTCCTTTACTAGCACTGATGGTGTTACCTCGTTAAGGATAACAAAATGTCTACAACAAAACAAGCAAGCTCAGAGAGCACCAAGAACTCCTCATTTCAACCCTGAGCTGGTATTTAATGTCTGGGTTGTTGTTTTTTTTAATTTTGGTCTTTATAAGTTTATCAAACCTCTTAGATATAATTTAGTTAAAGATTGCATGTTGCTAGCCTGAGTCTGTTTTTAGAGAAATTAATAATTTTCTTTCCTCTGTTTAAAAGGCACTTTAAACTGCAAAGGGATAACCCTGATGTTAACTGGAAGGTAAAAACATCCTAATATAAATATAATTAAAATATTTACATTTTGTTTTATGTTGTTGCTTCTGTTCTGTTCATTTTCATTCTGGGAAAATATTCTTTCATTGCTTGCCCTGATTATCATATTAGGACTGTGTGGAACATATTTTTAAAGCTGGTACACTCAAAATACATCAATATGCAACTCTTACAATTTCCAGATAATGTGATTATTTGCAGGGCAATATTGGGGAAGTGGCAACTATATATTATCATTTATTAAATAGCTAAGTTGGAGCTCCTCTTTTTCCTAATCACCAGCGATTCAAGCTAGGGCTCAACTGTCTTCCTATTCAATTATCAGATTTGCAAAGTAATCTAATAGAGATGCTTGGTTTCAGTTTTAGATATTTTATTCTAACTTTTTTCGTTTAATTCATAAGTAATAAAAAATAGCTGAAACTTTTATGTCAGAGAAACAGAATAACCTTTTTCTCCTTTTTTGGGTTGATTTAGTTGTCGGAGGACTTTGCTGTAGTATACGGTGAAGCAGAGGGTGAACTTTCTGTAGGGGGTGTCTTCCTAAGAATCTTTATTGCCCAGCCAGCCTGGGTCCTACGGAAACCTAGAGAATTTCTCATTGCCCTATTAGAAAAATTTACTGAACTACTGGAGAAGAATAATCCCCATGTAAGTTTAATTTCTAACTTTGACTTCAGCTTTGTGTAATTGTTAATTTAAATTTTTGAAAATGATGATAGAATCCTTCTCATTCATAGAAGAAGAAATAAATTGAGGAAGAAATAAATTTGAATTCTTTTCTAGCTGATACTCGCTAATTTAAAATTGAGTGTTTCTGTTGATAGCAGCATTCACTGAAGTAGATTTACATAATAATTTTATTTTTCAATAAATCTAAAATAAAATTACTTTTTTATTTTGGTAATAGAATATTTTATATTGATTAACAGTTCAAGATGATAAAAGACATTAATATAGTTTGAAATCAGTGAAGCCTATGAAAATAGTTTTTCAAATGTCAAAAATAAACTAGAAGCAGTACCTCATGGAATGTATGCATGATTGATTCATTATTCATACAACTTGTGTAAATATAATAAAGACCATGCAACTTAAATTTTCTCCAATGTAAGTTCCAAACCATAAAAACTACCTGGAGTACAATTTTATCAATAAGAGAAGCTATGTTGTGAATACAATTTTAAAATATTCCATTCATGTAAAACTTGTGAGTGCTGTTCAGTCATGTTTTTCAATCTGATTAATGTGATTAAAGTTTATTTGTGCTATTGTATAATTTATTTTCTTTGTATTTTGAAACAGGGGGAAACTTTGGAAACAATAACAACAGCAACAGTAAGCCTCTTTAATGCTCAACCTCAGCTAGCAGACCAGGTTCCCCCATTGGGTCATCTTCCCAAGATTCTTCAAGCTATGAATCATAAGAACAATGCTATTCCGAAAAGTGCTATGCGAGTCATACACATGCTATCTGATAATGAGGTATGTAGCCTTAAGTCACAAAAAAGGTGTATGGTTCCTGAGGGTTGGCCTTCTACAAGAAGGTCATTCTTTGGTTACAGTTATCTCTTTTTAGTTGTTGTGTGTCTCTGATTTATAAATTAGGTAATCCATCTTTCTGCTGAGACAATTATTAGGCAGACTGAACAGGGTATTAGGCAGGGTATCAATAGGGCCATTTTTTTGAAGGAAGGTCTTTAAATGCCACTCTTCGTGTCCTTTTGCTTGCGTCTGTTCAACAGTCAATTGTTCATTGTAGGAGATAAACAAGCAGAGCCAAGGGATGAAATTAAATGAATCATCAGCCCACAGTTGCTATGTTCCAATATTAATTGGCTAGATTCTTAAATAGGATTGAACAATAAATCTTAACTGCAACTTAACATATGTTCTGATTCTTTAACATAAATCTTGACATGAATCTAGTCAACTAATGTTCAGTTCTAAATTGGCAGTTGATAATGGTCAATGGAAGAGGGGTTGAACTTAGACGGTTTTTGGGAAAGTAACGACTTTAGGCTGATACTTTTTAAATTCCATTGTCCCAGGTTTGCCTGTTCATCTCCTACATGTTTTAATTAATTAATTAATTAATTTAATTAATTGGAACCAATTAGAAGAGTGCAAGCAAGCTTTCTTCATGAGCAGACTGAAATGGAATATAGAACAAAGCTCCTAAGATTGTTCCTAATATTTCACACATTTCACAATACTTCACATTTCTACTGAAGTCTCTTTGAATCCTCAGTCAGGATTCAAATCAATCTTTAACTTGGGTAATTGCAAGATATTAATATTTGGCAAACTTTTATTTTTATAGCTTTGTGTTCGTTCAATGGCAGTGTTGGAGACCATTGGCCCTTTGATGAATGGAATGAAGAAAAGATCAGATAACGTTGGCATAGCCTGTGAAGCACTTAATCGAATGTTTCAGAAAGAACAAAATGATCTAGTAGTGCAAGTAAGCAAATTTTGTAATTTTCTAATAAAATAGTTCTTTGATTTATGATAATACTTGTGCATTTTTCCTATTTATACTTTTTATGTCTTGTCTCACTATCCTAAGTGGCTCTGGGCGGCTTACAATAATATAAAATCATAGATATAAAGAAAGCATTAAAACATTAAAACTAAGGTTAACAATTAAACAAATAAGAGGTTAAAACCAAGAGTGGCTAGTACAGGAGTGTACTTTTGTCTCTCATTCTATCAATCACAGCATACCCCGTTGGGGGTACAGAGAGAACCAGGTTTTAAGACTTCCAGAAGGTGATGGGGAATCTAATTTCTGGAGGTAAGAGATCATGGAAGGGAATACTTTTCTCCTTGATTTCTGCTGATCAGAATTCCTTGGATTATCTGACACTGTATTGTCAACAGTGTTAAGGTGGTGGACTTTTTGCATATGATTATGTGGTTACTCTCAAATGTTAGGAATATGGTGTGAACCCTCAAGAAATGCCAGATTCCCCAGCACTTACATTTCAGGCAAAATTGGCAGGTATATAAGTAATGAAAAGTATACTAGTTTAAGAGACATAGAAAAATTGAAATGGGTTCAGAGAGGAATTCATTATTACCATAAGGCTTGCAAATCAAGCTCTCTGATGAATGGTTAAAGAAACTGAAGATCCATAGTTTCCATAGAGAAAAAGGGGTTTCATAAAACCTACCCGACCAAAAGTAGCAGCCCCAGTGTTATTCCGCGAAAAGAAAAATGGCTCAGCACGCTTGTGCGTTAATTACAAAAAATTGAACGAGATTTGCATAGAGAATATGTAGAGATATAGAGTATCCACTCCCCCTCATGAAGGACATGTTCCTCTCGAAAGGATTTTTTTTTTCAAAGTTAGACCTACGAGAGTCATATTACCGCATCAGAATAAGGAAAGGGGATGAGTGGAAGATGGCTTTTAACACCCCACTGGGATGCTACCAATTTAAAGTGCTCCCTTTTGGATTACAAAGAGCATCTGCCATATTCATGCAATTAATTAATGAGACTCTCCATGAATTTTTGTACAAAGGAGTTCTAGTTTAACTCGATGATATTTTAATCTACACTGAAACAAAAGAAGAACACATCAAGTTACTCCGAGCAGTTCTCACAAAATTAAATGCCAAACTATATGCAAAACTCTCTAAATGTGAATTCCACCAAGAAAAAATTGACTCCCTGGGATATAGAATATCCCACGAGGGGATGGACCCCAAAAAAGGAAAAGCTGTCATCGATTGGGAGCCGCCCCATACTTGCAAACAACTGCAAAGCTTCCCGAGTTTTGCAAACTTTTACCGCCAGTTCATTCCAGCTTTTGTGAATATCGCCCTCCCCATCACAAACTTGTTAAAAACGAAAGGGAGGGAGAAACCCAAACCAAGGCAACCCCTTACCTGGACGATGGAATGCCAAGTGGCATTCGAAAAACTTAAACAACTGTTCTCAGCAGAACCAATCCTGAAATACCCAGACCCTGAACAACCATTTGTCATCCAAGCAGACACTAGCAATGTAGCAGTTGGAGCAGTTCTACTCCAAAAGTAGAACTGTCTACTCGTGGGCAGTTACAACCATGTGCTTATAGTTCCAAGAAACTGACAGGAACCGAGCAAAGATGGGCCATATGGGAGAAAGAGGCATATGCTGTGCAATGGGCACTCCTCATATGGAGACAGTTCCTAGAAGGGAACCAAATCCCCTTTGAAGTCTGGACTGATCATAAAAATCTAGAAGCCCTGAAAACTCCACAGAAACTCAAAAAAACTGATATTTTCAATATTTTAATTTTACTCTCGAATATCTCTGGGGGGGGGGGGGGGATTTCTTGTCAGATGCACTGTCCAGGAAACCACATTACAAAGCAAAAAGAAGTTATAAAATCCATGATCCAACCAACCCAACTTGCAGCCAAAGTAATCACCCGGGCACAAGAGAAGAAAGAATCACTGACTGAAAATGCAATGACTTCAATATTTAAGGAAGCACTACTTAAGGACGACTGGCTCCAGGCTACAAAAACACTTGCTTACTCAAAGATGGCCTAGCCTGGGTAGAAAACAAACTTTATGTCCCTGCCAGCCAGAGGATGGACCTCATGAAACGTTGCCACAATTTAAAATAGTGGGACACTTTGGTTTTGTAAAAACCCTGCACCTCATGAAAAGACAATTTTGGTGGCCATCTTTCAAAAATGACATTGAAAACTATGTTGCTAGTTGCCCCATCTGTGCTGCTGCAAAAAGAAGGCAAGGAAAACTTCCAGTGGCAGAACTTTCAGCATCCTGGAAAGAGATCTCTATGGACTTTATAGCGGAGCTCCCTGAAAGTGCAGGAAATACTGTCATTTGGGTTGTAACTGATCTTTTTTCAAAACAGGTTCATTTTGTACCATGCCAAAAGATCCCAACAGCCAAGGCCATGGCAAAGATGTTTTTAATACACATTTATCACCTTCATGGAGCTCCCCAACGCATTATCTCAGATGGGGTGTACAATTCACATCCACATTTTGCCGGGCATTTTTAAACCTATTAGGCTCCACCCAGGAGTTGTTGTCATCAAATCAACCCAGACTAACGGTGGATCTGAATGATCGAACAGCATATTAGAACAATATTTAAGATGCTTTATTGATTACCAACAGGACAATTGGACTGACCTCCTTCCTTTTGCAGAGGTAGCATACAACAACCGTCCACAGCAGCACTGGTTTCACCCCATTCCAGGTAGCCACAGACCAAGAATTCAACTCCATGCCAGAACTATCCACCAAGGAACCTGAAATTCCCTCCCTTAAGGAGTGGATTAATAATTTGCAAGCCACTTGGCCAGTGGACAGACTAGCCTTACAAGAGGCTAGAGCAGCTTTCAAAGCTCAAGCAGACAAAAAATGTTGTGATCCTAAACGATTCAAAGTTGGGGGTCGCATATATTTGTCCACAAAATTCCTAAAATTGTTGCAACCCTCTAAGAAACTGGGACCTAAATTCATTGGGTCATTTTCATCTCCATAATTATTAATCCTGTTATGGTAGAGCTTCTACTTCCTAAAACACTTAGACAGGTTCATCCAGTATTTCACTGTAGCCTACTCAAACCAGAGATCACTTCGAACCTTAGACACCCCCCCTTCTCACACCTCCAGCTCCCATTATGGTACACGAGGAACAACATTTTGAAATTAAAGATATCCTTGATTCGTGCACTCACCATGGATCCACAGCGGCTTGGAAACACCTTCCTGCCTCAGCTTGAAAACACCTTCCTGCCTCAGAAAATGAGTGGGTAGCCAAACGACGTGTAAAAGCACCCACATTATTACGAGAGTTCCACCTGAAATACCCTCACAAACCATCCTAAGTTGTAAATGTAACACGTTTTAAATCTTCCAGGTGGATTTATCATATTTTTGAAGAGGGCAGATCCATGTTTCTGCCATTCTTCAATTGGGGAAGAAGGGGGGAGGGAGTTGGTACAAGTAATCCTTTTTGATGTAACCTGAATATATTAAATCTTATATTGAATCTGTATCTGCACATGATACACATGATATCTCTTGGAGAGATAGCAAGAGGAGAAGAGACCAAAAAAATTCCAGCTCTGGAAGATACTCCCTAGGGAACTCTTCTAAGATACATTCCCAGAGAAGGGGAGTGGGGAATTAACATGTTGGTTCTTTGTTGGACTAAATCCACAACCTAATAAGGGGAGGGGTTCTAACTCCCTTTATCTATTACTGTATGCCTGGAAGCATCTTAGATTCTGCTTTGACTAGTAATGGATTCACTTCCTTTCAATAAAGAATTCCTTTTGAAATACCTAGTTTTCAGAAGTTCTTTCTTTTTGGTTGAAGGGAAAAGTCCATTGTTTACAGACCTGTTCTTTGAATACGGAGAGACAAAATTAAAAAATAAGATTCAGACCAAATATTAAGACATTTTTGACAGAGCATTAAGCTGTTTGCCTAAAATAGAGGTGGGGAACTATGGTCCCTTTATGACTTTTGGACTTCAACTTCCAGAATTTCTCAGCCATCATAAGTCATAAAAGGGATATAGTTTTCCACCTCTGGCCCAAAACAATATTGTATCCCTCAAACAGGTTGGATAATCCCTGTTAAGAAAGGATTCTTACATAGAATTACACAACATCCATACAATTCCTTCCAGCTCATATATTTCATGATTCCACATTTGTAGTCAATTTATATTCATTTGCTCTTGAAATATTTTTAATTTCAGCTAAATGCAATAGTATGGCTCACAGAAGTCTTAATCAAAATGTCTTAGTTTGAATTTAAGAATATGCTCACATTGTCTTGCAGGCCTTGAAAGCAGATTTAGTACCCTATCTCCTAAAATTGCTTGAAGGTGTTGGCCTTGAGAATCTGGAAAACCCTTCAGCTACAAAAGCTCAAATTGTTAAAGCACTGAAATCAATGACTCACAGTTTACAGTATGGAGAACAGGTAAAATCCCAAACATGTCTTAAATTCATTTTAGAGCACATGGAATAAGATGATTCATTGTAACATTTATTTTGAAAATACAAGTTTTTCTGATTGGTAAAGTTATAAAATCTAAGGTTTTGGTAAAATCAAAAATGACACTAAGCTAATTTCCATAAGTGAGCCCTCTCCAACCTATACAGCAAATACAATTTTTTTCTCTATTTTCCCACTTTTATAGGTGAATGAAATCCTGTCTCAATCTTCTATATGGAGTGCCTTCAAAGATCAGAAACATGACTTGTTCATATCTGAAACTCAGACAGCAGGATACCTCACAGGTCAGTGTATTTACAGTGAGGGTTCCTTCCTTGTCTGTCTGTTCTTAAAAGATCACTTAATTGACTTTCATGTAGTTGGTTTTCATGTAGAATTGTTAATGAAATTGCTACGTAGTACAATACAGACTAAAGTGATGCTCCCATTCATCATTTCTTCTGAGGGTTTACATCTTAATAGATGATTATGAAAGCAGCAACAAATACTTGAAGGGTCTAAGGAATAAATATAAAGGTAACTTCCTTTTAAACCCATCTTTAATTCTCAAAGGATTACAAGATTATGTTTCAAACATCAGACCACAAAGTCTCAAATGTGATAAAGTTATGCTTCGCTTTTTGCTTCGAAGTGCTTTGCCATCTGTACTTCCCTTGCTTCCGGTTTCTTTTTCCTTCAGGTATCTCCTCTCCTTCCCTTCTATCTGGTAGCAGTCCCCTTCATCTCAGAAGTGGGCTTTAGATCTCCTTTGGCAGGCAGCTTGCTAAACTTCTCTCTTGCATTCACTAAAGCAGGTAGATACCATTTTGCTCAGTACATGTAGCCTCTGTGCTATCCCACAGATTATATGCTTACAAGGTCCATGATGTACCATTGTAGCAAACATAGGCTGTTTTAAATTGGTACAAAATGCTGTACTTGCTGCTGTGCTTTTGGGGTCATTGACTTCAGAGTGCCAAATTACAGCTGTCTAAATAAGAATTTTTATAATTATATGTGTAAAAACCTATTTTCAATTATGTCAAAACATTATCTAAAAAACGCTTGAAGATACATATGGGAAGGATGGAATTCTGAACTCTGATAGCAGACTGCTTATAATTAATCTAGCTAAAGGGATTTGAAAATAAAAACTGCCATGCCACAGATAAAACAAGTAATCTTAGTCTGGTCTGAAATGACCTAACAACATACTCAATATTGTGGTTTTTTTCTTCTTCTTTGTGGAACAGGTCCTGGAGTTGCTGGCTACCTTACTGCAGGGAGGCCTTCATCTGTTTTGCCCAATGTTCCACCTCCTGTAGATCATGAAGCTGGAGATATTGGCTAAGGGATATGGATGGCCTACACAAAGGACTCAAAGGCAAAGATTTATTGGTTTAAACTTTTAGAATAAATTTTGCTTGCCTTTCCCAGTTTCAAAACAGTGTTATTCCTTTTTCTATGAATATTTTTTTTAGAAAATTTACAATTCTACTGCATTGTAACATAAGAAAGTACTTTGTGGATCAGCCTAAAAGAGTACACAAGATTTTTTTTCTTGCTGTACATAAGCACATTTATTTCTTTATATTTTTGTTTACAAGACTGTGAATTGAAACAATTTTCCTAGTATTTTGTATTATATGAACTAGCATGACTGAAGTTGAACTGCAGTCTCAAAGTATTGGCTAAATCATTTGATTCTCCCAAATTGCACTAGAAGTTTCTTTCTTCAATGCTTCAAGTTGGACTTGATCATCCTCTGAGAACTTGACTGGCTTGATGTTGTTTGTCTATATCCCCAATCATTAGCATAAATAAGATCCTTGTGTGTTTAACTGGATTTATCAAATCAAAAAACTAAAATACAGCAAAATGATATTTAAAAATTACATGGTATATAAAAGCATTGTGTCATTGTGATATGTTCTATACATTATTCAGTATATAAAACTTTCTATATTGAATGTACATTATACAAATCATTCATATGTACATAAAATTTAAAAGAATAAAGGGAACCAAAAGCCTTGTTGAAACAAGTTTGTATTACTGTTTTATTTCTTGGTAAAGCTAAAAGGAAAATCAAATAGTTTTATGAATACTGATCTAAAATTGTATATTTTTTTCTGTTAATACTGGCTCTGATGGCATGAGGTAAGACAGAATTATTCAGTTATTTTTCAGAGTTCTAGCTAGAAATCACAAGAACTATCAATAACAGAGACAAAAACTGTTATGTTTCTACAAAACATAACTTGGGAATTGTAGGGGAAAAATTAGATCGGAATTTTCCTCCACTATATGCAGTTATATATGAGCAAATGGTTAACACTGTTTCAGCTCTTGTATGAGTGCCAATTAATCCTTTTGTGAAACTGACAACAAAGAAGCCCATGGATTGGAGTGTGTAATTAAATAAATGCATTTATTTTTAATAAATTTTATTCAGTTTCTATTAATTATATTCCTTAGTGCTTAATAAACATTGTGTTGTCTGATTATTTAATTTGCTTAACAATACAAATGCAATTCTTACTCTCCACTCCTTTTTTCCAACCACTGGTTAATTAAATTCCAAGTTTGATAATATTCTATGTCTTCTTTCTGTTTGATTATATACACACACACATTTTTCTTTAACATAAAAACTCAAAATCTATATGAACAGCGTGTTGTCTGAGTAGTTATTTTTGAACAACAAAAAAGATAATATAGATAACAATAATCACATAGTAATAGTAATATTAGCTTATCCATAATAGTAAACTTTCATTATATAATTAATCATTCTCTTAATCTCTTTAGTTTCTACCTTTGTTTCTCTTAACCATTGATAAAACAAGTCCCATGTTAAAAAGTATTCTGTTCCTTCCTTCTTTATTTTGAGTATTAATCTATCCACCTTTGTGCATTCTAATTTTTTTATAACACTCATCTGTAGGGATCTCTTCATTTTTCCACTGTTGTGCAAAAAAAAATTCTCACTGCTGTTAACACATCTAAAATTAGATATGAATTCCCTTTATTATACTGTTCTAGTAAAATACTCAACAAAAATATTTTTCGTTTTAAATCAAATAGCAATAGCACTTAGACTTATATAGTGCGTTATAGTGCGTCTAAGTGGTTTGCAGAGTCAGCATTTTGCCCCCCTTTTGGGTCCTCCTTTTACCGACCTCAGAAGGATGGACAGCTGAGTCAACCTTGAGCCTGGTGATATTTAAGCTGCCAAATTGCAGGCAGCCAGCTGTGGTCAGAAGTAACCTGCAGTGCTGCATTCTAACCACTGTGCTATCACAAATCCAAAATCTGGCAATCCAAACTCTCCTTTTACAGTCTTGTAGCATTTTCAATCTTATTCTTGCTCTTTTCCCTTGCCAAATGTATTTTAACATCATTTTATTTAGCTCCTCAAAGTAATTTTTTTCTAACTTTATCGGAATTGTTTGGAACAAAAATAATATTCTCAGTAAGTTATTCATTTTTATTACAGCTATTCTTCCTACCATCAATAATTGCAAATATCTCCATTTCTTCAAATCTAGTTTAATTTGTTGCAACACCTTAGAATAATTATCTTCTTTAATGGTTGCACAACTTGCTGTTAATTGAATTCTGAAGTATTTTACTTTATTAACTATCAATGTCTGTCTTCATCAATTCTTTTTTGTTTGTTTATCTGTAACATTTTGACTAGTATCCTAGTTTTCTCTTCATTATCAATACTGCAACTTTACCATATTCTCCCATATGTTTTTTTATTAATTTGTGTCCAGTTCAGAGGTGGGATTCAGCCAGTTTGGACTGGTTCGAGTGAACCAGTTGTTACGACTTTGCGCAGTTAGGATAACAAATTGCACCACACAAACTTTTCTTCCCTGCACATGATGGCAAGGAACACAACGGAGCTGGAAATCAGGTAGGCAAAGAAATTTGAGAGAAGCGAGGGCATCTGGATGGTGGTGGGTGAAGGAAAGCTCCGTCATGCAGGGCTGCAGCGGCCAGTGTGAGTTAAGGAGGCCACTTTCCCCCTTTTCTCCCTGCTCCTCCTTCCCATGTGCTGGTTGTTCCAGTTCCCATTTTTACATTTCAGTTGGTGGCTCTGTTGGCAACAAACAAAACAACCCCATTGCATTGCGTCTCCTGCCAAGCATGCCCAGCCATGTGTAGCCTTTCCTTCACCCATGCATTTTCCCGCCATTTCCCACTTGCCTTTCTTCCCCAGAAGGTAGGCTGCTTGTGACCGTTTCCCGCCATTTCCCAGTTGTCTCTGAATGCTCTCCTCCCAGGCCTCTTGCCGATGGCTTCCCCAGCACTTCTTCATGTAGCATTGAGTTCTTGGCTTTTGAAATCCAGTGCCACTTCTCTAACTGCTGAGCCTGAGCAGCTGATCCAAGAGTGATGGATTTCAAAAGCCAAGGATCTCAGTGCTACAAGGAGAAGTGCTTCCTCGCCATTGATAAATATCACAGGGCATTGCTGGACCTGAAGGGGCTGTTGCTGGCCCAGGAAGACTCTGAGGACATCATCACTTCGACTTCCTCCTCCACAGGGGCTACCGGCCTGGCAAATATGGATGAGCATCGAAATCTACTGTTACAACAGCCTGGCAGGTATAGGGTGGTCACTTTTGTGAGGTTTTGTCCCAGAGTGGGTGGGAAAGGGATGGGGAAGGGGGAAGATTAATTTTTTTAGTAGATTAGAAAAAATGAGGGACTTTTGAGGAGAAAGCCCTGCACATTTGTGGTGTTGGAATGGATTATATGGTGATCCTATAGATTTTAAATGTTGGAATTAAGCTCTTGGAAACTTTTGGAACTATTCACTTTTGGTGACTGAAAGTAAAAGGTATTTAATGGCAGGAGTTAGAAGTACCTTAGAATTGAAAACTATTTTTGGCAACAATGCTTAATGAAAATAAAAACATTGGACCCCGTTTGCACACAATTACTGTATTTTCCAATTATTTAAATAAGTTCATGTGATAACTTATCCTACAAACTCTTCATGTTGACCATTTTGATAGGCTCCAAATTTGCAGAAAGGGTCCTCTAAGAATGGGCATTGGTATAATTACCTGATAATGCCCTTTCTATCTACGCTGCAAGAAAGTCCAGGAATGGGGAACTTCTGGTTTTGTGTGGCTTCGGCAGCAGCAGGAATTTGCTTGTCTGCAATTCCTGCTGTGCTTGCTGCCAAGGTGCCCCCGATCCAAATGGGTCTGGGGGGTATGGCTGCCCTGTAGAGGCAGCCGAAGAGAGGGGATACGGACAGGGGTTTGGGGGTGTTGCAGACCCCCCCTCCTCAGCTGGAAAAACCCCTTTTTCCCAAGGTGGTGGAGCGGCGGTCAGTGATGGCCGTCACAAAGAAGCTTGCAGCCAGGTAAGATTTGTACTGGAAGTTGCAGGAGGAAGTGAAAATTTGGCTGAGCCGAGACGAGACTCTTAATTACCCTGGAAACTGAACTGTTTGAATTGCCTGAGGACACATTGTTCCCCAAAGAAGACTGGAAAGCTGCGGTTAAAGCTGTTAAGGGGAAAAATTTTTTTTCTTAACTCTCCCTCCCCATAGAAATAGCAGACAGAGATCTGGAAAATCTACTTGGGCACGGAAGGTAACTCAATTTGAAATTTAAAGCCAAGGGATAAAGGATTTCTGGACATTGGATTTAAAAAAAAACCAACAACTTAAAATTGATTTGGTTTGCTATGTGACTTTGAGATCTTTGTGAAATTTTGTTTTTTTTTAAAAAGGGACTAAAGACATTAGGGTTGCGTTAAAAAAGAAAGAAAGAAAAAATGGCATTATCTTTTGAAAGACTACAAATGGAATTTCAAAAACTGAAAAACGATGGGCTCGTTTGGATCTATCTTTCGCTTTTTGGAAATGGCGATTTCTACCTACCAAGAAATACTACAGGAAGGCTGGGATGAAGAAGAAGAAGCCATCTTTAATGGACAAACACACTTAGTGGAGGAAGAAAAGCGGAAGGGGGGCAAGGAAAAGATGAACTTAGAACTTAAAAAAGCAACCAAGAAAAAGAAAAAGGAGATGAAAAAGCGATATGATGTCAGAAAGCAACAGAAAAGAGAAATACAACAGAGAGGGAAGATTAAGAGAGTGAAATTGGAGAGGTGGGGGGGGTCAAAAAGTTAGGATGGAGAAGAAAGAAAGGGGGAAAGGAAAGAGAAGTCATAAAGGCTTTAAACAAGATGCAAAAAAATGTGTTTTTTTCAGAGATAAGGGGTGAGATAATCTTTTTTTAAAAATGATTCTGCAAAAGTACATAAAAATGCATTGTAGACAGTATTTGAAGTTGAGTTAGAAAATTAGAATATTATATGATTTAAAAATGTATTAAAGCGAAGTCATGATTTAATTATAGAGTTTAATTTCTTAATTTCATAATAGTATTGTTTAAGAATTAATAATAGAATTTAATTTCTTATGAAACATTGCTTTTACTATATTATAAATTTAATATTTCTTTTTTACTTGTTTTTAGTTTTATTATTACTTATTAAACTCAATATTATTTGTTTGTTTTACTATTTTGAAATGTAATACTTTGAACGTACGGAGCAGAATCAGCACGGAAAATATGTATTATTTTAAGTGTTATTTAGGGGGAAGATAAAAAGTTGTCATACTTCAATCTGGGTTTACAGGAGAAATATTGTATTAGATAGAAAGGATAAGTAGGTGATTGAAAGAAAACAGACCAAAGATGCAAATATAATTATTTAATTGAGATGGAATAAATAGAATTAAAAGAATGAGTAGGAGAGAGAAAATATATGGAAAATAGAGAATGTTAAATAAGATATGAGATAGTATATTGAGTATAAATTTTGATTGATGTCTGTATAAAAAGAGTTAACTCGGGGTAAGCTGCCTTCCAAAAAGAAGTTTTATGTATTTATGTTTTGTGTAATGTTTGTTTAAGTCTGACAGGATGTGGAAGAATACTAATGAAAATATATATATTTTTAAGACAGAAGAAATATGACTAAATAGAACGAAAGGGAGTAATAATTTTATGTTACTACATCCTATGTTTTGTTTGTGTGTGTTAAAAAAAATTAATAAAGTTTGTTATAAAAAAAAAAGAAAGAAAGTCCAGGAATGGGTTATGCTCCTCTGTCAGATCCATGTATCTGCCATTCTTCAATTCTTTTTGATGTAACCTGAATATATTAAATCTTATATTGAATCTGTATAACTTTCATATGATACACAACTGGAGGACTGAAGCCAGATGTCTGGAAACTTGTCACCTCTTAAAGAGACAGCAAGGGCAGAAGGGACCATAAAAATTCCAGCTCCAGAAGATAAGCCCTGAGAAACTCTTCAAAAGATCGTTCCCAAAAAAGAGGAGAGGGGAATTAACATGTTGGGTCTTTGCCAAAATGCACATCAAGATAAGGGGAGGGGTCCTAACTTCCCTTATCTACTACTGCATGCCTGGGAGCCATTAGAATTTGCTTTGAATCCTGCTGGAATCATCTCATTTCAATAAAGAATTGCTTTTGAAACATCCAGTGATCAGAAGTTCATTCTTTTCAGTTGAATGGGAAAAATCCACAAGCTGACATCCTCCTCCTGGTGTAATAGAGCTGAGTCTGCCACTATAAAAAAGCCAGCCCTGGCTGGCCCACCCATCCTTTAGGTGAGGATACTTGACAGATGTAATGTGTCTCTGGAAGATAAGCAAGAAATTAATTTCACTCTTCCCCAACCATCAAAACCAGATGTATAGGGTGGGGCTGGACTCTCTTGCAGCGTAGATAGAAAGGGCATTCTCAGGTAATGATACCAATGCTCATTCTCATCCATGGTGCCTTGAGAGTCCAGGAATGGGACATATCAAAGCCTGCATGTCCATGGAGGGGCAATGCCTGTGCCAGTCACTCCCACTGAGGAACCACCTGTTGAAGCGCCCTCTGACCAAATGATGCCTGAGCTGAAGCAAATGAATCCAGGCGATAATGCTATATAAATGGCAAAGGCAAAGCCCAGGTAGCCACTCTGCAGATCTCCTCCAGCAACACTTGAGTAGACTGGGCAGCCGAAGTAGCCACACTCCTAGTGGAGTGGGCAGTGACATGTCTGGGGACTGGCATGGACAAAGTTTGGTACTCCTTGGATATACAATCTCTAATCCACCTACCAACTGTCGATGAAGTCACCTTGTTCCCCAGGGTAGAGTTATGAAACAACACAAACATGGCTTCAGATTTTTGAAAGGCTGCCATCCATTTGATGTAAATTCAGAGGGCCTGCCTCACATCCAGCATATGCCACCTGTGTTTCAATTCATGTTGTGGTCTGCGGCAAAAGTCTGGTAACACAACATCTTGCACCCAGTGAAACCAAGTGTTTATCTTAGGGACAAATGTGAGGTCTAACCTAAGAACTACCCTGTTCTAATGGAAAATATACAGGTCCTGTCGTACCGAAAGTGCCACTAATTTCGACACTCCTTGCCGAGATAATGGCCACTAAAAATACTACTTTGAGGGACAGCATTTGTAGAGATACAAATCTGAGGGGCTCAGAAGGGGGCCTCATTAGAGCTTGTAAAACTTTAGATAAATCCCAAGTGGGAAACCTATGTACAACAGGAGGTCGGAGGTTAGATGCCCCCCTTAGGAACCTGCATAACAAAGGGTGATGGGACAGAGAAGCATATCCCTCCCAGGATAGAACAGAGGAGAAAGCCGCTACCTGGTGGCGAAGCGTGTTTAGGATCAGTCCCTTGTCTAAGCCATCTTGTAGGAACATTAGCACCCCTGCCACAGAAGCAGAAGAGGGGGCTCTGGACGAAGGAATGCACCAGGGGCAGAAGGCCCTCCAAGTCGCATCATAGATGCACATAGTAGATTGCTTTCGGGAAGCTTGTATGGTGTCAATCACCCTGTCAGGAAAGTTGGAAGCCCTCATAGATTGCCGCTCAAGCACCAAACGGTTAAGCTGAACCACTGGGAGTTCGGGCAAAGTATTGCCCCCTGCTGCAGAGAGATCCTGGAAGTTGGGATCTTCCATGGCTGACAGGTAAACCACAGACAGGTTTACTAGATCTGTGAACCAGGGGCTCCTGAGCCAATGGGGCTCCAGGAGAATTAGCTCTGCCTTTTCCTCCAACAACTTCCGAATTATATCTGGAATAATGGGAAGAGGGGGAAAGGCGTAGAGGAGACCCAGAGGCCAGGCGCTGCACTCCCTGGGTTGGAAACCTGGTGAAGAACCTGCCCATCTGGGCATTCTGAGGGGTGGCAAAGAGGTCTATGGACAGAGGACTAAATCGGCATAACAAGTCCCAAAACAGAGAGGGGTAGAGACTCCATTCTACCTGGTCTACTGTGGACTGACTCAACCAGTCAGCCTGGACGTTGTCGACCCCCGATATATGGTCTGGCCACATCCCCAGGTGCTCTGCCTCTCTCAAGACCCTGGACCTGGTCCCCCCTTGCCTGTTGACATGGACCTTTGCAGCCACATGTCCATCATGACTAGCACATGGTGACCAGCCACCCTGTTCCAGAAATGTTTCAGGGCTAGGAAAATAGCTCCAGCCAATTTCTTTCTATCTGTGACCAACAACCCTGGGCTATTTCTCCCTCCAGATGCCCCCCCCCCCAACTGTGGAGATTGGCATCTGTGGTGAGCCAGATCCTGTCTGGCTTCTTGAATGTAAGACTCCTCTCTAGGGCCATGCGAAGGGCCGAAGGACCTGAGAAGGAACCTGTACCCTTAAGGTAGAATGGCTGGTTCCTGCCCATTGAAAGGGGAGCAAGAACCATTGGAGTTCCCGGGCATAGAGATGGGCCTACAGGGTGAGTCCAATGCAGGAGATCTTTCCCAGGATCTGGGACAGTAGAGACAATGGGACAGTGCTCTGACTCTGATTCTAAAGGATGCAACTGTGAAGGCCCTCCCCTCGATCTGGGGAGAGAAACACCTCAAAGAGTGATGTATCTATAATTGTCCCGAGGTGAAGCAACCTGGTTGTCAGTGAAAGGTGATTTTTCCTTAGGTTTATCAAGAACCTGTGGTCACATAGGCTCTGCAGTGTGACGTGAAGGTTGCAATGAGCTGAGTGGATCGACTACGACTGGATGAGTATGTCGTCCAGTAGCACTGGACCCTCACTGGAATGGTGTGAAGCAACGCTGCCAAAGCTGCCAAGACTTTCATGAAGATCCTTGGGGCTGACGAGAGACCGAAGGGTTGTGCCCGGTACTGGAAATGATATTCTGATAACAAACATGGAGAAACTGGTGATGATGAGGCCAAATAGGAATATGGAGGTAAGCCTCCTTGAGGTCTATAGAGGAGAGGAGGTCACCCTCCCAAATGCTCTCAAGGATAAATGCAAGGTCTGCATTTTAAAATGCCTGTATGGGATAAATTTAAGAATTTAAGGTCCAAGATGGCTTGCCACCTCCCAGAGGCCTTTGGGATCATGAAGAGGTGAGAATAGAAGCCTTGCCCTTGTTGATCCTCAGGAACCAGTTGAATGGCTCATATGTTGAGATGTTGGATTGCCGATTCTATAAGGGCCCATTTAGAAGAGTCCCTGGAGGTAAGGACAAACCATCATGGAGGTGGGGAGAGAAACTCCAGTTGGAGGCCTGACCTCACTGTCTCAAGAACCCAGGTGACCAATGTAGATTCCTCCCATCTGGAGGCAACAAAAGCCAAATGGCTTCCAATGGAGGGGGAGATGGGCCATTCATTTTGAGCATCTGAATGAACGACCTCCTTCCCCTCGAAAGGGCCGTTTACCGGGGGGCTTGTTGCTGTCTGCCAGAAGCTTTAGGACGCTATTCTTGGCAAGCAGGAAAGGACCTCTGACCTTTAGAGAACAGAGAGCTGGTTTCGGGTCTGAAAGATGAGGGGTAAAAATATGGCCTGGGGCAATACTCGGACCTCTTCCTTGCTGAAGAGAGGACCTTCCTCTTGTCCTTGGTCTCCATCAAGTATGGTTCAAGGACATCGCCAAATAGCTTATCACCCCTGCACGGAGCCGATGCCAACTTCCATTTATGGCGGGGGTCGAATTGCCAGTTGCACAGCCAAAGTAGCTGCCTGGCCACCACTAAAGAAGCCATGGGCCTGGAAGCGAACTTGGCCAAGTTCAGAGTGCTGTCTGTTGTAAACTCCACTGCCATGATTATCTTATTGAGATCTTGGTGTGCTCTGAATTCAGTGGCCAGGAGCTTCTCCTGAAGCTGGTGAAGCCAGAGCAGTGAAGATGTCATAAAAAACTAGGGTGCCATTGATGCTCTAATCACCCAAGCTGCTGCCTGGTGAGTGTGCTTGAGGGTCTGCTCAAATCATTTGTCCTCTGCCTTGAGCACATCATCTGGTTTGGTCGGGTGCCCAAGGAAGAAAACGATGCCATCACTGGAGCATCCACTGAAGGCATTAGCAGGGCATTGGCCAGGGACGGGCCCAGGTTATAGAATCATCTGTTGTGAGCAGATGAGCTAGGCCCTGCCCCGGAGAGGTGCACTGTTCTTTCACTAAATCAAGGAAAATTAGCGGGGAGGGGAGAACCTCCACTGGCTTAGAGAACAACGAATCAGTGTGACCAGATGTGATCACCTGTGATTCTGGGGCCACCTCCTCAGGGCTTAGTTAAGCAGTGACCAAAGGCTTGTGTAACAAAGGCTTGAATAAGGAAGGCCTAAAAACCCCTGTTAAGGGAGGCATATTGAGGTCTATAAGTTCCCTTCCTCTTTCTCAGAATGACTAGAGCGACTATGGTCAGAGGCCTTGGAATAGTCTTCCTCTTCTTCCTCCCCCCACTCTGAATGGGAGGGCTAGAAAAAGAACTGCTGTCTGGAAACACCCTACTGAGAGAGGGGGACCCCTTGAAGAAAACCCTAGTGTAACAAGGCCAAGCCTCCCCCTTGTGGGTAAAGGAATTGTTTAATTGTTCTGCTAGGCCCTGCCTTATGGCTACAGAGACCATTTCCCTAAAGTCCTCGGGCCTATTCTCCTCAGGATGCAGGCCTGCAGCTGTGGGAGTGTAGGTTGCTGCCCCCCTTGAGACCTCTGACCACCAAGGAAGGAAGGGCCAGGCCCCAGGCAGCCTGTCTAGAAGAAGACCCTGATCTGCTTAGGTCCTGGGGAAACTGTTTTTCCTCTACTCTTTCTGAGGACCAAGCTAACAGGTGACTGGGAGCAGACTCACCCCGCCCCCCCAGAAGAAACTTCAGGGCTAACATGAACCTCCCCAGAGTGAGAAACCTGTTGAATCTGGGCCTGCATCTGTGCCAAAGTCTTTGCAAACTGCTTCTCAAGCGCAGCCCTCTTCTCAACCCTAAGCTCCAATTTTGAAGTCTTTCTGGGAACTAGGGCCTTGGCTCTGATTTTTGTAGCAGCCTCTCTGTTGACAGAATGACCTCGTTGTCTTTTTTTCTTCCTCAAAGGGGCTTCAGAGTCTTGGGTATCTTCCAAACCTTTGGGGCCAGGTTGGAGGGCTTCCCTCTCCATCTTGCTAACAGAGAAGACACCAAAGATGCTGTGAGCTTCCTCCACATAGTGCTGCTTGTTGCTAAGGCCAGTTGAGTCCAGAGACTGTGAAGCCTTGGGGAAGCACTTTCTCCTGGAACAAAAGGCCACCTGGCACTTCCAAAATGACTGCCCACCACATAGAGTGGCCCTGGAATGACCTCACCACCTTCTTCACTCTTTAGGCTCTTACCAGGCCCCGAGCGATCAAGAGAGCTATCTGCAGCCAGTGTTTTGTTTAGAAGTGCGTCCACCTGTCCTGTAAAAGCAGAAAAGCATAGGATTGTGCATTGCTATGGTGGACAGGGATGCATTTGTCTGCAATTCTTTAAACAAAATATGGCCTTTTCTGGGGAAGAAAGGCAGCTGCATAATCCCAGGAAACTGCATAACCCGGGGGGGAAATGCAGCTGCCTTAAAGAATTACAAACGGGTGCAGCATTCCTTTCTTTATGCTCTCCAAAATATTTTTTGCATTTGAAAATGTAGTGATACAGTACAGTGATACAGAGGGCAAGTAAGAATACAAAATCAAGAAATGTTATTTGAAATAGGTGCTTTGTAAACTTATCTGTGGCAGGTCTTCCTAGCCACTGTTTTGCAAAAGCATTGACAACAATAAATATCTATCAGAATCCAAATACCGTATATACTCAAGTATAAGCCGAGTTTTTCAGCCATTTTTTGTGCTGAAAAAACCGCCCTTGGCTTATACTTGAGTCAGATTCCCCTCTGAAAAAAAAATGACCCACCACCATGTGAGAATGCTCAGACACGAAATCTATCCGACCGAAAATAAGTGTGTGTGTGTGTGGGGATTTTAACAGAGGGAAGATGTAGGGAGAAGGCAAAAGCGACGGAAGATCCTTCAGGGGAAACTGAGGGGGAGACTCACTCGGGAGGAGGGGGAGGAGGAGGTGGTAGTGGCGGCTTGCAAGAAAAAAGCAAGGCTCTCTCCCTTGCAAGAAAAAAACAAGAGCCGTTCTTATGATCTCTCCCTCTCTTTCTCTCTCCCCGTAATACAGTCAAGCCCTTTCCAGCACGTGGGATCCGCCCCCGCCGCTTTGCACCTTGCAAATGCAAAAACCCCAGGATTTTGCATTTGCAAGGTGCAAAGTGGCGAAGTGAGTGTGTGTGTCTGTCTGTCTCTCTCTCTCTCTCTCTCTCTCTCTCTGTGTGTGTGTGTGTGTGTCTCTCTCTCTCTCTCCCTTCCTCGCACCAGCGCGCTTTCCTTCCACTGCTACGCATTTGGGCTGCTTTGTGCCCCCCTCCCTCCCCATCTTTTATTTTCTCCTTTCCAATGAACAGGAACGAACAAGCTTCAAGAGCCCCGAGGAGCAGCAGCGGCAGCAGCAGCACCCAGCATCCTCAACTTGAAAGTTACTGCTGGGTAAAGGAGCCGCTCTTGGAGCTCGGCGGCGCTTTGCAAGAAGAGCGAGAGAAGGAGTTGAGGCGTGGCCCAGCTCGGCTCTGCAAAAGGCTGCGCCTGCAATGCCGCCCCGGGCGCTGAGCAAGGCTGACTAGCGGCACCCGGGCTGTTCAGGAGTGGGAAGCGGCTGTGCCCCTGGCCGGCCAGGGGAATGGGGACCCTGCCTGAGCGGGAGGCGGCGGCGGTGGTGGGGTCTTTCCAGTTAGGATCCAGGGGCGGCAGCCGCTCGGGCATCCTCCTCTCGGCTTTCGGCCGGCCGTTTGCAGGGCTCAGTGAGTCACGTCGGACTTCGGGCCAGTCTGCGCCAGGAGTTTCCCCGCCGCCGCACACCGGGGAAGTGGTGGCCGCTCACCTTCGCTGCAGTCGGAGCTCTTCGGGGACGCCCCTCGTCTCTGTCTGACCTCGCGGTCTCTGCCGTCGCGGCTGCGATCGCCTCCCGTCAGGGCGTTCGTCTGGAGGCGGCAGTGGCTTGCGGAGCCTCGGCACAAACCCCCTTTCCCCGCACTCCCCCCCCGCACGCCTCTGGCAGCAGCAGGCGGAGAAAGCCCCGCTTCCCCCTGGCCTGTCTCGGGGAGAGGAAGCGAAGGGCCCTGTCTCGGCTCCCATCCTTCTCAGATACGTCTGGGTTTTTTTTCCCCTTCTAACTGGACGATGGCGATGTCCTTGAGCAAGTCTTAAAATGCCGGTGATGAGGGGCCTCCTGGCTCCCCAAAACACCTTCCTGGATACCATAGCAACCCGCTTTGATGGCACGCGTGAGTTGGCTTCCCACTCTTTTTTTTAAACTCTCCTCCTCCTCCTCCTCTCCTCTCCCCTTGTTGTCTGGTCTTCCCTAAGGAAACTCGAGGGCTCACACTTCCAGGTGTTTCTCCCTGTCTTTCTCCCTGTCAATGATCTTTTCTTCCTTCCCTTCTCTCAGCCCCATCCTCCTTCACCTTTGTCACCACAATCCTGAACAGATGAAGTTTGTACTTCTCAAGAAAAGTTGGATGTTCCTTTTGAGGAGGGAACCTAGTGTGACATCTGTATGTTGACCTACTACTGAGCCATGGCATGTGTGCACATGCAATGGAGGCATGAGGGAGAGCTGTGAAAGAGATGGTGGCTCTCCAAAACAGGATGTACATGCAGCACATACACATGCTTTTTTCTGTTTGGACATACAGATGATGAGGAGGAATCCAGTTTTGAAGATTTTAACTCTTGTGTTTTGGCTTGGTTGCTGATTGAGCTAAGGTTTTTGTACTTTTAAAGTTATTGTTGATACCATATTGGTTTTGTTGGCTCTCTTTTCCACTTACAGAGCTAGTTTACTGTTTTTCTTTGAAATAAATATTCAAAAACATTTAACCTACTGATGCCTCAATTAATGTAATTTTATTGGTATCTATTTTTATTTTTGAAATTTACCAGTAGCTGCTGCATTTCCCACCCTCGACTTATACTCGAGTCAATAAGTTTTCCCAGGTTTTTTTGGTAAAATTGGGTGCCTCGGCTTATATTCGGGTCGACTTATACTCGAGTATATACGGTATAGGGTTCCAACTTTAGGTGACATTTATGTCTGCTTATTTTGCTTCTACTATTTATCATAATTATTTTATAATTGATTCATTTTATAAGTAAAGAAATAAGTGATAAATCATCATTTTATAATTATTCCTGAAGTGGAAGAAACAGTTACATAAAATGCCTCAAATTTAATTGAATATATAATTACAATTAAACCAAAGATGCAATTCCAATAAATTAGAATTTGTTCACAGAAATTTCCAGATTAACCCATGACATCTCCAGCAAGTGATAGGAAAACTCTTTTTCCACCCAAGGCCCAGAAGAAATAGTAATGCGTTAAATAGATTATAAGCATGAAGGTTAAAAGAAAAAAGATATATGCAGTGTTATCTTCATTTTAAATGTCTCAAGGGTTTTGTGGTTCCCTGTGTTTTCTTGTCTGTGGGAAACTGATCCAACTGGCTCTTTGAATGTTTAAGGTTGCAGACCCCTGCTCTCTCTTTGTATGCGTGTGTGTGTGTGTAAAAGGCAGCACTGACCACTGATCATACAGCACAAGAACAGGCACCAAGCACCAGATCCATAGAAGCAGGGATTTACTACACTAGATGGAACCCAAGGGGTAGATCAGTGTCTCTCAGCTGAAAGATATATGGATTTTAATTCCCAGAATTTCCCAGCCAGCAATCGAGGAGTTTCCACAGAAGATCATGGAGAATAATAGAGCTAAGAATCTGTGGGAGATCCAGATCCAGAAGGACAAGCAGGCATTAGATAATCAACCAGGCACTGTAGTACTAGAGAAATTAATAGACAAAGACCAGAAGAGCTCAGGGAAGCGGAGCGAGGCACCTCTCAACATTAGTGATGTCGAGTTGGCCATGCCTGCCCAGTCACATGCCCACCGTCATGCCCATCCAGTCATTAGTCATTAACAAACACCAGTTGTTAAATTATTTGAATTGGTCCAGTTTCTTGTGGTTATTCTAAAATAAATGCTTTAGCTGTGTCCCATACATTTTATAATGAAGCCTCTTCTTTTCTATTCTCTTTAAAAAAAATCCATTTTTTCCATTCCTTGTTTAATTTTTTTTCCTTTAATATAGATTGATTCAACATCCATCTCAATTTTTTATTTTGTCCCTTTCATTTAACTTTTATTGGATTGCAGTCCACCCATATATTCATTTCTATTTCTATCTCTTGTACATTTGCTATTAATTCCAGCAACATCCATATCATATTTATTCTTGACCATGCTTGATGTGCATATGAGTAAAATGTATATTGATTTTTCTTTGTGTTTTTTTCTCTCCATATATTTTGAAGACCTATTTCTTCTGCCATTTAAAAAAAATAATTGGAAGAGTTTTTCTTGCCTTTTGCCTATTTTACTAATTCTACAATCAAGTTTTGCATCTACAATTGTGTTGAAATCTCTTACCACACAAATAATCCATTTCAGTTATGGAGTTATTTTCATATGAAGTTTTAATAAAATTCTTCTTGTTTATTATTTGATGCATATGAAAAGTGTTTGCTTTTGGTTTATTATCAATTAATATACTCCCTACTTCATCTATATAAATTTGTTTATCATTTATTGTTTCCTTTATATATAAAGGCCCCCTGCCTTCTTTTGTTGTGCTAATGAAAAATATAATTTCCAATTTTTGGCATTTTCCAGTAGTTTGTTATGTTGTTTTATAATATGAACTTCTCATATAGCTTGTATGTATTCTAAATACTTCATCCATGTCTGCCTTCATCTGCTGCTTGTTTATCTATAAAGTATCAGCCAACAACTCTTGCCAAGATGTCAAGGTTTTTTTCCTCTTCAATATTTTGAAATCTCATGAAGTAAGCAGTCTTCTACATTTCCAACATCACCACAATTTCCTCTAGCTCAGTAGTGGCTAACCCTTTTCAGCTCCTGTGCCAATAATTGCGTGCTTGCTCACTCACTTGCGCATGCTTATGTGCCACCACCTAGAAGGCAATGCATGTTGGGGGCCCCCATGCCCCCTGTGCATGTGCGTGCGACTACCTCGCACACTGCATGTCTGCACATGCGCACATGACTTCGTGTGCCACACATCTGCGCATGCATGCGCAATTCTGTGTGCGCTGTGTCTTTGTGCATGATTCCCACGGCGTGCATCTTTGCATGTGTGCATCCCTTGCACACGTGTCTGCGCATGCACGCATGGTTCCCCCTTGCACACAGCATGTCTGCACATGCGCATGTGATCCCTTCGTGCACAGCACATTTCTGTGCATGCATACAAGTTTCCCGCATGCACACCCTCCACCCTCTGTGCATGCTATATCTCATCTACATTTTTCTCTGCTTGTTCTATTATCTGGATCCTTTGTTTATTTTTTACAATCTATTTGATCTCTTTACTTGTCCATTTCTGTCCATTTCTGCAATCTAATATTTTCTTAATTATCTCTTCATCTTGAGGTGTTTCTTCATCTTTCCAATATTGTGCAAAGATAATCCTCAATGCTGTTAAAATATATAATACTAAATACATACTTCTCTTATCAATTTTTTTCTGATATCATCCCTAATAAAACCAGTTCAGGTTTAAAATCTACATGTTTCCCTATTATCTTTTCTAGCCATCTATGTATATTTGCCCCCCCAAAATTTGTTTTAGTACAAGTCCACCACATATGATAAAATGTGCCCATCTTTTGATTACATTTGCTAGACATATTTTTAAGCATTTTAGTTAACTTCGCAGGTGGTAAATGCCATCTATAAAGTATTTTATATAAATTTTCTTTATAAGAAGTTGCCATTGTTAATCTATAGTTCGCTTCCCTTAAATTTTGCCATTTCTCTAATTATAGCCAGTTTTTTCTCCATTGTACTATTGTGTCTTTTATTTGTTCATCCTCCATTTTTAAATTTAGCAAAAAGTCATATACCTTCTTAATTTTTCATCAGAGTTCAACAGTATCTTATCAAATGCTGTTTGTGCTTTATAGAAGCCATACTTTTTCGTATCTATATCATATCTAGATTATATTTGCAATTGAGACCACCATGATAGTATAATGCCCTGTTTTTCAAGATCTTGTTTCAATTTTAATTTCTCTTCAATGTCTAAAACATCTTTATATATCATGATTTTTTTCAAACTTCACCAGATTTATATATAAAGTATATAAAGGCTTATATACTTTATATACAAAAAGTATATAAAGGCTTATATACTTTATATACAAAAAGTATATAAAGTATATAAAGGCTTCCATCGCTGACAGCCATTTTGGAATTTTCAAGTATATTTTACCTTTTCCCATGTCAATATTAGTGAATTTCGAAAAATATATAGTAATTTCGAAAAATCTACGAATTTTATTCTTCTCATACCATAGGAAGGTGTGTCATCCTAACTGTAAATCATGTCCTTCTAAATGTAACGGTATCTTGTGTCTGAGAGTTATTCATTCTTTTAACCACGTAAAAAAACAATCTGGTAATCCAAACCCTCCATTTTCTTTAGATTCTTGTAGCATTTTCTTTTCTTTTTTTTTATAAACAAACTTTACTGGTTTTAAAAAAACAACATATCTACAGATATACACATAAAGAAAGACCAGACCTTGACAGAGGCCAGCAAGAAAGAAAAGAATGTAAAGGGGGAAAAAGGGGAATGGGGAAATGTAAAGAGGGAAAAACAATTAAAATAGAATCATATCTTTTGTAACAGTCTGTAAGATCCTTTCTTCTTCAAATGTGCCTTAAGCAGAACTTATCGATATCTGTACTTAGCTTGTCCCTGGCTAAGGTTCTCTTCACTGTGTTCTATCTCTGGTTTAGCCAATTGTACCAAGTGTTCCAGTTATTATAGTAGGTTGAGGATTCTTTGTTTTTTAGTGTTAACGTTAATCTATTCATTTAAGCGCACTCTAAGATTTTCTGGATAATCATCTGTTCAGTGGGAATGAAAGGTGATTTCCAGCACTGAGTGAACACCAGTCTGGCTGCAGTTAGGATATGGATTATCATATACTTCATTTTTTTTTATAATTGTTTATCAAAAATCCCTAAAAGGAAGGACTCTGGTTTATATTCAGTTTGTTCCTTAGTTATCTCCTCCAGCCAATGCCTAATTTTTTGCCAATACTTCTGTGTTTCCTTGAATGACCACCACATGTGGAAGAAGGTACCATCAATGTTTTTGCATTTCCAGCATTTTGGACTCATGTTGGGGTGCATTTTCGCCAACCTCGAAAGGTGACAAGTGCCATCTATAGAACATTTTATATGAAGTTTCTTTGTACGCTGCTGATTTTGTAATCTTGTTCCTGTTCCAAATCTTTTCCCATTCTGATAGAGTAATGCTCCATCCCACATTTCTGCTCCAAGCAATCATATTTCCCTTAGATATCTCTTGTTCTAATTCTGTTTCCAATAAATATTTGTAAAATTTGGATATATTTTTTGTGTATGGTCCTAATAAAATTTTGTCTAAAATCTGCAATTGGTTGTAGATTCTAAATTCTTTAGTGTCTTGTTTATATCTGCTGTGAATTTGAAGGTACACCTACTGATCAATTGTAAATCCTTGCTCTTGTAATTCTTGTCGTGTTTTAAGTTTTCCTTGTGGGTCTAATAAATCTTTATATTTAATCATTTTTATGATGTCCAAATTATTAGGATGTACTATTGCCTCCATTGGGGATAGCCAGATCGGTATTTTTAAATAATGTTTTTTGCATACTTTTTTCCAGTTGATTAATAGAGAGTCCCTGATAATATGCCTATGGAAATATGATTCCTTGGGTTTCCCAACATCCCACAAAAAGGTGTCCCACCCTCTCTGCATG
The DNA here is from genome assembly GCA_033807585.1 of Hydrophis major. Classification (NCBI taxonomy): domain Eukaryota; kingdom Metazoa; phylum Chordata; class Lepidosauria; order Squamata; family Elapidae; genus Hydrophis; species Hydrophis major. Next base: position 68,319,243 of record CM066343.1, on the reverse strand, counting down.
TCATGACCTTCTAGTAGCAGAGTTCTTTTATTGGTTAGACTCACCCATTCTTTTAGCCACATTAAGGTGGCTGCCATATGGTAAATTTCCCAATTTGGGAGGGCTAGTCCTCCTCTGCTTTTCAAATCTTGTAAAGCTTTTACATTGATCCTAGCTTTTCTTCCCTGCCAAATGAATTTTAGTGTTGTCTTATTTAATTCTATGAAAAGGCTTTATTTAGTTTGATTGGAATTGTCTGGAACAAATATAGAAATTTGGGTAATATGTTCATCTTGATCAAAGCAATCCTACCCAATAATGAAAGCTGCAGCTTGCTCCAAGCTTCTAATTCTTTCTTAACTTGTTGAAGTAATTTGTCGTAATTGTTTTGTTTGAGCGATTTACTTTGTGGAGTTAGCCATATTCCTAAATATTTAACTTTTTTTGTCACCTGTATTCCTATCAATGCCTCTAACTCTTTATTCTGATCTTCTATTAGGTTCTTGGTCATTAATTTTTTTTTCCCTGTTTATTTTGACTCCAGCAACTTCACCGAATTGTTCTATTTCTTCTAATAAGATATATCCTTTTTCTATGGGGTTCTCCAAGAAGAAGACCATATCATCAGCAAATGCTTGTACTTTGTATTCTTCTGATTTTATCCTCAAACCTCTAATTTCAGAGTTTTGCCTGATACAAGTCAGAAGTGATTCTAGAGCAAAAATGAAAAGCAGAGGGGAGAGTGGGCAGCCCTGTCTGACCCCTTTTTCTATTTTTATAGGGCCAGTTTGTTCCCCGTTTATTAGAATATTTGCCTGTTGGCTGTCATAGATTGTAGTTATAATGTTTTCGAATCTGGTGCCAAGCTTCATGTTATAGATTTTTTGGATTAGAAAGTGCCAATTTAGATTGTCGAATGCTTTTTCAGCATCTAAAAACATAAATGCAAACTGTTTCTCCAGGTGGGCTTCATAAAATTCTAAAGTGTCTATCACTGTTCTTAGATTATTCTTAATTTGTCGAAATGGGAGAAATCCATTTTGATCTTCGTGGATATATGAATTTAAAACTTGTTTTAATCTATTAGCTATAATAGAAGAAAATAGTTTGTAATCTGCATTTAATAGTGAGATTGGTCTGTAATTATTAATATATCTATGATCTAAGTCCTCCTTCAGAATCAGCGAAATTAAGGCTCCCCTCCACGAGTCTGGCATCCTGGCTGCTAAACATACCTCGTTAAATACTTCCAACATCAGTGGTCCAATTTGATCCACGATTATTTTATATAATTCTGCCGGGATCCCATCTGGTCCTGGCGACTTGTTGTTGCTTTGCTTCTCTATTGTTGACTTCAATTCCGACCATGTAATATTTTTGTTCAGTAATTCTACCCATTCCTCTCCAATTGCTTTATCATTCGCTTCTTCTAAATATTTCCTTATTTTATCCTTGCTAATTTCTTCCTTTTTATATAATTTTCCAAAGTATTTATGGATAATCTCTTTCTTCCTCTCTATCTCGTGAGGCAAATTGCCCATCTCGTCTATTAATTGGTGTATCAGTCTCTTTTCTCTTCCTTTTTTGAGTTTATGGGCTAACCATTTCCCTGGTTTGTTTGCATGCTCAAAGTAGATTTGTTTAGTCATTTTCAGGTTTATCTCCAATTTTTCTTGTTCGAGTAGATTCAATTTGTGTTTAATTGTTGTTAGCTGGTTTTGTATTCTTTGATTTTTAGGATTTTTTTTGTAGTTGGGCTTCTAAGTCCTTAATTTCTTGTTATAAATTGTTTTGTTGGGCATACTTTATTCTATTTCTCATGGTATTGTAAGATATTGTTATTCCTCTTATGCTTGCCTTCACTGTATCCCATATATTTTGTTTTAAGGTTGTTTCGTTATTATTTTCCTTTAAAAAAAAAATAATTTCCTCTTTCAACTTATTGATATATTCTTCTTCATTTATTAAATGAGTATTTAATGTCCATCTTTTCTTTGTTTTTTTTCTGCCTCTCCAAGTTATTTGAATTGGATTGTGGTCAGCCCATTCATTTGGTAAGATCTCGCTTTTTTAAATTTCATTTACTAATTCACCATTCATCCAAGCCTTGTCTATTCTTGTCCATATTTTGTGTGGGTTAGAATAGTAAGTAAATTGGTTGTCCTCTGGGTTTAATTTCCTCCATACGTCTACTAAATTCAGTTCGTTCATCATATTCTTACAAGACTTCGAAAATTCTCTTTTTCCTTTATTCTTACTCGCATTACTAGGATCTTTTTGATGGTAGCAATAGAGTTGAAGTTCCTTACCATACAGATGTTGCTTATTTCAAAGCCTATTATTTTTTGGTGGTGGTCTTTAAAAAATTTACCTTGGTCATCATTTCGAGCATAAATTACTACCAGTAAGAATGTAATAAAATTGATCAAAATTTGTACAACCAGAGTTCTTCCTTCAGGGTTGGACCAAATCAATTCCGCTTTTAAATCGTCTCTCACGTATATCGCAATACCTTTCTTCTTGTGCTTATCTGCTGGTGTTGTAAAAAGCTTCCCAAGTTTTGGGCAAGTTAAGTATCTTTCCTCATTTTTCCTAATATGTGTTTCTTGTAAACAAATAATGTCAACATTCTGTTTAATTAGTTTGGTTAGAATCCTTTTCCTTTTAGATCTTGAATTTAGACCGTTTATATTAACGGAGAGGAGTTTCTTTTCTTCCTCCATTTAACTAAATCTGTTTCGCTTTTTGTCTGGTAACTATACGGCTCTCTTCTAGTGGTTGTTGTAAGGTTGTTTCTTCTCTTTCCTGTTGCAAGTTGTCTTTCCCTTGGGATTGGGAAGATTTTTGATCTTTATTCCTATAACGGCTACACTCTTCCTGCAAATTCCTTTGGGTTTCCTCTCTAGAGTGTTGGTCTTCTGTATTTGTTAGTTGATCAAGGAAGTCATGTGCCTGTTCTATAGAATCTATTTTAAGTTTCCTTCCCTTCCATTATATTAACATCCCTTCAGGGATAAGCCATTTGAATGAGATTTCCTTTTTATTTAAATAATTAACTAAAAATTTATAGTCTTGTCTCAAGGCCCTACTTTTCTAGGGATTTGCTTAAGTATTGTAATTTCTTTGCCCTTGTATGTTATTCTCTCATCTCTAGACATTCTAAGTATTAAGTCTCTCACACATCTTCTTGAAAAATGGATATGGATCTCTCTCGGGCAGTTGTGACGTCTTGCGTAACTTGTGCTAACCCTGTAGACTTCGTCGAATTCTTTAAGTAAATCATCTTTCTCTTTCTCTAGCAGTTTGGCCAATAGACCTGCCATTAATTGCTTTAATTCCTCGGTCTTCGATTCTTCCACATTCTGAAATCTTAAGTATGCCGCTGCTCTGTCCATTTCTAGTTGGACCAAGGAGTCTTCCATTTCTCTGTTTACATTTTTAAAGTCTTCTTCTGCCTGCTCTAGGTTCTTCTCCATTCGCTCTGTCCTTGTCTCTATTTCTTTTATCTTTATTTCATTTTTTTCCATGGCCTGTTGCATTGACCCAATCTTATCTTCCACCTTCAGTATATCTGCTTTCATCTCTGCCTTCAATTTTCCCATCTCTTCCTTCAGTTCATTAATGTCCACTCTAGTCTCGTTATGGTTCTTGACCATAATCTCCTGCATTTTGGACATTGATTCTTGCAGAGATAATAATGTCACCTGTAAGTTGGCATTGGTAACAGTCAGTTGTTTTTCCCCTGTCATGGATTCCTCAATGGTCTTCTGGATTGATGGGGAAGCTGGAGTCAACGTGGTCGTCAAGGTCGGGGTGTTCTTCCTTCCCATTTTCAGGGCCGTGGTTGTTGTGGAGGTCATCTCTATTAGGCTTTGTTTTTGCAATTGGACTATATTTATTATATTATCCCAAATCACCATTCGGTAGATATTATCCCTTGAATATAATTTCCAAACTGTTTACGAAGCCTACTCAACCGAGTTATTTAATTCTATTTCTTCAGACCGATTTGTTGTTTGGGCAATTTAAATTCCAATATGGCAGACTTTTATCCAATACTATTTGATCTTCTCTGTAATAGATTTATCTATCAAATATAAGTATATTTGACAACTAAAAAAATCAATATTATGTCAAATCCAACTCAGTTAGGGCTTTCAAACAGTTCTAAAATTTCTAACTCTATGTAAATCTTTATCCTATAATACATATTAATATTGAAAATTCAAATTAATCTAAATCAATACTACTTAACAGTTCTTAAAGTTATTAAATGTTCAATATACAAAACACTCTAATCAATTAATGCTTTTATCTATAGAAAGCAGCGTATCTCTCATAAATAAATCACTTTTCAAATTTATAATTATTATATAGAGGAAGGAAAGATCAAAAGAAAAGAAAAAGAAAAAGGAAGGGTACGGAAGGAAAGGAATGTTCTTGGTTTCAAGAAGTCTATAGAGAAAGGTCCATAGTATTAATGCCAAAGGAAAGTCAAAACAAAATTGACTTATTTTGTCTTATTATGTCTCTTTCTGGATGCACCGGAAGATGGGGGTGTAAGAAAGTGCTGACTAATTGCTGTCAGCAATCCGCCTTGACCCAGCTTCCTTTAGTCTCTTTCTGTCTTCTTCTTCCCTCTTCTTTCCCTCTGCCAATGATTATGGGTCTACTGTCTTACTCTTCTTCGCTTATAACCTCCACCTCAAATCCGTCGCTTTTGCAATCTGTCTTATAACCAGTATTAAGTTGAAATAGTAGAGAGTAGACCTTTCACACAGAATTCAAGGCGTCGCTTGTCGCTTTCACAACCAGGCTTCTTCTTCCTCTGCAGCTGAATTCCTCCTCTGGTCTTCTCAGATCTCACTCCGAAAAAGCAATTCACTCAGAGGGTCCCATCCACCGATCTCTTCGATTCCCTGCAATCTTCTTCTCTCCCCCAACTTCTCCTCCCCATCACCATCTTAACTGTAAATCATGTCCTTCTAAATGTAAAGTATCTTGTGTTTGAGAGTTATTCATTCTTTTAACCACGTAAAAAAACAATCTGGTAATCCATTTTCTTTAGATTCTTGTAGCATTTTCAACTTTATTCTCATTTTTCCCCTTGCCAAATAAATTTCATCATCAATTTGTTTAAATCCTCAAAGAATTTCTTTTCAATTTTTATAGGTACTGTTTGAAACAGGAAAAACAGTTGGTAGGATATTCATTTTTATTGTGGCAATCCTTCCTAACATTGAAAAATTTTCCAAATCTAATTTTATTTGCTTAAGTAGTTTTATATAATTATCTTTTTTTATCATTGTACATCTTGCTGTTAAGTATATTCCCAAATGTTTTACTTTCGTAACTATTTGAAAGTCCACTTTTTCTTCCAGATTTTTCTTTTTTGTGAGATTATTACTATAACTTTAGTTTTGTCTCTATTTTCTCTACCTCTCCAAATTCCTCTATCTCTATTAACAGCTTTGGGATTGTCTCTAGCAATTTTTCTACAATAAATACCAAATCATTTGGAAATGCTTGTAATTTATATCTTTCTTCTCTTATCTCCTGTCCCTTAATTTCTGAATTTTGTCTGATATTCCTGTTCAAAATTTTCCAAAGTCAACATAAATAGTAAAGATGATAGCGGGCATCCTTTCCTTGTCTCTTTTGTTATATTAAAACTCTCTGTATAGTCCTCATTTACAATTACCTAAGCTATTTGTTTCTATCTTAATTACATTTATATATTCTTCTGCAAAATCAATTTAGTTGATATGTCATAAACAGCCAACTCATATTGCCAAAGGCCTTCTAGGCATCTAAGATTAGTGCCATTTGTTTTCCTAGATGTACTGCATAATATTCTAATGCATCCAAAATAATCCTTAAATTGTGTTTTATTTGTCTTTTTGGTAAAAAGCAATTTTGATCTGGGTGAATAAATTCAGTCAAAAATAATGTCAGTCTCTCTGCTGTTATTGAAGCAAAGATTTTATAGTCCACATTTAGTAAGGATATTGGTCAATCGTTTTTCATCTGTGTCAGATCTTTTGGTATTAGTATATTTGCTTCTGTCCATGTGTTTGGTAACTTAAGCTTCTGATATTAGTTTGTTACAGATGTCTTTCAGTGGCAAGCTTAACGTATCTGCAAAACACTTATAAAATTCTGCTGGTAGCCTATCTGGACCTGGAGTTTTATCATTTTTCTGTCTTTTTTATCACTTCTGTTACTTTTCCATTTAGTATAGTTTTAAAGTTTTCTGGGATTTGGGGTAAATTGACTTCTTCCATATATTGTGTTGTTTTTTTCCATAGGTTTATTTTCTGAATTTTTTAACTTTTCATAAGAGTCTTAACTATTTTTTTATTGACTCACTTTGAAAATGTATATATCCATGATCATCCTGCAATTTATTTATCAACCTTTTCTCTTTTTCTTTTTTCAGTTTATACACCAACCATCTTCCTGATTTGTTTTGCCCTTTTGATTTATTAAGCTATATTATCAAAAACTACTAAATTCAATTCATGTTTAATTATCTCCATTTGTCTTTTAAGCGTTTTCTTTTGTGGATCTCTTTGAAGCTCTAACTCCAAATTCTTATACTTTTCTTTCAACATCATAGTCCATCACTTTTTCTTTTTCTTTTTTTTTAGCTACATGGGTTATAGCTAACCCTCTAAAGTATGCTTTAGCTGTGTCCATAGGTTCTGGAATGATGTATCTTCTCTTTTATTTTCTCTAAAGAAAAATTCAGTTTCCATTGCTTCAGGCTCTGTGAATTCTTTATCTCTTAATATGGCTTGGTTCAATGTCCACCTAAGGTTCTTCTTTACTCCTCTCCAAATCAATTTTACTGGATTATGGTCTGCCCAAACACTCAGTTCTATTTCCACCTCCAGTATACCAGTTCTTAATTCCGGAGACATCCATATCATATCAATTCTAGATCATGATTTATGTCTATTTGAATAAAATGTATATTGGGTCTTTTTTTAAAAAAATTCTCTCTAGACATCTTGTATACAAATTCCTTCTATCATTTCAAAGAAAGTCTTAGGTAGTCTCTTTCTTCCTTTTTTCCCTAGTTTAGTGCTGTTATAGCCTAGTGTTTCATCCACAATTGCACTAAAATCTAGAAGGCAAATGTTTTAATAGTCCATTTCCAATATTTTCTTATGTAATGCTTAGTAAAAAAATCTTGCTTATTGTTTGGTGCATATATTGCTATTATCAAAACTTTTTTTGATTATTATTTTCACCATCAAAATTATTCCTTCTTCAGCTGAGTATATCTGTTTAGAATTCAATGATTCTTTAATATATAAGGCTACTCTCTTTTTTTTGTTGTTGTGCTGATATAAAATATAATTTCTGGTTTGGTGTCATGGTGATATAGTCATGGGAAAGCTGAGCTTGGCTTTCCGTGATTGATTTCATCCTGTCAGAGGCCCCCAAGGGAGTCAAAGTCACCTCTGTAGATCATGAGCAGATAGCAGTTTGCTCATTAGATCCAGGGAAACTGCCAAACTGTCAGGAGAAAGAGCTAGCTGCACTTGTGCAACTTGCTTGAACCTATTGACAACTGGGGAGAAAAGCTCTGAAAGAAAGATTATTAACATTGTGCTCTGAAACTGGATAAGACTACTTTTTCTCTTTCCTTTTGAAGAATACTTTCTGCAACAGATAAATCTAAAAAGAAAGAAAAGCCCTTCAGACGCCCCTCAGAAGGAGGGAAAATAAACCCCCCCTTCACCAGAGGAAAAAGAAATGGCAGTCAAACCAATGAGGGCCCCAAAAGGGAACTTAAAATAGAAAACCAGAGTGAACTTATTAGGAAAACAAACTTTATATAGCAGATATTAAGAACTTTTAAAGTTTTACTAAAGTCTTGGAAAGCAAAGATGATTTAAAATAACTAATCAAAGAATACTAAACATTAGTTGTGTTACAAACTCCCAAGGAATTATTTGTGGTAAAGAGAAAGTTGCTGAAACGTCTTATATGCAAATAGCAGGTGTGGCTCTAATAAACAAGGGCTGATGATCTTGAAGCAAGAGTCATCAGTAGAATAAGACACAACTGGCAAATAAAGAGAACAATGCAATGCAGTTTATTATTTGGTGGGATGTATTGTTTGGATTAGTTAAAACTGATGGGCTATTGCGGACTATTGTGGATTGTAAACATCAATTGATTTGTATTTATTGATGGGACAAGACAAGCTGGCTATATAAACCCCGGAGTTTGGATTACAAATATTGGTTGAATGTTGACTGAGGGAGCTAGTTTAAAAATCTTATTTTATTTTGGTGGACACAAATATTGGATTATTGCAAACTGTTAGATTATAAAGCCTATAGATAAAGGAAAGAATATAAACTATAGTTAAAAGCTGTAAGATTTAAAATATAACATAAATTGCTTTTTGATAACTAATTAGTGGGCTATATTAAATAACACTAATATATTATTAGTTATTAGTTGAAGAACTGAATATTTGTTGGGGGAAATAAAAATGAATGCCTCAAATCTCATTAGTCCTGTACACCAAAGATCGATAGATTCCATGCTCCAGCAGGCAAAATCTAATAACTTTCAAAAAGAAATGCTGACAATGCCACAGATGATTCAGGAAGCAATTGCTTCACAAAAAGAAGATACAAGAAAAAATCACAATGAGATAAAAAATAATCAACACAAGATGGAAAAAAATAGACAAAAACAGGTTTTTAACATAAATTCCCAGCTAGAAATGTTTCAAAAAAGGATTACAAAGAATTCAGAAAATGGAAGATAAAACAAAAGTAATAAAAAAGATGGAAGAAATAAAAGAATAAAACCAAAGAATGGTACAGGCAAACAAAAATCTGAAAGATACAGTAGTAACATTAGAAATGGAGAAAGTGTCATACATATTAAGATTTCAGAACATACTTGAAGATAAGGAGGAAAATTTAATGGAAGTCAGGGGTGGGATTCTACCAGTTTGCACCTATTCACTAGAACTGGTTATTAACATTCTTTTTTTTTATAAAAAGTTTTTATTTAAAAAGAAACAAACATACATATACAAAACATAAAACCATCTTCCATTTTATATACATACAGTGTTTCAGTTGGTTACAAATCTTTTGTGCTATCCTTTTATAGTCATTTACTCACAGTTTATTTTCATATTGTCAAACTAACATGCTTATATATTTATCAGTTATTAATCATCCATGACTAAACTATTTATTCCATCATTTTATATGAGATATTCCAAATTTTATCTTTAAATTTATGTTATATTTCAACCAATGGTTATATATGTCTATATTATGTTTATATCAATCTATTAAATTTCTATCACAGAATTACCTAGTCTATTACATTACCATCTCTTTTTATCCAACTATTGATAAAAAAAAAATCCCACATCATATAAAATTGTTTATCTTCTTGTTCTCTAATTTCAAATGTCAGTTTACTAATTTTCTTAATAACTTCCTCCTGCATAGGTATTTTATCATTTTCCCAATTCTTAGCAAATACAATCCTAGCCGCTGTTAATACATTTACAATCAAATATTTCAACTCTTTGTTGTATATTTTCGGTATAATTCCCAGTAAAAAGATATTTGGTTTAAAGTCTATATGTTGTTTTATCATTTTTTCCAACCATGTGTGGATTTTAGTTCAATATTTCTTTGCATCCAAGCATGTCCACCATATATGGTAATATGAACCAGGTATCTGATGATATTTCCAACATTTATCCAATTTATTCTTAAACATTCTCGTAAGTCTCATCAGGGGCAGCTGCCACCTGTAAAACATCTTACACAAATTTTCTTTATATGCAGTTGACATTGTCATTTTATAATTTTGAGATCACAATTTTTGCCATTTTTCTAAATCAATCCCATATCCAAAATTTTTCCCCTACGCAGTCATTGTTTCTTTTACTTGTTCTTCCTCTAATTTAAACTCTAGCAAATGTCCATAAAGTTTTTTGATTACTTTTTCATCAGTACCTGTCAAAATTTTATCTAAATCAGTCAACTTGTCATAGATACCTTCTGTTTTAACATCTTTATCAAATCTAGATTGTATTTGCAAATATGAAAACCAGTTCATTGTTACACCTTGTTCTTCCAACACTTGCATAGATTTAAGTTCACCCTTTTCATTCAATATCTCACCATATCTAACTGTTTGTTTCTTTTTATATATTATTGGATAAGAAAAAGCTTCAATGGTAGACATCCATAATGGAATTTTTAAATAATGTTGTATTTTTATCTTTTCCAATTCAAAAACAATGCCTCTCGAATATAACGTCTTCTAAAATACCCCTGTGTTTTAGTTCCCTTATACCAAAGGAAGGCATGCCATCCCAACAGCAAGTCATTCCCTTCTAAGATCAATACTCTATTGTTCCTTAATGTTATCCATTCCTTTACCCACATCAAATTTGTCTCCTGATAATACAATTCCCAGTTAGGCAAGGTAAACCCTCCTCTTATTCTTGCATCTTGTAACAATTTTAATTTTATTCTTGCTTTTTTGCCCTGCCAAATATATTTCAACACAATTCTATTTAAGTCTTCAAAAAACTCTTTCCCTAGCCGGATTGGAATTGTCTGGAATAAATATAAAATTCTAGGCAATACATTCATCTTAATTGTAGATATTCTCCCAATCAATGATAATTGTAACTTTCCCCATTTTGTCAAATCTTTCTCAATCTGCTGTTTGAGTTTAAGATAATTATTCTCCTTCAGTGTGCTACATCTTGGTGTGATGTATATCCCTAAATACTCAACCTTGTTTGTGACCTGTATTTCTAAAACTTCTTCCAACTCTTTATTTCGTCTTACTAACATATCCTTTGTTAATATCTTTGTTTTATCTCTGTTTATTTCCAAACCTGCTACTTTTCCATATTCTTCTATTTTTTTTTTTATTAATTTAGGTGCTGTTTCCAATGGATCTTCTAATATAAATACCAGGTCATCTCCAAAGGCTTGCAATTTATACTCTTCCTTTTTGATTTTCATTCATTTCTTTTTCTTCTCTAATATTCCTATTCAACACTTCCAATGTTAACACAAACAGCAGGGGTGATAGTGGACAACCTTGTCTTGTCCCTTTTCTTATATCTATAGATTCTGTTTGTTCTCCATTTACCATAACCTTTGTAGTTTGTTCATAGTATATCGTTTCAATGGCTTGAATGAAGTTTTTACCAAAGCCCATTTGTTCCAATTGCAAAACATAAATCGCCAACTCACATTGTCAAAGGCTTTGTGTGTCTAAAAACATCAAAGCCATTTGCTTCTCAGGAGGTGTCTCATAGTATTCCAGAGCATCCAAAATAATTCTCACATTGTCTTTGATTGGTCTCTTTGGCAGGAATCCATTTTGATCAATATGGATAAAGTTATTTAAATATCATTTTAGTCTTTCTTCCAAAATTGAAGCAAAAATTTTATAGTCTGAATTTAATAGGGATATAGGTCTATAATTTTTAACTTGCTGCAGGTCTGTATCCTCCTTTGGTATAAGTGTAATATATGCTTCTGTCCATGTTTTGAGTATTCTTTTCTTAAATATAACTTCGTTCATAACTTCTAATAGGTGAAGATTCAATATTTCCTGGAAAGCCTTGTAAAATTCTGCTGGTAAGCCATCTAGACCTGGTGCTTTTCCAACATTCTGTTTTTTTAAGGCTTCTGTTAGTTCCATCATTGTTATATTCCCTTCTAGCATTGTTTCAGAATCTTTAGGTATCAGGGGTAAATTCACTTTCTGCAAATATTGCTTAACTTTTTCTTCTTGAATATTCTCTTGAAAATACAATTTCCCATAGTAATCTTGTATAATTTTTTTCTTCTCATTTCAATAGCAAGCATGTCCTTCTTCATTTATTAGTTGGCTAATCCTTCTTGATTCTCTCTCCTTTCTCAGTTTATAGGCTAGCCATCTACTTGGTTTATTTGCATCTTCAAAGTAATTGTGTTTAGCATTTTTAATTTTTTGTGCTAATTCCTCTTTTTCTATTTGTCCCATTTTATGTTTAGTTATGTCCACTTTAATTTTAATCTCTTTTGCACAGAAACTTCTGTAATTCTTTTTCCAGTCTCTTATAGTCATCTTCCAGTATTTTGAAAGTCTTTTTCTGTCTTATAATTCTTTTCCTTTTTATAGTCTATTATCAAGCCTCTTGTGTAGGCCTTCATTGTGTCCCAGAGGTTCTGTAAAGATGTATCCTCTTTTCTATTTCCTTTAAAAAAGAAAGCAAGTTCTTTCTCTATTTTCTGTTTAAAATCTTTTTCTTTTAATATAGTATTATTTAAGGTCCATCTGGATCTCCTCTTATATCCTTTCCAAGTAACTGTCTCTGGATTATGGTCTGCCCAAGTGCTTGTTTCTATTTCAATCTCTTGTATGTTAGCCAGTAATTCTGCTGACATCCATATCATGTCTATTCTAGACCATGAAGCATGTCTGTCTGAGTAAAAAGTATATTGCTTACTCTCCACATTTCTCTCTCTCCATGGATCTTTTAAGTTGAATTCTTCTGTTATTCGAAAGAAAGATTTTGGTAATATCTTTCTAGCTTTCTTTGTTGATTTCTGTGTTTTGTAGTCCAACCGATCATTAACTATTCCATTAAGATCTCCCATCATACAAATATTAGCATAGTCCAGTTCAAGTATTTTCATATGTAATTTCCTGAAAAATTCTTCTTGGTTATCATTCGGAGCATAAATTGCAATTAAAAGTGTTTTAACATTATTGTCCATTATTTCCACCATCAAAATCCTTCCATCGTCGGGTTTTCTGGTTTTGCGTGGCTTCGGGGCAGCAGGAATTCGCGACAGCTCGCGATTCCTGCTGTGCTAGCCGTCGAGGTACCCCCAACCCAGATGGGTCAGGGGGATATGGCTGCCCTGTAGGGACAGCTGAAGAGAGAGGGGAGTCGGATAGGGAGGTGGGGGTGTCGCAGACCCCCCCTTCTCCGGAAAAACCCCTTTTTCCCAAGGCGGTGGAGCGGCGGTCAGCAATGGCCGCCACGAAGAAGCCAGCAACCGGGTAAGATTGCGCTGGAGGAAATGTGAAGAGTGAAAGTTTTGTCTGAGCCGGGTCAAGTAACATCCTTTAAATTGCCTGGAACTGAGCTGTTTGAATTGCTGGAGGATACATTGTATCCCTAAGAAGAGCGAAAGTGGCGGAGAAGCTGTTAAAGGGAACTTTTGTTTTTTCTTCACTCTCCCACCCCATGGAAACAGCAGAAATGTTTGGATATATTGGACCTTGAAAGTGAATTGTTTTGAGAGTTGAAGCTAAGGAACAAAAGGATTTTTGGACATTGAAAAATTTAAGAAATTGGAAAACCCTTGTTGGAGGTATGGATTTCTGATTATTTAAAATTGACATTTCAAGTGGGAAGGGAGAGGAAAAAAAAATTGGAGCAGAAGCTGAAAAAGGAGGAGATTGCCTAGAATCCCAAAGAAAGATATATGGTAATTGGACCTCTTTGATTAAACATTAACCCCAGAAAGAGAAAGAGAAGAAGGAAGAAAAGTATTAACTTTTGGAACTTTTTTTTTTAATTGTTTTTGATTAAAAATACTTGTGGTTGTTTTGGGAAAAGTTTCTCTTTTCATAATGGCATTGTTTGTGGATGAACTAAAGACTGAATATCAAAAATATAAAAAGGAAGATACTTTGGGCGCTTTGTTTCAATTCTTAGAAATGGCGTAATGTACTTATGAAAAGTTGATTACGCAGCAGAAGGACTGGGACAAGGAAGAAGAGGAAGAAGAAGCCATCTTTGATGAACAATGGGTCCCTTCCGGAGAGGAGGAGAAAAAGGATAAGAAAAAGGGGATTTTAAGAATTATAAAAACAACCAAAAAAGAGAAAAATGAGCGAAAAGGTGGAGGCAAGGTTAGAAAGCAAAGGAAAAGGAGTAAGAAAAGAGAGGAGAAAAAACAAAGGGGTAAAAAGGGCAAGGAGAAGAATAAGCAAGAGAGAAAGGGGGGGAGGAAAAGCCTTAATGGGGGGAAGCAAGATCTAAAGAAAAAAAGTTTATTTAGAGACAATGGGTGAATTTAATTTAGGATAAAAGAGGGATTCTGGAGGGTACATAAGTTTGTGTTTTTATATGTGTATTTAGAGTATAAAATTTACTATGTAATTTTAGAATCTTTTAAACAGAATCCCAAGAAAAATTGTTATACCAAATACTTTTAAGTTAGGGTAATGAGTTATAGATGTTACTCCAATTGGTGTATAGGAGAAGTATAGTAAAAGAAAAAAGATGAATGGATAGTTGGAAATAGAACAGACAAAGAATGTTATTGAAAATGGTAATAAGATATGGAAGGATATATAAAGGCTTTGTTATGGTTTTTTTTTGGATTTTGTATATTGATAAAAGGCAATAAAATTTTAATTAACAAGAAATAATTTGGATGAAAAGGAGAAGTAGGGATAAGATATGAAGTTAAATAGATAAAGTATTGATACTATAATTAGGAATTGTTATGCTCTATTGGTTTTTCATTATTATTTTTCCCTAGAAAAGAATTTATAAGCTGTTATGCCTTGATTCTTTGTGCATTGTTTTTATAAAATTGATAAAAATGGTTTCTATATATATATAAAAAGAAGAAAATGATAATAAGATATGGAAGGATATATGGGGTGAATATGATGTTTGAATTTGTGTCTGTGTGAAGAGTTTTAACCCGGGATCAGACAATCTTCAGAAAAAATCTTTTAGTTTTGTTTATGTTTTGTGTTTTGTATGTTTGTGTATTGTGTCTTCTGTAAAATTATTAAAAAAAATTAAAAAAAAAAGAATTAATAAAACCTTGGAGGAATGTTAGATGAGAATAATTGTAAACAAGTCAGAAAGAAATGAATATGATGACTATAAAATGGATAAATATAGAAAAGAAATGAAATTGAATAAGAGTAAAGAGAAATAATGAGAAATTTGCTGAAAGATATTTATGTGTCCATATGGAAATGGGATAAATTAGAATTATGTTGTATAAAAATAATGTTTTATCCGACTTGTAAAAATTTATAATGTTAAGAGGTTTTATGTACTTAATGGTTAATGATGTGTTGTTTGTCTTTAAAATTAATAAAATTTGTTTCAAAAAAAAAAAATCCTTCCATCGTCATCTGTGTAAATTAATTCCGCCAAAATTGTGTCTTTTATAAAACCACACCTCTTTTTTAAGATTGTGCCAGCGATGCAAATAATTTCCCTAATTTTTTTTTGTTTCAGTATATATTCATGTTGTTTTTTAATATGTAGTTCTTGTAAGCAAATTATATCTAATTTTAATTTCTCTACTTTATGAAATACTTTCCTTCTTTTAGTGCCAAGTTAAGTCCATTTATGTTAATAGTAATCAATTTTCTTTAATCCATGTTAAGCTTTGTGAGAAGGTTTTATTACTCTAGTAGGTCTTAATTCTCACTGCTCTCTCTCTCTCTATACCACCTACTGCACCTTCTTCTTTCTCTTTTTCAATTACTACTATACACTCCTCTTGGAATTCAATTAGTGACTCTTCTTTTCTAGCTTCTTCCTCCTTTCCTCTGAAATATTCCAAGTAGAATAGCTCAGCTTTTTCAACTGTGTCAATTCTGTGTCGTTGTTCCTGCCAGGAGAACAAGAGGCCTTCTGGCATCAGCCATCTGTAATTTACTCCTCTTTTAAGTAACACTTTGGTCAAAAATAAATATTCTCTTCTCACCTCTCTTACTCTTCTTGGTATCTGTTTCAGCATCAAAATTTCTTTATCTTTCTACTTTAAAGTTTTCACTCTTGCCCCCTGCAGTATCTGTGTCTTAATCATCTTTTTAGTGAATCTGATATGAACTTCTCTAGGTAGTCTGTTTCTCATTGCATATCTTGTATAGACATGGAACACTTCATCCATCCCATCCATCATCTTCTCTTTAGTTATCTCTAATGCTTCTGCCAGTATTTCTGTCATTATTTCAGCAAGATTTTCACCTTTCCCTTCTACATTTTGAAATCTTAAGTAGAATTCTGCCACTCCAAAAAAGAAAAGAAAAAAAGAAAAATCTTCAGGCACTTATGTACAATTATTTCTCTTAATAAAAGAGAGAAAAGGAAGAGGATAAAAAAAGAAGTAAAAAATTTACATTCTAGTTTCTGGAATAGAAGGTTAATCTCCAAATATAAAAATACAATTGGGCGGGGAGTAGAAAAGTAGATGGAAAATAACCTGAAGTTAAGGCAGCCACTGCTACTGAGTATCCAAGGCTCTTTAATAAATCAACTCAATGTTTCTGGTTCCAGTATTTTCAAGGTCACTTCAATCTTCTTTCTTTCAACTTCAGCTCAAAGCTCTAATTATTTAGTTTCACAAATGGGCACCTGTATAAACAATCTGTCATGCTCATCCCACTATCTTTTCCAGTGCAAGTTCAGAGTTCTTGAGTATAGCACAAGTACATGAACATATTGAGGAAAGAAACAATATGTCCAAGCGTCGAGATGGCAGTGCTACTTTTTTTTCCCTTCACTTTCATTCCCCCCTCATGTATCCAATACCAGAAACAAAAAAAATGGAATCCTTCCCTTTTTTGAAAAAAAAAAAAATCCAAATCCAAAAGAAGATTCTTAATCAAAACAGACTTTCAAAAAATTGTTAAAAAAATAAAAATAAAAACAAAGATGGAAAATTTTAAAAAACCCAGTCCAGTTTAAAATTTAGTAACTTTACCAACTTCAAAGTTCCAATAAAATGGGAAAAGGAAAAAACGTTCACTTTAACTAGCTTAATTTTGCTGCTTAAACACTTTTCTCTTTTAATTTAACTTTAAATCTTTCAGGGTGTTCTCTTCAAGCAATAATAGGTAAAAGTTCATCTCACCAAGCTGACACACTTTTCTTCAATGTCTTCCATTCCAGAGCTGTCCCAGCTTCAGCAGCTTGAATCGCTGCCTCTCCGCTGCCAGCAAAAGGGCTTTTCCTGGATCATCCAGGGACTTTACGATGTCCCTGGGATTGAAAGGATGTGCCCTCCTCAGTCACCATCTCTACAGGACAGTTTAGGTCCGGTGGGACCATCCTGCAATGGAGATATCAGCGGCAATCTTGGAGCTTCAAGATCGCATGCTGTACTGCTGAGACACCAGCTCCGCCCTCCCAAAATGGTTGTTAGCATTCTAAGCAGTTCGGAGAACCGGTTGTTAGAAGAAATTACTGGCCTAATCCTGTAAGGAAGGCAGGAAAGAAACATTCTGGTGTTGTTTACAGAAACTGCCTCTCTATTAACCCTCATTACATTCTTGGCAGGCCTAGACTTCCTGTCTTAGGAATGTCTCTGGAGTTTTTTTCCCCTCCTTTGCTGGTATTTTGTTTGTGTGGAGTGGCCATTCAAAGTTACAATGGCACTGAAAAAAGTGATTTATAACCATTTTTCACACTTACAACTGTTGCAGCATACCCACAGTCATGAGAGGCCAGGCAAGGAGATGCATGCCTTGATGTGAGTGATATTGAGTTGACCACACCCAACCAATAACATGACCACCAAACTATGTTCACCCAGTCATATGACCACCAAGCCTCGCCCCACCAACTAAGCCATGCCCACAGAACTGGTTGTTAAAAAATTTGAATCCCATCCCTGATGGAAGTGATTATGAATCTGCTGCCAGATGCTTTGCAAATTGACTAAGTTTTAATAATGGAGGACATTGATCAAATTTAAAGGCTAAACTCAAGTTATGCAAGAAGAAAGTATCCAAAGAGATCCATGTTAGATTTGTCAAGAGAACAATATGGGATGAAATATTGAAGAGAGTGAGGGAAGAACCATTACAATATAGACAAAAGAAAATTACAATGTTGAAACAGAGCTCCTGGAATATAAGAGATCTAAGAAGACAACAAAGCTGAATAAAAAAGGAATAAATTTTAGATGGCTGGTTCCGGAAGAGATCCTAATTAACTGGCACTCTAGAAAATATAGCCTGGATTCTATCTTTAAGGCAGCGGATTTCTATGAGAGACATGTAAGCTAACACAAGGTGCACAAGAAGATAAGGAATCCAAAAGAAACCAGGGAGAAAAATCAGCAGAAGATACAGTGATACAAAATGAAGACAAAGAGAAAAAAAAAACACTGGCCAAGAAGAAGAGGGACTAGTGACAGAACAAAGACAGAAAGATACCAAACCCTAAATATAATAAATATAATAAGTAAATTGGAGAAAAGAAATGGAATCCTTTCAATTAATATAAATGAATTAAAGTCTCCTGCTAAATGAAGAATTTTGTTTAGACAATTACAAAAAGTGGACACAGAAATAATTTGTTTGCAAGAAACACATATCACTGGTATTTTAACTGCTAAGGACAGAACCAGGCTCAAAATACCTATATAATGAACAATAATTTGTTCATCAACTGGCAGACTAGGGAAGGTCAAATCAGCTAGAAGAAAATGGAGTATAAAAATAGGAAAACTACAGATCTTTTTAAACAACCTAATATAAATGCAAAATGTTAATAATTTGCCATTTAATTTAAACAGATAAATTAGCTGTGATCTTCATCACTATTGCAGCTGCTCAAGATTACCTGAGCTGAATAGTTATTGCCACCAAGATACCCACACTTTCTAGAATTAAAAGATTTCTGCTGAAGAAGGTACTTGCTCACTGAGTTATTTATTTGATAAATTTAAAACCAATCAGCTCACTAATTAAAATATTTTTATTGTTTAAAGCAGATTACAAAAATGCTTGGATATGTTCATTTATTTGTTTGATGCCCGTTTTTAAAGGCCGTATTTACATTTACCACAGCTTCCAAAAAAAGAAGAAATAACCACTAGAGATTAAATGAATGGAAATCTTAGTATTAGCATAGTAAAAGTATATAAGCATAATATAGCATAACTTTCATTTTCATCATCCCCAACAGTGAACAGGAGGGATGATAAATTCTGTTGGGATAGTTTGGCAACAACATTTGTGCTTATTATTCTAGTTTTCCAATTAAATGACTTAGCTTTTCTGCAGAAATAAAAACAGATTACTAAAATTTAATCAAGGTTTTGCTTTATTTTTTTGAATGTTCCTCTTTAGGTGTTATACTTAATTTTAAGAAAAATGCTGTGTGGAGGAAAGTTTGGATTTTTCACTGCCATCACAAAATAAAATAGTTGTTATAGGTATGCGTTCAGTTGCCTGGCTTGGTCAAGCAATTCTAATTTTGCAATTGCTGAGAGATGAACTTCATCAGGCCCATCTGCCACACACAAAGTCCGAATATAGGCAAACCTGTGAAAATATTAAGATTGTGCCAATTCAACAGTACCGAATAGCTGCTACTTAATAGCCATTAGATTAGATTCAACTTTATTGTCATTGCCATGGACAACGAAATGCAGTTAACATCTAACCAGAAGTGCAAAACAACAGTAATATATAAAAATATGTTTTTTGGGAGAGTTCTAGTGAGTTGGGTTGGTAGTAGTATTTTCCACTTACATTTGAGCCAATGGGAAATCTTCTGTGAATCCAGCAGCACCACAAATTTGAATAGTACAATCTATCACCTTAAGGACTGCTCGGGGTGCCACCACTTTGATCATAGCAATCTGTGAAGATGAGTTAGAATTTTTTAAAATTAGTGTAGAAATAAAAATATGTCATTCATGGCAAGCTGAATTTTGAATCTAAGGAAGTGAAAATCTAGACTTTGATTTTTAATTGTTTCTAAGCCTGGGAGATTCTGATTGGGACATAACAAATAGGCATGAGGCTACTTATAATATGAGTATCAATCCCACCTTGAGACTTTTGTTAATAAAACTCCCTATTGATGTCTCCCTGTGACCTCCTATTTCATTGCTTTCTTAAATCAACACAAATAAATATTTGCATTGTAGAGGACAACCACAAGAAGCACTGTGTGGGATAATTTTATCAAACTTGGTCCAAACAAGAAATTTTTTTTGCAATAATTTTTTTATTACAACAAACATATCATTGTGTGAACAGTGTGGTTCCAGAATGTCTTACATTTTAGTACAAATAGGAAAATATTCTCCATATTTAATGTCAGCTAGGTTGGTTAGGAACTTATTTGATTTCTCACTTGGTGCAGAATTAGTTTTGATATCAGGATTGATGTCAGGATAATTGAAGTCCCCCATTGCTATTGTTGTATGTTTCCTGCATATGTTTGTTACTTGGTTGGCAAAAAGGACATCTATTTTTTTCTGCTTGATTGGGTGGCCATATAGACCTATGGCCATGTCATTCTTTTCTTCTTTTATATTGACCCATATGCATTCTAGGAGGTTTTCATCTTTGGTTTCATGCATTTCTGTAGCAATATAATGGTCCTTTATATACAGTGCAACTCCACCTCCTCTTTTATGGAGTCTGTTTTTTTTTTTTTTTTTGAACAGTTTGTATTCTTCTACCAGTATGTTCCAATCATGGGTTTCATCCCACCAAGTTTCTGTTATTCCAACTGTATCATATCTATCTTCATGTATTGGTAGTTCAAGTTCACCCTGTTTGTTCCCCAGACTTTGTGCATTTGTATATAGGCACTTGAGATCTTTATGTCTGATGCTGTGTTTACTGTCTACATCACCTGTGTTGTGTCTGCCTGCCCCTACTTTCTTGCCACCTGTTTGATTAATGCACATGGTATGGCACTCACTATTAAATGCTTGGTTTTGGTTGACAGCAAGGTTGATAATCTTACCTGCACAAACATCTATTTTACATGCACTGGTATCCTTATTAATTTTAGGTTGCTAGGGACAGAAATATTCTGTAATTAATTCTCTTTTCCTGCTGTTCGGTTTAAATGTTTATCCAGCAAATCTGTGAATTTAATGCCAAGTAACTCAGTCCTTTTCTGCAGATGGATGCAAATCAACTCTTTTGTACAGTTTTTCATTGGACCATCTGCAGACATCATCACTAATAAAACCATTCCTTTAGCCACACATTAAATTCCACTACATGCTGGCCCTTCCCTTTTTGTTCCTTGCATACTGGTATCTGAAAAGATAAGCCTACAGTCCGTACTACTAAGTTCATACCCCAAGCTTTGGAAATCTTTCTGAACAGAAAGTACATCCTTCTGGGACAGATCATTTGTACCAAGATGGAAGAATAATAGCATCAACATCACAGTCCTTACTGGGATTCTTAACTATCTTAACAATACGCCTCTTGTCTCTGCTGGCAGTAGCACCTGGCAGACACCTGACCTCTTTCAAAACCTCCGTATCCTTTCCTAAATCTTCCTTCACTTCTTCCATTTTTAGCATTTTAACATTTCATTCCAATAATCAGATCTCTGCCACTTTAAATATAATTATGAGTCCTGTTTTCTGAATATTCTTTTCAGGATTGCATTTAAAGTAAAATGGATTGTTCTCACCCAATTCCAGTCACTGTTACTAATTCTGCTCCTGCAATCTTCTTAGCTATAAAGCTGTCTTTGGCTATGTGGCGGCCATCTTGGCTGCCTCTTCTGCACAATGTGGCATAGAAAGCAATGCCCTTGGGGCTTTACAGGAGAATTGCATTCTCCCCTGGAACCCCACAAGGCAACTCTCCTTTGCTTCACCACTCCCCCAGAGTGGCTTTGGTTTTCACAAACTCAAAGAAGTCAGCACAGAGACAGAGAGCTCCATTCCCTTGCTACTGGTGTCATTGTGATGTCACTTCCTGTTTCCCAAACAAGAAACATTCATAGTCATGAAGGAAGTTTTATGCATTATTTATATATCAGCCTAATGTTCCCTTCATTTTTTTGTGGAGAGATGATAAGGATTCCACAATAAATTCATCACTATACACAATAGAATTTAATTAAGTTTATCAATAAAAGATATAATTCTTCAAAATTGAAAAATTACTTTGAGAGCTACATAACGATCTACTATGTATTCAATTATCAATTGAATTATTCAATTATAACTGGTTAATTGACTGTTGACATCAGTTATCATCATTGACAAATTTAAACCCATTTATTTAAATTAACGAACCACATACAGACCAAATTAAGAATGAGGTGTATTAAGTTTCTCAAGTATATGCAAATGTTTATGAAAGCCACCATTTTTTTTTTTTCTCAGCAAAAACAGTTTCATTAATATAATTAAATTCCTGATAGTTTGTTCCTTCTGTCTTCCTCATACAAAATTTCAGTCCTGTTATCTCTTTCCTGGCTGCTTTATTGCCCATGGCATCTATTTTATTAGCCGCTTTCAGTGTAAGTAGCCTTGCCTGTTCAATAGCAATGTGGCACTCAGCAATCCAGTGAGCAACAACTTCCTATAGGAAAATAAGGCAAAAGCAAATTAGAAAACACAGTTTAAAAACAAAACAAATCTACACACAGTGCTCAGGTTTAAAAAATGATCTTACTTTGCTACCCTGTATCTCTTGTTATTAGCTTCATGTCCATCTTCAAATTGCAAAAAGAGTTTTTATATACAACGCTATATAATTAGGTTATGAACTCACATGATGATAGAGTTTCTTCCCAAATGTGACCCTTTGGGCTGATCGCTCACACAGGATCCGCAGAGCAGTTTCACCTGCTCCAATTGATCCCATACAGTGATGAATACGGCCCGGTCCAAGTCGTCCTTGAGCTATTTCAAATCCTCTTCCCTCTCCTTTGTTACAAAAATAAAAAGGCAGTTCTTTTCTCTTGGGGGGAAATACATAATTATTTGCTACATTGGAATGCAAAAGTTCTGACATAATAACTTTCTAGGGTCTTAGAACATTTGGATAGTCTAAAACACTTTTCTTGATAAGACTTTTCAGAAGTGATTGCCATTGTTTCCTTTCTAGGTAACAGAGAGTGACTGGCACAAGATCAATGAACTGGCATTGTGCTTAAGGTGCATTAGAACTCCTGGTCTCTCAGTTTCTAGCCTATCTTAACACTATACCAAATTGGCTCTCACGTGTATCATACAATTGTGTAAAGGTCAAAAAGCCATGGCAAAGCTGGTTCCTCCCAGCTCAGGTAATTCAACCAACAAAGGTTTGTTGACAATCCAGTAACTATCAGAAGAAGAAATTCAAGACTCACCCAGTATCAGATGAGTGGCAGGGACTCAAACATCATTAAAATATATTTCAAAATGTCCACCATGAAAAGAATCTATAAAATTGTGAACACAATCAGGTATCATTTGAGGAAAACTGCCAGCAGTGTTATTTTAAAAAAAATCTAATACAGTTAACAGTAAGTCATTCTCTCTTTGGAGAACTAAAACAAAAATAATATAGCAAATATTAAATGAATAATATCAAATGAATGCAGGAATATAATATAATATTTCTGCACAGTTTAAAGTATCTGAAACTTTTTCTGTCAAGTCAACCAACCAACCTATCTGGCAACAGAATATGTAATGCATATAAAAAAGCAAATTTGTTTACACCACCATGGCTGCTGTCTTTCCTTTTTTTTTAAACCATCTCTTGCAAATACCCATGTTCTCCCTCTCACTTCAAACTGAGCAAAAAACCCCCACTGCATTAACCTTACAGCAGACTTCCCATCAGAACTTCAGGAAACCCACTGCATCCCACATATTTTTCTTACTGCAGCTCAGATTGATTTTTCTGATATAGATGGTACAAATACAGTTCCATGCATACACCCAGTCTACACAGAAGTCTTTATATCCCCCCTCCAACCTCCTATTTCCTCCTAGAGCTCAGAAATCAGACAAATATTCAGATGCAACCTTAAGCATTCAAAATACAAGCAACTGACAATTCCACTTACCAAAATACCCAAAGACTGAAAGAGGCCTTATAAGTTTCACTCCAGGTGTATCCATTGGCACAATAATCATACTATGCTGTTTATATCTAATTGAAACAAAAGTAATAAGAGAGATTGAATACTGAATATAACAGTAACATAATACATGCTTTGGATTAACAATGATTTCTAAATATTTATCAGTTTTCCTACTTGCACAACACTTCTTACTAGCACTGATATGCTACCTAGTTTGGGTAATGAAACGTCTGCAAGAAAACAAGCAGGCTCAGAGAGCACCAAGGACCCCTCATGTCAACCTTAAGCTACAAATATTTTCCTTTAATAATTATGATTATTAGAGCAGCAACCTAGAAGTTATTGACAGTGTCTTAACAGCTGGGTAGAAGTGTGATAAAAAATTACTCCACAGTATATTATACCAAAAAGAAATGTTGATTCTTGTTCCGTACATATTTCAAACACAAATTGAACATTTCTTCTTACCTGGATGCTGAAGTAGTTATCTTTGCCCATTACAATAGCAAACTTGCAGCTGGGATTTCCAGCTCCTAAAAAATGAACACTAAATGAATTTCTTGGTTGAAACCTTTATCATTGGGTTAAGAATCTACAATATTTTTAACTTTTCAGAGAAGAAAATACAGTTACAATGATCAACAGATCTTGCTTTCTAATAAATTTAAAAGCAACAGTTAAAGAGAACATTGGAACATTGTGTGAAAACCTGGAAAACTACTTCCAAATGGGACAAATAATACTAGCTCTATGTAGAAAAAGCTTTATGCTGGTATAAGATCATGTTTTACACTAAGGCAGAAATCCAAAGATTTAGCTGATCATCCTCGATTCACAAACAGACCAATGTTACTAGCTTTTCTAATGGTTTTGCACTGTGCCACTAATATAGATGAAGAAAAACATACTTTAAAAAGACAAATTTGAATAATAATTTATTGTGTACATTCAGACATGAACTAGTGTCAGATCCGTGTATCTGCCATTCTTCATGGAAGAAGAAGGGGGGGAGGAAAGTTAGTATATGAAATCCTTTGGATGTAACTTGAATAAATTAAATCTTATATTAAATTTGTATAACCTAATGGGGAAAACGGAGGGACAGAAACCAGATGTTCCGGAAGCCTGTCATCTCTGGAGGAGACAGCCTGGGGATGAAGAGATTATAAAAATTCCAACAGGGAGATGTGTCTTGGGAAACTCTAAAAAAGATTGTTCTCAAAAGAGGGGAGGGGGAATTAACATGTTGGCTCTTTGGATTACAAAATACACATCAAGATACAGGGAGGAGTTTTAATCTATCACTGCATGCCTGAGGGATGTTAGATGCTGCTTTTAATCCCTACGTGAATTGTCTCATCTCAATAAAGGATTCCTTTTGATATGTCTAGTTTCAGAAGTTCATTCTTGTTGATTGAATGGGAAAAGTTCTGTAGCCTGACATAAAACAGCGTCTGCAATAGAGGTCAGCATGGAGAGGAATTTAAAAAAAAAAAACCTTCACTCTACCAAGGGGACCCTGCAAAAGAGGAAAAATGTCTGAATACAGCAAGGAGCAAGAGGAAGCCAAATGCTGGGGAGAAACGTCAACATTTACCCAATCAGATACTGACTCGGTGTATCCCATCGAAGATAGCAAAGCTGCCTCTGAAACTTCCACAAAGCCCCGGTGGTCTATAGGCATAGGAAAGAGAGACAGCTGGGATGGAAGAACCAGGGGATTATTCCTTACCTGGGATAATCATAAATCCGGGTGGAAATTGGAGCTGGAGGTCCTATCAGATCAGGAAGAGTGGGATGAGGAGCCACCGGCTGATGATCAATTGAGATGGTACATAAATCGCCTCGTGAGGGAAGCCCTGGAGAACCTTGAGGTGAGGGATGCACCAGGACGCCAACATAGGAGAGCAAGAGAACCAGAAAATTAGAGAACCCGAGCCCCCACCCTGGACCCAGCGGAGAATGATCGGGCAGTGGGACAAGCTGAAGAACCAGCAGCCATACCAGGTACCCAACCCTTTACCACCCCAAGACAGGGGATTAACCCTGGCCAACCCAGAGACATACAGCTGCAGAGGAAGGTTCCACCCCAGGGTTAAAATTCGATGGGGACCCGCAGCACAAGTCCTCACCTACATGCAAGAATATGGGCGGAATTTCCCAACCCAGGAGTCACAAGTACGAGTTGTCACCCTGGCCCTAGAAGGGGCAGCAGTCAGATGGATGGTGACATTCCACAACGTAAATGCCCCAGAACTGAGCGATCTCGATCGGTTCATGACGACCCTACGCCACCACTTCAAAGACTCCCTAGCCGATAGAAAAGCCCGCGACAAGCATCAGTGCTGTAAACCAAGGCCGTCGTCTGGTAGCTGAATAAACCGAGGAATTCCATGACTTGGCCAGCCGAGTCGACTGGCCAGAGGACATCCTAGTCTGTTGGTTCAAAGATGGACTCAATAACAATCAATATGCTGCCTTCCTGGTCCGTGGGGCCACAAACCTCCTGCATGAATGATACCTGATGGCAAAGGAGGCAGAGATAGACATGACTTGTAACCAGTACTGCAGTGGCAAGATTTGGAAAAGGTCCCCATTTGGAAAATGGGAAATTTCCCATTTGGAAATGGGAAATTTTCAAACCCCAAATTGTCATGACTTCAAGAATGTCTGGTTGTTTTAAGTGTGGAGAGGAGGGACACCACGCAGCAGAATGCCATTCGAAAACCCCTGCAATAAAACCAGACCACCCATTGGGGGAAAACCTGGAACACCCAGCCCTCGAGGAAAGGAGACTGGCCTGAGAAGCCGAGAAACTGTGTGAGTCCAATCCCCCACCAACCCAGAGGATGAAACTCCAACACTCCAAGGAAACCTGAGCCAGTCTGAAACGATCAGGAAGACGACCCACTGGTAAATGACTCAACTGAATCAATCACTCTACCTCTAAGACTGTTTATTCCTAACCGAGGAAAGGGAAGGGAAGTTGCAGCGCTACTGGATTTGGGGGCACCCGATACCTAATCAACCCCACCCTAGTTGATAAATTGGGA
Organism: Hydrophis major; assembly: GCA_033807585.1. Lineage (NCBI taxonomy): Eukaryota > Metazoa > Chordata > Lepidosauria > Squamata > Elapidae > Hydrophis > Hydrophis major. The sequence goes on along the minus strand of CM066343.1, from coordinate 68,292,354 downwards.
TCCAACTAAAAAGATTGGAGAACCCCATCACTTTTTGCCAATTAGATGGAACGATAATGGGGGGGAGAGCCAGCCAATTTTGTCACAGAACCACTGAAGATAAGATGAGGGAACCATAGTGAGATGCTCACATTCACTGTAGTTCCAGGGATGGAAGGGCCACTAATCCTAGGTCTCACATGGCTGCAGAAATGGAACCCAAAAATAAATTGGAGGAGAGGAACCATACAATTTCAGAGAGATGTAGCTTTTGCAAATAGCTCAGAGGAAAGGCTAAAGAAAGGAACAGAGAACAAAGGATCAGCCTTGACTGGATGGTTAGCTGAACCCATTAACATCCTCAATGAGTACCAGGATTTAGCCCAAACATTTAATGAGGAAGCTTCAGGTGAACTCCCACTCCATTCCGACACAGACTGCGCTATCAAAATCCTATCAGGAGCTAAACTTTCAAAACCACAAATATACTGCATGTCTCCCAGAGAACTAAAAGAACTCAGAGCATTTATCAACAAAAATCTAAAAAGGGAGTTCATTGAACCCACCCGACCAAAAATAGCTGCCCCAGTATTATTCCACAAAAAGAAAACCATCTCCTTACGTCTGTGTGTGAATTACCAAAAATTAAACGCAATTTGCATGGAGAATATGTATCCACTTCCTCTCATGAAGGACATGTTAGTTCACCTCTCGAAAGGGAAAAAAAATTCTACATTAGACCTACAGAAGGCATATTACCGCATCAGAATAAGGGAAGGGGATGAGTGGAAGATGGCGTTTAACACCCCACTGGGATGCTACCAATTTAAAATGCTCCCTTCGCCTGCCATGCTTATGCAATTGATTAGTGAAACCCTTCATGAATTTCTATATAAAGGGGTTCTAGTTTATCTTGATGATATTTTAATCTACATGGAAATGGAAGAGGAACACATTAAGTTACCCCAAGCAGTCCTCACAAAACTTAAATGCCAAACTATATGCAAAACTCTCCAAATGCAAATTCCACCAAGAAAAAATTGACTATTTGGGATATAGAATATCCAATGGGAGTACAGAGATGGACCCACAAAAAGTAAACGCTGTTATCGACTGAGAACCACCTTGTACCTGCAAGCAACTGCAAAGCTCCTTGGGGTTTGCAAACTTTTAATGCCAGTTCATCCCAGCTTTTGCAAATATTGCCCTCCCTATCACAAACTCGTTAAAAATGAGGGGGGGAGGGATTTCCGGTCTGCAGCACTTCGGATCAGGCAGAAATCCACGACTGTGCGCAGTTTCTGCCTGTGTTCACTGCCCGAGTGCCCCGAGCCATTTGGCTTCGGGGCTAAGCCACCTCCGTAGAAGGTGGCGAAGACAGGGGGGGTCTGGCAGGGTCGAGAGATATCACACCTCTCTTCCCTAGCCAGCTAAACCCCCTTTTTCAAAGGCAGCTGAGCAGCGGTCAGCAATGGCCGCCACATAGAAGAGCTCAGCCGGAAAAAGAAAGTGCAGGAGGAGCTGTCAAGAAATGAAAGTGATCTTTGCTGACCGGGACAAAGTAATAGTGAAAGTACCCTGGAATTTAAAATTTACTAAAGAAACATCATTTCCAGAATGTGTCAAGCAGCGAATGTAAATTAAAGGAAAAGTTTTTTTTTTCTTTTCACTCTCCTTCCGAATGTGACAGCAATAGAACTTTAAGAGAAATCGGAAAACCCACATTGGAGGTATGGATTTTTGAACATTTAAAGGAAAATCTTTTTGCTGTAAGTGGGAAGGGAGAGGAAAAAAAATTGGAGCAGAATTTGAAAAAGGAGGAGATTGCCTAGAATTTTAAAGAGCTATTGAATATTAATAAGGCTTCTAAAAGATATATCTTAATTGGAACTTTTTGATCAAACAGCAATCCCAGAAAGAGAAATGGAAGAAAGAAAAAAGTACCGTATATACTCGAGTATAAACCGAGTTTTTCAGCACATTTTTTGTGCTGAAAAAAACCCCCTAGGCTTATATTCAAGTCAGATTCCCCTCTGAAAAAAAAATGGTGTGGAGCTCCGAAGCTGGGCAGCCGCTTCCCTGCTTCCGTGTTTCCTTTGCAACTTTTAAGCATGGGAGGGGGAGGCTTTTCTGAGCTCTAGGCTGAAAAAGCAACGCGAGCCGAGGTCGCTCCACTCAGTTTCATTTCCTCAGCTCCAGCTGCTTTCAGTCCACTCGGGAGGAGGGGGAGGAGGGGGAGGCTTTTCTGAGCTCTAGGCTGAGAAAGCAACGTGAGCGGAGGTCGCTCCACTCAGTTTCATTTCCTCAGCTCCAGCTGCTTTCAGTCCACTCGGGAGGAGGGGGAGGAGGGGGAGAGAGAGAGAGAGAGAGAGAGAGAGATCATAAGAACTGGCTCTTGGTTTTTTCTTGCAAGGGAGAGAGTGACTCCTGCCTACCATTGTCATCATCATCATCTTTTGGGTTAGTGAATCAATCAAACCTTTCATGATAGTGAGATTGTTTCCCAAATTTCCCTTAAATCAGGGAAGAAATCAGAAACAAACCTTTGGGCTGAGAATAAGCTTGTTCCTATGATGCCATTTTTGTTCACTTCAGTGTGAAAAGTGTGAAAAAACACACTTCTTTTTCTTCATCTTCTTGTTCCCTATTTACTGGTCTCTTTCAAAGAGGAAATTGTGAACATCAAACTTATTCTCAACTGTCCTAGTGAAAGTTTTTATTGGCATCTATTTTTATTTTTGAAATTTACCAGTAGCTGCTGCATTTCCCACCTTCGACTTATACTCGAGTCAATAAGTTTTCCCAGTTTTTTGTGGTTAAATTAGGTGCCTTGGCTTATATTCGGGTCGACTTATATTTGAGTATATACGGTATTAAAAGAAATAGTTTATTTGGATTCTTTGGTGACCTTGGAACTTTTGGGAATTATTTTTGATTAAAAACACTTGGGTGGTTGTTCTGGAAAAAAACTTTCTCTTTATGATGGCATCGCTTGTGGATGAACTAAAAATTGAATATAAAAAATATAAAAAAGAACAAGATGGGAAAGATACTTTGGGCACTCTTTTTCAATTTCTAGAAATGGCAGTATGTACTTATGAAAAATTGACTGTGCAGCAGGACGACTGGGACAAAGAAGAAGCCATCTTTGATGAACAAATGATTCTATTTGGGGAGGAGGAGAAAGAGGAAAAGAAAAAGGGGATTTTAAGGCTTGAAAAAACAACCAAAAAAGAGAAAAATGAGGTGAAAGGTGGATATAAGGTTAGAAAACAACAGAAAGCGGGAAAGCAGAAGAAAAGGGAGGAGGAGAGACAAAGGGGTAAAAAGGGCAAGGAGAAGAATAAGCAAGAGAGAAAGGAAGGGATGAGAAGCCTTAATGGTGGGAAGCAAGATTTAAAGAAACAAAATTCATTTAGACACAATGGGTAAATTTAATTGAAAAAGGAATTCTGTAAGGTACATAAAATTGTGTTTTTATATGTGTATTTAGAATAAAATGCTTAAGATATAAATGAGTATTAATATGAAACTGATGGAAACAGAGCAAAGATGGGCCATATGGGAGAAAGAGGCATATGCTGTGCGATGGGCACTTCTCACATGGAAACATTTCCTAGAAGAAAACCAAATCCCCTTTGAGTATGGACTGATCACAAAAATCTGGAAGCCCCCGGAAGGCGGAGCTTCGTCGCTGCGATACAGCTGTGATCTCGGGGCTCCGAGATCACAGCTGATATCTTTGCCCCTGGTCGGTCCTAATGGACCTAAACTATCTCATAGTGACAGGGACAGTAAGGGGCGCATTCTGTAGATTCCAGGGACATTGCAAGTCCCTGGTCGATCCAGAAGAAGCCCTTTTGCCAACGGTGGAGAGGCAGCCATTAGGCTGCTGAAGCTGGGACAGCTCCGGAAGGACGAGATAGACAGAAGTGTATTGGCTGGTGAGGATCTTTTTTTTGCTTGGGACTTAAGAACACTCTAATATGAGAAGAAATCTGTAAACTTATTGACAAAATTTGATTTAGCAGTGATTTTTTTTAAAGTAATGTCAAAGTGAGGCTTGGCTTTTTTTTTTTTTTCTTTACTGAATTTCTATTGCGATCTAGTAAATCAGACTGGTTTTTTCTTTTATATTTTTATATTTACTTGCTCTCTCTTCTCCTTTCTGACTGTTTATATTTTTTAAAATAGAGGCCCCCTGTAATATTTTTTTTTAATATACATAAATATACATATATACTTTTTTTTCTTTTTAGGCTTTTTTCAGGGGGGAAGAAGGGGGAGTGGTTTGAAGAAACTTTGTAACACTGCCAACTAGAGGCTTGAAAATATTTTGTTTGAAGTTGAAAAACTCTTGTTTGAAAAACTTTTCTCAAGGCTACTGGAAATGATAAGATAGAGGGAAAAGTACCGGAGGATGTTTATACAGGTGCTCTTTGGGACTTCTATTATTAACTGAATATTTGAAATTTGGCTTTGAAATTTGTGGAGAAGCCAAATAAGAGCCTTGGATAAATAAAAGGCAGTGTGCGGTTTTTTTTTTCAATTTCTTATTAATTGTTTTATCCCTCCCCTCCAACCCCATGGCATTTTGTAATGTTGATATTTTTATTTTTTATTTTTTATTATACCTCATTTTTATTTTTATTTTTTTTAAAGGGGAAGTCTCAGAATATTCTTTTTTTGCTTTTTTTTTTCCATAGGGATGTCTGCCTCTTGATCTCTATTTTTGACTTATTTTTATGGCTATTTTTCATTTTCTGAGGTCTTTCAATTGGATTAAGGTGGGAAGAACCTGAAGAACTCTTTTTTTTCCTTTTTCCTTTTTCTTTGCTTATTACTTTTTGATATTATTGGGCTTTATTTTGTTTCTTTTTTTCTCTTCATTTTTAATTTTTACTTTTGAATTATAATTATGTATTTCACAATTGGATTAAGGTCTTGAAGAACCTGAAGAATTTTTCCTTTTTAATTTTGGGCTTTTTACTTATTATTGGTTTTGTTTTTTGTTTTTTATGGCGTTTTCCTTTTTCTAAATTGGATTATAATTGGCTACCTCACTAATTGGATTAAAAGACCTGGAAGACCCTGAGTTATCGAAATGAGTAAGAAAATTTTACCTTCGGGCATCTCAACTTCTGCTCCTGTCTCCCCATCATCTAGAGGACGACTCTCAACAATGGTGAAACAAGATAAAGCGCAAGTGGATTTAATGATGGTTATGCAAGGAATACAAGAACTTAAAATGAGTATTGAACAAAGAATGGAGAGTATTGACCAAAGAATTGGAAAGATTGATGAAAAATTTGAAAATTTTCAACAAATGATGGTGAAACATGATGAGAGAATCCAAAAAATAGAAGAGAAAGACAAGCAAAGAGATGATACAATTGGAAATATCGATAATAGATTAACAATGGTCAAACAAGAAAAAAGTGGGATGTTGAAGTGGGAGATGGACAGATCAGAATTTTATCTTAGATTTCAAAATATCGAGGAAGAAAAAGGACAAAACTTGACAGCAGTATTGATTGAAATTCTGGCTGGAGTCTTGGAAATACCAGAGGAAAAGATGATGGATGGAGTAGATGAGATATATAGAGTCTTCACAAGATATGCGACGAGGAACCAATTACCAAGAGAGGTCCATGTTAGATTCACCAAAAAAACTATTAAAAACCAAATATTCCAAGTGGTAAGAGAGAAGGGGTTGAAATACAAAGGCAAAGAGATCCTGCTCTTAAAACAAGTACCTAGAAAAGTGAGAGAGATTAGAAGAGAATATCGATTTTTGACCAAAATGCTATTGAAAAAAGAGGTGAACTATAGATGGCTGGTTCCAGAAGGATTAATGTTTACATGGCAAGAACAGAGACACAGAATTGATTCAATTGTGAAAGCAGAAATATTCTATAAGGAATTTTTCGAAAGAAGAGAAATGGAGATAGAAAAAGAGAATATTTTAATTGAATCTGAAGAGGACCAAATGGAGATGGAAAAAGAAGAAGGCGCAATAGGTGGACAAATGGAGATCAAAGAACAACGTGAAATAAGATCCACAAGAGCTGTTAGACCTAAATATAAAGCATAATCATGGGAGAAAAATAACTGATTTCCATGAATATAAATGGACTGAATTCAGCTACCAAAAGAAGGAAAACTTTTTACAAATTAGAGAAGCTAACATTTGATATAATTTGCTTACAAGAAGTACACATTAAAAAACAACATGAACAATTATTGATACGACCAAAGTTAGGGAAAATATTTACTTCTCTGACTCATTGTAAGAAAAGAGGAGTGGTTTTATACATCAAAGAAACTACTCCAGCCAAACTGATTTATACTGATGAAGATGGAAGAGTATTAATAGTTGAAATAGTGGATAATAATATAAAAACACTCTTGGTTGCAATTTATGCCCCAAATGATAAACAAGAAGAATTTTATAAAAAATTACATATGAAAATAATTGAACTGGACTATGTTAATATACTTATGATGGGGGACTTCAATGGAATTGTAGACAATAAACTGGACTATACAGAAAAACAACAAAACAAAATAGGAAAACTCTCTGTTAGGGATAACATTGGTTTACCCTAACTGGTTTAGGTAAATAATAATATGTAATCATAGTTTGTATGTTAAAGTGTCTGCAACTTTAACTGTGGGATAGTAATTAAGGGAGTGGTTGTGAAAGCACTTTAAAAGAAGCAAGACGGCAGCTTGCTATCTCTCTGGCTTTGATGAAACCTGATTACTGCAAGGACACAAGACTGTATTGCTCGAACGGGAGAGAAAACAAAGGACAGACTTGTAAGTGAATTGACATAGGGTATTCAACACGGACTTTGCTAATTGAATATCCCTGAATGGACTGACTAAATGATACATGACTATTGGACTGTTATTTTGACTATGCTATGAACTCATAATGGAATAAACTATATATTTGATAGCACAAGTGTATCTGTCATTTTTACTGTATTTTAATAAACATACAAGCTTAGCTCACTCATTTATCTGTGTGCCTATCTGACTAAGCTGCACATTCTGTTTAGCTTGTCTCCCTAACCCTGGTTGGGGAAACCAGGCTTAACACTGGTTATGGGCCCAGAGGCTGCAAAGTCAGTTTAACTAGGTTAAAACAGATTTATGTTAAAAGTGAGAGTTTGTGTTGTTATACATTACAGTAAACAGACAGCTGTTTTTTATTAATTATAGTTTTATATCCATATAAGAAAACATGGCACAAGTCAATCTACAAAGTTTGTCCCTTATATCCAAGTTGGATGGAACAAACTATGTATCATGGTCTATGAAATGTAGTCTGCTTCTACGAAGAGAAGGTTTGTGGAACATAATTGAAAATCCACCAAATGTAGAAGAATGGGATCCAGAGGATGAGGAAGATAAATTAAAGATAGAAGAATTTATGCATAAAAATGAACAAGCAATTTGCATTATTGCTTTAACCTTAAATGATATGCAGCTTGTTTATATCCACGGAGAAAAGACAGCTGTTGGGTGTTGGCAGAAGCTGAAGAGGATTTATGTTCGAGATAATGTTGGTGCTCACATAAATCTAACACGGAAACTTTTCAGTACACATCTCCATAAGAATGGTGATATGCTGAGTCATTTGAAAAATATGCAAAGCATTTTTCAAGAACTGCACGAGAAAGAGCTTATTTTCTCTGAACTACATCAAGTCTATATAATACTATCTTCCCTCGATGAAACCTATGATAACTATATAACTTCACTTGAAATATTGCCAAAGGAAAGCCTAACTTTAACTGACATAACTGGCAGATTGATTGAAGAGGCCAGAAGAAGGCTTGAAAGAGACGAGTTAAGGAGGCAGCAACCTCAAAAAGAAGATAATGAAATCTCCTACTGCACATGCAATTAAAAAGTGTTTTAATTGTGGAGGAAGAGGACATTTGGCAAGATTTTGTAAAAAGGCAAAGAGCCAGAACGCTGGCTAGAATACAAAAAGTCATCAAAAGATAAATAAAAATCCAGAGTTAGCCATGTATACTAACGGAGCAGTAAAAAATAATTTATGGGTGGTTGACAGTGGAGCATCACATTGTATAACAAATGATAAGAAACATTTTATTAAAATGTCCAAGAGTACACAGCAGATATCGTTAGCCAATGGCTGGAAACTGAAAGCTAAAGGTCAAGGTATAGCATATTGTTCTTTTATAAAAGAGAATGTAAAAATGTTATATGTGCCACAACTTAAGTTTAATTTAATTTCAGTAAGAATTTTGGTTAAACTAGGATATGTAGTTACATTTAAAGGAGATAACTGCATAATTGAAAAAGAAGATAAGAAAATTACTGCATCTTTAAGAGGTGAATTATATGTGTTAAATAATGATGGTTTAAAGGTGGCTAACACAGTTTATGAAAATAAGAAACCTCATGATGAATGTATTCACTTGTTACATCGAAGGTTAGGGCATTTAAATTTTAAAATGCTTAAGAAAACTGTTGAATTTTCTAAGGGAATAAGTTTGAAACCTTGTAATAAGTATTTGCAATGTAATGCCTGTAATCAAAGTAAAGCCAGGGTCACACCTGCTAATAGAGTTGATGGATTTACTACCAAAGAACCTTTAGAGGTAGTATTTGCAGATTTAATAGGTCCGAAAAAACCAAGTGTAGGAGGAGCTCGTTATATACTAAGTATAATGGACCACTATTCTAGATATGGGTTTTGCTATTTAATGAAAAGCAAAACTGAAACGTATCAAAATCTCTTTAATTGGATTAAATTTGCAGAAAGGAAAACTAAAAAGAAATTAGTAACTCTTATAACAGATAATGGTACGGAATTTACAAATAATAAATTCCAGAACAGACTAAGAATGTTAGGTATTCAACATAAAAAGTCTACACCATATAGGCCACAATATAATGCATTTATAGAGAGAAGAGGCCAAACATTACAATCAATGGCACAAACTATGATGTCTGATTCAGGATTACCTGACAATTTGTGGGGAGAAGCAATAATGTGTGGTAATCATATATTAAATAATGTTGTTAATTCAACAACAGGTGAATTACCATTCACACTGTGGCATGGTACAAAACCTGATTTAAGTTACATGCACACATTTGGAGCATCAGCATGGGTGCATATCCCTTCACAACTTAGACACAAAGGACAACATAGAGCTAAAAGATTATATTTTGTAGGATATACATCTAATCATAGATCTTATAGATTCTGGGAACTAGGTACATCTAGAGTTTGCACCAGTGCTAGTGCAAAATTCCTAGAACATGTAGGATGGAATAGATTAGAGCAAGATTTAAATAATGAAGTAATTATTGAACCCTACAAAAGGCAGAAAGATCAGACTAGTTATAAGAAGAGTCCGATAAAAGAAGAAGTCCATGAAGAGCAAATAGGACCAGAACAAGAGGAAACAGTTGATCAGGAAGAGTTAGATAATCAAGAAGAGTTAGTTAATGAAAGTCCACCAGTAAGTCCTGTAATATCTAGACGTACTACACGTATAACTAGACCACCTGATAGGTATCAAGCAAGTATAGTTTGCCAAGTAACTAAAGTTCCAAGTAGTGTAGATGAACTTAGGATGTATCCTGCTAAGGATCAGGAGAATTGGCAAAAGGCAATGGAAAAGGAACTAAATTCATTAAAGGTAATGAAAGTTTATGAAGATGCTAAATTACCTCCAGGAGAAAAATCCATTGGGTGCAAATGGATATTTAAAGTAAAAACTGGAAATGATGGGACTGTTACCCATAAAGCTAGGTTAGTAGCTCAAGGATTTAATCAAACTGCATCTGATTACGATGAAGTTTTTGCACCAAGTCTTAAAGCAACATCTTTAAGAGCAGCATTAGTGTGGGCAGCTAAGAAAAACTATGTCATTAACCATTTAGATGTAGAAACTGCTTATCTGCATGCACCATTGCAGCACACTATATATTTAAGAAAACCAGTAGGTATAAAAGACTATAAAGTAAATAGTAATGATTGTTGGAAACTCAAAAAGAGTCTTTACGGGTTGAAACAATCTGGGTTTGAGTGGAACCAATTTTTTGTGAAAGAGTTAAACAATATAGGTTTTAAATCTGGTTTAGCAGATCCATGTGTGTTTAAAAGAGAAAATAATGGAACGGTGTCATTATTGTTATTATTTACAGATGATATTGCTTTGATAACTAAGACTAATAATGAAGCTAATGAAATTATATCATTATTAGCCAAAAAGATAAAATTTAAGCATTTAGGTGAAATTAAAAGGTATCTAGAATTGACAATTAACAAAACAAAAAATGGTTTTAAGATATCTCAAGAAGATAAAATTTGCCAATTAATTAAAACGTTTAAAATGGAACTTTGTAAACCGGCAAAGACTCCAATGAGTCAGGAAGTTTGCCAAACTGATGATCAAAGTCCCAAATTTGATAAGTCCATATATCAATCTTTGATTGGAAGCTTATCATATATAAGCAATTGGTCAAGGCCAGATATAGCTTATAGTGTAAATCAGCTGGCTCGTTTTAATTCAGATCCACAACAATGTCATTGGCAATCATTAAAGAGAATTTTAAGATATCTTAAAGGAACACTGAACCATGCATTGTATATAGAACCAAAGGGTGATTTGATTCTTAGTGCCTATGCAGATGCAAGTTTTGCAACTGATATAAACACTAGAAAATCAACATCTGGGATGGCTATATTATTTGGTAAGACACTAATAGGGTGGAGGTCAATCAGACAACGGCATATCAGTTTGTCCACGATGGAAGCGGAATTTTCATGTCTGTCATTATTATGCACTGATTTGATTTTGTACAAACAGTTATTATTAGACATGGGTATAACTGTAAAAGATTCCATTATTGTGTTCGAGGATAACCAAGCAGCTATAAAGTTAGCTACTAGTATTGCTGTTAAAACTAGATCAAAACATACTGATTTAAGATACTTAAATGTTAGAGAATCTGTAAAGAATGGGCTAATTAAATTGGAATACTGCATGACAGAAGAAAACATTGCAGAACAATTTACAAAAGCTCAAGGAGTAACTAAGTTTAAAGAGAGTTGTAACAAATATGATTTAAAGATGTAAATAGTTTTATTATTATTATTTTCCTAAAAGGGGAGAATGTTAGGGATAACATTGGTTTACCCTAACTGGTTTAGGTAAATAATAATATGTAATCATAGTTTGTATGTTAAAGTGTCTGCAACTTTAACTGTGGGATAGTAATTAAGGGAGTGGTTGTGAAAGCACTTTAAAAGAAGCAAGACGGCAGCTTGCTATCTCTCTGGCTTTGATGAAACCTGATTACTGCAAGGACACAAGACTGTATTGCTCGAACGGGAGAGAAAACAAAGGACAGACTTGTAAGTGAATTGACATAGGGTATTCAACACGGACTTTGCTAATTGAATATCCCTGAATGGACTGACTAAATGATACATGACTATTGGACTGTTATTTTGACTATGCTATGAACTCATAATGGAATAAACTATATATTTGATAGCACAAGCGTATCTGTCATTTTTACTGTATGTTAATAAACATACAAGCTTAGCTCACTCATTTATCTGTGTGCCTATCTGACTAAGCTGCACATTCTGTTTAGCTTGTCTCCCTAACCCTGGTTGGGGAAACCAGGCTTAACACTCTCCCTAAATCCTTTTTTAAAATGACAGATGAACTAAATTTAAAAGATACATGGAGAGAAAGAAATGCTAAAACTCAACAATATACTTTTTATTCAAACAGGCATTTATCATGGTCCAGAATAGATATGATCTGGACATCAACAGAATTAATATCTAATATTCAAGAAATAAATATTGAAACAAGTACATGGGTAGACCATAATCCAATGACAATTAAATGGAAAAGACAAAAAAGAAGATCTAGATGGACATTAAACAATACTATTCTAAAGGAAAAAGACTTTACACAATGGATGGAAAAAGAATTGGCCTTCTTCTTTAATGAAAACAAAAAAGAAGATACTTCAATACAGAATGTTTGGGATACAATGAAGGCATATGCAAGAGGATTAATGATTGACTATACAAAGAAAAAGAACATTAGGAAGAGGCAAATGATTAAAGCTCTAGAAGATAACCATAAAAAACTGGAAAAAGAATTACAGAAGACGCCACAGAAAAAAGATATCAAACTTAAAATGGACATAATTAAACATAAAATGGATCAAGCAGAGAAAGAAAAACTGGCACAAAAAATTAGAAGTGCTAAACAGAATTATTTTGAAGATACAAATAGGCCAGGTAGATGGTTAGCATATAAATTGAGAAAAGAGAAAGAATCAAGGAAAATATCACAGTTAATAGATGATCATGGTCAAATTTGTTATGGTAATAAGGAGAAAAAGGCAATCATTCGAGATTTTTATGGACAATTATATAAACAGGAGGATCTTGATGAGGAAAAAATAAAACAGTATTTACAAAATGTTAACCTACCTAAGATACCTGATGAAACTCGGAAAATGTTAGAAAGTGCTATAACAATGATGGAATTAACCGAAGAACTCAACAGACAGAGCAATGGAAAAGCACCAGGACCAGATGGTTTCCCGGCAGAATTTTATAAAACATTACAAGAATCGTTGAGCATTCCACTGTTAGAAATCATGAATGAAGTTATGATAAATAGTTTTAAAGCTGTCTCTAAAGGGTCTTCCAAAATAAAGACCAAGTCATCTGCAAAGGCTTGCAATTTGACTTTCATTCCTTTTATGTTTATATCCTCTCTAATATTTCTATTTAAGACTTCCAAGGTCAATACAAATAACAAAGGAGATAATGGGCATCCTTGCCTTGTACCTTTTTTAATATTGATGGAGTCTGTGAATTCTCCATCTATCATTACTTTTGGTGGACTTGTGGGGAGGCCAGGAAATACTGGACTAGAATTCGCATATGGCTGGAAAAAATGACAAAGAAACACATAGATTTGAAACCAGAGATTTTTTTTATTGGGAATCTTACCTGATACATATAATAAAAACTTAAAGTATTTGATTGTAAATGTATTAACAATGGCTAGGATTGTATTTGCTAAACATTGGAAGAGTGAGAAAATACCATTAGAGAAAGAAATTATTAAGAAAATATTCGCATGTGCTGAAATGAGTAGATTGACATTTGAAATTAGAGAACAAGAAGATAAACAATTTTATGAAGTTTGGGATCTCTTTTATCAATGGCTAGATAATACAATATAATAATAGAATATTTAGAAATTTAGGAAATAACGAATATATAATTTTTCTTGGTTTTGATAAATTTTTAGAATACTTTATTAAGATAGATTTGGTATGATTCTATGATTTGTTATAAAATAATTTAACTCAATTATAGATATCTCGCTTAAGTATGAATCAGTAAAATTATAGTCAAATGATTGTTCGATAACGATATTAGGATATTTAACTGATGATTGATAATGTGAGTTATTATGTAATATAATTATTTTGATGACTATGAAATGGTTATTATGTAATATAATTATTTCGATGACTATGAAATGGATGCACAAAAGGGAGTGGTAAACCAACCTATACACTGTAAATTTATGAAGAATGATATTTTTTTATGTTATGTTTTATGTTTTATATGTCTTTGTCGTTAAAATCAATAAAACTTTTATCAAAAAAAAAAAAATCTGGAAGCCCTGAGAAATCCACGGAAACTCTCCGAAAAACAAGCAAGGTGGGCTCAATATTTTAAACAGTTTAATTTCCCTCTCAAATATTTTCCTGGGAGGAAGAATTTCTAAGCAGATGCACTGTCCAGAAAACCCCAATACAACAGCAGAAAGATTGAGGTTATAAAACCAATGATCCAACCAACCCAACTTGCAGCCAAAGTAATCACTTGCGCACAAGAGAAAAAAAACCTACTGACTGACAATGCAACGAAGTCAGTATTTAAGGAGGCACTACTTAAGGACAACTGGCTCCAGGCTAACAAAAACACTTGCGTAATCGAAGATGGACTAGCCTGGGTGGAGAATAAACTTTGTGTCCCTGCCAGCCAGAGGATGCCACGGCTCAAAAACAGCGGGACACTTTGGGTTTGTAAAAAACCTGCACCTCATCAAAAGACAATTTTGGTGACCATCTCTCAAAAACGACATGGAAAACTATGTGACGAGCTGCCCCACCTGTGCTGCTACAAAGAGAAGACAAAGAAAATCTCCTGGACTTTTACAGATAGTAGCAGACCATTCTGCACCCTGGAAAGAGATCTCTATGGATTTTATAGTGGAGCTTCCCGAAATTGCTGAAAATACTGTCATTTGGGTTGTAACTGATCTTTTTTCAACACAGGTTAATTTTGTACCATGCCAAAAGATCCCAATGGCCAAGGCCTTGGCAAAGATGTTTTTAATACACATTTGTCGCCTTCATGGAGCTCCCCAACGCATTATCTCAGATGGGGTGTACAATTCACATCCACATTTTGCCAGGTGTTTTTAAACCTATTAGGCTCCACCCAGGGGTTGTTGTCATCAAATCAACCCAGACTAACGGTGGATCTGAACGATTGAACAGCGTATTAGAACAATATTTAAGATGCTTTATTGATTACCAATAGGACAATTGGACTGACCTTCTTCCTTTTGCAGAGGTAGCATACAATAAATCATTCCATAGCAGCATGCGGTTCACTCCATTCCAGGGAGCCGTGGGCCAAGAATTCAACCCCATGCCAGAACTACCCACCAAGGAACGTGAAATCCCCTCCCTTAAGGAGTGGATTAATAATTAGCAAGCCACGTGGCCAGTGGTAAGACTAGCTTTATAGGAAGCTAGAGCCGCTTTTAAAGTTCAAGCAGACAAAAAACGCTGCGATCCTAAACCTTTCAAAGTTGGGGACTGTGTATTATTTGTCTACAAAATTCTTGAAATCATTACAACCCTCTAAGAAACTGGGACTAAAATTCGTTGGGCCATTCCCCATCTCCAGAATCATTAACCTTGTTACAGTAGAGCTTTGACTTCCCAAAACATTTAGGCAGATTCATCCAGTATTTCACTGTAGCCTGCTCAAACCAGAGATCACTTCAAACCTCAAACCGCCCCCCTTCCCACACCTCCAGCTCCCATCATGGTATATGGGGAACAACATTTTGAAATTAAAGATATCCTTGATTTGCGCACTCACTGTGTATTCACACAATATTTAGTCGCTTGGAAACATCTTCCTTCCTCAGAAAATGAGTGGGTAGCCAAACAACGTGTAAAAGCACCCACATTACTATAAAATTTCCACCTGAAATACCATCATGAATCATCCTAAATTGTAAATGTAACACATGTTTTTTGTTTTCCAGGTAGATCTATCTGCTTTTTAAGAAGGGCAAGGATGTCAGATCCATGTATCTGCTATTTTTCATGGAAGAAGAAGGGGAGAGGGTAGTTGGTACATGAAATCCTTTTGATGTAATCTGATTTATATATTTATGTAGTCATATAAATTTCTTAAATTCTTAATTTAAAAATATTAATAAGGGGGGAAACTATTGATGAACTGGGGATAACTGATGATTATTTGAATAAGTGTCTTTTTTTGTAAAAGTTTTATTTCAATTTTCTACATTTTTAAAGAAACATCTCTTTTTAGTGAACAGCATGACTCCAGGTTTTCACATCTCCATACAAACATAATTTGGTTTACATGTTCATCTTTCACAATTAGTTCATATCAACCTCTACTTTACATATTTTCTATTATTTTTCACAGATATTTTCCTCAGGCTTATTTATAAATTTTCCATTCATTTGTTAACCTATTCCTTTTAGCTTTAACTAATTCTCATATCATCATATTCATTATACTTATACTTTTATCTGTCATAATTACAATTTCATGAACTGGGGATAACTGTGATTATTTGAATAAGTGTCTTACAGTATATATCTTATATGATTTTATATTCTCTCTAAGATTTATTATATTTTATAATATTTGACATTAAGACTTTATCAATTTAAGACTATTGTTGTAACTATGTATCATTCATGTGATTGCAACTTGTATCAGTGCAGACATGTACCATCCTAGCATTGTAACGATTTAGCTTTCTTGTATAAACATTAGACTCCTGTCTCTTAATGCAAAATGATATTCTAACCCTGCTATCCTATTATCTTAACTAACCTGAGCTATTATTAATCATATGTATTCCTGCTGACCTAAACTATTATAATTCATGTATGTCTTGATTACCTTGGGCTTTGAAGTACGGGAGCCTCCTTCCATTCAATCCACTTCTTTAAATGTAGAGCCCTCGTGTCCTCCACCCCCCCTCCGAGGAGGGGTGTGTGTTGTAAAAGCCATTCAACAAGCCTTCTGTGAAGGAGAAACAGATGAGGACACCCTTGCAGCTGCCTCCCTTTATCCTATTGTTCAAGCCGGCAACCCTCCAGCTCCTCAGTATACCCCAATGCCGTACAAAATAATTAAGGATTTAAAGGCAGCTTGTAAGGAAAATGGTATTCAATCTCATTATGTACAGGGACTTTTAGGTTCAATAACCCAACCAGGTGCCCCCCTGTGAAAAAGCATAATAAAAGAGCCTGTGCCGAGGCATTTGGGGCGCGCTCATCCCAAGAAACCTCATCTCGTGTCGTTTCTTCCTCCTTCGCTCCCTCTCATGAGGCGCCCATCTAATGCGGGATGGCAGATACTGCATTTTGGTGACCCCGACGTGATTCCCTAAGGGGGATACGCAGCGGCGTGCCCATATCTTATCAGCTCGGTCGGAGCTGTGCATCGCCAGGCGCCTGAGCGAATTGCACCTCATCGGATCTGAAAGACGGTCTCGACTTTAGTAAGTATGGGTGGAGGCTTTTCTCAACAGCAAACACAGCATCTGAAGGAATTGAGAGAGCTAGTCGCTTCTTCTTCTAAATACTCTGCTAATTTAAAGGGCTCTCCCATAAAAAAGAAACATATTGCTGCATTATTGGCTTATGTGTGGCAACATTGCCCCAATTATCCAGAGAGAGGGTCCTTAAAATTTTCCAATTGGCAAAAAATTGGTGAATATCTCCATAATCTTCCTCGTGCACCTATTGGCATTTTGGTCACTTGGAGGAAAATTATGGAGGCTTTAAAAGTTCATTATAAAATAGAAGCAGGGAGTGTGTTTGAATCTCCCCCACCAAGTTATGAGAACTTTTCTATCCTTCAACCTTCCGCTCCTGATGATCGTAAAGCAGTACGGGAACCTCCTTCCATTCAATCCACTTCTTTAAATGTAGAGCCCTCGTGTCCTCCACCCCCCCTCCGAGGAGGGGGGGGTGTTGTAAAAGCCATTCAACAAGCCTTTTGTGAAGGAGAAACAGATGAGGACACCCTTGCAGCTGCCTCCCTTTATCTTATTGTTCAAGCCGGCAACCCTCCAGCTCCTCAGTATACTCCAATGCCGTACAAAATAATTAAGGATTTAAAGGCAGCTTGTAAGGAAAATGGTATTCAATCTCATTATGTACAGGGACTTTTAGGTTCAATAACCCAACCAGGTGCTGACTTGGTAAATGCTGATTGGCGTACATTATTTCACATGATACTAACGCCTTCACAATTTTTGGTCTGGGAATCAGAATTTCTTAAACGTACTGCAGCCGCAGCCGCTAGAGGCTTGCCGACAAATGTCACTTTGGATATGCTTAACGGTACTGGCACCATGTCTATCATTGCCCAGCAGGTTGCCACAGACCCAGCTGCTTTCCCTATAATACAGGAGTGTGCTTTGGCAGCTGCTCGAAAGGTTGATAATGCGGGATGCATGCCCAACTCTTTCTCTAAAGTTACTCAAGGACCTTCTGAGCCTTTTTCCTCCTTTATAAACCGTCTCACAGAAGCCTTAGAGAGACAAATTGATAATAGAAAGGCTTGTACTGAATTACAAATGAAACTTGCTTATGAAAACGCAAACGCTGATTGTCAGAAAGTTTTGCAACCATTAATTAATAAGAAAAATGTTACCATGGCAGATTATCTTACAGCCTGCCGAATCATAGGAACCACATCCCATTCCATGTCTACGCTGGCTACAGCCATTACTGAAGGCATGCAGCAGAATATGGGCTCTCTTCTTCCCATTTCCCAACAAAATACTCACAAAATGGGAAATTGTTTTAATTGTGGCAAGCCAGGCCACTTTAAGAGCCAATGCAGGGTCCTGGGCAGGGGAGCAAATATGTCAAGAAACCAGGTTGCTCGCCCAATGACACCATGCCCTCGATGCCAAAAGGGCTATCACTGGGCTAGTCAGTGCAGAGTCCAAAAGAATGAACAGCAGAATAGCCCTGCAATCACTCAAAAACTTTTTTTGAATCAGGGAAACTAGAAACGGGGCAGGCAGCCAGCCCCACAACAAAGGCTGCTGAAACTTGCAACTTTTCTTCTTTCGCTTACGATCTTGTTGCTAATGATACTGTTACTTATTTTCCTGGTGTCGCTGACTTTCTCTTTGTACATCCTGTTCAGCCTTTTCATATGCCCCCCGATATCCCAGTGCTAGTCTTTCCTGTAAGGGATTTAGCTGAACAAGGTATTCTTGCCTCTCCTTTTCTGCATGACCCCACTGTATTGTCTGATGTCTGCCTGTATGTACTAGCTAATACAGAAGTTACTATAAATGAGGGGGATGTTGTGGCAAAAATGATTGTGCTCTTAGACCAACAACAAGAGCAACTCTATGCAATTGAAAGACCAATTAGTCAACCAAAACCTATGGTGACATTCTTATTGAATGGTCGATCCTTTCTTGGTCTTTTAGATACTGGAGCGGATATTTCTGTCATCCGAACCGCTGAGTGGCCGGACACCTGGCCTGCAGATGTGGCACCAGCGGTGAGAGGATGGGGGGACTCCAGGAGACTCGCATTAGCAGAAACTGGGTAAAAGCCCATTCCCCTGAGTCTCAATGTGTTGCTTATATTAAACCAGCTGTAATTCCTCTGTATACTAACTTGTGGGGAAGAGACCTTATGTCACAGTTTAATGCGCAGCTTACTCTCCATTAACCATGCTTCGCTTATGTCTGACTAACAATAACCCTGTGTGGATTGATCAGTGGCCTCTCCCTTCTATAAAACTTGAAGCCTTACATTCTCTTGTTCAAGAACAATTAGATAAAGGTCATCTAGAACCCTCATTGAGTCCATATAATACCCCAGTTTTTGTTATCAAAAAGAAAAACGGCGCTTGGCGCCTACTTCAGGATTTAAGGGCTGTGAATTCGGTCCCCCTTCCAATGGGACCCCTGCAATGTGGTCTTCCAAATCCTAACATAATTCCTCAAGAATATGACCTTATCATTATCGATTTAAAAGACTGTTTTTTCTCCATTCCATTACACCAGTTAGATAGAAAATTATTTGCTTTTACTGTACCAACCTTAAATAATCAGAGACCTACCAAACGATATCAATGGAAAGTCTTACCACAAGACATGTTAAACAGTCCAACTATGTGTCAATTTTTTGTGGATTTAGCCTTGTAGCCCTATAGAGACAAATATCCTCATTTTTTAGTCTATCATTACATGGATGATATATTGGTATCTGCACCTGGTCCAAAGGGCACGGTATTAAAAGCTCTGCCGTGCCTGAACTCTATTTTAGGTAAAGCAGGTCTCACTATAGCCCCAGAAAAAGTTCAATCCAAACCACCTTTTTTCTATTTAGGTCACAAGTTACTTGCTTCGGCTGCTATTCCTTCTCTTCCCCTCCCCACACTTCCCCCGAAGCCAACACTTGTGATTTTACAGCAGTTCCATACAGCAGTTCCATACAGCTACATTAGCTCCTCTCTTTAATGCTCTCACGCAAGGTAAAGCCCCGTCTGATGTTATCATTCTAAACAAAGAGCAGTTGCAGGCATTGAAAGACATTTCCCATTTAATGGCTATTAGATGGGTGGATCGGGCTATAGAAAATTGTCCTTTATCAATTGCTTTACTAAATACTGCTCAGAGACCAACAGCTGTCATTATGCAAATTCATCAGACACAGGTTCTGATTTTAGAATGGTTGCATTTGTCTCACACCCCACGGACCACAATTACTAATAAAGCCTCTGCATATTCTCAGTTGATCTTTAAAGGTCGACAAAGATGTAAACAACTCATGGGATTTGAGCCTGTTTGCATATTCACTCCTTGTTCATTGACTACTTGGGAAATGCTATGGTGTAATTCAGAAGAAATGCAATACTCTTTAGAAGAGTGGCCAGGGCAAATTTCTTGCCATTTACCAGCTGACCCACGATTCACTT
This sequence comes from Hydrophis major, assembly GCA_033807585.1. Classification (NCBI taxonomy): domain Eukaryota; kingdom Metazoa; phylum Chordata; class Lepidosauria; order Squamata; family Elapidae; genus Hydrophis; species Hydrophis major. Next base: position 68,272,025 of record CM066343.1, on the reverse strand, counting down.
TTCTTAAAACTCTCCCTTTTGAATGGCATTCCCCCCTCTCATTATCTCCATTAGTAGATGCACCTACGCTTTATGCCGATGGAGGAAAAATGTATGGCGCTTGCGCATGGCACCAGGAGGGAGAGTGGAAAACTAAAATTACCCCTCCACAATCTTCTGCTCAACAGGCAGAACTTGCTGCATCTCTTATTGCTTTTCAATAATTTCAAAAGACTCCTTTTAATTTAATAGTAGATTCCTTATATGTTTCTCAGATTTTGAAAAATATATATCAAGCCTATTTATCTCCTAGCATATCTGTTTCTTTGTTAAAATTATTGCTTTCTCTACAGCAATGTATCAACAATCGCACACATCCATTTTTTGTAGCACACATCAGGAGCCACCAACCTCTTCCTGGTATATTACAGGAGGGAAACAAGGTGGCCAAGTGCTGCTTCAGCAGCATCAGGTAAATCAATTTGTAATCTGACAGCATCACAAAGTCATAGCTATTTCCATCAAAATAGAAAAGCATTACAAAAACAATTTTCCTTAACCCAGGCAGAGGCTACTGCAATAATACAACAATGCCCCACATGTAGCAAGCAAGCACATTCCATTCCAATAGGGGTTAACCCTAGAGGATTAAAAGCTTGTGAAATTTGGCAAATGGATGTAACTCAGTATCCACCTTTTGCCCCATGGAAATATTTACACGTTTCAATAGATACATATTCAGGATTTATTCTGGCTACTCCTCAAAGGGGAGAAGCTGTAAAACATGTCATCAATCATTCAATTCGTACCTTTGCTTCGCTGGGACGTCCAAAAGAAATAAAAACAGATAATGGGTCTGCCTATACAAGTTCTGCTTTTCAGGACTTTTGTAACAGATGGAATGTAATCCACAAGTTTGGGATTCCCTACAATAGCCAAGGGCAAGCTATTGTAGAACGGGCTCATTTGTCTCTGAAAAGTGCTCTTGATAGATATTCATTGCGGGAAAAAACCCCGAACCTCCCAGCATTGCAAAACTCTCTTAACATTTGTCTTTTTACTCTAAACTTTCTTAATTTAACTGGAATTCCTCCTACTTCTGCTGCTTTTCGTCATTTTTCCTCCCCCTCTCCCCCTCCTAACAGACCTTTGGTATATTACCGTAGATTGCCAGATCCAGCCTGGCAGGGTCCTGCTGAACTCCTTACTTGGGGGAGAGGATACGCTGCGATCTTACTGCCAGACAAAACCACTTGCTGGATCCCTGGTCGGGCGGTAAGACCTTATCATGGGAAGTCCTCCGATACATCTGCATCTTAAACTCTTCCTGATATTATTGCCTATATCCTCTTTGCAATTTCTACCTTATTCATATCCTACTTATACTTTTGTTCAACATGGTCATTGGACCACATTAGAATTTCACTTTAGTAAATATGATAATGACTGTCCTATTGTTTGTTGGCATAATAATCTTCCCATAAATCTATCTCCTTATATTCACACATATTTCAACAAAACACATGCTTCCTGTCAAAAGATTATTCGTGTTAAAGCTACTCCTTTAACAGAAGGCTCTTATACTTGTTCTATGAGGGTACGTCATGAAAATGCTACCCGCAGCTTTCATTCTGTCACTTCTGTTTTGTTTACAGAACACTCTACCACTCGCTCTTTTGTTTCTCCTTTACTCTTCCTATGGAAAGGAACCTTAAAATCTTTTCCTCTTTTTAATCATAGGGGGATCTAAATGTCCTTATATTGTATCAAGGGTTTCCCCACCCTACTTAACGTCCTTAATGAATGATCAAGTTAATCTTCATTGTCATTATTGTAATTATTATCCTTTTTCTACTAATTGTATTCCTTCCTCATATCGTAAATGTTCCACAACTAACTTGTCCCTAGCTCTTTCTCCTACCTGTCATGCTTTTATATACCCAAACTCTGATCCTGTCAACAAACGACGCTTCAAAAGAACTGCCCATGACGATCCGCAGAAGCCTCATAGAAGATACAATATTATGTGGACTATAACTGACTTTCAAGGCGTTCGTTTAAACTTCACAACCAATTTTTCTCGCATAGAAGACTTTTACCCACCGCTTCAATTCGATTTGGCAGAGATGCTTGTAGGCTCCATCGCTTACAATTCACCTTTCATACAACGGAGCCTAATCATAGATTTGTGAAAAAACATAGGTTTTATGTATGCCCCGGACAGCCTGTTTCTGACACTCAGTCCCCTGCCCAACGACTTTCTGACTGCGGGGGGTTATCAGATTACTTTTGCAAAAAATGGTCGTGTGTTTCAACTGGATACATTTATTGGGATCCGGGCACTAAGGGTGATCTCATTACTGCCACTCGCACCACAAGGAATATTCCATGTGGTGGTAGAAAATGGCCCAGATGCAACTCAGTAATCATAAAGTTCACAGACAAAGGCAAGGAAAGTACTTTATGGGACACTGGCTTGAAATGGGGTGCTCACTTAAAAATACCTTGGCCAGGAGAGCATTATGGAAATATTTTTTACATTAAACGTCACATTGAACTCCCTCGCTTTGACCCGGTGGGACCACATGAAAAGACTATTAAATCCCCTTTCTTGCAACTCATAACACAAGAAGTTAACCCATTGATTCCATTGATCAAAGCTTCCTATGCCTTGTTGAACTCCTCAAACTCATTAATTGCCTCCACATGTTGGCTTTGTGCTTCTGCCTCTCCACCTTTTTACGAAGCCATCGCTTCCCAAGAACCCATTGTTAATTCCACATCAGATGAACTTTGCCGTTGGAGAAACTCCACTATTACTGTTTCTTCCATCACTGGGGTTGGTTGTTGTTTGGGAAATATTCCATCCAATTACTCACAATATTGTCATAATGTTTCTAATGGCTATAATTGTCGATTATATCTTCCTAAGCATCGCCTTGGCCGCTACCACACCGTTGGGGGATATGCTCCAGTCTACACCTCTTCAGGAGGAAATTTAACATCACGCCTAAAAGGAATGTATTTTATCCCTGGCAAAAATTCTGTCTGGGCTTGTAACACCGGTATCACAGTATGTGTCTATGGGGATGAACTTGTTAAATCCAAATCATTTTGTATTCAAGTATGGCTTGTACCAAAAATTAATGTGTATAACTCTGATGATTTTATATCCCTACAGGCACCCATGGAATACCCCCTCAGAGCAAAACGGGAAATTATTAGTACTCTCACTTTAGGTCTACTGCTTGCTCTGGGCGCCACGGGCGCAGCCACGGGCATTGCAGGACTAGCTGTTTCTGACAAAAGAATTACAGCTCTGGGTTCAGCCATTGATGATGATTTATTACGAATTGAAAAATCAATTATAGCTTTGCAAAACTCCTTGACATCCCTCTCGGAAGTAGTCTTGCAAAATCGTAGAGGTATAGATCTGTTATTTTTAAAACAAGGGGGATTGTGTGCTGCGCTTAAAGAAGAATGTTGTTTCTATGCTGATAGCAGTGGGGTCGTGCTGGATTCTATGAATGAATTAGAAAAACGCTTAAAAGATAGAGAAAAAGAAAGGTTAAACATGTATAATTGGTATCAAGGTTCGTTTTCTATTTCACCATGGCTCACAACCCTTTTAACTGCATTGGCAGGACCATTAATAATCATTATATTGATATGTATTATAGGACCTTGTTGTTTTAATAGAATATTGCAATTTTTTAAAGATCAATTATCTTCCATGACTGCTGATGCTGATGTGTTATTGCAAGCTCATGTTATGTCTTTAACACTGGATGAAGAAATGTCATTGCTGAGTTACCGCTCATTGGACAACCCTGATGCTGACGGGTCGCACGCCTGCCTAGATGACGGGGACGGAGAACATTTCAGAAAAATAGTTCCTGTTTTCTTGGACAAGGAAGAAGGCTCATCATAAAAAAATAAAAACAGAGGAGATGTTGTAACTATGTATCATTCATGTGATTGCAACTTGTATCAGTGCAGACATATACCATCCTAGCATTGTAACGATTTAGCTTTCTTGTATAAACATTAGACTCCTGTCTCTTCAGTTATCTTTGCCAGACATGCATAAGAAAAGGGGAGTTAAGCAGCTGTCAATGCAAAATGATATTCTAACCCTGCTACCCTGTTATCTTAACTAACCTGAGCTATTATTAATCATATGTATTCCTGCTGACCTAAACTATTATAATTCATGTATGTCTTGATTACCTTGGGCTTTGAAGTATTTCACCCCCCTGTGAAAAAGCATAATAAAAGAGCCTGTGCCGAGGCATTCGGGGCGCGCTCATCCCAAGAAACCTCATCTCGTGTTGTTTCTTCCTCCTTCGCTCCCTCTCATGAGGCGCCCATCTAATGCGGGATGGCAGATACCGCAGACTATGTAGGGTTATTAAGGGTTTTATATAGAACAGTGAGATTCCTAAAAGTTCTAAAAATTAGAGATATAATACTTGTAATTTCCGTTGCTAATAATTTATATTAATTGACGTTAAAATAAGAAAGAGAAATTCTGTGATGACCCGGGGCGTGGCACAAAAGCAACAAAGTCATAAAAGTAGGTAAAATCCCTTTAATACCTCCAACTTGGCCCCCAATGTCCAGTTATCGGCTTGAGAAAAAACTCCCAAGAACAGTCTTTAAAGTGAAGAAATTCAGTCCGAACCCAATGTAAATATAGATTATAAATAAAAACCAACACAAACCACACTGCAGCAATTAACGAGACAGGGCAGGATAAGGAATTGCAGATTTCCAAAAGATAACGAAACACACAGAGTTAGGAGGATGCCAGAGCCCAGATAAGCCTCAACAAATAGAGATAATGTACGCTTTGCTTCCAGCAACTTTGCTGTGCATAGTTTGCCTTTTTAAACAGTTTTCCCAGCTGCAGCTAATGAAGGGGATCAGGGTCCTTTCCTCTACCATAAACCACATAACTCACATTGTTCCCTTCTTCATTCCTCCCTGCGTGCCCTAGGATGAAGAGAGGGTGGCCCTGGGTCTTCCTCTGAATGCCCAGCCAAACTGTGCTCTTCCCCAGTTTCTTCCCCAGCCACCGGAGCCACACTTCCACTTCCAGTCACCTGCTCAACCTCCTCCCCAGATTCAGATTCCAACAGGGGCATGACAAATTTCAAAACAAGGAATGAATCTATATAGGAACCTAGGAAGGGACAAATCCAGAGTATTGGACCAAAAATCTAGTGAATGCTGATTTGGGATAATATATATACTGTAGTATTTGGAGAAATAGAGCAAAATATTAAAGGAAATGACAAGCATCACTACCATGATGGTGAAGACTGGGAAAAAGACAACACCTGTGTCAATACTTTCAACAGTATATTTTTATATATTTATATTCTTATTCTTATATATTTATATTCTTATGTTCTTACAATATATTTAATGTTCAATCAAAAATCTAGAATAATTTTTTAATAAATCATTACTATTACTACAAAAATTATAATTATTTAATATGTAATGTTATATTTATATGTATAATAGATCTACCTTAGTTTCTAAATCTAACTCCACAGCTCCACAAATACTTAAATTAAATCCAATATCCTGTATTAATTAACCAATATTTATCTATATTTTTTACAAATACCTTATTTACCTTTTAAACAAGAATATAAAATCTTAAGACTATTACAATTAAATTATTTACCAATCAACTAATTAACTCATTAATAAGTTCAACTATTAATTAATTCAAATATTTTCTATTAACATCAATCAGTAATCAAACAATTTATCAAAATCGTATTCTTATTCAGATTTATATTGGTCTCAGATCATACACTCTGTTTATTCACATTCTTTTACGTCAGTTTCTTTTTTCCTTTCAGTCTCTAATGTCAGCTGCAATAAAAGCGATTGTCTCAATCTTTAGTCATTTCTTGCTCTACAACCCTCTGCAGTTAATTTCCTTCTCATTCCAGATTTCACTTGTCACAACTCTAATTTTCTTAATATATTCTGCTCTCCAATCTAACCACTTTTTGTTCAATCAAACTAGTTATATCCTCCTCCTTCCAGATTCCTCTTCTCTCACCATTAAATAGCTATTTTTCCCCTCAAACAACTGCCCTTTATCTCCAAGATTCACTATTCTAGAGTCCAAAATCTCCCCCTCTTCTAAAATCACTTCCTCCTCTAAAATCATCTCCTCTTCCTCTTCTAAAATCACACTCCACCTTCACAATGCCAAATCATCAATAATCCATTTGATGCCGCCACCATTGTTGTTCCGATCTTTCTTTCCGATCTTTCTTTCCGATCTTCCTCATCTATTGAGATCGCTGCGACCTCAGATCCGCCATTATAAAGTGACAGGACATTCACACGTCGGAGTAAAGAGGTTTCCTTACAGTGAAACAGATATTCACCTTCCGCCTTGTTACTGCTCAGGTTTCCCCTTTATTTCACAAATCCCTCCAGGATTTGTGTTCTCCTCAAGGAGGCTTCCAGATGTGCTAATTAGGATTCAGAGAATGGAACTCATTCTTCTATCTCCACATCGCCATGGCGCCACAACTGGAAGTTCTATATTACTTTTTTTTAATGGGAGACTCTTTCATTACATCAACCTAGCAAAACATTGTAGGTGCTGGAAAAGACAAGACATCATGATAAAATTGAAGAGATCCTTATGGACCATGAAGATTCTGCAGAACAAATAAGTAGGTTTACAGTTTAGAAAATGGATAGAAAAATATATAACATTTCTCATGTTAGATTCTCAGTGACTATTTGCTCTGAATGAATGAGATTACAGAAAAATAATCTTAATTACACTTACTAAAATTACTAGGTTTAAACAAAATAATTGCTATTCGATCATACGTATTTTATAGACATACATATCCATTAACTTTTTCCTTTCAAGGAAACTTATGTTATATGAAAAAGTAAGAAATAGAAAGAAAAATTACAGAAATTAAATTAGAAAAGGGAATGGTTAAATTTAGTTTACACTAAGTCCATTCACTACATTTTTCCAGAATTTTCTGTCCTTGCAATTATGTTATTTCCTTCAGTTTTTCTCTTTTAGAACTTATTTGATCTAGTCTTGATCATTAATATTTTTGGCATTTCACTAGTTCGTTGATACTTGCCTTTGCTATGTTTGGAAAGCATTACCCTTTAACGAAATGAAATACATAAAAATTCACCATTTTTCTATAGACAAAAAATCCTCCCAAATAAATTAATTTTTAAAAATATATTACAGAAATATGAAATTGAAATTGATATTTAAAAAAATAATAGTCCAATGTTAAAAAAAACCTGAGAATATGTTACAATTGTACTCCTAATGAACAAATAAGTGTTAATGAAGAACAAGTATATTATTATGTGGATCTTTAATTTAATCAAGGTTCTTCCTACATAAAGATACCTGAAGTCATAGTACAACATTATGTATTCAGGAGTTTCAATCAAGTTAATGTGGATTGTTCTCATAGATCTACAACACTATTGACTTGTTAACATCACAGAATGGAGTGGGTAGATTTTGATTATATTCTTAGAGGTAGCACAGTTCTTTCCTAAACACCACCACGTGCTCATCCTATATCTTGGGACCAGCAGCAAGTTAGTCAATTAATGGGAACGTAGTGGCGCAGCATGAATGATGCTGGAACTGCAGGTCATAAATAGCCTGCATTCCAGCAGTTCAAGCCAGGTTCCACAAGATAGGGTGAACTCCTGCCTCTCATTCCCAATCTTCTGCCCATTCAGCAATTTGAAAGAATGCCATACTGCAAGCAAATAAATGGGTACCACTTTGGTGGAAAAACCTAGCTGCATTTGTATGTGAAGCTAGTGCTGGACCTGGCTGGATATAAGGCCACACCATACAATGCAAGGCAAGGCAAGACAGCAGAGAAGCGTTGAAGAACCAGTAACCCGAGTGCACTAAGCAGCTGTTTAAGCAAGTTCACTCCTGCGGTGCATTAAGAATGCCAAACAGAATGAACTAGCAGTTTAGGTGTCAGGACTGCATTGTGTTTAGCATAGATTTCCCTGACATTGAATACCATATGCTAAATAAATAAATAGTTAATTAATTAATTAGTATGTAAGTATTCATTCAGAAACATATATAATAAAACAAGAAAAAACAGTCCATTTAATGAGACAGATGTGTTAATATAAAAACTCACAACTATAATTTTACGCTAGAGGAAACATTTTTACTTACCACTGCTCCACCACTTTTTGCCATTGATTATGTAGCTGTCTCCATCTCTCTGAATGTTACACTTCATATTGGTGGCATCACTTGATGCAACATCAGGTTCTAAACCAAACCAAATCAGAATTTAGCAACAGCAAACAGAAAAGATCTTACAGATTTTTCTAAACATCAAGAAGGATTGCTAGGCATGATATCAGAGATGAACTTCCAAAGAAGGATAGGGTTTTTCCCCTTTCTTGTCTCATTACCCTCTCTAAACGAGTGAGAGAATGTGTGAGTGATGAGATTTGTATTATATCTGCCATTTATTGGATTTCAGATAATCTATATCTATAAATTGCAATACAAATTCAACATTATTATTTAATATAACAATTCCAATTCAACCGGCAATTAAATTAACCATAAAGAGTAATAAACTATAATTCATTAGTATCTGTAGTGGTACTTTAGGTGGTCCTTGACTTATGACAATAATTGGCCCCAAATCTCAGTAACTGAGCAAAGCAATCCCATGACATTAACAAATGCTAACATTTCCTCTACTCTGGAGCCCTTACAAGCTTCCAGAAGGGAGGAGAAAATGCTAGGGAGGACGAGCATTCTGTAAAGCTCAGAATATCCTTTAACCAGCATTTTTGCCAGATTTGAGGTCTATTCTTCCAACAAGAGGATTGCCACTTGGGGGATCAGACCTCAAATCCAACATCCCATCCACTCACAATCTTTCTTGTCAGTTTCCCTATTGACCTATGGAAGCTAGCTGAGAAGATAGCTTTTGCATAGTTTAAAATTTTTAATGTTTTAAATTTTAATTGCTTTTCTATTTATCCTTTTATGTTATGTAAGTTGCCCAGCATTGTCCTATCACGAAAATGAACAAATTAAATTAAAAAATTAAATTAAATTGCAAATGACAATCACATGATCACAGCATGCTTGGCAACTAGTTGTAAATGCAAATAGGTTGCCAAGAGTCAGAAATCTGGTCATGGGACCAGGAGGGCAACAGTAATGTTTTAATGAAAGCTGAAGGCTTTGTAAGTCATAAGGAATCTATTCCAAGGCCATCATTTATTATGGTGGTGTAATCCTTTCCTTCAAGGGAAAGCTACTATCAGATCCGTGTATCTGTCACCAGGACGCCAACACAGGAGAGCGAGGGAACCAGAAAATGCGAGAACCCAAGCCACCACCCTGGATTCAGCTGAGAATGATTGGGCAGCGGGACAAGCCGAAGAACCAGCAGCCATACCAGGTACACGACCCCTAACCGCCCCAGAACAGGGGATTAACCCTGGCCAACCCAGAGACATACAACTGCAAAGGAAGGTCCCACCCCGGGAGTAAAATTCGATGGAGACCCCCAGAAACTGGGATTTTTCCTGGTGCAAGTCCTTACCTACATGCAATAATACAGGCAGAATTTCCCAACACAGGGATCCTGACTATGAGTCGTCACCCTGGCCCTTGAAGGGCAGCAGCCAGATGAATGGTGATGCTCCACAACATCAATGTCCCAGAATTAAGGAACCTCAACCGCTTCATGACAGCCCTACACAACCGCTTCGAAGACCCTCTCGCCAATAGAAAAGCCCAAAACCTCATCAGAGTTATAAAGTAAGGCCGTCGCCCGGTAGCCGAATACACCGATAATTTCGTGACCTGGCTGGCCGAGTCGACTGGCCAGAAGATATCCTAGTCTGTTGGTTCAAAGATGGGATAAATCAGTGGTTCCCAAACTTTTTTGGTCCACTGCTCCCTTGGTGCTACAAACTCATCCTTGGTGCCCCCCACCCAGGATGGGATTCAAATTTCTGTGGGTATGGCCTAATTTAAGGGTGTGGTTTGCTGGTCACATGACTGGGTGGGTGTGGCTTGCTGGTCATGTGATTGGGTGGGCGTGGCCAGGTGACTGGCAAACCAAATACAAGTGGTCCTCACTTAATGACCGGTTGTTTAGCAAGTGTTCTAATTTATGACTGGCCTCCCCAGAGCTACTTGACCAGTTTTTGGAGTTTTGACAGCTTTAGATCAGGGGTCTAAATCTCACCACTGCCTTTGTGTAAGAGAGAGAGGGAGAGAAAGAGGTTGGATCAGATCTCTCTCTCTCTCTCTCTCTCCCACCAACACCAGAAAGCCACCATCAGTCAAAATTCATATTAGTGGTCTCCAGGATTTAAAATTATGAGTTTGGTGGCCCCTGAGGTCCAAAAGTTTGGCAACCCCTAATCCAAACGGATGCAGCTGAGAGAGGAAAAGAGAGAGAGAAAAGCAAGAGAGAAAGAGTTAGAGAAAATAAAGAGAAAAGGGAAAGAAAAAAAAAGGGACAAAGAAAGAGGGGGGGATGGAAGGAAGGAACAGAAAGAAAAAGAAATAAAGAAGGAGGGAGGGAGGGAGGAGAAAGATAATGAGATATCTATTCTAGTCCAATCACCTGCTCCAGCAGGGCTAGAAGGGAGTGTGTGTGTGTGTGTGTTTCCTTATAATTTGCCAGTACATTTTGGTTTTGCCTTCTTCAGAATTGGCACTGTAATACATTGGGGAATAGTACTTTTTAGGGTGGAGATCTGGTCCAATGGATCCTGTTTAAAGCCTCAACAAAATGTGAGATCTTCCTGATAGTTTTGACCATGTTTTGTCCACAAAACCTTTAATAGAAGCCAAAGAGATTTCAATGTGCTGGCAAAGATGTTTCAATGTGGAAAAGGGCCTCAGTCTAAACTAGGCCTCATTCAATCTGATGCATCAGGTCTCTCTCTTTCTCTCTCTCTCTCCCTCCCTCCCTCCTTCCCTCGCTCCTTCTCAGACTGGCTTTGCTCTACTTTCCTGATGTGCCTGTGGGGCCGGCGTTTCAAACATGGATGGATGGATGGATGGATGGAGAGAGAGAGAGAGAGAGAGAGAGAGAGAGAGAGAGAGAGAGAGAGAGAGAGAGAGAGAGAGGCAAGCAGGCAGGCAGGCAAACAGATAGACCTTTTGGATGGATGGATAGATGGACGGACAGACAGACAGAATGCGACAGCGATGGCACTTTGGGAAAGCAGTGGCAGCGGCTTTTCCCAATGTGCTGCTGCATTTGAGGCACCGGTTCTGGAGCATTACTACAGTCAATGGGTGAACCTTCAGGACCGATGCCTCGAACTGGCAGAGGGGGGCTAAGAGGCAGCAGGGGGGCATTCGAGGCGCTGGCCGGCCCTGCAGTTTCATCCATTGACTAGCACTGCTCTGGAGCCATCGCCTCCAATGCGAAAGCAGTAGCATGTTACATGCTACCACGGCCGCGTTCGATGCGCCGCCCCCTGCCGCCTCTTAGCGCCCTTCTGCTGCCCCCCCTGGGGATGCTAAGAAGTTGCAGGGGGGCGTTCAAGGCACCAGCCCTGCATGTTCACCCATTGACTAGCAGCGCTCCAGAGCTTGTGCCTCCAATGTGCAAGCGGTGTCACGTTACATGTCGCCATGGCCACGTTCAATGCGCCACCCCCTGCCACCTCTTAGTGCCCTTCTGCTGCCCCCCTTGGGACACTAAGAGATGGCAAGGGGACGGTGCATTGAACGCTGCCGTGGCGGCACATAATGTGCCACCACTTCCGCATTGGAGGTGCCAGCTCCAGAGCAGTGCTACAGTCAATGGGTGAACCTGCAGGACCAGTGCCTCGAATGCCCCAAACTAAATCCATTGGTATTAAAAATCCAAAACCAAGTGCTATGTTAAAGTGGACTAACCAATGTCAAACAACGTTTGATAAGCTAAAAAATATGTTTGCAAAAGAGCCAGTATTGAAACGCCCAGATACAACTCTACCATTTATCATTCAAGCATATGCCAGCAATGTAGCGGTAGGAGCTGTTTTATTGCAAAGAAATAAAGAAGGTAAGTTACAACCATGTGCGTATACATTTAGGAAATTTAGTCCAGCTGAACAAAATTGGGTGATTTGGCAGAAGGAAGCCTTTGTAATTCACTGGTCATTACTGAACTGGAGACATTTACTAGAAGGAAGTTCACAACCATTTAAGGTGTAGACCGATCATAAAAATTTAGAAGCACTCCAAAATCCACGAAGGTTGTCACCAAAGCAAGTTCGCTGGGCAATCTTTTTAAAAAGGTTTAACTTCACGCTAAAATAAGTCCCATCAGGGAAAAACTTTATGACAGATGCTTTGTCAAGGCTTCCTCGGTATAATAGTGTATGAGAAAATATAATCCAACCATTGATACCAACTACTAATAGAATAGAATCTTCACAATCCACAATACTTACAACCAACTTACCTACAATATTAGCAGAAGATGAGTGGTTAATAAATAATAAAAATCAAATAGAAATGAAATATGGGATCGTTTGGCGGGGAACTAAAATATATGTACCAAACACATTAAGTACATCAATAGTATTAAAAAATGTCATGACATTAAACAGGCAGGACATTATGGGTTCCTAAAAATGTTACATTTAGCATGGCCAGGCATGAGATCACATATAGAGAATTATGTGAAATCCTGTCCTGTATGTATAATAAATAAAAATAAAATTGGAAATCCAGCAGGATTATTACAAACAGTGTCTGAACCAATGAAACCCTGGCAAGACATTGGAATGGACTTTATAGTTGATGTACTGGATAGCCATGGCTACACAGTGATATGGACAGTTATTGATCTGTTCTCCAAACAAGCACATTTTGTCCCATGTAAAGGAATACCATCCACTAAGAAGTTAGCCGAATTATTTATAAAACATATATATCACTTACATGGGGTACCTCGAAAAATAATCTCCAATAGGGGAGTACAGTTCACCTCAAAATTCTAGTGGGAGTTTATACATTTGATTGGTTCAACACAAGGACTAAGTACAGCATATCACCCAGCTACCAATGGAACGGCTGAAAGAGCAAATGCCACCATCGAACAATATCTTCGTCGTTATGTTAACTATCAACAAAGTAATTGGGCAGATCTGATACTGTATGCTGAAATAGCATAAAACAATACGGCACATAGCAGTACTGGTCATTCCCCTTTCCAAATAGTAAGCGGTATGGAATTTGTACCCATACTCAAATGGCCCTATAATGAACAAGAACTCAATATAGAGACTACAAATACCTGGGCAGATAAAATACGTAAGCAATGGAACTCAATTCATCCCGCTTTGAAAACAAGTGCAGGAAACATATAAAGTCCAAGCAGATAAAAAAAGATCAGCACAAACACAATATAATATTGGAGATTGGGTATATCTATCAACACCTCGGTTTAACTAGCAAAAAACTAGGTCCAAAATACATTGGACCATTTCAAGTTATATGAGTAATCAATCCTGTGACAGTAGGTCTTTGACTTCCCTCTCAGTTCAAAAGATTTCACCCCATATTTCACATCAGTCTGTTAAAACCTGCAAATATGACACAACAAGAGCCTAGATTGCATACCCCAGGACCAGTCCGTGATGACCATTACGAAATCGATGAAATACTCGATTCATGTCGTAGATGTGAAATATTGCAATATTTAGTCCAGTGGAAAGGTTACCCATTAGCTGATGCATCATGAATACCCTATACAAATGTATCAGCGTCTCGTTTAAGACGACAGTTCCATATGAAAAACCCTACCAAGCTGGGTGGGAGGAATGAAGTACAATGTATACATGTAACTAATAATAATCTTTCTGGGTGGGAGGGATGAAGTACGATGTATACATGTAACTAATAATAATCTTTCTGTTACAGAAAAAACAATGGTAGAGAGGGTCACCTGTCAGGCTTCAAAGAGTCTACTGGTTTATCTCCTGGAGTGAATCCCGACACATTATCTTGGTTGGGGAATGATCCTGCCGTTTACAATATATAAATTTGATCGGAAAACGTCTCCTACTTTTGAAGATCCCATCCCGGTTCAACCTATCTCATATCAGCATGAACATGCGACAAGGATGGGGTGGGAGGTTTATCACTCCAACTTCTCTCATTACCAGAAACAAAACACAAACAATCATTGGGGAAGTTGCGGCACAACTCGGGAATTGAAATCACATTCTGTTTGGTAATTAGTTGCGTTTAGAATTGCCGGGTGGAGGTGTGTAGGACTAATGGGGAGGGCGGATGTTAGTTAGCTGCATAGGGTGGGGCTGCATGATAAATTGCGCTGAGCGACGAATGATCTCAGCGCTGACTTTATCCGGTATATCCGTTGTTGTCATGTTTGAAGAGAACGAGTGAAAATAAACGTACCTACCAGAAATCCTGTGAGTAATATAGTTTATTGCTAGAATTCCTACGTGTACAAATGAGGGTTAAGAACCTCTTTATATAAAAATTCATGAAGGGTTTCATTGATCAATTGCATAAACATGGCAGGAGTTCCTTGCAGTCCAAAAGGGAGCACTTTAAATTGGTAGCATCCCAATGGAGTGTTAAAAGCTGTCTTTCACTCATCCCCTTCCTTTATTCTGATGCGGTAATATACCTCTCATAGGTCTAACTTTGAAAAAAAAATTCTTTTGAGAGATCGGCTAACTTGTCCTCCATGAGCGGGAGTGGATACATATTCTCTATTCAAATCGTGTTTAATTTTTTGTAATTAACACACAAATGTATGGAGCCATCTTTCTTCTCGTGGAATAATAATGGGGCAGCTATTTTTGGTCGGATGGGTTCAATGAAACCCCTTTTAAAATTTTTATTGACAAATGCTCTGAGTTCTTTTAGTTATCTGGGGGACATACAGTACGTTTGTGGTTTTGGGAGTTTAGCCCATGGTAGGATTTCAATAGCGCAGTCTGTGGTGCGATGGGGTGGGAGTTCATCACAAGCTTCCTTGCTAAATGCTTGGGCCAGATCCTGGTACTTGTTGGGGATGTTAATGGGTTCAGCCGACTGTCCAGTTATGGCTGACTCTCTGTTCTCTGTTCCTTTCTTTATCCTTTCCTCTGGGCTATTTGCAAATAATACGTCTCTCTGGAATTGTACGGGTTCCTCTCCTCCAATTTATTTTTGGATTCCATTTTCGCAGCCATGTGAGGCCTAGAACTAGTGGCTCTTCCATTCCTGGGGCTGTGGAAATGTGAGCATCTCACTATGGTTCCTTAGACTTATTTTTAATGGTTCTGTGGTAAATCTAGCTGGCTCCCCCCGCCCTGCTATAGTTCCATCTAACTAGCAGAAAGCGATAGGATTTTCCATTCTTTTCAGTTGGATTCCCAATTTCTCTGCAAGGGAGGGTTTTATAAGGCATTGGGTGCAACCTGAATCCAGCAATGCTACAACTTCTTCCCCCTTTCCTCAGCTGGGGATAAACAGTCTTAAGGTAGAGTGATTGGTTCAATTGGGTTGCTTACCAGTGAGTCGTCTTCTGGATTGCTTTTGGACTGGCTCAGGTCCCCTGGAGCATTGGGGATTTTTCCTCTGGGTTGGGGGGGGAATCAGAATCCCACAGCTACTCGGCCCCTCAGGCCAGTCTCCTTTCCTCGAAGGCTGGATGTTCCAGGTTTCTCTCCTGATGGGTGATCTGGCTTTCTGGCAGGGGTTTTTGAACGGCATTCTGCTGCACGGTATCCCTCCCTTCCACATGTAAAACAACCAGACCTTCTTGGAGTCCTGGTGGTTTGGGGTTTGAAAACTTCCTGTTTCCCCTGGAGTGGGGATCTTTTCCAAAACTTGCCATTGCAGTACCGGTTACAAGTCATGTCTATCTCCGTTTCTTCTGCCATCATGCAGGAGGTTTGGGGCACCACGGGCCAGGCAGGCAGAGTATAGATCATCATTTAGCCCAATGATTCCCAAAGTGCGCAGTACCACCCCCTTAGGATGGAGCTAAGAGGCAAGGGGGCTGGTGGGATGCTGAGGCGGCAGGGAGGCATTCAAGGCACCGGCTCCGGAGTAGTGCTACAGTCAATGGGTGAACCTGCAGGACCAGTGTCTCAAATGCCCCCCTGCTGCCTCTTAGCATCTCCAAAGGGACCAACAGAGGGGCGCTAAGAGGCAGCAGGGGGGCAGCACATCAAACGCGGTCATGGCGGCACGTAATGTGCCACCACTTCTGCGCTGGCTCTGGAGCGGCGCTACAGCCAATGAGTGAACCTGCAGGCTAGTTTGGCTAGTAAGTCCTTCATTAATGGCAATGGATACAATAGCTCTACACAGATGGCATTCAACCCTCGATAATCCACACATAAATGCAACCCTCCATCTTTTTTTTCCTGGAATAACACTGCCATATGGGATCTTCCTGGAGTGATAAATCCTCTTTTTAAATTTTTATCGATGTATTTTCTCATTTCCTCCTATTCCTTTTGGGTCATTGAGTACATTCATGGTTTGGTTAACGCCACTCCGGGGATCAATTCGATGCCACAATCCGTAGGTCAATGGGGTGGTAAACAATCAGTACCATCTTCCTTGAATACATGTGCTAAGTCTTCATACTCAATTGGATAGTTTTTTTCAGTAAGTGTTCCCTCTCTTATTTGATTTGTATTATTTGAAAGACGAGGTGGGCCATCATCATGGCATGGTGGATTAGGACCGATGGCTAGATGTAATTTACAATAAGCCTTCCCAGTGTATATGGGTTCCCATTTATCAAGCCAAGCTAGTCCCAGAATTAATGCTTTGCTCAGGTGAGGAACCACCACAAAAGAAATCCACTCCCAGTGCTCCCCCATCACCATTTTAATATATTCAGTTCTATGAGTTGCTGGAACTCCACCCAATATAGATCCATCCACCTGTTCAAATTTAATAGGAACACCTAATTTAATAACTCTTTAATTTAATTTATCAACTATTGCTTGAGTTATTAAACATCTCGTGCACCCTGAATTTATCAATGCCCCCACCTTAATTCCCTGATTAGTCCGTTTATTCCATAAGCCCACAGGTAAAATAAAAGGATGAATGGGTTTACTTACCATTGGGTCGTCTGGCATCTCATTATCCATATCAGCTTCTCCAAACGTAGTGGATTGCATAATAGATTGTTCATCTTCCACTGGAATATCTGATGAATTCACCATTACTCCCCTCACCTTGTCTTAGTCATGCCTATCTCATCTACTTGGTTTAGTCCTATTCAATCCATAGCCCGATGCCCTGGTCTATCTATTGTTTTGTGTTGATATTATCCTGAGTTGTGGTTTTATACTTGCGTTTATAAATTTTCGTGGTTGTATTAATCCTTTCAGCCTCGGTTTCAAATGACGCAAACCATCATTTAATTCAATCGCCACACGATACCAATGTAGCATACGAACCTCTATATAAACAAGCCTGATGTAATTTAGGGTCCATTCCTTCTTTAAATATATGAATTAATAAACTCTCCAGTAATGATGAGAGTTTACTAGCCACTCGTCAAAAATCATTGACATATTCCCGTACTGTTTTCCCTTTTTGTTTTATTATTAACAAATCCTCTTCTGCCTTCTTATCTGCAGATGTATCTTCAAATCAATTTCTTAATGCATCCAAAAATCGTCCTATATCCCCCAACTCCTCCGCCCTATGGCAATATAGATCCGATGCCCATTCGTATGCTTCTCCCACTAACACTCCAGTAATGGCCACTACCATTGACCAATTTGAGTGGTAACAATGAAAGTATAAATCAAAATGGTTTAATACTTGGCTTAAGAAAATAGCCACTTTATTTGTGTTCCAATCAAACATGGTTGTTAGAAGAGGGGTCCCCCACCTCCCTGGTACTTGACCTCCCCAATGTGCTCCATAATCCAGGTCCCGTGGTTCTACTGACAGAGGTCTCATGGAATATCCATCTTCCCCTATGTTTCTATCCTCCATTCTCCCAGAACGTAAGTCCGATCTGTCCAATCCCCTTCCGACTTCAGACTCCTGAAACCCTAATGGACTGGATGCATATAAAGGGTCCTTTTCAGAATGTAATACTTGTTTCCGAATCAAAGTCCCCCTCTCTTTTGTTCCTTTTAAAGTCACCTCTCCAAATTGTATCCTGAACATTTCTAATGTGTCACTTCCTGGAAATGCCCATTGACTTTCATCGGACCCAGACCGTTTCACTTTCCAATCCACTGGACATTCCCTTTGCCTATATTCTTTCCCTTTTCTCTCTTTTAAGCCAGGGTCTGGATCACTTAATCGCACCTTAGTTGTTTTAGGTTTTACTACAGGTGGTACTATCAATGGCACGTACTCTCTTGCCATTTCCCCCGTCCATTTTCCATTGCCCTCTCCACCATTCTCTTCAGCCACTTCTATGCCTTCCTCCACCATCCATTCGGGATCTATGCCTTCTGCCATTATCCACAGTGAAGTAGGTTTGTTTGTTTGAGAATAAACGTGAGCACTGACTTTCTCTTAGCCCTCATTTGTACACGTAGGAATTCTAGCAATAAACTATATTACTCACAGGATTTGCTGTGAATAGATACGTTTATTTTCGCTCGTTCTCCTTCAAACACGGCAACAACGGATATACTGGATAAAGTCAGCACTGAGATCATTCGTCACTCAGCGCAATTTATCATGCAGCTCCACCCTATGCAGCTAACTAACATCCGCCCCACAATTCTAAACGCAACTAATTACCAAACAGAATGTAATTTCAATTCTTGAGTTGTGCCGTAACTTCCCCAATGATTGTTTGTGTTTCATTTCTGGTAATGAGAGGAGTTGGAGTGATAAACCTTCTCCCACCCCATCCTTGTCGCATGTTCATGCTGATATGAGATAAGTTGAACCGGGATGGGATCTTCAAAAGTAGGAGATGTTTTCTGATCAAGTTAATATATTGTAAACGGCAAGATTGGATGTTCATTCCCCAACCAAGATAACGTGTCGGGATTCACTCCAGGAGATAAACTGATAGACTTTTTGAAGCCCGACGGGGGTTCTAGCGTATCTTGATATTTTAATCTACATGGAAACAATGGAAGAACACATTAAGCTACACCGTGCAGTCCTCACAAAACTCTTAAGACACTAAACTATATACAAAACTCTCTAAATGAGAATTTCACCAAGAAAAAATTGATTGCTTGGGGTATAGAATATCCCACAAAAGGGAATAGAGGGAATAGAGATGGACCCACAAAAAGTAAAAGCTGTCATGGACTGAGACACACATTATACACGCAAGCAACTGCAAAGCTCCTTGGGTTTTGCAAACTTTTATTGCCAGTTCATTCCAGCTTTTACAAACATCGCCCTCCCTATCATGAACTTGCTAAAAATAAAAAGGGGGGGGAGAAACCCAAACCAAGGCAACCCCTTATCTGGACAATGGAATGCCAAGTGGCATTCAAAAAACTCAAACATTTATCCTCAGCAGAACCAGTCCTTAAGCACCCAGATCCTGAACAACCTTTTGTCATCCAAGTAGATGCTAGTGATGTTGCAGTTGGAGCAGTCCTCCTCCAAGAGAATGGAAGTGGACAATTACAACCATGTGCTTATACATCCAAGAAACTGACAGGAACCGAGCAAAGATGGTCCATATGGGAGAAAGAGGCATATGCTGCGCAGTGGGCAATGCTAACATGGAGACATTTCCTGGAAGGAAACCAAATCCCCTTTGAAGTATGGACTGATCACAAAAATCTGGAAGCCCTGAGAAATCCACGGAAACTCTCCAAAAAACAAGCAAGGTGGGCTCAATATTTTAAACAGTTTAATTTCACTCTCAAATATTTTCCTGGGAGAAAGAACTTCTTAGCAGATGCACTGTCCAGAAAACCCCAATACAACAGCAGAAAGATTGAGGTTATAAAACAAATGATCCAACCGACCCAACTAGCAGCAAAGTAATCACTGACTGAAGACACAACGATGTCAATATTTAAGGAGGCACTACTTAAGGATGACTGGCTCCAGGCTAACAAAAACACTTGCTTACTCAAAGTTGGACTAGCCTGGGTAGAAAACAGACTATGTCCCTGAAAGCCAGAGAATGTAAAAACCTTGCACCTCATCAAAAGACAATTTTGGTGGCCGTCTCTCAAAAAGAACATTAAAAACTATGTCGCGAGCTGCCCCACCTATGCTGCTGCAATGAGAAGACAAGGAAAATCTTCTGGACTTTTACAGACAGCAGCAGACCCTTCTGCACCCTGGAAAGAGATCTCTATGGACTTTATAGTGGAGCTTCCCAAAAGTGCTGGAAATACTGTCATTTGGGTTGCAACTGATCTTTTTTCCAAATAGGTTCACTTTATTCCATGCCAAAAGATCCCAACTGCTAAGGCATTAGCAAAGATGTTTCTAATATACTTCTATCGCCTTCATGGAGCTCCCCAACGGATTATCTCAGATAGGGGTGTTCAATTCACATCCAAATTTTGGCGGGCGTTTTTAAACATATTAGGCTCCACCTAGGTGTTGTTGTCATCAAGTCATCCCAGATGGATGGATCAACAGTGTATTAGAACAATATTTAAGATGCTTTATTAATTACCAATAGGACAATTGGACCAGCACGGGGTTCACTCCATTCCAGGTAGCCACGGACCAAGAATTCAACCCCATGCCGCAACTACCCACCAAAGAACCTAAAATCCCCTCCCTCAAGGAGTGGATCAATAACTTACAAGCCATATGGCCATTGGTAAGATTATCTTTACAGGAAGCTAGAGCAGTTATTAAAGCTCAAGCAGACAAAAAACGCTGCGATCCTAAACCTTTCAAGATTGGAGACCATATATATTTGTCTACAAAAATCTTAAAATCATTACAACCCTCTAAGAAACTGGGACCACAATTCATTGGCCCATTCCCCATCTCCAGAATTATTAATCCCGTGATGGTAGAGCTTCGACTTCCCAAAACACTTAGGCAGATTCATCCACTATTTCACTGTAGCTTGCTCAAACTGGAGATCACTTCAAACCTCCAACTCCCATCATGGTACATTTTGAAATTAAAGATATCCTTGATTCATGCACTCACCGTGGATCCACACAATATTTGGTAACTTGGAAATACCTTTCTTCCTCGGAAAATGAATGGGTAGCCAAACGACACATAAAAGCAGCCAATTACTACAAAAGTTCCACCTAAAATACCCTGTTAAACCATCCTAAATTGCAAATATAACACATGATTTTTGTTTTTTCCAGGTAGACCTATCTGTTTTTTAAGGAGGGCAGGATGTCAGATCCGTGCATCTGTCATTTCTTCAATGAAAAAAGAAAAAGGAAGGGAGACTGATAAAGAAATCCTTCTTGATGTAACCTGAATATATTTAATCTTATATCAAATTTGTATAACCTACACATGATACAATGGAGGGATGAAACCCAGATGGCCGGAGCCTCTGAGAGAGATAGCTAGGAGATGAAGAGATCATAAAAATTCCACAGTGAGATGTGTTCTGGGAAACTCTGAAAAAGATCATTCTAAAAAGGGGGTTGGGGGAATTAATATGTTGGCTCTTTGTTTTACTAAATACACATCAAGATAAGGGGAGGAGTTTTAGACTCCCTTATCTATCTCTGCATGCCTGAGAGACCTTAGACGCTGTTTTTAACCCCTACATGAATAGTCTCATCGCAATAAAGGATTCCTTTTGATACGTTTTGATGTTTTCAGAAGTTCATTCTAGTTGATGGAATGGGAAAAGTTCTGTAGCCTGACAGCTACTCCTCAGGAACAAATCTATGACAGAGAATGCATTTTCATCCCATTTGATAAATAGTGTCTCTTAACAAGTTTCCCTAGTCACCTGAATAGGATCTGTGGGAACACTTGGGAAAAGATGGTTGTAAAGATCGATACTCTGGCCCCAAGTTATATAGTATTTTTAAGCAGTGACCAGTACTTTGCATTACACCTGGAAAACTATCTCTAAACCAGATGGGGTGAAGGGAAGTAAAAAAAAAAAAAAGAATTATCCAGTCTCCTAATACATGGTAATAATTAGCTGAGAGTGCATTTTAGAGTTGGAAGTTAATTCTGTTTTACTATTGGAAATTATAGAAATACAGTGCTATATTCAGAGTTGCTGATATTTATAGAGCAAACTAGTTCTGGCTAAATTCCCTTACATTAATTTTAGTAAAACGAAAAAATTTTTAACATGCAGGATTCAACCCAAAAATTTTAAAATGAAATTTTCTCTCTACTACAAATGAATGTTTTCATGTCTAAAATATAAAACATTACCTGTCATGCAAAAACAAGAATTAATTTTTCCTTCCAGAAGAGGTTCCAGCCATTGTTTCTTCTGTTCTTCTGTCCCTTGCAAGTATAGAACCTCCATATTTCCTGTGTCTAGAAAACAGAAGAAACATTGAACACCCTTCCTATTTTATCCAGCATACAATATAATTCTGACAAGCTAGTTAAATAGTCCCTCACTTGGTGCATGACAATTGATTACTTCAGGAGCAAAGAAGCACTTCCCAGTCTCTTTTGCTATTAGTGCATAGTCCAATTGATTAAGACCACTAACAGCTGGCAGGAAAAGGTTCCAGGGATCTTCTGCTTTGGCCTTTTCCTAATGAAAAGAGAAAAACTGATGCAAAGTAAGCAGTAGTGGGATTCAAATAATTGAACAACTAGTTCTCTGTTCTAATAACCGGCTGAATAGGCATGGCTGAGTGGTCATGTGACTGAGTGGGTGTGGCCAACTAGACATCACTCACATTGAGGGGCGGCTTGCCTCACCCAGTATTTCTTTGCTGGGTGGTTCGCTCCCCTCTGCCCCTTACCTGGCCTCCCTCTTAATTTTGATCATATGGGAATGCTGCAATGTCCATAAGTCATTTTTTTCAGTGTAGTAACTTCAAACAGTCACTAAATGAACAGGCTACCTATAGTGGGAGGACCCCATTAGAATCATTATTGAACCCAATGCATTAAAAAGTTCATCCAGTAAAATGAATGGAATGTTATAAGAATAAAAAGTACAGCTTTTTTTAAAGATATAAAGTATTTGGGGAATACAGTCTGGTATACATGACATGTAAAATAAATTAACTTGATATAAAAAATGATATATTTCAATCTGATTCCATAAAACATGGTCAATCAGGAGAGGGTCTAATAATATGGTAAATATTTTTTTACCATGTTACATTTTTCTATATATTATTTAAACACATAAAAAGTTGGTGTACTATATATTTATTCCTGCTCAAAGCATGTGGGTTCTTGTTGTCATTTTTTATTTATTTTTAGATTATTTTTGTGTTCCATTGCATTTCTGCCACTGTGGAAGACTGCAAGATAGTGACATGGCTGCACCTGCTGACTCAAACAACAGCCAGCTTTACTCAAAAGTATATTTGAATTTGATAGCAATTAAAGCAATGATGCTTGCAGCACACACACTATGCCTGATTCACATTTAGGCTGCTTTCTGAATTACCTGTATTTGCCGACGTATAAGATGACTGGGCGTATAAGATGACCTCCCAATATTTCCACTCAAAATATAAAGTTTGATATATACTCGCCATATAAGACTACCCCCTCTTCCGCACACCTTCCACTTTTGCATTTTTTATTTTTTTTTTGAGGCACTTTTGTGCACAGTGGAAATGAATCCTGTGAAGCCGAAAGGAGCAGCCAGCCTTCAGGCTGATGTAGGTGGGCCTACTTCTCCCAGCTCCCAAGGAAACGAGGTGCTCAGCGGCCTCCGCTTGCACTGCCCGGCCTCTGCTCAGGTATCCGGCTGGGCTGTCAGGAGTTGTTACTGCTGGCGCGGCTCTGCTTGGCTCCAGTCCCGCATTGTCTCGGGAAGGGAAAGGCAAAAAGGAAGAGCCGCGGCGGTGCTTTGCAACAGCAGCAGCAGCTCCTGGTTTTGCCTTTCCCTTCCCGAGGCAACACGGGATTGGAGCTGTGCGGAGCCGCGCCAGCGATAACAACTCCTGACAGCCCCAGCCGGATACCTGAGCAGAGCCCGGGCAGTGCGAGCGGAGGCCGCTGAGCGCCTCGTTTCCTTGGGAGCTGGGAGAAGGAGGCCCGCCTACATCAGCCTGAAGGCTGGCTGCTCCTTTCGGCTTCACGGTATTCGTTTCCATGGTGCGCAAAAGTGCCTCAGCCACGGGCAGCCGCAGTGCTTCCCAATTACTATTTGCCGGTGTATAAGACGACCCCCCCCCCACTTGGAGGCATGTTTTTCAGGGCAAAAAAGTTGTCTTATACGCCGGCAAATACGGTAATGTTTTCTGGATTTGCATAATATATTGATCAACACTGTACATCAACAAAATGGGTTTGCACAGCACCCTATACCCTAGAAAAGCCTAATCAAAACAAATATGTTGCATGAACCAATCTGCCACATAATTCGTCACTTTGTTGTATTAATCGCAATAGGCTTATTTTAGCATTTGTAGTGTTCATACCTCTTACAGTTCAAAACAGTAAGGAAAGTGCATTGGCAACCTTCAAAAATCACTTAGTTTAAAGGGGTTCTAAAAGCCCTTGCAAGGGGTTGTGGGGAAGAGAATGCACTAAGCCTTTCCCTGGATGGCTCTTTATTCTACCCTAGTTAAATCCATTGTGGGAATACACCCCCTGTGTGCATGAATGAATGGATGAAGAATTCCCACTCTCCTGCCTGATTTCCACTGCAGCACTAGGGCCTGAGAATCCAAGAGATGAAGCTTTGAATGCTTTGAAAATGAGCCTCGATGCAAATAGCTGGAATGCCCTTCCCTCCCTTCTCCTCTCTACAGGTCCATGCAGCTCCTTCCCCTTTTGTTCCAGGCAAAGGTTGTAGCAGAAAGTGCTGGGGAGGCTGGGACAGCAAAGGCATCGCCTACCAGATCTCCCCTCTTTCTCTTTTCCGGTGGAACCTCGTTGCCAAGCAAAGCTTGCCTGGACAGATGCAAATTTGAGCATCTTCATTCCTGGCAGCATCCCTGCATTTTCTCACCCACTGCTGCGGCTGCCTTAGTGGATGCTGCTCTTTTTGCATCCAAAAGGAGTGACAGGCGCCTTCCATGGAGCATGCTGCTGCCGACATTCTTTCTGTTAAAGAGAGCTGGGCGCTTTGGGCCAAGGCCTAAGTCAGGTCGGGAAAAGGAAAGGAGAAAGGCCAGCTTGGGACAGATTCTTTACCCAGACTGGCCTCTTGGCCATTCACTGGCTGGGAGTGAAGGGGTGAGATTCAGCCAGTTCGCCGAACTGCACAAATAGTTAGCTACCAGTTCTTGTGAACTGGTGAGAAATGGCTGAATCCCATTACTGCAAATAACTCAACAATAGGCCTATTTAATTTTAACTGAAACAGGAATACAGAAGATAAATTACATCACAAAACTACCATATAAAAAAATTCTGCTACAGGATACCTGAGGCATCACACAACTTTCCTATGGGGTTAACTTCTTTTCTAAACTACTGAATGACGTTTCAAAAACAGCCAGAAAACAAGTGAAAAGTGTGGGTGGGATTGCAAGGGGCAATCATTATTGCTAGAATGCATCTACCAACTATTTAAACAATAGTTTTGATCATTGATTTAGTGCTCTTTCCAGAACCAGACCACATCACCAACAGAAACAATGAAACACATCAACTGGAATACACAATAAAGCTGCCATGACTCCTTTTTTAAGCAGAACATTTTACACCTGGAAGAACCAAAAGACTGTTCAGGAGTGGACTGGAGATGTGATAAAAACAACACCGTAGGGACATAGCAGTAAGTAGAGATCACTGGGGCATGTTCATTTACGTTTAGATTCATATAAAGAAATGTCCTTAGGGATATATGATGGCCTAAGGCCACAAGCTGTCGTTGATGGAGCAATGAAAACAATAGGGTTAGTGCCATAGACACATCCAGTTATCTTGCTCTCTGTTCCCAGGTAGCCACAAGAATTACGATTCTCCAACATATTTTATTGGTAAACAAATAGGAAAAAAATTCACTTTCTCAGTATTCACCTACACTTTTCTAATTTACACAGGATGAATACAAGTTCATGAATTCCACCCCCTGATTTTTCACAATTTTCCAGATTTTGCAGTTCCTACATTAAAATGTATTTAAGAATATACATGAGAAATGAATAAAAATATTTTTTTTCATGCAGGCTTTTTAGTATGAACAAATAAAAATGGCAAAATAAGGCAAACCAAAATTTTGAAATGGATTCCTTATATTTCTGCTTTTACTGACTCAATTTTAAATTTATTTTTTTCTAAATCTTAATTTATGCATGTGCGTTTTATATAAAAAATTATTGTCACTTTCAAATTGTAACTGAAATTTGAAATATAAAAGATGAAATATAAATCAAATAAAATGTATATTAATCTTATCCAGATACCTTTGTATAAATCTCTATTCTTCATAGCAGTGGTGGAATTCAATTTTTTTTACTACCAGTTCTGTGGGCATGGCTTGGTGGGTGTGGCAGGGGAAAGATATTGTAAAATCTCCAGTCAGAAGTGGTATTTGCCGGTTCTCTGAACTACTCAAATTTTCCACTACTGGTTTTCCAGAACTGATCAGAACTGCTGAATACTACCTCTGCTTCATGGGCTTATTAAATTTTCAATGTCTATGATTTCTAAGCTTTCCTGAAAAAAAAAGCTGTTGCATTTTTTGAAAGAATAATGTTTTGGAATAATTCTTACTACATATTAAACTATGGTATAATGTAAATTCATATAATTAGCTATCTTAGATCATTTTCAAATGAGACAAGGGGAATTATAATTTAATAAAATCACAATTTGCTTGGATGTTTCTACATATATATTTAAGGATAATGTCACTAATTTCATACAACAAAAAAACAGGTCCTATCTGATTGAATGACAGGAATGACAATCTCATTCTAAATACGCTAGGAAGACCTTTGCAATATTAACACAATGTGCTAATATAAACGATAGTTTAAAAGTTACAATGTCTTATTTACTGTCTGAACATAATTAAATATGTTTAAATTGAACTATCTTATGGCTTAATGTGACATAGAAACCAGATCAGGGTGTTTTAGTACCATGTCAGCCTCAAATATAAGAGTAAAGGAGAGTGAAACATAGTTTTAGTTTGTTTATAGCTGAAATTACTGGAATTAAAATATTTTAAAACTAATTTATCATTTTATTTGAACTGTATTGTATACATATACAAAATAAAGATAAACTCTACCTTCAAGTCAGTGTTGACTTCTGGCAATCCCTGCAGTGTTTCTTGGCAAGATTTTTAAAGTGGCTTGCCATTGCCTCCTTCCTAGGGCTGAGAAACAGGGACTGGCCCAAGGTCATCCAACTGGTTTTTTTTTTCTAAGGCAAGACTAAAGCTCATGGTTTTCTGGTTTCTAGCTGGTGCCTCAAATCATTATGCCAAAATGGCTCTCTTGTGGATTAAACTCATAAATTCCATTCACTCTGTAAGGTATAACTTTCACTGGAATAAAAACTATAAATTAAGTTTTAAATTATATTTGCACTGATACTCATTGGCATCATATAAGATCTTTCTTTTGGGGACATGGTGGCTCAGTGACTAAGATGCTGAGCTTGTTAATCAGAAAGGTCGGCAGTTTGGCGGTTCGAATACCTAGCACAGTGTAACGGAGTGAGCTCCCGTTACTTGTCCCAACTTCTGCCAACCTAGCAGTTCAAAAGCATGCAAAAATGCAAGTAGAAAAATAGGGACCACTTTGGTGGGAAGGTACAGCATTCAGCGTTTAGTCATGCTGGCCACATGACCACAGAGATGTCTTCGGATAGCGCTGGCTCTTCAGCTTTGTAATGGAGATGAGCACTGCCCCCAGAGCCGGAAATGACTAGCATGTATGTGTGAGGGTAAACTTTACTTTTACTAAGATCTTTCTTTTACAGTATACTAAGGACATAAAAAGAAATGTACCTTAAGTATCTCCATGACACCAGGTTTTCTCCATATATCTGGTGAATTTTTCTTTCTGGCGTAATACTCAACTATTTCCTAGAGGGTATATATAAAATAATTTACAAATAATCATTAGCATGCCACCCCATTTGAAGGCTGTAATTGAAAGTATTGATTAATCTCCTGCTAGACCAGGGATGTCAAACTAGATTTCTTTGAGGGCCGGATCAGTATTGTAGGTCTCCTCAATGGGCTGGTGAAGGGGGGTGGGGAGCAGGGGAAGGGAGACAGGATGGGTGCCTCCTGCAGCAGTCTGCCAGCCAAAAACAGGCTCTATGGGGCCTCTATAAAGCCCATTTTCAGCCAACAGAGTACTGCTGAAAGCCATGGAGGCTGAAAATGGGCTATGCAAGGGCCTTGTGAGGCCTCCATGTGGCCCGTTTTTGGCTGGCAGACTGCTGCTGGAGGCTGGAAAGACCAAAAATGGGCTGTGCGGAGGTCTCACAGGGCCCATGCAGCCCATATGTGACTAACAGAGGCATCCCGGGCCTTTGATATTTCCAGGCTGGCTCCACGGTCCAGATTTAAGCACCCTGTGGGCCAGATTGGAGTTTAACAGCCCTGCGCTAGACCTTGGATCTTATAGAATTAAAAAAAAGTATTTCAAATTAGAGTTAGGACTTACCGTATATACTCGAGTATAAGCCGAGTTTTTCAGCACATTTTTTGTGCTGAAAAAAACCCCCTCGGCTTATACTCGAGTCAGATTCCCCTCTGAAAAAAAAATGGTGTGGAGCTCCGAAGCTGGGCAGCCGCTTCCCTGCTTCCGTGTTTCCTTTGCAACTTTTAAGCATGGGGGTAATCGGAAGCAGAAAAGTTCTTGCTTGAGAATATATTGTTTTTTTCTTTTTTTAACTGTTTTTAGGGGGGGGGAAGACCCACCGCCATGTGAGAATGCTCAGACACGAAATCTATCCGACCAAAAATAAGTGTGTGTGTGTGTGTGTGGGGATTTTAACAGAGGGAAGATGTAGGGAGAAGGCAAAAGCAACGGAAGATCCTTCAGGGGAAACTGAGGGGGAGATTCACCCTTGGTCCAGATGAGCCCCCTTCCCCTTTCTCTAGGCTGAGAAAACAATGTGAGTCGAGGTTGCTTCGGCTCCACTCAGCTTCGTTTCCTCAGCTCCAGCTGCTTTCAGTCCACTTGGGAGGAGGGGGAGGAGGTGGTGGTGGCGGCTCGCGTTGTTTTCTGAGCTCTAGGCTGAGAAAACAACGTGAGCCGAGGTCGCTTCTGGGAATAAACTTTGACTTCAGTATTGGGTAATGATTAGTCTAAGACCTTATACATACTTGTCTGCCTAAGGGTCACTGAGATAAGCAAGGAAATTAAAAACAAACACCAGAAACAATTAAGCAGCTCAGACAATTGTAAACAGTTTTGTGTGCTATATCTAATTATTGTAATCCACAATGTGAATGCTTACTATGTACGAATTTCTCAATAAAAGGGGGCACTAGAATTTTCTCTAGACTCCCATCCCGAGTACACCAGCCTCTGTGTCTCATTCTTTCCATGGGAGTCCACCACAAGTGGTGACCCCGACGTGATCCACTGCAGGTGGTACGTGTCCGGACCTCCGTGTTTCCTCGCCTGGAATCGGTAAAGTACGTACTTAACTATTGCTGGACAATAGGATTATTCAGGGAGCATGGGGGGAAAACTCTCTCAGCCACAGGAACGGCATGTTAGTGAGCTGCTGAAGTTAGCCAGGACAAACTACTTTATCTTTAAACCCTCCGGGGGGGAGCAAATAGTTCTTTCAAAAGATGATGTGAGAGAGCTGCTGCAAGAGATCTGGTGGCAATGTCCCTGGTATCCAGAGAAAGGCTCTTTAAAGTTAGACACATGGAGGAGAATTGGAAATATCCTTCATGAAGAGCCACAGGCAACAGCTGAAATTTTGATATTTTGGAAGATTGTTA
Source organism: Hydrophis major (assembly GCA_033807585.1). Classification (NCBI taxonomy): domain Eukaryota; kingdom Metazoa; phylum Chordata; class Lepidosauria; order Squamata; family Elapidae; genus Hydrophis; species Hydrophis major. The sequence continues at coordinate 68,242,023 of CM066343.1, read as the reverse complement.
TGACTGCTTTAGAGACCCAGCAACAACCTCTTTTAAAAACTTTAGTAGAACCTCTTCCTTATAAAGGAATTGTATTGCACCTGCCTTCTCCAAAACTGGAGTGTGCTTTATCATTTCCAACAGCACCTATTCCTGTGAATGATAAAATCCAATCAAAAATGGGAAAGGTTCAAGCCATGATGCATCAGGCTTTCAATGAGGGGAAGTTAGAGTCTGATGAGATTACCCAGATGAATTTGTTTCCAGTCAATAGGCAAGTGGATGCTCAAGGCAATCTGCAGACTGAATGGGTTCCGATTCCTTTGACAGTTCTTAAGGAAATTAAAAAAGCAGTAAAAGATTATGGTATTCAAAGTCCTTTTACAAAGGGGCTTCTGACAAGTTTGGCTACCTCACGCATGATTCCTAGTGACTGGAAAGATTTAATGAGAATGATATTGAACTCTACTCAGTATGTGGTCTTTGACTCAGAATACCAAAGGGAGGCTGTCACTAGGGGAAGGAATTCGGGGGGGCTGTATACACCAGACCAAATCTATGGGGCAGGCTTGTTTGAATCCACTGCAGATCAAGCTGCTAATTTGCCTGATCATGTATTTCCAGTGGTTATGGCAGCTGTCCTTGGGGCGTTGTCCCGCATTCAGGATGTGGGAACCCCAGCATGGTCTTTTTCTCAAATTAAGCAAACAGCATCTGAGTCTTATAATGATTTTGTGGAAAGGCTACAATTGGCTATTACCAGGCAAATCTCTAATGAGGAAGCTGCAAAAGAACTTTTGCTGAAATTGGCAGTTGAAAATGCAAACGCTGACTGCAAGCGTATCTTGCAGCCCTTGGTGGCTAGAGGTGAGGTTACTCTGGCTGATCTGTTAAAAGCATGTGCAGTGGTGGATTCTCAGGCTTACAACATGGAGACTTTGGCTATGGCATTGCAAAAAGGGATGAAACCTACAGGGAATTGTTTTAATTGTGGAAAGCCTGGCCATTTTAAAGGCCAGTGCCGTGCCCCTGAGGGGGGGTGTAGGCATTTTGCTTCCTCCCCTTCTGCAGGTATGCCAAGACCGAAAGTTCGGTATAAGAGACTTCCAGATTCAACGTGGAAAGGACCTGTCCTGCTGATACGCTGCTGTTGAAGATGAGGGGACAGTTGTTTGGGTTCCTGCTCACTGTGTGCGTCCTTATCATCAGCCAAAGGGGCAAGGGGGTGGATTTGGGGGAATGGAAAAGAAACACATTGATCCAGGACATGGGGAAGCTAGCAAACCTTCATAATAAAACTGATTGTTGGGTTTGTATGCACATGCCAACTCACAAAACATCAGGGCTTCCAATGGTTGCAGTACCTCTGGCCGAAGGTGACTGGTATAAGGGACAATGCTATGGTTGTTCAGGGATGTGGTCTAACAGTTGGACTAAAAGTAACATAAATACATTGCATCTTGGAAGCCGAATCCAAGAGGTGGCGGGAATCTGCTGGACTCACAATGAGACAGTAGAGAATATGACTTACTTGGGAACATATCCATTTTGCAACAAAACAATTGTTATTGGCAATGGAAGTCGGGTTTATCCGGATGACATGAAAACTAAAAATCTCACTTACTTTGCACATAATATTTCTAAATTTGATATCATATCTTTGATCAATGAAAATGGGTGTCCAATTATCCCTGCCACATGTTGTCCCATCATGATAGAAAACCAGCTGCCCAAATGTGCAAATGGGAAATATGCACCACCGCCCACTTATTTGGCTATGTTAATGGAATCTTTTGTATGATTAATCTATGCTGAACCAAATACGGTTGGTCATCTCCTGGGAGCAAATCTATGGTTGCTGTGTGGACGGATGGCCTATGATCGCATGCCAGCACGATGGAAAGGAGTCTGCACCTTTGGGAAAGTAATCCCATCTCATGTCATTTTAAAATCTTTGGGGACTGCTCATATCCGCAATGCGCGTTCCGCAATGGAAGTAAACTCTGTTTTGAATCATGACTACTGGACACAGATATCAAGGGGAGTTATTCCTCCTTTAGTAGTCATGATGAACTATAGAGATTTGCATCGTTTAAACAATTGGACAGTTACTATGTTTAAAGACACCATTAAAACGCTAAAGCTGCTTGAAGAAGAACAAGGAAAAATCCTTGACTTTGTCCTGCAAACCAGATATGCGGTGGACACTATTTTGGCTGCGCAAGGGGGAGTTTGCGCTGTGATTCATACACATTGTTACATGTATATCTCTGATTATTCTCCAAACATTACAGCTACTATACAGCATATGGAACAAACCCTGAGTGAGAATCCATTACAATCAGAGGACAAGGGACTGGACGTGTGGTCTGCACTTTGGTCCTGATTGCCAGATGGTTCATGGATTCGTCACCTAATTGTTGGAGTGATATTGCTTTTTATACTTTCTCTTTGTGTATGCTGTTGTATCCAATGTCTCCCTGGACTTTTAGGAATGTGTCGGGTGAAGCCTACGGAAGGAGAACTGTTGTTGCAGATGGCGAAAAGCTACCGAGGCATCCGCAATCATCAAAAAACTAAAACAGGGGAGATGTGGGAATAAACTTTGACTTCAGTATTGGGTAATGATTAGTCTAAGACCTTATACATACTTGTCTGCCTAAGGGTCACTGAGATAAGCAAGGAAATTAAAAACAAACACTAGAAACAATTAAGCAGCTCAGACAATTGTAAACAGTTTTGTGTGCTATATCTAATTATTGTAATCCACAATGTGAATGCTTACTATGTACTAATTTCTCAATAAAAGGGGGCACTAGAATTTGCTCTAGACTCCCATCCCGAGTACACCAGCCTCTGTGTCTCATTCTTTCCATGGGAGTCCACCACAGTCGCTCCACTCAGCTTCGTTTCCTCAGCTCCAGCTGCTTTCAGTCCACTCGGGAGGAGGGGGAGGAGGAGGTGGTGGTGGTGGCTTGTGTTGTTTTCTGATAGTGAGATCATTTCCCAAATTAATTGATTCACTAATCCAAAAGAAGATGTTGATGACAGTGGGAGGCAGGAGTCATTCTCTCCCTTGCAAGAAAAAAGCAAGAGCCGTTCTTATGATCTCTCCCTCTCTCTCTCTCTCCCCGTAATACAGTCAAGCCCTTTCCAGCACACACGATGTGCCTTCGCCACTTTGCACCTTGCAAATGCAAAATCCTGGGGTTTTTGCATTTGCAAGGTGCAAAGCAGCGGGGGCGGATCCCGCATGCTGGAAAGGGCTTGACTGTATTACGGGGAGAGAGAGAGAGAGGGAGAGATCATAAGAACGGCTCTTGCTTTTTTCTTGCAAGGGAGAGAGTGACTCCTGCCTCCCACTGTCATCATCATCATCTTTTGGGTTAGTGAATCAATTAAACCTTTCATGATAGTGAGATCGTTTCCCAAATTTCCCTTAAATCAGGGAAGAAATCAGAAACAAACCTTTGGACTGAGAATAAGCTTGTTCCTATGATGCCATTTTTGTTCACTGCAGTATGAAAAGTGTGAAAAAACACACTTCTTTTTCTTCATCTTCTTGTTCCCTATTTACTGGTCTCTTTCAAAGAGGAAATTGTGAACATCAAACTTATTCTCAACTGTCCTAGTGAAAGTTTTTATTGGTATCTATTTTTATTTTTGAAATTTACCAGTAGCTGCTGCATTTCCCACCCTCGGCTTATACTTGAGTCAATAAGTTTTCCCAGTTTTTGTGGTTAAATTGGGTGCCTCGGCTTATATTCGGGTCGACTTATACTCGAGTATATACGGTAAGTGTTTTCTTATCTGTATACTTGACCTATATACTTATGAAGACAGAGAACTGGTCTCTGTCACTGCCTTAGTTAGAGGATTGATATCTGCAAAATAGATCACATGAGTACTCTTGGCATTGTGGTAAATTAAATGGCACTTCCAAGAAGTTTGCAAGGTGCAAGATGATGTTGATTTGGTCCTCCTTTGGTAACTGTTCATGATACAACTTACTTTTTCAGCTGGAAAAATGTGCTTTTTCATGAAATCCTTCATTTTCTGAAGGATTTTCTTCCCCTCTGCGGACTGCTGGAATAATTCTCCAGAATTGCAAAGAGGTGAGCCAGTGTTGAAAGTTATTCTAGAAGAAAGCAACATATAACTAGGAAGGAATATTAGGTATGTTGGCTCCCTTGATTATTTGTAAAAATAATAAAAATCTAATCAATCAATACATTGATATATCAATGTGTCCTACAAGAGTGTTAAAGAAAAGGCAAGCATGCATCTCAGAAAGACGCAAAGAAAAATTGATATATCTCCTGCCAGTTAATACTACCTATATTTCTGCAGTTCAAATCTGTTATATCTACCATAGATACATACCGCTCTTGTAAATTTATTAAAGAGATAGAGAGCACAGCATCAAATAGCAATCAAGAAAAGAAAACTTTGTGCAACCTGTTTGAGATATAGGTGACATGGTTGCATTTTTATAACTCTTTCAATAATCAATTCTTACTTTTTTGCTACCAGTAATCCAACTTCAGCCAGCAGTCTCACTACACTGCTGAACTCCAAACTGTTTTCTGCAGAGGAATCACCCAGGAGATATCTGGTATATATGCCCTAAAGAATAAGTAATTTCAATATGAGAAATTTAACAAATAGCTGAGCATTTTAACAATATATGACAGAGGAATGTTCAATTATTATTCAAGATCTGTATTATTTTAATATTTGATCAATATGTTAAAAAAACATATAACCCATCAAATGAGCAGCATGATTGTCAGAAATAACAATAGTACATTCCTATACACGATATACACAGTAACTATAAATTACAAAATATAGCATAAAAAACTATTAAATTTCTGTGAAACTGTAAAACTATGCAACATAGGATTCATTAAATTTAAAGTTATTGTAATTTTCATGTACTGTACCGGTAGTATTATGTTGTTTATGAAAAACAATAAATGATATTGTATGCTATCCCTATACAGAGAAAATTGATGCCTCTTTTTATTTATTTCTTCCAATAATTTGTTAATTATTTTGGGTTAAAAGATGACAGGTCTCTCACGGATATCTTTAGAGCAATGTGATCAAGTAGAAAATTAAAATACAGTCTCACCTCCTGTTTTGACACCTTCATCACTACATTTCGTTGGTTCTAAAAATCTATTTAAGGCACAGTAATAATCACTTGTAGGGACTCACCAATAGCATAATATTTAATATTACATAAAGTTTCTCTTCTTCAAGTAAAATATAAAATCTGGAATGCCATTACTAATGTTGTTATGAGTAAAAAGATTTACAAAAACGCATTCTATATGCTCCATTAAACATTAAAAGATAAGGTGTAGATTATATACGTTACCTGGCTTATTGAAGCCAATTTAAAATATGAAAAAGCAAGGAAAAAATTAAGATTATATGGAGAAGTACAGGTATCCCTGAAGCGAGAATAAATCGTGATCAGTTCTTCAGAGGAAGGAATTCCTATGAAAAGCAAATTCATTTATGTCAACCTTTAGCTTTACTGTATGATTTACAGATTACATCACATATATTACAGATGTAATAAATAAACGCATAAATTGTATTTGGGGTTTTTTGGGTTTTTTTTTAAGACAAATTTTATTAATTTTACAAAACAATACACAGACAATCAAGGCATAAAAACATAAAAGATCTTTTCTAAGAAAGCCAATAGAACATACAAAATAGTTCCAAATTGTAATATATATATTTACGTTATCTGTTCAACTTCATATCTTATTCTTTTTCATTCTATTATCCAAATTATATTTCTTACTAATTAAAATTTTATTGCCTTTCAAAAACAATACACAAACATAAAAAACATAAAATATAAAAAACATAAAACCTCTTTTCTGAAAGCTGCTTGATCCCGGGTTAAAACTCTTCGCACAGACACAAAATCAAAAATCATATTTACTTTATATATCATTCCATATCTTATTACCATTTTCAATTTTCTATATAGCTTCCTCCCTCTTTTATCTTTCTTAGTTTTATTTTATTTATCTTATCTCAATTCAATTCATAATATTTATCATTCTTTGTCTGTTCTATTTCCAACTATCCATTCATCTTTTCTCTTTAAATATATTTATCCTGTACACTGATTGGAGTGACTTTGACTCTTTCCCCTAACATAATACTACTTAATATAACACTTACCTTATATAGGGATTCTGTTTAGTACATTCTAAAATTACACAATAAATTTTATGAGAAAAGCAAAAACACTACAAAAACAAAATAAAAGCATATAAAACCACTATCAATACCATTAAAAAGCTAATCATATATATTGATATTCATTTATATCTTAAACATTTTACTCTAAATACACATATAAAAACACAATCTTATGTATCTTCCAGAATCCCTTTTTCAATTAGATTTACCCATTGTCTCTAAATAAGTTTTGTTTCTTTAAATCTTGCTTTCCACCATTAAGACTTCTCATCCCCTCCTTTCTCTCTTGTTTATTTTTCTCCTTGCCCTTTTTACCCTTTGCCTCTCTTCCTCCCTTTTCTTCTTCTGCTTACCCCCTTTCTGTTGTTTTCTAAGTGCATACCGCCATTTCTAGAAATTGAAAAAGAGTGCCCAAAGTATCTTTTCCACCTTGTTCTTCTTTTTTATATTTTTTATATTCAATTTTTAGTTCATCCATAAGCAATGACATCATGAAGAGAAAAACTTTTTCCAAAACAACCACCCAAGTATTTTTAATCAAGAATAATTCCAAAAAGTTCCAAAGTCACCAAAGAATCCAAATAAACTATTTCTTTTAGTCCTTTTTTTCTTTCTTCTATTTCTCTTTCTGGGGTTACTGTTTAATCAAAGAGTTCCAATTAAGATATATCTTTCTTTAAAGTTCTAGGCAATCTCCTCCTTTTTCAAATTCTGCTCCAATTTTTTTTCCTCTCCCTTCCCACTTACAACAGCGATTTTCCTTTAAATGTTCAGAAATTCATACTTCCAATACGGGTTTTCCGATTTCTTAAGTTGTAAAATCCAATGTCCAGGAATCCTTTATCCCTTGGCTTTAACTTTCAAATTGAATTACCTTCGGTGCCCAAATAGATTTTCCAGATCTCCGTATGCTATTTCTATGGGGTGGGAGAGTGAAGAAAAAAAAAAGCTTCCCCTTGACAGCTTTCTCCGTTGCTTTCCAATCTTCTTAGGGATACAATGTATCTTTCAAGCAATTCAAGCAATTCATTTTCCAGGTTATTTAACAGTTGTTATTTTCCCAGCTCAGCCAGCACTTTCACTTCTCCTGATTCTTCTTTCTCCTTCTTCCTCCAGCACAATGTTGTCCAGCTGCCAACTTCTTTGTGGCGGCCATTACTGACCGCCGCTCCACCGCCTTGAGAAAAGGAGGTTATGCTGGGTGAGGAGGGGGTCTGCAACACCCCCAAACCCCTCTCTGGATTCTCCCTATCTTTGTCTGCCTCTACGTGGCAGACTTATCCTCCAGACCCGTTAGGATCGGAGGCACCAAGACAGCTAGTGCAACAGGGACAACGCAGGATCGTGAATCTCTGCCGTCGCCGAAGTTTTTTTTATATCATATTATCTGCATTAGATAACAAAATTATAGAATTATTTTTGAGCAGTGGTCAGCAATTGACATGTTCACATCGTACAAGTATTTTCTTAGTCTAACATAGAAATGGTGTCAGGCTGTGCTCCCTTTAGATCCCAAGAAAGAAATACTCAGACTCCATGGTGTAGAGCAAAGTTATCCTTTTACTGGAAAATAAAGTGGAAGCTACAAATCAATTCCGAAACTGAGAAATTGGTGGGTAGAATCCACATACAAAGAATTAGGTTTGTTCCCACCCCCCAAAGTTCAAAAGATTCTTCCAATTAAAACTTCTGAATAAGCTCATGTGGTCATCTCCAGATGGTGATGAGGCGTCTTGTCAAATGACTTTGACATATTTTGATAAAAGTTTGCAGTTGCGCAAGAGGACTGAAAATAGCCAAGAAACGGAAAGTTAAAGAAAAGAATCCCCCCTCCCCTTGCTAGCCCAGCAAGGAATGCAAACACCTCCAGTCTTCTTCCCTAGCAAAAATCCCCCCTCCCACCATTGTCATGACAGCCCAGAGAAATAATGAAATAATAGCAGAAAAGCAACAGAGGAAGGTATCTTGAGGGCTGACAAATGGTTTGCTTGGGTCTTCATCATAATTTTAGATTTCTCAACATTGGTTGCTGCTCTAGAACTTCATAGTGATTGTCTCAAGTACTAACCATACCTGACCCCATTTAGCTTCCTGAGTCATCCAAACTCAGCTAGTGTTAGTGCCACAAATTATAACTGTTTCTTAACCTTGGGAAACTTTAAGCTGTGTAGATTAGTTCCCAGCCAACCTATATTATAGCTTATATTTAATGAGATGCTTGTAGAATGTTTCCTTAAGAGAAATTTCTTGATTTCCAGTGGTCATATTGGGACACCCAGAAGGGCTGAAGAGCTAGCTCTGTTCTTCACCCTTCTTTTCTGGTGCTGGAGAGATCCCAAAGGGATACACGAAGCCTGAAGGGAAGTGTGTTGGAGTGGGGATAGTCGAGGAGCAGTCTGGCGATATGCGATCATCAGCGTGACAGAGAGAAACCCAGTTGAGCCCAGCAGAGGCTAGCATGCACAGGATGGCGGCTCCAGCAAAAAGGGGAAGCAAGTTCAAATGACAGCCTGTGAAGAACAAGGAGAGGATAGTGCAAAGAATTTGCATTATAGAAGATTAAAAAGAAAGGAGGTTCATGCTGTATCAGAGAAGAGAGATCTATTGTAACCTGAGAAGGCAGCGAGAAAGCGGAGGTGAGAATGAGCGGAGAGTGACTGGGAACAATAGACAGCCGGGGAGGCAGGACACTTTAACGAACAGAATAGATCAAGATAGTTATCCAGGATGCCTTCTGAATACTAAGTTTTAAACTTTGGAAACCTTTGGAAATTCTAACTGTTGAAAAACTAAAAGTGAGTGTTTTACAAAAGTTACTTGGCTGTGAAAATTGCTCTTTGCTGAGGATTGACAGACTTTGAGAACAGCTGAAATAATGGAAGTGGAAAACGTCCATAGTGAACAGCATTACTCAGCAATCCGATAGTACAACATAGTACAACATAGAAGACAGAATTGGGGGAAAATTTTGAGAGACTGAAGTACTAAGAAGAATTGGATAAATTGATAATTTTTACTCCTTTCGAACCTTAAAATTTTTGAACTGGTGAATCTGCTAATTGAACATTGGGTGATTATTTTCTCTTTTTCTTTCCCTTCTACTGGATACAATAACTGGAATGCTCCCTGGAAATTATTAATTATACAATCAATTGGTACTTAAACTCAGATATAGTACAACATTTATACTTTAGATTCAGATTTAAATTATAATTAATTTAAGCAGAGTTTAGTGGAATTAAGTTGAAGCTACTATTATTTAATTCATTTTATATATAGCTAATTAAGATAATTAATTAATTTTGTACATTTATTGTAACATATTGAATGATTGAAAGTTTTAGGCAATATGTACTTATAGTTATATACTTATATTTAATAGTTTAATTAAATTCTTCTTTTTATATTCTGGATATATATCAATATAGAATTTAGATTTTCTGATGTTTATCATAATACTTACATTTACAATTTAAACTGTAAGTTATACCTATAATGATGCTTATATATTTACATATTTAAAAAGAGTTTTATATAGAAAATTATACGGTTATATATATTGATTTTTATTTAGATATTTACCTTGCAAACACAGAATATAATTGTGAATTCTGCTAATTGAACATCAGGTGATTATTTTCTCTTCTTTCCCTTCTATTGGATACAATAACTGGAATGCTTCCTGGAAATTATTAATTATACAATCAATTGGTACTTAAACTCAGATATAATACATTTATACTTTAGATTCAGATTTAAATTATAATTAGCTTAAGCAGAGTTTAGTGGAATTAAGTTGGAGCTACTATTCTTCTTTCCCTTCTATTGGATACAATAACTGGAACACTTGCTGGAAATTATTATTAAGTATAAAATTAATTGGTATTTAAATTCAGATATATATACTCTCTCTATATATACATTCTAGATTTAGACTTAAACCATAATTAATTTAAGCAGAGTTTAGTGTAATCAATTAGGAACTACTATTACTTAATTTATTTTATAAATGGTTAATCAAGATAAATAATTAACCCTGTATATTTATTTAATGATTGAAAGTTCTAGGTAATTTATACTTTATATATTGTTATTTTATAGCTTAATTAAACTCTTCTCTTTATATTTTGTATTTATATTAATATAGAATTTAGATGTTCTGATGTTTATCATAATACTTATATTCACAACTTAAACTGTAAATTATACTTATATTGATGCATATGTATTTATATATCTAAAAAGAGTTTTATATTGATATCTATACAATTAGATATATTGATTTTTCACCTAGATATTTATCTTGCAAATATAGAATAGAATTGGGATTAGTGAGACTTTAAATAAGAATATAACATTATAAAAGCTCTTAACAAGTACCATATCTCATTAACAGCTAAACCTTAAGAAAAATAATTTTAAATTGTTTAATGCCAATTTGGGATCATGTTTATAACACTCTTAATAATCAGAGAGAGATATTAGAAGAAATGTCTACTATAACTACCACAATGAGCAAGACAGGAAAGAAGATCACATCAATTCCAACACCCTCAACAACAACAGCTTCACCGAGGATACAAAAAATAATAAAAGAAACATTAATGGCGGAGGAACAAAACACCACTTCAAATGTTAACATTCAAACCTCGTTACTTGCACTACAAGAATCAATGGTCAAACTTCAAGAAATGATGGTAAAGAATCATTCAGAAACAAGAGCAGATATTAATGAACTGAAGGAAGAAACGGGAAAGTTAAAAACAGAAATGAGATCAGATATATCTAAATTTGATGAAAAGGTAGAGTCAATTCAACAAGCATTGGAAAGAAATGAACACACAATGAAGGAAGTAGAGAAAAGAATGGAACAAATGGAGAAAAAGTTAGAAACAAATTAGACCAACAAATAAAAACAGTGAGTAAAGAGAGGGAGGATTCCCTGCTCTATATCAAAATGGACAAAGCTGTGTCGTACCTTAGATTTCAAAATATACTGGAAACTAAAGACAAGGACCTAGAGCTAGTGATGGCAGAAATTTTAGTCAAAGCTCTAAATAGAGACAAGGAGGAAATGCTAAAGGAAATGGACGACGTATACAGGGTCAGCACGAGTTATGCAAGGAGAAACAAACTTCCAAAAGAGGTCCATATTCGATTCACGAGGAGGAAAGTTAGAGACATAATTTATAAGATATCTAGAGAAGAAGCTATAGTATACAAAGGAAAGGAGATCTAGATCCTCAAATAAATCCCTAGAAGAGTAAGGGAGCAGAGAAGGAATTACAAATTATTGGCTACACAGTTAAATAAGCAAGACATTCTATTTCGTTGGTTGATCCTAGAAGGAATGTTGGTCTCTTGGGAAGAAAAGAAGATTAAAATAGATACTCTAGAAAAGGTGCAAGAATTGTACGAGCAATTAGTGGGCTCGGAAGATCAAAGTGGCAAAGAAGATCTAGACTCAAACTCTCAAGAAGAACAAGACCAATCAAAAAATAAAGAAGAAAAACAAGAAATAAGAAAAACTAACTAGAAACAAGAAAGAGAAGACCTTAAATCAATGAACATAATGCAAAGAGAAATAAGAGCAATCAGGAGACAAAGAACCATATATAATTAGACTTATGGAAAAAGAGGTGAAAGTCTTATCCATTAACATAAATGGCTTAAACTCAAAGACAAAAAGACAAAGGATTCTGGCAAAGTTGATAAAACAAAATGCAGATATTATTTGTTTACAGGAAACACATATTTTAAAAACAGATGAAAAATATCCAGATTGCCCCAAATTAGGGACAGTGTTTACGGCTTCTGCAGATAATGAAAAAAAGAATGGAATAGCAGTTTACATTAAAGAAGAGATAAAGGCAAATTTACAGATCCCAAAGGAAGAGTTCTGGCAACAAAAATACAGATAAACTTTAAAAAAATTCTATTGGTGGTAATTTATGCCCCTAATGCCAATCAAAAAGAATTCTATATGCTAAAATCATTGAACTGGAAAGGAAAAATATTTGTATTATAGGGGATTTTAACGCTGTAGCAGATTATGAAAAAGATTATAATGGGAGTAATAAGAAGGGAAGGAAAAAAAGAAAAGAGAACTACCTAAAATTTGTATAGAAATGATTAAAGAATTAAATTTAGTAGGTGTATGGAGAAACTTAAACCCAGATAAGAGACAATTTACCTTCTATTCAAATCCCTACCAGTCATGGTCACACATTGATATGGCATGGATGAGTGGAGATTTAGTAGAAGAAGTGACAGAAGTAGAAATTATACTGAACTCTTGGGCAGACCACAGCCCTCAATTGGAAAGGTAAGAAAAAATCAAGGAGAAGGTGGACTTTAGATGCTCGATTATTAAAGGATGAGGATTTTATAAAGAAACTTAAGGAAGAGCTAACTTTTTATTTTAAAGAAAATAATAACCTAGACACAACTATCCAAAATTTATGGGACACTATGAAAGCTGTCATACGGGGAATTGTAATATCTTACACTGCATAAAAAAATAAAGAAAAACATGCTCAACAAAACAATTTATATCAAACAATAAAGAAACTAGAATCCAAATTAGAGGATGCCCCACAAAATGTTAAATTGCAAGAACAATTGATTCTCTATAAACATAAACTCAACTTAGTTGAACAGAAAGAATTGAATAGAAACTTGAAAGTAACTAAACAAATATACTTTGAACAAACAAACAAGCCTGGTAGATGGCTGTCTTATAAGCTCAAAAAAGAGAAAGAATAAAGAACCATCTACCAACTACAAGATGTAAGTGGAAATTATCAACATACAATAGAGAATAAAAAAGAGATTGCACATAAATATTTTGAGAAACTGTATAAGAAAGAGAGAGTACATGAAGATCAGATAAGGGAATATCTAAGAGAAAAAAGAACTTGAGAAATTAACGATGAGATGAAAGAATTTTTGACGAAGGACATATCTATGACAGAATTAAAACAAGCAATTAGAACCCAGAAAAGTAACAAAACACCAGGCCCTGATGGCTTCCCAGCAGAATTTTATAGAGCAATAGAAGAACAAGTGGGACCAATAATGGTGGATTTATATAACGGGATATTATTATCTGCTAAAATGCCAGACACGTGGAGAATCATTAATTTCGCTAATCCCGAAGGGGGACTCAGATGCCAGAATGATACAAAACTATAGACCAATTTCTTTGCTGAATGTAGATTATAAAATATTTACTACCATTATTGCTGCTAGATTAAAGAAAATTCTGAATGATTACATACATCCAGACCAAAATGTATTTCTCCCAAATAGACAAATTAGGAACAATTTAAGTAAAATGATGGATAGTCTGGAATATTATGAAGTCCACCCAGAGAAACGGATAGCCCTTGTTTTCTTAGATACTCAAGGCTTTTGACAACCTTAATTGGCAATTTATGATTCAGTAAATTTATGACATGAATTTCGGCACGAAATTTGAGAATATTATAAGAGTAATTTATTCAGTACAAAAGGTAAATATCATAATAAACGGAGAAAATACCCAAACTTTAAATATAGAGAAAGGAGTCCGACAAGATTGTCCGCTGTCCCCTCTGCTCTTCATATTATCATTAGAAGTACTATTAGAAAGAGTGAGGCAAAATCCTGAAATAAAAGGATTGAAAACTAGAAATGAAGAATATAAACTGCAAGTATTTGCAGATGATATGGCTTTTATTATTGAAGACCCAATAGAAAAAGGACAAATATTAATTAAGGAATTAGAAAGATATGGAGCAGTGGCAGGATTGAAAATTAATAGACAGAAAACAAAACTTTTAGTAAAAAATTTAACAGATCTACAAACAATAGAATTAGAAAGAGTACTTGGACTTCAAACAACAAGAAAAATTAAATACCGGGGAATATGGCTGACAGCACACTGTAAGGCGATAAAGGAGAATAATTATAATAAGCTATTACAACAAACAAAAAAAAGACTTAGAATTATGGACGAAAATGCAACTATCATTACTAGGAAGAATAGCAGCCATAAAAATGTCTATATTACCAAAAATTCTTTATCTATTCCAAACCATTCCAATTAAATTAGAAAAGACATTTTTCGATAATCTTAATAAAATGACAGCAAAATGTATTTGGCAGGGTAAAAAACCCAGAATAAAAATGAAACTACTACAAGATATGAAGAGCAGAGGAGGCTTTGGATTGCCAAATTGGGAATTGTATTATAGTGCAGAAACATCAGTTTGGCTAAAAGATTGGATTAATTTAAAAAATAAAAGAATATTAGCTATAGAAGGTCATGATCTTCAGAGAGGATGGCGTGCCTTTCTTTGGGACACAGGACCCACCAAACAAAAATATTTCCACAGACATCTGATTAGAGATTCACTGATATACAACTGGATCAAAGTTAAAAAGAAACACTACATAAAAATCCCAATCTGGCTATCTACAATGTAAGAGATGATCCACCCAAATAATTTAGACCTGAACAAAATGTTAAAGTATAAAAACTTTATTGGATACACATGGAAATTTAAAAACAATACAGGAGCTCCAAGAACAAGGGCTGCGAGTAGACTGGTGCGCTTATCTTCAAATACAAAGCCGATATACAAAGGACGTAAAGGAGTATGGAATATACTTGAAACCTCAATTAAGACAAAATCTTATTAGGCTCAGATAAAAAAAATATTACCAAAATTTACAAGTATCTCCTAGAAGTAGATTTAGAAGAAGTAGTGAAAGGATGTATGATCGCATGGGGTCAAAATATTGGTCATAACATAATCAGACTGGGAGACTGTATGGAATAGAAATCACAAATTAACAAAATCAGCAGCATATAAAGAAAATGCATATAAAAAGTTCTATAGGTGGCACTTACCCATTTCAAGATTAGTGAAAATGTACCCTAAAATGAGTCCTATATATTGGAAATGTGAAAAAAAAAGAGGGAACATGTTATCATATGTGGTGGTCTTGCCCAGAGACTCGAAAATATTGGCTCAAAATCAAAAATTGGCTACAGGAAATCACCAATGAACAATTAGACCTAGAACCAGAACTTTTCCTATTGGGGATCTTCAAAAAAAATACGTAAAGAGCACAAAATATTTATTATTACACATATTGACTGCTGCCAGGATCACCTTTGCCTAATGTTGGAAACAGCCAAATACACCCATAGAGGAACTGGTTATACAAAAAGTTATGAATTGTGCTGAAATGGATAAATTAACGCTGAGTTTAAAAGATAAGGAAGCTTCAATATTTTATAAGGTATGGAAACAGTGGTATAGCTGGATAGATTGGAGACAGATTAAGTATAGGTAATTATTAAATATAGAATATAGATAGAATAAGAATATAATTATGCACAAATTAATACCTGTAAATATTGAACAAATGATTGTTATATGATAAGCACCACAAAGAGCTGTTATTGAGTGATATATTTTTTGTTTTTAATGTAATAAAAATTCAATAAAGTTTATTTTTTTAAAAAGAGAAATTTCTCATTCAACATTGTAACCTTTTCTTTTCTTGAATTTTATTTATATTTTTTCTTTAAAATACATACGTACTTAATAAACAGTGTATTGTGTGGATCAGTTTACTTATACAATATAATAATAATAACAACTATATTAATACTACTTATGTATAGTCCAATTTTTGCATCCTTTACTTATACATATCAGTGATCTTTCATCTTCTAATTTCTACCTCTTTTATCTAACTATTGATAAAACAAATCCCATGTTAAAAATATTCTATTTCTTCTTTATCCTTTATTATTGTCAAATCTTCATCTAATATTTTTCTAATTATACTTTCATCTGCAGGTGTATCCTCATTTTTCCAATATTTTGCAAATACAACTCTAACTGCTGTCAACGTATTATTAGATATGTAATCCTTTTATTAGTTTCTGGTAATATATCTAACAGAAATATTTCTGGTTTTACATCTATATGTTGCTTTATTATTTTTTCTAACCATGTATGCATTATTATTATTATTATTTTTTGCTTTTACATTCTGTCACATGATAATAAGAACCTGGTATCTGATTGCACTTCCAACATTTAGCCGACATATTTTTAAACATCTTTGCTAGTCTTGCTAGTAGAAAATTTTATACAGGTTTTCTTTATACCGTGTTTTTCCAAAAAGAAGGCAGGTTTTATTTTCTTTTGACCACTGAAAAAACGGCTAGACCTACTAGACGGTTCAAATTATTGACTCACCTCTTGGTGGTGGCATTGATAGACCCGACCAGCAGGAGCCTGCTGCTAGCCCATTTTTCTGCGGCTGCTTGCCGCCACTCGCACGCATCGCCCTGGCCTCCGTTTTGCCATCAGATGCCTTCCAGAAAGTCCTCTGCAGCCAATAACAGAGCTCTGCAAATACCTTCCAGAAAGCCTCTGCAGCTGATAATAGAGCTCCGGATTGAAGGCGAAACAGAGGCCAGGGCAATGCGTGCGAGTGGCAGCAAGCGGCTGCAGAAGAAGCAGCTATAGAAGGCAAGGCAAATGTTGGGGTGTGTGAGGCCTGGTAAGTAGGGCAGCTCCACCTCCCCTGCCCCCCAGCTTGTTTTTTATCTGTTTGCCTCCCCCCACCCCTTGCACCCTGGGCTGGGCATGGTCTTAATTAGTGCTAATTTTGTGGGTGGGGCTTAATTTGATCACATGCGCTCAAAAAATGTGATAGGGCTTCCTTTCATCTTTTTGGAGAAACACGGTGGGTAATTGCCATGGTCAACTTGTAGTTTCTGTTCCAGAGTTTTTGCCATTTGTCTAGCTCTATGGCAATGGTGGCTAACCTTTTTGGGCTCCTGTGCCAAAAATTGTGTGCGCACTTGCACATCTGTGTGCCAGCACTCAGAAAGCAATGCACATGCCCCCCGCCCCTTGCACATGCGTGCGCAATACCCCCCCTTACCTGCACTGTGCCTTACTGCGGTATCTGCTATCCCGCATCAGATGGGCGACTCATGATAGGGAGCGAAAGAGAAAGAAACGACAGGAGACGAAGTTCCTCGGGATGAGCGCGCAGAATGTCTTGGTACACGCTCTTTTATTGTGCTTCATCACAAAGAAGTGATTTTTTCAAAAGCTCAAATCGAACAGGATATGCATGTTTTACAAAGCTTAAGTCAAGTAGGATATGCATGTTTTACAAAGCTCAAGTCAAGTAGGATATGCATGTTTTACAAAGCTGCATACCAGACAGATTACTCATAATGTGAATAAGCTTTATTGACAGATGTCTAGCTCCTTGTCCCTTGTACGTGCCTTGCAAAGGTCACTGAAGAGACAGAAGTTAATGATTATACATAAATGATACATAGTTACAAAATTTCCTCTGTTTTTATTATTTATGACGAGTCTTCTTCCTCGTCCGAGAAGACAGGAACCATTTTTATGGAATGTTCGCCGTCCCCGTCATCTGGGCAAGAGTGCGACCCGTCAGCGTCAAAGTTGTCCAAGGAGCGGTAACTCAGCAATGACATTTTTTCGTCCGGTGCTGAGGACACAACATGAGCTTGCAATAATACATTAACATCAGCAGTTATGGAGGATAATTGATTTTTCAAAAATTGCAATATTCTATTAAAACAACAAGGTCCTATAATACATATCAATATAATGATTATTAACGGTCCTGCCAATGCAGTTAAAAGGGTTGTAAGCCATGGCAAAATAGAAAACAAGCCTTGATACCAATTATACATGTTTAACCTTTCTTTTTCTCTATCTTTCAAGCGTTTTTCTAATTCATTCATAGAATCCAACACGATCCCCCTGCTATCGGCATAAAAACAACATTCTTCTTTAAGCGCAGCACACAATCCCCCTTGTTTTAAAAATAACAGATCTAAGCCTCTACGATTTTGCAAGACTACTTCCGAGAGGGACGTCAAGGTGTTTTGCAAAGCTACAATTGATTTCTCAATTCGTAATAAATCTTCATCAATGGCTGAACCCAGAGCTGTAATTCTTTTATCAGAGACAGCTAGACCTGCAATGCCCGTGGTTGCGCCCGTGGCACCCAGATCAAGCAGTAGACCTAGAGTGAGAGTACTAATAATTTCCCGCTTTGCTCTGAGGGGGTATTCCACGGGTACCTGTAGGGATATAAAATCATCAGAGTTATACACATCAATTTTTGGTACGAGCCATACTTGAATGCAAAATGATTTGGATTTAACAAGTTCATCCCCGTGGACACATGCCGTGAGACCGGTGGAACAAGCCCAAACAGAGTTATTGCCAGGGATAAAATACATTCCTTTCAGGTGTGATGTTAAATTTCCTCCTGAAGTGGTGTAGACTGCAGAATATCCCCCGGTGGTGTGGGTGCGGCCAAGGCGGTTCTTAGGAAGACATAAATTACAATGATAGCCATTAGAAACATTATGACAATATTGTGAGTAATTGGATGGAATATTTCCCAAGCAACAACCGACCCCAGTGATAGAAGAAACAGTAATAATGGAGTTCCTCCAACGGCAATGTTCGTCTGATGTGGAATTAACAATGGGTTTTGGGAAGCGATGGCTTCATAAAAAGGTGGAGAGGCAGAAACACAAAGCCAACATGTGGAGGCAATCGATGAGTTTGAGGAGTTCAACAAGGCATAGGAAGCTTTGATCAATGGAATCAGTGGGTTAACTCCCTGTGTTATGGGTTGCAAGAAAGGGGATTTAATAACTTTTTCATGTGGTCCCACCGGGTCAGAGCGAGGGAGTTCAATATGACGTTGAATGTAAAAGATATTTCCATAATGCTTTCCCGGCCAGACTCCTTTTAGGCGGGCACCCCATTTCAAGCCAGTGTCCCAAAGGGTACTTTTCTTGCCTTGGTCCGTGAACCTTATGGTTACCGGGTTGCATTTGGGCAAATTTTTACCACCGCATGGAATATCCCATGTGGTGCGAGTGGCAGTAATGAGATCACCCTTAGTGCCCGGATCCCAATAAATATGTCCAGTTGAAACACACGACCAGGCTTTGCAAAAGTAATCCGACGACCCCCCGCAGTCGAGAAGTCGTTGGGCAGGGGACTGAGTGTTGGAGACGGGCTGTCCGGGGCATACATAAAACCTATATTCATTTACAACTCTATGACTAGGCTCCGTTGGATGAGAAGGCGAGTTGTAGGCGGTGGAGCCTACAAGCATTTCTGCCAAATCGAATTGAAGTGGTGGGTAGAAGTCTTCTATGCGAGAAAAATTGGTTGTAGAGTTTAAACGAACGCCTTGAAAGTCAGTTATAGTCCAAGTAATATTATATCTTCTATGAGGCTTCTGCAGATCGTCATGGGCAGTTCTTTTGAAGCGTCGTTTGTTGACAGGATCAGAGTTCGGGTATATAAAAGCATCACAAGTAGGAGAGAGGACTATGGACAAGTTAGTTGTAGAACATTTACGAGATGAGGAGAGAATGCAATTAGTAGAAAAAGGATAATAATTACAATAATGACAATGAAGATTAATTTGGTCATTCATCAAGGATGTTAGTTGGGGTGGGGGAACCCGTAATACAAGAGAAGGACATCTAGGTCCCCCTATATCTAGATTGAATAGAGGAAAAGATTTTAAGGTTCTTCTCCATAGGAAGAGTAAAGAAGGAACAAAAGAGCGAGTGGTAGAGTGTTCTGTAAACAAAACAGAAGTGACAGAGTGAAAACTACGGGTAGCATTTTCATGACGTACCCACATGGAACAAGTATAATAGCCTTCTGTTAATGAAGTGGCTTTAACACGAATAGTCTTTTGACAGGAAGCATAGGTTTTGTTGAAGTATGTGTGAATATAAGGAAATAGATTTATGGGAAGATTATCATGCCAACAAACAATAGGACAGTCACTATCATAATTAATAAAGCGAAATTCTAATGTGGTCCAATGACCACGTTGAACAAAGGTATAAGTAGGATACGAATAAGGTAGAAATTGCAAAGAGGATATAGGCAAGAATATCAGGAGGAGTTTAAGAAGCAGATGTAG
Source organism: Hydrophis major (assembly GCA_033807585.1). Lineage (NCBI taxonomy): Eukaryota > Metazoa > Chordata > Lepidosauria > Squamata > Elapidae > Hydrophis > Hydrophis major. Next base: position 68,221,785 of record CM066343.1, on the reverse strand, counting down.
CGGAGGAATTCCCATGATAGGGTCTTACCGCCCGACCAGGGACCCAGCAAGTGGTTTTGTCTGGTAGTAGAATCGCAGTGTAGCCTCGTCCCCAGGTGAGAAGCTCAGCGGGACCGCCAGGCGGGATCTGGCAATCTGCGATAATATTCCAGAGGTCTGTTAGGCGGAGGGGAGGGGGAGGAAAAATGACGTGAAGCAGCAGAAGTGGGAGGAATGCCAGTCAAATTAAGAAAGTTTAAAGTGTAAAGACAAATGTTAAGAGAATTTTGCAATGCTGGGAGGTTCGGGGGGTTTTCCCGCAACGAATATCGATCAAGAGCACGTTTCAGAGATAAGTTCGCTCGTTCCACAATAGCCTGCCCCTGGCTGTTGTAGGGAATCCCAAACTTGTGGGTTACATTCCATCTGTTACAGAAGTCCTGGGATGCAGAACTTGTATAGGCAGGTCCATTGTCAGTTTTGATTTCTTTTGGACGTCCCAGCGAGGCAAAGGTACGAATTGAATGATTGATGACATGTTTTACAGTTTCTCCCCTTTGAGGAGTGGCCAGAATAAACCCTGAATATGTATCTATGGAAACGTGCAAATATTTCCAAGGGGCAAAAGGTGGATACTGAGTTACATCCATTTGCCAAATCTCATAAGCTTTTAATCCTCTAGGATTTACTCCTATGGGAATGGAATGTCCTTGCTTACTACATGTGGGGCATTGTTGAATAATAGCAGCAGCTTCTGCCTGAGTTAGAGAAAATTGTTTTTGTAGGGCTTTCTTATTTTGGTGAAAATAGTCATGACTTTCAGCTGCTGTCAGATTACAGATTGAATTACCGGATGCAGCTGCTGCAGCTGCGTCTGCCACATCGTTTCCCTTTGTAATATGCCAGGAAGAGGTTGATGGCTCCTGATATGTGCTACAAAGAATGGATGCGTGCGGCTGTTGATATATTGCTGTAGAGGAAGCAACAACTTTAACAAAGAAACAGATATGCTGGGAGATAAATAGGCTTGATATATATTTTTCAAAATCTGAGAAACGTACAAGGAATCTACTATTAAATTAAAAGGAGCTTTTTGAAACTGCTGAAACGCAATAAGAGATGCAGCAAGTTCTGCCTGTTGAGCAGAAGATTGAGGAGGGGTAATTTTAGTTTTCCATTCTCCCTCCTGGTACCATGCACAAGCACCATACATTTCCCCCCCATCTGCATAAAGCGTAGGTGCATCTACTAATGGAGATATTGAGAGGGGGGGAATGCCATTCAAAAGGGAGAGTTTTAAGAAAAGTGAACCGTGGGTCTGCTGGTAAATGGCAAGAAATTTGCCCTGGCCACTCTTCTAAAGCGTATTGTAGTTCTTCTGAATTGCACCATAGCGTTTCCCACGTGGTCAGTGAAAAAGGAGTGAATATTGAAACAGGCTCACATCCCATGAGTTGTTTACATCTTTGTCGACCTTTAAAGATCAACTGGGAATATGCAGAGGCTTTACTAGTGATTGTGGTCCGTGGGGTGTGAGACAAATGCAGCCATTCTAAAATCAGAACCTGTGTCTGATGGGATTGCATAATAACAGCTGTGGGTCTCTGAACAGTATTTAGTAAAGCGATTGATAAAGGGCAATTCTCTATAGCTCGATCACCCATCGAGTAGCCAGTGAATGGGAAACGTCTTTTAATGCCTGCAACTGCTCTTTATTTAGAATGATAACATCGGACGGGGCTTTACCTTGTGTGAGAGCATTAAAGAGGGGAGCTAATGTAGCTGTGGTCAAACCCAAATAAGGACGTGCCCAATTTAAGGTTCCCAGGAACTGTTGTAAAATCACGAGTGTGGGTTTCGGGGGAAGTGTTGGGAGGGGAAGGGAAGGAATAGCAGCCGAAGCAAGTAACTTGTGACCTAAATAGAAAAAAGGTGGTTTGGATTGTATTTTTTCTGGGGCTATAGTGAGACCTGCTTTACCTAAAATGGAGGTCAGGCACGGCAGAGTTTTTAATACCGTGCCCTTTGGGCCAGGTGCAGATACCAATATATCATCCATGTAATGATAGATTTAAAAATGAGGATATTTGTCCCTGTATGGTTGCAAGGCTAAATCCACAAAAAATTGACACATAGTTGGACTGTTTAACATGCCTTGCGGTAAGACTTTCCATTGATATCGTTTGGTGGGTCTTTGATTATTTAAGGTTGGTACCGTAAAAGCAAATAATTTTCTATCTAACTGGTGTAATGGAATGGAGAAAAAACAGTCTTTTAAATCGATAATGATAAGGTCATACTCTTGAGGAATTATGTTAGGATTCGGAAGACCACATTGCAGGGGTCCCATTGGAAGGAGGACCGCATTCACTGCCCTTAAATCCTGAAGGAGGCGCCAAGCGCCATTTTTCTTTTTGATAACAAAAACTGGGGTATTATATGGACTCAATGAAGGTTCTAGATGACCTCTATCTAATTGTTCTTGAACAAGAGAATGTAAGGCTTCAAGCTTTATAGAAGGGAGAGGCCACTGATCAATCCACACAGGGTTATTGTGAGTCAAATGCAAGCGAAGCATGGTTAATGGAGGGTAAGTTGCGCATTAAACTGTGACATAAGGTCTCTTCCCCACAGATTAGTATACAGAGGAATTACAGCTGGTTTAATATAAGCAACACATTGAGACTCAGGGGAATGGGCTTTTACCCAGTTTCTGCTAATGCGAGTCTCCTGGAGTCCCCCCACTCCTCTCACCGCTGGTGCCACATCAGCAGGCCAGGTGTCCGGCCACTCAGCGGTTCGGATGATGGAAATATCCGCTCCAGTATCTAAAAGACCAAGAAAGGATCGACCGTTCAATAAGAATGTTACCGTAGGTTTCGGTTGACTAATTGGTCTTTCAATTGCATAGAATTGCTCCTGTTGTTGGTCTAAGAGCACAATCATTTTTGCCACAACATCCCCCTCATTTATGGTAACTTCAGTATTAGCTAGTACGGACAGGCAGACATCAGACAATACAGTGGGGTCATGCAGAAAAGGAGAGGCAAGAATACCTTGTTCAGCTAAGTCCAGTACAGGAAAGACTAGCACTGGAATATCGGGGGGCATGTGAAAAGGCTGAACACGGTGCACAAAGAGAAAGTCAGCGATACCAGGGAGATAAGTAACAGTTTCATTAGCAGCAAGATCATAAGCAAAAGAAGAAAAATTGCAAGTTTCAGCAGCCTTTGTTGTGGGGCTAGCTGCCTGCCCCTTTTCTAGTTTCCCTGATTCAAATAGGGGCTTTGAATGATTGTAGGGTTACTCTGCTGTTCATTCTTTTGGACTCTGCACTGATTAGCCCAGTGATAGCCCCTTTTGCATCGAGGGCATGGCATCTTTGGGCGAGCTACCTGGTTTCTTGACATATTTGCTCCCCTGCCCGGGGCTCTGCATTGGCTCTTAAAGTGGCCTGGCTTGCCGCAATTAAAACAATTGCCCATTTTACGAGGATTTTGTTGGGAAATGGGAAGAAGAGAGCCCATATTCTGCTGCATGCCTTCCGTAATGGCTGTAGCCAGAGTAGACATGGAATGGGATGTGGTTCCTATGATTCGGCAGGCTGCAAGATAATCTGCCAAAGTAACATTTGTCTTGTTAATCAATGGTTGCAAAACCTTCTGACAATCAGCGTTTTCGTTTTCATAGGCCAGTTTTAAACCTAATTCATTACAAGCCTCCTCATTGTCGATTTGTCTCTCCAAGGCTTCTGTGAGATGGTTTACAAAGGAGGAAAAAGGCTCAGAATGTCCTTGGATAATCTTAGAGAAGTATTTGGGCATGTATCCCGCATTATCCATTTTTCGAGCCGCGGCCAAAGCACAATCCTGTAATATAGGGAAAGCAGCTGCGTCTGTGGCAGTCTGCTGGGCAATGGTAAGCATGGTGCCGGTACCGTTAAGCATGTCTAAAGTAACATTAGCTGGTAAGCCTCTAGCGGCTGCGGCTGCAGTACGCTTATGGAATTCGGATTCCCAGACCATAAATTGTGAAGGTGTGAGGATCATGGCAAATAATGTACGCCAATCAGCATTTATCAAGCCAGCGCCTGGTTGGCTTATTGACCCCAAAAGACCCTGTACATAGCGGGATTGAATACCATTTTCCTTGCAGGCTGCTTTCAAATCCTTAATTATTTTGTATGGTATTGGGGTATACTGAGGAGCTGGGGGATTGCCGGCTTGTATGACCGGATAGAGGGAAGCTGCTGCAAGGGTGTCCTCATCCATTTCCCCTTCATAAAAGGCTTGTTGAATGGCTTTTACAACACCCCCCCCACCTCGGAAGGGTGGTGGAGGACACGGGGGCTCTTCATTTGTGGAAGTGGATTGAATGGAGGGAGGCTTCCGCAATAATTCATGACCATCGGGAGCAGAGGGTTGATGGACAGAAAAGTTATCATAATTTGGCGGGGGAGATTCAAATACACTCCCCGTTTCTATTTTATAATGGACCATTAAAGCCTCCATAATTTTCCTCCAAGTGACCAAAATGCCAATAGGTGCACGAGGAGGATTATGGAGATATTCGCCAATTTTTTGCCAAGTGGAGATTTTTAAGGACCCTTTCTCTGGATAATTGGGACAATGTTGCCACACATAAGTCAATAATATAGCAATAGGTTTCATTTTTACAGGCGAGCCCTTTAAATTAGCAGAATATTTAGAAGAAGACGCGACTAACTCCCTCAATTCCTTCAGATGCTCCGTCTGTTGTTGAGAAAAGTTTCTGCCCATACTTACGAAAGTCGGGACCGTGTTTCAGGTCCGATGATGTGCAATTTGCTTCAGGGCTGGCGATGCACAGCTCCCATCGAGCGGGTAAGATATGAGCGCGTCACAACGCATCCCCCGTAGGGAATCACGCCGGGATCACCAGAATGCGGTATCTGCTATCCCGCATCAGATGGGCGACTCATGATAGGGAGCGAAGGAGAAAGAAATGACAGGAGACGAAGTTCCTTGGGATGAGCGCGCAGAATGTCTTGGTACACGCTCTTTTATTGTGCTTCATCACAAAGAAGTGATTTTTTCAAAAGCTCAAGTCGAACAGGATATGCATGTTTTACAAAGCTTAAGTCAAGTAGGATATGCATGCTTTACAAAGCTCAAGTCAAGTAGGATATGCATGTTTTACAAAGCTGCATACCAGACAGATTACTCATAATGTGAATAAGCTTTATTGACAGATGTCTAGCTCCTTGTCCCTTGTACATGCCTTGCAAAGGTCACTGAAGAGACAGAAGTTAATGATTACACATAAATGATACATAGTTACAACACCTTACAGCTGATTTTCGGCTGGTTTGAGGCCCATTTTCATCACTTCTGGTGTTTACAGGAAGTGATGAAATGAGCCTATTATTTGGGTTGCAAAGCCTGCAGAGGCTTTTTTCAAGCCTCTGGGAGGCTGAAAAAGGCCTCAAACTAGCCAAAAATCAGCTGTGAGGCGTGCGCATGTGCAGTGAGGTAAGTTTGCCTGCAGCTCGTGTACAAATGGCTCTGCGTGCCTCCTGTGGCACGTGTACCATAGGTTCACCATCACAGTTCTATGATAAATCCAAAGTTTCTTGCCCAAACTATAATTGTTTCTTTTACTTGTTTGTCTTCCGAATTTAATATTTAACAAATAGCTATATATTTTGTTCATTATTTTTTCATCCACCCAACTATATTTCCATTATGTGATCATTTTTGTTTCATTTACTCCTTCTAATCATGATTGCAAGGAAAACCCTATCTTCCAATTCAATAAATCTTTACAAAAAGACTGCTATCTCTTCTAAAATAATAAGTTCCTAAGCCTATTTCCTTAATCTAGCTAGAGAGTCATGCTTCATTAGGGAAGTTGCAGGCCTAGCCTTTTTAGAACAGTGGTTGAACCAAGTTCTGTCCTCAGTTATTTTGAGAGCTTCTGTATAATAAAATGCAGGACCCAAAAACCAATAATCAAGGCTCACTGTATTATTTATTTATTTTACAAAGTCCACTGGTGGAATTATATCCAAAAAATAATGGGAGGGACTCTGCAATCAAAAGAAGGCATTTGTATTTCAGGAAAGAAGAAAATAAATGATAGAGTCTTGCTTATACATAGTTAATAGATGACATAAACATAGATATTCATAATTAGCCAATTTCAAGGTATTTCTCCATTCTCCTACTGTTACTCTCCTTAAGAAAGAACTATTGACTTAATAGAAAGAAACATATCAGTTACATTTCCACAGATATTTTTTTATAAAGCTTCTTGAAAAGCAGGCACTTTATAGTTCGCTTTTTAATGAAATAATTAGCACATATTCCCTCTCTATTTTACTAATATATTTTCACTCCTCCAAGAATTTGTTTTCCTCACACCTAGAGCAGGTGAAGTATATCTAAGATGGGAAAATGGAGGAGTAAGAATTATGTTTTTTCACATTTTACTTTTTTCAAAAAAGGAAATAGCTGAGAAGAACAAGCACATACCAGCAATGCTGTTTACATTCTGTAAATTAAGCATTTTTATAGGTTTGAGGGTTCTGGGCCAAAGACAAAAAGCAAGAGTATAAGCCAAGTCTGCAAGAGGATGGCCTAAAGTTGAAAGTTCCTAATCCAACACTGCCACGACACGGGCCTAGAAATAGAGGCAGAAATAAAAACTTAAAAGAGAACAAAATAGTTGAAAATTTTAATACGATTGCTCTATTTAGTGATTTAGCAATAGCAATAGCACTTAGACTTATATACTGGTCCATAATGCTTTACAGCATTCTCTTGAGTTGTTTACAATGTCAGCATATTTACTTACCCTCAACAATCTAGGTATTCATTTTACTGACCTTCAAAGATGCCCACAACCTTGAGCCAGTCAGGATTGAACTCCAGGTTGTGGGAAGAGTCAACCTGCGATACTGCAGTTCTAATCACTGCGCCATCAAGGCTCCTGGTGATATGATTTCAGTACATATTACACACATGGAATTATAGTTATGACTTTTGAGAATATTAACATGGATGCATATAACTCAATGCTATTGTGTGACTACTGCTAATCTAATTGGCAAAACAAAATAGTAACCTTTGCATTAGATCTGAATTTCAGAAGTCAGCTTCTTGCCACCAAACAAACTGAATGAGGTGATTCATGTACATAGAGGAAGGCATGGGAAGCAATGCCACACTTGTGATCTTACAGATTTTTACATCAACCTCCCACTTTCCACCACTCTGATTCTGCTGAGTGAAAGATAACCAACTATGCTCTCTCAGAGCCAGCCCTTTACCAAACAATGTCCTGGTAAGGACTGAATTAAAGCACAGCACATATGCAAATCTTCATTAGTTGAATTCTTTAGTAGCTAAGTCTGATTATAGGAGTTCATGCATTTCTGTACATTTGAAGTATCACTGATTTTGGAAGACAGAGTAGAAAAGATAGAAACTGAGGAATATATTCAAGGTAACTAAACCATTTGTCCTCTGGATCCAGTTTTGTGGAAGACCAAGGGTTGACTACAGATCCAAAGCAAAATATATAGTACTATATAATATCACTGTGTTAGGATCAACTAGGAAACAAAGGGCTGAGGCTCCACTCCTCCAGATTTCTGTACTGGGCTATTTTTAACTATTCACAACTGTAGGATACGAATGATTCTTGTGTATTTCATATATTCTTATTTTGCCATTTCTCTAAGCTCATCATATACTTTAGGGAAGGTCTGTGAATTCACATCTGACCATGAAAACAAAGATGCTTTTGCAACAAAGAATTTTCAACTATAGGAAGAAGCTATAGGGGGAATGGCTGTTTTAAGTTTTCTGCATTGTTTTAGTGGTTCTTGGCACTGTCCTTTTGGGATGTACTTCCCTCACTCTTTTTGAAAGCCTCTAGAGATGGAGCACCCACAACTTCTGAAGGAAAGTTATTCCATTTTTGATTGGTCTCACCCTTAAGAAATTTCTCCTTAGTCCTAGGCTGCTTCTGTCTTTGGTTAGTTTCCATCCATTGTTTCTTGTTGTGCCTTTTGGTGCTTTGGAAAATAGATTGACTCCTTCATTTTTGTAGGAGTCCCTCCTTCCTTCCTTCCTTCCTTCCTTCCTTCCTTCCTTCCTTCCTTCCTTCCTTCCTTCCTTCCTTCCTTCCTTCCTTTCTTTCTTTCTTTCTTTCTTTCTTTCTTTCTTTCTTTCTTTCCACCCTCCCTGTGCCCCCGTAAGCCTCCCTGCAGCCTCCTGAGTGCAAAAACAGGATGTGGGGGGGGCATAATGCACCTCCCCACACCTCGTTTTTGTTCCCATGAGGCTGCAGGGAGGCCTAGGCCCAAAATGGGGTGCAGGGCAGGTGCGTCACAGCCCTCCGCGCCCCATTTTGGGTATAGCAAGCCTCCCTGGAGCATCAGGAAAACCGAAATGGGGGAGGTGCCACACCTTGCTGCATCCCATTTTGGGCCTAGAAAGCCTCCCTGCACTTACCTGGGAGCCAGAACCAGGCGTGTGGGGACTCCTGGGAGGGGTGGTGAGGGGCTAGCTGGTCTTCGGAACTACTAACTGGATGTAAAATTAACATCCAGTTCACATGAACCAGTACAAACCAGCTGAATCCCATCCCTGCATATATGTAGAACAAAATATAATGCATAGTAAACTCAAGCATGTTAGTACTTCACTGTATGATGATACAGAAATGATGTGTTCGTAACACATGAATATGATAGCAACCAACACACCAAAAAATGTTTAAAATCAAATTGGGGAGAAAAAAAAAAAACCTTATAAGAAAGATACTCCAAGCGTTTCTAATTTCTAATAGGAACATTTCATGTAGCTATTCTTCAAAAATATGCAAGAAGGATAATAGACTCTAATCCTGTTTTACAGAAGGGGAAATTAGCACCTAGAATCACACACAAGAAATATTATGGTTTACTGCTATTGTCAAATTACTAAATTCATTTTTTTTTACTGAGCCTGCACTACATTTTTACAATTGTTTTTAGCTTCCAACAGCTGCAGAGTATGTCTAATAAATAATGTGATGATTACTAGTGGAGGCAGGCTAGCAGGCTTAAACCTAAAATCTTTTGGTCATTTTAGCCATTTCAAAGTTAAAGATAAAATGTTAAAGTTCTTGGAAACTAATTCTGATTTCATAGTGATCTAGTACTAAATAAAAGGTAGGAATTAAACCATAGGGATAAATGCAGTACATATTTCGTTTTGTCTCTAGCATAATCTTTCAATCAACAGGATTTCAAAATGTATTAGGATTATTCATTACTCTACAAATACTATTGGCATTTGTTTTAAAATAGATCCATTAGAATACCGCAAAATACAAATGCACTATTGACTAGAAAATGCATTTTACCCTATATGATATGCTGATATGCCAAGGAGTTGATAGACGGAGAGATCTTGCTATTTTCAGATCTGTTTCTGTATGTATTGCACTATAATTTCATAGAATAATATTGTTCAAGCATATATTAGTTCAGATATTGAGATATGGCTCCTGTTAATTTATTCTGTAGGTTTGCATAATTTGTTGCTTATGCAAAGTGATTTAATTCACACTTCAAACACTCCCAAAGTTGTTTAACTAAATTCCTAGCAGTCTAATGTGATGGCACATAATTTTGGCATGGAGAATGAATGAACAAACCATTAAGAGAACAGGGGGAGGTCCAGAAAAGATTACTCTGTTTTAGGAAGCTTATTTTTAGGAAAGAAAAAAGAAAGGCAGAGAAACTCAAAAAACTCCTCTCCTGATTTTGTTTAGTATTAAATGTAGGTAGAGGGAAATTTCGACACTTACAAGATTCTATTATTACACTATAACAATAAAAGGCTGTCACAAAAAGAAATAGAAGAAACTACTTTGAAAATGCTGTCTGCATTATTTCAAGATACCTCTCTTGGATCAAAGATGATGTTATCTATTCTAAAGTCACCATGGATCAAAGTAATTTCATTATCATCATCATCAGGTAAATTTCTCATTAACCATTCGGATAATTCGGTCATAACTGGAATTTGGATATGAGCAGCTGCCTGATATTGCCTCATCCAAGTTGATACCTAAAAGCAAACCATAATCAAAATTAGTCTGAAGTTGTCTTTTAAACAATTTCCAATTATTTGAATTGCTATTATTGGTGTGCTGCCATTTTTATGTTTTCATCTCTGTTGGAATTACTTTCTGTTCCTCACTACAGCCTATATACCAGAGATGGATAACCTTTTCAGCACCAAGTGCCCAAACCGGAACGTGTGCATTCACATGCATGTGCTCATGCCGAAAATGCCAGAACCCCGAAGACCAGCTGCCTGTTTTGGGGGCATTTCTGATCATTTTGGGGACATTTTTCAGCCATTTTCAGACCATTTTCCAGCCTGAAAAATGGCCTGAAAATGGCCCGGAAAAAGACGGCCCAAAAAGTGGCCTGTTTTTGGCCATTTTTAAGCTGTTTTCTGGTATTCCAGTGCCCGCAAAGACCAGCCGACTGGCACACATGTGCACACCAGAAACCAGAAGAGCAGCTGGTGACAGCAGCTTGCCATAGGTTTGCCATCACGGCTGTACAAACAAAAATTAATAATCACTTCCTTAGCATTTCACCTTTTGGGCTGTTTTTCCTGTTATAGTGTAATAATAGAATCTTGTAAGCTTGAACAATATTATTCTATGAAATTATTACTGTACTAATATAATTATTGTGAGAAGTCAGTAAAATGCTTCACAACACTGAACATCATCCAATATTTCATATCTCCTTAAATGCTAATAACTTTATTTAAGACCATAAAGTTTAAAGCATCAAAATTTTCAATCTGTAAATAGCAAGTGTCTCTGTACTTTTCAATTACTTATTTTTCATTAAGAAAATCATAAGAGTAGACAGAATGAATGAATAGAACGAATATAACTTTATTACGGTCTTAGACCAGCAATATTTACAACATACAAGAGTAGACAGAATGGGAAAGGATTTATGAAATATTTACCTGCCTCTTACAGTAACCTGTTCCTTGTCCATAGTCCTGAAGGCCTAATGAATTAACATTGAAGGAATACAGCTTTGCAAGAGTTTCTACTATTGCTATATGCAAAGCAGATCTTTCTACTTCAGGTAATGTGATATCTCGGAAGATGCGACCCTGAGACATAATTGAAATCGTAAGGAAATAAGAGAAAAAAAATAGCATTGAAATATAAAAGGACTTGGTTCCACTATCTTTGTCTAATTATTTGAAATACTAGAATTAAATTCAAACTTGCTGACCCATGAGATTTCATTTTACTTAAAGGGGTGTGAAATCTTCCTTCCTTCCTTCCTTCCTTCCTTCCTTCCTTCCTTCCTTCCTTCCTTCCTTTCTCCTTTCTTTCTTTCTGATATTTATCTGCCTATCTTATCTTAGGTGGCTCATAATGATATTCAAAGAAACCTGCATAAATATAACTGTGTTAATAACAATGTATTAAATACATTATTGATATAATACCGTGTTTCTTAGAAAATAAGGTAGGGCCTTATTTTCTTTTGACCTCCCCCCAAAAATGGCTAGGCCGTCTTTTCAAGGGGTGTCCTATTTCCCCCCCATGCCTCACCTGACCGCTGGGCCACTTCTTTCGTGGCCAAAAAGAGCAAATGATGTGCCTTGTCTGGCTCCCTGCTGGCCAGGCACTGAAGCTCCACCACTGCTGCTGGGGAGGGGGAGAGGGAAAGGGAGAGAGATCCAATCTAACCTTGGAGGGCTGGCAGTAATGTTCTCTCTCTCTCTCACACACACCCCTCTACACACACACACACACACACACACACACACACACACACGTCACTCACCCCCCCCACATCCTTCAAGGCAGCCACATTACTTCACCTGTTTTCCAGCTTCATTCTCGGTGTGGGAGAACGAGAGAGGGAGAGAGAGAGAGATGATATCCTGCAATCCCAAATAAAGAATGATCGATCAATCAGTAAGAAAATGGGGGGGGGGGATTTTCCTGCAGATTTTGGGGGGATTTTCCCAGGATCTCTGCTGCTTCCACTTTTGGCTGCACCCAAGGAAAGCAGCAGAAGTCTTTCTTTCTTTCCCCCAAACTCCACCAGAAAGGAGTCTTTGGGACCCTGCAAGGCATCCTGCTCCAAGAGGCTGAGCCATTATGACAAGTCTCACTAAGATTTATTTCTAGCAGAGTTTGGGGAAAAGAAAGAAGGACTTCTGCTGCTTCTGCTGCTTTCCTTGCCAAAAGCAGAAGCAGCAAAGACCCTGGGGAAATCTCAAAAAATCTGCAGGAAAAATCCCCCCCACCTCATTTTCCTACTGATCGATTGTTCTTTATTTGGAATCGCAGGATAATATCTTTCTCTCTTCCCCTGAGAATGGAGCTGGAAAGCAGGTTTGTAAAGGAATGTGGCTGCCTTGGAGGTTGTGTGCGTGTGTGTGTGTGTGTGCCAGGAGAGAGGGAGAGAGAAAGAGGGGGGGGGAGAGAGAGAGAGTGATCCCAAATAAAGAATGATCAGTTGGTAGGAAGATGAGGTGGGGGATTTTCCTGCCAATTTTTGGGGGGATTTTCACAGGGTCTCTGCTGCTTCTGCTTTTGGCTTCCTGCAAGGAAAGCAGCAAAAGGAGCAGAAGTCTTTGTCTCCCCCAAACTCTGTCTGAGTCTTTGTGAGTCTTGTCACGCCAGCGTAGCCTCTTGGAGCAGGATGCCTTGCAGAGTCCCAAAGACTCATTTCTGGTGGAGTTTGGGGGAGAGAAAGAAAGACTTTTGCTGCTTTCCTTGTGTGCAGCCAAAAGCAGAGGAAGAAAGAAGTGGAAAGAAGTGACCCATTGACCAAGCAAGGGGCATGGGCGAGTGAGTTGCTTCTTTCGGCTGCGAAAGAAGTGGCTCGGTGGCCAGGCGAGGTGCGTGGGGCGAGTGGGGCAAGTTCCTCCCTCCACCCTTTCCCCCCTTCCCTTACTACCTCGAATTGTCTGCAATGCAAGCGACATGAGAAACCGATCGCACATGTGCTTAAATAGAGCCAAATTTGGGGGACAGGACTTAATTTTACCGCATGCACACAAAACAGTGTTTGGCTTTCTTTTTGGGGTGAGTCGCGTTTTATGAGAAATACGGTAACAATATATTAAATACATTATTGATATAATTAATTAATTACCAATATATTAAATGTATATGCTACCTGATTCCCAGCAATTCATCAGAGCCACATGTATCCTAATCACAACATCATACTCATTCTACATTTATATTTACAAGGTTCACTTCTATCCTAGACCAATGCCAGGATGATAAGGCAAATATTCACAGCCCTCCAAAAGGCTGATAAAGTGGAGAGGGCCTCTAAATTCAGGGAGAATTGTGTTTCAGAGGGGTAGAAATATAATGTCTTGGATGTATTTCCAAGGTCCCACAAGATAACAAAATTTAGGGAAGAAATCTCCAATGTACCCTGACTGGGTGGAAAAATTATAACCTTGAATAGTATCCAGAAACAACTGAATAGCAGTATAACACAACAAAAGATGTACCAGTTACTTCCCTTTGACACTAAGGAATTATTTTTTTGCAAATTATCCTTTCCCATTTTAGCCCTACACATCACAAATATTCTTATGAAGAGTCCCACAATCTTTCACAGGAAATCATTTTTATTGTAAAGTTTGAGGTATTATTTCATTCATTTATTAACTGACTCACTCATTAACTGTGTATGGCTACTCATTTCAGCAAGTGATCTGGATTGTGAATCAATTTAAAATAAGTTAAAAACAGAGGCTTCTGGTTGGGCACTGCACTGATGCGGAGCTGAGGAGCAGATCGCTGCTCTGAACGGATCCGATTTTCACTGTTTGACGGCTTCCAGGAGCATGATGGACCTCGGAGGGGTAGACAGAAGAAAGGGGAAGACCTGGAGATCTCGGGGAGGTGTCGCGATTCCAGAGACTACAAGAGAATCTCCCGAAAACCAACATCAGAAGAGGGAGATCGTACAGATCGGAACCAAAGACGTGGCAGCCCAGCAGCTTAAAGAAGAAGGAAGGAAGCAAAGAGTGGAGAACAGCAAATTGAGTAGTGGAAAGGTGAAATTAAGGAAGATTTCCAGAATACTGATTTATACTACAAAGGGAAATGAAAATTGAAACTCCAAACCGAACAGTGTAGCAAATTGGAAGGAGTATTAACTAAAGAAACAGCAGTAATGGAGTGCTGCAAACGGAGGAGCTAAAGGGTGAGACAACATTTACTTTTATCTTGGGAGTTGAAAAGTGGGTTGTATAATTATATTTTTTGGTATTTGATGTTTGAGAACTGTGGGAAGAAAGAGAAAGAGAAAGTGATGGTGTCCAAATGAGACAGATAGATTGGAAGAACAGCTGAGAGATAAACTTGAAAGGAGAACAATTGACACTTCGAAAGATTTAAGGAAAGGATTGAGGAAAAAACTTTATAATTGCAATATTTGTCTGGTAACTGATAACGAAAAAAGGAAGAAATAAGATAACTAAGATTTATAAGTGGAACTGAGACCGTGTGGAGAAAAAGAATAAAGGAGCAAGAAGAAGTCAAAATAGAAAGGAGAAACGAAACGGTGGAAGTGACTGTGCAAATTTAAAGAGGACATTTTGAACTCGAACTAAGAACTATAATAAGGTATTTATCAAAAAAAAAGATGATGATCATGGACATCACTCAACTGGTCAAACATAGATATAACTAAATAATATTGGTAAAACATAATCTTTTTTTTTTAAAGAAAATTTTATTAATTTTCTACAAACAAACAAGACAAACAAAACATTAAAACATTCAACTCTCGTATATACATCCAGTGTGTCAGTTGGTTCATCATTTTTGTGCATTCATTCTGTAGTCCCAGTTACAATTATGATACATAACAACTCATATTATCAATCCAAACTTATATATCCTATAATCACTAAAAAAAAAAAAAAATTTTTTTTGACTATACTTTTAATCATTCATGCTTTATGAACTAACAATACTTTAACCAGATTATTCAACAAATCATATAATCATACCAAATCAATCCTAAAAAAAATCTTTATAAATATAATATCAAATAACAAAATAATAGCAAAATAGCAAGATAAAGATATTTCTCACTATCTAAAATATTCTATTATCGTATTTTATCATCTAGCCATTTATAAAAAAGATCCCAAATTTCATAAAATTGTTTATCCTCTTGCTCTCTAATTTCAAATGTCAATCTGCTCATCTCAGCACATTCCAATATTTTCTTAATAATTTCTTCCTGTAATGGTATTTTCTCATTCTTCCAATTTTTAGCAAACACAATCCTGGCCACTGTTACTACATTTACAATCAGGTATTTCAAATCTTTACTATATATATCAGGTAAAATTCCCAATAAGAAGATCTCTGGTTTCAAGTCTATATGTTTCTTTGTCATTTTTTCGAGCCACATGCGAATTATAGTCCAATATTTTCTAGCTTCCTCACAAGTCCACCACATATGGTAATACGAGCCGGGTATCTGATGACATTTCCAGCATTTTTCAGATTTGTTCTTAAACATTCTTGCTATTCTTGTCGGAGGAAAGTGCCACCTGTAAAACATCTTATACAAGTTTTCTTTATATGCTGTTGACATTGTCATTTTATAATTTTGAGACCACAATTTCTGCCATTTCTCTAAATCAATCCCATATCCAAAATTCTTCCCCCAAACAATCATAGTTTCTTTGACTTGTTTTTCCTCTAATTTCATTCCCAGTAAATAACCATATAATTTTTTAATCACCTTCTCATCAGTACCCATCAAGATCTTATCTAAATCAGTCTGCTTATCATAAAATCCCTCCATTTTGGAATCTTCATCATACCTTGAATGTATTTGTGCATATGAAAACCAATTCATCCTTATACCTTGTTCCTCTAATTTTGTATCGATTTAAGCTCACCCTTTTCATCCAAAAGTTCCCATATCTAACTGTTTGTTCCTTCTTGTAGATTATAGGATAGGAAAATGCTTCCATGGTCGATAACCAAACTGGAATTTTCAAATAACATTGTCTTTTTATCTTCTCCCAATTTAACCACAAAGACTCCCGTATATAATGTCTTCTAAAATAACCCTGTGTTTTAGTTCCCTTATACCATAAAAAAGCATGCCAGCCCAACAGCAAGTCATGCCCTTCTAATGTCAACAACCTATGTTTCCTTAATGTTATCCATTCTTTGACCCACATCAAACTTGCAGCTTGATAGTACAATTCCCAATTAGGCAGGCCAAAACCTCCTCTAATTCTAGCATCTTGCAAAAGCTTTAGCTTTATTCTCGCTTTTTTACCTTGCCATATAAACTTCAATATAATTTTATTTAAATCTTCAAAATAGTCTTTTCCAAGCCTAATTGGTATTGTTTGAAACAAAAATAAAATTCTAGGTAAAATATTCATCTTAATTGTTGAAATTCTCCCTATTAATGACAATTGCAAGTTTTCCCACTTCTTCAAATCTGTAGTTATCTGTTGTTTAAGTTTAATATAATTATTCTCCTTTAATGTGCTACATCTTGTTGTCAAATATATCCCCAAATACTTAACCTTATTTGTAACTTGAATTTTCAAAAGATCTGCCAGTTCTTCTCTCTGTCTCAATAGCATATTCTTTGTCAAAATCTTTGTTTTATCTTTATTTATTTTCAAACCAGCCACCTCTTCATATGTCTCTATCCTTTCCAATAACTTTGGAGCTGTTTCTAGCGGGTCTTCCAAAATAAAAGCTAAATCATCAGCAAAAGCTTGTAGCTTAAATTCTTCCTTCTTAATTTTCATTCCTTTTATGCTTTTATCATCCCTAATATTTCTATTCAGCACTTCCAAGGTCAACACAAATAGCAAAGGAGATAGGGGGCATCCTTGTCTTGTGCCTTTCCTTATATTAATAAAATCTGTAAGTTCCCCCTCCATCATTACCCTTGCTGTCTGTTTATTAGATATGGCTTCTATTGCTTGAATAAATTTTTTAGCAAAACCCATCTGCTCCAATAATAATAACATAAATCTCCAGTTCACGTTGTCAAATGCTTTTTGAGCATCTAGGAATATCAAAGCCATTTGCTTTTCAGGATGAGCCTCATAGTATTCCAAAGTGTCCAAGATTACTTTCATATTGTCTCTAATTTGTCTCTTTGGCAGAAATCCATTTTGATCTGGGTGAATAAAATTATTTAAATATTTTTTAAGTCTTTCTGCTAAGATTGAAGCAAAGATTTTATAGTCTGCATTCAATAAAGAAATAGGTCTTAATTTGCAGTGGGTCAGTCTCTTCCTTCGGTATAAGTGTAATATAAGCCTCTGACCATGTTTTGGGTATCATCTTTTTTAACATAACTTCATTCATAACTTCTAACAATGGGATGCTCAATGATTCTTGAAATGTTTTATAGAATTCTGCTGGAAGCCCATCTGGACCCGGTGCTTTCCCATTATTTTGTCTCTTAAATGCTTCATTTAGTTCCATCATTGTTATATTGCTTTCTAGCATTTCTTCAGTCTCTTTAGGTATTTTCGGTAAATTAGCTTCCTGTAAATACTGTTTGACTTTTTCCTCATCAATATTCTCTTGTTTATATAGTTGCCCATAAAAATCTCGAATAATTTCTTTTTTCTCCTTATTCCCATAACAAACTTGGCCTTGTTCATCTATTAACTTCAATATTTTTCTTGATTCCTTCTCTTTTCTCAATTTATATGCTAGCCATCTACCTGGTTTATTTGCATCTTCAAAATAATTCTGTTTAGAGTTTCTGATTTTCTGTGCCAGTTCTTCTTTCTCTATTAATTCCATTTTATGTTTAATTACATCCAGCTTCAATTTAATATCCTTTTTCTGTGGCATTTTCTGTAATTCTTTTTCAAGAATTTTATACTCATCTTCCAAGGCCTTAGAAGCTTGCCTTTTCCTAATATTCTTTTTTCTTGTATAATCTATTATCAAACCTCTAGCGTATGCCTTCATTGTATCCCACACATTCTGCGTTGAAGTATCTTCTTTTTTATTTTCTCTGAAGAAAAAAGCCAATTCCTTCTCCATCCATTGTATAAAATCTTTCTCCTTTAAAATAGTATTATTTAATGTCCATCTCGATCTTTTTTTTTGTCCCTTCCATTTAATTGTCATTGGGCTATGATCTGCCCAAGTACTTGTTTCAATATTTGTTTCTTGAATATTGGATATTAATTCTGTTGAGATCCAAATCATATCTAATCTGGACCATGATAGATGTCTATTTGAATAAAAAGTATATTGTTTAGCTTTAACATTTCTTTCTCTCCAAATATCTTTTAAAGTTAATTCATCTGTCATTTTAAAAAAAGACCTTGGGAGAGCCTTTCTATTTTGCTTTGTTGTTGTTGCTATATAGTCCAATTTATTGTCCACAATTCCATAAAAATCTCCCATCATAATTATATTAACATAGTCCAGCCCAATTATTTTCATGTGTAGCTTTTTATAAAACTCTTCTTGTTTATCATTCGGAGCATAAATTGCAATCAAGAGTATTTTTATATTATTGTCCATTATTTCTACCATTAAGACTCTTCCATCTTCATCCGTGTAAATCAATTTTGCTGGGATAGCTTCTTTAATGTATAGAACCACTCCTCTTTTCTTACATTGAGTCAAAGAAGTAAATATTTTCCCCAATTTTGGCTGTACTAACAATTGTTCATGTTGTTTTTTAATATGAACTTCTTGTAGACAAATTATATCACATTTTAATTTCTCTAATTTATGAAAAGTTTTCCTTCTTTTAACAGCTGAATTAAGTCCATTTATATTCATTGTAATTAGCTTTTTTTCTTCCATGATTATGCTTTATATTTAGGTCTAACCACTCTCGTGGATCTCACTTCACACTGTTCTTTGCTATCCACCTGTCCCCCTACTGCTCCTTTCTCTTTTTCAGTCTCCAGTTGTTCCTCTTGAAACTCAATTAATGAGACCTCTTTCTCTGCCTCTTCTCTTCTTCCTCCAAAAAATTTTGCATGGAAAAGTTCCGCTTTCTCAATTGAATCAATTCTATATCTCTGCTCTTGCCACCTAAACATTAGTCCTTCTGGAATCAGCCATCTATAATTCACTTCGTTTTCCAATAGCATTTTGGTCAGAAATCGATATTCTCTTCTCTTCTCATCTCTCTCACTCTTCTGGGTATTTGTTTTAAAACCACAACCTCTTTACCTTTGTATTTCAATATTTTCTCTCTTACTACTTGTAATATATGCGTTTTAATGGATTTTTTGGTAAATCTAATATGGACTTCCTTGGGTAATTTATTTCTCATCGCATACCTTGTATAGACTCGAGATATCTCATCTATTCCATCCATCATTTTTTCCTCTGTAATTTCCAAAGCATCTGCCAAAATTTCTATCATTACCGCTGCCAAATTTTCTCCTTTTTCCTCTTCTATATTTTGAAATCTGAGGTAAAATTCTGACCTTTCCATCTCCCACCTCAACATCCCACTTTTTTCTTGTTCAACCGCTGTTAATCTACTGTCAATATTTCCAATCTTCTTCTCTCTTTGTTTTCCTTCTTCCTCAATTTTTTGGAATCTCTCCTCATACTTGACCATCATTTGTTTAATGTTTTCCACTTTTTCATCAGTCTTCTCTATTCTTTGTTCAATATTTTCTGTTCTTTGTTCAATATTTCCTGTTCTTTGTTCAATGATGTCTGATTTTGTCTTGAGATCTTGGATTCCTTGCATAATCATCTGTAAAGTTACTCTTTCTTGTTCCTTATCTTGCTTCAACATTGTCTGAATTAAACGTTGTCCTCCAGCTGGTGGGGAAGCAGAGGTAGAAGTAGAAATGCCAGATGGTATTGGTTTCCTGCTCATTTCAATGCTTCCAAAGCTTCAAATTCTTCTTGACTTTTAATCCAACTGGTAGAGCAGCCGATTATAATCCAAAATAGAAAACTCCAATAGTAAAAGGCACGAAACCAAAAAGAAACAGGAAAAAAGGAAGAAGAAAGATCTTCAGGTTCTTCTAGACCCTAATCCAATTACGAAGTAGTCCACCATAAAAAAGAAAAAATAGAAAGGAGAAAAACAAACAAATCCAAAAATAATAATATTGATTAAGAGCAAAAAGAAAAAAGAGAAAAAAAAGCAAAAAGAGAAAAAACAAAAAGTTCCTTCAGGTTCTTCACATCTTAATCCAGTTAAAAAATCTCAATAATCAAAAAAGAAAAACAAAGTGGTCCAAAAACATAGATAGGAAAAGCAAAAAAGTCCCAATAAAAAAGAAAAGAAAAATAAAGAAAAAACTCTGAGGCTTTCCCTTTAAAATAAAAGGCAAAAATAAAAATATTACTAGAATTGAAATTTAAAAAAAGGCTGGCGAATAGGGTATATATATATATATATATATATATATATATATGAAGGCACACTGCACTTTATTTATTTATCCAAGGCTCTTGTTATGACTCTCTTCTCCAGCAGCTTCAAAGCCAAACCTCAAGTGTTGAATTATTGATAACAGTCCAGGAAAGCACCTGCAATAATATTTTGCTGTGCTCTCCCTCTATCTTATCACGTTAAAATGTCCTTGAGAAGAGGTCTTTTTGCAATTCTCTCCAATTCAAATAAAATACTTTCAAGCCTCTAGTTGGCAGTGTTGCAAAGTTTCTTAATGCTCTTCCTCCCCCCAGCCAGAAAAAAGGAGTAATATATACAGAGACAAAAAAAAAAAAAATAGCCAAAGGGAGCCTCTATCCTAAAGAAAGTTAAAAAATCAAAGGAAGCATAAAAATATATATAAGAGAAAATTCAATCTGGTTACCTACAAAGTCACACTAAAATCCCCCCAAAAAAATATAGAGAAAAGAAAAAAAAAACCCCAAGCCTCAATTTGACATCACTTTAAAAAACGCCGCTCAGACAGTTTCAGTCAAAAAAAAAAGTCTCACAGATTTCTTCTTTGATCAGGATGTCCTTTCCAACCTCAGCGAATTTATAACACAAAAGAGTTTTTCTCACCCAGCCGACACACTTTCACTCCAGCCACTTTCTTTCTGGAGCTGTCCTGACTTCAGCAGCTATAGAGGCTGCCTCTCCGCCGCCAGCAAAAGGGCTTCTTCCGAATCAAACCAGAGATTTTGTGATATCTCTGGGATCCTGGAACATTACCCTTCTCAATCCCCGTCTCTACAGGACGGTTTAGGTCCGTTGGGACCAACCAGGGGCGAAAATATCGGCTGCGATCTCAGAGCCCCGAGATCGCAGCTGTATCGCCAAAACGAAGCTCCGCCTTCTCCGTAAAACATAATCTTAATAGATATATATGTGTTAGAATATTGAGCTAAGAATATTGGTTAATAATTTTTCAATAACTGAACAATTGAAAGTGTGTTGTATAAATATAGAACTCAGACCTTTAAATAATAATCATATAATAAGAAACTTAGATATTTTTATTCTGAGATAAGCATATAATTAAGAACGCTAAAGAAATAGATTGATATTTATATATAGATAAAAAATTAATTACTTTAATGAATTGGCTGCTTTAAATTAATTAATTAAGCATATAAGACTGTTGATTCTGTAAGTAAATATATTTGTATTTGATTAATATTGAATTCTCTTAAGTATTGTAATAGTTGAATAAGTTCAATAAGAAAAAATAGAAATAAGAGCTGATTGTGAATTTCCATAATAGAGTTTTGGTAATTAATAATATAATAATATATGTATTAATATTACTATTGAACTGAAAAGGAGAGGAAAATAGTGCTCTACTAGGGATAGTTGATGGTAGATTGGAAAAAGCTGGTACAGATAGTTAAAATGGCGACAACATCAATTACAAATGTAAAATCAGGAAAGAAAACTACAACAACGATGTCTTCTCCTATGGGGCAGAGATCTATAGATGTAATGCTATTGGCAGAAAAAACTAGTTCAGCTCAAAGCCTGCAGACAGTACAGACAACGCTCACTATGATTCAGGAAATGATGACAAAAACCCACGAATTGATAGTGAGGAACCATGAAGACATGAAAACAGAGATGAGAACTGAAATAGAAGTGAAAAATGAAATACAAAATTTGAATAGTAAGATTGGAAGAAGTGATAAAAAATGAACAGAAATTAAATTTAGTAGAGGCAAGAATGGAGACAGTGGAGAAGAAATTAGAGGATTCAGAACAAAATTGGAAAGAGCTTTACTGCGAATTCCGGGATTCAATGGTACACATGGAATTAGAGAAAGCATCATTTCAAATCTTAGGTTCCAAAAGGTGGTGGAAGAACAAAGCTAAATACCATACATATAAATACCCGCAAAAACTTAAGAATATATATATTCTTATTGATTTGTCTGTTTTAAATGTATGTCAAATAAATGTTTTTTCTAGAATAAAAAAATAAAAAAAGTTAAAAACAATTTCCATCATAAACAGAAAAATGAAAATATACAGCAACCAAAGAATATTTTCCCTCTAAATTCCCCCAACACAAAAAAATCCCAAGCATGTTTTACTTCTATGCAGTCTAGCCTGTAAATCATTGAGCCACATCCCATACCAGTATTACCCTCTGATATGAAGAAAATGATATCCTTAGCCACACCAAATTTGCCTGTGTTGATTTAGAGGGCGCCACTTCCTATGATGCTATAGTAACTACAGGGATCTCTGGATTCTGATCTAAAATTGTGAACAGTCAAGTTAATGTGGCTGCAAGGAGGATACTAACCTTAACATGTTGCATCATATAAAATTGTGTTCCAATCACTGAAACATCACTGCAATATAAAAGAGGGTCAGGAATCGGAAACCCAGCTGCAAACAAAGCTTTCTGATCCAATATTCTCTGTCAATCTGAATAGGATATTGTAGGACGTAGAAAAATACAGACATTAAGAATATGAATAGGAGATTATATGATCCACAGAAGTTTGGGTTTTTTGTATTCAAATTGGTAGAATTGAAGAATTTAATGAAGTTCTTGATTCTTATACATTTCAGCAAATAATGATAGTGTATCACTTCATAAGCATAATAATTTTTATAAATACAATGGAGCTCATATCCGTTTTAAAGCTCTATTTTTATATCATGAAAAATAATATCAAATAGACTTCCTACTTACTAGAATATGAGCATCAACAGAGTACAGAGATAAATTGCCTCACCTGGGGTGTTTTGGGGATCCTGAATAGTTTTTCAGCTTCATTGGTCTTGAATAAGTAAATCAAAATTGATCCTAAAATTTGTGATTTATAATTTAGAATGAAAATCATGCTGGAGGGAGGGGACATGGAGAGAAACAACTTTCAGCTGGAGGTTTAAAAAATGTATTGTTACAGTAGTTTTACTCACTACTGAATCATAGTATCTCCCAAGATGGCTTGCCAAACTGCCAAAAGCATTCCCAAGACAAACCCAAAGAGTAATAATACTTAATTATAAGAGTTTAGTACCTTGTGAGCCTGAGGTAGGAGAGGGCCATGAGGCTTCTTTCTAAGTACGTAGGTTTTAAGTCCTTTCTTCAAGTAAAAGGTGGGATTTGATTGTCCAGAGCTACATGAACATAGTGAGATGTAACAGATAATAAGTCAAAGAACACTAATGAGTAGATACGAAGCTATTATTTACATCAGTGGCTCTTAAATTAGACTTTTCCAAGCCTCGAATAAGTTATTAGCCTCAGATTCTCCCAATTTACAGAAAAGTCTCAACAGCAGTAGTCCCTCAACTCACAAATAAATTGTTCCATTACCCCCCAGGATATTCCAAAATTAACCTCAGTTTAAGAACCACTGGCTTCTACCATGAGTTCCTCAAGCCCAATACTGTTCAACCAGACTTTGAATAATTTCCCAGAAGTATTTTTTAGATCTGGTGATATTAAGAATTGAATGAGCAGTCCTCTGCATATTAATACACATTCAACGATAGAACTATGGCTTCTTCCTCTAATTATGCTTAAATCACATTTTATTTCATTTGGATGATTTTCCAAATGGAAAGGTCCACTTCCCAGCCAGTATGGACAATGATAAGCGATCAAAGGAGGAGTAGGGTTTCCTCAGTTTGCACCAATGAGAAAAAACAATTTCAAAACAAAACTCCCACACTAAGTTGTTTATTTTATCAGTGTAATGAAAGATTAAAGTGTGATGAAGCATTATTTTTCTCATGGATTAAAAGGAGATCAAAATTTCTGATTACATTAAATATGCCTTTCACATTTTCTTTTTCTCCTCTCCATGCTTCTCCCTGCATCCACCGAAAACTTTGTTTATATGTAATATCAATTTCTTAAGACAATACTTCACATTGATGAAGTAGATTGGGATTCATTAAATCTAATTACATAATTAATACATTAGCCATTGCAATGCCATAAAACTCACTATTGTTTTTACTCTTCAAACCAACAAAAATATTTCAGAAGTCTCCTGATAGAATGCATCAAATCCAGACTGACTAAACTGTGTATAGTTGTTCTCTCCTTTCTCCACATCAGCCCCTTCATTTGACATCTCCAGATGGTCATCCTAGTCAAATATGGCAAGCCTTGTATTTTCTCTTCCACAACTTGATTATGCCATGTGAAGAAAGTTAGCATCCACCCACCCCCTCCTAGAAGAATGAAATATTTTAGGAAATATTAAAAAGGCAGAATATTATATTTCCCTGGATGAGAAAAGGAGAAACATGCTCTTGGAAAGCAGCCCCATATTTGTTAATAATCCCAGAAACTAAACTCTTTTCCAACAGTGACCACAACGTGATTGACTTTTGTCTCAACATACGTCCACACAAAAATCATCACAATGACGGAATCCCCAATTATAACTTCAAAAAAGGCAACTATGATCTTATAAACAATGATCTCTCATCCCTTTTGAGCATCTAGGAATATCAAAAGACAATGCTATTTGAAAATTCCAGTTTGGTTATCGACCATTGAAGCATTTTCCTATCCTATAATTTATAAGAAGGAACAAACAGTTAGATATGGGGAACTATTGGATGAAAAGGGTGAACTTAAATCGATTCAAAACTTAGAGGAACAAGGTATAAAGATGAATTGGTTTTCATATGCGCATTCAAGGTATGATGAAGATTCTAAAACAGAGGGATTCTATTATAAACAGACTGATCTAGATAAAATCTTGATGAGTACTGATGAGAAGGTGATTAAAAAATTAAATGGTTATTTACTGGGAATTAAGTTAGAGGAAGAACAAGTTAAAGAAACTATAATTGTTTGAGGGAAGAATTTTGGATATGGGATTGATTTAGAGAAATGGCAAAAATTGTGGTCTCAAAATTATAAAATGACAATGTCAACAGCATATAAAGAAAACTTGTATAAGATGTTTTACAGGTGGTACTTTCCCCCGACAAGAATAGCAAGAATGTTTAAGAATAAATCTGAAAAATGCTGGAAATGTCATCAGATACCTGGCTCATATTACCATATGTGGTGGACTTGTGAGGAAGCTAGAAAATATTGGACTAAAATTTGCATGTGGTTGGAAAAAATGACAAAGAAACACATAGACTTGAAACCAGAGATCTTTTTATTGGGAATCTTACCTGATACATATAGTAAAGATTTGAAATACCTGATTGTAAATGTATTAACAGCGGCTAGGATTGTATTTGCTAAAAATTGGAAGAATGAGAAAATACCATTAGAGGAAGAAATTATTAAGAAAATATTGGAATGTGCTGAGATGAGTAGATTGACATTTGAAATTAGAGAGCAAGAGGATAAACAATTTTATGAAATTTGGGATCTTTTTTATCAATGGCTAGATGATAAAATATGATAATAGAATATTTAGAATGTTAGACAGTATACTATATTTATAAAGTGTTTTTACGATTGATTTGGTATGATTATATGATTTGTTACAGAATAAATTATTTAAAGTATTGTTATCTCATAAAGCATGAATGATTAAAAGTATAGTCAAAAGTGTTTTTTTTTTAATAGCGATATTAGGATATATAAGTTTGAATTGACAATATGAGTTGTTATGTAATATAATTGTAATTGGGACTACAAAATGAATGCACAAAACTGGTGAACCAACCAACACGCTGATGTACATATGAGAGTTGATGTTTTAATGTTTTGTTTGTCTTGTTTGTCTGTAGAAAATCAATAAAAAATTTTTTTAAAAAAAGGCAACTATGATCTTATAAACAACGATCTCTCATCCCTTGATTGGCAATTTCTATTCTCTGGATGCAATACTGTCAAAGACCATTACAACATATTTTTACTTGAAGTCAAGAGTCATCAAACTATATGTACCATTAACAACTCCCAAAACCAGAAAAAACAAATTATCCAAAACAATAAGGAAGCTTCAATCCAAAAAGAAATCACTTTGGCGGAAAAACATCTCATGTTGCCAATTTCAAAAGCTGATACAAAAATTTATGCCACTAGATGAAAACTGAATGCACCAATTATCACATTAAATAAGAAGAAAACCTTCTACGCACCAATTCCACCTGCACTTTCTACAATTTTATAAACAACAAACTAAAAGACTCAAGGTCCATCCCATCCCTGAAAGGACCTAATGGTAAAGACTGCAACAATGACACTATTAAAGCCAACCTCTTTAACACATTCTTTGGCTCAGTATTTGTAAAGAGAAATCGATCATGCCCAGTATTTCCTAGTAGAACCACAGACAACTACAATGATCTAATACATATCAATTTTACAGAAGACATTGTTGAAAAAGCACTACGCAATCTAAAACCATCTCTATCTATTGGACCTGATGGAATATGTGCCTACTTCTTAAAAAAGCTACCCACTGCCACAGCCGAACCTCTAAGCATAATCTTTGAAAAATCTTTCAAGACCAGCTCCTTGCCAAAACTATGGTCACAAGCCACGGTCATACCCATCTTTAAAAAGAAAGACCCCAGCCTAGTTGAAAATTACAGACCAATCTCTTTATGTTGCATCACCTGCAAAGTCATGGAATCAATTATGAACCAAACCATTTTCCTCCATTTAGAAACAAACAACCTACTCTTTAACAAACAATTTGACTTTGGAAAAAAATTATCCTGTAATCTGCAAATCCTGCAAAAACATATGGACTACACAACTCGATCAGGGCAAAGCAATAGATGCAATCTACATAGAATTCTGTAAAGCCTTTGATTCAGTGGTACACGACAAACTACTCCTAAAACTAAAATCTTATAGTATCTTGGGACACCTGCATTACTGGATAGAAGCATTCCTGTCAAACAGAAAACAAATGGTCAAAATTGGGAGCATCCTATCAAATTCTGTACCTGTCAACCGTGGTGTTCCCCAAGGCAGTGTTCTAACACCACCTCTTTTCATATTCTACATAAATGACCTCTGTGATCACATCAAGAGCAACTGTGTTCTCTTCGCTGATGATGTAAAGCTATTCAATACACAGACAATACTGCTACCCTTCAAAAAGACTTTGACTATGTATCAGAATGGTCAAACAAAGACAAAAAGGGTGATAGAATTAGCCCTTACTGAAGATCCAAACCAGGGCAAACCCATAAGAGGAATTGCCCAACACCTTTTCAGAACACAAGCCTTTTCAATACATCATCATCCATCAAGATTCAACCAAGCCTGGGACACAGACAGCTTACAAGGTTAGTTGGACCCCCGCATACTCATACCATTGCATTTTTCTTTTTGCTGTTCCATTTGACAATCAGAAAAACTACCCCTATAAAATTGTAGTACAGGAATAAAACAAGATCAACATGTATACATAATGTCCATCCTGACCTGCATGTATACATACTGTCCATCCTGTATTATAGTTTACCTTAATATAGCATACTATCCTGTATTTCAGATAAGACTAAATTTAATGGATCTAATTTCCAGAAGAAGAGATTTTGGAGACATACAATTGGATTTAGCAAGCAATAGACATCAGGAAAATCTGTTACACCGTAAACAATAACTATGTTTGGCACTCCTTTATCTTTAGATTTTCTGCAGAGTCTTACAATATGTCTAACAAGACCCCTTGACACTCTTATTATTCTAACACAGGAATGTCACTAAACATCTCTCTTACTTAACCATGCATTATATTTTTCATTTTAAGGTCAATTGATGCCATAAGTATAGTGCCTTTCTGGTTTTTCCATTATTTAAATGATAAGGCATTAAGATACATTAAGTGCTGAAAATCAGTCAAGTATGTACAAGGTTGTGACCATTCAGCTTGTATTTTATTTTCTGGTTTGTTTGTTTTTTTGTCAATATGTAAGACAAAGCATTTGTTTGTTGAGATTTGAAATTGCCATTCTTACACATAGTCGAGATCTTTTTGAAGGGTAGCACTATTGTCGGTGGTGTTGAATAGTTTTACATCATCAGCGAAAATAATACAGTTGCTTTTAATATGATCACAAAGGTCTTTTATGTAAAGGTATAAAGAGAGTTGGTCCTAGAACGCTGCCTTGGGGGGACACCGCTGTTGACAGGTACGGGATTTGATAGAGTGCTCCCAATTTTGACTATTTGTTGTCTGTTTGACAGGAATGAAGCTATCCAATTATGCAGTTGTCCGGAGATACCATAAGATTTTAGTTTTAAAAATAGTTTGTTGTATACCACTGGATCAAAGGCTTTTCAGAAGTCTATGTAAATAGAGTCTATTACTTTGCCCTGATCAAGTTGTATAGTCCATATGTTTTTGCAGGATTTGCAGATTACAGGATAATTTTTTTTCCAAAGTCAAATTATTTGTTAGAGAGTAGGTTGTTTATTTCTAAGTGGAGGAAAATGGTTTGGTTCATAATTGATTCCATGACTTTGCAGGTGACGCAACATAAAGAGATTGGTCTGTAATTTTCAACTAGGCTGGGGTCTTTCTTTTTAAAGATGGGTATGACCGTGGTTTGTGACCATAGTTTTGGCAAGGAGCTGGTCTTGAAAGATTTTTCAAAGATTATGCTTAGAGGTTCGGCTGTGGCAGTGGGTAGCTTTTTAAAGAAGTAGGCACATATTCCATCAGGTCCAATAGATAGAGATGGTTTTAGATTGCGTAGTGCTTTTTCAACAATGTCTTCTGTAAAATCTATATGTATTAGATTGTTGCAATTGTCTGTGGTTCGACTATGAGATATTGGACATGAGCCACTGACTGGGCTAAATAATGTGTTAAAGAGGTTGGCTTTAATTGTTTCATAGTTACAGTCTTTACTGTTAGGTCCTTTTAGGGGTGGGATGGATTTAGGGTCTTTAAGTTTGTTGTTTACAAAATTATAGAAAGCACAGGTGGAATTCATGTGTAGATTTTCCTATTGTTTAATATGATAATTGGTGCATTCAGTCTTTATCTGGTGGCATACATTTTTGTAGTGGCTTTTAAAATTGGCAACATGGCCAGATTTGTTTTTCCGCCAAAGGGATTTCTTTTTAGATTGGAGCTTCCTTGTTGTTATATAGGTAATTTGTTTTTTTCTGGTTTTGGGGATTCTGGTTTTTCTGGTTTTGGGGGTTCTGATTTTGTGGTATGTATAGTTTGCTGACTCTTTTGACTTCAAGTAGAAAAAATGTTATAATAGTCTTCGGCAGTATTACATCCAGTGAATAGAATTTGCCAATCAAGAGATGAGAGGTCAGTGTCTATGAGATAGTTGGCTTTTTTAAAGTTATAGTTGGGGATCTTGTCATTATGATGATTTTTGTACAAGGTTGAGTGTATGGGTTCAGTTGTACATTTGTTTTGGGTCCAATTAATAAGAGGTAGATTGAGGTCACCAAGAAAGATAAGAGTGTGTGGGCAGAAGAATGCTCATGTTAGTAGTGAAGTTAACTTGTTTGCATGTACAATGTCCTAAGAGGTATGTAAGGGGCATGCATAAGCACACAATCGTGCCTACCATCCCTATCCTATTGTTCCCAATTATTCGTACCTATTTCCTGTTTTTATACTTACGTGTATTCTTATCTCTATTATCTTGTAAGTGATTGACAAATAAAATAAATAAGTTATAAAAAATAAAATAATCGGGCGCTCTGTAACATAATAAGAAGTGAAGTGTGATATTTAAGGACATTTTGCAGATAATGGCCTCAGGAAGAGCAAGTTCCTGGGTAACTGGAATATTTTTAGGGACTTTTTATAGAAGATAGCAACACCATCTTCTCTACGGACTTCATGGTCAGATCAGTAAACATGATAGTTTATTACTGTGGTAATGGAGTCAGAAAGGGATGCATTCAGCCATGTTTCACAGACAAGTATAATGTCATATTTAGCCATATTTAGTAAGAGGAGAAATTCAGGTATTTTATTTACGAGGCTTCTTACATTAAGTAGCTTACAATTAAGGTCAGCAGTAGTTGGTATATTAAGTCTGGGGTGTTATGTAACAGTTGCCAGTATGTTTGAATTCTAAAGTCCCAATTTAACCTCTTCATTTCCTATGATTTTCTCCCATCAGTTTTTGCTTGCAGGCAAATGATACTTTTTGCAGATTTTCCAGTGCACCATTGTTGCTACTTTGTCATCCATTGCCTGTATGATCTTCTTGCACCAGCTTACCAGGTTTCTTCTGTTTCTTTGCATAGGTGGCACTCACTGTCTGTTACTGTCTTCTCAATTCTGGGTTTGTATGCATTTGTTCTTAAGACTTGGGCCTGTGCAGCTAGAATTAGTCCTCCGGTCTCTTTCTTCAACTTTCCTGCTCTTAACCATTACTAGGTCTTGTTATTATCTGCTTTTCCTGTTATTTTTCTTTTTAAATTATTATTCTTTTTCGCATTTTACAAATCTTGATCTTAACATTAATGGTACAGTGACATCATTATTACATATACCAGTCTCATGTAAATATATACATTCATATACATTTGTCTACAATTTTCTTACCTCTATTATTCTTTTTTCTATTGTTCAACCATTTGTACCAATTGTCCCAAAGTTCATAATACTCTGACACTTCCTTATCCTTTAATTTTAACATAATTTTATCCATTTCAGCACAATCTAAGATTTTTTGAATTACTAATTCCTATGAAGGTGTGTTATTTTGTTTCCAACATTGTGCAAATGCTATCCTCGCTGCTGTCAATATATGTAGTAGAATATATTTAATCTTTTTATTATATTTTCCTTTAATTATTCTCAACAAGAACAATTCCAATTTAAACTCTATCTGATCTACTATTTCTTGTATCCAATTCCATATTTTGGTCCACTATTGTTGGGCTTCTGGGCATAACCACCACATGCGATAGAAGGTACCTTGGTTCTGTTTGCATTTCCAGCATGTTGGATTCATATTAGAGTACGTTTTGGCCAATCTCATTGGTGTCAAATGCCAATGGTAAAACATCTTATATATGTTGTCTTTATAAGCTTGTTAATGTGTAATTTTTATTCCAAATTTTATTTCCTAATCTTCTAAGTCTATATTATGTCCAATATTTTTTGCCCGTGCTATCATGCAACCTTTTACTATTTCCTCTTCCAAAGCAAATTTTAATAAATAATTATACATCCTTGTTGTGAATTTCTCCTCAGGGCCTACTAAAATTTTATCTAGTTGTTGTAATCAGTATAAAATCCAAATTTTTCTACGTCTTTTTTGTATCTGGTTTGCAGCTGGAGATATGGCCACCAACCTATGATTATGCCTTGCTCTTTTAAAGCCTGATTTGTTTTTAATTTTTCCTGATTATCTAATATTTGTTTGTATCTGACCATTTTGCCTAAATCCAATGTATTGGGGTAGATCATCGCTTCTATGGTGAGTAGCCAGGCCAGTATTTTCATATGATGTTTTTTCCTAATTTTATTCCAAATCTGTATCAGACAATCCCTCATATTGTGTCCGTAAAAATATATATGTTTCTTAATTTTCTTTTCCCATAGGAAGCCATACCAACCCATCTGTAAATCATGACCCTCCTGGGTTAAAATCCTTTTGTTGTTCAAATTGACGCATTCCTTGATCCATATTAATGCTGCAGCATTATAATAGAATTCCCACTCTGGAAGTCCAAAGCCACCTCTACTTCTACTATCCTGTAATGCTATTAATCTTATTTGAGCTGTATGAATTTTAAAGTGATTTTATTCAGTTCTGTAAAAAAATTCTTATCTAATTTTATGGGGATTGTTTGAAATAAGTAAAGTAATTTGGGTAGTATATTCATTTTAACCATGGCAATTCTTCCTAATAAAGATAATTGTAATTTCCCCCATGATTCCAAATCTTTATTTGTTGTAGCAATTTCATATAGTCATTTTCTTTTATCGATGAACATCTCGCAGTTAGCCATATTCCTAAATATTTTACTTTCTTTGTAATTTGCAGTCCCATTACCCTTTCTTTTCTGTTTTTCTGTTAATTTTTAGTTTATATTTTAACTAAATATTTTAATTTTTCTCTATTAATTTTGTGACCTGATATTTCTCCATATTTTTCTAATTCTCATGTTAAAATATTTCCTGTCTCCTTTGGGTCTTCTATGAATACCAGGTCATCTGCAAAAGCTTGAATTTTATATTCTTTTTTTATTTTAGTTCCTTTTATTTTTGGATTTTGCCTAAGTTGAATTAATATTTCTAGCGTCAGGATAAAACATAGAGGTGACAATGGATATCCTTGCCTTATCCCTTTCATTATTTTAAATATCTCTGTATTCTCCCCATTTAGTAATATATTCGCCTTTTGAGTAGAATATATTGCCTCTATCATTTTCTTGAATTTGTCTCCTAATTTCATATCTTTTGTTGTATCATAAACTGTCAATTAAGATTATCAAAAGCTTTTTGTGCATCCAGAAAAACTAGAGCAGCTCACTTTTCTGGAAAGGTCTTATAATATTCCAATATGTTTATTGCTGTTCCTGTATTATTCCTAATTTGTTTTGTTGGCAGAAATACATTTTGGTCTGAATATATAGATTCATTTAATAATTTTTTCAGCCTTTCTGCTACTATAGTTGTGAATATTTTGTAGTCGGCATTCAACAATGATATTGGCCTGTAATTTTGAATTTGTTTGTTGTCTCTCCTCTCTTTTGATATTAAAGAGATACATGCCTCCCTCCAAGATTCTGGTAATCTTGCTTCCATCAATATGTCATTGTATACTTCCAATATTAATGGTTCTATCAGTTCACCTATAGTTTTGTATATTTCTCTTGGGAGCCCATCTGGATTTTTTTTAATGTATTGGCCACATAGTGCTTTGTTTTCCCATGTCTCCATT
Source organism: Hydrophis major (assembly GCA_033807585.1). Classification (NCBI taxonomy): domain Eukaryota; kingdom Metazoa; phylum Chordata; class Lepidosauria; order Squamata; family Elapidae; genus Hydrophis; species Hydrophis major. Next base: position 68,188,472 of record CM066343.1, on the reverse strand, counting down.
CTGTTCTTTATTTGGTCTTTTTTGTAAGCCAGATTGGTCTCTCCAGTAGTCAGTAAGACTTCTTGGTATACTAACTTTAGTGCATCTTCTTCATTGTCCTTCAGATATTCTTCCAATACCCATTTTTCCTTTTTCAGCCATTTGATGTACTGCAACATTCCACCTCTTTTCTTTGGAAGGTAGATTCTGTCAATGTCATTGCAAGGAAGAAGGACATGATTCATTGTCATTATTTTTTCAGGTCTTCCTATCCATTGCTTTTAGTTCTGTTTGAGTTCAGTCCAATATTCTAATGTATACAATGAATGGAATTGCTCAGGTGTTGATTGCCTTGATTGTATTTACTCCATTAAGTTTGGACTTTAAGACCTTCTTCACTTTCTTGATGTATTCACATTTAGCTTCTTCTTGACTTTAGTGTGCTTGATGTTGTCAGCTTGAATGATACCGAAGACTCTTTATGTTATTTCACAGAATATCTTGATTCCTTCAGTTTGCACTATTTTTCCCTGTTTGATGGTAAATGTGGCACATTTGTTCACGGCAAACTCCATGGCAATATTTTGGCTGTATATATGAATAGTGTTGAGCAATTATTCTATTTCTGATGGTGTCATTTTACCAACCTCAGAAGGATGGAAAGTTGAGTCAACATTTAGCTGGGGAGGGTTGAACTGTTGGCAGTCGGCAGAATTAGCCTGCAATACTGTGTTCTATCACTGCACCACCATGGTTCTTCAACCTTTAAAATAGTTAAAATTTTGGACTAGACCTAGAAAGACTTGAGTAAGTCTAAAGCCATTTTCAACCATAAAAAATCTCAGACTTGGAGTTATTAATTCTTAGCCCAAACTACTTCACAAGGATTGTTGCTACAATGAAAATGGAACAGAACTGCTTACTTGACACACTGAACTCCAAAAAGAAACTGGAGTGGGTGGGCTGTAAATCTCATAATTTTATTCCCAAAATAGTTAACTTCTAAATTAATACAAGCAGTCCAGATTTCAAAATAATCTTCTGCATAATGAGATATCAGCAGCAAAAAAATTAATTCAAAGATAGAAAAAGAAACAAGGTGTTCAGTTATGTGTGTCTTTCTCTGCACTATATTTCATGAATGTCATGAAGTGGCCAGGACCCATGAAAGAATCTCAGACACTGCTAACAAATTTGCCATTTCAGTAAGATATTTCTGCAACTTGAATTAACAGGATTAGGAATTTTGTAAGTCCAGATATCCTTGTGGGAGACTACAGACAACCTTGAAGCCCCAGCAGCATCGGACAGAATTTGACTGGAAGACTGCCCCATCTTCCTCAACTATCCCCTCACTTTAAAACAATGAATACTTAGGCCGCGTGTTCCCCTTTATTCCTATGGCCACTCAACGGCTGTAAATGAAGAAATATGGGGAAGGTTAAACATATGTATCCCGTTCGCGGACATTTCCTTCGGAGCCTTGACTGTGTAAAGACAGATCAATCCTGCTATGACTTTTTCTCAAAAAAAGCAAGCATACTTGGCAAGTGAGATCGGGAGGAATTGCCTCCTTCTGATTCTCCAGCCGCGTCAGGGGATCCTTACCTGTATTGCCTGATCGTGAGAACTTCGCGAGGCTCCACGGGAAACCCAGGCAGGGAGCGGCAAAGATATTCCTCCAAAGCTCCCTGGCAAAATTGGTGCTGTTCCCGCACTTCAGTAGTATCAGGTTCACTTGCCATTTTTGCGGAGGTGAATTCGCTTCAGACCACCGGCTAATCTTTTTGCAGAGCAAAGGTTACAGGAAGTGAAGCCTACCCAGTCTACGCTTAGGACATAATACCGTCCACTTTTGGAGGCGGGCAAAGAGATCCCGTAGCGTGGTGAATGGCTTTCTACGCAATTTACATTCTCCTCTTAGAAGTAACATCGCACTTTCTGAAAAAAACAGATTTCTTATAGCTGCGATCCTAATCAGACTTTCGAAGATTCACCTGACGCGCTCCAAATGTGAATAGACTGCAGTTCCCATCATCCTTGGGTACATATTGCTGGATGAGGGAAGTGGTAGGTCAACGAACGTAGACTTGTTACGAAAGGCAGTTCTGTTAAAAACTAAGACAGAAAGTAGACTTGTCCTGAACTGCACTTGCTTAGCCTTCTAAAAGGTGCCATAATTTGAAAGCATGTGATACCATTCCAGAAATCTTTTAACGCCGGAACAATGTTTGGCGGAAGTGGGTTGCGGCGGGGATGCTTTTGCTGCTACTCCAGGAAGCGTTGGAGACATAGACGTGTCTCTACTGATGGGATTGACTGGTTTGAACTGAGTTGAGTGGCTGGACACCGGTGGAAATCTAGACGTCTACGTTTTTTTGGTGAAAGAGGCTGTTGTTTTAGAACTGCAGGCCCCGATCATGACCACCTCGGGGAACCAGGTAGAACAGCTACGGCAGCGCATCCAAGAACTGGAGGAAGAGTTGGTCCGAGAGAGAGGAAGCAATCGGGGCCTACGAGCACGGATCGCGGAGATGAGCCCCGAGGTGACGGACTCCAATCCGTACAGGTGAGTGGTAGCCGAGGCGAGGTCTGGGTGAAGGACGACGTGCGAAGGGGAGAGGCCGTTGGTGGGGCTGCCTTAGCTTCCTCTGCCTTAGCTTTCTCTACGAAGCCTCTTCTGGATGCAAACTCAGTTCGATTTTTCCTTGGAATTTCGGAACTAAATGTTTAAAACTATGTTCAGAGAAACACCATCGTTCTTAATCATAGAACAAATGTTTGCAGCCACATTGCAGTTCACATTTGTTCTTTGAAGCAGCAATACTACGTGAGAGGAAGTGTCCCGTGATGGGCTTTGCGAACCAATATTCCCTGAATCATAATCATAAGGCTGGAATGTACCTCGGAGGTTTTCTAGTCAAAATCCCTGATCAAGGCAGGAGCCTTATAAAATCCCAGTCAAATGATTGCCCAGTCTATTTTTGAAAATCTCCAGTATAGAGCACCCACAGTCCCAGGATACAAGCAATTCCATTAATTGCTCTCATGTTAGAAATTTTTTTCTTACTTCTAGGTTGACAAATGTAAAGCAGTACTATCACTTCTCATTGCCACTATTTCTTTATTGATGTAGCCTGGGACTGTACTGACTTTTTTGGCAGTTGCAAAACATTGCTGGCTTAAGTGTGGCCTAGAAGGATACCTTTTTCAATTATGATTATTGAGCCAGATACAACCTATTCTATACCTACGCATTTGATTTTTCTTGCTTAAGGAAACCCCAACTGCATCTTATTTGATAGGACCCAATGCTCAAGTCTGTCAAGATTTTTCAGATCTTGAGCCTATCTTCCAAAATATTAATTACTCCCTCCAGCATGGTGGTGTCTGCAAATCTTAGGACTTCCTCTTCTATCCCCTCTTCTAGATTTATGGATATATTGAATACTGAGAACTTTGAAATACCCCACTGCATACATCTCTCCATGTAGATGTAGTTCCATTGAGGACTATCTGCTATGGGTCAGCCAATCAAAAATCCATCTAGTCATATCTATCCCATATTGCTCTTAACAAGAAGAAATCTACTTTATCAAATGTCTTGCTGAAGTCTAAGAATGCTGGTATTATGTCCACAGCATTTTGCTGGTTCCCTAATTTAGTTACTTTATCCAAAAAAGGGAATAAAGTTTGTTTGACATGATTTGTTTTTAACAAGCCATGCTTGCAAAGCAACATAAATTTTTGACCTGGCATTACATAATGGAGATCACTGCCTCATATAAGTATATATAATCTTGAATGTTCAGAACAAGTGCATTTCATTTGTCAAAGCCAGAGCAAGAAAGGAATCATGGAAATTATTGTGGATTATCTGAAACTACTGAGTTACAGTAGGGGTGTGATTCCAACATGGCAATGAGCAGAGATTTATCTGAAAAATATATTGTAAAATCTTAAGATGGGTAGAACATATGGAACTCCCTGTTTGATGTATCTGTCTCTTCCAATAGCTTACTGCACAATCTACAATCTAAGCATCTGAATTTTGATTACATGACCCTGGGGATGCTGCAATGGTTGTAAGGGTGAAAAATGATCATAAGTCATCTTTTTGAGTGCTGTTGAAATTTTGAATAGTCACTCAGTGAACAGTTGTAAGTCAAGGACCCATCGGTATACAAAACAAATATAAAACTGATGTACAATACTCTCACAGCTCTATAGAAGGTAAAATTTAATTGTACAACAGTTAGAAATCTATGGATGTATTAAATATATTTACATATGCCCATTTACACTGACTCATATATTTCTGAATGTCATAAATTAATTGATACTTCTAAACAGATTGTAGTTTCAATAGATCTGCTGATTGTACAGCAAACCATTTGCTAAATAGAGATTTAAAGTTGAAATAATTTATGAACTGTGGAATCTCATATTGGGAAGCTGCTATGTCCTGTAGTGAATTCAATTTTTTTTTTAACAAACTGCTTTTCTTTCTGCTTCTCTTTTCTCTACTATAGTCGCCTGATGGCACTGAAAAGAATGGGAATTGTGAAAGATTATGAGGTAGGCTAATGGTTTTTTTTTAAATAACTTGCCACAAAGTTTTAACTTGATCGGGCAAAGCATTCAAAACTTTGGTTTCTTGTCCTAGAAAATTCGTTCATTTGCTGTGGCAATAGTTGGTGTTGGTGGAATTGGCAGTGTGACTGCTGAAATGCTGACAAGATGTGGCATTGGTAAGGTAATAGTCATTCCTTCATTATGATTACACTGCATTCTTAGTCCTGCATAAAAATATTGGAAGTCTAAGAAGAAATAAATTCTCATTTTTTGAGAGTGTATTCATAGTGTACATTGTAATGCTTGAGTGACAGACATATAAATGATGGCCCATGATGGATTTCCTCAGCTTGCATTTTATAGAATGTGTGCCTTCTCACATTTACATTTTCAATAATACTACTGCCCTATTTTTGTTCAAAAGACATTATTTTATTATTTAACTTACACTCTTATTCAATATTTTAAGAAGCTTACATTAAAAACAATGAGCTAGATGGTTTTTGAACAGCAACTCTGGCTTTCTGGAATTAATTTGAACTTGTTTTAACTTATTGTCCCAGTCTCCTATTGTCCCAGGTCAAGGTATCTACCACCTCACTTGCCCAGGCTGGTGTGAGGACTTAAAAGGTGTGTAATCATCATATGATGATATTTCATCCAGATCAATGACTGGCCTTTCCCTCCAGTTCTATGCATATTATAAATAACTTGGGGAAGAGGATCAAGCCTGCCAGCATCTCTTACTAGGGTAGACATGACTTGGATCACACGTAAAAGCAGAATGACAGAAAACAAGTACTCTATACCCCAATCCTTGCAGGCAGTCAGACAGAATAATAATACTACCAATTTAACAATTATTGATAAAAAACAAAATGTTTGGAGAGTGGATATTGCAATACCTGGAAACAGCAGAAGAGAAGAGAGACAATTGAAAATAACAGAATTAAAATACATGCAAATAGAAGTAGAACAACGAATGTAAGTATCAATGGTAATAGGTGCTTGGGCACAATTCCAAGACATATGGAGCACCACTTAAACATCATTCGTATTGACAAAATCACTATCAGTCAAAAGGCAGCTTTACTCGGAACAGTTTACATCCTGGAACACCTTTTAACACCATCAAACAACATTGATCTATTCCCGTCCTTAGGAAGGAATTGATAAGTGGACAAAATGTAAAATCCAGTCTAAAACATTTGGCTGCTTCTAAGCATGCTTCTAAGATCATGCTTATGCTCTGTAAGGTTTAACAGGAGGAGAACCATACTTCTCCCATTTAGTTCTTGATTATCCACCAGAATAATCAATGTCCACATACTTCAGAAGAGACATATAAGATACATATTTACTCATTGTAAGATACATATTGTAAGATATGTACTCCTAGAAGATAATTGAAAGAAATTAGAGTTCCATTTTAAAATTACAAACTTACAAGTGGTTCAGAAAAGTTGGTACTTGTCTATTTGATATTCATTAATCACTTAATCTGAAAGCACTCTTCCTTGGACATTGATAATTGAATAAGTATATTGCTTAAAGATTGCTTATCTGTTGCAAGTATTTTGAATACTTGCTGGATCTAACATACTTTGTTAAATCCAAGAATCAATTTTGGATTAGTTGAAAAAATTGTGGCAGAGTTGATCCACTTCTGTGAATATAAAACAGCGTTTTTCATGAAAGCCTTAACTAAATTAACTAATATTAACTAAATTTACTTAGTCTTTATAATTATGTGCCTTTTGCCATTTCAGCTTGAGTTTCAAGGTGCCTTTGGCCTACTGTTTTGTTTAATTTTTCAGCTGAACTAGGAGCTAGGAAAAAAAGAGATAGATTACTTACATGATAATTCTTAGAACAATCCTCCCTAATTCAAATTAATTATATCCTCTTTAAAAAGGAGCTAATTTGAAGTTATATAGACCATTATATAGACCATTCCAAAGCACACATACATTAGTATAAGTATACAATATATTATATAATCAATCTTATTCAGAAATGAATGGAAACCATATATGTATTATTGTATTTTTTTTAGCTGCTCTTGTTTGATTATGATAAGGTGGAACTGGCGAATATGAATAGGCTCTTTTTTCAACCCCAACAAGCTGGACTGAGCAAAGTGAAAGCAGCAGAACACACTTTAAGGTATATGATGGGGAAAACGGGTTTACAAGTATTAACATGGGGGTATGTCACACCAACTTTAAAAAACATTACCAGAAAGATAGAACATTGCATTTAATGTGAAAGTTGTTTAAGAAATATTTATGTGAACATCATAAATAGCAGTTTTCTTTTTAAAGGAATATTAATCCTGATGTCTGCTTTGAAGTACATAATTACAACATCACTACTGTGGCCAACTTTCAGCACTTTATGAATAGGATCAGGTAAAAATAGTTTTTAGAAGTGTATTTACAGTATGCATAATAGCACTGTTTGACTTGGTTTTATTAATACTGTAGTAATGGTGGATTAGAAGAAGGAAAACCTGTGGATCTTCTCCTAGGCTGTGTAGATAACTTTGAAGCTCGTATGGCAATTAACACTGTAAGTAAATAATTAAATATTCAGAACTCTCAATGAATCTTAATTGATGTTTGCTTATTCTTATCCAATACAAATTGAGTGCCTGTTATTAGAAAATTGTGATAGCATGAAAAATCCAGAGCATCAAGCATTATAATCCTGAATTGATTGAGTTCTTTGTGTGGACTCTTTAGGTTCTGCAGTCCCTGGTTTCTGCCTGATGTGCAGTTGTATATACCTCTTACACTATTTTTAGCAAATCAAATGTCATGTCTTTTTCTTAAAGGCTTGTAATGAGATTGGACAAGTATGGATGGAATCTGGAGTAAGCGAAAATGCCATTTCTGGTCATATTCAGTTGATCATACCTGGTGAATCAGCTTGTTTTGCAGTATGTATCTGACTTCTTGTTCTTTTCTGCTTTAGAGAAATCTTTCATTCATCCAATTAATGGCAATGTATATCTGTGTTAGGGCTGTGCAAAGGCATCCTAGATGCTCATTTGCATCCACATACTGGTCCACAATAACTTCCAGCTTGAGATCTAGAAAATGCATATTCATTAGGAATAGAATTGTAATATTAACAATTTATTGCCTTCAGAGGTTTCCTTTTTTGTTAACCGAGAAAGTATTCAAACATCAATCTTTTTAAAAATCCTGCTTTCAGAATTTTTCCCCAAGTTTTTTTATTTCAATCTACATATACACAACAATACATTAACAGTGTGGCATCAATATATCATACAATTTAATATAGTCAAACTTAATAATACCAATCATATTTCTTAATACACGTATTCACATCAAATCAAAATCCTTCATTGCTTATTTTCAACATTTCAATACTCTCTCCTAGTGCCAACCACCATATCAGTTAAACATACCTAGTAATTTCATTATTCAATTTCCTCTTCAATTTTTTTAAATAAAAAATTCTCACTTGGCAAGCAGTATGGTTTCAGGTTTCACATCTCAATACAACATGACCATAGTTACCTACTCATTTTGTTTGTTCAATTTCATATCACATTAACCTTATTAGTATTAAATATTAAACATATCCAATTACAATTCATGTTATAACTTATTTCATTTTTCTTAGGATATTCTCATATCTTATTTTACAATGTTATCTAAAATTCTTGTCTCATTTCTATATTCATTTCCCATATTACCTTTTTTTGTCATATTTACAATTTTATCAATCCTTATTTTATTAATTCAAAATTGTCCCCTCTAGCCACCTTCAATTTACCTTAATACCATCTCTCTATTTACTATATAACACACACACACATTATAATTTTTGTCAGATTCCGCATTACATTTTCTCAATCACCTTATAAATCATCAAAAATATTACAAAATATTAGTCATCATTACAAAAATATTAGTCTAATTAACCAATTAATTATATTAATCTTTCCAAAATGGTTCTCATTTCATCATTTTTTTCTTATACATCTAATCATCAATTAATATATAATCTCATAATATCCCAATTCCATATTTATTTTATTAAATTCCATATCTAGTGTAATGATAATTCTTTAATAACAAGAGAGAAAAAGAAACTAAAAAAAAATCACATCAGTTACATACTTACCTATTTTCAGTACTTATTTGTATATATTACAACATATTACCCTGCGGAATCTCCTTCGCTATCCTTTTTGTCACCCATTGTCTCTCGTTCTTTTAACAATATTGAAAGATATGAAAATATCTTTTCATCCTTGTTTGCTTCCCATTTCTCTTTATTTTCTGATCCTTTCTCTTAATTCCCCTTTTCCCCATTCTTATTCCCCTCTATTTCTCATTCCAATTATTAACTTTTTCTCCCTCCCTCTTTTGGTTTTTCTTTTTTTCGAACTTCCCTTTTTGGCTTTTTCCCTCTCCTTTTTTCTATTTTCCGAATCATTCTCCCTTTTATCACATCAGCCCACACATTTTTTATTTTAATTCCTTCCCCCCCCCCCGCTTAAATAATTGTTGTTCCCTTTGTTCTTCAAAACTGCCTTCTTCTTTGTTAAACTCCCCCCCACCCCCTGGTTTACTTTGTTCTTCTACAAGCTGGGTCGCCATTTCTAATTTCTGTGATACATAATTACACATTTCAAGTTTAATTTTCATCATTTCCCTTATACCTTGCAAGTCCAATCTTATTCCAATAAATAATTCCTCCATTATATCTTTTCCTTTTTTCCTTTTCTTTCCTCTTCCTTAATAGATGTAGTCCCAAAGTCCAGTATATTATTTCAGCCAGTGTCTTTTAAGTTTATTTTCAACAATCAATGTCTTTAAGTCTTTGTTCCAGATCTTCAAGTTGGCCCTTTCCCAACTATTTCCCACAGTCACTGGGTGGTTTTATGTCAATATTTTCAAATATCTTCTCCTTTGTAGAATTCTAATGTCACTTTCCAGGGTTTTTATTTTTTATAATAGAGTTTCTGCTACTTTCTTTTAAATTCCAAAGTCCAATTTCTTAGAAAGACCAAGCACTTTTTTAAAAAAGTCGTTGAAGTTTTTCCTGTACCATCAGGTGTGCTCTTGAGTCTTTTCCACAATCCACTCCTTCCTTAACTTTAACATTCTTTGTTAAATATAAGACTTTTATTAAATTCGCTAATTTCAATCTATTATTTCTTTTCTTTTCAACACACTCAATTTCAGCATTTAGTTATGCCCTTTAAGTGCCAATAATCCAATAGTTGTCCAGTTTAATTTCTAAACCTTTGTTGTGTTCAAATATTTTCCTTTAAGTTTTCTCCTCCAATAATACAATAATTTCTCCTCCAATAATACAATAATTCAAGCCAATTTTATAAAATCCAATTTCTTTCTTATTTTCTCTGGTCACTGCTTCCACACACTTTCCTCCAATATAGTCCTTTATTTTTTAATACCGGGGTACCTCAAAATCCATGTATTTTGCCTGGTTCAGACTCCGTTTACTGCTTCTCCGCTCCAGCACAGTCTTAGTTTCTGGGCTGTTCTTCACCTTCGTGATGGCATTTTGGGGCCATAGTTACAGTTTGCCTTTAGAAGGGGTTTTTCCTGTCAGGGTGGGGAGTTGTGGCTCCCCTCAACCTTCCAGGTGATTCCCCCTTTCTTCACCACCCTTCCAGGGTGGTTCTGGTCCTGATTGGGACCTTCCAGCAAGAAGCAAAACTGCGCACAATCGCAGATTCCACTCCGACACCAATGACGATCAAACCCCTTTCAGAATTTTTAAAGGTCCTCTGGAAAGGTCTCAAGAGAGGCCCAGTTATATTTTCAGATCAAGTGTTTACATTCAGTCTTCCAACTATTCAGAACAGTGCTGAGAGTAGTTTGGAATGAGTAATAGGTCCAAAGTTCTCCAAAAGACTTCCAGAGTTGAGGTTAGATTCGGACCTGGATCTAGTGTACCTTTTCAAGCACCACATTTTACTTCGCTACAAAATCATGCAAGATACATAATCTTGTCTCTAAAAAATGGGATTTGGATGATAAAATAAATGCCATTGACCTTTTTTTCTGTCTCTTTGGCAATACCAATCGTAGTTTTTTTTCCAATTGCTATTTTTAGACAATTTCTACAATATTTCCTAACTTGCAGTAATTCTTTATACTTGGATTTGCGTCTCACTCAGGCTGGTTAACGTCAATGGATAAGTCCCTGAAAATAAGCTGGGTTACAACAGTCTGCTTTCAGTAACTCCAAACCACTTTGGGCTTTTATAAGGATTTGGGATTTAGCCCAGATTAATGACTTAAATATATTTTTTCCATACTGTAAACTCATGGTTATAAACATCTTTTCTGTATCTTTTTCTTTTTGTCAGTGTGCACCTCCACTTGTCATAGCTGCAAACATAGATGAGAAAACTCTGAAACGAGAGGGAGTTTGTGCAGCCAGTCTTCCCACCACTATGGGAGTGGTTGCTGGTCTTCTTGTGCAAAATGTCCTGAAGTATGTGGCTAAATCTTTTAAGTTGCCTTAATTTTAAAACCTCAATGAGAGTGTAGTTTTTTGTCAATGGATCTTCTAGAATAAAATCTTTTGAATTTGATTCCTTGTTTTGATACAAGCTTTTAAATTCTAACATTTTCTCCAGATATTTATTAAACTTTGGAATGGTGAGCTTTTATCTCGGCTACAATGCACTGCAGGATTTCTTTCCCACCATGACAATGAAACCAAATCCACAATGTAGTGACAGAAACTGCAGAATGCAGCAAGAACAGTACAAGGTAAAATACAAACTCCAAAAATAGGTTCCTTAGTTCTCCAGTTAGTTCATTATTCATTTAGAACCTCCGAGGGGAAAAAACTCTTGTAGAGTGTTTTCTCCCACATAAGTAAATTTCAGGTAGTCATTATTAACCGGTGTATAGTGATTTTGTATATCCATTTTTGGTAAATGCAGATTTAACTTTAAATTTTATTATCCTCAGCAAAATCTTTCATATATCTTCAGTTTGGAGTTTGTCATTTTGTTTGAAAAATTTTGCAGTGATATGTGTATGCTGACTTTGTGCAAAATGGCAGGTGCATAAATATATTTTTTAATATTTTGTTATTCTTAATTTTGTTGCCCACAATTGTTAAATTAAACAACAGCCTCACAGATGAGAACTACCTTTATTTAATTTTGTTTTTGTGTTGTTAAAAAGCTTTAGTTGTTAGTTTTGGTGTCTTTATATTTCCAGAAAAAAGAGGCAGTGAATCCAAAAGAAGAATTAATAGACCAGGAAGAAGAAATAATTCATGAAGACAATGACTGGGGTGATTTTTTTTAAAAAGACTCCTGAAGATAATGCATGTTCCTATATTTAATTGTTTAAAACTAATCCTTTAGTGATGTTATCAGTTTATTTCTTTGTCTCTGAGGATCCTCAGGCAATTTTCAAAAGGAAATCAATAAAATTATTATTGCAATTTGAGGATCACAAAACTTCTTACAGTAGACAGGGAAAAAGGGAGAATTGTAGGGAAGAAAACTAATCCTAGCAGACAGAGTCAAACTGCCCTGTCAATATTTTCAGAGGACATTGCTGAATACCATTTATTTGAAAGCAAGCCATATTAACAGAAGTTGGTTAGTTAGAAGTTAGAAGAATGCAGACACCGACTGTTTGCCTTGAAATGCCCACAAAAAGGCAGGCTGATTATTTCATGAAACTATGAGGGAGAAAGTTACATTTCTCTAGGGAATCACTAAACCATTAAAGGACTTGAGAAAATGCAGAAAAAAATTGTACATATTATGAATAAGAAGAAAATTTAATGGCCATACTGTTCATAATGTATGTTAGTTGTTTAGTGCAGCATAAATAGCAGTAAAACTCAGTAAAACTTTCTAATTATTACTTATTTCTATTTTGATTCTCAGGGATAAGCAAACAATTAGTTATATACCTGTTATATTTTGAAAAAACTTTTTAAAATGATCATGATTCCATTAAATTACACAATTTTTATTTTTATGTTTTTGGGGGAATGTTCAGGTATAGAGTTAGTTTCGGAAATTTCAGAAGAAGAGCTGAAAGATGATTCTAGTTCAGTTCCTGATCTTCCAGAAGGAATTATGTTGGCTTACACAATACCAAACAAGGTAATAAAAATGCTTGGCATTCAAGTTCTTGAAAATTGGTTTTAGGATCTAATCCATCATATCTTTTTTTTTTTAAACAAATTTTATTGATTTTAAAGACAAACAAACCATCATTAACCATTAAATACATAAAACCTCTTTCCATTATTAATTTTACAAGTCAAGTAAAATATTATTTTATGTAACATAATTCTGTTTTACCCCATTTCAATATAAACATATAAATATCTCTTAACAAATTTCTCATTATTTCTCTTTTCGTATTCAATTTCAATTTCATTGTTATTATTGTTATTTTCTATATTTATCCAGTTTATAATCATCATTCCTCTCTGACTCGATTACCATTATTCTCATCCAACATTCCTCCAAGGTTTTATTAATTCCCAAACAAAAACATAGACACACAAAACACAAAAATATAAAACTTCTTTTAAGAAAGTAGTTTGGCCCCAGGTTACCTCTCTTTGTATGGACTTCAATTAAATTTGTGCTCATCTTGTATACCATTATCTATCTTATTTACCATTCTATATCTTCTATATAACTTCTCCCCACTTTTCATTCTTCTTATTTCTATTTTATTTAATTCATTTTAATTTAAATCATTATATTTGTATTTTTTGTCCATTCTTTCCAGATTATCCATTTATCTCATTCCCTATAGTAAAAAAAAAAGAATTTCTCCTGAAATCACTAATCAGAGTATGATGCCTTTCTATCCTCCCCTTAAATTAATATTTAGAATAACACCTGATACCCAATCTGATTCTGCTTAGTACATTCTACCTACTAACCTTTAAAGAGAAAAAATAATAAATTCATAATAATTAATATTAGATAATAAATCTAAATATTAAATCTTATCACATTCGATTGTCTATTTCAAAAAACAAGTGCTACAATTTTATTAAATTTTAAAATCTATCATTACTAAACATTTCAATATTTTAATCTTTTATCAATTCTTATAACATTCTAGTTTTCTATTTCTAATACATAATACCATCTTATGTACCTTGCAGAATCTTCTTTTTTTAAAGAAATTATACCTTATCCTTTGTCCCTAAAATAAAATGCTTTTTTCCCATCTTGTTTCATACCTTTGTGGCTTTTCCCTCCCTTTTCCCTTCCTTTTTTATCCCCCCTGGCCTTTTTACCCCCCCCCCAACCTCCGCCTTTTTAGCTTTCCCTCTCTGTTGTAATCCTTTCTCCTTTTGCTCAGTAACATTGAGTTGGTTTTGCATCTTATTTTTTCCTTTCTTAAATATAGTTTATAATATCTAACAGGATCATGGAGTTTTAGTGGGCAATCACTTAAATATAGCCAACAGTCTGCTGCATTCTTCAAAAAAATTAATGCAGTTCTAGGCTGCATTAAGATCATGTGAAGTGTTATTACCATTTTATAGTGCTTGGTAAGATCACAGTTGGAATACTGCATCCATTTTGGGTTGCCACAATATGATGTTGAGACTCTAGAGTTCAAATGAACAACAAAAGTAATTAGAGGACTGGAAGCTAAAGCATGAGCAGGAATTGCATGTGTCTAGCAACAGTCAAAGAGCCACAGAGGTCATAGCCGGAAACCCCCTGTTCAATTCTGGAACTGACAAGAAGTCTGGTTTCCCCCACCATAGCTTCTCCTCCTAGGGCAGAATCCTTTTTCCTCTGCTGACTGGAAGTCCAGTTTCCCCACCATAGAGTCTCCTCCTAGCACAGGGTCCTTTTTCCTCTACCTGCCCTAACTGATCAGTTGATCAGCCCTATCAGTTGTGGAGCCTACCAATGACAGGAAGTCACAGCAGATGGATGAAAGAGCCACATGGGGCTCCAGAGCCACAAGTTGCTGACCCTTGGTCTAGTTTAATGAAGAGAGATTAAGGGTGACTTGATAGCAGTGTTCCAATATCTAAGGGGTTGCCACAAAGCACCTAAAGCAGGGGTGTCAAAATCAAGGCCCAGGAGCCGGAGCTGGCCTGGGGGGTCCTTAGATCTGGCCTGCAAGGCTGCAGTGAAAACAGAAGGACTGGCCCGCGGTGCCTCTGCCAGAGAAAATGTTGCTCAGTAGGGTTGCATGTTCCCAAGCTCCATTTTTACTGGCAGAGGGTTGCAGAAGGCCATCACAGCTGAAAACAGAGTTCACGAGGGCCATGGGCCCTTGGAAGCCTGTTCTTGCTGGCAGAGCACTTGGGCCACCATAGGTGCCCCTGACCTGAATGACATTGAGCTGGCCATGTCCACACTGATCATGCCCACCCAATACACCAAAGTCAAATACAACCCTGATGCAGCCCTTAATAAAATCCAGTTTAACACCCCTGACCTAAAACAGAACAAGAAACAATGAGTAGAAACTAATCAAGTAGAGTATCAACCTAGAACTAATGAGAAATTTTCTGACAGAATGGTCAGTGGAATGACTAGCTTTCAGACGTTTTGGGTGCTACATCACTGGAGTTTTTAACGAAGAGATTAGACAGCCAATTGTCTGAAATGGTATAGTGTCTCCTGCTTGAATAGGGGATTGGACTAGAAGACTATCAAGATTCCTTACAACTCTTTTATTTTTGGATGAATTGGATGTGAAGGAATTATTTTTCTTTTCTATCATTAACAGAAAGACTGTATTCCTGCTGGAGAAATGGTTGAAGAATCTGAAGAAAGTCTTGAAGAACTTATTGCTAAAATGAAGAATATATAATATGCAGAATGTGTCAGGGACCCATTATTTTTAGTGCTTTATAGCTATTTAATGGTTTCTGGCTAAATTTCACTCATTGTATATTTATCACTCTGTTTTGATGATAGTATCATTAAATTTCCATAACTTAATACATTATTAGAAACTATATTTCCAAATTTCCAGAAAGCATTAAAGTAATCCAATAAATTTAATAATATGAGAATGATAATGGTATATCAAATCAAGCACGAAGATATTTTGTGAATTGTAAAAGTTTTATTTAATAATCTGGCAAAAGTTCTAATGTCCCTTATGTTTACAAAAATTAAAGGTTTCACTAGATGTAGCTATATTTAATTTTTGAAATACTACTCTTAATTCACCCATAATGCTAAATCATGAATTAAGTGTAGAGTTTCTTCTCTAGATGTTTTGAGATTGAATCTTATGTATCTTGTACAGTAATCATGACAGTTGGAAGCCAAAATGAGCAAAGTTGTGCTACTTTACATTCAGCAAGAGCAATAAACCATGATCCAAAATTATTTTTCCTGATTTGCTTCATATATAGAATATGTAGTTTAAAGAAAATTCAATTGAATTAACCTATAGTGTAAAATTCATTCATTAGCAATATGACTTCCATTTTAAAACATAATTTTGGATTTTACATAATTGTAAAGAAAACAAAACTTAACGTGTTTCCTTCACTGTCATAGAAAGGAGTTTTACACAAACACACAGCATGTAGTACAAAAAAAACCCTTAAAATCATTACCAATGATTTAACTTAATGGGAAAATATTTCACAAACACTCACTAAACACTAAAATCCTTTTCTGAATCAAGTCAAGAATGAAAATAAACCAAAGGTAGATTTTACAAGCCAGAGAAAATGGATGAGAGCCTTTGGTGGAACAGAAACCTTAATTTAGTTTCAATATATTTTCAATAGTGTTATTTACCTGTAAATTATCCTATCTATGTAGCAAGTGTTGACATTATAAACTGTAATATATCTGGGATATTTTGAATAATGCTTATAGATGAAAGTAAATTTAAAAGATTTAGAACAAAAAACTATGAATTGAATATTAGATGACAGCAAAGGATGCATATGCAATTAGTCCTCAACTTATGATCATTCAGTTACAATAGCTGAACAAATTATGTCTGGTCCTAGGGAGTTCCAGCTGCGCCTGATCAAATGATCGTGATTTGAGTGCTTGGCAACTTGCTCACATTTAAATGACAGGTTACAGTAGCCTGTAATCATGTGACTGCCATTTTCTTTCTTCCCCAAGAATTTTATTAAGATTGTCATGATACAAAATACAAATGAAAATAAAAATAGAAAAATAGGAAAGAGAAAGGGGAAGGAGAGGTGTAAAGAATGAAAGGGGGGAAAAGCATTCACTTTGAACTTTTTTCAACACAGTAAAATATAAAATATAATAGAGTCATGGTGGCACAGTAATTGGAATGCAGTACTGCAGGCTACTTCTGCCTGCAATTTGGCAGTTCAAATCTCACCAGGCTCAAGGTTGACTCAGCCTTCCATTCTTCTGCAGTCAGTAAAATAAGAATCCAGATTGTTGGGCAATATGCTGTAAACCATTTGGAGAGCACTATATATAAGTATATAAGTCTAAATACTTTTGCTGTTGCTATAGCCTCCAAGTTCTTACTTTGCCAATTTAACAAGTACTAGCCACTAATATAACAATAGAATAGAATTATTTATTGTGTAAGTGATTGGACACACAAGGATTTTATCTTGGATGCAAATGCTCTCTGTACATAAAAGATACATTCATTAAGAGTCAAGAATCACAAGGTACAACATTTAATAATAGTCATAGGGTACAATAAGCAATCAAATCATACTAGGAAACAGTCAATATAAATCGTAGGGATACAAGCGACAAAGTTACAGTCATACAGTCACAAGTGGGAGTGGATGGGTGTTAAGGAGTGATGAAATTAATAACAGTAGTGCAGACTTTGTAAATGGTTGGACAGCATTGAGGGAATTATTTGTTTAGCAGAGTGATGGTGTTCGGGAAAAACTATTCTTGTGTCTAGTTGTTCTGGTGTGTAGTGCTCTATAGCGCCATTTTGAGGATAGGAATTGAAACAGTTTATGTCCAGGATGTCAGGGGTCTGTAAAAATTTTCACAGCCCTCTTTTTGACTCTTGCAGTATACAGGTCCTCGATTGAAGGCAGGTTGGTAGTAATTGTTTTTTCTACAGTCCTAATTGCTCTCTGAAGTCTGTGTCTGACTTATTGGGTTGCAGAACCAAACCAGACAGTTATAGAGGTGCAGATGATAGACTCAATAATTCCTCTGTAGAACTGTTATCAGCAGCTCCTTGGGCAGTTTGAGCTTTCTGAGTTGGCACAGAAAGAACATTCTTTGTTGTGCTTTTTTGATTACGTTTTTGATGCTAGGTGTCCATTTTAGGTCATGTGATATGATAGAATCTAGAAATCTGAAGGTCTCCACTGTTGATACTGTGTTGTCTAGTATTGTAAGAGATGATAGTATGGGTGGGTTTCTTCTAAAGTTTACCACCATTTCTACGGTTTTGAGTGTTCAGTTCCAGATGGTTCTGGTTACATCACAAGGCAAGTTGTACAACCTCTCATCTATATGCTGATTCATCATTTTCTTGAATGAGAGCAATCACTATTGTATCATCTGCAAACGTCAGTATTTTAACAGATGGATCGTTTGAGATGGAGTCATTGGTATATAGGGAAAAGTGGAGAAAGCACACAGCCTTGGGGGCCCCCGGTGCTAATTGTACAGACATCAGATGTGATTCTGCAAGTTTGACACCCCTGATCTAGAGCAAAAAAGCATTAAAGTACAGTTTTAAATCTAGTAAATCCAAACCATCTTTTTAGTATCTTGCAACAATTTATATTTATTCTTTTTTTTCTTTTGCCATATAAAATCTTAGACATTTCCTTTGCCATTGTTTAAATAGAACATTGGTCATTCAGTATCTGGAATAAAAACACATTTGTGGTAAAACATCTTGATATAGATTAATTAGATGTAGAATTTTAGAGTCTATTAATGTTTTCTGCAGTTTAGTTTCTGTAATTTTAATTTCATCCTGTATCTTGTATCTGTTGAGATTTCTTGTTCTTCAAACAGCTGAATTGAGTAAAATAACCCCTCATAAAGTTTCACTTGCATCCAAACAGTCATTAAGTCTTTTTCTTTATCCAATTATCAATATATTCCTTTAATTTCTTTTTATACTCCTTAATCATATTTTTCTGTAAAATACTTTTCTAACTATAATTCAAAGACTCATGGGATTGCCATTTGGATCTTCTGTGCTGGCTAACTCAGAATATCAATGGGGAAACTGCAGGGAAGGTGTCAAGTTTCTGGGATAAGTTTTCCTCAATTATGAATACTCCTTTAACCTCTATTGTTCATTTCATTGTTCATTTGTGTGCTTCTGCAACCCCTTCTTGAGCCTCCCAGTACCACTACCACCATTCATGTGCCTCTCTTTCTCTGATCCTTGTTACATCTCCTTAAAACTTTGCCAGGCCTTCCCCTTCCACCAATATACTTTATTTGCAAATATCCCTGCATACCATTAAGTTTTGTTAATGCCCTCTTGAATCTAACAGCACTTCTCTTATACCTTCATATAACTTCCATGGCTTTTGCCATACCTCGTACCCATGCATATCTTTCCTGATTCATTGTGCTCTTCTCGTTCCTGAGCAACACTGCAGCTCCCTTGCACGCTTCCATACTTCATCTCAGAACCTTCCGCACACCCTCCACCCTCTCTTCCACCCTCATCTATCCCCTGCACTCTTTCCAAGCCTCACTGTTTCCATTTCAATCTTGCACCCTTTCCCATCCAGCAGCAACCACTTACCTGCCTGCCAAATCCTTGGCAAGCCTTTTGGGACTTGAAACTTCCTGCCAGCTTCCCACACTGATTTGACTGAGGGAAGCCAGCAGGAAATTAACATGCCTAACTGTGGCAACTGGAACTGGAATTGCTATCATGGTTTATAATCATATCAAAGGATTTTTTTAGCAAAGGAAACTCTGGTTCCAATTGCTGTCATGTTGGGGATACTTATACTTATCTCTTTGCTTCTTTTAAGTGGTAAATCAACACTATCACTGACATAATAATAATAATAATAATAATAATAATAATAATAATAATAATAATAATAATAATAATAATAATAATATAATCATTAAGTCAAACATTTTGGAAAGTGAAATTAAATAGACTCTAGAAAACCCAGTTAACAGCAAAGGTGTTGATGAAATGCCAACGTAGGTTTTTACAATCTTGTACGGCAATGCTGTTGATACGTTGTTTGCAATTTGTAAGCAGACCTGAAAAACATACTGTCCAAAAAATCAGTATAGGTACTTATAATTTTGAGCGCAAAATTGTTGTTAGGTGAGACATTTTAAAGTAATTTTACCCCATTCTATTTTTGCCTCAGTTGGGTAGAACTGTGAAAAATGGACATCACTTTTTTCAGTGTTGTTGTAACTTTGAATGGTCACTAAAAGAACTGTTGTAAATTGAGGACGACCTGTATTGCAACGCCACAAAAATTAACAAATTACATATTTCACATGCTAATAAGATAATGTTTTAAAATTTTGAAGTTAAGGCTCTAAAAATACATGAGAACTGCCAGAAGAATAGAGTAGAGTAGAGTAGAGTAGAGTAGAGTAGAGTAGAGTAGAGTAGAATTCTTTATTGGCCAAGTGTGATTGGACACACAAGGAATTTGTCTTGGTGCAAGTGCTCTTAGTGTACATAAAAGAAAAGATACATTCATCAAGAATCATAAGGTACAACACAATAATAGTCATAGGGTACAATAAGCAATCAAATACTAGGAAACAGTCAAGTATAAACTTTATGAAGGAACAAAGGCACTTGGGATCATAGTCAAATCAAAGAAAGTGATAAAAATGGGGCAAAACTCGCTTTACAAATTTGTCATTTAGCAACATAAATTTTGAGTTTGATTTTGGTCGTAAGTTGAAAACTACCTGTACAGTTCTTATCTTGATAATTTTCCAATTTACTGAGATTTGGATTTTTAATGTGACAAATTAGTCTTTTTTAATTGTTAAAAGAAAACAAAAATAATAATTCATTTTCAAAATTGTCACAAATTCATTTATGTAAGACTGAATATTCAGAACAAGTTTAAATATCTGTATTTCCTAGCTTTTGAAGTATAAAAAGGATTCAAACAAATATACCACTAAAGGCAATGGGTGAAAAGAAAATAGATGATATGTAGCATATAGTTCAATTATGAACATTTCATAAGAGACCTATTTTTTGTTTAGTTTTTAATAGTACAATGTTCTATTAGAACAAAATTCAGACATACATTCAGTAATGGCTTGAAGACATGACAATCATGCAACAATGATGCACGCTGAGATGTCACCAATAATTGCCACTTACATACTTGTGCCCCAAAAACAGATGTAAGTGTACATTTTAAGCAGCAATATTTGCATGACATGTATTTGTTATCATCAGTAGTGGGATTCAAATAATTGAACTATCAGTTCAGCAGAACCAATACCCAAATTTTTGTTGAGTTCAGTGAACTGGCTCCAAATTGGCCAAACTGGCATGCATTCACGGGCCTCCAATCCCTTCCTTACTTCAATCTGGCTTTGAAGCAAGCAAGGGGGTTGAAGGCACATAAATGCACACTCGTCTGGCATCTCAGAAAAAGCTTTTTTCACCTTTCCTAGATTAGTAAATACTATCTTGAAACTAAATGAAATTTTTAAAAAAGTATGAATGATAGTTTCTGGTACTTACAGTTATTTAGACACTACAGTTAACGGTTTGGAATGAAGTCTGGAGAGATTAAGCCAGAGAAAGGAGGCATTGCATGCAAAACGTATGAACTCTACACACACCCTGTGTCTACACCGCAATTTAGAGGTATCCATTCTTAGGGAAAAGGATGGACATATAGGAATAAATAAGAAAAAAAAACAAGTTTAGAAAAAAGCTCATTTTGCCTGATTCAAAAATGCCAGGTTTAAACATGCAATTTCAGTGATGTAACACACAAAAAAGTTCTAAAGTCATAAAATGGGCTGTACCACTTCCAAATGGAGCAAAATTGTAACATCATTTATTTCTTCTGCACGATATTAAAAACTCAATTTGGGAAATCAGCATGAAAAGAAGGAAAGGGCTTGGATTCAAACTCTTTTGTCCCCCACCTGGCTCGGCTGTTTTTCCTACTTGCAAATAAAAAAAGTTATTTAGAAAAGCAATTGAGAAAGTGGACCCTTATCTCTGAAATGGAACAATCAGTTTTGCTACTGGAGGTCTTCTGATCTATTGTGTGCACTTCACTCTGTAAACAAGCAAGAGCAGAAGCTGGTAAATGCTACCACATCTGTATAAAACGCATGTCTGAGCTGCAGTTACAAAAATCAGATTAAAGACCTGAGTTATTACAGTTTGAATTAAAGGAAAGGTTTCTTGAGGCGTCAGACCAACGTGCATTCATATGTCTTCAAGCCCTTTTGCTTGCTGCAAATCAGACTGCAGTAAGCAAAGGATTGGAGGTATGTGAATGCATGCTAGTCTGGCCATTCTGCCAAATTGGTGCAAACCGGCTGAATCCCACTACTGGTTGCCATGTATTATGTATCTGTTTTTATTTAATCCCAAACTCCCTTCCCAGCAGACATCCATATATACTATACAACTAGTATCCCAAAAATAAAATTTTTAATTCAATTAAGTACAATAAAAAGTGCAACTCTGTACTTTGGATAATGTTTATTATAGTTCATTGAAACTTCACCTTCCTAAACCAATATTTGAAATCGGCCTTTTTCAGTAAACCAAGCCCATATTTGGGAACTAAAGTACAATTAAAGAACATTAACAATAGTGATTTCCCAGTCCTTAGAAAAGCGTAAAGAATTACAAGGAAAGTAGGCAAGCATACCTGTATAATACTAAACTATAGGATATAGTTAGTATTGGACACAAAGGAAACCAGATTATTTTTAAGTTAAGTTCTTTTCTATGCCAAAGTTTACATTTTTAGCAATTACACATTTGTGTTATTATTTTTAAATTTTTCTATTCAGATCTAGTTTTCCTATTTTATATCTCAACTATAGGTAGTCCTCAACTTATAATATTGATTTAGTGACCAAAGTTATAATGGCACTGCAAAAAGTGACTTATGACCAGTTTTCACACTTAACAATAGTTGTAGTAACTTTATGGTCACATGATCAAATTTTGGGCACTTGGCAACTCACATTTATTTATGACAGTTGCACTGTCCTGGAGTCACGTGACCACCATTTATAACGTTCCCATCTAGCTTCTGACAAGCAGTGTCAATGGGAGAAGACAGATTCGTTTAGTGATCACATAATTCACTTAACACTGCAGTGATTCACTTAACAATTGTAACAAAAAGTCCTAAAATGGGGCAAAAGTTTCTTAAAAATTTCCTCAGCAAAATTTTAGGGTCAATTATTGTCATAACAAGACTACCTATATTCATCTGTATAAACAGCCAAATACTTAATTTTGACTATACATTCAATTTTTAAAAATAAATCTCATCGAGATTTACATATCTACAATAATATGCAAACTATAATTGTTCTGTTAATTCCTAGTTTCATTTGTAACTTCTTTCTGCAACAAAGAAAAATGGCAATCCAAAAATCCAAATGGCTAGTAAATGATTTCTATTTACTTAATAGAGGACAGAACAACTCGAGTTTTTAAATAAAAAAGGTAGAAAAAATTAATAGCATAACGCAGGGGTGTCAAACTCAAGGCCCATGGACCAGATCTGGCTCACAAGGTGGTTAGATCTGCCCTGCAGGGTTGCCCTGCTGACCGGGCACTAATTTACAAACTGCTGGGAGCCATCTGGGCCAGAAAGTGACCAACCTTAGATCTGCGGGACTTCCTTGGAGCCCATGAGCGGCTGCCCTAGCCCTGCCCCTTGGGTGCGCACATAAGAGGTGTGCATGCATGGGGGTGGGGGGTCTGGTGTCCCCGGGGGACCATGTTACCCCAAAGGCTGAGTGCAGCTTTCGGCCAGGACTCCAGTGCTCGCACACTCACCGTTTCCTGTGCATGTGACCAGGGGGCGGGGCTGAGGTGGCAGGGCAGCCCTATGGAATCTAAGGCTAGGCTCAGGAAACAACACCGTCCATGGCCCGGATTCACTGCTTGCTCATGTGCACCAGCCTTATTGTTTGAGGGCAGGAACAAAGCCTTCAACCAGACATGTTAAATACAAAGCTGAAATTTGGCCCGCAGGGCCATCCCAGAAACAGTGAAAGATTGAATGTTCCTGCCAGATGCCCCAGGCATGCAAAGGAGGCAGTGAGAATGCCAATGGTGTCTGGCAATAGCCCATCAGCTGAGGGGCTCCTCAGGACACACAGTGGAGGTGGGTCTGGTGTGCTGCAACCGCCACACTGGCCCTAAGCAGTAGGCAGAGGCATGAGGAAGCATGTGATCCAGCCCATTGGAAGGGCTGGGTGGCCACCCACCCACACACTCCATTCCCACTGTCTGACTTTGCTTGCCTTTGGCCACCGCAGCTGGGATGGGACAGGCAGCCGGACTGAATTGTGTGCCTCTCCGTTCACTTGCTACGGTGCTGCTGCCATGAGGCAAGGGGAGGGAGGTGGCAGGGCGGGGGTAGATCTGTCCAAGTTTGTCTTTTAACTCTGATGCACATGTGGGATGCTCAGTCCCCTCCCTCCCCACCTCGTCCTCCAGAGTTTGCTCCCCACTCTCTCTTCCCATCACTGGAGCCATCGGTGCTGGGGGACAAGCAGCGGGCTCGCTGTAGGATAAGGTTTGACAGAGGGGGCCAAGCACACGGGCTGCAGCTGGGCTGCCTCATCGCAACCCCACAATCTGTCTTTTGCCTGTGCCTGCTGCAGCTGGGATGGACCAGGTGACTGCACATCTGGCAGGATATATGGCTGCCTGGGCATCTGACAGGCCTGATCAGGTGCCTCTGCCTGCTGCTTGGAGTGTCAGATCAACAGTCCTGATGCTTCCAACTGTGCTGCATAGGCTTCGGACTGCCAGCTGCCTCTTAAGGGATGGGGATTCCCCACTTTTCCCATCAAGGTGGCCATACCCGATTGGGATGTGCTCATCTAGCCACGTCCACCTGCCCTCCAAGGGCAGGCATAATGCAGGCAGCCAATAAAATTGAGTTTGGCACCCCTGGCATAACAGATAATTTTTAAAAAATATTAGCCAAATATTTAAAAACAGTCTTAGCTGAATATAATATGCTCAAAATCAGTGTTAATAAACTAACACAAATCTTTAACTTTTTTTCTCTTCTCTTTTTCTACTCGTTTAAAATGGAACCTTATTTCTTTTCAGCAAAAATATCTTCTAATGATTAATATAATACTTTCCATTATCTTGGTCTATGTTGAAAATGCATGTTGTGAGAAAAAGCACTTTTAATGCTGAGTGTATCTCCAGTTGATGAGTGATGGGAAGTAGCTTTTCTACCCGTTACCAGCATTTCTTCTTCTTTAATTTCCATGGCTTTCTTATAGAGCTCAGCAGCCTTCTCAAATTCACCCCCTTCATAGCTTTGGGGAGAAAAGAAAGTAGGACTTAATAAAGTCTTAATAAAAGTCTCTTGCTTGAGCAGGAGGTTGAACTTTTTAACTCTGTTATTCTGTTAAAGATTCATAATCTACATTTAATACGTAATCCTCATACCAAGTCATCTGTATACACAGAAACATCCACATCTTTCCCATTCCAGCCTGGATTCAACAATATGTAGAATTTTTTATTCAATCATTCAGTCATATGCAGCCTCACCCTT
Source organism: Hydrophis major (assembly GCA_033807585.1). Classification (NCBI taxonomy): domain Eukaryota; kingdom Metazoa; phylum Chordata; class Lepidosauria; order Squamata; family Elapidae; genus Hydrophis; species Hydrophis major. Next base: position 68,163,164 of record CM066343.1, on the reverse strand, counting down.
AGCTAGATGTTGCATACGCTAGAAATGCTTCAAACTATGGCTGCAGAAACGCTTCTGATATTCAGTGCCATCTGTCTTGAATTCAAAATATCTCAATTATATCATCAATATAAATATGAGGGGCTGCTATAATTAGTGACAATTTATCTAGTTTAGAACAAACACATTGACTTGATACCTTAGCACAGCCAAATTTTTTAATGTTTCCCCTACACGAGGATGCATATGCCCCAAGCTGTCTTCATAAATTTTCAGTGCACGTTCATACAGAGGCAACGCTTCCTGATTTTTTTTCTAAAAATGAGACAAGAAAACAAAATTAGGCATGTATTTTTAAAATATTTACAGAAATTCATTTTAAAGCCAGAAAATCAGTCTGCCTGTCTATAGGACAAGATTTATGCCTACGGAAGTAAATATCCCCACTCCCAAAATTTTAGCAGTTATTACAGTAAGTAAAATTATATGCAAACATACGATCCTTCTTTTCTCCCTCTGTCCATGAGAAGAGCAGGTTTGGGGAAAGTTTAAGTTTCTCCATGAATTTCAAACTCACAATTGGCTAGGCACTGACCCATTCCTGTATAATGTGCCCTTCCTCTGATTTTTTTTTTAAACAGCAAGGAAAAATATGGCTGGAAAGACGTGAGCTTTAGGATAAAACAGTATATATCATCATACATTTTACCTTTTTTATTAAGGAAAGGAAACCTACCATTTGACAATAAAGAACTGCCAGATTTACTAAAGCAGTAGCCACACTTGGATGTTTTGGACCAAAGGATTTTTGTCTGATTTCAACAGCAAGCTCATACAGAGGAAAAGCTCTGTCAAGCTTTCCCTAGGAAACAAAGCAAGCATGAATTAGCTAAAAGTACATCAAATCAAAAACTTTGTAAAATTTAAAAGCTTACATTCTGGTTGTTTTTTTTCCCTTTCTTTCCACAAGTCAGTCTTTAGGCAACATTTATAGAAGTTGTTTGCAACTGTTTTTTTCCCTAGGACTGAGACAGAGTGTTTGACCCTAATTTATCTGGTTGACTTCCATATAGGAGTAGAACTCATATTTCTCTGCTCTTAGTCTAGTGTTTTAGCTAACAGGCCGGAGCTTTTTAAATTGGAGTAATTTTAGTGGATTCTGAGGTAATGAAGCAACTTATGTTTGTGAATGAGAACCTACTTTGGGATTGCTGCAGTTGCTGCCCAGTTATTTGTATAAAACAACAGTCCAGGATCTTTTTCTGCTTGAGAAAAGAGGTTACTGGGTTAGTTTAAGAACCACTGCATTACACTAAACTGGCTTTCTCAATCTGCTAAGGATGGGCAGACCTGTTTGAATTACAAGCACTTCAAGCACAGAATAACTGATTCAGGTAACTTGTATAGACAACAAAATAGATAGATGTTTGTCCAAGCACTACCCATAAACAGGATCTTTTTTTCTGTATAGGTATTAAAATTTCAGATGGAAAATGTATCAAATGTTCTATTTCAGATAACAAGATGAAGCCCAACTTCATTTTCTTCCAACTCATAAATAGCCCAACATGTCCTCTTTAGCCCCATATTCACATCAGAAATTGGTATGATGCCAACACAAAGGATCCTGCATCTCGCCACCTGTATTTCCTAATGGAGGGGGTGTGTCTGATTGGCTAAATGTCTATGGAGATTCTCAGTCATCCAGATCATGGTTGTCCCAAAAGTGCTTTTTCAACAGGCAACTGGACTTTCTGGGGCAGGAGTATGAACAGATTTCCAGAAAAATTGCAGTCTACAGGAATCATTTGTGTTTCAGGTTAAGATGTAGACAGCATAGACTCATCCTCAACAGTCTGTGCCTGTCCTCAATAGTGAAGAGATACAGGGCAAAAAGCATCCTGCAGAAAGCACAGCTCCAACTTCTCAATGAAAGACCAGAAAGTCCAGTTCTCTCTTGAAAAAGCACCCTTGAGTCTGATTGAGTAATGTGGCCAAATATAAAATGAGAATGGTACAGAATCTGAATAAACAAGAGAATCAGGGTTGAATGTTTACAACTGTTCACCACATGATTCCCAAGTAAGAAAGAGCAACCATGACCTGTCTTATGCCTGTTGCCTTTTGGTACTGTTTTATAGTCTGGCAGAGTGCATTCTGGAACAAGCTGCTCTTTTTGGACAGCAGGAACAGTTGCAAGAAGAGAGCAGCACAACAGCATCAGAGAACTCTCCTTCCTGGTTCTTATTTGCCCAGCAGCCATACTTAGGCTCTGAAGAAGCTTCTGTTGCCTCTATATCTATAGAGGATTAGATGGAATTTTTACCATCACTGATACTCTATCGTGTTTCCCAGGAATGTGGAGATTCATGGGGAAAAAAGCATTTTGGATTTTTGTTTCTCTTGGAATTATCTGGATCTTATTTCATGACAGACTTGTTGTCAACAAAGGGTCTTGACGTGTCTGTACACTATTTATAATGGCATCAGGACCATTATCCAATAATATCCTGCCACAAGCTACACGTTCTGTATCTCCAATTATAATGAAGGGGAGAAGGGCAAAGGATATAAATTAGCAATTTAAAAAAAATCCAAGGAGGGATCCAACGAAAAATCCAACTAGGCCTATCACGCAACTCAGTTACAAAAATAATAGTTTAAGCAAGCAGAAAAGAGTCAAGTGCCTCTTTGTTGTCATGTCTAGTGGTTGCTGTACTTTTTTAGTTCCAGAGAATTCTTAAAACACTACAAACAAATTACTTGAATATTTTTTCCCTGTAAAACCATGGTCAATTTGGTACAACAGTTTTTGGAATGTGTTATTTCATTTCAAGATCAAAATAAAACATATTTCCTCTTTGGGCAGACCCCTAAATCTAATTTAAATTTTGCAGTTAAAAATAATTAAATTTTGTGAGGGCGGGACTGATGTCGTGGCGGTACGACGGGTGATCTTAATGCTCTAAGATCACCGTCAATATCTTTGCTGCTGGACGGTCCTTTTGGACCTAAATCGTCCCGTAGAGATGGTGATAGAGAAGGGCACATCCTGTTCATTCCAGGGACATCGCAAAATCCCTGATCGATCCAGGAGAAGCCCTTTGTTCTGGCGGCAGAGAGGCAGCATTGAAGCTGCTGAAGCTGGGACAGCTCCGAACGGAAGAAGAAAGTGGAAAGAGAAAGTGTGTCAGTTTGGTGAGATAACTTTTAAATATTTCTATTTTCCCTACCTTGAGAGGGAAAAAGTTTAAATTGAAGACAGAAGAGAGGAAACTGCAAGATTAAGCTTGAAGTCAAAATTAGTGTCTTTTTTATTCTTTTTTTATTGCTGGACTTTTTACAAATGCCTTTTAACTTTAGGAACTGGACTGGTCTTTTTTTATCTTTGGCTTTCATACTCAATAATTGTTTTTTATTGAAAGACCCTTTCCTTCTATTTTTTAAGTGCCTAATAGTATAGTCTTTAATTAACTGTTACTTTTTAAATATTTCTAATCTTTTTTTTTTTGCTTTGGATACGAGGAGGGAAGTGAAAGTAAAGGATAATAAGTAACACTGCCATCTAGAGGCTGGGAAACATTGTTTTCTTTCTCTCCTTTTTGAGGCTTGATAACTTTGAGAATAATAAGGGCTGATGTTTTACTTCAAGGACTTTGAGCCTGTTTGCTATAAGATAGTGGGATGAGCATGGAAGAATGTTATTAGAGGTGCCCCTCTATGTTACTATTAGTGGTTGGAGTTTGGTGTTGAGAGAAAGCTTGGAGTTGAAAGAAAGAAAATTGTAATGACCTTGGGAACAGAACTTTAAAACCTGCTTAGAATTTTACAAAAGAGCCTTGGACACTATGTAGAGGCAATATGTTTTTCTACTTTGAATTTGAAGATATGCCCACTGAACAATTTTTAGTCCCCGCTCTTGAAGTTCTTGCCACGATTTCAAATTTCCTTGTGTATCCAATCGATCCTTATATTTAATCATTTTAGTGATATTTGGGTGAATTATCGCCTCCATTGTTGAAATCCAAATTGGTATTTTTAAATATTTATTCCGAATTTTCTTCCAATTAGTTAATAATGAGTCTCTGATTAGGTGTCTGTGAAAATATTTCTGGCTAGTTTTCCCTACATTCCATAAAAAAGTGTGCCACCCCCTTTGCAAGTCATGGCCTTCTAAGAATAATATTCTCTTATTGGTTAAATTCACCCATTCCTTCAACCATACTAAAGAGGCTGCACTATAATACAACTCCCAATTTGGAAGTGCCAGCCCTCCCCTGCTCTTCATATCCTGCATTGCCTTTAAATTTATTCTAGTTTTTTTCCCTTGCCAGATAAATTTTACAGTTATTTTATTAAGTTCTTCAAAAAAAAATTTGTGTACTTTGATTGGGATCGTCTGAAATATATATAGGAATTTTGGAAGAAAATTTTAATAGCAGCAATCCTGCATAATAATGAAAGTTGCAGCTTGCCCCATGTTTCTAAATCCTTCTTTACCTGTTGCATCAATTTATCATAATTATTTTCCTGAAGTGTCTTACAATGTGCTATCAACCATATTCCTAAATATTTAACTTTCTTTATCACTTGTATTCCCATAACTTCTTCTAGTTCTATTTTCTGTTTTTCTGTTAAATTTTTAGTCATTAATTTTGTTTTTTTCCTATTAATTTTAAGTCCTGCTACTGCTCCAAATTGTTCTAATTCATTCATTAATTTTTGTCCTTTCTATTGGTTCCTCAATGAAAAAAATCATATCATCCGTAAACGCTTGCAACTTATATTCTTCTTTCTTAACCTTTAATCCTTTTATATCTGGGTTCTGTCTAATTCGCATTAGTAATGCTTCTAATGATAATATGAAGAGCAGGGATGAGAGTGGGCAGCCCTGTCTGACTCCTTTTTCTATTTTTATTGGGCGGTATATTCCCCATTTATTATAATATTAGCCTGTTGTGTATCATAAATGGTTGTTATAACATTTTCAAATTTGGTGCCTAAATTCACATTATAATTTTTTTGGATTAAAAATTGCCAATTTAAATTATCGAAGGCCTTCTCTGCATCTAAAATATAAGTGTAATTTGTTTTTCAGGGTGGGCTTCATAAAATTCTAAGACATCTAGTACTATTCTTAAGTTGTTCCTGATTTGTCTGGTCGGGAGAAATCCATTTTGATCTTCATATATATGCTCATTTAACATTCTTTTTAGTCTAGTTGCTATAATAGAAGTGAATATTTTGTAATCAGTATTTAACAGTGAAATTGGCCTATAATTATGTATATATCAGGGATCCGAATCCTCCTTTGGGATCAGTGAAATCAATGCCACTCTCCATGAGTCCGGCATCCTGGCTGCCAATAAGACGTCATTAAAAACTTCCACCATAAGAGGTCCTATTTGTTCTGCTATTGCCTTGTACAGCTCCCCTGGAATCCCATCTGGTCCCAGGGATTTATTGTTTTTCTGGTTCTCTATTGCTGATTTCAATTCAAACCAAGTAATGTCTTTGTTTAATATTTTTTCCATTTCTTCCCCAATTGCTTTATCCTTCACTTCATCTAAATAGTTTCTTATTCTATCTCCGTTAACTTCTTCCTTTATAAACTCTTCAAAATACTTATGGGCAATTTCTTTTTTCTGTTCTATCTCCTGTTGTATATCCCCCTTTCCATCTATTAGCTGGTATATCAATCTCTTTTCTTTCCTTTTTTTAGTCTATATGATAGCCATCTCCCTGGCTTATTTGCATGCTCAAAATAAGTTTGTCTAGTTGTATTCAAATTTATAATCATTCTCTCTTGTTCAATTAAATTCAGGCAATATGTTTTTCTTTGGCAGAAAGTTAGCTTTCCTTATGTTTTTTTTCTTTATCTTCCCCCCAATTCATCTTCAGCTGACATCTGTGATAGTGGCCATTTGGATAGAATTTTTTTTCTACTTTTTTATGTCTAAAAGGAAATTCTTTTCCTTTCCCTTAAATTGACTTTTTTCTTTCTTTTCCTTTTTTTTTCAAGCCATAAGTTTTTTTTAATTATTATTGGCCTTTTTATTTTTATTTTTATATCCTTTTCCTTCTTACTCGTTTCCTTGAACTGCTCTTTGAAGAATGTGCATTTCCTTTTTCTTTTTATAGTGTCTATGTTTTTTTTTTTACTTCCTTCTAATTAGGAAATATTATTTTTACTTGTGTTTCCTTTCTTTCTCTATTTTGGAGATTGTTTAAGGCATTGTTTGGTCCATTATATTTCGATTATCTGGATTAAGGTATAGAAGAACCTGAACATTATTTTTTTCTTTTTGGTGTGTTCTTTCTGTCAGGCTACAGAACTTTTTCCCATTCAATTAACAAGAATGAACTTCTGAAAACCAAACGTATCAAAAGGAATCCTTTATTGAGATGAGACAATTCATGTAGGAGTTCAAAGCAGCATCTAAGGTCTCTCAGGCATACAGGGGTAGATAAGGGAGTTTAGAACTCCTCCCCTTATCTCGATGTGTATTTAGTAAACCAAAAGCCAGTATGTTAATTCCCCCCCATCCCTTTTGTAAGGAACGATCTTTTTCACAGTTTCCCTGGGCATACCTAATTTCCCCCCCACCCACTTTCAGAACGAACTTTTCCAGAGGTTCCCAGGACACATCTCACTGTGGAATTTTTTTAGTCTTCTCATGTCCTGGCTGTGCCTCTCAGAGGTGATAGGTTCCAGCCATCTGGGTTTCCTCCCTCCATTGTATCATGTGTAGGTTGTACAAATTCCATATAAGATGAAATACATTCAGGTTACATCAAGAAAGGATTTCTTTATCAGTCTCCCCCCCTCCTTTTCTACTTCCAGCGAAGAAATGACAGATATACGGATCTGACACTTTCTCTCTTTTTTTCAATTAATTGGATTGGGGTGTACAAGAGTCTGAAGATTTTTTTCTCTTTGCCTTTTTTCATATTTGCCTTACATATGTGTGGATTAAGGTGTAGAAGAACCTGAAGATTTTGCATTGTTGGAGATTCTACAATCTTTGTGAAAGGAGCAAAAAGATAACAGCTACTGGCTCTTCAATACCAACTTCTTCTTCATCACCAGCTGGAGGACAACGATCAATAACGGCAATGTTACAGCAGGAAAAGGAACGAGAAAAGACAAGGAGGTGACTTTACAGATGATTTGGCAAGGAATTCAAAGCATAAATTCAAGAGTACAGACAATTGAACAAAGAACAGAAAAACAGATGAAAAGATTGAGAATATTCACCAAATGATGACAAAATATGAGGATAGATTTAAAAAAATTGAAAAAAAGGTGGAACAAGGAGATAAGAAAATTGGAGATATTGATAACAGATTGAGCATGGTCGAACAAGATAAGACTGAAATGCTGGGATGGGAAATCAAGCGATCAGAATTTTATCTCAGATTTCAAAATATAGAGGAAGAAAAAGGAGAAAACTTGGCAGAAATAATGATAGAAATCCTGGCAGAAGCACTGGAAATAACCAAAGAGAAGAGGATAGATGGAATAGATGAAGTGTGCTGAGTTTTTACAAGATACGCAATGAGAAATAAATTGCCAAGAGAGGTACACATAAGGTTCACGAAGAAAGCTATCAAAACACAAATGTGAGACTTACGGTTTGTCAGGCTCCGGCGGCGGCAGGAATCCGCGATTGTGGCTCGCCGCTGAAGTGCCTCCGATCCAGCTGAATTTGGAGGCTATAGTTATCCTGTAGAGATAACTGAAGTAGCGGAGATCCGGGTAGGGGTCTGGGGGCATCGCAACCCCCTTCCTCAGCCAGCTTAACTCCCTTTTCCAAAGGCGGAAGAGCGGCGGTCAGCAATGGCCGCCACAAAGAACCTTTCAGCCAGACAAGTTTGTGCAGGAGAAAGTTGAGAAAGTGAAAGTTTTTGGCTGAACCGGGATAACAAGCAACATCTGAATACCCTGGAAATTTAGGTTTCTAAATGATACATTGTTTCCCAAGAAGATCGTAAAGCTGCGGAGGAAAGTGAAAAGGGAAAGTTTTTTTTTCTCACTCTCCTTCCCTATGGAGATAGCAGATGGAAATCGGAAATATCCACTTTGGCAACAGAACGTAACTAATTTTGAAAATTAAAGCCAAGGGGACACTAAAGATTTCTAAACACTGCCATTTAAAATCTTTTTGCTTTAAGTGGGAAGGGACAGGTAAATGATTTATAAGATTTGCTGAAGGAGACTGCTTGCAGCTTATAAGATCAAAGACTAAATTGCAATAAGACTTCAAAAAATTATCTTGAAATTGTGTAATTGAACTCTACCCCAGGAAGAGAAAGTATTAAAAGAAGAAAGTGCTAAATGAAACAGTTTGTGTTGATTTTGATTGCTTGATGACTTTGGGACTTTTGCAAACTATCTTTTGAAAGACTAAAAACATTTGGATTGTTTAAAAAATATATTTCACAATGGCATTATCTGTTGAAGAATTGAAAATGGAATTTAAAAAGCTAAAAGAAGAGGAACAAGAAGGCAAGGGCTCTTCTGGATCTATTTTTCCTTCTTAGAAATGGCGATTTCTACTTATCAGGAAATACAGCAACAAGAAAGCTGGGATGAAGAAGAAGAAGCCATCTTTAATGGACAAATGACTTTAGTTGAGGAAGAAAAGGGAAAAAGGGGAAAGAAAATGGAGAATTCAAGATCTAAAAAAACAACCAAGAAAGGAAAAAATAAGGTAAACAATCGATATAATGTCAGAAAGCAACAGAAAAGAGGAATACAACAGAGAGGGGAGACTAAGAGAGAGGAGATTGAGAGATGGGGGGGTAAAAAGGCTAGATTCGTCAAGAAAGGAAGGGAAAAAGGGAAGAGAAGTTATAAAGGCTTAAAACAAGATGTTAAAAAACAGGTTTTTTTAGAGACAAAGGGTAAAACACAATTTAAAAAGAGATTCTGCAAAAGTACATAAGATTGTATTGTAGTATTTGTATTTGAAATAGAGTTAGAAAATTTGAATATTATATGTGTTAATAGAACATTGTAGGGAATGTGTAAAATGTCTAAGATTTAATAATAGAGTTTAATTAATTAATTTGTTATGGTACATTGTTTTTACTATACTATAAGCTTATTATGTTTTTTATTTTAAAATGTTATGTAGAATGTACTAAGCAGAATCAGAATGGAAATTATGTATTATTTTAAGTGTTAAATTTGGAGGAAAGTTAGAAAGGCGTCATACTTCAACCAGTGATTACAGGAAAAATTTTGTATTAAAGAGAAAAGATAAATAGATAATTGAAAAAGAACGGACAAAAAATACAAGTATAATGATTTAAATTGAGATGAAGTAAATAAAATAGAATTAAGAGAGTGAAAAGAGGGGGGAAGACATATAGAAAATATAGAATGTTAAATAAGATATGAAATAGTATATAAGGTGAGCATGAATTTGATTTATGTCTGTACAAAAGATGTAACCCGGGGTTAAGCCGCTTTCTAAAAAGAAGTGTTATGTTTTTATGTTATGTGTTTTGTTTGTTTATGTTTGTTTATTGATAATTAATGATCTTGGATGAGAACATATGAAATAGTAAATAAGACAGATGAAAGTATAAGTTTGATGAATAAAATTGAACAGAAGTAAAGGAAGAAATAATGAGAAGTTGGAAAAAAAGTGATAAGATATGAAGTTGAATACATAAGATGCATATTAAATTGTGTTTGTATGGAAATGTGATAATTTGGAATTATGCTTTACTTAAACAAGATGTTTTATTTGTTTTGTTAAAATTCAATAAGCAGTTTTTAGAAAAGATGTTTTATGTTCTTATGTTTTATGTTTTGTTTGTTTGTGTATTGTCTTTGAAAATTAATAAAATTTGTTTAAAAAAAACGCAAATGCTACAGATAGTAAGAGAGAAAACACTGAAATATAAAGACAAAGGGATTGTGGTTCTGAAACAAATACCTAGAAGAGTGAGAGAGATGAGAAGAGAATATCAATTCCTGACTAAAATATTACTTAAGAAAGGCATTTTACTTAAGATGGCTGATACCAGAAGGCCTTGTGTTTACATGACAAGAACAAAGACATAGAATAGATTCAATTGAAAAAGCAGAATTATTTTATGCAGAATTCTTCAGAGGGAAAGAGGAAGAGAGGGAAAGAGAAGAAGTAATAATTAAATTCCAAGAGGAATGCCTAGAAGTGATTAAAAAAGAACAAGGTGCATTAGGAGGCAGAGTGGAACCTAGAGAACAATGAGAACAGAGATCTACTAGAGCAGTAAATCCCTCTTATAAAGTATAAATATGGAAGAGAAAAAATTGATTACAATTAATATAAATGGTCTTGATTCGGCGGTTAAAAAAAGAAAAATATTTCATAAATTAGAACTGAAATTCGACATAATTTGCCTACAAGAAGAGCATATTAAAAAACAATATGAACAAATACTGATGCAGTCAAAACTAGCGAAAATATTTACTTTGTTGACACGATCCAAGAAAAGAGGAGTAGTCTTATATATTAGAGACACAATTACAGCGGAACAAATCTATACGGATGATGATGGAAGAATCTTGATGGTGGAAATAATAGACAATAATGTGAAATTACTTTTAATATCAATTTATGCTCCAAATGATAATCAATAAGAATTCTATAGAAAATTACACAGGACAATAATTGATCTAGACTATGATAATATATGCATGATGGGGGACTTCAATAAAATTGTTAATGAGAAATTGGACTATAAAACACAGAAAACAATAAAGCAAAGTAGAAAGACTCTTCCAAAATCTTTTTTCAAAATGACAGATGAATTAAATTTAAAAAATGCTTGAAGAGAAAGAAATACTAAAAATAGACAATATACTTTTTATTCAAATCATGGTCTAGAATAGATATGATATGGATGTCAACAGAATTGATTACTATTATACAGGAAATTGATATAGAAGCAGGTACTTGGGCAGACCATAATCCAATGACAATTAAGTGGAAGGGACAAAGGAAAAGATCTAGATGGACTTTAAACAATACTATACTAAAAGAAAAGGATTTTACACAGAAAATGGAGAAAGAATTGGATTTCTTTCTTAAAGAAAATAAAATGGAGGATACAACAACACAAAACCTTTGGGATACAATGAAGGCCTATTCCAGGGGTCTGATAATAGATTATACAAAGATAAGAAATAAGAAGAAAAGACAGGCTTTGAAAACACTAGAGGATGATTATAAGAGACTTGCGAAAGAGTTACAGAAATCACCACTAAAAAAGAAGGTTAAAATACAAATAGACACAGTTAAACATAAAAGGGGCTAATGAAAAAAGAGGAATTAGCACAGAAAATTAGAGGCGCTAAACAGAATTATTTTGAAGATGCAAATAAACCAGGTAGATAGTATATAAATTAAAAAAGGAGAAGGAATCAAGAAAAATAATACAATTGATAGATGATCAAGGGCAAATTTACTATGGAAATAGAAGAAAAAAAAATATACAGGACTATTATGGAAAAATTTATGAGCAAGAGAACATAGAGGAAGAAAGAATTAAACATTTGCAGAAAGCGAATTTATCTCAAAGATATTGAAATAATGTAAGAAGGAAATATAATGATGATAGAGTTAACTGAAGCATTAAAAAGACAAAATAATGGAAAAGCACCTGGCCCAGATGGATTACAAGCTGAATTTTATAAGACATTTCAGGAATCGTTGAATGAAGTCATGTTACAGAAGCATATATTATTACACTTGTGCCAACGGAGGAAGCTGACGGAGTCTTTATTGCCTTCCTCTGGTATAAGGGAACTAAAATGCAGGGGTATTTTAGAAGACCTATTCGAGAGGCATTGTTATTAAATTGGGAGAAGATTAAAAAGCAATATTATTTGAAAATTCCATTTTGGTTATCTACTATTGAAGCTTTTTCTTATCCAATAACATATAAAAAGGAACAAACAGTCAGATATGGAGAGATATTGAATGAAAAGGGTGAACTTAAATCTATGCAAATATTAGAAGAACAAGGTATAAAGATGAATTGGTTTCCATATGTACAAATACAATCTATATTTGATAAAGATCTTAAAACAGAAGGTTTCTATGATAAGTTGACTGATTTAGATAAAATTTTGACAGGTACTGAAAAGGTAATTTAAAAACTTCATGGACATTTGCTAGAGTTTAAATTAGAGAAAGAGCAAGTTAAAGAAACAATGACTGCATGGGGGGGAAATTTTGGATACGGGATTGATTTAGAGAAATGGCACAAATTGTGGTCTCAAAATTATAAAATGATAATGTCAACAGCAAATAAAGAAAATTTGTATAAGATGTTTTACAAGTGGCATTTACCCCCGATGAGAATAGCAAGAATATTTAAGAAAAAATCTGAAAAGTGTTGGAAATGTCATCAGATATCAGATTCATTTTACCATATGTGGTAGACATGCGTAGGGGCAAAAAGATATTGAACTACAATCCACACATGGTTGGAAAAAATGACAAAAAGAAATTTGACTGATTTTACCAGAAATATATAGTAGAGAATTGAAATATTTGATTGTAAATGTATTAACAGCAGCCAGAATTGTGTTTTCGAAAAATTGGAAAAATGAGAAAGTAACAAGCAAATAATGGAATGTGCTGAAATGAGTAAATTGACATTTGAAATTAGAGAACAAGAAAATAAACAATATGGGATTTATTTTATCAATGGTTAGATAAAAAATATGGAAATGATATATCTTAGGTAACTTTATAATTCAAAGATAATAGAATTATAGAGGATATAACATCAGGATGTATTATTATTGGATGGATTTATGATGAGGTATTGAACGTTATAATATAAATTAATCCAAAATGTTGAATGTCTCGCATAAAATGATGGAATAATAGTTATAGTCAAATAAACTATTAACAATGATAATAATACATATATATATACATATACTAGATGGATAATATGAGAATTTATTCAAACTATAAATAAGGACTATGGAGATGAAGCACAAAAGACTTGTAACCAACCGACACGCTGTATGTAACTGGAAGATGGTTTTATGTTTTGTTTGTCAATGTTTGTTTAAAATAAAAATTTTAATTAAAAAAAATAATCTAAATTTTTCAATTAAACCAACTAATTTTTATGTATACATACATTTATTTTTATAGGGGTACACACAGACACAGAAATGAGCACACATGTACAACTACATAGACTCACAAAGAGAGCAAATGCACTGCTTTCATAGTTCTGGAGAAAGGTAATGAATAATCTTTCTGAAATAAAATTTCAGTTTGAACACTTTGGTATATTAATACCCAGAAGTACATAATCAGAGATAGATAACATTTTGTTTCCCAGCTTGGAGCACTAATGCTAATAGCCCAACCCAGTGATGATCAATAATCAGAAATTCCTGGCATTCTAAAGTATCCATAATATTAAACATATTAGACATCAATACTTACCAGCTTTTTGTAAAGCACAGCTAGATGTTTCACAGTGTAAGCCAAAGAAGGATGGTCAGGTGCTAATGCTTTTCTCCTGATGTTCAATGCTCGCTCATACAATTCCTCTGCCTTGTAATAGCTCTTCTTTTCATTGTTGAGGGCTGCTAAATTGTTCAGTGACTGGGCACAATCAGGGTGACTGGGTCCAAGAACCCGTTCTCTCATTTCCAAAGAGCGTTTCAAGAAAAGTTCTGCTGTCCTATCAGCCAGTTTAGAAATAAGTATCAGTGTATATTGTCATGTCAATGGCACATGTTCTGACCCAGCTCCCCAAACATGACAAATCCTCTGACGTGAACCCAAAAGATTCGTTTATTAGGAATGCCCCAGCAAAAAGTTTCTCTCACAGGCTAACAAGTTCATCCAAGATGAATAGTTGTCTGCCACACCTATTAATTCATCACTGCCCCCTGTCTTTTATCCCTAGAGCTAGGGTGGGGCCTCGCTAGCAGCAGTGGCTCTTCCTTCCCCAGGATCGGCCCATGGTTTTCCACTGCTTTCCTTTTCTCTGCCTTCTGTGCAGCTGCACGTAAGGCACTGGATTCAGTTGTCAGTCCTCTTCTTCATCAACTACCTCCCATCTGGGGGCTATTGACTTTCCATCTGATGGCCCAGGCTCCGCCTCTCTCTCTCTCTGCCAGCTCCATTCCCTCTTCACCCTTGGAGCTCCCACGCTGCCCTGATGCTAACCCTGACTCCCATGACTCCTCCTCCTTTGATTTGGCTGCTGGAGGGGCCGGCGCCCAACAGGCTACAACAGCACAGCACTGTACAACACGAACAAACAGAGAAGTTGCTAATTTATTTTAATGGAAATCTTCATCCCCTGAAGTCAAGCTAGTTATAACTGCAATTTATTGTTCATTCATTTATTTTGTTCAAAAGACTTGTATGGCTACCTGTCTTAAAGCACAACTCTGGGATGTTCATAAAACCATAACACAAAACCTAAAACCTGACATTTCAATTATCCCCTAGGAATTCCCCAACAATCAGACATAAATAGATATAGGTCTTGATAGTCTCAAGAAAGCTAAATTCCAGAAAGCTAAAAAAACCCTGCCAGATACCTTCTACAAGGCAGGTGATCTATGGAAAAGCATGTTCCGAGCACCACTAGAAGTGGGAAGGGACTTAGAGTGTGATTACCCTATCCAATCTGACAGGATAGGCAGAATCTGTCAAGGATAAATAATTTAGTCCGTGTCATATAAAGCTTTAAAGGTGATAACTTAACACATTTAATTGCAGTCAAAATAAACTGGGAACTTATGCAGTTCACACAAGTGGCACATTATATTCGCAAACCCAGAAATCCCAGCCCTATCTGTGCTGCTGCTTTCTGAACCAGGTATTGCTTCTGAGTTATCTTCAAGAGCACTTTGAAATGAAGAGGGTAAGTGAACAGAAATCTCCACTGATCCTTACGGCCTAGCCTCACAAACAGGGTATTTCAACTAGTAATGCCCTAGAGCAGAGTGTCAGACTGGCCCGCAGGCTGAATGCATCAAGTGCAGGCCATGCCCACCCCAGCTCCATGGATGGGGAAACATTGCAAAACATCACAAGACAACAACGTGATACAGCGAATTTAACACCCATGCCACCAGAAATGTGCATATAATGATAGTCATACCACCATCCCTGCCCTAGAGTCATGGCTAATGCCACACTCGAAACCTAAGAAGACACATTTCGGGGGAGGGGGGGTTCCCTTCAGTGGTTCAGTCATACAGATCAGGTCAGCCTTCATCCTCAAAAAATGACTGGGTAGCAACAAATCTGCATTCAAGATAATAATTAAGTCATGTCACATTCCAGTTGAAAAATAATGTATTAATAGAAAATCACACAACTTGCTACCGTGTTTCTCATATAATAAGGCCGGGTCCTATTTTTTTTTGAGCCCCCCAAAAATGGCTAGGCTGTCTTTTCGGGGATGACTTAATTCTGCCTCCTTGCATCTTTGGGTGGGTGGGTGGCAACGGCTTGGATCTTGGCATTGGTGGGGCACTTTGTATCGGGCTCAATGTAGGCAGCACCATATCCGGGTGTGCAACAAAAGTACTTCCTAACGGCAAGTCCTCCCACCATTCCCCCCCATTTCGCATGTTTTAATATAGGCCTTAATTTGGGGGAAGGGGCTTAATTTCATTTCATGCCTATAAAACATGCTGGGACTTCCTGTTGGGGGAGGCCGTATTGTTAGAGAAACAGGGTATAAGTTTAGTTTTGACTTACTAAGTTCTATGTACCTGATTACTATTATTAGCAAATCACTCTTTTTAATTTAGTATCTGTATAAATTGAGACAAGTATGGTTTATTAATAAAAATAGTTTCCCTTCCATGAATTACAGCTAGAGATCTGGTCTGTTCAGTCAGTTCTTAAGATTTTTTTTATCAGAAAAAAGGCATAATAAATAATAATCAAACAGCAAGATGGTCAGTGTAAATTAAATCAAATCACGCATACTGAACATAACATGTCTGAAATATAATTCTGGAGTCATCTAGAAAATGTGATTAGCCAAAAACTTCCGGTTGCAAGGCTTCGGCGGTGGCAGGAATCCGCGATCATACACGCTTCCTGCTGCGCTCGCTGCTGAAGTGCCTCCAATCCAGCTGGGTTTGGAGGCTGTCGTTACCCTGTAGAGGTAACAGAAGACAGAGGAGATCCAGGTAGGTGTCTGGGGATATCGCAACCCCTCTCCCCAGCTGGCTAGACTCCTTTTTCCTAAAGCGGTGAAGCGGCGGTCAGTAATGGCCGCCACAAAGAAACCTTCAACCGGACAAGATCGTGCAGGAGGAAGTGTTAGAAAGTGAAAGTTCTTTGGCTGAACCGGGACCCTAAGATATATCTAAAAACCCTGGAACTAAAAAAATTTTTTTGAATGATATATTGTTTCCAAAGGAGACTGTGAAAGCGGCGAATGAAAGTGTTAAACGGGAAAGTTCACTTTCCTTCCTTACGGAGATAGCAAATGGACATTGAAAAACCTGCTTTGGTACAGAAGGTAAAAATTAAAAGTTTCTTTTGCTATAGGTGGGCAAGGAGAAGTAAAAAAAAAAACTTATATTAAGATCTTGCTGGCAGAGACGGCTTGGAATTTATAAGATTAGAAATTAACTGCAATAAGACTTCAAAAATATATTTTGGAACTTTGTAATTGATATTGCCTCAGGAGGAGAAAGTGTGAAGAGAAGAAAGTGCTAAATGAAACATTTTGTGTTTGTTTGGATTGCTTGATGACTTTGGGACTTCTGGAACCTACTCTAAGATTAAAAACATTTGGGTTGTTTAAAAAAAAAAAAAGAAGAAGAAGAAGAAGAAGAAGAAGAAGAAGAAGAAGAAGAAGAAGAAGAAGAAGAAGAAGAAGAAGAAGAAGAAGAAGAAGAAGAAGAAACTTACAATGGCATTATCGGTGGAAGAATTAAAAATGGAATTTGAAAAATTAAAAGAAGAGGAACAAGAAGGCAAGGGCTCCTTTGCATCTATTTTTCATTTCTTAGAAATGGCGATTTCTACCTATCAGCAAATACAACAACAAGAAGAAGAAGAAGCCATCTTTAATGGACAAATAACTTTAGCCAAGAAAGAAGGGAGAAAAAGGGGAAGAAAAATGGAGAATCTAAGACTCAAAAAAAACAACGAAGAAAGAGAAAAATAAGGTGAAAAATCGATACAATGTCAGAAAGCAACAGAAAAGAGGAATACAACAGAGAGGGGAGGTTAAAAAGGCAGAGGTTAAGAGGGGGGGTGTAAAAAGGCCAGATTGGATAAGAAAGGAAGGGGAAAAGGGAAAAGAAGTCATAAAGGCTTGAAACAAGATGGGAAAGAGCAGATTTTTTTTAGAGACAAAGGGTAAAACACAATTTAAAAAGAGATTGTGCAAAAGTACACAAGACTATATTGTATTTGTATTTGAAATAGAAAATTGGAATATTATAAGATTTAATAAAATGTTAAAATATTAAAATGCTTAAGGTTTAATGATAGATTTTAATATTTAATAAAATATTAAAGGGAATGTGTAAAATGTCTAAGATTTAATGATAGAGTTTAATTTGCTATTGTTTTAATGTCATTATAAACTTGTCATTTTCTTATTTTCTTATTTTAAAGGGTAGTATCTAAAATGTATTAAGCAGAATCAGAATGGAAATTATATATCTAACTATATTACAGGTGTGTTGTTTTCTTATTTTAAAATGTAGTATTTAGAGTGTACTAAGCAGAATCAGAATGGAAATTATGTATTATTTTAAGTGTTAAATTTGGGGGAAAGATAGAAAGGCATCATACTTCAATTAGTGATTACAGGAGAAATTTTGTGTTAAAAAGAAGAGATAAATAATTGGAAAAGAATGGGCAAAAGATACAAGTATAATGATTTAAATTAAGATGAAATAAATAAAATAGAATTAAGAGAGTGAAAAAGGGGGAGAAGTTACATAGAAAATATAGAATGGTAAATAAGATAAGTAATGGTATACAAGATGAGCATGAATTTGATTTAGGTCTGTTAGGGATAACATTATTTTACCCTAACTGGTTTAGGTAAATAATAATATGTAATCATAGTTTGTATGTTAAAGTGTCTGCAACTTTAACTGTGGGATAGTAATTAAGGGAGTGGTTGTGAAAACACTTTAAAAGAGGCAAGACTGCAGCTTGCTCTCTCTCTGGCTTTGATGATCCCTGATTACTGCAAGGACTCAAGACTGCATTGCTCGAACGGGAGAGAAAACAAAGGACTGACTTGTAAGTGAATTGACATAGGATATTCTAAACGGACTTTGCTAACTGAATATCCCTGAATGGACTGACTAAATGATACATGACTATTGGACTGTTATTTTGACTATGCTATGAACTCATAATGGAATAAACTATATTTTTGATAGCACAAGCGTATCTGTTATTTTTACTGTATGTTAATAAACATACAAGCTTAGCTCACTCATTTATCTGTGTGCCTATCTGACTAACGCTGCACATTCTGTTTAGCTTGTCTCCCTAACCCTGGTTGGGGAAACCAGGCTTAACACTGGTTATGGGCCCAGAGGATGCAAAGTCAGTTTAACTAGGATAAAACAGATTTATGTAAAAGTGAGAGTTTGTGTTGTTATACATTACAGTAAACAGACAGCTGTGTTTTATTAATTATAGTTTTATATCCATATAAGAAAACATGGCACAAGTCAATCTACAAAGTTTGTCCCTTATATCCAAGTTGGATGGAACAAACTATGTATCATGGTCTATGAAATGTAGTCTGCTTCTACGAAGAGAAGGTTTGTGGAATATAATTGAAAATCCATCAAACGTAGAAGAATGGGATGCAGAGGATGATGAAGATAGAATAAAGATAGAAGAATTTATGCATAAAAATGAACACGCTATTTGCATTATTGCTTTAACCTTAACTGATCAACAGCTTGTTTATATCCACGGAGAGAAAACGGCTGTTGGGTGTTGGCAGAAGCTGAAGAGGATTTATGTTCGAGATAATGTTGGTGCTCACATAAATCTAACACGGAAACTTTTCAGTACACATCTCCAAACAAATGGTGATATGCTGAGTCATTTGAAAACTATGCAAAGCATTTTTCAAGAACTGCACGAGAAAGAGCTTATTTTCTCTGAACAACACCAAGTCTACATAATTCTATCTTCCCTTGATGAAAGTTATGATAACTACGTAACTTCACTTGAAATTTTGCCAAAGGAAAGCCTAACTTTAACTGATATAATTGGCAGATTGATTGAAGAGGCCAGAAGAAGGCTTGAAAGAGACGAGTTAAGGAGGCAGCAACCTCAAAAAGAAGATAATGAATCTCCTACTGCATACGCAATTAAAGAGTGCTTTAATTGTGGAGGAAGAGGACATTTGGCAAGATTTTGTAAAAAAGCAAAGTGCCAGAACGCTGGCCAGAATACAAAAAGACATCAAAAGATAAATAAAAATTTTGAGTTAGCCATGTATAGTAACAAAGCTGTAAAAAATAATTTATGGGTGGTTGACAGTGGAGCATCCCAATGTATAACAAATGATAAGAAAAATTTTATTAAAATGTCCCAGAGTACACAGCAGATATCGTTAGCCAATGGCTGGAAACTGAAAGCTAAAGGTCAAGGTATAGCATATTGTTCTTTTATAAAAGAGAATGTAAAAATGTTATATGTACCACAACTTAAGTTTAATTTAATTTCAGTTAGAATTTTGGTTAAACTAGGATATGTAGTTACATTTAGGGGAGATAACTGCATAATTGAAAAAAAAGATAAGAAAATTACTGCATCTTTAAGAGGTGAATTATATGTGTTAAATGATGATGGTTTAAAGGTGGCTAACACAGTTTATGAAAATAAGAAACCTCATGATGAATGTATTCACTTGTTTACATCGAAGGCTAGGGCATTTAAATTTTAAAATGCTTAAGAAAACTGTTGAATTATCTAAGGGAATAAGTTTGAAACCTTGTAATAAGTATTTGCAATGTAATATTTGCAATCAAAGCAAAGCCAGGGTCACACCGGCTAATAGAGTTGATGGATTTACTACTAAAGAGCCTTTAGAAGTAGTATTTGCAGATTTAATAGGTCCGAAAAAACCAAGTGTAGGAGGAGCTCGTTACATACTAAGTATAATGGACCATTATTCTAGATATGGGTTTTGCTATTTAATGAAAAGCAAAACTGAAACGTATCAAAATCTCTTTAATTGGATTAAATTTGCAGAAAGGAAAACTAAAAAGAAATTAGTAACTCTTATAACAGATAATGGTACGGAATTTACAAATAATAAATTCCAGAACAGACTAAGAATGTTAGGTATTCAACATAAAATGTCTGCACCATATAGGCCACAACATAATGCCTTTATAGAGAGAAGAGGCCAAACATTACAATCAATGGCACGAACTATGATGTCTGATTCAGGATTACCTGACAATTTGTGGGGAGAAGCAATAATGTGTGGTAATCATATATTAAATAATGTTGTTAATTCAACAACAGGTGAATTACCATTCACATTGTGGCATGGTACAAAACCTGATTTAAGTTACATGCACACATTTGGAGCACCAGCATGGGTGCATATCCCTACACAACTTAGACACAAAGGACAGCATAGAGCTAAAAGATTATATTTTGTAGGATATACATCTAATCATAGATCTTATAGATTCTGGGAACCAGGTACATCTAGAGTTTACACCAGTGCTAGTGTTAAATTCCTAGAACATGTAGGATGGAATAGATTAGAGCAAGATTTAAATAACGAAGTAATTATTGAACCCTACAAAAGGCAGAAAGAACAGAATTAGTTATAAGAAGAGTCCAATTAAAGAAGAAGTCCAAGAAGAGCAAAGAGGACCAGAACAAGAGGAAACAGTTGATCAGGAAGAGTTAGATAATCAAGAAGAGTCAATAAATGAAAGTCCACCTGTAAGTCCTGTAATACCTAGACGTACTACACGTATAACTAGACCACCTGATAGATATCAAGCAAGTATAGTTTGCCAAGTAACTAAAGTTCCAACTAGTGTAGATGAACTTAGGATGTATCCTGCTAAGGATCAGGAGAATTGGCAAAAGGCAATGGAAAAAGAACTAAATTCATTAAAGGTAATGAAAGTTTATGAAGATGCTAAATTACCTCCAGGAGAAAAATCCATTGGGTGCAAATGGATATTTAAAGTAAAAACTGGAAATGATGGGACTGTTACCCATAAAGCTAGGTTAGTAGCTCAAGGATTTAATCAAACTGCATCTGATTACGATGAAGTTTTTGCACCAAGTCTTAAAGCAACATCTTTAAGAGCAGCATTAGTGTGGGCAGCTAAGAAAAACTATGTCATTAACCATTTAGATGTAGAAACTGCCTATCTGCATGCACCATTGCAGCACACTATATATTTAAGAAAACCAGTAGGTATAAAAGACAATAAAGTAAATAGTAATGATTGTTGGAAACTCAAAAAGAGTCTTTACGGGTTGAAACAATCTGGGTTTGAGTGGAACCAATATATTGTGAAAGAGTTAAACAATATAGGTTTTAAATCTGGTTTAGCAGATCCATGTGTGTTTAAAAGAGAAAATAATGGAACGGTGTCATTATTGTTATTATTTACAGATGATATTGCTTTGATAACTAAGACTAATAATGAAGCTAATGAGATTATATCATTATTAGCCAAAAAGATAAAATTAAAGCATTTAGGTGAAATTAAAAAGTATCTAGGATTGACAATTAACAAAACAAAAAATGGTTTTAAGATATCTCAAGAAGATAAAATTTGCCAATTAATTAAAACGTTTAAAATGGAACTTTGTAAACCAGCAAAGACTCCAATGAGTCAGGAAGTTTGCCAAACTGATGATCAAAGTCCCAAATTTGATAAGTCCATATATCAATCTTTGATTGGAAGCTTATCATATATAAGCAATTGGTCTAGGCCTGATATAGCTTATAGTGTTAATCAGCTGGCACGTTTTAATTCAGATCCACATCAATGTCATTGGCAATCATTAAAGAGAATTTTAAGATATCTTAAAGGAACAATGAACCATGCATTGTATATAGAACCAAAGGGTGATTTGAGTCTTAGTGCCTATGCAGATGCAAGTTTTGCAACTGATATAAACACAAGAAAATCAACATCTGGGATGGCTATATTATTTGGTAAAACACTAATAGGATGGAGGTCAATCAGACAACAGCATATCAGCTTGTCCACGATGGAAGCGGAATTTTCATGTCTGTCATTATTATGCACTGACTTGATTTTGTACAAACAGTTATTATTAGACATGGGTATAACTGTTAAAGATTCCATTATTGTGTACGAGGATAACCAAGCAGCTATAAAATTAGCTACTAGTATTGCTGTAAAAACTAGATCAAAACATACTGATTTAAGATACTTAAATGTTAGAGAATCTGTAAAGAATGGGCTAATTAAATTGGAATACTGCATGACGGAAGAAAACATTGCAGATCAATTTACAAAAGCTCAAGGAGTAACTAAGTTTAAAGAAAGTTGTAACTACTATGATTTAAAGATGTAAATAGTTATATTATTATTTATCCTAAAAGGGGAGAATGTTAGGGATAACATTGTTTTACCCTAACTGGTTTAGGTAAATAATAATATGTAATCATAGTTTGTATGTTAAAGTGTCTGCAACTTTAACTGTGGGATAGTAATTAAGGGAGTGGTTGTGAAAACACTTTAAAAGAGGCAAGACTGCAGCTTGCTCTCTCTCTGGCTTTGATGATCCCTGATTACTGCAAGGACTCAAGACTGCATTGCTCGAACGGGAGAGAAAACAAAGGACTGACTTGTAAGTGAATTGACATAGGATATTCTAAACGGACTTTGCTAACTGAATATCCCTGAATGGACTGACTAAATGATACATGACTATTGGACTGTTATTTTGACTATGCTATGAACTCATAATGGAATAAACTATATTTTTGATAGCACAAGCGTATCTGTTATTTTTACTGTATGTTAATAAACATACAAGCTTAGCTCACTCATTTATCTGTGTGCCTATCTGACTAACGCTGCACATTCTGTTTAGCTTGTCTCCCTAACCCTGGTTGGGGAAACCAGGCTTAACAAGGTCTGTACAAAAAGATGTAACCCGGAGTTAAGCCACTTTCCAAAAAAAAGTTTTATGTTTCTATATTTGGTGTTTTTGTGTGTTTATGTTTGATTGAGAATTAATAAAACCTTGGAGGAATGTTAGAAGAGAATAATTGTAAACAAGTCAAATGAAAATATAAGTACAATGAATAAAAACATATAAAATAGATAAATATAGAAAAGAAATATGATTGAATAAAAATAAAGGGAGAAATAACGAGAAATTTGAAAAAGATGTGTTAATGCTGCATAAAACAATGTTTTATTTGCCTTGTTAAAATTTACAAGTAGCTTTCAGAAAAGAGGTTTTATGTTCTTATGTTTTATGTTTTGTTTGTCTTTAAAAACTAATAAAATTTGTTTAAAAAAAAAAGAAAATGTGATTGGCCAAAATATTTTGAATTCATACCATAGGTTATTGTGTGACCTTCATAAAAATAAAGCTGTCTTTAATATCATGCTTTGTATTGGCAAATAAATATCCCATTTTCCTTTAAGTCTTTGATAAATTCAACATTTCATGTTTTTATTACAAAGGTAATGAGTTAATGCAAGGAAAAAGGTTGTGCATTTTAATTACATTAATTTTGGTATCCTCTAAGGAAGTAGAAACTTTGATATTCTTAATATGTTTATTAAAAAGCTATTCAATATCACTACTTCCAGAAATGGAACTCTTGCATAGAATTAATGCAACTATTCTAGTTAGTTAGCTTCCAAAAAACCCTTCAGCTTAAAATATATAAGTTGTCACCTGGTTATTACTTACTCCAGATTATTCTGAAGATAGTAGAGAACTCCAAGCTCATTAAGTGTCCGAGCATTGTCTGAGGTATCTTTACCTAAAGTCAGCTCTTCCAGCTGCAAAGATCGTTGACGAAGAAGAGCAAATCCATACTAAAAGCAAATGAAGAAATTATTGCCTTGATATTCTAATGTCCAATAGTAAAACTAAGGGAAAACATGCTTGGAGTCAACCTGTAGAATCCATGACAGAATCTGAATATGGATTATTCCACAAAAAATGCATGCATTACTAACTTACCTCTCCAGTTTATACTATATTTTAAAGCAAAGAAAGGGAAGTTTAAATTATACTATAAAACATATAAATATATCCCCCAAATCACCTATCCATTTAGATAAGAGAGAGAGAGAGAGAGACAGGCAGAGAAAGAAAGAGAATATTTGCATGAAAATTCTCCCTTCTTAAAAATAAAGAGAAAGAGGGAGAGGGAGAAAGAAAAATAAGTAGGAATGATAGTACTGCTAGACTTTTTTTTCAGAATTATAAAATACTTCTGATTTTTAAAAATCTTTTGAGAAAAAAATCAAAACAATTTATTTTGGTATGGAAATTTAATATAACTAACGTGATATAACAGTTTCAAGTTGTATTTGTAAATGACATTTGAATCAATTTACTGAAATCGCCAAAACCATATAAATACAACATTAGAGTCAGAATGGACTTCAGAGGTCCAGCGGTCGCCAACCGGTGGGCCATAGCCCACTGGTGCTCTGTGAGAAAATTTTGGTGGTCCGCAGAGAAATTTCACCCCCAGAACACTCCCCAAAGCAATTAATCCAGGCTGCGCCACCTACATGGCCCTCCCTCCCCGCCCACTCACTCCTTACCTGGCACACCTGTCTGCTAAATTGCTGTTTTTCCTTTTTCCGACTATCAGGTGTTCTGCCAGGAGATTTACATTAGCTAGAAAGCAGGAAACCATTGGATTTCTTGCTTTCTAGCTAATCTTTAGATCTTCAGCTCTGCTTTTAAAGCAGAGCTGAACCTTCCTTAGGACTGAAACAGTGCAGACTCAGCTAGCCGATGGCAGAAACACAGATCTCTAAGTGAATCTGTGATTCTGTGAGCAGTTCAATCTTCCGTCTGCTTTGCCTGATTTTGGGTAAAAATTGCTCTTTTTTATAAAAAATCAATATTTACATAAATATTTATAATATTTACATGCAAACCACGCCCAATCACATGACCACCAAGCCACGCCCACAAATTAGGCCATGCCCACAGAACTGGTAAAGAAATTTGAATCCCACCCCACCTGTATGTGTGTGTGTGTGTGTGTTAGAGAGAGAGAGAGAGAGAGAGAAAGGGAGTGAGGGAGACAGAGAGGTTATATCAGATCTCTCTCTCTCTCTCTCCCATCAATGTCAGCAATTTTGACCGTCAGTCAAAATTCATATTAGTGGTCCCTTGGATTTAAAATTATGAGTTGGTCCCTGAGGTCCAAAAGGTTGGCGACTCCATATTGAATACATACTAACAAGAATGCCAATCTAATCTGAGAACAGCTTTGTCATTTTTAAAAAAATGATGACTCAAGCCAACAGTCATTGCTGTTTATATATAAAGATATTGAACACTATACAGTGAAGTTACATGTATTTACCAAACTGCCTTTCCATCTTGCAATTTTTTGCCGAATTTTGAAAGATTTCTTCCTAAGATGTTCAGCCTGTTCAAATCTAAAATGAAAAATGCAATTAATAATAACTAGTAGATCAACAGAAGTTTTAGCAGTAGAATATTTATAGATCATAATTTCTCAGGATATAATGGGTACTGGTTCCAACAAAAGTCAACAAAAGTCCTGTACTATACAGTACTATACAACTTTTTTACAATATTGCTGCAGGCATCAACATATACAGATTTAAACTTTTTCCTGACTTTTAATTTCATCTTTATGTTTTCTTCTTTCAGTTCTTCTGTCATTAATAGCCCACAGAAATCTGGCACAATGCAAACACCCAGGTTTCATATAAGTATTAGCTGTGAATATGGATGTTTGAATTTGAACTCTACTTCTGATTGAATTCTGATGATTCTATGAATTAATCTGTATTATTTTCTTGGCAGAAGTATTTTCTATTCTTTTTCTTTTTTCATGATTTTTTTAGTTCCTAGTATAGCTTATGAATTCTGATATTTTCTCCTTCCTTTCCATCAGTGTATTAACTTCGTGCAAATCCATTTAATTTTTGTAGATAAGCTAAGATGAAAAAAAATTGAAGCAATTCCTTAAAATGATATTTCAAAAATATCAGTTACAGTGTTTTGCATAATGAATGAGGCAGATAACACATAAACTAAGAAATATAGTAAAACCAATCAACAATTACATTTTTTTTATGAACTGTATTACTTTCCAATCCTCCCTAATTTTTCTCCCAGGTTTCCATAAGATTATTTACAATAATTAACTATTTAAAATCATTCCCCATCTTCAAAACTTTCATTCTCTGTCTATTCCCCCAATGTTCTCAAACCCAATTCCTTGGCCAATTCAATACCAAGAAAATTCTAGCAGCACCCCCAGAAAGATCTTGTTAAAAATGAAGTGGGGGGCAGGTTCTGGATATAATATGGTTTTTCCTTACTTGTTCTGCTTCTGATATAATGTTGCCAGAGCATCAAGTTCACGAACTATCCTGAGATGATCAGATCCGTAAGCATTTTCAGAGATCTCAAGTGCTTGTTTATATAACTGCTCAGCATTGCCATATTTCTTCCATTGCACATAAACACTAGCTAACTGATGAAGTGACTGAGCCACTCTGGGATGATCTGGATCAAGGGCAGTCTCTCGAATCTCCAGAGAGCGCTGCAATGGAACAATTGCCTGTGAAGAAGGTGAGGTTTTTTTTCTTTTTAGAAAAGGATAGGCAGTAACACACACACACACACACACACACACATACACACAGGGCCCTAGGCTTAATGTCAATTGTTGGCTGAATTCTACATGAGATAGTTTGGTTCAGTAAAAATGATAACATGAAATCAGTTGCATTGATTAATCAATCACATGGCTAAACTGATACAGATATCGTATATCTGTTGTCAGATTTCCATAATCATGAAAAATAAGAAGCATATTTAAATGAAAGTAAAAACTCAAGTTTTTCCAGAAATCTGATTCTACATCTGCCACTGGAAAAACAGAGATCTGAATGTGTCTTCTTTTCTGGAGAGGTACTTACCTGACTGAGAAGACCTAGGTCTTTTAGAAATTGCCCCAGGGTCTCATAAAGATCAGCCAAACAGATCATGCTTTCTTCTCCTTCACAATTTTTCTCATATAATTTCAGAGAACTTAAATATTCTACTGCCATGGAGCTCTTATCTTTCCCAAGAAGCTGCCAGTAGCTGAGTAGTTCTGCAAAATGTCCCCTACAAGCAGTAAATACTAATTAAACTCATTAAAACATTATAAGAATCTTATTCGTCATGTTAATATATTGTGTGAAGTATTTACATAGATTGTTTGCTTTTGGTTTACCACAACAGCTTTGCTTTATAGGTAAATTGGACCACAATAAGTAGCTCATAGTTTTTTTTAAAAAATTAAAACAATGTATGAACCAAACTGGCAATACAAAATAAATGAATATCTTTCCAATTTTATAAAGGAACTGAAATACAAACATTTTCAACAGGTGCCCATATATCTTATAAGCTATCCCTGCCACACTGCTCTTCAAATGCTTAGCATACAATTTTGAAAACTAGTGGTCAAGATTGTGGCTGCCCTTCTTATAGAACTGCACTGTCCTGTTAGGAAATAATGCTTCTCATATAATAATAATAATTTAACATAATAATAATGCCATTGAGCGCGAACGGAAGCATCCCAACAGCCATCTTATTTGGTCTAGAGGACAACAATGACAATGATGACATCACAAATGTCGGCAACATCATCAGTGACTATCAAGCATCAACCATCTCCTCTGATGAAATACTCAACATTTCCCACATTGGCCCAGAATTCAAAAACAGTGACGGCTTGGTGGTTTCACGCTTCTGCAGGGTTGTTTGCAAAAATGATTCACTCACCAAGAGTAATACCAACTGTAAGAATCTTCATTCTTGTCCTGACCTAACCTTACAACAATGTGGACAATCCCGTGAACTATGTTCTGAGCTCGAAAGACTCCACGAACTAGGAAATACATTGACTACCGCATATAATATATCAAAAGCAAGACCTTCAACTTACGTCCCAATAACCATCACCGCAACATCCAACTTTAGACATGCAGGCCCCTTACATACTCCAGACCCACTACTACATATCTTAAATGCAAATTACTCAATGCAAGAAGCCTCGCAAACAAAATGCAAGAATTCCTCATCCTACTAAGCACGTCCACATTCGACATATTTGTCTGTGAGACATGCTTGAATGAATCTGTCAGCCTCAAGATATCCATAATATGTATAATCCATAATATGTATAATCTGCATTCTAACTATTGCTTTTCTACTTCTATGCTAATTTATGTCTTTCGGCTGTCAATAGCAATGGAGGGAGGGGGGAATTTGAAGGGGAAGAAAGCTGGAGGTGTTTTGCATTCCTTTGCTGGGTTAGCAAGGGGAGGGGGGATTCTTTTCTTTAACTTTCCATTTCTTGGTTAGCTTCTGTCCCTTTTTGCACAACTGCGAACTTTTATCAAAATATGTCAAGGTCAACTGACAGCAGTCTCATCACCACCTGGAGATGACCACATGATCATATTCAGAACTTTTAATTGAAAGATTCATTTGGACTTTAGGGGGTGGGAGCATTTCCATTCCTTTATATATGTGATCTGCGTGCCAATTCCTTAGATTCGGAATTAAATCTGAAGCTTTCACTTTATTTCCCAGTAAAAGGATAACTTTGCTTTAACCATGAAGTCTGAGTATTTCTTTCTTGGGATTTGAAGAGAGCACAGACTGACATTATTCCAAATCTCAGCATCAACCCACCCGGAGAAAATATCAACTTTTCTTCCGAGGGGGTTTCATCTCATGTCGTCTCCAGCCAGCGATGAAGATGACCAGGGAGCTGTGGGGGGGGGCAGTCAATGCTGCTACCAGAGATGCCGGCTGCTGACCTGCTGGCCGACCTGACTCTGGAAGAAACCCCAGCTGAGATGCCCAGATGGTCGTTGGGGGTTGGTTGGAGAGATCCTGAAGCCCCCCTTCCTCCTGGAATCACTGTAAGTCGGAGAGGTGCGAGGGAACGCCTGTGGCAAGAGGAGGAGGAGATGGAATGCAGGCTGGATCAAACCGGGAAATTCCTTATGGACATCTCTGAGAAGCCCGGCAAGGCTCCAAGGTATGAGGGGGAAAGGGGAGCGAGTTCAGCCCAGGGAAGTCGAGCTACCCCACTCCCTTAGCCCAGCCTATGCCAGCGCAGCCGCCCACCGCCGCCCGGGGAGACCCAGCAATAGGTGTGGTTCCTGGAAGATGCCACCTGCCCCCCTTAGATGTGAAGTTTAGAGGAAATCCCAGAGATTTGGGGTTTTTCCTGGTACAAGTCGGGAGCTATATGGCAGAATTTGAAAGGGAGTTCACCCCTGAAACAGCCAAAGTGAGATGTGTTACCAGAACCCTGGAAGGGATGGCAGCAGACTGGGTGGTGACTTTGTACAATGATAACTCCCCCCAACTGCAGAGCCTCGATGTTTTCATGACTGCATTGAGGAGAAGGTTTGAGGACCCTCTGGCAGAAAGAAGGGCCAGAATCAGAATGAAGACTCTAATCCAAGGGGGGAGATTGGTTGCAGACTACACCCAAGAGTTCAGGCAGCTGGCACACCACATCTGAGGCTGGTCCCAGGGGGCCCTGGTAGATGTATATTTAAGCTACAAAGATGCTTAAATGAAGATGTATACCACACGTGCATCTCCAGAAGGGACCCACATGATTTGCAGTCGTGGTACTTGCTGGCGGAAGAGGTGGACATAGAACCCAAAAACAATTTCAAAGTTTCCTTGGATTTGCTAACTTTTATCAGCAATTCATCCCGTCGTTTGCTAAAATAGCCATGCCCATTACCAACCTCCTGAAGACTAAGGGGGAATTGAAACCAAAGCCCAGCCAACCGTTGAATTGGACCATGGAGTGCCAAGCTGCTTTTGAAAAGCTTAAAAGACTTTTTGTGGCAGAACCAGTACTGAAACACCCAGACATGGACGCCCCTTTCGTGATCCAAGCTGATGCAAGCGATGTGGCGGTGGGGGTGGTTTTACTTCAATTAAATGAGAAGGGGACATTACAACCGTGCACTTACACCTCCCGTAAATTGACTGACACTGAAAGAAAATGGGCCGTTTGGGAAAAAGAAGTGTTTGCAGTCCGTTGGGCCTTACTAGCTTGGAGGCATTTTCTGGAAGGAGCGAAGCACCCATTTGAGGTATGGACTGACCATAAAAATCTGGAAGCTTGGACTTCTGGTTCCGCGTGGCTTCGGTGGCAGCAGGAATTCACAACTGTTGGCGATTTCTGCTGTGCTTGCCGCCGAGGTACCCCCAATCCAAATGGGTCAGGGGGATATGGCTGCACTGTAGGGACAGCCGAAGAGAGAGGGGAGTCGGACAGGGGGTTGGGAGTGTCGCAGACCCCCTCCTCATCCAGAAAAAACCCTTTTTCCCAAGGTGGTGGAGCGGTGGTCAGCAATGGCCGCCACGAAGAAGCCAGCAACTGGGTAAGATTGTGCTGGAGGAAGCAAGAAAAGTGAAAGTGCTGGCTGAGCCGGGTCAATCAACATCTTTTAAATTCGCTGGAACTGAGCTGTCTGAATTGCTGGAGGATACATTGTATCCCTAAGAAGATCGAAAGCGGCGGAGAAGCTGTTAAAGGGAACTTTTTTTTCTTCACTCTCCCACCCCATGGAAACAGCAGATGAAGATTTGAAATTTGTTTGGGCACTGAAGATGAACTATTCTGAAAGTTGAAGTTAAGGGACAAAAGAGTTCTTGGATATTGGACTTAAAAATTTAAGACATTGGAAAACCCTTATTAGAGGTATGGATTTCTGATCATTTAAAAATTGATGTTGCAAGTGGGAAGGGAGAGGAAAAAAATTGGAGCAGAAGTGGAAAAAGGAGGAGATTGCCTAGAATCTCAAAGAAAGATACAAGGTAATTGGACCTCTTTGATTAAACAGTAACCCTAGAAAAAGAAATAGAAGAAAGAAGAAAAATATAAACTTTTGGAACTTTTTTTTGAATTATTTTTGATTAAAAATATTTGGGTGGTTGTTTTGGGGAAAGTTTCTCTTTTCAGGATGGCATCGCTTGTGGATGAACTAAAGACTGAATATCAAAAATATAAAAAGGAAGAACAAGATGGAAAAGATACTTTGGGCACTTTATTTCAATTTTTAGAAATGGCATTAGGTACTTATGAAAAATTGATTACGCAGCAAAATGACTGGGACAAAGAAGAAGAGGAACAAGAAGCCATCTTTGATGAACAATGGGTTTTTTCCGGGGAGGAGGAGAAAGAGGATAAGAAAAAGGGGATTTTAAGATTTGAAAAAACAACCAAAAAAGAGAAAAATGAGAGGAAAGATGGATGCAAGGTTAGAAAGCAAAGAAAAGGGAGTAAGAAAAGGGAGGAGGAGAGACAAAGGGGTAAAAAGGGCAAGGAGAAGAATAAGCAAGAGAGAAAGGGGGGGAGGAGAAGCCTTAATGATGGGAAGCAAGATCTAAAGAAAAAAAGTTTATTCAGAGACAATGGGTGAATTTAATTAAGGATAAAAGGGGGATTCTGGAAGGTATATAAGATTGTGTTTTTATATGTGTATTTAGAGTATAAAATTTACTGTGTAATTTTAGAATTTACTAAACAGAATCCCAAGATAAATTAAGTATTATATGAAGTACTTTTAAGTTAGGGTAATGAGTTAAAGGCGTCACTCCAATTAGTGTATCGGAGAAGTATAGTAAAAGAAAAAAGATGAATGGATAGTTGGAAATAGAACAGAAAAAGAATGTAATTGAAAATGGTAATAAGATATGGAAGGATATATAAAGGTTTTGTTATTTTTTTTTTGTATATTGATAAAAGGCAATAAAATTTTAATTAACAAGAAATAATTTGGATGAAAAGGAGAAGCTGGGATAAGATATGAAGTTAAATAGATAAAGTAAATATTGATATTATAATTTGGAATCATTATGTTCTATTGGTTTTTCTTCTTTAATTTTTTTTTTTTTTAGAAAAGAATTTATAAACTGTTATGCCTTGATTGTTTGTGCACTGTTTTTGTAAAATTGATAAAATTGGTTTATAAAAAAAAAGAAAAGAAAATGATAATAAGATATGGAAGGATATATAAAGTGAATATGATGTTTGAATTTGTGTCTGTGTGAAGAGTTTCAACCCGGGATCAGGCAGCCTTCAGAAAAGATGTTTTAGTTTTGTTTATGTTTTGTGTTTTGTATGTTTATGAAAGGCAATAAAATTTTAATAAGCAAGAAATATAATTTGGATAAAAGGAGAAGTCTGGATAAGATATGAAGTTAAATAGATAATGTAAATATGGATATTACAATTTGGAGTTATTTTATATGTTCTATTGGCTTTCTTCTTTAATTATTATTATTATTTTTTTAGAAAAGATTTTTCAAGTTGTTATGCCTGGATTGTGTATTGTTTTTTGTAAAATTAATAAAATTTGTTTAAAAAAAAAAAAATCTGGAAGCTTTAAAAACTCCTCGGAAGCTATCCCCTAAGCAAGTTAGGTGGGCTCAGTTTTTCAAAAGATTCAATTTCTCTTTGAAATATATCCCAGGGGGAAATTTTTTTATGGCAGATGCATTGTCTGGAATGCCTCAATACAACAGTATCCGTAAAGAAGTGATAAGGCCAATCGTGTCCACTACACAGCTGGCTGCTCCAGTAGTTACCAGAGCGCAAAAGAGGAACCAGGAGAGGGATCTGTCCACTGACCTGGTGGAGCGATTTAAGGAGACTTTGAAAACGGATGAGTGGTTCCTGGCAAATGCAAATAACTGCACTGTTCGAGATGGTCTAGCCTGGATAGGTGCAAAATTGTATGTACCTCAAATCCTAAGAAGTCAAGTGTTACAACAAACTCATAACTCCAAAGTGGCTGGTCATTTTGGGTTTGTGAAGACCCTACATTTGGTGAAACGGCAGTTCTGGTGACCCTCATTGAAAAAGGACATTGAGACTTATGTGGCAAGCTATCCAGTTTGCGCTTCGGCAAAAAGACCTCCTGGTAAACCACCAGGTCTGTTGCAAAATGTGGCTTGGCCAATTGCTCCTTGGAGGGAAATTTCCATGGACTTTATAGTAGATCTACCCGAGAGCACTGGGCACACAGTCATCTGGGTGGTGACTGATTTGTTCTCCAAACAAGCCCATTTCATCCCTTGTTCCAAGATCCCAGCAGCGAAATCGTTGGCCAGAATATTCATTTTACATGTCTACAGGTTGCACGGTGTTCCTGAGCGGGTAGTTTCTGATCGAGGGGTCCAATTTACCTCGAACTTTTGGAGGGAATTTTTGAAGTTAATAGGCTCCACCCAGAGCTTAAGCTCCGCCCACCATTCCCAAACTAATGGGGCTTGCGAGAGGACTAACGGGGTGCTAGAGCAATACCTCAGATGTTACATAAACTATCAGCAAAACAACTGGGCGGATCTACTGCCTTTTGCGGAGGTGGCATATAACTCTGTCCACAGCAGTACGGGGTTTACTCCTTTCAAAGTGGCAACGGGGCAAGATTTTGTGCCCATACCTGAACTTCCTCGTGAAAACCCCTATGTCCAATTGTTGAGCAATTGGATATCTCAACTTCAATTTAATTGGCCGGTCGCTCATAAAGCCTTGGACGAGGCGCACCAGTCTCATAAGAAATTTGCTGACAGAAAGCGAGCCCTGCAGATGTCTTATCAAGTGGGCAACAAAGTATTCCTCTCGACTAAATATTTGCAGACTACCCAGAAATCGAAGAAGTTGGGTCCTAAGTATGTGGGGCCTTTCCCCATTGAGCGGATTGTAAATCCTGTGACTGTTCAGTTGACTTTACCAAAGACTCTTCGTCATATTCATCCGGTTTTCCACGTCAGTTTGTTAAAACCCGAACATACTTGTATTTTGAGACCGTCCCAAACTGATCCTCCCGTACCATTGTTGATTGAGGGAGAACAACATTTCGAGATTAAAGAAATTCTAGACTCTAGGAAATGGAGGGGTCGTATCCAATATCTTGTAGCTTGGAAACATTTTCCTCTGTCTTATGCTGAATGGGTTAATGAGAGAGACATTAGGGCTCCTGAACTGCTCAAGAACTTTTATACCAAATACCCTGATAAACCTTAGAGATGTATACAAATGTTAACCTATGTTTATTTTGTTTTTTTCCTACAGGGACTAATGTCCTTCTTCTAGGGGATCCGAATGTCAGCCTCAAGATATCCATAATATGTATAATCCATAATATGTATAATCTGCATTCTAACTATTGCTTTTCTACTTCTATGCTAATTTATGTCTTTCGGCTGTCAATAGCAATGGAGGGAGGGGGGAATTTGAAGGGGAAGAAAGCTGGAGGTGTTTTGCATTCCTTTGCTGGGTTAGCAAGGGGAGGGGGGATTCTTTTCTTTAACTTTCCATTTCTTGGTTAGCTTCTGTCCCTTTTTGCACAACTGCGAACTTTTATCAAAATATGTCAAGGTCAACTGACAGCAGTCTCATCACCACCTGGAGATGACCACTTGATCATATTCAGAACTTTTAATTGGAAGACTCATTTGGACTTTGGGGGGTGGGAGCATTTCCATTCCTTTGTATATGTGATCTGCACGCCAATTCCTTAGATTCGGAATTAAATCTGAAGCTTTCACTTTATTTCCCAGTAAAAGGATAACTTTGCTTTAACCATGAAGTCTGAGTATTTCTTTCTTGGGATCTGAAGAGAACACAGACTGACAGCATCTTTTCCAGACTCCATTACCACAATCAGAGAATATCACGTTTATTGGTCAGATCGCGAAATACGTAGAGGAGGTGAAGTTGCTATCTTCTATATATAGTCCCTAAATCTTAAAAAAATTCAAATTACACAGGAGCTTGCTCTTCCAGAGCCCATAGTCTGTGAACTGTCCTTAAATCCCACAATCTGCTTCTTACTATGCTATAGAACCTCTGATTATGACATAGTTCATGCAAACAAGCTAACAAGCTAACTTCACTGCTAACATGGGCTACCTTGTGCCCACAGCCTCTTATTTTCATTGGTGACCTCAATCTACCTCTTATAAATTGGACCCTAAATGAATGTACATCTGAACCTATACATGTAACCCTGTACAATGCTGTTACAACACTGGGACTGGATCAATTAGTAATTAACAACACTAGGCTCAACAACTACCTCAACCTCATCTGCAACAGCTCAAACTCAATCTATGGCCTACAAATACAAGAACCCTTTTCAAACAGCATGATTGATTTTTGTCTAAATTTACGCCCTCACGAAGAGGATCATAATGATAGATTCCCCAAATATAACTTCAAAAAAGCCAACTATGATCTCATATCTGCTGACCTACCATCTCTTGATTGGCACATTCTGTTCTCTAGCTGTAATACTACAGAAGACTATTATAATGCATTCTTGCTTGAACTTGAAAGCCTGGAGGAGCACTGCACCAACAGACACATTGGAAGCATCTGTTTCCATCACAAACGGCTGGCCTGGATCAGGATGTTTGAGGATAGTCTCAGAAGCAAAGATAACCTTCAATGCCTTGAAAGCTGCCTGCTCCTCAGCATCCCAATAGAACTTCTCCCCCTTCTTGAGCAGACTAGAAAGGGAGCAGTCAAGGCAGCAAAGCGGGGAATAAATGTGCGGTAGTAGTTTGCGGACCCCAACAGTCATTGCACATCCTTAACCTGCTGTGGAGGTTCCCATGCCTGTAACAACTCTATTTTTCCCGGGTCCATTTCCACCCCAGCAGGTGAAATATAATCACTCAAGAAGTCAATCGTGGTTTGTGCAAACTGACATTTCTCACACTTAGCAAACAGGTGGTTATCACGCAAACATTGCAACACCAGCCACACATGTTGCCAGTGTTCCTGCAGGGAGTCCGAGTAAATTAAAATGTCATCTGGATAAATGACCACGAATTGATGCAAGAAATCATGGAAAACGTTGTGCATGAAATGCATGAACACAGCTGGAGCACTGGTTAATCCAAAAGGCATCACGGTATACTCAAAATGACCGTACCTTGTCCGGAAAGCTGTTTTCTACTTGTCTCCTGCACGAATGCGAACCAGGTTGTAGGCCCCACACAAGTCCAACTTCATGAAGATCTTAGCTTGATGAAGCTGCTCAATCAGTTCAGGGATGAGGGGAAGCGGGTACCGATTCTTCACTGTGATTGCATTCAACTTGCGGTAATCACAGCACAGACGTAGCTCCCCCGATTTCTTTTTTACAAAAAGCACCGGTGCAGCCAATGGGGAGGTAGAAGGCTGGATAAACCCTTTCCAGAGGTTCTTGTCAATAAAATCCCACAACACGGCCAACTCCGATTCTGACAGGGAGTATATATGACTCACCAGCAATTTTGCATCGGGCAACAAGTCGATTGGACAGTTATACGCCCGATGCGGGGGCAACTGATCCACCTCCTTCTCTTCAAACATATCAGCAAAGTCCACCAACTCCACAGGGTAGATCCAGGTCCACGGGCATAGCCACACTCCTTGTACAGGAGCGCAAGCAATGGTTGGCACACTTCCTATCAAGGAACTGCACAGCTCCAGAGGACTAGACAATCTGTGGATCATGGGCCTGTAACCACTCCAAACCCAGCACCACCGGAAAATGAGGCACTGCGGCAACGTAAAACATGGTTTCTTCCACATGCTGCCCAACACGCATGCAAAGGGGTTTGGTTGCAGCAACCACAGGTTCCTAACGAAGGGGCTGACCATCAATCGTCTCTACCATTACTGGTGGAGAGAAATGAACCATTGCTTTGACAAAATGAGCATCCATTAAATTGGCTGTGGCCCAAGTCGACCAAGGCTTGGATCTCTACCGCTCCCACACCAAGCACAAACACACTTGCTGTCTGCACAAGATGCTTCACCAATGACAACTGGAGTAGTGATGTCAAAAATGTCAAAGGTGGTGAGGGTGGTAAGGTTGGTAAAGATGGTGGACCTAAGGACTTTACAACCCGACCTACAGACCTCCGAGCAATGCTTGTTTCCCACCACCACTGGCATCTGCTGCTGTGGATGTTTTAACAGGACACTTGGCCGCAAAATGGCCTCGATTGCCACAATAGAGGCATAAACCATCACAATGACGTCTATCCCTTGCTACTTGAGTCAGGCAAGGGCGGGCAGCCCCCAACTGCATGGGCTCCTCCAAAGGCACTTCCGCCAGTTGCTGGGAACAGATGCAGTCTCCATCTGTCATCACACCCGTCGCTGCTGAAGCCTAGCATCGATACGAAGACACAGATGCATGAGCTTCTGAAGGGTGCGAGGGCATTCAGTGTGCACCAACTTGTCCAGGAGCTCTGACAACTAACCCTCCTGGAACTGGTCTAATAGTGCTGCCTCATTCCATTGTACATCCTGGGCAACCACCCGAAAACTAGCAATATAATCCATGAGTGAGCCACGCCCCTGCTTCAACTCTCTCAAACGTGTTTGCTGTTTGGCTCCAAACAGGGTCTTTAAACATGGCCTGGAATTGACGGCAAAATTTGGCGTAATTGTCCAACACCTGGTTGGGCTGGGTCAACAGAGGCATCGCCCAACATGCTGCAGAGCCTGACAACAAACTAATCAAAAACCCCACCTTATCCTGGTCAGTGGGGAAGTCCTCAGGCCGAAGGGTTATATAAAGCTGGCACTGCCCCCAAAATGCTGGAAATTGGGCCAGCGAACCATCAAATTTATCTGGCACTGCCACTGGGCATTTGCAGCATGGCCAGACAGCTTGCATTTGTGCCATCTGTGCAGTCAAAAGAGCCACTTGCTGGCTTAACTGGCGTTGTCTGCTCTGAGCTGATCCATGGTCACCCCATAAAAAGCAAAAATAAGTTGAAGGGGTGGCTGAAGTCAAAATATGATGACCCGTAATGTCTCAAAAATAACAGAAAAACTAAAAGATGAATCAAGGTCTTGCAATGCCTTCAACTTAGCTTCACTGTTTATTAGTCACAGTTTAAATTCAAAAAGTAGATAATGAAGCAAAAGGAAAGTAGAAACAAACCGTTTTGATGAGAGTTCCAAGGCAAACCAAGATAATTAATCACACATTCCAGGAAGATAACCGGGGAGAGCCCATGGGAAGAACGCCAACAAAGATAAAGCTCATCCAAGCAAAACACTAATTTGACTTCAGCGTCTGTGAACACGCAGTTTCAAACTCTTATACAGAGCTCACAGCTGCAACCCATGAGGAGGATCATGGCCCTCTCTTCCCGAGTAGACTACACTTTTCCTGATCTTCTCCTCCCTGCGTGCCCTAGGATGGATAGGGGATGGGCCTAGATCTTCCTCTGATTGCTCAGCCGCCTCTGTCCTTCCCCAGCCTCCTATACCACCTCTGTAGCCACACTTCCACTCCCTGTTGGCTGTTCCTATTCTTCCTCAGAGTCAGTCTCCACCAGGGGAATGACACCCTAAGAAGCATATATCAAATAGCTCCCCCTTCCAAATATAAATTTTTTAATGGAAAATTTAAAAAAAATAAATCAATCTAAAAAACCAAAATGCAAAATTCAACACATTTTGCAGTGGAAAGATTCTGAACTCAGAACCTCCTATTCTAAGATTAAAATAGGGTGTTCAAACTTATAAAAGAGATCTAATCTTAAAACATATGTTCCTTATTAGAACATCATATTTTGGAACCAGATCATTTCTGCCACACTCAGAAGAGATTGGGAATGTTTCATGGTCAGAGCTTGTTGGCTTTACAATGTTTCAACACTTGTAGTTACAGGTTCTGAAATTACAGCAGTTTCTGGGCCTCTTTTTACTATGTACTGCATATGACTTTGGACAAACCATTATTTTCAACATATAAATGCACAAATATTTTTAGTATACAAATTAAATAAAGAAAATTTTACCATCACATGAAATATTTTCCCCTGCTTTTCTTGATGTTTTATCTTACGGTTTTTAAAAAGATCTGAACGGGAGCTCTTGCTTTATTGCTTAATTCAATCCAGTCTGAAGCCAGAATTAACAGATCTTTATATTTTGAATCACAAATATACAAGCATGTTACTCAAACATCACTATCCATCCCATAGGACAGTGGTCTCTCCCTCTCCCTCTAGGTATT
The DNA here is from genome assembly GCA_033807585.1 of Hydrophis major. Lineage (NCBI taxonomy): Eukaryota > Metazoa > Chordata > Lepidosauria > Squamata > Elapidae > Hydrophis > Hydrophis major. Next base: position 68,123,842 of record CM066343.1, on the reverse strand, counting down.
TTAAAACTGTATTTTCCAGAGAATGAAACTGACATTTCCTCCATTAAAAACAGCATGCTTTGCTCACTGAACTAAATTTCCCAAGTTAAGCAAAAAGATGAAGGAGCAGCAACAGAGAAGAAGCACCACAGTAAACCAAAACTAAAGCAGTCTCTGCCTTTGGTGCAGCTTCCCACCCCCATAAATAGTAGATATCAGTAATCTGTGAATCAGCCTTTGAAATATTCTGAACTGCAATTCCCACAACCCCCTCTCAGTTATTACGGTAGTTGTAGCTAAATCATCAAGAGGGCACCAGATTGTTTACCTCATATATTCTTCAGCAATCTATCTCCCTCTGTACATTTTATATATATGATACCAAACAGAACAAAGAGCTCTTTTTTTTCTTTTTCCAGTCTAAAACGAACTGCCTGTCAAGGATACAACTTTTGAACTGTAACAAAGAAAAGATATCCAATATGCCATTCAGATAATTTGGGAAAAATTCTTTTAGATAGAAGATAGATAGGTTTCTTTATTGGTCAAGTATGATTGGACACATAAGGAATTTGTCTTGGTGCAAATGCTCTCTGTGTACATAAAAGAAAAGATACATTCATCAAGAATCATCAGGTACAATACTTAATAATAACCATAGGGTACAATAAGCAATCAAATCATACTAGGAATTAGTCAATATAAATAGTAAGGATACAAGCAACAAAGTTACAGTCATACTGTCACAAGTGGGAGAGGATGGGTGATAAGGAGTGATGAAAAAATTAATAGTAATAGTAGTGCAGACTTTGTAAATAGTTGGACAGTGTTGAGGGAATTATTTGTTTAACAGAGTGATGGCGTATGGGAAAAAACTGTCCTTATGTCTAGTTGTTCTGGTGTACAGTGCTCTATCGCATCATTTTAAGGGTAGGATGTCCGGGATATGAGGAGTCTGTAAATATTTTCAAAGCCCTCTTTTTGACTAGTTCATACATTTTACAGTGTTTTATTAATTTTTACTCTGAATAACCAAAACATAATTAGACATGTACCCTTTGTTATTTATTTAATTCAATAAGATTCCATGTTTATTAACAAACAAATCTTGTCATCAGAAATCTACAAAGCCATAGTCTAAAAACTTCATCCTTACCTTTTATAAAGATTCTGAGATATAAACAGATTCAGTAAGCATTTATGTAACTTCTGCTTGTCCCCTTGTTGCTGGAACAACCAGGGCAATTCATCTGCACTCCTCCATGTCACTCTTTCTTCACTAGGGTGATTGGAGTGGAAGAATAAGTAAGAAGGCAAATTGCAAGGAAATGGGATTATCCAAATTACAGTAGAATCATAATACTATTTTACAAAGGCATTTATTTGAACATGAAATATATGTCTAGTCTTTCCACCTGTATTTTTTAAAAATTTGTAGTGATAATGTAAAAATGATCAGAGACAATAAAATTAAGATTTTTTTTCTGTTGCTGGATCAGAGCTAACATATAAAGGGAGATAATCAGAAGTGGATGAGGAATGTCCTGCCTGGGAAACTAGCATAAGACAGAAAAAGTTCTACAAAAATATTCTATTAAAATATTCAATACTTCAATACTCTCAACCATGGTATCCATTTGGATCAACTATGTGAGTTAGGGCTAAGCGGCATTAGTTTTGCACTGGTTTAATTGCTTCCTCCAAGCCCAGTTGATAGCCCAGTGCTGGGGAGAGATCCAGTCCCCAATCGCTTGCTTGAACTGTGCAATGCAAGATGCAATTAAAGAAATAGACAAGCAAACAAATAGTAAGATGAGATAGTGGTAGAAATGAGATTTGAAATATGGGGTTCCTAAGTTATACGCTAGTCCTTTTGCTGTCATGTAATATTTAAACTACAATCACTTGGTATGTAGGACAATCATATAATATAGTTTTATCCTCTTACAGCAAATAGTCATAGATAATAAAATTGCACATAACAAGAATGTGAAAAAATATGTGTATTTAAAAGCCCATCTGCCATATTCTACATGCTTAAAAATTTCCAAAACATGCTCCAAATTATGAAAATGTGAAGCCATTTACCATGGATTCCAAAATCTGGACTGGATGGATTTTCTGATGACAAATCGTGCTAACAAGGCAGTTATAACCAAAATTACCTTCATTATTTATTAAGTATTTAAATAGTCACTAAATTATTTCTATATCTCACAATCTGAAAATCTTACCTCAACTGCCTGGTAAAGTAGTCAATCAGTTTTTCTCTATGAGAGGCAAAACCATTCTGACTTCCTTCTATATATTCCAATTTCACTGTATCCCAAGCCTGAAAAGAAATATTAGTACTGTTGTGTAACAATAGTAATAACAACAGTAACATATTAAACTTGTATGTTGCCCAACTCAATGCCTCTGGGAAGCTCCTAACATTCAAATAAAAAAAATTACAATATAATCAATTACATAGAAAAGATAAATAAATTAAGCACATCTCACTCTCTCTGCCAAAAGCCTGGATGAACAACCATGTCTTTATGACTGTTCTAAACCAGGGGTCCCCAACCTCTGGGCTGCGATCCATTAATGGGCCATGACATATTTGGAAGGGACTGTGCGAGCTGCAGCTCAGCATGCACAGCTCAACTTGCGCAAGCAGCAGGCCAGCACATGTGGACACACATACAAATTGCGAAGGTTGAGCTGCGCATCCATGTATGTGCATGCATGTCAGCTAGTCACTCACACAATTCAAGCTGTGTATGGGGACACACTGACCTGCTGTTCATGTAGTCCAGTACCCCTCTCCCTCTCCCCAGGCTGCCAACCAGCAAATGTTGGGGACTGCCATTCTAAACAAACAAGGGCCTCTCTGTGTCTGGGGGGGTGAGGGGAACCCAATTCCAGAACATTACTACAGAGATGATGTATTTGCTGGGTCTCCACATGGCATTGCTTAATCAAAAGAACCCAGAGCATACCAACCCTGCAATTAGTGTAACATTCCAAAGAGAATAATAAACGATAATCAGCAAGTCACTTTCCAGGAAGTAAAAGAAAAATCCAGGCTTATGCATGTAAAGGTAGTCCTTGACTTATGACACAATGGAGCCCAACATTTTGTTGTTAAGCAAGACATTTGTTAAGTGAGGTTTGCTCCATTTTACAACCTTTCTTGGGTTAGTTATTAAGTGAACCACTGTGGTTGATAACTTAGCAACTTGATTGTTAAGTGAACCTGGCTTCCCCATTGGCTTTGCTTGTCAGAAGGTCACCAAAGATGATCACATGACCTTAGGACACAGCAATGTTCATTTGCCAAGCATCTGAATTTTGATCAAGTGACTATGGCGAAGCTGCAAAGGTTGTAATGTGAAAAATGGTCATAAGTCACTTTTTTCAGAGCCATTGTAACTTTGAACAGTCACTAAATGAATTGCTGCAAGTCGAGGACTATTTGTGTTTTTAGAAATGCTAAGCTATTATAGTGAAATAGTGAATGTAGTGAATTTTACTTGCCATTTCTTGCCTACTTTGTGAGACATCAGTACTGGATAAAATAATTTATTTTCTTAAGAACAAACTTGTAAAGAAAATGTTGTGAATGTTGGAAATAAAAAAAATACATTAATAATGATATATTAATTGGACAGGTTAATTTTGGACATATTTTTTAGCTTTAAAAAATATGTCCAAAGCATTAGCAAAAACTGGCAGATAAGTATACAGTAAGATCATTAAGTAATTAATTTCTTTGCCAAAATACCTGAAGATGCTGAAACCTTAACAAACCACATCTATAAGTCAAGATACACATTTTGTGCATTCTATAAATTAAGGAGGCCAGCATTTCCCACGAAAGCTCAGGGCAGAGTTCCATGAGTTCTGATTCACTGATTCCATTGTGACTAACACTGATGAGGCACAGAATCTATAAAACAAACACATAAACAATTTTATTGTATTTATTGATTCTGTTACATGATTATCAAGACAGATAACACAGTACTGTTAAGAAAACCAGGAGATGCTTTATTAAACTACCGCTATGTGCATTTTTTTTAAATAAAAGTTTCATTTAAGTTTTCACAAAATATACAAATACAAATAAAATATGTTTTTTTGAGAACAGTGTGGCCTCGGGTTATCACTTCTCCATACAGACATAAACTCAATACATATTTATCTTGTACATTCTAATCCATACCTTATAACTATTTTTTCGATAGCTTTTCTCTTTCTTTACTTCCTATAGCCTTATTTTAAATTATCTCATTGCTTTCTTAATTCAAGTACATATCTTTTTCTAATTTTTAAAATCTTTCTAATCAATGTATTTATACTTTCGTCTGTCCTGTTGACACTTTCATATTATCTTTTCTCATAAAACAAATTTTCTCCTGTAATTACTAGACTGGAGTGTAACACCTTTGTATCTTTTTTCAAATATTATTTAAAAATTTAAGTTACATCTTTACAGTTATAACATTCATTTTCTAACCTCTATTTTATAACACATACCTATTTTCAATCAAATTCTGCTTGGTACATTCCCTTAAAATACACACTAAATTCTTAAAAGAAAAAAGTATATATGTATATATATCTGTGTGTATATGTATAACAGTAGTAAATGGAATAATTATTTTATTCAAATACAGCTCTGCCATTAATATTAATAACAATCTTTTACATTTCTATTTCTTTTAACAAACATTACCTAGTAATATCAGTTGTCTTTCACTTTAATCATCTATATTTCATATTTTATTTATTAGTCTTTAAATAAAAAATCAAACAATAGTTATTAACAAGTCAACAAAGTTATTTTTCTTATTCAAGTTCATCTTGTCAACTGATAAAAATCTTCCATGTTTTTCAGTTTTTTTAAAATGTTGTTTTTAAATCACTGAGAGCCTTATTCTCTTTACAAATATTCCACTACATATCAATAGAAATTTTTTCTCACTTTAATCATCTAACATATTTTCTAACCCTTTTCTATTTCTAATATAACAATGCTATCCCATGCACCCTTGCAGAATCCTCTCAAGTTAAATTTTAACCATTGTCTCTGTGTCTTTTAAATAGATTTATACCTTTAATTCTTGTACACTTTTGCTGTACCTCGATATCTTGTTTGTTTTTTGTAGCTTTTTTTCCTTTCTCTCTTCCCTCTCTTCTTCTCCCTCCCCTTTTTATTTCCTTTTCTATCTGATTCTCCCTTCTGTGATCCTCCCTTCTGCTTCTTCCTAATATTATGATGACTTTTCAAATTACTCTTTTTTGTTGTTGTTGCTTCAGTGCTTAAGTTTTTAACTCCCTTCCCCCCTTTCCCTTTTTCACCCCGCTTAGAATTGCTTGATCATTAAAGATGGCTTCTTCGTTGTCCCGCCCTTCTTGTTCTGCCAGCATTTCTTGTTGTTTTTCATAGTTCAAGATCTCCATTTCTAAAAATTGAAATATGAAGCCAAAAGATCCTCTTCCATCTTGTGCTTCTTCTTTTTGTTTTTTAAGTCTCATTTTAAGTCTTCAAGGAATGATGCCATTTTAAAAAAATTTAAACAACCCCCAATTGATTTTATTTTATTTCATTAGGATCCTCCATCCAAAATTCCAGGAATCATCCAATAATCCAAAACTGTTTCTTGCTTCTTTTCTCACTTTCTCTTTCCAGGGGCTTTGTTACCTTGTAACAAAGTTTCAGCTACAATGTATCTTTTGCAAGCCTTGTTAGAATTCCACTATCAATTTTTTTTTTTAAGTTCCAGGTGATCTCCTCCACTTTCCAGGTTTCACCCTCTTTTTTCCTTTTTCTCTCTGCTGCTTTCTTTTTTTTAAAGGAAGTTTTTAAATTATCCAAAATTCTTTATCCCCTTGACACTTTATTTTCAGCTAGAAATAGCCTATTAGTGTCAAAGTGGATTAGTATCAATTTCTTATTCGAATCTCTTCTTCTTAATGTTCCAAGTCATTTAAAACTGTCAATGTTAGAGGAAAAAAAGCCAATTCCGTTTCCTTTCCATTTCGCAGCTTAAAATCTTTTTTAGGAATAGTATTAGTCTTTAAAATTCAGGTTCCAGGTACCTTAAATAGATATTCTCCATTCAACCTGGGCAGTCAAACTTTCTCCTTTAAACTTCCTCCTGCACAATCTTGTCCAGTCAGGTTCTTCTTTGAAGAGGCCATTTCTGACCACTGCTGCAAACACCTTTGAGAAAGGGAGTAATGGCCAGGCGAGGAGGAGAAATGCGGCTCTCCTCAACCCTGCTGATGGCTCCCTCTTCTTCACCACCTCTATGGGGGGGCTTCAGCCCTGAATCCAGGCAGCTCGGGGCGCTCCAGTGGCAAGCACGGATCAAAACCGCGGATGATTGCGATTTTGGTCTGTCACCAAAGAAACCCAAACTGGAAGTCCCAGCTATGTGCATTTCTTTTTTGGGTTTCTTTTCATAGAAAAATCCTCTATACTGAGATCACAAAGTATCTTTACAAGTAAGTCCTCAACTTGTGGCCACAATTGGGACTGTAACTTTTCTCATTAAGTGATGTGATTAATAAATGCGGCATTCCAATTTTACAATGTTTTTGGCCACGATTATTAAACAAATCCAGCTTTGACTTCCTGTTGGGAAGGCTAGAAGTGGTGATAATGTGAACCTTGGACACTGCACCTATCATAAATACATGTCAGTTGCCAATCACCTGAACTGAGATCACGTGATTAAAAGGACCTAGCAGTGATCATAAATATGAAGTCTCATCATAAATTACTTTTTCAGTGCTAGTCTAAACAGATGGTCATAAGTTCAGAACTACTGTATTTTTCTTTGCACAATACAAAAAAGGCTTATTTAATTTTTTTGTTTCATTTTTAGAATTTTTATTGTACTATTTTGGCTGTTAGCTGCCCCAGAGTTATTTATGTGAGATGAACATTTCCTAAGTAAGTAATAAGATCACACAGACAAGGGACTATATTTACTTTTTTTCTGAATATTCTTGGATTTTCTTTTTTTTTTTAATACCAATTTTTCAACACAAATCTCAAGAGTCTATAATTAACCTTATACAACTAAAGTTTAAAAAGAAGAACTATTTTGAAAGACAAATGTAAAACAAAGGGGTTTCGGTGATCATGGAATTAGATTGCAAAGGAGACATTTAAATTACTGAATCCAATCCTGCAGAAAATGTTAATGAAAAGTATACCAATGACTCCCAGGGAACAAGGGAAGTTATCAGTCTCCCATCTTATTAGAAGGAAGAAAAACTGAACTTACTTGCCTTTCATTATCCATATACTAAATTAGTGTTTTTCAGCTTGGCAACTTTACAATGCATTGGGTTTAATTCTCAGAATTCCCGAACCAGCATATTGGCTATGAAATTTTGTGAAGAGTAGTCTTCAAATTGTAATGCTGTTTGAAAAACACTGCCTTAAGTAAAGTGCCTAATCCATAAAATTAGATGTGTTATTGCATCAACCTTGAAAACTTGCCTCTTTCATGAGTCTTTTCTCCTTATCACTTTTCAAGGACTCTTCAACTGATCTCAAAACTAGCTGGTAAAGAGCCATGACATCCTGGCACTCAAAACACCTCTGTAGAAATACATCAATATCTTCTGTACTTTTGGTTCTGAATGACATAATACAAAATATTTTAAAAAACAAACAATACATTCATATTTTTACTTGAAATAGGCAAGTATTAAGAATCATAAATCTTCATAATTGTTATATGTCTATATAACTAAAGTTCAAATGTTAATTTGTTCATAATCTAAAGTCACTTGTTTGAGATAGGAGAAATTGAAATTGTGTGGCCTAATTTGTGGGTATGGCTTAGTGGTCATGTGACTGGCTGGACATGGCTTGTATGTAAATATTATAAATATTTATATAAATATTGAATTTTTTTATAAAAAAGAGCAACTTTTACCCAAAATCAGACAAAGCTGGCAGGCAGATTGAGTTGCTCACAGAATCATAGATTCATTCAGAGATCTATTGTTCTGCCATTGGCTAGCTGAGTTTGTCACATAAAATTTGCTTGCAGGCAAACCCATAAAATTTGCTAGCAAGAAAACTCACAAAGTTAGCTCACAACACACCATGTATGTAAATATTGAAATTTTTATTAAAAAAAGAGCAACTTTTACCCAAAATCAGGCAAAGCAGGCCAGCAGATTCAATTGCTCATAGAATCACAGATTCACTTAGAGATCTGTGTTTCTGCTATTGGCTAGCTGAGTCTGTACTGCTTCAGTCCTAAGGAATGTCTAAAGATTAGTCTAGAAAGCAAGAAATCCAACAATTTTCTGCTTTCTAGATAATCTAATCTTTTAACATCTCCAAATACAATTCCTGCTCTGGTTTGCATTCAAATATGACAGAAACAATGTCCCAGAGTCATTTAGACCAGCAGTTGCCAACTGGCGGCCCGTGGCCCACTGGGGTCCGTGAGAACAGCTGATGGTCGGAAAAAGGAAAAATAGCAACTTAGCAGGCAAGTTTGCTAGGTAAGGCGTGAGTGGGTGGGGAGGGCGGGCCATGTGGGCGGTGCAACCTTGTGTTCCTACACAGCCTGGATTAATTACTTTGGTGGGGGTGCTCTGGGAGTGACATTCCTCTGCAGACCACCAAAATTTTCTCACAGACCACTATTGGGACACAGGCCGCCAGTTGGCAACCACTGGTTTAAATGACTCATGGGACATTATTTCTGCAGTATCTGAATGCAAACCAGAGCAGGAATTACATTTGGAGGCGTTAAAAGCTTTTTTAATAGCTGAGGAACAGAAGTGCCAATTTAGAAGCCATGAGGACAATATCCTGAGGAGGGGCCCCAAGAAGCAGAAAGATAAGAGCAATGGAAAATTCCACAGACTGGCCATCTCCAAAGACCAGAGCAGCAAAAGAGATTAGATTACATCTCAGCAACAGAGGCGGTGCTTTATAAAAAAGAACTGTTTGAAAAGGCAAAACTTTTTGCAAGGAAGAAATTATTTGCAAGACAGAAACACTTTGCAAGGAAGAAAATCAGCTGCTGTTGCAAAAGTTAGATATTGTAATAGCAGAAATCAAGAGATAGTGGGGCTAATCAAACAATCGTTAATAATTTAAATTGTTTTACAGGATGGAGCCAGCTGCTGGAGATGCAGTAGCCTTGGCAAATGGCCAGAAGGCTAAAGTCGTTGGAAGAGGCAGTGTGCAAATTCCATATTTGGAAACAAGGTTTAATGACATTTTTTGTGTGCCTGAAATGGAACATACTTTGCTGAGTTTCTCTAGTTTAGACAAGCAAGGATTGAGACCACCTTTGTAAATGGGAAGTGTTTCACAAAGTATGTGTAAAGTAAAGCAAGATAACCTTTATGTATTGCAAGGACAAAATATTTGATGTGCACAAACATTGGGCAACGTGGCACCATATGATTCTTGTGTTCATCTCTTGCACATGAAACTTGGCCATGCTAGCTTTTGCAAAAGATGGAACAGTTCGCAGAAGGGTTTCATGTAAAGGGATGTAAGGCATATTTGTATTGTGCAGTATGCAAAACAGGTCCAAGGCATTCCCAATAAGCAAGAGTAGCACAAGGCAGACAACAAGAGGTCTAGAACTGGTACATGCAGACTTGATTGGGCCAATGCAAACCAGATTGGGAGAAGCAAAGTATGCACTGGTCATTGACTATAAGAGGTTTGGTTCTGCTATTTACTAAAAAGTAAAATAGAGGTACTAAAGAAATTTCATAGAAAGAAGGTATAAACAACAGGCATGCCAGCTCAAACTGACAGGTTCAGAATTCATGTCAACAAGTTTTCAACAGTAGTTGGGACAGTTAGGAATAAAACACAGACGCACAAATCCGTACACAGCAGCTGAGAATGGTGTTGCTGAGAGACGGAAAGGGGTCATACAAACCATAAAGGACTCACTGCTAGAGGATTCTGGTCTGAACAGGTCATATTGGGGTGAAGCCATGTTGACTGCTAATTATTTAATTAATAGGTTGTGTCAGATCCGTGTATCAATGGAAGAAGGGGGGGAAGTTGGTACAAGTAATCCTTTTTGATGTAACCTGAATATATTAAATCTTATATTGAATCTATATAACTTGCACATGATATACAACTGGAGGATTGGAGCCAGATGTCTAGAAACTTGTCACCTCTTGGAGAGATAACAAGAGAAGGGGCCATAAAAATTCCAGCTGTGGAAGATACTCCCTGGGAAACTCTCCTAAGATACGTTCCCAGAAAAGGGGAGGGGGGAATTAACATGTTGGTTCTTTGTCTGACTAAAACCACATCTAAATAAGGGGAGGGGTTCTAACTCCCTTTATCTGTATGCCTGGAAGGATCTTAGATTCTGCTTTGATTAGTACTGGGATTACTTCCTTTCAATAAAGAATTCCTTTTGAAGTGCCTGGCTTTCAGAAGTTCATTCTTTTTCGGTTGAAGGGGAAAAGTCCAGTGCTTACATATGTGGAGTTCCTCCATTAGTGATACTCCGTATGCAGTGTTATATGGGAGAAAACTATCTCTGGCACATTTAAGGGTTTTTGGAAGCAATGTGTGGGTGCATATTCCAAAAGCAATTAAAAGAAAGGGAGAACCAAAGGCTAGAAAGCTTAGGTTTATGGGCTTTGAGCTAGGCTCAAAGAGCTAACACTTTAGCGATGGGAGAAAGAGAATAGTGATTTCCAGGTTTGCTAGCTTTGCAGAGCAAAATTAGAACAGAATTGATGCAAATTTCTGGGATGATCCACTTAGTGATGGTAACTCACTTAGTGATGGTGTCTGCGTTCAGGGAGGGGAAGCTGAAAAAGATATGAAGAAAGAGAGGGTTAACACAAAGGACCAGTCAATGCCATGCAGGTAAGAGTGATGGAACAAAGAGATGCCACCTGACAGCTGTTCTGCTAGTAAAGTTAAAGTGTGTAATATATGGTATGAGCCAAGAAACTATAAGAAAGTATTGACATTACCTAAAATTGAACAAGTAAAGTGGAAAGAAGCCATGGACAAGGAAATGAAATCCATGGGTGAACATAACATATTCACATCTATGACTTTGCCACAGGGTAGCAAAGCTATAGGATGCAAATTGGTTTACAAGAAGTACTGTCTAATAATGAGGTACAATATAAAACAAGGTTAGTGGCACAAGGCTTTTCACAGATGAAAAATGTGCACTATGACGAGGTATTTGCGCCAACTGTATAGAGTGAAAGCATCAGGCTGGCATTAGCATTGGCAGCGGCACATGGCCATAAAATTTGGCATTTTGACATAACCACTGCATTCATCAATGCAGAATTAGAGGAAGAAATTTACATGGTTCACCAGGATATGAAAGTAAAAAGCCTAACATGGTGTATAAACTGAACAAGGCCATTTATGGGCTGAAGCAGTCAGCCAAGAATTAGAATATATGTTTTGATACTGCATTGAAGGGTCTTGGGTTCAAGAGTTGCAAAGCTGATGGTAGCATATATATTGGAAAGTTAAAAGGTGGGGATTGTCAACTGTTAGCATTTGTGGATGATCTTTGTTTCATTGCAAAGAATGTATCACATGTAAACAAATTTGCTAATAAGTTGGAGAAGAAATTTGAATTAAAGAACTTGGGAGAAATAAAAAATTGTCTTGGTGTAGAGGTACAAAAAACTGAGAAAGGTGGTTATATTCTCAGTCAAAAAAGAAAAATTGAACAATTGTTGGAGAGATATAACATGAAAGACTGTAATATTGCTCCAACACCTATGAGTACAGATTTTCATAAGTTTAGCTGAGGATGAAAGTGAAGCCTGTATATCTGTCATAGGAAGCCTGTTATAGTGTCATAGTGTTATAGTCTGTCATAGTGGTCCAGACCAGACATAGCTTGCAGAGTAAGCATTTTGAATCGCTTTATTGCTGTACCAACGCAATTGCATTGGATGGGTGTAAAAAGGATTCAGGTATTTGAAGGGAACTGTGAATTTGGGTCTTCAAATACAGATCTCTGAAGAATTAAAATTGAAATACTATGTTGATAGTGATTATACAAACCAGAAAGTCCAATTCTGGGATTGTGATATTGTTTGGAGGGCCTTTAATTGGTTGGAAGTCCAGAAAGCAAACAACTATCACCATTTCTACTGCAGAGGCAGAATTTATTGCTTTACCTGAACTCTGTTCAGAGATAACTTGATATGTACAGGTGCTACAGGATTTAAATGTAAACTTACACGAAGCTGTATCGATGTATGAGCATAATGCTGCCTGTATTAAAATGGCAGCAGGTAACAGAGTAAAAAATAGAAGCAAGTATGCGGACATTAAATATTGTAATGTAAGAGAAGCCATTAAATCTAAATTGATTAGCTTGCTTCACTGTGCATCAGAAGACAATCTGGCCGACATAATAACCAAGTCATTAGATGAAGTGCACCATAGGAAGAATATTAAGTTAATTGGATATGTCTCTTTCAGTCATGAAGGGAGGAGTGTCACAATATTCATGAAGCTGTTGCTTGTGTTTTGTGTTACATTGGAAGAATCTACTATTGGTATTGTACAATTTATTCATATGTTATTATGTATATAAAGAAGTTAATGAATCCTGCTGAATCAGTCACCTGTGTGTGCTTTCTGGATTTGATTTCTGCAATAAACTCTAACAAAATTGAGATAGACTAACTTGACAAACTCAGATGATAAAAGTATCAAGAATCAAGACATGAACTTTTATGATCAAAAGTTATGCAAGGATAGCTAGATTTTTCTCCAAACTGTCTTCTAAACTGTAACAATGACAAGGCTGATGAAAGCATCTAGCCCAAAGGTCTCAAATTCAAGACCCGTAGATTGGATCTGGCCTGCGATGTGATCGGATCCAGCCTGTGAGGCCATCCTGGTCTACCTGATGCTAAGAGGAAAGATTGGGCCAGCTTGGTTTTGGCCCGGTCTACCCAATGCAAAGAGGAAAGATCAGGCCAGCCTGGCTTCGACCCAGTCTCCCCAATGTGAAGAGGAAACATGCCAGTAGTTTGGGGAGTGGTATCAAATTGGCCAAACCACCAAGTTGGCCATACCCACCCAATTAGCCATGCCCAGCTGGACCCCGAAGATCAAACACAGCTTCTGATGCAGCCCTCAATGAAATTGAGTTTGACACTCCTAATCTAGCCCAATACTTTTAGGTTATAAAGCAACTGAATTTTATAAAAGTGTACATGTAGAGTGTGTAAGAACTTCTCTATTCTACAGCTTATTATTTTGTTTGCTGCTTTCTGCTTATTTCTTTTTTTCTGGAATCAAGAAATAAGACAGTTTCATTGACTATCAGATTCATATTGTAGATACCTATCAGCATATATTTGCTGGGAAACTGTTGATCAGCAATATGTACCTCAAGCTAGTTGTGCTGGAACTGATACAGAACAATGCTGGAATAATGATGTTCAAGATTTGATTCAATAAACCTTTGCAATTATTGTAATGTATTGGGTAATGTTGCCTTCTGTGATGATTATACCCAGCTGGGACAAAGATCCTAAGAAAGTAAGAAATCAAGGAGTTTTTTTCTTGAATTTGTGGTCTTAATACATTTGGAGAACAGGAATTAAGGGAGGCTGTTGTATCAACTAAGTCACTGCTTGTGAAATTATTTGGAAAGTGCTATGCTCTCTCCATATGAAAGAGTATAGCACTTCCCAAATAATTTCACAAGCAATGACTTGGTTGATAAAACAGCTGTAAAACTCTTAAAACTGCAATAAATAACAGTAAGAGATATCAATCTAACAACCAGTTACAAAAATAGTTGTGAAAAACTATGAATGCCTGAATAAGGTTAAATGCAGAGTTATGAATCTGGTGGTCTTAACATATATATATTCTGGTTGTACAGTTTTTAAATTGTTATTTGTTTTAATTTGTTTTATATTATTATTTGTATACATTTTTTGGTGTTGTTTAGTTGTATGTTGCGAAAGAGCACCTTATTTCGTTGTTCTCAGGTTCCTGAGCACAATGACAATAAATTTATCTTATCTTATAAAATTGTTATCTTTATGTTCTTTACAGGATGAAATTGTTGCAAACTTTTGACTTTCAAGTTCTTTTATGGTGACGAATAAAACAAACCAATAAAAGGAGCAAAAGAAGACTTGGAGACTATGTTGCTAAGCAATGGCCGTCAGGCAGCACCTGGAGCCATATTGGGCTACCACCTGTATTGAATGAATGATACCTTCATAATCCCTAATGAAGTTCTTCAGGCAGAGTCTATTATTGCCCAAAATTTGCACAAAGCTCAAAGGCTGCAAGTTGTAACAATCAAATCCAAAATCTCTACTGAGATCCATTAAATCAAGTTTTACTGTATGTAGCACTTATTTCCAAATAAGATATTCATTTTTTTTCCAAAAAAGAAGTATCCTACAAATTACAGAGCTTGAATTTAATAGATTATTAGAATAAAGATAAATGTTTCCCTGTTCATTAGTGTCTGACTCTAGGACACAGTGCTCATCTCTGTTTCTTGGTCTAGAGAGCCAGTATTGTTATTATAAAGTCAAAAGAATTTTCCATCTGACTAAAAGTCAAAGAGCTTGGGAACCTATGTCATTAAGAAGAATAAAAATTGCAGAATTTCATTTGGACAATCTTCTACGTATATTTGTGTTTTGATACCAAGCACTAATTTTACTGGATCTGGATTCTTAATTATTGTTTTCTAGCAGCAACAGCACATCAGTATATTTAACATACCCAGCCATCATTCTGCCCAAAAGAGTGACATAGAGGGCAGTGCAGGTTGAAGTAGAATTACTGTGTTTCTCAATCTTCTTCTCCTAAAGGAGTAGAAAACAAAAAATTAATCTTTCTACGACATTGAAAACTGTTATGAATACAAAGGTTCATATGAAATACAAGAAACATCACATTAACATACAACTGTCGTTTGAACATATTGCCTTTGGATGAGTCACTTTGTTCAAAACAAATTTCATATATACATACATACATACATACATATTTTAAGTATAATAAAATAAATTTCAAAAAAAATTTTTTTTTAAATTTTATAATAAAAGTGCATTACAGATCAATTTCTATTATAGTAAAACAAAGACATGTGGAATTCTGGATTTTTAAAAACTATGATTTTCAGACATCCACACTAATATAACCAGGATTGAGGATCCTTAGAACAAAATTTAGAGCAAAATTCAATATTTAGAGCATCACAATTAAAATAGTTGTTGCATAAATTTTCAGACTTACTACTGCATGAAAAAAATACAACAAGAATTTTATTGAAATATTACTTGATTTTGCTAAACATCTTTACTTATTCACAATCATGTATTCTGCAGTTTAAAATCTAAAGCTCACAAGTATAATCTAGAGAAGACATAGGTCTGCTAATCATAATAGCAAGCAATGGAATAAGGATAATTTCAATGGTAAATAACCTGCTATTATAAATAGGCTTTGTTGTCTTTCTTACATTTTAAACCTTGAGCTATCCATTTTTGGTGCAGAACATTTTGATTTGTTTTTCTTTAAAGTTATATAAGAGTAATTATTTCTCCTTTTAATTTGAAATATTTATAATTAAGTCTGGTGAGTTAGAATGATAAATTTGTATTTGTGAAGCAGCAATACCTGTTCTTTGGTCAGCTTCAGGCTTGCGCTGTTGCATTCTTCATTAATCAGATATTTCATATAGCTGACAGTTAATGGTTCAAGATGAATGGTAGGCCACAGCCTTTCAATGAAAAACAGAAAATGATAGTCATGTATGGAATTTAATGTGTGTAGAGTAGGTTCAAATGCAAGAACTATTTTAAAAATCCAGGGCAAATCTCTTAATCTTCAGTGTTCTGAATGTTATGTATGCCAGACAGTAAAACAATCACTTAAAAACACAACTATCTCAAAAATAAAATAGCGATCATTAATGGTTCTTCATCAAACTAAGGTGCCAGAAATCTTATACTCCAATATTTTTATTAAAAGACTTAAATTGGAAACAATTCATCAACTGTATGTGAACAATAGCGGACTCAAAACACAGCCCTGTGGGGCACCTGTACTCAAGAAGATGGAGTTGGAGACTTTTCTTCCAACTTGCACAAACTGGGCTCTATCAATAAGGAAATCCAGTATCCAATTTCAAAAAGGAATATTAAAACCTAATAGGCCCAGTTTGTTCACCAAATGCTGAGGCATGATTGTGTTGAATGCCAAATTAAAATCAATAAACAGCATTCGCACATGAGTATTCTTCTCTTCCAGGTGCTAAGATAAGATGAAGAACACAAGAAAGTGCATCATCTATAGCAGTGATGATGAACCTTCTTGTTGTGGTGTGCCGAAAGTGCGTGCACCATCACCCACAATGCAATGTGCCTCCAGCACATACGCGCACAACACTCCTGCCTCCTCTTACCTGCACTGTGCATTCACATGCCTCACAGCTGATTTTTGGCCCATTTGAGGCTGTTTTTGTCCTCCCAGTGGCTCGAGGGAAGCCTCTGCAGCCTCTGGTGGTTGAAAATGGGCCCCTTTCGGCACTTCCAGTATTTCCAGAAGGCCTGTTTTTTGAAAATCAGCTGGGAGGCGTGCGCATGTGCAACGCAGGTAAGTTTGGATGGAGCTCATATGCCCGCAGAAATGGCTCTGCATGTCACCTGTAGCAGGTGTGCCATAGATTCACTCTCATGGATCTATAGAATGGTTCTTCCGATAGACAAACTATAATGAGTTTAATATCGGGGGAAAACATGAAATTATATAGTCCTTTGCCAATCTCTTGAAACACTTCATCGTAATGGAAGTGAGTGCAACTGGCTGGTAATCATTAAGGCATGCAATTATAGTTTTTTTGGACACTGGTACAATGATTGCAGTCTTAAAACAAGATGGAATCATAGCCTAATGCAAAAGTCTTCAAACTTGGCAAGTTTAAGACTTCTGGACTTCAACTCCCAGAATTCCTGAGCTAACAGGACTGGAGGAGGAATTCTGGAAGTTGAAGTCCACAAGTCTTAAAGCTATCAATTTGAAGACCCCTGCCTAATGCAACGAGACATTGAAGATGTCTGTGAGAACAGTGGGCAGCCAGTCAGAACACTCTTTAAGTACTTGCCCAGGGATAATATCAGAACCTGCAGTTTTTCAAGTATTGACTTTCTGCAGTACCTTCTGAGTAGCAATTGTATCACATTTGTAAATGCATCTCTCACTTGCATTGTGAAGTGGTATAATTCAGGAGCATGTATATTTTCTGAATGGCCATCACAGCCACCTTGTTACAAAAAGTATGTTGCTTTCTTCATAGATATACCTATTTGTCTTCATGATTCATAGTAAAAACATTCTGCCATATGGACTGTACAGATGGAGCTGACTCTTATACTTAACTTTCTGCTGTCTGCAACTGAGATAAAAACTACCATGACTGATTTTTCCCAGCTGAATAGCGCAGTTTATTGTATAACAAAACAAATTTACCTCCAAGCTTGTGGACAACTTTCAGCATTCACAGATACCACAACTCTTACATTCACTGGCAGTGGATCAATCAGCCACTTCATATGCTTTTCAGCTTGCTGAGAGACATAAGGTTAATTTAAAATTCAGAATGCTGTAACAGATTAAAAATACATGCACTTCTTTCAGCTGCCTACATAAAATAGAACTGCACCAGTGGTTGGTTTCAAAGTTTTTTACTACTGGTTCTGTGGGCGTGGCTTGCTTGGTGGGCGTGGCTTGGTGATCATGTGGCTGGGTGGCTGTGGCTTGTCATGTGACTGGGTGGGCATGGCCAACTCAATGTCACTCACTTCAAGGGGTGCCTTGCCTGGCCCCTCTGCTCCCAGTCATTCCTTGTCACACCCAGCCTCAACGTATCTATAGTTCTTTAAAAATGTTGTTCACCTTTTTTTGACTTTATTATCTACATACTATAGATGTACTTTCATGGACCACTGAAAGGAGGAAATGGCTCACATGCTTTGACCAAGAGTGTGGTAGGCAACAGGCTTTTAAGGGGCTGCCAGAAAGAAGGGGGACAATGTATTTTACAAAGTACCAGAACGCAAGCAAGAAGCAATGGATGGAAACTGAACAAAGAGAGAAGCAACCTAAAACTAAGGAGAAACTTCCTGTCAGTAAGAACAATTAACCAGTGGAAATGCTTGTCTCTGGAGTTCTGGGTGCTCCATCATTGGAACTTTTTAAGAAAAAATTGGACAGCTATTTCTCTGAAATGGTATAGGGTTCCCTCCAAGGTCCCTTCTAAGTGTTATTCTGTTATTCTGACACCTTTCCCAGGACCTCAGAGTTTGGCATCCTCAGTTTTCCTGCCTGAGCAGGGGATTGGACTAAAAGACCTCACACACACACACACACACACACACACACACTGTCTTTCTCCCACACACATCTGGTCTGGGACGAACTGATCCGGCAAGCTCCAGAACAGTGGGCTGTGGGAGAAGGAGAAAGCAAGCAGCCCTGGGACATCCACCCGCCCTCCATTTCAGAGCATCTCCACCACCATTCACTTTTCCCAGGTGATGAAAGGAAGTGGGCAGTGGTGGAGACACCTCCGCCACTGCTACAGGAGGCAGCCCCGGGAGCCCCCGCCCTCCCTCCCAGAGCACTGCCGCCGCCTGCTTCTCCCGGGTAATGAATGGTGATGGTGATGGTGATGGCTGTGGCCAGACCCCTTTTTTACTTTCGCCTCTGGGAGAAGGAAGAAAGTGGGCGGTGATGGTGGTGGCGGAAGCATCCTGGGGCTGCTCCTTTCTTTCTTTCGTCCCTTGGGAAAAGAAAGAAAGTGAGCAGAAGCGGTCCCAAGGACTGAAAGGAAAGCAAACGGCCGCCACAGCAGTATTCTGGGAGGGTGGGTCAGGCAGAAGAACCGGGGCTGCTACACGTGGGCGTCTCTGCCTCCCCTCTCAGTCCCAGCACAGCAGAGATGCCTCCCAATGGCTGGCCACCCACCCGCTGGCCAGGCCGGGCCGGAAGCAGCGTGTCCCCCAGGAGAAGAAAGCGAGCAGCGCTGCTGCTCCCTCTATCAGGAGGACGGGCGGATGTCCCAGGGCTGCACATGCAGTGCTTTCTTCCTTTTCCCGGGGGACAAAAGGAAGAAAGTGAGCGGTTGCTGCGCTGCTCCTCCGGCAACCAACCGGTGCTGCTGCAAATTGCGCACATGTGCAGCCCCGGGACATCTGCCTGCCTTCCTGGTCTTGCCAGGTGAGCCTGGGAATGAGGGGAGCAGCTAGCTGGGATGGGGCCATACCAGCAACTAAGCCAGCCAAGAGAGCCCAGGAATGGGGGGGGCTTGGCAAGCTCAGAGGATGATGGGAGAGGGGGAGGCAAGCTCCGGAATGGTGGGGGAGGGGGGAGGCAAGCTCTGGGAATGGTGGTGGTGGGGCTAGTGTGACTCGCAGGAAGATCAGGGCTGCTCATTTGGGGCACAGGCACCATGTGGGAAGGCAGGTTAAAAATGCAAATTAGGAGGACCCAGTGTGGAGTGAGGAGTGACTGGGAGGAGCGAGCAAGCATCAGGCGGGGCAAGTGTTGGGCAGGCGGGGCAAGCGAACGAGCAGCGATCGGATCAGGGGTATGGCCAGCCAGAAGTCACTACTGGTTTGGTGACCCATGCATCATTGCCAAGCACCAGGGCCAGACAAGATAACTCCTTCTTGCTTAAAAGTCTGTGCTGACCAACTAGCCCCCATCTTCAACTGAATCTTCAATAGATCACTAGAGATGTACTATGTTCCTTCCTGCTTCAAACGTTCTACCATCATCCCAGTGCCAAAGAAGCCCTCCA
Organism: Hydrophis major; assembly: GCA_033807585.1. Lineage (NCBI taxonomy): Eukaryota > Metazoa > Chordata > Lepidosauria > Squamata > Elapidae > Hydrophis > Hydrophis major. The sequence continues at coordinate 68,104,010 of CM066343.1, read as the reverse complement.
TCAAGGAACTGAACAACTATAGACCAGTTGCTCTAACATCTGTAATTATGAAAATCTTTGAAAGGCTTGTGCTGTCCCACCTGAAAACCATCATAGATCCGCTGTTAGAACCCATGCAGTTTGCATACCGAGCAAATAGATTGACAGATGATGCTGTTAACATGGCTCTGCATTACATCCTACAACACCTTGAATCTCCAAATACCAATGCAAGGGTCCTCTTTGTAGACTTCAGTTTAGCATTCAATAGCATCATTCCAGACACTTTTCTAAGTAAATTAAACCAACTAGCGGTACTTGGACACACTTGTAAGTGGATCATAAGCTTCCTAACAGACAGGAAGCAGCAGGTGAAGCTAGGCGGAATCACATCTGATACCTGTACAATCAGCACAGGGCCCCCCAAGGCTGTGTGCTATCTCCACTTCTCTTCTCCCTATATACCAATGACTACATCTCAAATGATCCATCTGTTAAAATACTGAAGTTTGCTGATGACACAACAGTGATTGGTCTCATTCAAGACAACGATGAATCTGCATACAGACAGGAGGTTATACAACTTGCCTCGTGGTGTAACCAGAACAATCTGGAACTGAACACACTCAAAACTGTATAGATGGTGGTAGACTTTAGAAGAAACCCTACCATACTACCACCTCTTACAATACTAGACAACACAGTATTAACTGTAGAGACCTTCAAATTTCTAGTTTCTAGTTTCTACTATATCACATGACGTAAAATGGACACCTAACATAAAAAAACGTCATAAAAAAGCACAACAAAGAATGTACTTTCTGCGCCAACTTAGAAAGCTCAAACTGCCCAAGGAGCTGCTGATACAGTTCTACAGAGGAATTATTGAGTCTGTCATCTGCACCTCTATAACTGTCTGGTTTGGTTCTGCAACCCAACAGGACAGACACAGACTTCAGAGGATAATTAGGAGTGCAGAAAAAACAATTACTACCCACATGCCTTCAACTGAGGACCTGTATACTGCACGAGTCAAAAAGAGGGCTCTTAAAATATTTACAGACCCCTCACGTCCCGGACATAAACTGTTTCAACTCCTTTCCTCAAGATGACACTATAGAGCACTGCACACCAGAACAACTAGACACAAGAATAGTTTTTTCCCAAAAGCCATCACTCTGCTAAACAAATAATTCCCTCAACACTGTTAAACTATTTACAAAGTGTACACTACTATTACTGTTCATCTTCTCATCACTCCTTATCACCCATCCCCTCCCATTTGTGATTGTAGGACTGTAACTTTGTTGCTTGTATCCTTACGATTTATATTGACTGTTTCCTAATATGATTTGATTATTGATTGTACCCTATGACTATCATTATGATTCTTGATTCTTAATCAAGATTCTTAATCATTATGATTCTTGATTCTTAATCAAGATTCTTAATCATTATGATTCTTGATTCTTAATCAAGATTCTTAATCATTATGATTCTTGATTCTCTCTGTGTGTGGTTTAGGAGTTGTACAGAGGCGGAGAAAAGGGCACTCCAAAGCGTGATAAAAAGGGCACAAAAGATCAGCGGATGTTCTCTTCCCTCATTGGAGGAATTGTATAACATGGGATGTAGAAGGAAGATACAAAAGATCTTGAGAGACCCTTCACATCCAGGTCACTCGTTGTTTGAGATCCTACCATCAGGAAGACGATATAGAGTGCTGAAAGCCAGCACAAGTAGATTTAAACATAGCTTTTACCCAAGTGCTGTGATCAGGTTAAATGCAGAGTTATGAATCTGGTGGTCTTAACATATATATATATCCTTGTTGTATAGTTTTTAACTGTTATTTGTTTTAATTTGTTTTACATTGTTATTTGTATAGGTTTTTTGGTGTTGTTCAGTTGTATGTTGTGAAAGAGCACCTTATTTCGTTGTTCTCAGGCTCTGAGTACAATGACAATAAATTTATCTTATCTTATCTTATCTTATCTTATCTTATCTTATCTTATCTTAACGAATGTACCTTTTCTTTACGTATACTGAGAGTATTTACATCAAGACAAATTCCTTGTGTGTCCAATCATACTTGACCAATAAAGTATTCTATTCTATTCTATTCTATTCTATTCTATTCTATTCTATTCTATTCTATTCTATTCTATTCTATTCTATTCTATTCTATGGTTCTCCCAAACCAGTGTGAACCAACTGAATACTACTATTGAACTGCACACATACATAGCATAAAACTAGGTATCTGATGTTACATTATAGTTACTGTCTCCAGAAAAAAGGACCTTTTCCTGGCCTCTCTATAATGAGATTTTGTTTTAGCTTAAGATGTTTCAGGCAATGTTTTGATTGTTATATTATAATTTAAGATTATATGTTTTTTATATTGCTTGGACTGTTTGATTGAATATATAAAATAAACCATAGATTAGCAGCATATGGGAATCCAATCATCAGGAACAAGGAACAATATTCTGTCCCAGTTCTATTCAAGTATCTTATTTTCATGTGTATGCAGTTATAAATGTGAATGTATTTTCTCTATGTTTCTGGTGCATTTTGCAAAAAAAAAATATGTATCTTGTTAAGTAGTAAAAAATAATTTAAGCAATTCTAAAACCATCTTTCAGTAAAAGTGGAAGTCAAAAAATACTATACCTGTATTCGATCAATTGAATCAATAATGATTATAATGCTGCCTTGCTGGTGAGAAGAAAGTTTCTCTAACCAACGAGGAAATTCTTCTAATAATTTAGCTGGCTCCAATGAAGTAGGTGAAACTGACCAGGAATTTTGCATAAGCTATGAAAAGAATAAACAGAAACAAAAATCTAAATAATATTTTATCTAAAAATGAAACAAAGAAACAGATCTTATTTTACTTCATATGATTGAAATTTTTATATGTAAAAAAATATTAGAAAACAATTTATGGTTACTTTACCCTGTCATCTTTCTGTCCAAAGCCTGGAATAGGAAATTAATAATACATTAACAACCTCTAACTCCAGATTTAGCTTATATGCTACCCCAAAGTTTAAGTAGGCCAAGAACAAAACTAAACTGGAATTAAATGTTCCATAATTTAGTTAGCATACTAATTCTAACCATAAAAATGTTATATATTTTCCTTTTCCTCAGCCTAATGACAGACCCAATGTCACTTTGTCACAGCATAGGTACAATATATTATTCTGAAAATATAACATAGAATAATAGTACTGAGATATTATTAAGACCTTATAAAAGAAACAATGTCAAATATAATAAATTATATTCCGCGGACCAGAAGCCCTGGGAAAATCCCCCAAAAGTCTGCAGGAAAATTCCACACCCCATTTTCCTACCGATCGATCATTCTTTATTTGGGATCGCAGGATACCATCTTCAGCTCTGTTCTCAGGGACAGGGAAAGGGAGAGGGGGAGGGAGAGGGAGAGAGAGAGAAAGAGAGAGAGACAGAGACTGATTGACTTTTGGCTTCATGCAAGGAAAGCAGCAGAAGCCGAAGTCTTTCTTTCTCCTAAATGCCAGAAATGAATCTTTGTGAGACTTGTCTTCCTGGCGCAGCCTCTTGGAGCAGGATGCCTTGCAGGGTCCCAAAGATTCATTTCTGGAAGAATTTGGGGGAGAAAGAAAGACTTTTGCTGCTTTCCTTGCGTGCAGCCAAAAGCAGAAGAAGAAAGAAGCAGAAAGAAGCAGCCTGGTGGCCAGGCAAGGCACGTACGGCAAGTTCCCCCCCTCTGCCCCTTCCTCCCTCCCCTCACTACCTCGTGTTGTTCGCAATGCAAGCGACGCAAGCCTTGTGTTCCCGCACAGCCTGGATTAATTGCTTTGGGGGTGCTTTGGGGGTGACATTTCTCTGCAGACCACCAATTTTCTCGCAGACCACCAGTGGTCCCCGGCCCACTGGTTGGTGACCACTGTACTAGCAGAACAGCTGTCAATTGAGAAACCTAAATTATACTTGCCTAAAGCCAGAAACTTAGTTAATATAGCCTTGTTTTATTCCTTAGTCAGATAGCTAGAAAAGATACCAGAATACATTTCTTATGGGTGATACTTTATAATAAAGGGAGATTTTTTTTTTGCTTTTGCAAATTTGATGCTAAGGACAAATAAAAGTAAATTTTAACCTTCAAATTATTACACTTCAACAACATATGGATTTGTAAATATCCAAAAAATTGAGTTTCTGCAGTCCCAGAATCTCTATTTTAATTTTGCAAGATGTTTAAATCAAAATATATTTGACACAGTTTCATTTACTATCCCTATAATCTCACTTGGCAATTTATACCATTTTAACTAAATTCTCAATATTAATCTTACTTTAGAGTTTAATTTTGATTTTTAGACTATAAAATATTGAAATATGTTCAGATTAATAATCAACTAGTTCTATACTGAAACATTTAATTTCTATGACATTTTTAAATCCCAAATTTGTTAATTTGTCTGAAATATTTTATCCCTTTTTCTAGTTTCTTTTTTATATTTATATTTTTTAAAAACATCAAATGGAAATATAAAAAAGAAATTTAAGCATAATATAGAGAAATAGAATTCGCATTTTATTAAGTGAAAAAATATTCTGGTTCCCATATGCTGATACACAATAAAATAGACCTACTTTTAAAGTGAGACGTTTCAGAATCAATGTAGGCTCCGAACTGCTTGACATTGGTTTCCCAACAAAATGATAGAGAATGAGTGTATTTGGAGAATGCTTCTGTTGTAACTGAATCCTAATAAGAAAAAAAAAAATTATCAATTCAAATACTACAAACAGTTTTACCAAAATATAGATGATTATGTTGTTACACTGGAGAGTTTTTTTATATGGCTATATTTAATTTTTTAAACATTGAACTATCAACTAGATAAAAAAAGTAGAAAAGAAAATCTCTTGACCCTTGCATCAAGGGACTGGCCCACTTAATTTAGAGTCAACATACTACCGGTAACTGGCAGGAGATCTCCAGGAACTCATAATTTTTTCCAGCCTTGTCTTGAGATATTAGGAACTGAATATACTTTCTATATATAACACATTTTGCCAATTAACTGCCACTCCTTTCCAAAGATTTAAACTTCTGTGATGCAGTTTCTTCGGCATTTAGAGTAAAAATCTAAATGGTGTCATCAATAAAAGTTTAAATTCTAGATAAATTAAGGTAAAAAAACAGTCCTTAGAAAGTAAATGGTGATATATATATATATATATATACACACACACACACACATACATATATATACATATATATATGCATATACATATACACATATACATATATATATGTAAAATTTTTTAAATATCTTTATAAGTATACCTTATACAGATTACAGTGGGGTATTAAAGAAATGCAACTAAATTAGTTTTGATGTTATTGCACAGGTGAACATTTTTTTGTTCCTTTCCCTGCTGAACAACATTCCCACCAAAGTAAAATGTCAGGAATGGTCACAAGGATAGCTGGTTGGAGGATCTTGAAAACCTAGATTGAGAAGAGTGTGTAATAAAGTAATAAATGTGTAAAATACAGAACCTGGCTAACTCTCTGCAAAAGAACTCTGTGGAACAAATGGAGGGGGAAGGGCAGACAAAAACTTATAACAGAGCACATTGCATGTAACATAAATATTATAGGTGTAATACAATACTAAGTCAACTGAGTTAGTATGTGATATCTGTGTTATAAAGAAACTAATAAAGTAGGATTTAAAGGAAATTTGGAATGCACACGAATGCATATCTGAACATACATGTACAGCTTGGTATTTGTTGAGGGAGGAAAATACTTTTTTAAAATGAACATTTTCTAGAAATACAGATTTTTAAAAAATGTATGTATAATACCATTTTGATAAAAGGAGAGATTTTCCAGATCCTGGCTCTCCAGATACAAGGAGGGGTGGAATTGGTGCAGGGGCTGCCACCAAATCATTTAGACTTTCATAATACTGCAAATGAAACAATACAATATAATAAATAATTGTTCAATTAGATCCAATCATTTACATTGACTTGATTTTAAAACTGTGTTAATCCAAAGATTAGTCTTTTCCATATTAATTTATATGCATATAATACTAGCTCGATACCCGTGCTTTGCTACGAAACTATGGGGTTATGCTTAGCTTTTGGGAGGAAAATGGGGGAGGGGGGGGAGAAATTCTGCCTCTGCCTACCAGCATCCATAGGTATTCATCTGGCTAGCAACCTGTCAGTGTGTTTGGAAAGTATTTGTTGTGTAAGCAAAGAGACAGCAAGGAGCCTGGCGTGGTTTAGGTCAACTATTTGTACTAAAGTTGCTTGGTGCCTTAAACTAACTAAAACTCCTTTCCTCTGCTTGTGTTTTGCATTTGGAACAGATTTCTTTTCAGGTGGGGAGGGAGAATAAAACGCCTTAGCATCAGAGCATATGAATAATAATATACGAAATACTAATGCTCTGATAGTCATTTCGAAAAATCCTTTCTTAGTGAGCACCTAGAAGCCAATAGAAACGTACATGCCAAATTTCAAGTTTTTACACTTTACAAAAGTTCTGGAGATTTTGTGATGATGCATGAGTAGTATTTCGCTTTTATATATATAGAAGATTGGTACTGGCTTAGTTTGCACATAAAGGTATATTCCAGACCTTGTTAATTAAAGAATTATGATTGGAAGCAGCTAAGAAGAAATTTCTCTGGTGTTTCCCCTGCCCTTTGAAACATTCTCCTCCTAACAGCTGAAGCTGCTTGGCTTTTCAAAAATACCTGCATTCTTGCTTGGAGCATAGAGAAGAGCAAGCAGCTGTGAGGCTTGTTAGAACCTCCCACCTTTTAATTAATTTTTAATGTCGAAATTTAACTATCTTTGTCTCTTCTTTACATTTTTACATTCATATTTTCTGTTTTTTATTGTCTTTTAATTACATTTTGTATACTACCCAGATTCCCTCTGTGAAGATATGGGCAATTCCTAAATGTGACAAATGAAATAAAAAAGCTAAAACATAATTTACTGACCATAACCATTATTGAACATAGTCCTGATTCATATTTGATCAATTACAATCCTCACTGGTTTTAACAGCATGAAACAGCATGAAAATCTGAACAATTTAGTGTGTGTGGGTTACCAAATCAATTACAGTATTTTGAGACAAGACTTTTATTTTAGAATATCTTGGTCTTAATTCACTGAATTTTACAAAAAGAAGTTGCAATTCTCTTATTCTTTTTTGACATTTTAATCATCTTTTTTCCCTGCCAGGTATATTAGGGAAAAAAATGGTTATGCAGAGCAAGAGTATACCCAGCCTACCGAATTCGAAGATTACTTTTGTTCTTATAAAAATGTGAGGGTTCTATAAAAATAGGCCATTGGTATTAATCAGGTAATTAATATTTAGAACACGTTCATAAGTAATAGTAGGGGTCCACAAACCTGGCAACTTTAAGACTTTTGGACTTCAACTCCAGAGTTGAAGTCCACAAGACTTAAAGTTGGCAAGGTTGGGATACCTCTGGATAATAGCTATAGGCTATGTGAGTTCTTGCTTTTGATGTAGTATTTTCACACAATACTGCAACAGTGTAATAGTTTGTTCTTTCTGCTCAGTGTCACAATTATGCAAGCACAGTGATGGCCTTCTATAGGTGGTTCATAAGAATGGCTTTGCCCTACAGATGTTTGAAGAATTCTGTATTTGATTTTTTTCATTTCTTAAGTAAGATTTTGTCTTTATCTGATTGCTTACAAAAATGTTCTTGCCCTTGCTTAGATATATATGGCGTTTTTCTGCCTATCACATACAAAATAACAAAAGCTTATATTTTGTCCTTGAAATACAAAATCCATTTGTATTCATAATCCTGGATAAATTCTTTCTCTTCATCAGGTCATGATAAAAGTAAATTTATTGGAACTAAGTAGAAAATTTGTATTCATTATCATAGATCAGAGTGTCAAACTCAAGGTCTGGGGCTGGATCCAGCCCACAATGAGGTCAGGTCTGGTCCATGCAGCCATCCTGGAAACTGTAAGGAGACAGGGCCTGTTGCTTTACCCCAGCCCATGCCATCACAGGAGGTGACAGGCACACATGCGCACAGACCCAGTTCGCCGCCACTGTATGCAGGGCAACAAAAATAGTCTGTGGAACTATGGTGAAAAGAATAGTTCAGACTTTCCAACTTCATGAGATTTTTTTTTTTCGTGAGAAGTTGGAAGATCTGAACTATTTTTTTAACCTATTTTTTTTACCATAAGTCCCACAACCTACTTTTATTGACCTGCATGTGGTGGCAGAAAATAGAGGTGGAAAGCAGGTTAGTGAAGGGATGTGAGTGCTCTGGAAGGGGGGTTGGCTGAAAAGTCCTCAAGTAAGCCAAGAAAGCCTCCAAAATTATTCTCAAATCTGGTTTTTTTCCCTATATTTTCATCAATGAAAAAGAAAAAAAACCCACAAGCATTTTATGCATTTTGTTCCAGGAGAGGATATGAAATTACTTTGTCAAATCCGAGCTCATATGTTGAATTAGATGCCTGCTGGAAAGCTTCTATTTGTTCTTGTTCAGCATGTGCATCCCATAGCACATCTCCAAACAGTTCATCTTCAGGAACTGAACAGTCACCACTACAGTCACCAGTCGCATCTTTCTTTTCTATATGTGAAACGTCACAGCCCAATATATCCTGTATGAGAATAGAAGCAAATGTTGTCAGAGTATATTCATTAACTGGCAAACACATGGTTAACAAAGTCAGCAAGTGAGCAAGCAGGGCAACAGACCAGCCAATGAGAGCTGACACACTGGGTGTGGTTTGGCTCTGTGTGCTTTGCTGAGAATTGAAACTAAAAACTAACTTAGTTTGTGTTTCAATTCTTGCTGAAACTTATATCTGCTCTGAGCTGCTGCTGCTTGTGTTTTTGCTTATGCTACGTTGAAAATATCTACAAATGTTATTTTAAACTTTACTCATTTTATTATGTTTATAAAGAAGTTAATGATCCTGCTGAATCAGTCATTGGTGTGTTTTCTGGACTTGAATTTATGCTGCAAACTCTAACAAATGTTATGAAAGCATCATGATTCTTCTTTAAAGACAGTTTCTAAAATTACAGTATTTCAGGCTCTCGATTCTTCTCCAGCATGAAAAAAGGACTCTGCAATTTGTTCACATATAAAAACACTATGAAAATTCCTTGGAGGAAAAAAAGTAGACAATATTGTTTACTATATGGTACACTTGTCAAAAGAGGTATGATATGGCTCAGTGCGGAACTGTTGTACCATCCATACAATCAAGTAATTTTGTATCCTTAATGTATTCAATAGTAACAAAAGCCAAAATTTATAAAGGATTACCTTTGGTGTCATTTTACATTCCTGGAACAGAAAATTCTGTATTTTAATACTATACTGACTATGCTATCCCAGAAACTAAGTATTAGGTTGTAAACATTTTAAAATCTTCAGAAAAACCTGCATACTGGGGCTTCCGGTTTGAGTTTCTTCGGCGACAGACCAAAACCGCGTCTCTGCGCAGTTTCGATCTGTGCTCGCCACTGGAGCGCCCCGAGCTGGCTGGTTTTGGGGCTAAGCCACCCCGTAGAGGTGGTGAAGAAGGGGGAGACTGCCTGCAGGGTTGAGGAGAGCCGCATCTCTCCTCCCCAGCTGGCCATTACTTCCTTTCTCGAAGGCGGTTGTAGCGGTGGTCAGAAATGGCCACCACAAAGAAGAACTCAACCGGAAAAGAATGTGCAGGAGGAAGATAAGAAGAGAAAGTTTTGGTTGACCGGGTCAAACAGCAAAAGCAACAAATAAGGTACCCTGAAATTGAAACTATTAAAAAAAACAGTAACATTGTTCCCTAAGAAGATTTCTAAGCTGCGAAGGAGAGAAAAAAGGGAAAAGATTTGGGGTTTTTTTTCTCCTCTTCCTATACTGACAGCTAAGAGACTTAAGCAAGAAATTGGAAAAAAATCCACTTTGACATTAATAGGCATTTAATGCTGAAAATAAAAAGTCAAAGGGACAATAAAGATTTCTGGATAATTAAAAGCTTTTGAAAACAGGAAAGAAGAGAAAAAGAATAAAAGGGCAGGATCTGGAAGGGAGGAGACTGCCTGGAATTAAAAAGAACTTACAGCAAAATCTTCACAAGACTTCCAAAAGATATATCTTAACTGAAACATCGTAACAAAATAGTAAAACCCCAGGAAGAGAAAATGGAAAAAGAAATAAGAAACAGCTTGGGACTATTTTGATTATTTGGTGATCTCTGGATTCTTGGTTATTGCATTTGAATGACTAAAATCAATCGGGTGGTTGTTTAAAACTGTTTAAAATGGCTCCACTTTTAGAAGAACTGAAAATGGAACTTAAAAAGTACAAAGAAGATCCACAAGAAGGGAGAGGTTCTTTTGCCTTCGTATTTCAGTTCTTAGAAATGGAGATTTGGAACTATGAGAAACAACAAGAAATGCCTGCAGAACAAGAAGATTGTGACAAAAAAGAAGCCATCTTTTATGAACAAGTAATCTTAGATGGGGGAAAACAAGGAAAGGGGGGAAAGAGAATGGAAAATTTAAGATTGGGAAAAACAATCCAAAAAAAGAATAGAGTGAAGAATAAGTATAAAATCAGAAAGCAACAGAAGAGGGAAATGCAGAAAAGAGAATCAGAAGTAGAGAGACAAGGGGGGGGGGAAAGGGGAGGAAGAAGATGAGACGGAAGAAAGAAAGGAAAAGAAGTTATAAAGGACAGAAACAAAAGATAGAGAAAAAGGATCTATTTAGAGATAATGGGTGAAAATTTAATGGAAAAAGGGATTCTGCAAAGGTACATAAGATAATATTGTTATATTAGAAATAGAAATTTCAGAAAATATGAAACAATGTATGATTAAATTTTTTGATAAAATAGTTATCGTAACTCAGTGGAATGCTTGTCAATAAATAAATGTAACAAAATGAATATTTTATGATTTACAAAACATATGTAAAGAGAAATAAGGGAAAAATTAATTATGGAGATTATATGTGTCTTTAAGGAAGTATGATATTTAATTGAAAAAAAATGTTAAAGATCTTAAGATTTTAATGATAAAACTGAATTGGAATGGAATGAGGGTTTATAATTACATATATTTATAATCCTTTTTTAAACAAGAATATAGTGTGTATTATAAAAATGTACCAAGCAGAATCTGATTGGAAGTTATGTATTATGTATTATATTGAAGGTCATAACTTTTAAGGTATATATTGAAGTTTAAATAAGAGTTGAATGGATAGAATTAAAAGATATAAAGGTGTCATACTCCAATTAGTAACTACAGGAGAAAACTTGTTTAATGAGAAAAGATAATATGAAATTGAAACAGAACAGACAAAAGTATAAATATAATGATTTGAATTGAGATGAGATAATCAAAATAAAATTGAGAAAATTAAAAGAGGGGAAAAACTATATAGAAAATGTAGAATAGTATAAGATATGGAATAGAACACAAAAATGAGCATGAAATTGAGTTTGTGTTTGTATAAAGAAGTTCAACCTGGGACCATGCTATTTTCAAAAAAGATGTTTACTTGTATTTTGTATGTGTGAAAACCCAAATAAAACTTTATTTAAAAAAAAAAAAGAAAAACCTGCATACTAAATGACTTGTAGATAAACTAGGTACTTTCAGAATATTGACAGATGTTCATGTTTTTGAAACGTAAGTATTAAAATAATTTAGTCAAACATCAGATAGCATAAACTAGCCAATAAACATTTAGCATAAGCTCCTTTTATGATAATTATATTGATATGGCTGGCATATGAGTCTGCAAATGCTATTCATTTTAATACTATTTAATACTATTTTAATACTATTCATGCTTTATATGAATATTTAAAGTATTTTAGATGTAAAGTTCAAAGGCATAATTAAATGTTCTGACTTATGAAAGCAGAATCAAGAAATCTGAGTGCGTGTGCTACAATTAAAAAAGAATTAGAACATTTATATGCTGCTTTTCCAAGATCCATATAATCTTCAGGGCAAGAGACAATGGAAAATACCTGCTTTATAATCTTTTCCACATAACTATATACTTCATATGCTCCTTCCTCTAATCCTCCCATGTGATTGATGATCTTAGGAAAAAAGAAATAAATCATTATTAAAAGATTAGGTCACCTCATAGCTGACAAGCTTTAATAACAGAAAGATTTATAAGGCTAGTTTTATATTCAACAAAATTTACAAATTTTTGATGAAAGCCAGCTTCCCAAAATTCTTAATACAAAATACCTAGATTCCATATAAAAAGCCCGAGTGAAACCTATGTTTTTTAGACGTAAAATAAAAGAAATTATAGAGATGCACAGAAAATAAGTTTATATTTTTATACTCTATATCAAGGGTCACCAACCTTTGGACCTCAGGGACCACCAAACTCATAATTTTACATCCCAGGGACCACTAACTGGTTCTGTGGGTGTGGCTTAATTTGTGGGTGTGGCTTGGTGGTCATGTGACTGGCTGGGCATGGCTTGTATGTAAATATTATATTTTCATGAATTTTTTATGAAAAAAGAGCAACTTTTACCCAAAATCAGGCAAAGCGGGTAGGCAGACTGAGTTGCTCAAAGAATCACAGATTCATTCAGAAATCTATCTATCTGCCATTGGCTAGCTCAGACTGTCACACAAAATTTGCTTGCAAGGAAACTCATAAAATTTGCTAGCAGGCAAATTCACAAAATTAACTCACAACGCACCATGCATGTAAATATTGAATTTTTTATAAAAAAGAGCAACTTTTACCCAAAATCAGGCAAAGCAGGGAGTAGATTGCTCATAGAATCACAGATTCATTCAGAAATCTATCTATCTGCCATTGGCTAGCTCAGTCTGTCACATAAAATTTGCTTGAAAGCAAACTCATAAAATTTGCTAGCAAGAAAATTCACAAAATTAACTCACAACACACCATGCATGTAAATATTGAATTTTTTATTTAAAAAAGCAATTTTTATCAAAAGTCAGGCAAAGCTGGCAGATTGAGTTACTCACAGAATCATTCAGTGATCTATCTAGCTGCCATCAGCTCAGTCTCTCAAATTTGCTTGTCATGAATCTGCACTGAATTTGCTTGCAAGAAAACCTTCAGTCCTAAGGGAGGTTCAGCTGTGCTAAGCTAGAAAGCAAGAAATCCAACCATTTCCTGCTTCCTAGCTAATCTAAGTCTCCCGGCACAGCAGAATAGATGATGGTCGGAAAAAGGAAAAATAGCAACTTAGCAGACAAGTTTGCCAGGTAAGGAGTGACTGGGCGGGGAGGGCTCCTGTGGGCCATGTGGGCAGCGCAGCCTTGTGTCTCTGCACAGCCTGGATTAATTGTTTTGGGGGGGTGCTCTGGGGTTGAGATTTCTCTGCAGCCCACCAAAATTTTATCACGGCCCACCAGTGGGCCACGGCGCATCGGTTGGCAACTGCTGCTCTATATCAATGTAAAGTACTTTTTTAAAAGAATAAATCTGAACACATTTTGATTAGTACATACCTTATTAGATAATTGTACCATACTTCCCCTAATAAATGTCCTCTAACATAAGAGTTTGATACTCTATAATGATGGATTATTCAGTTATGAACTATAACTTTAGCTTTCTAGAGTCAGCATTTTACATTCAGTATGAATAAAAAAAGATAATCTGAATTAAAATTTATATTAAATTATAGCTTGTAATATTTTTTTAATAAAATAATGTGCTGCATGTGTAGTCAAAAACCACACTCATTTTATCAGAGATAGGGAAATTAACTGCTTTGATTAGAGATTATGGAGTAGACAGCTTTATAAGAGCCTGGAAAATACATACATATATATGTACATAGGTGTTAAAAGGAGAGAATTTACTGCTTTTTCTTTTCCGTGCCCAGCCGGATTGGATTCTATCTGTTAAATGTTAAATTTATTTAGTATTTTGATCACATTTTTCTCTTTTTTTGTACACCATTTTTTTCTTTTGTGTTGTTGTTAGTGCTGAATGTATGCTTTTGTTTTGTATTTTACTTTTTATGATACAATAAACAAATAAATGTACTCTGCAAATCCTGTTAATACCATGTTACAACTATATTAAACAAAAAGATACTAATCACAGTAAATAATCCACTTTTGTAAATGTTTTGCTTTATTACCTTTGCTTTATTCACAAAATGAACTTGCTCAATTAATTGCTGCACAGAATCTGAACTGACTTGACCATTTTCTAGTCGATGGTAAATGAGCCGAGGCTTCCCTTCAGAGTTTTTCAAAAAGGCTTCTTCACACTCATCCAGTAGATGCCTAGATTAGAAATCAGCATTCTTGTGCTGTATTAATCAGTGTTAGCCCCAATATTGTATTTTTCTAAAAACTCAAAATGGTCAAACTTTATGAATACAAATGTCATGCATTTTTAAAAACCAAGAGCAAAAATTTATCTGCTCTTCAAATAACTACCATAAATATTAATTTAACAAAGAATGAAGCTAGAAGGGTAGCCGGATCATTTAAAGTTCAGTAGCAATTTATAACTTCACAGATTCCCCCATTCTTACCTTAAAGTGGATAACGGTGAATCCCCGTAATATATTATCTCACATCTTTATTAGGAATTAGAGCATCAGATCATCAATTATGAATATAATAAAACTATGAAGTGTATAATGATGCCATATAACAAATGAGAACAGTTTGCTCAGTATTGCCCATCAAGGCAGTGGTCTTCAGGATTTTAGAAGTCTTTGCCCAATCCTATTGAAGATGTCACGGACTGTATACAGAACCTTCACCTTTATTTATTTTTATTTATTTATTTGATTTGTCAATCACTTACAAGATAATAGGTATAAGTATAAACATAATTATGAATACATGAAATGGATACATATAAGAAAAATAAAAAGAAACAATAGGACAGGGACAGTAGGTACGTTGGTGCGCTTATGCATGCCCCCTACAGACCTCTTAGGAAAGGAGTGAAGTCAATAGTAGACAGTTTAAGGTTAAAATTTTGGGAGTTTAGGGAAGAAACCACAGTTAGGTAGAGTATTCCAGACATTGACTACTCTGTTGCTGAAGTCATATTTCCTGCAATCAAGTCTGGTTTACCTTGATTTTGTATCTATTGTGTGCTCTTGTATTGTTATGGTTGAAGCTGAAGTATTCATTGACAGTTATGATATACCATACTTAGATTGGACCGAAGGCGGTGTAGTTCTAGGTTTTCTAGGTCTAGAATTTCAAGTCTGGTGGCATAAGGTATTCTGCAACGAGTAGAGGAGTGGAGAACTCTTCTTGTGAAATATTTCTGGACTTTCTCAACTGTGTTAATATCAGATACGTAATGTGGGTTCCAGACTGATGGGCTGTATTCGAGTATTGGTCTAACAAATGTTTTGTATGCTCTAGTTAGTAGTGTGATATTACCAGAGAAAAAGCTACGTAGGATTAGGTTAACAACTCTTAACCTTCACCTTTATTTTTAAATTATCCATACGAGATCTACTTGTGCCTTAGATCTATCTTTCACTGCCTGATTTATATTATGCCAAATACGATGGTTGAACATATCCGCACAGAACATGTTTTCATAGAAAACTATGGTGGGAAGTTTCTGAGCAGGACAGTATCGCATGGCACTGCACCATTCCTAATTTCTCCAAATCAACAGGATAGTAACAAAAAAAATCATGCAAAAAAGAAAATAAATTTCTAGGAAACCCCTTCTGCATTTCCAAAACATATTTTGCACATTTGCTTCTTTGTAATAATAATACAAAGTTGCTATTAGGTTGCCAAACCATAATTTCTCTGTTGAATTTAACCACTTGTTAGCAGTGATTTTGACAAGATAGCATATGTGACACTTCTGCAACCAGTTTTCTTCTTGTTGCAATGGCTGGAGTAGAAAAGAGGAAGAGATGCAATATAAATAATGCCTACTGATAAATACCTTAACAGGATGCTGAAGATTGACCGTGAGGGGGAGAATAAAAATAGAATGTCTGTAATGGAACATCAAAAGTCTCTACTTCTCTTATAAGAGACAAAAGCAAAACCCAAATTCTTGCTCCAATCTACAAGGCACAACTATATTCAAGCAGGTATCTGGCATTTTGAAGTCAACTGGTTTTACACCAAAAAGAACAGAGAACCAGGGAACCCAGTACCCATACAGGTATAGTTGCATCTGCAAAGGGACAAAAAAGCCCAGACCAATTCTGGCCATGTTTTAATGCAGAATTAACAAAATGGCAAGCAGTTTTTTGGTTCTATGCCAAATATTTCTAAATGAAGTGATTAAGTCATTAAACTTCATTTCTTCTTTAGAATGTATGAATAACAGAATAACAGAGTTGGAAGGGACCTTGCAGATCTTCTATAGTCCAACCCTCTGCTCAAGCAGGAAGTCTTATACCATTTTAAACAAATGGTTGCCCAAGCTCTTCTGAGTAGAGTGCTTAATAGAGTGCTGAGAAAATTAAAATTCAGGAACCAGGAGAGGAAGACACAAAAGTTCCTGTCAGGCAGCTGCAGAACTGAATCATTGCAAAAAAAAAAAAAAAAGGGGGGGGGGAGGCTGCATTTGGGTGTTTTGTTTTTGCAGTTTTAGATAAGCTAAACATTTATCAGCTCAGTTGCCAAATACAGATGAAATGGAATACAGATTCCCTGTGAAAATGGTTACTATAGAAGAAACTTATTTTGATAGGTTTTTTTGCCTGCTGTTTTGAGTGCACGGCTAAGACTGAACCTGTCCAATCTTAATGCTCGTTTTAGGAAATAGAGAACATGTTCCAAGCAAATCTGTTCTGAAGTCAACTAAATCTTCATTTCTGATATGAACAGCTTTGCTTGAATGGGGGGAAGCATCTCTTCTGTATTATTCATTACATTTTGTTTTCATTCAGTAATCTTTACTCTTAAGATAAATTTATTTTAAAATCACTTATTCTAAACTACATTTGGTGTCCTTTCTACATATAAAATCAAGCAGATAAATTATTTGATCAGAATATACAAAACATATGGCTGTTTTTAACATATTGAAATTATTAAAATTTATAAAATAAAAAGTTGCATGTTTTCATTACTATACCTCCTGATATTCTGCAAAACATATGATGACTTTTATCAGAAAATGTAAATAATTTATTAAGTATATTTAAAACTGTTCCATATATATGTTGAAATGTGATTCACTGATGTTCTCTTTTACCTGGATTCCTTTCTTTAAATTATTCCTCTACTTTTCTTCCAAAAAGCCATTCAAAATTATTCTTTCTGTTTAATGTTTTTATTATGGATTTTAACTCACCTTGGCAGATTTAAATGTAAAAACAAAATTGTTAGAGAACTTTTCTCAATTTCCCATTTCCTTACAGCATGTAGACAACTCTCATTTTCTATTGGAAAATAGACAACTTGAAAAAAATACTCCATTGTCTCACAATATTTCTGAAGTTTTGGAGAGTATTTCTGAAATTTAAGAAAAAATAAAACACAAACTGCTTCCAATATAAAGCTAAGCTATAAACTATAAAGTACATTTACATAGTTTACAAATCAGAAAACTGGATTTGCACATCCAAAGCTGAACCAAAACTAAATAAATTACATATATTTATATAACAATCTGGGGTTAATATAAACTATAGCTAAGAAGTATACATACTGGTACTTTTGACCACAAATTATTTCCCAAAATAGTAATATCACTGGGTGATTAAATCTAATAATTTCTATGGATCTAGGAAAATCCCTAATTTTTTAGTCTGTTTACACTGAAATCTTGTAATTTAGTAGCAGCAGTTGATAATGATTTGTACATATCAAAAACATCCCCAAATAATGGCTTTTCCATAGCAAACCCTTCAAATTGGTTCATAGAAGAAAATTAAAACCTCCCTCAATTCAAAAGCATTACAAAATAAAACATACCAATTATAACCAGAGAAATAAACATTAGTATCAAAACACAATAGAAACAACAAATTTCAGACCAAATACTAAGAATAAAGAGCCACATTTTCATTACTACATAAAGACACACCATAATAGATGCAAGCAGATCTTTTTAGAAGAAAAATCCAATATCTTTTGAGCAATGAAAAGACTTTTATTCACCCAATGTAATCAGTTAATTAGGACCAGAGAAGGATCACCAATTTTGATTATTATACTCAGTTGCATTCATATTAAAGGCAGCAGTTCAATCCAGAAGAGTGTGATATCTCCTGTGGATGATGGCTCATCCATGCTTCCTCAAAGGCCTCGAGGGAGAATGAGAGCATTCCTGGCATGTCTGGTTTTGCTGACCCTGAGCTGCTGACGGAACATGTCTGGGCTGGGGAGAGCTTGCAGGCCAATGAGGTAAAAAATGAGTAAAAGGGGGAGGAGATGCTCGCCTTGGTGGATGCTAGAGTGCATAGGCAGAGAGGCAGAGATGGGGATGTGAAATGGGAAAAAGGGCCCGCCCCTCTTAATGGGCTGCACCTGGAGAGGATGTTTAGCATGGCAGGCAGAGGGAGGCATTACTGGAAGCAATGTGTGTGGGTCGTGTCCAGATGGTTGTTTATTTACTGGAACTCTGCAGCTTGTGGATTTAATTCAGTTGTGGAGAGTGTTTGTGTTTGTAACAGCATCTGTCAGACTAATTGGCTATTGCCTAGAACAGCGGTCTTCAAAATTAACAGTTTTAAGAGTTGTGGACTTCAACTCCCAGAATTCCTCCTCCAGTCATGTTAGCTCAGGAATTCTGGGAGTTGAAGTCCAGAAGTCTTAAACTTGCCAAGTGTGAAGACCCTTGGTCTGGAGCTTATTTGTGGCTGGCTTCGCTGAAAATGACCCCCTGAACTCCTGGCTTGGACAATTCCTATGACTTTTCCTTGCAAGCCCTGAAACTGGACCACCAGACTTGTTGACAAATCCCAGTGGAGGCCCAGACCTCAGAGAAGGTTTGGGCTTTTTATTTTTGGAACCTACGCAGGTAAAACCTTTATTTCCAAGACTGTTTTAGGTTTGGTTGTAAAAATTTTTGCTTTTGATTATCTACTTCAGTGGTAGTCAACCTGGTCCCTACCGCCCACTAGTGGGTGTTCCAGCTTTCATGGTAGGCGGTAGGGGTTTTGTCCCCTACTTTATAAATCACCATTACTGTGGAACTGGTGGGCAGTTAGAGAAAATTTTACTACTAACAGAGAAACAAAAGTGGGCGGTAGGTATAAAAAGGTTGATTACCCCTGATCTACTTGTTACTGTGCTCAGCTTGTAGCTGGAGGTTAACTGAAAACCTGAAATTTTTGGGAAAACAGACTGAATAAAATTCGCTACACCAACCCTGATGTGTGGGTGATGGGGGCAGCACAAAGAGCTAAAACTTATTACTGAAAAACATTAAAAAATATAGTAATATCAATATGAGACTTGAATTTTAAATAATAAATACTGTAAATCAATGCTTCCCAAACTAAAATAAATTACTCAAAATTAGGTAAAAATGGTTTTCTTTGGGTAACACCACGCAAGCCCATTACTCAACATAACAAGAACATTTAAATTGGCTTAAAGATTGCCAAATGCACTAAAATATATTCAAATATCTCCCAAGTATTCCTTTATTTTGTATGATTCTCCAAGACTGCCTAGACAAGTCCTTGTAGTTTTCTTAGCAAATTTTTTTCAGAGGTTGTTTGCCACTGCCTCCTTTCTTGGGCTGAGAGAAAGTGACTGGTCCAAGTTTACCCAACTGGCTTTGTGCCAAAGGCATGACAAGAGCACATGGACTCATCACTACACCAAACTACACCTCTCTAAAGTATTCTTATGAAGATGAACATTCAGGAAATTACCAACGCTCATTGTTGAAATTTGTTGAAATTACATAAAGATCATGCAATGCAGAGGTGGTATTCAACCGGTTTGCACCTATTCAGGAGAACCGGTAGCAGTGATTTGCTGTGGGTCGCAGAATTGGTAGCGACCCCTGGCTGGCCATGCCCCCAAATCGGGTCACCCCATCACCCAGTTGCCCGCTTGTCCCATTTGCTTCCCTAGCTTTCCATACTACGTGGTGGCCATGGGGCAGCTTGGATGGATGTGCGCATGTGCAGCAGCCCCAGGACATCCGCCTGCCTGCCCACCCTCCCGGAGCACATTTTCTTCCTTCTCCCGGTGGCGGACGCACCTCTTCCAGCCCAGGCCAGCCCAGCCCAGCCCAGCCAGCAAGCAGGTGGGTGGGCAGATATCCCAGGGTTTCTCGCCCCCCTTGTCACCAATGTCTGCAGCAGCAGCCCCTCGGTTGGCTTAGCCGGGAGCCACTGTTCCCAGGTTTCTACTCGCCTGTGCTTGGTCGACACCTCTTCACTTTGCCTGAAGCGACCGGTCCTGCCCCTCACTCTTCCCTCCCTCGCCTGACCTGAGAAGGTAAGGGAGATGGCAGGGGATAGCGAAGCGGCCGGGCCCCTATCTTCCCCTCTCTTTCCCCCACTCTCTGTGTCTGTGTCTGTGTGTGTGTCGGTCGTGAGTAGAGGAGAAGGGTCGCCTGAAGGGACTGGCTGGACAAGGATTGCCAGCTGCGCTGGAAGTGTCTCATTGATTTCCATTTAACATCACCAGTGCCTCCAGCTCCTGCCGCACAGAGGCAGACGCGCATGTGTGCTTGCCATTCCCACCTACCCACCCCATCTGAACGCAGTGACCCTACACCCCAATGAGGAAAGCAACAGCCCCCCAAACACTGCAGAACTCTACCCCGCAGCATATTGCAAAGCTCAACCTCTCTCTCTCTCTCTCCCCCTCACTCTGCCATCCCAAACGCCATCACTCGCCATGCTCAGCACGACAACCAGCAGAAAGCAAGCCAATGCAGCTCTCCTCCTTCTTCAGGTTAAGGAGAGGGGGAGTTCCACTAGGGTGGTTCGTGCCCTGTGGAAGCTCCACTGTTTGCCGCCGTCCCTTGAAAGTAGCGAAGAGCGCTTGGCCCAGACGCAGCTTTGAGAGAGAGAGAGACAGACAGACAGACACTGACAGAGATAGAGAGAGACAGAGACAGAGAGAGAGTGTAGGGAAGAGAGAGGGGAAGATAAGGAGAGGATCAGAGAGAGAAAGAGACAGAGATCGCCCCCTCTATGGGGGGAGAGACCCATAGAGAGAGAGACAGAGAGGGGGGAGGAGAGAGAGAAAGAGAGAGAAAAAGAGGGAAAGAGAAAAAGAGAGAATGAGAGAGGAAGGGAGAGAGATAAGAAAGAAAAGAAAGAAAAAAGAGAAAGAAAAAAGAGAAAGGGATAGACAAAGAAAGGGAAAGATGGAAGGATGGGACAAAGAAAGAAAAAGAAAGAAAGAGAGGGAGGGAAGGAGGAGACCATGAATGAGATATATGGATGGGTAGATAAATACATGGAAGGAGGGAGGGAGGGAAAGAGGGAAAAAAAGGAGAGGAAGGACGGACACAAACCCTGGCTTCAGAAGACTCATAGAAGCACACAGCAATCTAGGGCTGGCCTGCAAGGGATCTTGGAGGTCATCTAGTCCAACCCCCTCCTCCAGCAGGAGATCCTTACAGAATCATAGAATAGCAGGGTTAGGGGTGTGTGTGTGTGTGTGTGTGTGTGTGTGTGTATGGCTGTCAAAACTCCAAAACAGGTCAATTAGCTCTGGGGAGATCAGTCATAAATTAGAACACTTGCTAAGCAACCTGCCATTAAGCGAGGACCACTTGTATTTGGTTTGCTGGTCACATGATCACCTGGCCACGCCCACCCACATGCCACAAAGACATGTCCACCTAGTCAAATGGCCACAAACCCACAACCATCTGGTCATATGACCAAGGCCCGCCCACAGTCATATGACCACCAAACCACATCCACAATTAAGCCACGCCCACAGAACCAGTAGTAAAAAAAATTGAATACCACCACTGATGCAATGACTCTGTTTTTATAATATATAGGTAGGCCTTGAGTTATGAGCATTCAATGACTGTTCAAACTTACCATGGTGCTGAAGGAAGGAGTTTATGACTAGTCCCTGAAATTTGAAAAGATTTTCTGATAAGTGGTGTGATAATAAAGAAAAACATTTGGGAGTATAGATCCATTTGGGACCAGAATACCTGACAGTGAACATTTCTCTTGTTACAGATGTGGCCTATGACTTGCACACTCAATGTTAATGAAATTTGGAAATATTTTTCTATAAAATACATCCACAATTCTTATATTAACAAGTAATTTGAAGAAAAATAAATGTTACTTGAAAAAAATTAACAGCAGTGAAGGCTGCCATTAATAAATTAGGATGGGGTGGAGACAAAATATAACAAAATATTGCAGCTAATTTAATATATGTAGGGAGAATACAAAAAGTCTGTGTTTTTCCATTGAAATGATTCACTGTATCACGTTAGACTATTGTGTCATAAATCTAAAAACACTCATTTTTATTTAAGAAAGTGATGCATCTAAATTTATTCAACAGACAATAGCTCTCTAAGACTTCAGACCTAAGTCTTGTCCTTAATGTGATTCCACCCAGATTCTTTTTATACTACAAAATGCCAAGAAATCTTGTTAAAACAAACTCAGTGCTCTCATACTGAACCTTATTTCTTCCACTGAATTCTATAAAATTAGACCAGTTGCTCATCCATATGGAGAAAATTGCGTATGTAGGTTTCTGTCACCAGAATGTGAGACAATAAAAGCAGACATAACGATTGGTAGCATATTGTGCAGTGCAGTTTTTCTCACCTTTAAGAAAATGTCTACTTCCAACTGAGTCTCTTCAGTGTTAATGAGATACACTCTTACTGTATTACTCCACAAAGAGTGAGAAAACAAAGGAGTGACTTGCAATAAACTGGCAACAGCTGCATCCCAATCATCTGTACAGAACAAAAGATAAAGCCAAACTTTCTTCTTTCCCCATTACCAACCACTCATGGAAATTCCATGTCCCATTCCCACAGTTCATCCTTTTCTATTTGCATTACAGTGCTTGGAATTTGCTTCCTGTTCTTCCAATTCAACTGCCATAACGACATACTGTCACAGTATGGGGAAAATATTTGCAAAATTGCTGAGATGTTGTCATTTCACCGTCACAGTTGCAAGGGCAACAAGCTTTAAAAATTTCAATGCTTTTGTTGACATGTTTTCAGTTCATCTTCTGTCGCACAACTTCTATTACAGTAACCTCAGATTTTCTTTTGCAAACATTACAAATAAATGTACTGAAAACATGGGAAGATGCTAGCAATTTATTTCCTTTTCGTTAGATATGTGAGAGCAAAGATTTTTATTACCTCATAGCTCAGACAACGGGATACTGATTAGATAGCATTCCCTGCACTCTTCCATTGGTTAGCTGGATCTCCTGGCTCATGCTCCACACTAAATGCTCCTTGCTAAAAAAGTGTCCAAAGCTGTATCTTCTAAAAGATTTCCTCTAAAAATGTTTTCTGCTTCTTATCTAGAAGTTATCAAATATTGGCTTTAGTTTTAAGAAAATTATTTCCACTTGTGTAAGCTCAGCTAAATCTAATAATTATTAGACCTAAATGTACAGATCAGGTTTACTGATCAAGAAACTTGCTATTCTTATGCTGGATTTAGATTCCTTTTTATTTATCAAATTTTATTCACTTCAGTTTTAATATTTCATACATATACCTTAAAAATGAAGATTGCCTTAGAAGACAAGGGAAGAATGAAAACATCTGTACCAGTTATGGGCAAAATGATACTATGCTTAAAAAGAAATAAACTTCACAGACATACTGCCTTTAAACGAAAAATAATAATGGAGCACCTGTTTAATATATAATAAGAGACGGAAAAACAAATTCTGTCAGCAGATTATATTTTACCTGCCATTGCTAGTCATCTATAAAGAAAGATCTGATCTAATACAGAAAGCAGATTCATATAAATATCAATTCTTCACCGATAGTAAACAGTGATGAAAATCTAAATACCTTTGCAGATGAAGCACTACATATTTTGAAGTCCAGCTCCACGTTCCACAAGTTTTAGCCCTAAAACTTTACAATATTTAGGCTTGGGCTTTTAATAGGACATATTGTTGTTACTCTCATTCTTGCTTCAAGGAGCAACAAAATGCTTACCTCTATTGACATTTGCAAATGGTCCTTCCACATCTATGGAACTATGTGCAAACTCAGGTCCTCTAAAAGACTGCTGAAGCTGCATCATGCTGCCCATGGAAGGCTCGCTTCCCAAGGCTCCTCCCATCCAATATTCTGTCTGACCTCCAGCAGCTTAAAATGAAGGAAACAAATGCCAATTCAGTAAATTAAATGTAATCAGAACTAGTTATTCTTCAGAAGCAAAAAAACAGAAAACAAAGAGTTTTCTGAAAGGAAACTAATGGAGCTGTAATTAAATATGTCACTGTAAAAAGTATTCTGGTCTGAAGGTGCAAGATACAAAAAAATTCACCTATAGTAAAATTATTATTATGGTGGTGGTGATAGTTGATGTTTTCAGAATATTATGAAAAGGGGAAGAAGCCTTCCTCTCCTGCCCCAAATATTCTTACTAATCAGGAAATCATAATAAGATTTGAAAACCCTAAACTGGATCACAGCAGATTAAAACCTACATGGATGACCAAGTGCTTTAGGAAATTCCGGAGTTATGGGCTAGAACTGGGAACTCTATAAATCTTCCTGAACTTTAGTGATAACCTACTTTTATATTACTGTCAAGTTTCTTTGTTCAGGTTTCAATCTTAAAAAATGATATGCCCAGATCAAGGTACTGCTTTTGCATTAAGAAAATTCAATTGATAACTTATTTAAAGGAAAAAGAGAGAAGTCACTATTTGAAAATAGGAGAAATTGAAGAATCCTTGTTTAAAAGATTAAGCAAGAATCAATTTAGCTATTGTTACTGCTTAGAAATTATTTTGATTTTTTGCCAAAATATTGCAAAGCATTTTTGTCTGTGCCATTGTAGGCTGCACACATTTATAAAACATATCTAGGCAACTGGTAAATGCAACATCATTCATACCAGTAATTTCTGTACAGCTGTCATCTGAATCTGATTCTCCAGGATCAAATATTTGGATACCCTGAACTTGCAACCTCTGAAGTTTTGCTTCAGATTCTCGCTTGGCCCTCAGTAGATCCTGAATTTCATTTTCCTTGGTTTCTCTGAAAATCTATAAATGAAGAAAGTTCTGAACAAGTATATTTTAAAACATTATTCATATTTCACTCTACGCATAAAATTAATGTTTTTTTTCAATTAAGAGTTTATCCTTTCCGTCCTAAATTTTAACCAACAGAATTCAAATTACCTATAAATTTGTGTAGATAAAAGGAAAATATCTATAAGTGGAACTTTGAATAATTTTTAATATAAAGTGATCTTTAATTCAAGGTTACAGCTATCAATCCTGATTTCTAAGATAGTTCCATACATAGTATGTCTGCTTTCCTAGGCTATTTAAGAAGAGGAATTCCATTATTAATAGTTTTACTTCTAAAAATTATTTATACTTAACCAAGGCTTACAGCTTTCCGAAACATGCTCATTTATCCTGCAAAACCAATAAATTATTTACTTTGAACTGCCTCCTGACTTTGTCACGATCATGTTCAAATGTAGCTGCTCTTTCCATAGCTTGATATTTGGCCTCTACAGCACTTTCTTTTTCTCTGAGGATTTTCTGATATGTTTTCTGAAGTGCCTGGAGGAGGAAAAAGTGACATCATTAACCCCTGATCTAAAAATTTTCATTTATTCACTCTATTAATTTGTTTGATATCAGAAAGCTTCCTAAATGTAATTTGAGTACATTTGATCTTTTAATCCAGGGTTTAAATAACATTCCAGATACAGCTCATCTACAACTTTTAGCATCCCCATTAGCTATTCTGGGTGAGTCTAGTAAGAATTACAATACAAAAATATAAAGATGGCCACAGATTTCTATTTTAACAGAAAGCTTTTTGTCAATCCTAGTGCCATTAACCCATGCAAATACCTGAAGCTCTGCCCTCAAGCGCTTGTTTTCCTTGTCCAGCTTGGCCTCTTTTTTCATCATGGCAGCCACCTCATTGTTCTTGCTAATGCGAAATATCTCGTATTCTTTTTTCAAGCGTTCACACTCTGCCATGTATTCCAGCTCTTGTACAGAAGCAGTAGACTTGAAGCTTGCGCCAATGAGGCCTCCAGGCCGGGATGCACCTACCCGTCGAAAAGAACTTCGCAGAAGATGGGCCTTGGGCTTTACTTCAACAGGAATTTCGCAGGCCTCACCACCCCCTCCCTCATATGGATCTTCAATCACATCCCCAACAATGACCATTGGATTAACCAGAGATGAAGCAGATCCCATAGTTGAAGAACTTCCCTTAAGCACACACTTTAATGACAGATTCTAACTAGCTCAAGGTCCTACTAGATGTAGACTTTCTTTAATGCCAAGACCTACAGCTGCTGCTCAATACTTGGGCCTAGGATATTGCCCCCAAATCTTTCTTCTTGTCTGGTTATCCATAAATGGATGCTTTTGCTCCAACCAGACTGCTGGTTTTTAGATCAGCAAATACTTAAATTTGTGTGTGCAAAGTAGTAATATCCCAAGTCAAATTAAAAAATAGACTATTCTGTTAAAGCCTTGTAGTAAGAGCACAGGCTGCTGCACATAATACATATTTCATTGATAAGGCTCTTACTACTATAGATTCAATATTCATTAACATTGGTAAAAATTATCAGTACAGTCATGGTGAAGAAAACATTCCTTGTTATCCTGTTATTGGGAATAGTTTACTGCTGGTCGTCCACAGGAGACAGTAGCTTAGCCTACCAACTTTCCACACATTTCCTTGGAAATAAAACTGACTAAATCCTTATATCCCTGAGCTTTTCTCTTATGTAATCAAAGCAAACTACCCAGCAAACAGGCACAGATATCTCCAGTATAGTCCTTAAAGGGGTGCTGCAAATATTCTTGCTGTCGTTTTCCCAATAACAAGCAAAGTTACCTCGGTCATCATTCTGCCCTATTATTTTCCATGCTATCCCTTGCTCATTTGGTTCAGAAAAATGGAAAAATCGAAAAGGAGGGAATCGTTTTCCAAGCAAATGGAGGGTCAATGTAGAGTTTTATTCCGGAGCTTCCCAGAGGAATCCCTTGACATTCCAAAAACGAAGGTAATGGTGACGAGCGATGGAAACAGTCAATCAGCCAAGCAACTTGCTCGCTCTGTCGCTGGTTGCTCCCAGCTCGGCCTCTTTCGGCTGAGCTGCAGCGCGGACGATACCGTCCGGGAAAATATTCGGCCGGGGGTGGGCAACCAATGCAGGAAGTAGGCAGTGACGTGGCGGCTTTCTCCCGGCAGCTACAACGGGCTCAGGAGCTCTTGTGGAAAGAAAGCGAACTTTAGTTGTCTTTTAATGCCTCACGTTCCACGGCTGAGACTCGCCGAAAGAGAAGGCGTCCTCTGCACACTTGCGGGAAAGGCTTGGGCGGGCCCTGGGATATGTTGGAACACAAATCAGCGGTATCTATCAGTATGCGGTCTTAGCACGGCTATTCTAGCAACAGATGAATTGTACAACAACCCCGCGTTTTTCCAGGGCGCTGGTTGACGAAGTGCCAAAGGTTCTTCTCTCGACAAGAATTATCTCCACTTCAGGCTGCAGGGGGAGAGGTTTCTAAAACAAAGGAAAAGCCGAGTCACACAATGAATTTTGCATTGGGTGGAGAAAGCCCGTATATCAATTTAAGTTACAACATTTGTTTTATTTCAGGAAGACAACCTGAACATATTTATAATACGTTTTATGGAAAAAATATACAAAATTCCTTTAGTTTCAATGGAAGAGGAGACGAGAAAATAACAGAAGAAGCGGGTGAAGTGGGGGACAAAAACCATTTACACCACCTTTTTATCGTGCAAATGTTTTGGATAGCTAATGCAAAATATAGTTAAGTCCCAGGAGTAAAACTCCAAAAATAAGTTAAAATAGATTCCTATTCTTAAATATGTTATGTACTGAAAATGGTATGCTCGAAATCCCCGAGCCTTGATTAGCCAAGGCACGGGGATTTCTGATTGGCCGATTTAGGTCTCCCGCGATTGGTGCAAACCAAGAGCGGGAGACTTGAATCGCTGCCGTTGGCCGCGGCAGCCTTGCGAAAGGTATAAAAGCCGCGGGCTTTTTACCTTTCGCCGGTTCGGTTCACTTGTTACAAATAAAGAGCTTTTAATTGAAGTCACCGACTCTGAGCTTATTTCCGGACACGACACTGGTGACGAAGGTGGGATCTCGCCCCTGAACCGAACCCCGTGTCCACCTAAGAACCAGCGACAGCACTAAAATGGCGAAGATAGCACCGCCCGCCCCCTTCAACCCTGCCGCCGAAGATTGGGAATCGTATTCGGATCGGTTCCGAATGTACCTAGAATGCGCCGGCATGAAGGACGCCCCGGGCCCGCTGAAACGCGCTGTCTTCCTTACACACTGCGGACCAGAAGTCTTCCAGATGGCTAAGGCATTAGCCAAGCCGGCAGACGCAACCGCCATGGACTGGGACGTCCTCGAACCAATACTGCGGCGCCATTATGCCCCCGAGGTCCCCATCCTAATACGGCGCAACGAGTTCTACCGCCGAAACCAGAAGCCCGACGAAAAATTGAGCGATTTCGTCGCAGAGCTGCGGCGCCTGGGAGGACTCTGTGAGTTCGAGGGTCTCAACAGTCTCATAAGAGACCGCTTCGTACTCGGGTTATGGGATCCTACACTGCAGAGCCGACTTATGGCCAAGGGCGACATCAGCCTAGCCGATGCCCTTACAGCCGCCGCAGCCGCTGAAGCAACACGCACGTCGGCAGACAGCATGCGAAGATCTGACGCGAAGGGCGGGAACAACAACCCGGCAAGGTCGGCCGATGCAAGAAGTGAAGCGACCGCACACTACGGTGAATACCAGTCAAACTCCAGCACGTCTGAAGACGAGGAGGACATTCACCGAGTACAGACGGGACGCGGCGATCAACGAAGTCGAAAAGGCCGTAAGTCGAGGACCAGCTGCGCCGGGTGCGGCGGCGACCACCCCAGGTCAGAATGCCGATTTTTTGACTCTATCTGTAGGCATTGTGAACGAAGGGGTCACATCGCCCGAGTTTGCCGCCAAAAGAAGACTCGCAGCCCGCCCAAATGGGGACAGCACGACAGACGGAGAGAAAACTCCCCGCCCAGAACCAGAGAACGACAGCCAGACGGTCGATGGGACCGCGCTCAACGATCTCAAAGAAGCGGCGACGGTCGACGGAAAGAAGAAACCCATCAGACGGTGACCATCGGCCACGCCACCTCCGACGGCGCCAGAAAAATACATGTAGAGGTATATATAGAAGGCCAGCCATGCAAGATGGAAGTGGACTCTGGGTCCTACCTTTCCATGATTGCATGGCGTGAAATCAAAAGACTGGTGCCCACTCTACAAAAGAAAAACGTGCAGACACAAAAGATCATCATTAAAGACTACCAAGGGAACCGTGTCCCGGTAGTAGGCACCAAGAGTTTCAACATAACCTACAAAGGCCACACCGAACAACTACCACTCACAATCGTCGATCGCGACCGCCCAAGCCTACTGGGTCTACAATGGTTCGCCCCGCTTAACATCGCACTGACAGGTGTCAACCAAGTCACCATCGAAGCTTGGGAACAGCGGCTAACCCAGGAGTTCCAGGAGGTGTTCGATGGAGGCTTGGGCAAGTACCAGGGGCCCCTTATCTCATTTGACTTAGACCCAAGGGTCCCCCCTAAGAGACTTAAACCTAGAAGGGTACCGTTTGCATTAAAACCAAAAATTGACGAGCAGCTGGACAAACTCGTCAAACAGGGGGTATTACA
Source organism: Hydrophis major (assembly GCA_033807585.1). Taxonomy (NCBI): domain Eukaryota; kingdom Metazoa; phylum Chordata; class Lepidosauria; order Squamata; family Elapidae; genus Hydrophis; species Hydrophis major. Next base: position 68,074,068 of record CM066343.1, on the reverse strand, counting down.
ACCGATAGACCATGCCAGATGGGAAACCCCTATAGTGACCCCAGTAAAACCGGACGGGTCAGTGAGAATTTGTGGGGACTATAAGGCCACCCTAAATGGCGCATTACAACAAAGCGCCTACCCAGTCCCTATAGTACAACATTTACTACACTCGCTAGGAGGGGGCAAAGTCTTTGCAAAACTCGACCTTGCTCAGGCATATCAGCAGCTGCCGGTAGACGAGAAAACGGCGGAAGCCCAAACAATAGTAACCCATCGGGGGGCCTTCAGGTGTAACCGACTCCAATTCGGAGTCAGCGTGGCACCAGGCATTTTTCAAAGCCTGATGGAACGTTTGTTACAGGGCATTAAAGGGGTGGTGCCCTATTTTGACGACGTACTAATAGCGGCGCCAAATGAAGCCGAGTTAGAGACGCGACTCAGACAAGTCTTAACAAAATTTAAAGAAACAGGACTTAAGGTTAAGCGAGAGAAATGCAATCTATGTACAAAGCAAGTAGAGTTTTTGGGCTATCTCCTAGACCAAAAGGGCATTCACCCTACAACTAAAAAAATAAAAGCCATCAAGGAAGCCCCCACCCCAAGATCCAAAACGGAATTACAAGCATTCCTAGGATTACTAAATTTCTATAATGTTTTCCTACCTCAAAAGGCAACGGCGGCGGAGCCCTTACATAGACTCCTAGACAAGAAGGCAGCCTGGACTTGGGGGAGGCGAGAACAAACCGCTTTTCAAAAGACCAAAGACCTCCTCACCTCCGATGCTGTCCTGATGCAATTTAGTGAGACTTTACCACTAGCTGTCACTTGCGACGCATCACCCTTCGGCGTCGGCGCTGTCCTCAGCCACACCCTCCCAGACCAGAGAGAAGCACCCATCGCCTTTTTCTCCAGGACTCTGACCAAACCAGAGCGCAACTATAGCCAGCTGGACAAGGAAGCTTTGGCTATAGTTGCCGCCGTTAAACGTTTTCATGAATACTTGTACGGCCGCCCGTTCACCATCATGACGGATCACAAGCCTCTGTTGGGCATCCTCCCGGGAAACCGAGCCACGCCCAACATCTTGTCACCCCGAATGACAAGATGGTCGGAATTCCTGGCAGCCTACAATTACGAACTGTTACACAAGCCAGGTAAGAAAATCTCGCACGCAGACGCTTTAAGCCGCTCGCCCTTACCTAACTCTGAACCTGACCCAGCATCTACCACAAATACCCTGAGCATAGAAAGTTTACCTATTACTGCATCCGACATTGCCAGGGAAACCATTAAGGACAGGCGTCTGGCGCGAATCTTACACTGGTTAGAAAAGGGCTGGCCGGAAAAAGACTGTGACGAGACTTTTAAAACATTCCGCCAGCGCCAGACCGAACTGTCACTACTGAAGGGATGCATTCTATGGGGTGACCGGGTGGTAATTCCAGATAGATTGCAAGAAAAAGTCTTGAGGATGCTACATGAGGGTCATCCTGGCATCGTCAGGACTAAAGCCCTGGCCAGAAGCTACGCTTGGTGGCCAGGGATGGACAAGCAAATTGAGGCATGGGTCACCAAATGCCACCGATGCCAGGAGACCAGATCCAGCCCACCCACAGCACCCATCCGGGATTGGGAAACACCACGAGGGCCCTGGTCCAGAATCCATCTCGACTTTGCGGGCCCCACAAATGGACATACGTTCTTAATCACAGTCGACGCATACTCAAATTGGCTAGAGGTGGCTGACATGAAATCCACCACCACAGAGGCTGTCATAAAAGAACTGAGCAAACTGTTCTCCACACACGGCCTCCCAGACGTCATCGTCTCAGACAACGGGCCCCAATTCACCTCCATCGAATTCGAAAGGTTCCTGGCAGAGAAGGGCATCCGCCACGCGTTGACAGCACCGGCGCATCCGGCGGCGAACGGTAGGGCGGAACGGATGGTCCAATTTACAAAAAAAACACTCAGGAAAATGGACCACGTAGAGATCAACGACAAAATCAACCGCCTACTCTTCATACAACACATCACTCCCAACACTACAACCAACAAGAGTCCGGCAGAACTATTAATGGGCAGGAAGCTGAGGTCTCCACTTGACAGACTGCACCCGACCTACAACCCGGAGCAGCCCCCAGACTCCAGCTCCAGGTTCCGGACATTTAACCCAGGCGACCTGGTTTACGCAAAAAACATGACGGGGGACCCCCTATGGATCCCAGCCGTCATAACACAAGTCACTGGTCCAAAGTCGTACCGGCTCCAAACCACGGACGGGCGAGCCTGGAAACGGCATATTGACCAGTTAAGGTCCAGAACGGCAACTGACCTCAACCCCCAAGAAGCGAACCAAGGGGGGAGGGAATACCCGGAAAGACAATCGCAAAATAAAATAAACCAAAAATACTCACCAGAAAACAGCCATCGCAAGTCCCCTCCGGAGAAGAACCGTCTGGCCAGCTCTACCGACTCGGAGAAGCTAAGCGGGAGCGGCGAAATCCGCAGCTCAACCGACCCGGTAGGCCCAGGCGGGAGCCACGGCGAAAGAACCGGCCCGATCATCCAGCCGGTTCGCGAAGAGGCAGGAGCAGCCAAAGGAACGACCGCTCCGGCCGAGATACAACAGGGAAGTGAGTTGCGCAGGTCAACTAGGACTCGACGGAGCCCCGCCTACCTGCGTGACTACACCACCTGACGGACCGTACCAAGGGGGGAGGGGTGTTATGTACTGAAAATGGTATGCTCGAAATCCCCGAGCCTTGATTGGCCAAGGCACGGGGATTTCTGATTGGCCGATTTAGGTCTCCCACGATTGGTGCAAACCAAGAGCGGGAGACTTGAATCGCTGCCGTTGGCCACGGCAGCCTTGCGAAAGGTATAAAAGCCGCGGGCTTTTTACCTTTCGCCGGTTCGGTTCACTTGTTACAAATAAAGAGCTTTTAATTGAAGTCACCGACTCTGAGCTTATTTCCGGACACGACAAAATATATCTGAGATGTTTTGGCGTTCCAAAAACAAGCTACATTCGACCCCACAATATATCCCAATATCTAGATTGTCTTCAAATGGAATGAAAATGGGTCGTTAGAAATGAAGAGACTTTTAACTATTTGACGATTCAGCTAGCAAATTTAATCAGCAACAATTAGTTATTATATTCTTTAATGTAATGTAACAAGGCATCCAGCTGTTCATATTTTTAAAGATAAGAGTCGTTTACCTTATAAAGAGGTTTAACTAATCCTGAAAAACATGAAACTTAGCTGCTAGCAAATGTCATCTTCCATGCAATTATAGCTATTCTGTGTAACATTGCTTGTAAATATGTGTTATACATTTATTATTAGTGCATTCTCCTCAAATTGACTCCTAATAGTTTATTAAATAGGCAGAGCCAGTTTTTCCAGAAACAACGTGCAAAAGAAGAGAAAAAGTTGATAGTGTATACCTTCAGAAGTTGAACCCCTGTAGACAAATGCAAACAGGTTAGGTGTGCTGGATCACCTTCACTGTTCAGCTTTAAAGTTAGCTTTGGATCCTCAAAAATCATTGTCCAATTTAAAAATAAAAATACACTTTATTGCCAAAAGACTATTTTGTCTTTGTCTTTCTATTTCCACACTTAAAAACTACATTAGAGTGTGGGAAGTACATTTGCCTGAAAAACAGGGGTTGACCACAGGTTAGAAGATAGGTAGGGGGCAGTGTATTCTGCGGGTATATGAATTTTAAATAGTTAGAAAAGAGTTAAGAGCACTGAAAGAAAATGTCTTTACCCAGTGTTGTCTTGCCCACAACACAGAACACACAACACTGTTTATTTTTTTTCTTCCCTCTGTACTTTTAAGAACACCCCAAGGTTTTATAAGGGAATGTTTTAAGTTAATTTACAGAAAAAAATTCATCATTTCTTGCATTTACTATATGTTTTTAAATGGTTTTATCTGTCCATCTTTTTCTGAAGCATGTGAATCCAGTTGTTTTTTTCTCATCTGATGTCTTCGTTTTGTTATAACTGTTTTTTTTTAACAGACTTTATTCAGTTTTTCACATTAAAAACAAAAATCTCTTTTTAGTGCACAACATATTCCTAGGTCATCATCTTTACATACAAATATGACCAAAATTATACATTGATATATGCATACTTAATTCTATTATTACCTTTTCCATTCCAAATTTTCAGTAAGGAGAGAAACAAACACATTAATTCTAGCCTCTTTCATTTCATTTGATTTTGTTTCATTTCAATTATTTCAAATATAATCCTTTAGTATTTGTTTTTAAACATAAAGATAAACAATATGTGTTTGCCTAATAAATAATAATAAAGTTTAATTCTTTTTCATTAATCTCAATCTAAACATATTTTTATTTCATTTCAATTATTTCAAATATAATCCTTAATATTTATTTTAAAAATAAAAATAAACAATATATATTTGCCTAATAGTGGTAATAATGAAGTTACCAATGTCTCTCCTTGCTTTTAATAATCTATTTTAAACTTATTAATTTAGCTGGTTCTGTCATATTCCCTTTCCATTACACATTTTTTATGAATTCTAAATTAATACAGATCTTAACACACCCACACAAAAAGAAAAAAGAACAAGTATAAGTTTCCCCTCTTTTACTATTTTGAGTGTGACACCTTAATGATTAGAATATATCTTTATTCCCTCATCTTAATTCCCAATAAACCATTAATCATTACATCTTTTCAATTGGATTCCACAGCATATTTTCCCCCCCTTTAATAAGAGTTATCAGTATCTATATTACCTTATTTTCTAAATATTTTTAATTGCAGAGATATTCTTATTACCCCTTGTTACCCTGCAGAATCCCCTTTTTAATTCATCAACCATTATCTCTGAAAAAGCCATTTCTTTTCAACATTTTACCAGTTCTGTGTTTCTTTCTTTCACATGCCTGTTTCTTACTGCTTCTCCTCCCACTCTTTTCCCCATATCTTTTCTCATTCCAATTTATCTCTTTCTTAATATCTTCCTTTCCTCTTTTCTGCTGAATCTTCCTGTCTTTTCTGACTTCACAGGTATTCCCTCTTTTAATTGCTTTCTTAAAACTCAACTTTTTAACCTTCCTTCTTTCCCCACTTCTTTGTAGCATTCTTTGTGTTAATTATCTATTTAAAATGCCTTCTCCTTGAGTCGACTCCTCCTCCTCTGAGAATCTTTCTTCTTGTTCTTCAATCGCCATTTCCATTTTTTCTAGCACAGAGCAAAGTGATTCACCTCTTTCCTGTAGTAATTCTCTCATATTTTTAAGTTCCATTTTTAAGTCCCGAAGGAATATCATTATTCTTATATTTTATGATCATTAAAGTCCACAAAAAGAAACCACTTTTACTTTCCTTCTTTCTTCTTTCAGTTTTTTAAAGTTCTCAGTTATTCCAGTCCAGAGTTTATACCAAAAACATCTTTCCCACAAACAATCTTTCCTTGCTTTTTCCTTTATTCTGGTTTTGCTTTCACTTTCTAAAATTCTTACTTTGTTTCAATATTTCTGTAATGCTATATCCACACCAGTTCATTCAGAAACAGGATGCTTTCCCTTTTGTGTGAGCTCAATTTTTTGTCAAAAGGTGGCACTCTCTATTATACAAAGTCTTCACTTTTTCCCCCTATATTTTTATTTAAGGTTTTTCGAACCTCAATATTCCAACACAATCCAGTCTCCAATTTGTAAACTTTGTTGTTATTATTCTTTGACAACCTTAAGTCCAGCTTTAGTTTTATACTTGTTTATTCCCAAATTATTTTAGTCCAATTTCATTAAATTTTTAATTCCAGCTTCTTCCTTTCCCGGTTCAAAGCCCCATTTAGCTGTCAAAATATTTTTCTTTTTTTCTCTGTCCCTTTGTAATTTCGCCGCTCACTTTTCTTTTCTTAAAAATTCTATGTTACCTTAATCCTGGGGTACTTTTGTTTAGTTGTATTGCCCAGTTTTCCCAGTTCAGATGTTGTCCACCTCTTTCTTCCCTCCTTCACAAATCTTAATCCAGCTGAGTCCCCCTCTTTGGGGTGGCCATTTTAAACCACCGCTGCAGTCATCTTCAGGGGGAAAAAGACCAAGCCCAGGCAGGGAGATGCAGCTCCCCTCAACCTGGCTTGCGGCTTCCCCTTACTCTGCTGGCCCTCCAAGGCAGCTTCAGCCCCAATCATAATAATCGCGGCTCTCCAATGAAAGAGCACGGACCATAACCGCAGAGAGTTGTGATCTACCATCCATCAGCGAGGAGGGTCCTCCTTCTCTCATTATAACTGGTTTTTAATAACTGCAGAATTGATTTTTTTTTTCTTCCTCAAACCCTGGCTGCAGCTATCTACCCACTCCCACTCCACCTCTCCACCTCTTGCCTTTCCTGGGAGGATCACCACAAAGACGGCAGGGGGCCTTGTTTCAGCCCTACACAGATGACTCTGCAACCTGTGGAAACAAATACCACTGACCCAGATGCTACCTCGAGGAGACCTTCCATTCATTGAGCCAAAAAAATTGGGTTTGGTTCAGCCATCCACAGGAAAGTCATCACAGCAACCAGAGTGGAGCAGACCTTCCCAAACCTGACTGACCATCCTTTTCACCAAGCCAAGCCTAATGTCAGCCAGCAGACATGAAAAAGAGGATCCTGAAATTGACCAGTGAAGACTAACGAGTCTTTTCAATCCCAAAAGACATCTGTAAAGACTATGTGTGGAGGGCTTAGCTTGACATTTTGGAGCATTGGAGTATTAAGGACAGGGGCCTTATGGATTACAAATATTCATTGATAGAAGACAAAACCACATAAAAGACATTCTCAAGGATAAATATTTTCTTCTTTGCCTTCTTACTTTCTGAATCTTTTCTTATAAAGTATGGCTAGTGTGGATCGATCCTGTGAACTATAGAATATTGAAAAATCAAAAATGGGTTACAGTTACCCTTGTGGCGTGTAAACTTAATTGACTCTGACACTGAAATACTGAGATATTGAAGACTGATTGAATTTGAATTGGAGGGAATTGGATTTGTAATATGTTTTTTTTCCTTTTCTTATCAGACACGTGAGGTATTGAAGTGTTGGGGTGCCACTGGTGATTGGCTTTTGGTTGGCTTGTTCTTTGCTGTTAGTAGGATTGGTGGATGTACCTGTTGTTAGCTTACAAATAGAAGAAAGAAGAGAAAGAATCAGAAGGTATCTGATTTATACCAGCAGTCACCAAACAGTGGGCCCTGGCCCACTGTAGGCCTCAGAAAAAATTTGGTGGGCCACAGAAGAAATGGCCCGCAAAAGCAATTAATCTGGGCTGAGCAGGAAAACAAGGCTGGTCCACCCATGTGGCCTGCCCATCCGCTGACCACCACCCTTTGGCTGAGTACAAAACTTACCTTGACTGAGACTGAGCAGTAGGGAGCCAAGTGAGCTGGAACTTGAAGGTAAGACTAACAGCAGGGGAGGGAAATCCGCCCCAGGGTGGCTTGCTGATGGGGGGAAAGAAAGGCGATTATGAATTAACTGAGCAGCTACACTGATACACAGGGATATCAGTGTAGCCGTTCAGTTAGTTCGTAATTACCCTACTCAGAGAAGGGGGTGCTGGAGGAGGAGGGGACAATGGTGTAGAAGCAAGCCAGGCATTAAAGACCCGGGAAGAAAGGCAGCTGCTGCTGCTTATGCTTCTGCCGCAAGTACCCGTTGCCTCCAGGTGGGCATGGGGTGGTGGTAGAAGGAAAGAGAGAGAGGAGGGAGCAATCCAATGCTGGAGAATGGAATTAATGGGGAGCTGTGCATGTTTCTGTGTCTCTTTCTTTCCCAGCCTCTAGGTGGGTGGGTGGGGATTTGTGGAAGGAAAGAGAGAGGAGGGAGCAATCCAACACTGCAGAATTGAATTAATGGGGAGAGCTAACCGGAGGAGCTGAGGGCTGTGTACACCTCTCTTTCTTTCCCAGCCTCCAGGTACCAAGTGGCTTCTTTGGAATCCTGGCAGTGCCCCACTGCTTCTGTAATCAAGCCTCCTCTCTATTAAAGTCCAAACAGCAGAGCAATGGGAAGGAGTTCCTGGGGATAAATAACTAAGAACAGTTTATTATGATGGCCTTATTAAACTAGAATATTAGGGATTAATTTGGATAGAAGGCAGATTCTATTTGTCGGTTTCCAATCATTCAGTTAAGGATCATAAATCAGCTGATTTCAGCCACATAGCTGGAATTTTTCCTCTGTTGCCCTTTAGGGATATTAACATAATTTTTTTTGGACTGCTACAGAGTGACCTATATCAGAAAACAATTACACTAACTTTAATAATTTTGTTACAATAAATGTTTTATTTTGTTATGATTAAGCATTTGTGATTTTGTTATAATTAAATTATGTGTGTGTGTGTGTGTGTGTGTGTGTGTATGTATGTATATATATATATACACACACACACATACACACACATAAAATTCAGCTTTGTTTGGGTATTTTCCCATGTCATTATAGTTGTGCTTTTAAAGTTGTAGCAACGTTTCGGCAGAATCTCATCTGCCATCATCAAGCTTCTGTATTGTGTTCGTCTGTGAATCAGACTTTCACAGCTGTTTCAGTTTTAAATTTGAGGCTAGCCTACTGCTGTGCCAGAATGGTTTTTTCTTAATTCTGATTGGTTGGGAGTCTTGGTCTGTGTTTATTGGTCTTGGAATTTGCTGTGTTCTGCTTGATTGGTGTTTCTAATATCTTCTGTCTGTTTTGTGGCTTTTTTTGTCTTGATTGGCTGGCAACATTGTGTTCCTGTACTAGAGGCTTTTAGTGTGGCTTGGCTCTGAGTAAATGGATGGCTATCATTTATTAGGAAGCTATGTTTCATCTGGTTGGGGTGTGTTTGAGCTGGAGGTATCAGGGGGGAATCTGTTTGTTCCCAGGTGTTTGCCTGGCTTATGATGTGGATATTTTTTTGTTTGTGAGTGCAGGCTTCCAAATAATTGACGGTCTGGTGGAATCATCTATTCATGCTTTCAGGTCTTTTTTCAATCTCTATGGCTTCTCTGATAATTCTGTGACTGGAGTTTTCTATAGTGGCTAGGGTTTTGGTGCCATTGAAGTTGATGCTATGACCTGTGGCTTTCATGTGTTCGACTAGTGAGGAAGTGTGTTCGACTAGTGAGGGAGTGGTTGTGAAAGCACTTTAAAAGAAGCAAGACGACAGCTTGCTCTCTCTCTGGCTTTGATGATCCCTAATTACTGCATGGACTCAAGACTGCTTTACTCGAACGGGAGAGAGACAAAGGACTGATTTGTAAGTGAACTGACATAGGATATTCTACACGGACTTTGCTAACTGAATATCCTTGAATGGACTGACTAAAATGATACATGACTAATGGACTGTTATTTTGACTATGCTATAAATGGAATAAACTATATTTTTGATAGCACAAGCGTATCTGTTATTTTCACTGTATGTTAATAAACATACAAACATATCTCACTCATTTATCTGTGTGCCTATCTGACTAATGCTGCACATTCTGTTTAGCTTGTCTCCTTAACCCTGGTTGGGGAACCCAGGCTTACCACTGGTTTTTTGTGTTCATCCAGGTGGGTACTTATTCTTCTATTGGTATGTGGCAGGACATGATGTACAGGGGACTTCATATATGCCTTGGTTTTCCAGATCAATTTTATCTTTGGGGTTTCTTAGGATGGCTGCTATTTTTCTGTCTGTTTTGAAGGCAGTCTTGATGTGATGCCTGTGTAGCATCTTAGTGATTTTTTCTGTAGTACCTCTTTTGTAGGGCAGGATAGCTGTTCCATATATATATATATGGTATTCAGCTTTGTTGGCATTTTCCCACATCATTATAGTTGTGCTTTTAAAGTTGTAGCAACTTTTCAGCGGAATCTCATCTGCCATCTTCAGGCTTCTGTATTGTGTTTGTCTGTGAGTCAGACTTTCACAGCCGTTTCAGTTTTAAATTTGGTGTGAGCCTACTGCTGTGCCAGAATGGTTTTTTCTTCACCCTGATTGGTTGGGAGTCTTGGTCTGTGTTTATTGCAAACTCCAAGATCAATAAACCCCTGCTGTACACCACCACCAACTTCCTCAAGCCCATCTAATCAGAGGTCAATGGAGAGTATGTTACAGATAGAGAAATCAAATATTTTTCAAAAGGAAATGATGACGATGTTTCAGTCTCTACTTTTGTCCGCGACAAAAAACCATAATGAGATAAGGAAAGATACATGGGAAGTGAAAAATGACATGGGAGAGATGAAAAAAAAATCAAAATATGGATGAAAAGTTTGAAAACTTTTAACAAATGATAACAAAAAATGAGCAAAGGATTCAGAAAATGGAGGAGAAAGAACAATTTTAGGCTCTCTTAGGCTTACCCCATTGACTTGACTTGCTTGGGCAGGTCCTCCAGTGCAGCGGGCTCAATGGGGTGGACCTGCGGGGCCGGCACCTAGAACGTGGCAGTGGCAGCATGTTTGAAAAGTAGAGCAAAGCCAGAGGTTGCTAATTTTTGCTCTAAAGAATCACAAAAGCTTCTGGGTTGTACACAAGAAGGGACACACATGTCAATGTAGTTCAGCAACATAAAATAAAGAGATACAAATAAAACAAATCAACAAGAATCGGCAATGCATCTCTGATTAGATTTTATTCACTACTAGAATCTAATCAGAGATGCTTTGCCGATTCTAGTCCAATGACCTGCTCCAACAGGGTTAGAAGGGTTAGAATGTGTGTGCATGGCTATCAAAACTCCAAAAACAGGGCAAGTAGCTCTGGGGAGGCCAGTCATAAATTAGAGCACTTGCTAAACAACCAGCCATTAAGTGAGGACCACTTGTTTGCCAGTCACCTGGCCACGCCGATCCAGTCACATGACCACCAAACCACACCTACCCAGTCATGTGACAAGCAATCCATGCCCAGCCAGCAATCCATGCCAGCCAGTCATGTGACCAGCAAGCCATGCCCAGCCACTCACATGACCAGCAAGCCACATCCACCCAGTTCCGTAACTAGCAAGCTACACCCTCAAATTAGGCCACGCCCACAGAAATTTGAATCCCACCCCTGGTTGGGGGGCACCAAGGATGAGTTTGTAGCACCAAGGGGGTGGTGGACTGAAAAAGTTTGCGAACTGCTGCATTAGATGCTATGTAAATTATCAACAAGAAAATTGGGCTGAGTTATTACCTTTTGCAGAGGTTGCTTACAATAATGCAGTACATAGAGCATGGGATTAACTCCATTCCAAATCAGCACTGGAATGGATTTAGTCCCAATGCCAGAGTTACCCAGACAATCTCCCTCATCCATGTCCCTAACAGAATGGATAAACTCATTAAAGAAAGGGTGGGAAGATACAAAAAAAAGCTTTGACCGAAGCTGCAAAAACTTATAAAAAACAGGTGGATAAACATTGATCCCTTCAACCACCTTTTAAAGTAGGGGACAAAGTATATTTGTTGACTAAATATTTTAGGTTGAAACTGCCCAGTAAGAAAATGGGTCCAAAATTCCTTGGGTCCATTCCCAATTTCAAAGATAATCAATCCGGTCACTGTCCAATTAAGTCTTCCTCGAATATTGGGGAAAATTCATCCAGTATTCCATTGTAGTTTACTAAAATCAGCTACTACATCAATGATAAGACCACCGCCAATTGCTCGCCCTAAACTGTTAATGGTACAGTGGGAAACACATTATGAAATTCAAAAAATTCTAGATTATGATTGCAATATTTGGTCTTATGGAAAGGATACCCTCTCTCGGATACTAGTTGGGTAAAGAGTTGGGATGTTCATGCTGATCAATTGGTTAACCAAAGCCATGAGAATTTTCCCGACAAACTGAAGGGTCCTCGTGGGGGGGGACCCACAAGGGGGTTAAGGAAAATGTGTTAACCCCTGTACCTGTTTTTTTTCCTTTCTTTTAGGAGGAGGAGTTAGCATCCCCTTCATTCATCCCATTTGTTATGGCCGTAACCAAATCGTGCTCTGTGGTGTATTGATCTCCAAATTGTTCTATATGGGATCGGATTCGAGTGAGGAAGTAATTGTAATGTTCATGGCGGCCATCAAATACGGCCTTAAAGGATATTTGGTCTGGCCTGGGTCGTGCTTGTGAAGGTGGCACAGGCCAGGCCCCTGCAGGTTGTACTGGAATGAAAAGAACCGGCCTGGTGGCATACGTAGGCTGGGTAGGCCCCCTGTTTCCTGGCTGGGTGGTGCCTCTCTGGAATAGGGGTCCCTGTGGCCTCGCTGCTGGTTGGGGCTGCATTTTTGGTGGCCAGGAGGAAGATGGGTGTGGCCTGGTTCCCTGGTCAGGTGGAGGGCAAGTGGCTGCTGTCTGTTGTCTGGGCAACCCCCCTTCAGACCAGGGCTGGGTTAGTGCTGGCTGCCGTTGGCATTGAATCCACCCCTGGCCTGGATAAAATCCCCACCCTGGAGGGATACTCTCTGCAGGGGGCAAAATTCCCTCTGGAAAATGAGTGGATTGCCTCAGAGGCTGCAACATACCTCTGTCAGTTGATGTGTCTTTCTGGCTTCCTTCAACTGGCATCTGTATAGTCTCCTCCCTCCAATCAGACAGAATAGCAATCTGCCTGGGGCTCAAGAAGATTTCTCTTCAACCAGCTGGGTTACCTCTGGGTTATAACCACTTCTTGAATTGAAACGTGTCGGTATAACTCCCAAACCTCTTTCCTCTACTATCATTCTGAAAGCATCCATCATCTCCTCCAAACAAAGGCTTGCAGATTCAATTAATGTTCGGAGGGAGGGCCCCCTGCATATCTCCAACTTAGGGTGATTGTTGATAATTCTCCATCTCAGGAAAAAAAAACTCTGGGGTATGAGCCAAGCCCTTCAAAAAATAAAAAGTAGACTTGGGAAATGAATGTAAGTCATCCAGAAAGTATCGATGATATCAATCACTCTGAGACATTTCTCTCCAAATGATTTATTTAGAAACAGATCTGGCATGTCAAAGGCAATTTCCCAAGTGAAATTATTTTTGTGCATTACACAGAATCCACTTTCTCTCCTCCCTTCTCCCTTCTCCCTTCCCACTTCTACACTTCATAAATCACAAGAACCAATTAACTGCCACTGGAATTTCTTAATAGGACATACAGAATATCCTTGAACTTTTCAACTCCTCCAACTCTCTTAAAAAAGGGGGCAGCTGAATTTTAAAGCTGACACTGGTTCCTTTGATCCTTAGTGTTCTGTCCCCTCATTAGCATTCTTGAGATCCCCGCGCTTTGATTGGCCAAAGCGCGGGGCACTCTGATTGATCAGGCGAGCCGCGCCGATTGGCTCGCTAAGAATCTCCCGCGATTGGTCTATTCGAATTGCGGGAGATTCAAAGCGGTGCCATTGGCCGCGGCCGCCGCAGCTAAAGGAATAAAAGCCGCGAACATTTTGCATAGAGCCAGTTCGGTTCCCACACTAATAAAAGAGCATGATTTGAAGTCACCGACTCCTGGCATCATTTTCGAGGACACGACACTGGCGACGAGGGTGGGATCCAGACCCTGACCCGAACCACGTGTCCGACGGAAGCCAGACGAATCTCCACGATGGCGAAAATCGCATCCCCCGCACCCTTCAACCCCGCCACCGAGGACTGGGAATCGTACTCCGACCGATTCTGCATGTTCCTCGAGTGCAGCGATCTGAAGGACGCCACCGGCCCCATGAAGTGCGCCGTCTTCCTGACCCACTGCGGGACCGAGGTATTCAAGATGGCCAAGGCACTTGCCAAACCTGCCGACGGGACCGCGATGGACTGGGACGTCCTCGAGCCAATACTTCGGCAGCACTACGCTCCAGAGGTACCCATCCTGATCCGACGCAACGAATTCTACCGTCGGGACCAACGGTCGGGTGAGAGTTTCAGCGACTTCGTCGCCGAACTATGGCGCCTAGGGGGGCTGTGCGAATTCGACAACCTGAACGACGCCCTGCGAGACAGAATCGTGCTCGGCCTGTGGGACCCCGTCCTCCAGAGCCGGCTGATGGCCAAGGGCAACATCAGCCTTGCAGACACCCTCACCGCAGGCGCAGCCGCCGAAGCGACCCGAACATCCGCCGACCGCATGCGCCGACTGAACGCTGGGGACCGCAGCGGAAACAACAACCCTGCAAGGTTGGCCGAGGCCCAACCCGAGACGACCACTCACCAGGGTGATTTCCACTCGGCATCGGGCACTTCTGATGACGAGGAGGAAATTCATCGCCTCCAGACAGGCCGCGACCCACAGAACCGGCGGGTTCATAAGTCAAGGACCAACTGTGCCGGTTGCGGAGGCGACCACCCCAGGTCCGAATGCCGGTTTTTTGAGTCGATCTGCCGGCATTGTGACAAGAAGGGACACATCGCCCGCGTCTACCGCCTTAAAAAGAACCGCAGCCCGCCCCGATGGGATCAGAGCGAATGGAGGAGAGAAAGCACACCACCCCAGACCAGAGATCGCCCCTCGGACAACAGATGGGACCGGAACGGACGATCCCTACGAGGCGGCGATACCCGGCGAAGAGAGGAGACCCATCAGACAGTCACAATTGGCCACGCCACAACCAATGACGCCTGGAAGGTCCACTTGGAGGTAGGCATCGAGGGCGAGCCATGCAGAATGGAGGTGGACTCTGGGTCCTACCTCTCCATGATAGCATGGCATGAAATAAAGCGCTTGGTGCCTACCATCCAAAGGAGAAACCTAGACAGCCAGAGACTAATCGTAAAGGACTACCAGGGAAACCGCATCCCGGTAGTCGGAACCAGACAGTTCAACGTGACATACAAAGGGCGCACCGAAAGGCTTCCCCTGACAATCGTCGATCGCGACCGCCCAAGCCTACTGGGACTGCAATGGTTCGCCCCGCTCGGCATCGCAGTAACGGGAGTCGACCACGTCACCGACGACAGCTGGGAGCAACAACTGGCCCGGGAATTCCAAGAGGTCTTCGATGGAAACCTAGGCAAGTACCGAGGGCCCCTTATATCATTCAGCCTAGACCCAAACATCCCCCCAAAACGCCTGAAACCAAGGCGGATGCCATTCACACTTAAACCCAAGATAGACGAGCAAATTGACAAGCTCGTCAAGCAAGGGGTCCTACAGCCAATAGACCACGCCCGGTGGGAGACCCCCATAGTCACCCCGATCAAGCCCGATGGGTCGGTGAGGATCTGTGGGGACTATAAGGCCACCCTAAATGGTGCGTTGCAACAAAGCGCCTACCCCGTCCCAGTAGTGCAACACCTATTGCACTCATTGGGAGGGGGCAAGGTTTTCGCCAAACTCGACCTCGCCCAGGCATACCAACAGTTTCCAGTCGACGAGGAAACGGCAGAAGCGCAAACCATAGTCACCCACCGGGGAGCATTTAAATGCAACCGGCTCCAATTCGGAGTCAGCGTGGCACCGGGAATATTCCAAAGCCTAATGGAAAGACTATTACAAGGCATCAAGGGGGTGGTACCTTACTTTGACGACGTCCTAGTGTCGGCAGCCAACCAAGCCGAACTAGAGGGTCGCCTAAGGGAGGTCCTAACCAAATTTAAAGAGACTGGGCTCAAAGTAAAGAGGGAGAAATGCCAATTATACACGGAACGGGTAGAATTCCTAGGATACCTCCTAGACCGTCATGGCATTCACCCCACAAACCAAAAAATCAAGGCCATCAAAGAAGCCCCCACACCCAAGTCGAAGATGGAACTACAGGCATTCCTGGGGCTACTTAACTTTTACAATGTTTTCCTGCCCCAAAAAGCGACGATGGCGGAGCCTTTGCATAGGCTCCTGGACAAGGCGGCGACCTGGACTTGGGGGAAACGCGAGCAAGCCGCCTTCCAAAGAACAAAGGACCTCCTCACTTTAGACGCCGTCCTTATACAGTACAACGAGACCCTACCTCTGGTCGTCACATGCGACGCATCACCCTTCGGTGTCGGCGCTGTCCTCAGCCATACCCTCCCCGACGGAAAAGAAGCACCCATCGCATTCTTTTCAAGGACCCTCACCAAACCGGAGCGGAACTATAGCCAGCTGGACAAAGATGCTCTGGCTATCGTTGCCGCAGTAAAAAGATTCCACGAGTACCTCTACGGCCGGACATTCACCATCATAACCGACCACAAGCCGCTGCTGGGAATCCTTGCAGGAAACCGGGCCACCCCGAACATTCTGTCTCCCCGAATGACAAGGTGGTCCGAGTTCCTGGCGGCCTACAACTACGAACTCATACACAGACCGGGTAAGATGATCTCCCATGCAGACGCCCTAAGCCACTCGCCGCTACCGGAACCTGACACCGACCCAGCACCCACGACGACCACCCTCAGCATAGAGACTCTACCCAACCTGCCCATAACCGCGTCAGACATTGCCCGAGAGACCAATAAAGAGAAACGTCTGGCGCGGGTGTTGCATTGGGTAGAGAAAGGGTGGCCGGAAAGGGACAACGACGAGTCCGTCAAAACATTCCGGAACCGGCAAACGGAACTCTCGTTATTAAAAGGGTGCATACTATGGGGGGATAGGGTGGTCATTCCAGAAAAACTACAAGGGAAGGTTCTGGAACTACTACACGAGGGGCACCCTGGCATCGTTAGGACTAAAGCCTTGGCCAGAAGTTATGCTTGGTGGCCAGGGATGGACAAACAAATTGAGACCTGGGTAGCAAGGTGCCAACGATGCCAGCAAACTAGGCCAAGCCCACCCACAGCACCCGTCCTAGAGTGGGAAACCCCAAGGGGACCTTGGTCTAGGATCCACATAGACTTCGCCGGGCCCACAAAAGGACACACCTTCCTTATAACAACTGGCTGGAGGTAAGCAACATGAAAACAACAACCACGGAGGCCGTGATCAAGGAACTCTGCAAACTCTTTGCAACTCACGGCCTCCCAGACGTCGTCGTTTCCGACAACGGGCCCCAATTCACCTCGCTGGAATTCGAAAAATTCCTAGCGGAAAGGGGCATCCGCCACGCGCTGACAGCACCGGTGCACCCGGCGGTGAACGGTAGGGTGGAACGGATGGTGCAATTCACTAAGAAAACCATCCGGAAAATAGACCACGGGGAGATCCAGGAGAAAATAAACAAACTACTCTTCACCCAACACATAACCCCAAATACCACAACGAATAAGAGCCCAGCCGAACTATTAATGGGGAGGAAATTAAGGTCCCCACTCGACAGATTACACCCCACGTATAACCCGGAGAAGCCCCCAGACTCAAACAGCAAACACCGAACTTTCGCACCAGGTGACCCCGTATACGCAAGAAACCTGACGGGAGACCCGTTATGGGTACCGGCCGTCATCACATAAATAACAGGCCCACACTCGTACCGGCTACAAACAGCAGACGGACGAGCATGGAAACGCCACATCGACCAATTAAGGTCGAGGACGACCAACCAAGAGACCACCGACGCACAAACAGGCGAAACCAACCCCCACAACACAAACCAAGGGGGGAGGGAATACCCAGCGGACCAAAACCAAAGAAGAATAAACCAGCCATACTTACCGGAAAGCAGCCATCACGACCCCTCGCCAGGAAGAGACAGCCAGGCCAGCTCGACCGACCTGGGGAGACCGAGCGGGAGCGGCGAAACCCGCAGCTCAACCAACCCGGGAGGCCCAGGAGGGAGCTACGGAGAGCGGCCCGGCCCGACCGACCAGCCGGTTCCCACGACGGCATCCGGAGAAGCAGAGATCCCGACCGAACCGGCCGGGATCCAACCTACGACTGAGCTGCGCAGGTCCAGTAGGCTCAGACGGAGCCCCGCCTACATACGTGACTATGCGACGTAAGGACTAAACCAAGAGGGGAGGGGTGTTCTGTCCCCTCATTAGCATTCTTGAGATCCCTGCGCTTTGATTGGCCAAAGCGCGGGGCACTCTGATTGTTCAGGCGAGCCGCGCCAATTGGCTCACTAAGAATCTCCCGCGATTGGTCTATTCGAATCGCGGGAGATTCAAAGTGGTGCTATTGGCCGCGGCCGCCGCGGCTAAAGGAATAAAAGCCGCGAACGTTTTGCATAGAGCCAGTTCGGTTCCTACACTAATAAAAGAGCATGATTTGAAGTCACCGACTCCTGGCATCATTTTCGAGGACACGACACTTAGAAACCAGTTTAAATCAACTTAGTTTACAAAAGTTGCTGATAAATCATGTTTTTCAGTGAAAAGCCTTTCCTTATTAAGCTTTGAAAATGTCAGTTGTATTATCAAGCAAAGGCACTGAGACATAGACCTTCAGTTTAATCTAAGCCAAGTATCAAAATTTTCAGAGCATAATATTCTCTTGAATTACATATCTAGTGCCTGGAATCTGACAACTGGACAATGTAAATACATTCTCAATGCTCTAACTTTGGCTAAAAGATTGATATTGCAGCATTAGAAAGATAAATGTATGGCCTTATTTACTCAATGGACCAAAGACTACACTTGCCATATATGAATGAGTTGCTTATAGCCATATTGTAGAATTTGCATGAATAACCATAATGAAATACGGGTTTGGACACAGTAAGTTAAAAAGCTTGATGGTTACTATATTAGAAAATGTATATATAATTTGAATATTTGCATTAAATAACTATATAGAGTTGTACTTGTTTATTGTAATAATAAAATACTATACTTTATCTCTTTACTTTTTTGTACTTTTTTAGAACTATTTTATGCTTTTTTTCTTTGATAATGTATTTTTACCTTAATTATCTTTGTGTTCTGTTCTTTTTCCTTTTTTTGTTTATTTTTTTGCATTCTAAAAGCAATAAAGAATTAAAAATCCAAGTTTAGCTTATAGTCTTATAATTGGGGAGATTCTTCCAAAAGGGTTTGAACCAGTCTCCTACTTACCATCTAGTTCAATGTTAAAATTTCAAAGGCCTTCTGCCTCAGCCAGAATTAATGCAGTGTCCCCATCAGTCTCTTTGGATGCTACAAGGATACTCTCGTGCAGTGATTCACAAACTTTTTCAGTCCACCACCCCCTCGGTGTTACAAACTCATCCTCAGTGGCCCCCACCCAGGGGTGGGATTCAAATTTCTGTGGGCATGGCCTAATTTGAGGGTGTGGATTGCTGGTCACATGACTGGCTAGCGTGGCTTGCTGGCTGGGCATGGCTTACTAGTCACATGACTGGATAGATATGGTTTGGTGGTCATGTGACTGGGTGGGCATGGCCAGGTGACTGGCAAACAAGTGGTCTTCACTTAATGGCTGGTTGTTTAGCAAGTGCTTTAATTTATGACTGGCCTCCCCAGAGCTACTTGCCCTGTTTTTGGAGTTTTGATAGCCATGCACACACATTCTAACCCTTCTAACCCTGTTGGAGCAGGTCATTGGACTAGAATCAGCAAAGCATCTCTGATTAGATTCTAGTAGTGAATAAAATCTAATCAGAGATGCATTGCCAATTCTTGTTGATTTGTTTTATTTGTATTTCTTTATTTTGTTGAATTGCAGTGACATGTGTATCCCTTCTTGTGCAAAACCCAGAAGCTTTTGTGATTCTTTGCAGCAAAAATTAGCAACCTCTGGCTTTGCTCTACTTTTCAAACGTGCTGCCACTGCCACATTCTAGGTGCCGGCCCCGCAGGTCCACCACATTGAGCCCGCTGAACTGGAGGGACCTCCCCAAGCAAGTCCAAGTGGAGCAGTGCACCAAGTCAATGGAGTGAGCCTGAGAGAGGGAAAGATAGAGTGAGAAAAGAGAGAAAGAGAGAAGGAAAAAAAGAAAAAGGGAAAGAAAGAAAAAGGGACAGACAAAGAAAGAGGGGGGGCTGATGGAAGAAAGGGACAGAAAGAAAAAGAAATAAAGAAGGAGGGAGGAAGGGAGGAGAAAGATAATGAGATAACTATTCTAGTCCAATCACCTGCTCCAGCAGGGCTAGAAGGGAGTGTGCGTGTTCTTGTAATTTACCAGTACATTTTGGTTTTGCCTTTTTCAGAATTGGCACTGTAATACATTGGGGGAAAGTAATTTTTGGGGTGGAGATCTGGTCCAATGGATCCTGTTTAAAGCCTCAACAAAATACGAGAGCTTCCTGATAATCTTGACCATGTTTCATCCACAAAACCTTTAATAGAAGCCAAAGTTGTTTCAATGTGGAAAAGGGCCTCAGTCTAAACTAGGCCTCATTTCAATCTGATGCATCAGGTCTCCCTCCCTCCCCTCTCCCTCCCTCTCCCTCTCTCCCCCTCCCTCCCTCCCCACTCCCAGACTGGCTTTGCTCTACTTTTCCAATGTGCCTGCGGGGCTGGCGCTTCAAACATGGATGGATGGATAGATAGAGACAGGTAGGTAGGTATGTATGTACATATGTAGATAGGTAGGTAGCGTGGTAGGCAGGCAGGCAGGCAGACCGTTTGGATGAATGTATGGATAGCTAGGTAGATAAATAGACTGATAGATAGATAGAGAGCTATATTGGTAGATAGGCAGGAAGGTAGGCAGGTAGGGCAAGCAGGCAGACCTTTTGGATGAATGAATGGATAGATAGATAAATAGATAGATTGGTAGATAAGTGGATGGATGGATAGATCGATCGATCTATATTGGTAGATAGATAGGCAGGCAGGTAGGCAGGCAGGAAGGCAGGCAGGCAGACCTTTTGGATGAATGGATGGATGGATGGATGGATGGGTAGATAGATCAGACAGACAGACAGACATAAAGAATGCAACAGCAGCAGTACTTTGGGAAAGTAGAGCAAAGCCAGAATGGGAATTGAAGTACACACAAGTTGCCAAGATTGAGAAACATGGGCTGAATATATCAACCCAGCCATTCTGGTTAGAGTTTAGCATGCTGTTTGATTCCGGTTTAGTCAATAAACCATGGGTAAGATCTTCCTGCTCCTTAATGCAGCTGCCCCTTGCCCCTTCTCCAGCCCCCTGCTCCAGTTCTTTCTTTGGCATCCAATTTTACAATGCCAACCTCCCTGGGGCAGCGATGCGGCTGACTTGATTCAACCCAAGGTCCACTTCCATCGGGCCAAGCAAGGGGAGGCACTCTGCACATGGTCAGAGACTCCCAACTTTGGGGAAGTGCTCTGCCCATCTTTACGCTCCACCCGGGAGGAAACAGCCCAGACCGGTAGAGGCAGAGTGAACGATTGCTTGGAAAGTAAGCAAGCAAGTGTAGGGCTTGGTCGGAAGAACCGGGCTTGCAGAAGGAGGCTAGGTTCTAGGTCCAAGCCGGCCACATAGAGCCAAACCGAACCAAGCCACGCACCTTGGAGAGCTGCAGCTGCACCCACCCGCATCCTGTGCACAAGCCCAGCTAGCTAGAGGTGTGGAGGCTGGGTGGGCGCTGCACACTCCCTTGTTCTTCTCTGGGGAAGAGGTTCCTAACACCGGACCACCCACCCCTTCCACTGCATGCCTTGGGAGGGTTTTGCTTTTGGGCCTTCTGGCATGCCTCTGCCGCTTCCACCAGAGAGGGCAGCCAGCCCCCTTTCCGCCATCTCCTACCTCTCCTCCCCAGGCTTGGCAAGGCTCGCCACATGTGGGTTCCACATTCAAGGCGCCAGCTACGGAATGGTGAAACAGTCAATGGGGTGAGCCTGCAGGGCCAGTGCCTTGAATGCCTCCCTGCCACCACTTAGTGCCCCCCAGCCAGCCCCCTTGCCTCTTAGTGCCCCCCTAAGGCATCCCACCCACCCCAGGGGGCAGTACCACCCACTTTGGGAATCACTGCTCTAGTGCAGCAGTGCCTTTACCCATGTTGGGATAGCTGAAAAGTGCCTAAGCCCTATGTACCTTTGCTGTTCCTCATCCACATCATCCTTATAACATTTCCAGGAAGAGATCATAATTTCTATTTGTCACTCTTATTTGATAAGAACCCAAGTGGTCCAGTTTTGTACCTCTGTATATGCTATTTATCGTACTTGTAGTTGAAAATTCTAATTTATTATTTTATGTTAATTATTCTATTATTGTAATTTAAATTTTATATCTTATTCTTATTTCTTGTTACACAGTATTGCATATTTATACATTCTAGTCAATTGATACATATATACTGTACTTGTGTTCACTTTGATATTTTATATCATTCTTTTTGGCCTTTAATAATAGAGTTTGTTTTGATTGTTTTTTATTTGATTTAAAACATTCATCGAATTTATTTTCTGGAGTAACAACATCAAAGACATCTGAAACTTTATATCACTCTAGGATTTGCTTGGAATTGTAATTAAAAATAAACTTTTTTAAATTACAAAAATAAACAATTTTAAAATAAAAATTGTAATTAAAAATAAATCTTGGTTCACAGCTAAACTTAAGCAGCTATGCTGTACCAAAGAGGAAGCGTACAGAAAAGGTGATAGAATACTGTACAATCAGGCCAGAAAGGTATTAATAAGGAAGATCAGAGCTGCAAAAAGAAGCTACTCTGAAAAGCTAAGGAATCAGTTCTCAACAAATGTGTTACGTCACTGGCTGGAAGGAAACTCGGGAGGCAGTGACTCGTTTCAGCTCTTTATTTAGTTTCCAGATCGGCTTGCTTGGCTAGAGAATGCGGCGGCTTATATTGGATTCTCCGGCCGAACCGCGGCCAATGACACCGCTTTGAATCTCCCGTGATCAGTTTCCTCCAATTGCAGGGGATTCAACTCGGGCCAATCAGTGCAGCTCGCTCGGCCAATCGCATAGCCGCGCGCCTTAGCCAATCAGAATAGTTATCTACAAGAATGCTAATTACAGTACAGAACACCCCTCCTCTCTTGGTATAGTCCTACGTGACGTAGTCCCGTAAGTAGGCGGGTCTCCGTACTTGTCTACTGGACCTGCGCAGGTTAGTTGGTGCCTGGTCTTCGAACGGTTCGGTTGGTTCCTGTGTCGCTTCTTGCCTCATTGATGGAACCGCCTGGAAGGGCAGGCCGGGCTTTCTGCCACAGCTCCCTCCCAGTCTACTTGGGTTGGTTGAGCTGCTGTCTCCACTGTTCCCACCTGGTCTTTCTGGGCTGGTTGAACTTGCTTGGCTGCTCCTTCCGGGTGAGGCTTCGAGCTGGACGTCCGTCAGTGGCTCTGCTGGTGAGTATTGTTGGTTTCTTTCTTGTGTGGGGTGGTTATTTTGATTTTCCAGATTTTCCCTCCCCTCTTGGTTGGTATTAGGGTTTCCCCTTTCCCCTGTGGTTTCTTTCTCCGTGTGTGTTTGCGTGTCGGTTGTATTTCCCATGTAGGTTCTCGATCTTAATTGATTGATATGTCTTTTCCATGCTCGTCCGTCGGTCGTCTGCAGCTGGTACGAGCGGGGACCTGTCACTTGGGTTATGGTTGCTGGTATCCAGAGTGGGTCCCTGGTGAGGTTTTTGGCGTATACTGCATCGCCCGGTATAAATGTTCGGTGTTTGCTAGATGAGTCAGGGGTTTTTTCTGGGTTGTATGTGGGGTGTAGTCTATCAAGTGGGGACCTTAGTTTCCTCCCCATCAATAGTTCTGTCGGGCTTTTGTTGGTTGTTGTGTTTGGGGTTATGTGTTGTATAAGTACCATTTTATTAATTTTCTCTTGGATTTTCCCGGTTTCAATTTTTTGGATTTTTTTTTTGTAAATTGGACCATTCGTTCTGCCCTCCCATTCACCGCTGGATGTGCCGGCGCTGTCAGCGCATGCCGTATTCCCCGTTCCGCTAGGAATTTTTCAAATTCCAGCGATGTAAATTGGGGCCTGTTGTCTGATACAATGACATCTGGGAGGCCGTGGGTTGCGAATAGTCTGTTGAGTTCTTTGGTGACGGCCTCTGTGGTGGTAGTTCTCATGTTGCTTACCTCCAGCCAGTTGGAGTAAGCATCTACCATGATGAGGAAGGTGTGTCCCTTCGTGGGTCCGGCAAAATCTATGTGCAACCTGGACCATGGTCTCCTGGGGGTTTTCCATTCTTGGGTTGGTGCGGAGGGAGGGCTTAGTCTGGTTTCTTGGCATGGTTTGCATGCTGCCACCCAAGCCTCGATTTGTCTGTCCATCCCTGGCCACCAAGCGTAACTCCTGGCCAAGGCTTTTGTCCTGACAATTCCAGGGTGTCCCTCATGTAATAATTTTAAAACTTTTTCTTGTAATTTTTCTGGGATGACAACCCTATCCCCCCGTAGCAAACACCCTTTTTGTGATGACAGTTCGATTTGCCGGTTCCGAAATGTCCTGAATCTCTTGTCGTCTTCCTTTTCCGGCCACCCTTTCTCTACCCAATGTAAAACCCGCGCCAGACATTTGTCTTTATTGGTTTTGTGGGCAATGTCTGACACGGTTATGGGTAGATCGGGGAGAGTCTCTATGCTGAGGGTGGACGTTGTGGGTGCTGGGCCGGTGTCCAGGTCGGGCAACGGCATGCGGCTCAGGGCCTCTGCATGGGTGATTCTCTTACCGGGTCAGTGTGATAGCCGGTAGTTATAGGCGGCAAGGAATTTGGACCACCTTGTCATTCTTGGAGATAGAATGTTCGGGGTGCCCCTGTTCCCTGCCAGGATTCCCAGCAGTGGCTTGTGATCGGTGATGATAGCGTAAGTCCTGCCGTAGAGGTACTCGTGGAACCTCTTCACTGCGGCGATGATTGCCAGGGCCTCTTTGTCCAGCTGACTGTAGTTTCTTTCTGGCTTGGAGAGGGTCCTCGAGAAGAAGGTGATTGGCGCTTCTTTTCCGTCAGGGAGAGTGTGGCTGAGGATGGCTCTGACACCGAATGGTGATGCGTCGCATGTGACTGCTAGGGGTAGGGTCTCGTTGTATTGGATGAGGACGGAATCTGAAGTGAGCAGGTCCTTGGTTTTGTTAAACGCGGCTTCCTCACGTTTCCCCCAGTTCCAGGCGGCCACTTTGTCCAAGAGTCAATGCAATGGTTCCGCCGCGGTCGCCTTCTGGGGCAGGAAAACATTATAGAAATTAAGCAGTCCTAGAAATGCTTGCAGTTCAGTTTTATTTCTCGGCCTGGGTGCCTCCTTGATTGCTTTGATCTTTTTTTCGGTTGGGTGAATTCCATGCTGGTCTAAGAGGTACCCTAGGAATTCGACCCTCTCAGTGTGCAATTAGCATTTTTCTTTTTTAACTTTTAGCCCTGCGTCTTTGAATTTTTGTAGTACCTCCCTTAGGCGACCCTCCAGTTGTTTTTGATTGGCTGCTGACACCAGTACATTATCGAAATACGGAACCACCCCCTTGATCCCTTACAGTAGCCTCTTCATAAGACTCTGGAAAATTCCTGGGGCTACGCTGACTCCAAACTGGAGTCTCTTGCAGCGAAACGCCCCCCGGTGGGTTACTATAGTCTGTACTTCTGTGGTATCCACATCGACTGGCAGCTGTTGGTAGGCTTGTGCCAGGTCGAGCTTTGTGAAAAACTTGCCTCCCCCAGTGAGTGCAGGAGATGCTGTACTACTGGGACAGGGTAAGCGCTTTGCTGTAAAGCACAATTTAGGGTGGCCTTATAGTCCCTGCAAATTCTCACCGACCCATCAGGCTTGATGGGGGTGACAATGGGGGTCTCCCACCGAGCATGATCGGTTGGTTCTAGGACTCCCTGTTTGATGAGCTTGTCTATCTGCTCATCGAACTTGGGTCTGAGTGCGAAAGGTACTCGCTGCAGTTTTAAACGGATTGGGAGAATCCCAGGGTCTAGGCTGAACAAAATAGGGGGCCCTCGATACTTGCCTAGGGTGCCGTCGAACACTTCCTGGAAGTCCTTTGCGAGCTGCTCTTCCCAGTCTGCTTCTGCGATGTGGTCGATGCCCGTCACTTCGATCCCGAGTGGCGTGAACCACTGCAGTCCCAGAAGGCTGGGTCGATCCCTTTCCACAACGGTCAGGGGAAGCTTTGCTGTGCGCCCCTTGAAAGTGACCTCGAAGTGTCCTGCTCTGACTATGGGGATGCGGTTCCCCTGGTAGTCTTTTAGGATTAACTTTAGGCTTTCCAAATGTCTCTTGTTGATGGTGGCACCAGGTGCTTGATTTCCCACCAGGCAACCATGGAGAGATAGGACCCGTAGTCCACCTCCATCTTGCACGGCCTGCCCTCGATGCCCACTTCCATGTATAACTTTCGGCCGGCCGTGCTTGATGAATGGCCGATGATGACCATCTGGTGAGTCTCCTCTTTCAACCAGTTCTCGCTGTTCCATCGGCCCCGTCCGTCCTGATTTCCACACCTCTCGGGTTGCCGGTCCCTTGTTCTGGGGGGGGGTGCCGTCCTGTCTCCGGCTGCTGTTGTCGCGTCGTCAGGGACTGTAAGCTTTCTTGAGGTGGCAGACTCAGGCGATGTGACCTCTCTTATCGCATTGCCGGCAGATCGCGTTGAAGAACCGGCACTCCGATCGGGGATGGTCGGCTCTGCATCCGGCGCATTGGAGTCTTGCCTTATGGCTTTGCCGTTTGCACTGGTCTCAATCTGCTTGGAGCCGATGGATGTCCTCCTCTTCATCCATGGTGTCGGAGGCGGAGTCGAGGTCGCCATGGTGGGTGGTGGTCGCTCGGCGGCTTTTCTCTGGGTGCGTTTCGGTCGTCAGGGTCGCTTCGGAGGTTGTGGCTTGATCTCTGGCATCCGATTTCCGCATTCAGGCCACTGATTTTCGGGTTGCCTCAGCTGCGGTAGCCTCAGCAAGGGCGTCAGTGAGGGAGATGTCACCCTTTGCCATCAGTCAGCTTTGTAGGACCGGGTCCCTGAGCCCGAGGACGACGCAATCTTGCAATGCCTCATCCATGTCCGTGAAGCTGCACATGCCTCCCAGATTTCGCAGGTCTGCTATGAAGTCGCTGATGCTCTCACCCAGTTTCTGGTCCCGCCGGTAGAAGTCATGCCGCCTGATGAGGGTGGGCATGGCGGGAGCATAGTGGCTTTGTAGCAGCGGTTCGAGGTCAGTTGAGTCCGTCTCTTTCACGTCCTCAGGTTTTGCAAGGGCTTTCGTCATTTTGAACACTGCGGGCCCGCAGTGTGTCAGGAAAACAGCCCTTTTTTTCTGCCCGTTTGCCTCCTTGAGGTTGCTACTTTCTAGGAACATCAGGAACCAATCAAAGTACGATTCCCAGTCCTCTGTAGCTTGGTTAAAGGGTGTGGGCGGTGCGATGCTGACCATCTCGATGATCTCACTTTTCTCGGCACCACGTGCTCATGGGTATCAGTTGCGCGATCCCATACTCGTTGCCAGTGTTACGTCGCCGGCTGGAAGGAAACTCGGGAGGCAGTGACTCGTTTCAGCTCTTTATTTAGTTTCCAGATCGGCTTGCTTGGCTAGAGAATGCGGCGGCTTATATTGGATTCTCCAGCCGAACCGCGGCCAATGACACCGCTTTGAATCTCCCGTGATCAGTTTCCTCCAATTGCAGGGGATTCAACTCGGGCCAATCAGTGCAGCTCGCTCGGCCAATCGCATAGCCGCGCGCCTTAGCCAATCAGAATAGTTATCTACAAGAATGCTAATTATAGTACAGAACAAAATGAACCAGCAAATATATGGAAAACTCTTTAAAATTTCACCGGTTATAACAAAGCTCCTTCCCATGCTAAAGGAAATCAACAACTGGCAGATGACCTGAATGTGTTTTACTGTAGGTTTGAGAGAAAACTGCCACCCACCTCCACAAACCCCATCTCAGACACACCAACAACAGCCAAGCCTCCTACAACCTACCCATCCCATTGGGGCCACCACCTCTGGTGATTTCAGTGAATGAGGTGCAAAGTCTATTTCACAGACAAAAGCCAGGAAAAGCACTAGGCCCAAACAAGATAACTCCTTCTTGCTTAAAAGGTTGAGCTGACCATCAGAAGGCAGAGCCTCCTCACTGATGGACCGTAGATCACGACTCTCTGCAACTATGGTCTGTACTCTTTCTTTGGAGAGCCCCGATTATTACGATTAGGGGCTGAAGCTGCCTTGGAGGGGTGGCGGAGTAAGGGGAAGCCGCAAGCCACGTTGAGGGGAGCCGCTTCTCCTTGGAACTGCTCGGATTGTCCAGAGGATGGGTGGAGCTTCAGTCTCGGCTTATTGTAGGCTGAGTTTGATTTCTGAAGAACGCTCCTCCCTCCATCACGTGGCTTGCCATCTCATTATCCCAGTTTATGCTCAGCCTTCGAGCAGAGTAGGCTGTGTGTTTGTGTGCTCTTGGCCGTTGCTGGATTCCCCCTTTTTTCTACCTGTTCAGGTTGTATACACCCTTATTCTTTTCTATCTCCTTAGCCCTGCGCAGCTGGTTCCTTTGTTGGCTTGGTTTCCTGGGAGGATTTCCCCCCCCCAGGGGTTGCCAAGGGGTAGGCTCAAAAGCGTTTCACTGCCTCCCCCACCCCTTTTTTTCTCAGTTTCTCTGCCTTGTAAAAAATATTTTAAAAGGCTCAGTTCGTTCCGCCCCCCCCGAGCTCCGTTTGAATTTTTCCTAGCGTTTTAGGCTTGTTTGCCTTTATTCTCTGTGGGCTTCCCTTGGGACCCTCTGTTTTGATACTTCTGGCCTTGCCAGGTTAATTTCCACAGGATTGGTTAGTGGCGTCCGCCATTTTGAAGCTTGCCTCGTGGCCGGGCGCCATTTTGAAGTGCATTTCTTTGCCTTACTGAGGGCCTATTCAATACAGCAGGCCCGTAGGCCTGATTAAAAAAAATAAAAAATAAAATAGATAAATAAAAAAGAATTGTTTCTTTGCTGTTGGAGGTTTTTTTCTCCTCCTCCCCCTGTTGGCTCTCACCGCAACCAGCTGTAGCGGCTGCAGTTCTTTCCACCACTCCTGCCCGGTTGTTGCCTGGGTCGGCAGTTGGTTAGGCCTGGTTGCCATCTGAGACCTTGCAAGGTCATTTTTCTTCAGTTCTTTCTAGGCAAATCATAGGCCTTGACTCAAAAAAAAAAAAAAAAGTAGAAAGAACAGAGGGGGGGGGGAATAATTATACGGAGCAAAGAATCCTATTAATTCAAGTTTATAATATTCGGGGGAAAGTGTGCCAAGGTATAAAGGAACTCCCAGAGCTCCCGGCCTTCGTTGTAGGTCGACCCCTAGGCGCGCCAACCGCCTCAGATTGGACTCCTATTTATCCAAGATGGCAGAGAGCAATCCCTCAAAGGGGCCTTCCTTGAAGGCCAAGGCAAAGACCCACCACCTGCGCAGTCAGGCTAAGGAGCCCACCAAAGCCTCTCAAAAGGACGCCTTAAGACGTCACAAGGCTTTAGAAAGAGAAATAGACAGACGTGCTAGACAGTCAGGCTCAGTGCCTCCAGCACCTGCCACTCCTTCCACCTCCACCCTCCCTCCCCTCCTGCAGTTTTTTCCTCCCTATCTAGGCACAGCTCGCCCTCTCAAGGGCATCAA
Source organism: Hydrophis major (assembly GCA_033807585.1). Lineage (NCBI taxonomy): Eukaryota > Metazoa > Chordata > Lepidosauria > Squamata > Elapidae > Hydrophis > Hydrophis major. Next base: position 68,044,754 of record CM066343.1, on the reverse strand, counting down.
GCCCTGGGCACACCAACCAGACGAACTCCTTGATGCCCACGGCCGCTGGCCTATGCCAAGAGGAACCTCTCATTCAGGCAGTTCCGGAGCAAATCAGAGTCTGGATGGAAATGGCAATTCGACAGGGAATTGCAGAAGGGATGCAGCAGATGACCAGACCGGGGTTGCCTCCGCAGGCCACTGAATCTGTAAGATCATTCTCTCTTATGCCTCCCCAAGGGGAGGTTTGCCCTTCAGTCAGGGAAGACGAGGAGGAAGTGGAAGGGGACCTAGATTTAGACAGGGAGGAGGAGGAACAATATAACCTGGGGTCCTTACCATACGATGAGCCTCTTCCGGACTCAGACCCATCAGAGGCGGAAATGTCCGAGGATGAGGGTCTATCTCCAGACCAGCCCACCTTTGTAGGGCTCTTTAAGCCCCAGCTTTTTAAATCCTCCTCTACAAGGCTTGTAACATCTCGGGCCTAACAGCCCAGACCTCCTCTGATCCCATCCCCGTAGTTTCGGAGGGACAAGAGGACTCCATGTTCAGTCAACCGGTGGTGGAGGCCGAGGTCATCCCTACCCCTCCCATATTCCTGGACCTGGTGTCCAAGCAACTGTCCTCTTCAGTTGCTACCCTGGCCCCCTCGGCCAATGATAAAAGGTTCTTCAATCTCAACCCGGAGCTCTCGACCTTACTGAGTACCCCGGAGGTTGATGAGCCCGTCGTAGGGTTGACCTCTTCCTCCGCCCTCAGTGATCCTTTAGAGGCACTCAAACCAGAGGACAAGCGGTCAGAGCTTGCATTAAGGTGAGCTCACCAGTCGGACGCATGGGCAATCAGGTCGGCTACGTCCGCTTCTTTTTTTATCAGATCTTCCATTCGCTGGCTTCGCCAGCTTAAGCAACATGTTCCGACCTCCAATATCCGCGCCCATCAACATATCGCCAAAATAATGGCCGCTGCTGAGTTTTCAGCAGATGCCACCTTTCATTCCGTAAAATTCTCCTCCCGCGCCATTTCTTCCTACGTCTTGGCCCGGCGCCTGCTCTGGCTAAAACCCTGGCAGGCGGATCTCAAGCACAAGGTCAAGCTAGCTTCCGCACCCATAGCCTGAAGCAAGTTGTTCGGTACTTCCTTGGACACTCTCCTAGTCGAGGGAAGGAATAAAAAGAAATTCCTCCCTTCTCTTTCCCGCAAGTCTGATTCCAGATCTCTGCAGCCCTTTCGCAGGGCTCCCTTTCGTCCCTATCACCAACCCTTTCCTCCCAGACACCAGGGGTCCTCCTCCTTTGGTTCTGGACAGTCCCAGGACAGGTCCGACCCCTTCAGCAGGCACAGAAGGGGCGGGAACTTCAGGAGGCCCTTTTGTGGCTCTGGCAGCAGGCCCTTCCGCCGCTCCAAATAAGCCTCCTGACACTATTCCCATTGGCGAGCGACTTAAAGCCTTCGCCGATCAATGGGATTCATCCACTTCAGATGCTTGGGTCAGGGATACAGTCAGGCTTGGCCTTGCCCTCGAGTTTCTCTCCCCCCCCCCGATTTTTACATTTCATGTCCCCGCTCCAACAACCCTTCCAAACGCAACCTCATGGAGGAGGCAATTTGACACCTACTGGACATTCAGGCTATCCAGCCTGTTCCTCCATCCCAAAGGGGACGGGGTTTTTATTCACGTTTATTCGTGGTGCCCAAACACTCGGGGGGATGGAGGGCTATTTTGGACCTAAAACGCTTAAACCGTCACTTAGTGTACCGTAGATTCAAAATGAACACACTTCAATCCATCCTTTTGGGAGTTCGGCAGGGAGACTGGTTGTCTTCTATAGACCTCTCCGAGGCATATTTACACATCCCAATTCGACTCTCCCACTCAAAATTTTTCCGTTTCAGTTACAACAACCTACACTTTCAGTATGTGGCCCTTCCATTCGGGTTAGCCTTGGCCCCCAGGACCTTCACCAAGGTTCTGGCCACGCTGGCCGCCCACCTCAGATCCATCCCGGTGCGGCTCCACTGTTACCTGGATGATATTCTCATCCTCTCCCCTTCCAGGGGACAGGCTATCAGGGATATCCACTCTACCCTCTCCTCCCTCCAGGAACATGGGTTCCTCATAAATTGGAAGAAAAGCCAACTGGCCCCCACCACTAGACTATCCCACCTAGGGACTATAATTGATACAGTCATGGGGAGAGTGTTCATCTCCCCAGAAAGGATCCTCAGCATCCAACAATCAGTCAGGTTCATCAGACGACACAGGAAGGTCTCTCTCCTTGATCTATCCAAGTTATTAGGTAAAATGATCTCTTGTATTCCCATTATTCCCGAGGCCCGTTTCCACTCCAGATCCCTCCAGTGGTTCCTGCTTCCGTATCAAAGAGCTGGGACAAGCAACTCAAGGAGCAAGGTCAAGGTCTCGCCAAGGGTTCTCACCTTCCTCCTCTGGTGGAGCAAGGCATCGATCAACAAGGGCTGCCTCCTCAAGGAGCCTCCAAGACTCATCGTCACCACAGATGCTAGTCTGTCCGGATGGGGCGCGCACCTTCTCTCCCTTACAGCTCAGGGCAGATGGTCACCGTCAGAGAGGCTGCGCAACATAAACTGGTTAGAGCTTCACGCCATCCACCTGGCCCTCCGCAGCTTCCTACATCATATTCAGGGCAGCCACGTTCTCATTCTCACCAACAACATAACAGCAAAGGCACATATCAACAGACAGGGGGGCACTCAGTCCTCAAGTCTAATGAGGGAGACCGAGCGCCTCTGTTGGTGGGCAGAGTCTCACCTCCTTTCACTCAGGGCGGACCACATTTCAGGCACCCTCAACACCAGGGCAGATTGGTTGAGCAGGTCCACCATAGACCAGGCGGAATGGCGCCTCCACCCAGACCTGTTCAGGGAGGCGACATCAATATTTGGCCTGCCAGTGGTAGACCTGTTTGCCTCCCCCAGCAATACCCAACTTCCACGGTTCATCTCCAGATTCCCGTCCCTCGGGGCGGAGAACCACAACGCCCTCCGATGCCCGTGGCCCTCGGGCCTTCTTTACGCCTTTCCCCCTCTGGCTCTCGTTCCAAGAGTACTCCAGAAGGTCCTTCAAGAAAGGGCGGAAGTGCTTCTGGTAGCTCCTTATTGGCCCCGTCGCTCCTGGTTTGCGGACCTCCGCAGCCCATCAGTAGCTCCATCTTGGAGGATCCCAGCAGACAGGATCTCTCTTTCTCAAGGCCCCCTTCTTCACCCAGACCCCCAATGGCTACAGTTAGCCGTCTGGAGGTTGAGCGGGAACGTCTAAAAAGGGAAAATTTCTCCACGGAGGTCATCAACACCATCTTAGCAGCTAGGCGTCCTTCTACCAGAAGGATTTACGACGCCACTTGGAACAGTTTCCGCAAATGGTGTGCCAATCTCCATATTGACCCTACAAATCCATCGGTAGCAAAAGTCCTCGATTTTCTCCAGGAGGGTCTCGGTAAAGATCTCTCCCCCAACACTCTAAGGCATCAGGTTGTAGCCCTATCCACCGTAATTTCCTGCGAGGGGGTTAATTCCCTCTCTCACCATCCCTGCATCCGGGCATTTCTAAAAGGCGCCTCAAACTTACGACCTCCGTCCCTTCACAGATTCCCAACATGGGACCTCAACAAGGTCTTGACCTCCCTCACCAAGCCTCCCTTTGAACCCCTTAGAGAAGTTTCCCTCCAGTTCCTATCCTACAAAGTAGTTTTTCTGGTGGCTATTACTTCGGCCCGAAGGATTTCAGAGATCGCTGCTCTGTCAGTTAGGAAAGACCTGTGCGTCTTCCACTCTGACCGAGTAGTACTTAGACTCGATCCTTCCTTTCTCCCAAAAATTAATTCTATTTTCCACAGGGCTCAGGAACTTATCCTCCCCAATTTTTGCCCCAGGCTATATCATGATAGGGAACAGCTTTGGCACACCTTAGATGTTAGGCGGGCCTTGCGGATTTATATTAAACGTACTCAGTCTTTCCACAAATCCGAGGCCCTGTTCATTTCCTTTCAACCAAAGTCACAAGGGCTCAAGGTTACCTCTACTACTATAGGTCGCTGGATAAGGGCGGCCATTTCTAGGGCATACCAGGCTCAGGCACTCCCAGTGCCCAGGGGTATCACGGCTCACTCTACCAGGAGTGCAGCGACATCGGCTGCCTGGGCTACACAGGCCCCTATATTCGACATTTGCTGGGCAGCAACATGGTCCTCCCCGTCGCCTTTTATTAGGCATTACAGGATTGATAAGTATGCCGCGGCGGAGGCGTCTTTCGGTAGAAGGGTCCTCCAGAGGGTGCTCGGGGATCCCGAGGACTCGACAAGCCAGACGGTGTCCCTCCCGTAGGACAAGCCCCAGCTTTGGTATGTCCCATCCTCTGGACAATCCGAGCAATTCCAAGGAGAATGGGCGTTGGTTCTTACCTGACACGCCGTTTCTCTTGGACTGGGAGGATTGTCCAGTCCCTCCCTTTTTTTCCTTTCACCGTCTGGGGGGGGCTCTCGTTTCGGCCAAGGCACCTTAAGTCTAGCAAAAGGGACAGCACGAATGCCTGTTTCTTTCTTCTCTTCTTCGCATAAACTGGGATAATGAGATGGCAGGCCATGTGATGGAGGGAGGAGTGTTCTTCAGAAATCAAACTCAGCCTACAATAAGCCGAGACTGAAGCTCCACTCATCCTCTGGACAATCCTCCCAGTCCAAGAGAAACTGCGTGTCAGGTAAGAACCAACGCCCAATATCCCCCCTGGGCTTGGTCTCCCCCCCCCGAAGACAACTGCAGTGGTGGTTTAAAATGGCCACCCCGAAGAGGAGGACTCAGCTGGATTAAGATTTGTGCAGGAGGGAAGAAAGAGGTGGATAACATCTGAACTGGGACAACTGGGCAATACAACTAAACAAAAGTACCCCAGGATTAAGGTAACATGGAATTTTTAAGAAAAGAAAAGTGAGCGGCGAAATTACAAAGGGACAGGAAAAAAAAAAAAGAAAATATTTTTGACAGCTAAGCAGGGCTTCGAACCGGGAAATGAAGAAGCCGGAACTAAAGATTTAACTGAATTGGACTAAAATATTTTGGCAATAAACAAGCATAAAATAAAGCTGGACTTAAGATTGTCAAAGAAGGAACTTCCGGTTTGCGTGGCTTCGGAGCAGCAGGAATTCGCGACAGCTCGCGATTCCTGCTGGCTAGCTGCCGAGGTACCCCCGATCCAGATTGGTCAGGGGGTTATGGCTGCCCTGTAGGGACAGCTGAAGATAGAGGGGAGCCGGTTAGGGAGGTGGGGGCATCGCAGACACCCCCCTTCTCCGGGAAAACCCCTTTTTCCCAAGGCGGTGGAGCGGCGGTCAGCAATGGCCGCCACGAAGAAGCCAGCAACCGGGTAAGAACTGTGCTGGAGGAAGTGTGAAAAGTGAAAGTTCTGTCTGAGCCGGGTCAAGTAACAACTTTTAAATCTCCTGGAATTGAGCTGCTTGTTGCTGGAGGATACATTGTATCCCTAAGAAGATCGAAAGCGGCGGAGAAGCTGTTAAAGGGAACTTTTTTTTTTTATTATTTTTTTTACTCTCTCATCCCACGGAAAAAGCAGAAATATTTGGATGTATTAGACACTGAAAGTGGATTGCTTTGAAAGCTAAGCTAAGAGACAAAGGGATTTTTGGACATTGAAAAATTTAAGAAATTGGAAAATTTCTGCTGGAGGTATGGATTTTTGATTATTTAAAATTGTTATTGCAAGTGGGAAGGGAGAAAGAAAAATTGGAGCAGAAACTGAAAAAGGAGGAGACTGTCTAGAACGTCTTGGTGGATCCCAAAAGAAGATATATGGTAATTGGACCTCTTTGATCAAAAATTAATTTGGAAAGAGAAAGAGAAGAAGGAAGAAAAGTATTAACTTTTGGAACTTTTTTCTTTTTTTCCTTTTTTTAATTGCTTTTGATTGTCTTGGATTAAAAATACTTGTGGTTGTTTTGGAAAAAGTTTCCCTTTTCATAATGGCATTCTCTGTGGATGAACTAGAGATTGAATATCAAAAATATAAAAAAGAAGATACTTTGGGCACTTTGTTCCAATTCTTAGAAATGGCGTTATGTTCCTTAGAAAAGTTGACGCAGCAGAAGGACTGGGACAAGGAAGAAGAAGAAGAAGCCATCTTTGATGAACAATGGGTTCCTTCCGGAGAGGAGGAGAAAAAGGATAAGAAAAAGGGGTTTTTAAGAATTATAAAAACAACCAAAAGAGAGAAAAATGAGCGAAGAGATGGAGGCAAGGTTAGAAAACAAAAGAAAAGGAGCAAGAAAAGCGAAGGGAAAAAGCAAAGGGGTAGAAAGGGCAAGGAGAAGAATAAGCAAGAGAGAAAAGGGGGGAGGAGAAGCCTTAATGGGGGGAAGCAAGATTTAAAGAAAAAAAGTTTATTTAGAGACAATGGGTGAATTTAATTTAGATTAAAAGAGGGATTCTGGAGGGTATTTAAGAGTGTGTTTTTATATGTATGTATATTTAGAATAAAAAATTTATTATGTAATTTTAAGAATTTTTTAAACAGAATCCCAAGAAAGATTTATATGTAGTATTTTTAAGTTAGGTAATGTGTTATAGATGCAACTCCAATTGGTTTACAGGAGAAGTATAGTAAAAGAAAAAAGATGAATGGATGTTTGGAAATAGAACAGACAAAGAATGTTGTTGAAAATGGTAATAATGGAAGGATATATATGCTTTTTTTTTGATTTTGTATATTGATAAAAGGCAATAAAATTTTAATTGATAAATAATTTGGATGGAAAAGAGAAGTAGGGATAAGATATGAAGTTAATATTATATGAAATATTGATATTATAATCTGGAAATGTTATGTTTTATTGGTCTATCATTATTATTTTTTTTTAGAAAAGAATTTATAAGCTGTTATGCCTTGATTTTGTGTGTATTGATTTTAGAAAACTGATAAAAATGGTTTTTATATACATATATAAAAAAGAAAATGATAATAAGATATAGAAGGAGACTTAGGTTGAATATGATGTTTGAATTTGTGTCTGTGTAAAGAGTTTTTAACCCGGGAACAGACAACCTTCAGAAAAGATCTTGTAGTTTTGTCTATGTTTTGTGTTTGTATGTTTGTGTATTATGCTTATGATAAAACTAACAAAATTTGTTTTTTATTAAAAAAAAGGAAAAAAGAATCAATAAAACCTTGGAGGAATGTTAGATGAGAATAATTTAAACAAGTCAGAAAGAAAAGAATATGATGATTATAAAATGGATAAATATGGAAGAGAAATGAAATTGAATTGGAGTAAAGAGAAATAATGAGAAACTTGATGAAAGATATTTGCGTGTCCATATGGGGATGGGATAAATTGGAATTATGTTGTATAAAAATATTGTTTTGTTTGACTTGTAAGGATTTACAATATTAAGAGGTTTTATGTGTTTATGTATTTAATGGTTAATGATGTGTTGTTTTATCTTTAAAATTAATAAAATTTGTTTCAAAAAAAAAAAAAGATTGTCAAAGAATAATAATAATAAAGTTTACAAATTGGAGACTGGACTGTGTTGGAATATTGAAGTTCAAAAAACCCTAAACAAAAAAATAGGGGAAAAAGGTGAAGACTTTGTATAATGGAGAGTGCCACCTTTTGACAAAAAATTGAGCTCACACAAAAGAGAAAGCATCCTGTTTCTGAATGAACTGGTGTGGATATAACATTAAAGAAATATTGAAACAAAGTAAGAATCTTAGAAAGTAAAAGCAGAACCAGAATAAAGAAAAAAGCAAGGAAAGACTGACACTGGGATTGATTGATGTTTTTGGTATAGACCCTGAGCTGGAATAATTGACAACTTTAGAAAATTGAAAGAAGAAAGAAGGAAAGTAAAAGTTTTTTTTTTTTTTGTGGACTTTAACGATCATAAAATACAAGAGTGTGTAATGATGATATCGGGAATTAAAAATGGAACTTAAAAATATGAGAGAATTACTACAGGAAAGAGGCGAATCACTTTGCTCTGTGTTAGAAAAAATGGAAATGGCGATTGAAGAACAAGAAGAAAGAGCTTCAGAGGAGGAGTCAAAGAGAAGACATTTTAAATAGACAATTAACACAAAGAATGCTACAAAGAAATGGGGAAAGAAGGAAGGTTAAAAAGTTGAGATTTAAGAAGGCAATCAAAAGGGGGAATACCTGTGAAGCCGGGAAAGGCAGAAAGACCCAACAGAAAAGGGGAAAGGAAGATATTAAGAAAGAGAGGGATATAAACTGGAATGAGAAAAGTTATCGGGAAAAGAGGGGGAGGAGAAGCAGTAAGAAACAGATGAATGAAATAAAAAAATATGGAAATAGTAAAACATTGAAAAGAATTTTTTTCCCCGAGATAATGATTGATGAATTAAAAAGGTCATTCTGCAGGGTGACAAGGGGTAATAAGTATATTTCTGCAATTAAAAATATTTAGAAAATAGGGTAATATAGATACTGATAACTTTTATTCAAAATTAAGGGGGGGAAATATGTTGCGGAATCCAAATGAAAAGATGTAATGATTATTGTAACTTCTTAAAAATAATGGTTTATTGGGAATCAAGATGAGGGCATAAAGGTATATTTTAATCATTGAGGTGTCACACTTAAAGCAGTAAAAGGGGAGAAACCTATACTTGTTTTTTTTTTCTTTAGTGTTAAAATTTGTATTAATCTAGAATTTATAAAAAGAATGTGTAATGGAAAGGAAATATGACAGACTAAAGAACCAACTAAATTAATAAGTTAATATAGACTATTAAAAGCAAGGAGACATTGGTAACCTTTTTATCATCATCATCATCATCATCATCATCATCATCATCATCAGGCAAACACGTATTGTTTATCTTTATTTTTAAAATAAATATTAAATGATTATATTTGAAATAACTGAAATGAAATAAAAAGATGTTTTGATTGAGGTTAATGAAAGAGGCTAGAATTAATGTATTTGTTTCTCTCCTTACTGAAAATTTGGAATGGAAAAGGTAATAATAGAATTAAGTATGCATATATGAAGGTATAATTGCTGTCATATTTGTATGTAAAGGTGATGACCTGGAAATATGTTTTCCACTAAAAAGAGATTTTTGTTTTTAATGTGAAAAACTGAATAAAATTTGTTTTTTAAAAAAAGATTGTGTTGAGCAACTGGCTCCCATCTTCGCCCACATCTTTAATAAATCACTAGTAAAGGTAAAGGTTCCCCCTGCACATATGTGCTAGTCGTTTCCAACTCTAGGGGGCAGTGCTCATCTCCATTACAAAGCTGAAGAGCCCACACTGTCCGAAGACATCTCTGTGGTCATGTGGCCAGCATGACTAAACTCTGAAGGTGCACGGAATGCTTTTACTTTCTCACCAAAGTAGTCCTTATTTTTGTACTTGCATTTTTACATACTTTTGAACTGCTAGGTTGGCTAGGTTACTGGGATAAGTAATGGAAGCTCACTCTATTACACGGTGCTAGGGATTTGAACTGCTAAACTGCTGACTTTTCTGATCGACAAGCTTAGTGTCTTAGCCACTGAGCCACTGAGTCCTTCCAATAAATCACTAGAGATGTGCTATGTTCCTTCTTGCTTCAAATGCTCTACTATCATCCCAGTGCAAAGAAACCTTCCATCAAGGAACTGAATAACCATAGACCAGTTGTTCTAACATCTGAGTTATGGTAACCTTTGAAAGGCTCGCTCACCAGTAAACTATCACGGATCCGCTGTTAGACTCCTTGCAATGTGCCTACTGAGCAAATAGATCGACAGATGGTGCTGTTAATATGACTCTGCACTACATCCTACAACATGTTGACTCTCCAAAGATCTATGCAAGGGTCCTCTTTGTAGACTTCAGCTCAACATTCAATACCATCATTCCATATATTCTTCTAACTAAACTAAATCAGCTAGCTGTACCTGACCACACTTGTAAATGGATCATAAGCTTCCTAACAGAGAGGAAGCAGCAAGTGAAGCTAGGCAAAATCACATCACATACCTGTACAATTAGCACAGGAGCCCCCCAGGGTTATGTGCTCTCTCCACTTCTCTCTATATACCAATGACTGCATCTCAAAAGATCCCTCTGTTAAAGTACTGAAGTTTGCAGATGATACAATAGTGATTGGTCTCATTTGAGACAACGATGAATCTGCATACAGACAGGAGGTTGAACAACTAGCCTTGTGGTGCAACCAGAACAATTTTGAACTAAATACACTCAAAACCGTAGAAATGGTGGTAGATTTTAGAAGAAACCCTCCTGTACTACCACCTCTTACAATACTAGACAACACAGTATCAACAGTAGAGACCTTCAAATTTCTAGGTTCTACTATATCACATGACCTAAAATGGACACCTAACATCAAAAATGTCATCAAAAAAGCACAATAAAAAATGTTCTTTCTGCGCCAACTCAGAAAGCTCAAACTGGCCAAGGAGCTGCTGATTCAGTTTTACAGAGGAATTATTGAGAATATCATCTGCACCTCTATAACTGTATGGTTTGGCTCTGCAACCAGACAAGACAGACACAGACTTCAATGAATAATGAGAACTGCAGAAAACAACAGTTGTTATAAACCTGCCTTCCATTGAGGATCTGTATACTGCATGAGTCATAAAGAGGGCTGTGAAAATATTTACAGACCCTTCATATCCTGGACATAAATTGTTTCAACTTCTACCCTCAAATGATGGGCACTGTACACCAGAACAACTAGACACAAGGACAATTATTTCCCGAATGCCATCACTCTACTAAACAACTAATTCCCACAACACTGTCAACTTATTTACTAAGACTGTATTACTACTATTCTTCTAATCGTTCCTAGTACCTATCTCTTCCCACTTATGACAATAACTGTGTTGCCTATATCTTTACAATTTATATTATTTTGTTTCTTAGTATAATTTGATTGCTTATTAGTAACCTATGACTATCACTAAGTGTTGTATCTTATGATTTTTAATGAATGTATTTTATTTTTTCTATATGTACACTGAGAGCATTTGCACCAAAGACAAATTCCTTTTGTGTCCAATCACACTTGGCCAATAAAGAATTCTATTCTATTCTATTCTATTCTATTCTATTCTATTCTATTCTATTCTATTCTATTTCTATTTCTATTCCATTCCATTATATTCTACTCTATTCTATGTCTGTACTTTGACTTATAAGTATAGCTACTAAATGGTGATAAAAATCATTTTTAGTTTTAAATGCAATTATTCAGATGAGTCTAATTTGGAACCTTAGCTTGTAAGTAGCAAATCACTGAAGATGCCAATTGTAAGATTTTATTAGGTGTACATCATACACAGAATTGAGACAAAACCATTAGAAAAATGTAGCTCATTTAAATTTTGTCCTGGATGGATTAAATCAGTGCTGACAGATTTGCATTATTTTTCTCACTTCGTAGTATTAGCACACTGAGTAATAGCCTTAGAAATAGCCTTGAAACTCATCTCATGTTTTTCTCTCAATTCAACTAAAGAGTTATTTTATAACAAGAACAAAAACCTTCTGTTCCTTTGTATTGCAGTACTTATTTTGAAAGAGTTAATAGCAACATAACTGTCAGCTGGTGCTCCATTCAAAATCCAGGAAAGAAATACTTAGACTCCATTAATCCGAAAAAAGATATCTTTTACTGGAAATCAAGTGGTAGCAACGAAAGAATTCTGAATCTGAGAAAATGGGTGCGTAAATCACATATACAAAGTAATGGCAACGTTCCCACCCCCAATAGTTCAATTGGCTAATCCAGTTAAAAGTTGTGTATATCGTCACGTGGGCATCTCCAGGTGGTGATAAGGCCTTTGTCCATTGACCTTGACATATTTTGATAAAGAGTTGCAGCTGCGCATAGCATAGGATAGAAACCTAAGCAAGAATCTACCCTCCCAACTTATACAGTTCTGTTTTGTAACACCTGCAGCTCACTTCCCATAACCATATCCCCCCTCCTCCCCCCATTACTTATGAGAGCCGAAAGATGTAAAGCAAAGGGAGAAAATCTTGAAGGCTGACATACGGCTTTCCTGCAAAACAGGTGTTAGTCCTATAAAAAACAGGTGTTAGTCCTATAAAAGATAAAAATAGAACGTAACAGAAAATATACATATAACACTACAATACTATTTTTTGGAGTTTATCAGGATATTTAGTACGAAATGCCTTGATAAGCTTAGGAGCTCTAACGTCCTTCTCATTCACCCATTCAGACTGGGAAAGAGGAAAATGTTTCCAAACAATAAAATATTGGAGTGACCCCTTTGTTTTTGAGAATCCAAAATTTCTTTAACTTCAAAATGTTGTTCACCTTCAATTAGCAATGGTACGGGGGATCGATCTGACTGGTCTCAAGTCGGAGGTATGTTCAGGTTTTAATAAACTAACATGGAAAACAGGGTGGATCCATCGGAGGGTTTTAGGTAATTTCAGTTGTACTGCCACAGGGTTCACAATTCATTCAATTGAGAAAGGTCCAACATACTTAGGTCCAAGCTTTTTCGACTTTTGTGTGGTCTGCAAATATCTGGTGGATAAAAAGACCTTGTTGCCAACTTGATATGGTTTTTGTGGACTTCTCTTTTTATCTGCAAATTTTTTATGGGCTTGATGAGCATCATCTAATGCTTTATGGGTAACCAGCCAGGTAAGCTGGAGCTGTGTTATCCATTCATCTAATGACTGAATGTTAGCTTTCTCCTGTGGAAGCTCGGGTATGGGTACAAAGTCTTGTCCCGAAGCCACTTTAAATGGAGAAAACCCAGTACTACTATGTACCGAATTGTTATATGCCACCTCAGCGAATGGCATTAGGTCAGCCCAATTATCTTGCTAATAATTTATATAACATTGAAGATATTGTTCCAATACTAAGTTAGTTCTCTCACAAGCCCCATTGCTTTGTGGGTGGTGGGCACAGCTTAAGCCCAGGGCGGAGCCTAATAACTTAGGAACTCCTTCCAAAAGTTTGAGGTAAACTGGACACCCCGTTTCAGATTATGTGTTCAGGAACTCCATGTAACCTGTAGATATGTAAAATAAACGGTTTAGCCAACGTTTTCACAGATGGGATTTTCGGACAAGGTATAAAATGTACCTGTTTGGAAAACAAATCAGTTACTACCCAAATAACTGTATTCCCCCCACTTTCAGGTAATTCCACTATAAAATCCATAGAAATTTCCTCCCATGGAGCAGTCTAGCCACATTTTGTAGTAAGCCTGCTGGTTTACCAGGAGGCCGTTTAGCTGAGGCACAGATAGGACAGCTAGCCACATAAGTCTCAATATCCTTTTTCAAAGTAGGCTACCAAAATTGCCTTTTAACCAAGTGTAAGATCTTCATCCTAATTCTGGCCTTACGTTCAGCAAGTGGGTCTTCAAACCTGGCCCGCAGCACAGTTATGAATAGGTCATAATTCATCAGCTGGGGGGCATTATCACCATCCACTTTGCAGCTGTTCCTTCCAGAGCCCTTGTAACACATCTAACGTTGGCTGCTTCTGAGGAAAAAATCCTCTTCATATTCCTCCATATGGCTCCAGACTTGTGCCAGGAAGAATCCTAACTCCTTGGGACCCCCCCCCCCCCATATTTTACTTCCAACAGAGGCACCTTTGGAGTTCTACACCTTCTGACAATTATTCCCCCCGCTGGGGGCCCCTGGGCTGCTGCTGCCTGTTGTGCCAGCCCAGGTTGATTTATGAGGGTGGCTGCTCTGATTCTTCTGGCTGGGGCTGCCTCCCCCTCCTCTCCCTCATACCTTTGATCAGTTTGAGGTTCTCCGATAGCTTCATTTAAAAGATGCATGGCTTGAGTTAGTAAAAAATTCTTTCTTTCCTTCTCTTGCCATGGCTCTTCTCTTCCATGCCGATGGGTAGTGGTCACTCCTGGAGGAGGCTTTTCCTCAGGATCCTTCCAGCTGACTCCTAGGGACCATTTGGATTTTACAGCTGGTTTTTCGCCAAGACTTAACTCTGCTAACAAGTTGGCTTCCCCTGCTGCCTCTAACAGCAGAGAATCTTGTCCTCCAGTCACTCCCAGGTCTTCTTGGTCGCTGGCTGGATTTGACATTGTGTTGAAACCCCCTCGGAAGAAAATTTATTAATTCTCCGGGTGGGCTGGTAACATGGAGATTCAGAATAATGTCAGCTGGTGCTCCATTCAAAATCCAAGAAAGAAATACTTAGACTCCATTAATCAGAGAAAAGATATCTTTTACTGGAAATCAAGTTGTAGCAACAAAAGAATTCTGAAAAAATGGCTGTGTAAATCACATATACAAAGTAATGGCAATGTTCCCATCCCCCAATAGTTCAATTGGCTCATCCAGTTAAAAGTTGTGTATATCATCATGTGGGCATCTCCAGGTGGTGATGAGGCCTCTGTCCGTTGACCTTGACATATGTTGATAGAGTTGCAGCTGCGCATAGCATAGAAGCCTAAGCAAGAATCTACCCCCCCATCTTATACAGTTCTGTTTTGTAACACCTCCAACTCACTTTCCATAACCATTCCCCCCTCCTTCCTCCATTACTTATGACAGCCGAAAGATGCAAAGCAAAAGGAGAAAATCTTGAAGGCTGACAATAACTGTATCAGGATTTTGAAAGACCAGGAGGAAAAAATATTCCCTTTTTTATGGGATATTTAAAGCTGAGGTTGGTTACTATTTTTCATTGCCAGAAAAGCATGATTGCGGTGTTTTCTCCACCACCTCCAAAGGGAATCATGAAGAACTTTTCACTACCTAGGGTTCTCTGGAGAAATTTGGACTGCAAGTTCCAGCATTTTCAGTCAATATGGTGAGATTTCCTATCTTTAGGAGAGGACTATTGCTCATTTATATATTCTGAACTGATGTGTTTATATCAATTCCCAGCTGGCTGGAGATTTCTAGGAGTTTGAGTCCTCCCATCTTAAAGTTGGCATGATTGGGAAATTGGATCCAGGCACTTTGTGCCAACAGGAATAGAGTCCAAATTGGACACAAAAGAAAGTCAGTAGCATTTACAAGGGTCTGCAGAAGCAGAAATGAAACTTCTGAAAGTGCAAAATGAAAGGGCAAAAGAGAGAGGTGAGGGAGGGAGAGAGGGAGAGAGAGAGAGAGAGAGAGAGAGAGAGAGATGAATGTTAGAAAATAAAACAGAATACAAAGGAAATATTAAACGCTTCCTTGGTGGGAGATGGGGACATTAGGAGGTACAGGATAGGAACATTTTAGGGAAAAACAACTACAATTATTATTTATTGCAAGTCTTTGCTTGTTATGTTAAGGGTCTTCCTCACATTGCTTTTCTAATTTTCAACTAGGAAAAGAATATGACAATATAAAAGCTATCTACACATTCTGTTTTTACTGTGGCTCCACAAAGAGACTGATCACAATTGTTGCTCTGTCCCAATGTAATTCAGGTACTTTGAGAAGAGCAATTGATGAATCTTCTGCTGTCCTTCCCACTCCAAACTAGAAGCATCTATTGCTGGGGGAGAAAGACCACTAGCTGCTCATAAGACCAGGGGTTGCCAACTTTTTGGAACTCAGGGACCACCAAACTCATAATTTTAAATCCTGTGGACCACCTTCGCTTGAGAAGCCTGGCCTAAGTTTCTTCTTAGTTTTCCCATTATGTTACCCACCACAGTAATCAACTCATTAAGTCATATTCACACCATATTCCAAACACAAAAACATCTGTAGGTGTTAAATACCTGTGCCAAATGTTTCAGCACATTAAAAGATGTGTTGATTACCAGGCATGAGCTTATAGCTTATAATGTCTTAATCTTAAGCGTTCTATGGAAATGGGTGGCGACGGCGGCTGCCAAGGGACAGAAAGTTTCCCAGAGCGGCACTTGAGAAGCTCTGAGTGTGAGCTGCTCCCACTGCCGCTGCCGCCATTTTTTTTTAAATGAAGTTTTTATTTTTTACAACAAACAAACAAGACATAAAAATATAAAACCCTCTTTCAATTATATACATACAGTGTGTCAGTTGGTTACAATCTTTTGTGCTATCGTTTTTTTACTATTATTCACAAGTTATATAAATTCTCACCTTATCAATCTAGTTTGTGTTTATGTAATGTCAATTATTAAACATTCATTTGACTAAACTATTTTTCCATCATTTTATACAAGATATTATAATTTTCATTATGATTTAATCTTATACATTCATCCAATGGTTATATATTTTATATTGTATTCTATATCCATCTATTAACTTTTATTGTAAGGCTTACTGATCTATTTTTTTACCATGTCTTTTTATCTAACCATTGATAAAATAAATCCCATATCAAATAAAATTGTTTATCCTCTTGTTCTGTAATTTCAAATATCATTTACTCATTTTGGCACAGTCCATGATTTTCTTAATAATTTCCTCCTGCATAGGTATTTTTTTCATTTTTCCAATTCTTAGCAAATACAATTCCAGCCACAATCAAATATTTCAATTCTTTACAATATATTTCCAGTATAATTCCCAGTAAAAATATCTCAGGTTTAAAGTCTATGTGTTGTTTTGTCATTTTTTCCAACCATGTGTGGATTATAATTCAATATCTTTTTGCATCTGAGCATGTCCACCACATGTGGTAATATGAACCAGGTATCTGATGACATTTCCAACATTTATCCGATTTATTCTTGAACATTCTCACGATTCTCATCGGGGCTAAGTGCCACCTGTAAAACATCTTATACAAGTTTTCTTTATATGCAGTTGACACTGTCATTTTATAATTTTGAGACCACAATTTTTGCTATTTATCTAAGTCAATCCCATATCCAAAATTTCCCCCCCATGCAATCATAGTTTCTTTTACTTGTTCTTCCTCTAATTTAAACTTTAGCAAATGTCCATAAAGTTTTCTGATTACTTTTTCATCAGTATCTATCAAAATTTTATCTAAATCAGTCAACTTATCATAGATACTTTGTTTTAACATCTTTATCAAATCTAGATTGTATTTGTAAATATGAAAACCAATTCATTTTTACACCTTGTTCTTCCAACGCTTGCATAGATTGAAGTCCACCCTTTTCATTCAATATCTCACCATATCTGTTTGTTCCTTTTTATATGTTATTGGAAGCAAAAAAGCTTCAATAGTAGATAACC
Organism: Hydrophis major; assembly: GCA_033807585.1. Classification (NCBI taxonomy): domain Eukaryota; kingdom Metazoa; phylum Chordata; class Lepidosauria; order Squamata; family Elapidae; genus Hydrophis; species Hydrophis major. Next base: position 68,027,574 of record CM066343.1, on the reverse strand, counting down.
ATGGTGGAATTTTTGAATAATATTGCTTTTTGATCTTCTCCCAATTTAGAAACAATGCTTCTCGAATATAATGTCTTCTAAAATACCCCTCTGTTTTAGTTCCCTTATACCAGAGGAAGGCATGCCACCCTAACAGCAAGTCATGTTCAAAAGTCTGGTATTCCTTAGTGTTATCCACTCCTTTACCCACATCAGACTCATTGCTTGGCAGTACAATTCCCAATTAGGCAAAGCAAATCCTTCTCTTATTCTTGTATCTTGTAACAATTTAAGTTTTATTCTCGCTTTCTTCCCCTGCCAAATGTATTTTAACACTATTTTGTTTAAATCTTCAAAAAATTATTTCCCTAATCTGATTGGAATTGTCTGGAATAAGTATAAGATTCTGGGCAATATTCATCTTAACTGTAGATATTCTCCCAATCAGTGATAGTTGTAAATTTTCCTATTTTATCAAGTTTGTCGCAATCTGCTGTTTAAGATAATTATCCTCCTTAAGTGTGCTACATCTTGGTGTTATGTATATTGCTAAATACTTAACCTTATTTGTGATCTGGATCCCCAAAACTTCCTCCAATTCTTTCTTTCATCTTACTAACATGTTCTTTGCTAAAATCTTTGTTTTATGTTTATTTTCAAACCTGCTACTTTCCCATACTCTTCTATCTTTTCTATCAGTTTAGGTGCAGACTCCAATATAAATACTAGGTCATCTGCGAAAGCTTGTAATTTATACTCTTCTTTTTTTAATTTTCATTCCTTTTATTTCTTTTTCTTCTCTGATGTTCCTATTCAGCACTTCCAGTGTTAACACAAATAACAGAGGCAACAGTGGACAGCCTTGTCTAGTCCCTTTTCTTATATCTATAAAATCTGTTAACTCTCCATTTATCATAACCTTTGCAGTTTGTTTATGATTTATTGTTTCTATGGCTTGAGTAAATTTTTTACTAAGGCCCATTTGGTCCAATTGTAGCAGGATAAAATGCCAGGATAACTTCTAATAAGTGAAAATTCAATGTTTCCTGGAATGTCTTATAAAATTCCACTGGCAAACCTTCCAGACCTGGTGCTTTCCCAATGTTTTGCTTTTTTAAAGCTTCTGTTAATTCCATCATTGTTTTTTTCTTTTTTTTGGTAAAAGTTTTATTGATTTTAACAACAGACAAAAAACATATAAGACATAAAACATGACATTAAAAAAAATAAAAAATAAAAAAATTATAACATTCTTCATAAATTTACAGTGTATCGGTTGGTTTACCACTCCCTTTTGTGCATCCATTTCATAGTCATCAGAATAATTATATTACATAATAACTCACATTATCAATCATCAATAAAATATCCCAATATCATTATTGAACAATCATTTGACTATAATTTTACTAATTCATACTTAAGCGAGATAACTATAATTAAGTTAAATTATTTTATGACAAATCATGAAATCATACCAAATCTATCTTAATAAAATATTCTTAAAAATGATCAAAACCAAGAAAAATTATATATTCATTATTTCCTAAATTTCTAAATATTCTATTATCATATTGTATTATCTAACCATTGATAAAAAAAATCCCAAACTTCATAAAATTGTTTATCTTCTTGTTCTCTAATTTCAAATGTCAATCTACTCATTTCAGCACATTCCAATATTTTCTTAATATTTTCTTTCTCTAATGGTATTTTCTCACTCTTCCAATGTTTAGCAAATACAATCCTAGCAGCTGTTAATACATTTACAATCAAATACTTTAAATTTTTATTATATATATCAGGTACAATTCCCAATAAAAAAAATCTCTGGTTTCAAATCTATGTGTTTCTTTATCATTTTTTCCAGCCATATGCGAATTCTAGTCCAATATTTCCTGGCCTCCTCACAAGTCCACCACATGTGGTAATATGAGCCAGGTATCTGATGACATTTCCAGCACTTTTCAGATTTATTCTTGAACATTCTTGCTATTCTTGTCGGGGGAAAGTGCCACCTGTAAAACATCTTATACAAATTTTCTTTATATGCTGTTGACATTGTCATTTTATAATTTTGTGACCACAATTTTTGCAATTTCTCTAAATCAATCCCATATCCAAAATTCTTCCCCCAAGCAATCATTGTTTCTTTAACTTGTTCTTCCTCTAATTTAATTTCCAACAAATAACTATATAGTTTTTAAATCACTTTTTCATCAGTACCTGTCAAAATCCTATCTAAGTTAGTCAATTTATCATAAAATCCTTCTATTTTAGAATCTTTAAGATACTTTGCATGTATTTGTGCATATGAAAACCAATTCATCTTTATACCTTGCTCTTCTAAATTTTGCATCGTTTTAAGTTCACCCTTTTCATCCAATATTTCCCCATATCTAACTGTTTGTTCCTTCTTATAAGTTATAGGATACGAAAAAGCTTCAATAGTTGATAACCAAACTGGAATTTTCAAATAACATTGTTTCTTAGTTTTCTCCCAATTCAACCATAACGATTCCCGTATATAATGCCTTCTAAAATAACCCTGTGATTTAGTTCCCTTATACCATAAAAAAGCATGCCAACCCAATAATAAATCATGACCTTCTAATGCCAACAATCTAGTCTTTCTTAACGTTATCCATTCTTTAACCCACATTAAGTTTGCAGCTTGATAATACAACTCCCAATTAGGAAGGCCAAATCCTCCTCTAATTCTAGCGTCTTGTAAAAGTTTTAATTTTATTCTCGCTTTCTTACCTTGCCACATATACTTCAACACAATTTTATTTAATTCTTCAAAATAATCTTTGCCAAGCCTAACTGGTATTGTTTGGAACAAATATAAAATTCTAGGTAAAATATTCATCTTGATTGTTGAAATTCTACCTATCAATGACAATTGTAGATTTTCCCATTTCTTCAAATCAGATGCTATCTGCTGTTTAAGCTTAATATAGTTATTCTCTTTCAATGTAGTACATCTTGATGTCAAATGTATCCCCAAATATTTAACCTTGTTCGTAACTTGGATTTTCAATAAGTCTGCCAGTTCTTCTCTTTGCCTTAATAATATGTTCTTTGTCAGAATCTTTGTTTTATCTTTATTTATTTTCAGACCAGCCATCTCACCATATGTCTCTATCTTTTCCAATAGTTTTAAAGCTGTCTTTAGAGGATGAATGAAAACCAAATCATCCGCAAAGGCTTGCAATTTAAATTCCTCCTTTTTAATTTTCATGCCTTTTATATTTTGGTCCTCTCTAATATTTCTATTCAACACTTCCAAAGTCAGTACAAATAGCAAAGGTGATAATGGGCATCCTTGTCTTGTGCCTTTTCTTATATTAATAGAGTCCGTAAATTCTCCCTCTATCATTACTTTTGCCAATTGCATATATGGCTTCTATTGCTTGAATAAATTTTCTGGCAAAGCCCATCTGTTCCAGTAATAATAACATAAATCTCCAATTCACATTATCAAATGCCTTTTGGGCATCTAGGAATATCAAAGCCATTTGTTTTTCAGGATGCGCCTCATAATATTCCAAAGTGTCCAGAATTACCCTCATATTGTCTTTAATTTGTCTCTTTGGTAAAAATCCATTCTGATCAGCATGAATAAAATTATTTAAGTGTTTTTTAAATCTTTCTGCCAGAGTTGAGGCAAAGATTTTATAGTCTGCATTCAATAAGAAAATAGGTCTGTAGTTCTTAATTTGTAATGGATCGGCTCCTTCTTTTGGAATAAGTGTAATATAAGCTTCTGACCATCTTTTAAGTATTTTCTTGTTTAACATAACTTCATTCATGACTTCTAGCAGTGGTATGCTCAACGATTCTTGTAATGTTTTATAAAATTCTGCCGGAAGCCCGTCTGGACCTGGTGCTTTCCCATTATTCTGTCTGTTGAATGCTTCAGTTAATTCCATCATTGTTATAGTACTTTCTAACATTTTTTTCAGTCTCTTCAGGTATCTTGGGTAAATTAGCATTTTGTAAATACTGTTTAAATTTTCCCTCCTTGGCTTCCCCTCCTCACTGCCATCTGGTGTCGGAAATCATCTCTCTCTCTCAAGGAGTGCTTGCAGAAGCAGCACGGGAAACTTTGGCCAGGCTCTTTTTTAAAAATTTTTTTATTGGTTTTTAAAACAAACATAAACAAACAAAGCATAAAAACATCAAGTCATCTTCCATGTATATACATACAGTGTGCCGGTTGGTTTACAAATTGTTTTGTGCTTCCATTTCGTAGTCTTCAATTACAATTACATTGTATATAATTCCGTATTTTCAATCCAATATTAAATACATTAATATCATTATTAATCAATCATTTTATTATACTTTTATTCATTCATGTTTTATGAAATAATCATATTTTACTTAATTTGTTTTATGACAGTTCATATTATCATCTCAAATCTATCCTAGAATCATTTTGTAGATATAATAATACATCTTTATATGTTTATTATTTTCTAAAAGTCTACCTATTTTATTACTTTATTTTATTGTCTAACCATTGATAGAGTAGATCCCAAATTTTATAAAATTGTATATCATCTTGTTCTCTAATTTCAAATGTCAATCTACTCATTTCAGCACATTCCAATATTTTCTTAATGATTTCCTCCTGCGATGGTGTTTTCTCATTTTTCCAGTTTTTAGCAAATACAATCCTAGCCGCTGTTAATACATTTACAATCAAATATTTCAAGTCTTTGCTATATATTTCAGGTAAAATTCCCAATAAAAATATCTCTGGTTTCAAATCTATATGTTTTTTTGTCATTTTTTCCAACCACGTGTGGATTTTAGTCCAGTATTTCTGAGCTTCCGCACAAGTCCACCACACATGGTAATATGAGCCAGGTGTCTGGTGACATTTCCAACATTTTTTGCATTTATTCTTGAACATTCTTGCTATACTTGTCAGGGAAAAATGCCACCTGCAAAAACATCTTATACAAATTTTCTTTATATGCTGTTGACATTGTCATTTGATAATTTTGAGACCACAATTTTTGCCATTTCTCTAAATCAATCCCATATCCAAAATTCTTTCCCCAAGCAATCATAGTTTCTTTAACTTGTTCTTCTTCTAGTTTAATTTCTAATAAATATCCATACAATTTTTTAATCACCTTTTCATCAGTACCTATCAAAATCTTATCTAAGTCAGTCAATTTAGAAACCTTCTGTTTTAGAATCTTTATCATACCTTGAATGTATTTACGCATATGAAAACCAATTCATCATTATACTTTGTTCCTCTAGTTTTTGTATAGATTTAAGTTCACCGTTTTCATTCAATATTTCACCATATCTAACTGTTTGTTCCTTTTTGTATATTATAGGGTAAGAAAATGCTTCAATAGTCAATAGCCAGACTGGAATTTTCAAATAACATTGTCTTTTAATCTTCTCCCAGTTTAACCACCCCGTATATGTCTTCTAAAATACCCCTGTGTTTTTGTTCCTTTATACCATAGAAAAGCATGCCAGCCCAACAATGGATAACGTCCTTCTAATGTCAACAATCTAATATTTCTTAATGTTATCCATTCCTTAACCTACATCAAATTTGTAGCTTGGTAATACAACTCCCAATTAGGCAAACCAAATCCTCCTCTAATTCTAGCATCTTGCATAAAGTTTTAACTTTATTCTCGCTTTCTTACCTTGCCATATATATTTCAACACAATTTTATTTAAATCTTCAAAGTAGTCTTTTCCAAGCCTAATTGGAATTGTTTGAAATAAATATAAAATTGTGGGTAATATATTCATCTTGATTGTTGAAATTCTCCCTATTAGTGACAGTTGTAAAATTTTCCATTTCACCAGATCTAGCGCTATCTGCTGTTTAAGTTTGATATAATTATTCTCTTTTAGTGTACTACATCTTGCTGTCAAATATATCCCCAACTACTTGATCTTATTCATGACCTGAATTTTCAATAGGTCTGCCAGTTCTTCCTTTTGTCTTAATAGCATATTCTTTGTGAAGATCTTTCTCTTACCTTTATTTATTTTCAAACCAGCCACCTTTCCATATGTCTCTATCTTTTCTATCAATTTTGATGCTGTTTCTAGTGGCTCTTCTCACCAGATCATCTGCAAATGCTTGCAACTTAAATTCTTCCTTTTAAATTTTCATCCCTTTTATATTCTTTTCATCTCTAATATTTCTATTTAGCACTTCCAAAGTTAACACAAACAACAAAGGTGATAGTGGGCATCCTTGTCTTATTCCTTTTCTCATATCGATAGAGTCTGTCAGTTCTCCCTCTATCATTACTTTGCTGTTTGCTTATGATATATATTTCTATTGCTTGAATAAATTTTCTTACAAAGCCCATCTGTTCCAGCAGTAATAACATGAATCACCAATTCACATTATCTAATGCCTTCTGTGCATCTAGAAATATCAGAGTCATTTGTTTTTCAGGATGTGCCTCATAGTATTCCAAAGTGTCCAAAATTACTCTCATATTGTCTTTAATTTTTCTTTTTGGCAGAAATCCATTTTGATCAGGATGGATAAAATTATTTAAATATTTTTTAAGTCTTTCTGCCAATATTGAAGCAAAAATTTTATAATCTGCGTTTAGTAGGGAAATAGATCTATATTTCTTGATTTGTAATGGATTGGTCTCCTCTTTTGGAACAAGTGTGATATAAGCTTCTGACCATGATTTAGGTATCCTCCTCTTTAACATAACTTCATTCATAACTTCTAGCAATGGAAGATTCAATGATACTTATAATGTTTTGTAAAATTCTGCTGGAAGTCCATCTGGGCCTGATGCCTTTCCATTATTTTGCTTCTTGAGTGCTTCAGTTAACTCCATCATATATTGCTTTCTAACATTGTTTCAATCTCTTTAGGTATCTGGGGTAATTTAGCATTCTGTAAATACTGTTTAATTCTTTCCTCATCAATATTCTCTTGTGTGTATAGTTTCCCATAATAGTCTTGAATGATTTTCTTCTTCTCTTTACTACCATAGCAAACTTGGCCTTGGTCATCTATTAATTGCAATATTTTCCTTGATTCTTTCTTCTTTCTCAATTTATATGCTAACCATCTACCTGATTTATTTGCATCTTCAAAGTAGTTCTGTTTAGCACCTCTAATTTTCTGTGCTAATTCTTCTTTTTCTATTAGACTCATTTTATGTTTGGTTATATCCATTTTTAACTTAATGTCCTTTTTCTGTGGCATTTTCTGTAGCTCTTTTTCAAGTCCTTTATACTCATCCTCTAATGCCTTTGAGCAGAGATGGGCAAACTACGGCCCGTGGGCCACATCCGGCCCGTTGGTCTGTCTAATCTGGCCTGCCTCTGAAAAAAAATCACTGGGCCTCTTCAAAAATCGTATTGCCCTGTGCCGCGTGGCCCCCAAAGCTGCAAAACAGCACGGAGCGCTCTCGGGGTAGGAAAAAGAAGAGAGGCACACAATGCCAGCGCCTGCCTGGCCGATGCCTGCATCGAAGGCGGCGGGAGCAGCAGACGGGAGAGCCAGCAGCGAAGTTTCCTAACTCGCCTCTCCATCCCTGGCCGGCGTGCGTCTCCCGGGCGAGGCACTTTCCCGGGTGCCAGGAGGAACACACTCCGACTATTGTTTGCAGGTCCTCTCCCCATGCTTCCTTCCCCCACCCCTCCCCTCCCCTCCCACCCAATATGGCAAAGGTTCAGGTGAACAATGTTGTAGTGCTGGACAACCCTTCGCCTTTCTACAACCCCTTCCAGTTCGAAATCACCTTCGAGTACATAGATGACCTCTCCGAAGGTGAGTCCCCGCTGATCCCCCTTTTTTTCCCAGGGCTTCCAGGCTTAAACTTTGCAAAGGCCTCGGCAGGTGGGAGCCTCTTCCCACCGAGGAGCGGGAAGGGTTCCGCCCAGTGGGTGGGCTGCTTGGAGGAGGTGACCTGGTGGCGCTCTGGGTTTCCCCTCCGCTGCGCAGCTTGGGGCCAGGCGTGAGCACCCGTGAGGAAAAAGGAAGCCGCAAGTTGCTGGGAATTTGCTCGGGTGCTGGGAGCAGCTATATTGCCTCCGTCATGGTGAGCGGCTCGTCGGGCATGTACGCAAGGAGGAGGGCTTTTAAACTGCTGCCCGAGCAGGACCGCCGAGCCGGGAAACGGGGCATCAAGGCAGGGCAAGGCTCCACCAGCAGCGGCCTAGCTTTAGGTGGGCTTGGATGCCCCTGAGCGCGGTTTGCTGTTTGTTCTCTCCTGGGACTCGCGATTGGAAAGCGTGGAAAGTAGTAGCAGGAGCAGCCGCGGTGTTACTTTGTTTCCGGAAGCTGCTCTTTTGGAAGAGGCTTTGGTGATCGGACCTTGCCAGCTCGGGAGCAATTCCAGTTTTCGCTAACCTCGGTAGTGAAGTAAAATCACCGAAATTCTTCTTGATTGTCATTCAGGGCATAGATTGAAATCAGGAGTGTTTTCGTATTATTGTCCATTATTTCCACCATTAGTATTCTTCCGTCGTCCTCAGTTTAAATCAATTTCTCTGGGATGGTCTCTTTAATATATAAAACCACTCCTCTTTTATTGCATTGCGTCAAGGAAGTAAATATTTTCCCTAATTTTGGCTGTATCAACAATTGTTCATATTGGGTTTTTTTTGAAACAAATTTTATTAATTTTAAAGACAAACAAACCATCATTAACCATTGAATACATAAACACTCTTTCCATTATAAATTTTACATGTCGAATAAGACATTATTTTATACAACATAGTTCTGTTTTACACCATTTCCATATGAATATATAAATATCTCTTTGCAAATTTCTCATTATTTCTCTTTACTCTTATTCAATTTCATTATTATTATTATTTTTTCCTATATTTATCCAATTTATAATCGTCATCTACATTTTTCTCTGACTTGGTTACCATTATTCTCATCCAATATTCCTCTGAGGTTTTATTAATTCTCAAACAAACATGAACACAGAAAACACACAATAATAAAACTTCTTTTAAGAAAGTAGTTTGGACCCAGATTACCTCTCTTTATATGGACTTCAATTAGCTTCGTGTTCATCTTTTTTTTTTTTTGAAACAAATTTTTATTAATTTTAAAGATAAAACAACACATCATTAACCATTAAATACATACACACATAAAACCTCTTAACATTGTAAATCCTTACAAGTCAAACAAAACATTATTTTTATACAGCATAATTCCAATTTATCCCATCTCCATATGGACACACAAATATCTTCCAGCAAATTTCTCATTATTTCTCTTTACTCCTATTCAATTTCATTTCTCTTCCATATTTATCCATTTTATAGTCATCATATTCTTTTCTTTCTGGCTTGTTTAAATTATTCTCGTCTAACATTCCTCCAAGGTTTTATTGATTCTTTTTTCCTTTTTTTTTTTATAAAAAACAAATTTTGTTAGTTTTACCATAAACACAATACACAAACATACAAACACAAAACATAAACAAAACTAAAAGATCTTTTCTGAAGGTTGTCTGTTCCCGGGTTAAAACTCTTTACACAGACACAAATTCAAACATCATATTCAACCCATATCTCCTTCCATATCTTAGTATCATTTTCTTTTTTATATATATATATAAAAACCATTTTTATCAGTTTTATAAGAACAATGCACAAAGAATCAAGGCATAACAGCTTATAAATTCTTTTCTAAGAAAAAATAATAATAAAAGACCAATAAGGCATAACATTTCCAGATTATAATATCAATATTTCATATAATATTAACTTCATATCTTGTCCCTACTTCTCTTTTCCATCCAAATTATTTATCAATTAAAATTTTATTGCCTTTTATCAATATACAAAATCCAAAAAAAAAAAAAAAAGCATATATATCCTTCCATATCTTATTACCATTTTCAACAACATTCTTTGCCTGTTTTATTTCCAATTATCCATTCATCTTTTTTTTTCTTTTACTATACTTCTCCTGTACACCAATTGGAGTAACATCTATAACTCATTACCCTAACTTAGAAATACTACATATTACAATCTTTCTTGGGATTCTGTTTAAAAGATTCTAAAATTACATAATAAATTTTATATTCTAAATACACATATAAAAACACAATCTTATATACCCTCCAGAATCCCTCTTTTAATCTAAATTAAATTCACCCATTGTCTCTAAATAAACTTTTTTTCTTTAGGTCTTGCTTCCCCCCATTAAGGCTTCTCCTCCCCCCTTTCTCTCTTGCTTATTCTTCTCCTTGCCCTTTCTACCCCTTTGCTTTTTCCCATCGCTTTTCTTACTCCTTTTCCTTTGCTTTCTAACCTTGCCTCCACCTTTTCGCTCATTTTTCTCTCTTTTGGTTGTTTTTATAATTCTTAAAATCCCCTTTTTCTTATCCTTTTTCTCCTCCTCTCCGGAAGGGACCCATTGTTCATCAAAGATGGCTTCTTCTTCCTCTTCTTCCTTGTCCCAGTCCTTCTGCTGCGTAATCAACTTTTCAACAGAACATAACGCCATTTCTAAGAATTGAAACAAAGCGCCCAAAGTATCTTCTTTTTTATATTTTTGATATTCAATCTCTAGTTCATCCACAAACAATGCCATTATAAAAAGGGAAACTTTTTCCAAAACAACCACAAGTATTTTTAATCAAAGATAATCAAAAGCAATTAAAAAAAAAAAATTCCAAAAGTTAATACTTTTCTTCCTTCTTCTCTTTCTCTTTCTGGATTAATTTTTAATCAAAGAGGTCCAATTACCATATATCTTCTTTTGGGATCCACAAAGACGTTCTAGACAATCTCCTCCTTTTTCAGCTTCTGCTCCAATTTTTTTTCTCCCTTCCCACTTGCAATGACAATTTTAAATAATCAAAAATCCATACCTCCAGCAGAGATTTTCCAATTTCTTAAATTTTTCAATGTCCAAAAATCCCTTTGTCTCTTAGCTTCAGCTTTCAAAGCAATCCACTTTCAATGTCTAATATATCCAAATATTTCTGCTTTTTCCGTGGGTTGGGAGAGTAAAAAAAAAAAAAAAGTTCCCTTTAACAGCTTCTCCGCCGCTTTTCGCTCTTCTTAGGGATACAATGTATCCTCCAGCAATTCAAGCAGCTCAATTCCAGGCAGTTTAAAAGGTGTTACTTGACCCGGCTCAGACAGAACTTTCACTCTTCACACTTCCTCCAGCACAGTTCTTACCCGGTTGCTGGCTTCTTCATGGCAGCCATTGCTGACCGCCGCTCCACCGCCTTGGGAAAAAGGGGTTTTCCCGGAGAAGGGGGGGGTCTGCGACACCCCCACCTCCCTATCCGACTCCCCTCTCTCTTCAGCTGTCCCTACAGGGCAGCCATATCCCCCTGACCCGTCTGGATCGGGGGTACCTCGACGGCTAGCACAGCAGGAATCGCGAGCTATCGCGAATTCCTGCTGCCCCGAAGCCACGCAAACCGGAAGTTTTCAGCTTCGTGTTCATCTTGTATACCATTACCTATTTTATTTACCATTCTATATCTTCTATATCACTTCTCCCCGCTTTTCACTCTTCTTAATTTTATTTAATTCATTTTAATTTAAATCATTGTGTTTGTATCTTTTGTCCATTCTTTCCAAATTATCCATTTATCTCATTCCCTACAAAAAAAAGATTTCTCCTGAAATCACTGATCAGAGTATGATGCCTTTCTATCCTCCCCCTAAATTAATATTTAGAATAACGCCCATTACCCAATCTGATTCTGCTTAGTACATTCTACCAGCTAACTTTTAAAAAGAGGAAAGAATAATAAATCCAAAATGATTAATATAGTTAAATAAGAAATCTAAATGTTAAATCTTGTAACATTCCAATTATCTATTTCAAAAACAAACACTACAATAGTAAGTTTATAGTAACATCAATACAACAATCAATTAAACTCTTCAATTAAACTCAATATTCCTTTTAATATTTTGTTAAATTTTAAAGTCTATCATTACTAAACATTTCAATATTTTAATCTTTTATTAATTCTTATAACATTCTAGTTTTCTATTTCTAATACAAATACTACAATACCATCTTATGTACCTTGCAGAATCTTCTTTTTAAAAGAAATTATACATTACCCTTTATCCCTAAAAAAAATTCCTTTTTTTCCATCTTGTTTCATACTTTATGGCTTCCCCTCCCTTTTCCCTTTCTTTCTTATCCCACCTGGCCTTTTTACCCCCCCCCCACCTTCCGCCTTTTTAGCTTCCCCTCTCTGCTGTATTCCTTTTTTCTTTTGCTTACTAACATTGTGTTGATTTTACATCTTATTTTTCTCTTTCTTGGGTGGTTTTTTAAGTCTTAAGTCTTTCATTTTCCTTCTTCTCTTTCTCCTTTCTTTCTTAATTAAGTTTTGAGATTCATTGAAGATGGCGTCTTCTTCTTCTTCCTCTTCTTCTGTTTCCTCCATCTGTTGTTGTGTTTGCTGATAAATAGCAAGCGCCATTTCTAAAAAAAGGAAGGCTTCTTTCACAGCGTCCTTGCCTTCTTTTTTTATTTTTCCATATTCCTTTCTAAGTTCATCAACAGGTAAAGCCATTGTAAATCTTTTCTTTATTCTTCTTCTTAAAACAACCAAGATGTTTCAAAAGTTAGAACAGTTCCCCAAAGTCCCAGAGACATCAATCAGTCCAAACAAAGCACAAAGTTCTCACTTTCTCTTCCTGGGGTAATATCAATAGAAGGGAAAAGAAAAAAAGCCCAATCTATATTTTAAAGCCTTATTGCAATTAATTTCTAGTCTCAAAATCTTCAAGGTATCTCCTCCAGCAAGATCTTAATATTTTTTTTGTCCTCTCCCTTCCCACTTATAACAAGAAGCCAAGTTTTTACCTTTTATAAAGACAGGTTTCTCCGTGGCCATTTGTTGATTCCATAGGGAAGGACAGTAAACTTTCCCTTTCAGCACCTCAAATTTGCCGCTTGAGATTCTCCTTTGGAAAAAAAGTATCGTTCAAAAATAGTCATAGTTTTCAGGATGTTAGGTGTCTCTTAAAGTTCTGGGTCAGCCAAAAAACTTTCTCTTGTAAACTTTCTCCCCTCTTCCTCCTGCTCAGTCTTACCCAGCTTCCGGCTTCTTTGTGGTGGCTATTACAGACCGCTGCTCCACCGTCTTGAGAAAAGGGGGTTTTGCCGGCTGGGACGGGGGTCTGCAACACCCCCAAACCCCTCTCCAGCTCCCCCTGTCTTCGGCTGCCTCTGCGGGGCAGCCTTAGCCTCCAGACCCGTCAGGATCGGAGGCACCAAAACGGCTAGCACCACAGGGATCGTGCAGGATTGCGAATCCCTGCTGCTGCCGAAGCCGACAAACCGGAAGTTCGTCCTCAGTTTAAATCAATTTCTCTGGGATGGTCTCTTTAATTTATAAAACCACTCCTCTTTTATTGCATTGTGTCAAGGAAGCAAATATTTTCCCTAATTTTGGCTGTATCAACAATTGTTCATGTTGTTTTTTAATATGTACTTCTTGTAGGCAGATTATATCAAATTTTAATTTCTCTAATTTATGGAAGTTTTTCCTTCTTTTAATGGCTGAATTAACTCCATTTATATTAATTGTAATCAATTTTTTCTCTTCCATGGTTATATTTTGTAGTTAGGTTTGACAGCTCTCGTGGATCTTGGTTCACGTTGTTTTTTGGCTTCCTCCTTTCCACCTACTGCACCTTCTTCTTCTTCAGTCGTCATTTGGAAGTCCTCTTGGAATTCAATTAGTGAAATTTCTTTTTCTGCTTCTTCCTCTTTCCCTCTGAAAAATTCTGTGTAAAATGATTCAGCTTTCTCAATTGAATCAATTCTATATCTCTGTTCTTGCCATGTGAACAGTAAACCTTCTGGAATCAGCCATCTATAATTCATCTCTTTTTTAAGTAGCAATTTGGTCAAGAATCGGTATTCTCATCTCTCTCACTCTTCTGGGTACTTGTTTCAAGACCACAATCTCCTTATCTTTGTATTTCAATGTTTTCTCTCTTGCCAGTTGCAATATTTGCGTTTTAATGGCTTTCTTTGTAAATCTAATGTGAACTTATCTTGATAAGCTATTTCTCATTGCATATCTTGTGAAGACTTGATAGACATAATCTATTCCATCCATCATCTTCTCTTGAGTTATTTCCAAAGCTTCAGCCAATATTTCTATCATTATCTCAGCTGGATTTTGTCCTTTTTCTTCCTCTATGTTTTGGAATCTAAGATAAAATTCTGATCTGTCCATCTCCCATCTCAGCATACCACTTTTATCTTGTTCAACCACAGTTAATCTGTTATTAATGTCTCCAATCTTCTTGTCTCTTTATCTTCTTCATTTTTTTTGGAATCTCTCATCATACTTCATCATCATTTGTTGGATGTTCTCTACTTTTTCATCGGTTTTCCCTGTTCTTTATTCAATGTTCTCTATTCTCTTTTCAATATTCTCTGATCTTGTTTGAATATTTTGAATTCCTTGCATAATCATCTGCAGGGTCACTTTTTCTTGTTCTTTTTCTTGCCTTAACATTGTCTGTATTGAACGTTGTCCTCCAGATGGTGGAGAGGAAGAAGTAGAAGTTGAGGAACCAGGAGCTGTTAATTTCCTACTCATTTTGAGCAATTCAAAATCTTCAGGTTCTTCTAGACCTTAATCCAATTGTGAAAAAACCAATTGCAGTTCCAAATAAAAATAGTAGAAAAAAGAAACCAAATAGTAATAATAATAAAAAAAGAGAAAAAAAAATCTTCAAATTCTTGTATATCTTAATCCAATTGATTGGTTAGATAACAGTAAAAATTCAAAAATGAAGGAAAAGACCATAAACACACACAAAAAAGAAAAAGTTGTAAAATCCTAAAAAAGGCAGAAAAGTGAAGAATAAAAAGCTAAAAAAAGAAAGGAAAAATTCTTCAGGTTCTTCAACACCTTAATCCAATTAAGAGGTCTCAAATATAAAAGGATGCATAAGAGGAAAAAAAAGGCCAGGAAAAAAAAAACAATATGGAAAGGTAGATGGAAAGACAAAAATACCAGGAAGGGAGAGAGAAAAAATTCCCTTAAAAAGAAAAGGAAAAAGGAAAAGGAAAAGCTTTTCCTTTAAAATAAAAAGCAAGCGTAGAAATTTAACTTCCAAAAACAAGAAAAAAACAAAGACAAGTTCCAAAGAGCCAAAAATCCAAATAGCTACTATAAAAAGTAAACTGATGATGAGGAGTAGCACAGCTTAGAAAAAATAAAAAGAGCACACTGCACTTTGTTTAATTATCCAAGGCTCTTGTTATAACTCTCTTTTCCAGAGACTTATCACCTTTTCTTTTCCAATAAGCTTCAACACCAGACTCCAACTGTTGATAGAAACCCAGAAGAGCACCTGTAATAATACGCTCCCATGCTCTTCCCTCTATTTTATCAAATAGCAATGTCCTTGAAAAGAAGTCTCAGTTCTTTCTCAGCTTTGTCTGGTCAAAAGAGAAATAGAATATTTCCAAGCCTCTAGTTGGCAGTGTTGCAAAGTTTCTTTTGCTTTCACTTTCCCCCTCCTTTCCCAAGCAAAATATAAGAATTAATTAAAAAAAGAAAAAGATATTTTAAAAAATAACTAAAAGGGAGTCTCTAGCCTAAAATATTATAAAGTGAAAAAGGAGAAAAAGAATAGATGAAAGAAGAGAAAAAAAAACCAGTCCAGTTTCAAAATATAAGATCATGTGTAGAAAATCCAGCAATGAGAAATATATATATATATATATATATATATATATATATATATATATATATATATATATATATATATATATATATATATATATTTGTTTTCTTAAGTTTTCGTGGGTACTTACATGTCTGGCATTCAGCTTTGTTCGGGTATAGGCTGCCCCAAATTTAAATCTGAAACCACTGTAAAAGTCTGACTCACAAACACCATACAGAAGCCTGATGATGGCAGATGAGATTCTGCTGAAACGTTGCTACAACTTTAAAAGCACCACGTGGGAAAATACCCGAACAAAGCTGAATGCCAGACATGTAAGTACCTGCGAAAACTTAAGAAAACAAATATCAAACCTCTACGGGGAGGGAATAAACAACCAGATCAAAACCTACGAGAAACTGGAAATTAAAAGAGCAGTAATACTATGTGACCTCCAATTCCTACGCAGCTGCAGAGACAACAATACTACACCAACCTGCTCTACTAAGGAACGAGCTCCACAGTAAGAGATTCCAATTAGATCAGTTAAACAAAGATTTGCTAGCACTACACCTGGAATTGAGCAGCAAAATCCACCCTCTACTTTGGGACAAGATAAAACAACTTACAACTTGGAGAGCTGAATCTGCAAACATTTACAAACAGGAAAAGCTCTTGAAAAAATTAAAGAAATTAGAACATGACAAGAAAACCCCCAACAACTCACAACAACACCTGAAACAATTAGTGTACAATGTTTCCAACAGAGAACTCACCAAAACAGAAACAGAAGTCCTAACCAAAGGATTCAATTATGCTATAGCACCCCAAAAAATCCCCACAGAATCCATCATATGTGCAGTAGAATCCAGCCTAACTAAATTAAATACAGATGAAGCTGATAAAATAAGACACCAAGTTACCAACATTCTATGCACAAGCAAACCACCCAAAAGCAACTTACAGCAAAATGAAATTAAAGCACTACAAACCCTGAAAAGAGACAGCAGCATAATCATCCTCCCAGCAGATAAAGGGAATGCCACTGTAGTAATGGACAGAAAAGACTATGAAACTAAGTTGACAGACCTACTCCAAGACTCCACATACAAACCCATAAACACAGACCCAACCACATATCTGGAAAAATTAACCAAGAAGAAAATTATAACCAGCCACATAAGCAAAGAGATCCAACACACGATCATACCCAGAGAGAAATCTTCCAGATGCCCCAAACTATACGGCCTCCCTACACAAAGAAGGCATACCTCTCAGACCCATAGTCAGCTCCAGAGGAGCACCACTACAAAACCTGGCTAAACACCTAGCAAAAGAGCTACAGCCCCATGCTGAAACAGCAGCTTCTCATGTACAAAACACATACCACTTCTTGGAAATGATCAAAGATCTACACGTGGAGCAAGAAGATCTGCTTGTAAGTTTTGACGTGGTTTCACTATTCACTCAAGTCCCGATAAAAGAGACCCTCGAAATCATCAAAAATAAATACCAACCAGCTAAACACCTCATGGAACTAACAGAACACTGCTTAACCAACACATATTTCATATACAAAGGACAAAGATACAAACAAATTGAAGGAGCCCCCATGGGATCACCACTGTCACCTGTCATTGCAAACCTGTTCATGGAAGAATTCGAATCCAGAGCCCTGGCTAATGCCATACACAAACCCAAACTATGGTTAAGATATATAGATGACACATTTGTGATTTGGCCCCATGGACAAGAAAACCTAAACAACTTCCTAACACACCTAAACAGCGCACACCCCAAAATCAAGTTCACCATGGAAACAGAAACAAACAAACAACTACCATTCCTAGATGTACTAATCTACAAGAAAACAGATGGCACACTAGGACACACCATATACCAGAAGAAAACACACACCAACCACTACCTTAATGCCCAATCCCATCACCACCCAGCACAGATAAACTCTGTGGCTAAAACACTAATTACTAGAACCAAACGCCTGGCAGACAAGACACACATTAAGACTGAACTATGCACCCTGATTAAAATATTGACAGCCAATGGCTTCCACAAAAGCAAAATCACCAACTTGATCCACAAAAACACACTGAGACATAATAGAGACCCAGAAGATGAACAGACCCATGGAACAGCTGTCCTGCCCTACATAAGAGGCACTACAGACAAAATTAGTAAGATTCTATACAGACACCACATCAAGACTGCCTTCAAAACAGACAGAAAAATAGCAGCCATCCTCAGGAACCCCAAAGACAAAATTGACCTGGAAAACCAAGGCATATATGAAGTCCCCTGTGCATCATGCCCGGCCACATACATTGGACAGACCAATAGAAGAATAAGCACCCGCCTAGATGAACACAAAAATGCAGTCAAAAAGCTGGAACACACTTCCTCACTTGTCCAACACATGGAAGCCACAGGTCATAACATCAACTTCAATGGCACCAAAACCCTAGCCACCATAGAAAATCCCAGCCACTGCACTAGACCATATGACAAAACAGGATTTGGTCCTTGAATTAATATTTAAATATTTATGTTGTCTGGTTTTTTTTTATTGCATACTATCTGGTTATCTTGGCAAAAACATAGGTTTCCCTAGGAATGGAGCACCAGCTAAATTTGATGGCATTTTGTTTGAATGGCATTAGGGAGGAACTAGCCAGCAGTAGGATTTTATGCTCAACTTTGCTATTCCCACACTGATATTTGCTCTCAAATAACCAAAATAATAGAGATTTAATGTTGCTCTGCTTTTTGATTTTTTTTCTCATATTGGACACCAATAATTAATGAGATGTTGAGGAGGCCAAATTTGGGGCATGTACACCCAGATTTATTTTCTCTTTTTAAAAATCCAGTAAATTTGAGATACATAATTGAATAATTCAATTTTGGCACGGTGTGAAGCTTGATGTCTCATTTGATTCTTCAGAGTGGCTCCCCTGAAATAATTCTTTCCTTTTCCACTTTTCTTGTTACTTTGAGGAAGAAAAGATTATGAGACTTGACATATTTAAAAACAGGATGTAGTGTTTGTTGAAAGCATTTTTTTCTGTTTAGACATTCATATTTCAATTGAATTTTGTACATGGGAAAATTTCAAATCATAAGAATATATTTCTCTGGTTCTTTCAGATATGCTGCATTGTGTTTTTCTCTAGAAATGGGCGTTGTTTACCTGAATACCACTTTTCCTTGTTAGGCAAGACAGGTCAGGATGGGTGATACTCTTCTCTAGTTACTTAGGACTGAATCTGTGCAAAAGGCTTATTAGCCTACTCCGCCCACTCCGGGTAGCTCCTCCCAGTTTCTGCAAAGTCAGTGTGACAGACTGGATTGCCTCTGAGAAAGGAAACAAAAGAACATTATCCGGAATCCCCCCACGAGTCCCTGAAAGGATCAGTCCCTTAGGATGGGGCTGACCTGTCTTGCCTAACGAGGAAAAGTGGTGTTCAGGTAAACAATGCCCATTTTCCCTTGTAAGGCTGCGACAGGTCAGGATGGGACATACTAATGCAGGGTTTTCCTCGGGAGGATTAAGACTGGTCCTGGCATTCATGGTCCAAAACAATTTGTTGTAGGACCCGTCGCCCAAACGCCGCATCCACTGAAGCAAAGGAGTCCAGATGGTAGTGACGGATGAAAGGTGAAGGTGATGTCCATGTGGCTGCTTTGCAGACTTCCTCCACCGATGCCTGCATAGCCCAAGCCGCCGTAGTTGCCACGCTATGAGTGGGTCCCCTGGGGGACCAACTAGAATAGGCTCAAGCTATGCATGCTTTGAACCATCTACTTAATGTAGATGGAGTCACCATACCTCATAAGGTGGAAGGTTGGAACGAACAAAAAAGAGGCTCCATCCTGCGGAATTCAGCAGTACATTTAATATAAACCTTTAAGGCCCTGTGCACATCCAAAGTGTGCCAAACCTTCTCCAATTCGTGGACCGGATGAGGATAAAAATCCAGAAGAACAAATTCCTGAGCTCTGTGGTGAGATGTGTTGACCTAAGGGATAAAGGCCGGGTCCAACCATAAAACCACCTGGTGGGGATGGAAAATAGAGATCAGGACAAACTGAGAGTGCGACTAACTCTGAAACTCTCCTAGCCAAAGTAATTGCTAGCAGGAACGCCACATTCAGGGTAAGGAGGTGAAGGCTGGACTGGTGAAGTGGTTCAAACAGAGGTTTTATGAGGGACTGCAAGACCTTGATCAGATCCCAAGTGGGTACCTATGTACCATAGGAGGACAAAGGTTCATCACACCTCTGAGGAACCTACATACCATAGAGTGCTGAGCCAAAGAGACAAGTCAACACTGATGAGATGGAAGGCACCTGTCTGCAGAGTGTTGGGAGACAGCCCCTATCCAGGCCTGCCTGCAGAAATTCCAGAATAGCAACCACCGAGGCTTGTAAAGGTGAGATGTTAGACTTGATACACCAAGTAGCGAAGGATTGCCAAGTAGCCTCATAAATGCAAATTGTAGATGGTCTCCTGGAGGCCTGAATGGTTTGTATCACCTTGAAGGAGAGATGGGCATTTTTAAGATGCCTCCCTCAATTGCCAAACTGCCAGATGCAGCCACTGGGGCTCCAGATGAATCAGGCACCCCTGAAGAAGAGAGACATCCTCCTCAGGAATCCACCAAGGATGGCTTACAGACAGGCCCATCAGTTCAGCAAACCAAAGCTGACGAGGCCAAAAGGGAGCCACTAATATCACCTAGATTTTCTGAATCACAGCTGGGAGCAGTGGCAATGGAGGAAAGGCATACAGTAAGCCAGAAGGCCAGCTACAACCAAGATGTTGATTCCTTCTGCCCACTGGGTGAAATATCGAGTGAAAAACCTGGGCAATTGGGCATTAAGGGAAGTGGCAAACAAATCCACTACTGGCAATTCAAATCTTAGAGTGACTTGATGAAAGAGAGATGGATGTAATTTCCATTCAGCATGATCAATGGTAGCCCTCCTGAGCAGGTCCGCCTACACATTATCAGAGCCAGAAATATGCTCAGCTCTGATAGACAGAAGGTGTCGCTCAGCCCACCTGACCAGGGACTCTGCTTCTGTCATAAGAGATAAAGATCTGGTACCACCTTGTCTATTGATATGGGCATTTGTGGCCACATTGTCAGTCATGACCAAGACATTAGACCACGATACCTGATTTCCAAACTTTTTAAAGGCTAGACGGACAGCTCTGAGCTCTAACCAATTGATGCTTTGGGCCTGTTCCTGTGCAGACCACAAGCCTTGAGCCCAGAGGAAGCCCAAGTGACCTCCCCGCAACCTGACAAGGAGGCATCAGTCATGAGGACAAGGCAGGTCTCAAGCTTTAAGGATTGACCTTTAGACATGGCACTGGAAAGCCACCAATGGAAGGAAAGCAAAATGTACTTAGTCAACTTTACCTTCTGAGAGGAATGACTTACCAGTCCTCTGGTGAGGTAACAAGAACCACTGCAGGGATCTGGCATGAAGTCTAGCCCAGGAACCATTTTACCCAAAAGTTGAGATAGAAGGGCCAAGGGAACAGAATTGTGACTCTGAATGCCCTTAATCACCCCCTGCAGGCTGTCCAGTCTCTCCTGTGAAAGAAAAACTTGACACACTCTAATGTCAGTGATGGCTCCCAAATGGAGACAATTAGAAGGAGATAAATGACTCTTTTTCCTATTAATGGAAAACCCCAGGATTTGCAGAACTGACTTAGTGACCTGCAAATCCTGCTGAGCCTTCTGAAAGGAAGAAGACATGATTAAAATGTCATCTAAATAACACCGGAAAGGAACAAAGGTGCACCGCTAGGGGAGCCAGAATTTTGGTAAAAAATCTAGGGGCCAAGGGTAACGCAAAGAAAAGGGCCCTGTATTGGAAATAGTGCCCCTGGTAACAAAACCTTAGAAACTTTCTATGAGAGGAACAAATGAGAACATGCAAATAATCTTCCGTCAAGTCTATAGATGTGAGGAAACCCCCCTGCTGAACACTCTCCAAGATGGAAAAAAGAGAGTGCATCTTAAAATGCCTGTATACAACATATTGAGTTGTTTCAGGTCAATAATTGTCCCCCCCCCACCAAGGCCTTGGGAATATTGAAAATTCTAGAGTAGAATCCCATCCCCTGTTGGTCTAGGGGAACCTCCTGAATGACCTTGAGGTCCAACAAATGCTGGATGGCCGACTCCATTAGACTCTGTTTCCCAGCATCCCTAGATACTGGGCAGGAGATAAAGAACCTCGGAGGAGTGGAGTAGAATTCCAGTGAAAGACCCGATCTAACAGTGGACAAAACCCAGGCGTCAGAACTAATACCCTCCCAATGATCCGCAAACCATGATAATCAGCCACCAACGGGAATAGACTGTGCACTAGCACTGGCAATGGTACAGGCAACTTCCTCCTCCTCGAAAGAGCTGTTTAGTAGAAAACTGCTGCCGGCCCTTGCCTGAACGATCAGGAGGAGGTTCTAGGCATTGGTAAGTGGACTTGGATGGCCGGTGGAAAGTGGAACTGGCTTTCCCTCTGAATTGAGGATGTTTGAAGTAAGGAGTGGCTCGATGCTCCACCCTCTTAAGAAGCAAAGGAAGAATCTTCCACTTGTTCTTGGTCTCAACTAAAAGGGGCTTGAAGACCTCACCAAAGAGCTTATCCCCTTGGACCGGGGCAGATGGCAGCTTCCATTTTAGTCTGCCATCAGCTTGCCAGCTGTGCAGCCAGCACATGCACCTGGCCACCACTGAGGAAGCAATGGCTTTTGTGGCAAATCTGGCACTATGCAGGAAGGCATAAGTTGTGAATTCTGCAGCTGCCATGATTTTATTGATGTCCTGGTAGGCTAGGACATCCGATGTGGGAAGCCTATCCCTCAACTGCTTAAGCCACTTGAGTGAAGTCCTCCTGAAGAACAATGCTGCAGTAGATGCCTTGACCACCCAGGCAGCCGTCATAGGAGATCTCTGCAGTGATTGTTCAACTCTTTTTTCCTCAGCCTTGAGGACTTCCTCCAGATGAGATGGAGCAGAGATGGAGATGGAGGCTAAAGCTGCTATAGCAGCATCTACTGTGGGAACCTGGAGGGTTTTGGTGAGTTCAGGTCCCACATTAAAGAACCTGCAGTTGGAAGCCAAAGGACTGGTGTCGGAGGGTGCTCCATTCAAAATCCAAGAAAGAAATACTTAGACTCCATTAATTAGAGAAAAGATATCTTTTACTGGAAGTCAAGTGGTAGCAACAAAAGAATTCTGAATCTGAGAAAATGAGCACGTAAATCACATATACAAAGTGGCAACGTTCCCATCCCAATAGTTCAATTGGCTCATCCAATTAAAAGTTGTGTATAGCATCATGGGGGCATCTCCAGGTGGTGATGAGTCCTCTGTCCAATGACCTTGGCATATTTTGATAAAGAATTGCAGTTGCGCATAGCATAGAACAGAAGCCTAAGCAAGAAACTCCCCCCCCAACTTATACAGTTCTGTTTTGGAAAACCTCCAGCTCGCTTCCCACAATCATGTTCCCCCTCCTCCCCATTACTTATGACAGCCAAAATATGCAAAGCAAAGGAAGAAAATCTTGAAGGCTGACATTCGGTCCCCTGAAAAAGAGGCATTATTCCTAAAAAAGAGAAAGTATAAAAGATAAAAGAATAATATACATATAACATCATAATACTAAAGTTCAGGGTTTATCAGGATATTTCATACGAAATGAGCTCGTCAGGTTCGTCAGGTACCCCTACCAAAGATGGAGCCACTGAGGGAACAGGAGAGTAGTCCTCAGCCAGAACAGAAACTGGATCCTGGATAAAGGAACCTCTTTCTGACAAGAGAGCTTCTCAAACCCAGGACCTTCTCTCTGATAAATCAAAAGCAGCAGAAGAATGGCAGGTTGCTCTCCACAGATCTTCTGAGATGCCCTTTCTGATGATTGATAAGGATCTGAAGATAAGGATCTGAACATTTACAGGTACATCTGGGTCAGAAGATTCAGCTGGTCTTAGGCCAGCAGCAGTGGAAGGAAAGGAGGGTCTTGTGCACTCACGCTCTTGCAAAGGTACTGCTTTGCTTGAAGATTGCCTCCTTTAGAGGGAATGGGAGAAGCGCTTCTCTTGGACACATCAGGGGACCAAGTCTGGATGCCAGGTCTAGAAGAAGGGCCAGGCTCCTCCAAATACACTTCACTGATGAGTGATGTTGGAGAAGAAGCTCTAACTCATCTGCGAGTAGAGGCTTGATGCACCTTGGCTATCTGCTTCTCTATGGCATGATGGCACCTGGAAGCATCCTTCTCTTCCACTTTTGAGACCTTCTTCACGGGCTGCTTTCCTTTGGTAGAAGCAGCAGGAGCAATCTTTTGAGGCTTTGCAGCTTTGGAAGCTCTGGTTTCCCTTGGGGCTTCAGCCATCTTGGAACAGCAAGGCCTATTCTGGACTGAAAGTCCTGTGCAAGGAGGAGAGCACACGAAGATATTTATAAAGAGTTTTCAGAGGAAATCTTCTCCATCCCCACTCTAACCACCACTCTCTTCTGCCCTATGAACCTTCAGTAGGATATTTTAATACTTCCTACTGGGAAGTAACATAATATATCTATCTGTTTTATTGCATTTTTGTATTGTTATACCTAATAAAAAAGTTTCCGGATTAAATTCAATTTTCTGATTTGTGATTTCTTCTATCCATTGTCTAATTGCATTCCAATATTTTTTGACTTCGTGGCATGTCCACCAGGTATGAAAATAAACGCCTTTCTTTTCCACATTTCCAACAATTTGAGTCTGAGTTAAACATTTTTGCCAATCTAGCAGGAGGAAGGTGCCATCTGTAGAACATTTTGTATTGATTTTCCTTGTATGCTGTGGATGTAATTAGTTTCTAATTTGATCCCCATATTCTCTTCCAATTTTCCAGGTCTATATTGTGGCCAACACTTTTCACCCATACCACCATCATCTCTTTGACCACCTCCTCTCCTATTTTAAAATCTAGTAGAAAGTTATATATTCTTGAAATCATTTTCTTTTCCATTTCTTCTTTATCTAATTGATGCTTTTCCAAGCAGAAACCAAATTGTTCTTTGTCCTTCTGATATCTCACCTGAATTTGCATGTATGGCCACCAATCTATCTTTATATTTTGTTGCTGTAATTCTTGTCTCATTTTTAATCTTCCTTGTGTGTCTAATAGGTCTTTGTAATTCCTCTTTTTTCTCAGATCCATTGCATTTGGGTAGATTTGTGCTTCCATAATTGACAGCCAGTTCAGTATTTTAGTATAATGATTCTTTTTAATCTTGTTCCATGTCCGAATTGATGAATCTCTAATCATGCATCTCTGAGAATATACATGCTGTTTACATTTCCCATCCCATAGGAAATTATGCCACCCTCTCTGCAAGTCGTGACCCTCTATCAACAATACTCTTCTATTTTCCAGGTTGATCTAATTTTTAACCCATACCATAGCCGCAGCCTGATAATACATTTCCCAGTCAGGGAGTCCAAAGTCACCCCTTTCTCTTTTGTCCTGTAACAATTTCATTTTTATCCTAGGTGTTTTCCCATCCCAAACAAATTTACTTATTATTCAATCTAATTCTCTAAAAAAGGTTTTATCCAATCTTATTGGTACAGTTTGAAAAAGATATCATTTTTGGTAGGGTAGACATTTTAATTGCCACAATTTTCCCCAGTAGTGATGGCTGTAATTTCCCCCACATTTCTAATTCTTTTTTTATTTATGTTATTAATTTGTCATACCTATATTAATGAATAGGTGGAATTCCTGTGAAGAAGTTTAGAGCTTTGGTTTCTACCTCTTCCATGTAGAGATTGGCCACAATGGGG
Organism: Hydrophis major; assembly: GCA_033807585.1. Lineage (NCBI taxonomy): Eukaryota > Metazoa > Chordata > Lepidosauria > Squamata > Elapidae > Hydrophis > Hydrophis major. Next base: position 68,002,026 of record CM066343.1, on the reverse strand, counting down.
GAGTTGAACCCATGGTGCAGCTATGCTTTTGTCTGTAGAAATCTTCATTGTATTTAAAATAGTATCAAGCAGAGGTCCAGCATGGCTGGACCAACATATATGGTTTGGGCTGATGTTGGTTCTGTTACCCAAGATGCTGTCTTGTAGCAGTTGTTTTTTCACAACCATGACAGCTTTGGTTGTTGGAATGTGTTATGGTTCGCCGGCAACCAGTGCGGACAGCAGAGGTATCAGACAGTGAGGACGAAAGGGAACCAGTCAAGGAGTCTGGCAAGGACTTGGACAAGGGTCCTTGGATGAGGCCAGGACCATCTGAGAGAGGGGTGCTGCCTTTGGAGCTTCAGGTGCTGCCTTTGTCAGCATCCCAGGGAGCCTATTCCCAGTGTGCATGTGCACAGAGCTTCTAGAAGGCGAGAGCAGCTGAAGCAGAAGGGGCAACTCAAGAGTAAGGCTGGGAGGTGATTGCCTCTCCTGTAAGGGATAAAAGTCAGTCCTCAATGATGATGAGCTTTGCAGGAAGCAAAACAGTTCAGTAATTTCCAAGACCATCTTGAAGTTCTGTACTCTGGTTGGTTTTTTCTGGGTTTTTGTTAAGCCTTAATTGGACATCTGTTTGTTGGCAAGCGTTCTACAGCACTGAAAAACATGCTCTTATCTGGAGGAACTGTGTATAATTAGTTTTGGCTGGGAATGCAAGTAATTCCCAGTGTCGCATTAAAGTAGGTTTTACTTTTAAAATCAATTTGTGTTTTATTAAGTTTAACGAAGCCTTTGTCAGAACAGTATGAAGCTGAAGAGGGAAGTCACATCTTAGGAAATCTCGGTCCAGTTTAGTTTTCATTCTGACACCCCTCGTATCTCTGGACTTTATAATCTCTTGTCCTTAATAACCTGCTCCTTCTTTCTCCCTTTAACACCACTTTCATACCCTACCTAGACTCAGTTCTAAATTTCTTTACAGAGATGAAGTCAAAGGTGTTAAGCCTGGGTTTCCCAACCAGGGTTCACGAGACAAGCTAAACAGAATGTGCAGCGTTAGTCAGATAGGCACACAGATAAATGTGTGAGATAAGTTTGTATGTTAGTTAACATACAGTAAAAATAACAGATACGCTTGTGTTATCAAAAATATAGTTTATTCCACTTAGAGTTTTATAGCATAGTCAAAATAACAGTCCATTAGTCATGTATCATTTTTAGTCAGTCCATTCAGGGATATTCAATTAGCAAAGTCCGTGTAGAATATCCAATGACAGTTCACTTACAATAAATCAGTCCTCTCACAGTTGATAAATCAACAGACCTTTCTCTCTCCTGTTCCAGTAGGGGAAAAATGCAGTCTTCAGTCTATCCAGTAATTAGGGATCATCAAGCCAGAGAGAGCAAGCTGACGTTCTTTGCTTCTTTTATGGTGCTTTCACAACCACTCCCTTAATTACATTCCTATATTTAAAGTTGCAGACACTTTAACTTATAAATCATGATAACGTATTTATTATTTTACCTAAACCAGTTAGGGTAAACAATGTTATCCCTAACAACAATCATCTTTAAAATATATTTGTTTTATCTCAAATGATTGTGTGTTTTTTAATGCACTGAAGTTGGGTAGCCGTCTCTGGATGAATCTTTTTTCATCATTAAGTTATTGCTTTTGCTTGAAAAATAGCTTATTCATGCACCAAGTCCATTTTTAAATGTTCTACTTGAGAAAATCAGCCACCTATCTATCATCTATCTAATGTATATGGCCACCCATGTCATATATGGTGATTTTGGATGGTGTACAATAAAGCCAACTAATTAAACTGAATATAGAAAACCATTAAAGCAATTAAATGATCAATAGGACTGCAAGGGCTTCATTAAAATATCATATGTGGTGCAACCTATATGTAGGTTTTTGCTGTAGGGATCCAGAAGCCTGAGAAAAGCTATGCTTTGAAGCTTTCTCAAAGGCCATAAGGTTTGGAGCTAACCTCATTTCAGATGGAATGATGCTCCAGAATGCAGGTGCCATGGGAGAAAAGGTTTGTCTCCTGGATCTCATCAGATGGCACTTTTAAGCAACAGGACTCACAACACGCTTCTCCTGCTGCACCTGTATGTATGAGCATAGCCACTGAACTGAAATGATTAAACTGTAGTTGTAGGCAATGAACTATAAATCAGTAGGATACAACCAAACGCTCAACTTGTTCCTTTACTGTATTCAATGACCTTTCCATTTTAAAAGTAAATTATTTGAGGGCAGGGCAGGGAAAAGAACCTTTCACTTATATTCAATAGTTGTAGGAAATGTATCCTGTAGTTAAATCCAAGAAAAGAAAAACTACTGAAAAATGAGCCTTTCCTTTTTCACTGACTTTTTCTTGTATCAATGTACATCTTTTTCATTTAAATAGAGCAAATATTCATTTTTATAACTTTTTTTCTCAAAATGTTTGATCCTAAATAAGAAAGGCACACATTAGATTTACAAAGAAAGTAATAAGAACAGAAATCTTACAGAAAGCGAGAGATGAGCCACTGAAATACAAAGGGAAAACAATAACAGTTTTGAAACAAATACCAAGAAAAATAAGAGACTTGAGAAGGGAATATCAGTTTCTGACAAAATGTTTAATTAAAAGGGAATAAACTTTTAGATGGTTGATACCAGAGGGAACATTGGTGACTTGGCAGGAACAGAGACACAGGTTAGATATCATAAAGAAAGTAAAACAATTTTGTGATCATTATTTTAAAGAGCAAGACAGAGAGAAAATGAGGGAAATAGAAGAAATTAGACTCTGGGAAGAAGCGGCAAGAAAAAGGAATGGACGACAAAGAGAAGAGGAAAAAGAACAAGAAAGAGTGATAAGAGGACATTACCAGAGGGATACAATCAAGATCAAGTGAGGTACCAATATCACTCTATAAAGCCTTAATAAGACCACACCTAGAATACTGCATCCAGTTTTGGTCGCCATACTGTAAAAAAGATGTTGAGACTCTAAAAACAGTGCAGAGAAGAGCAACGAAGATTATTAGGGGACTAGAGGCTAAAACATATGATGAATAGTTGCAGGAACTGGGCTGAATAGTCAAGACCTTGTTGGTGATCCAAACTCTGTCAAGGATCTTGGAGTACTCATCTCTAATGATCTAAGTGCTAGAGCCCACTGTAACTACATAGCCAAAAAGGCATTAAGAGTTGTTAATCTAATCTTACATAGCTTTTTCTCTGGTAATATTACACTAATAACTAGAGCATACAAAACATTTGCTAGACCAATACTCGAATACAGTTCATCAGTCTGGAACCCATATCATGTATCTGATATAAACACAGTTGAGAAAGTCCAGAAATATATCACAAGAAGAGTTCTCCACTCCTCTACTCATTGCAGAATACCTTATGCCACCAGACTTGAAATTCTAGACCTAGAAAATCTTGAATTATGCCGCCTTTCGCCCGATCTAAATATAGTATATAAAATCATACATTGCAATGTCCTACCTGTCAATGAATACTTCAGCTTCAACCATAACAATACATGAGCAAACAATAGATACAAACTCAAGGTTAATCGCACCAAACTTGATTGCAAGAAATACGACTTCAGCAACAGATTGGTCAATGTCTGGAACACTCTACCTGACTCTGTGGTTTCTTCCCCAAACCCCAAAAACTTTAACCTTAGACTTTCTACTATTGACCTCACCCCTTTTCTAAGAGGTCTGTAGGGGGCATGTATAAGCGCATGAACATGCCTACCATCCCTGTCCTATTGTTTCTTTTATTTTTCTTATATGTATTCATATATTCATAATCATGTTTTTACTTACACCTATTATCTTGTAAGCAATTAACAAACCAAATAAAATAAAATAAAAAAATAAATAGTGAAGAGAAGTACCAGGGGAGACATGATAGCAATGTTCCAATATATTTTTTAAAGATTTTTATTTTTTAAGACATATACAGACAAAAACATAAAAAACATAAAACCATCTTCCAATTATATATATATATATATACACAGTGTGTCAGTTGGTTACAAATCTTTTATGCTATCCTTTCATAGTCCTTACTCACAAGTTATATAGGTTCTCAAATTGTCAATCTAGTATATGCTTATATATTTATCAGTTATTAATCATTCATTTGACTAAACTATTATTCCATCATTTTATACAAGATATTCTAGATTTTATTATAAATTTATATTATACATTTATCCAATGGTTATATATTTTGTATTGTATTCTATATCAATCTATTGATCTTCCATTACAAAACTTAGTCTATTTCATTGCCATGTCTTTTTATCTAGCCATTGATAAAATAAGTCCCATATCATATAAAATTGTTTATCTTCTTGTTCTCTAATTTCAAATTCAATTTACTCATTTCAGTGCACTCCATAATTTTCTTAATAACTTCCTCCTGCATAGGTATTTTTTCATTTTTCCAATTCTTAGCAAATACAATTCTAGCCACTGTTAAAACTTTTACAATCAAATATTTCAATTTTTTGTTCTATATTTCCGGTATAATTCCCAATAAAAATATCTCTGTTTTAAAGTCTATGTATTGTTTTATCATTTTTTCCAACCATGTGTGGATTTTAGTCCAATATCTTTTTGCGTCTGAACATGTCCACCACATATGGTAATATGAACCAGGTATCTGATGACATTTCCAACATTTATCCAATTTGTTCTTAAACATTCTTGCAATTCTTGTTGGGGGTAGATGCCACCTGTAAAACATCTTATACAAATTTACTTTGTAAGCAGTTGACATTGTCATTTTATAATTTTGGGACCACAATTTTTGCCATTTCTCTAAATCAATCCCATATCCAAAATCCCCTCCCCCCCAAAAAAATCATCATTTCTTTAACTTGTTCTTCCTCTAACTGACTGATTTCGGTAAAATTTTGATGGGTACTGATGAAAAGATAATTTAAATTCTAATAAATGTCCATAGAGTTTTTAAATTATCTTTTCATCAGTACCCATCAAAATTTTATCTAAATCAGTCAACTTATCATAGAAACCTTCTGTTTTAAGATCTTTATTGAATCTAGATTATATTTGTACATATGAAAACCAATTCATTTTTATACTTTGTTCTTCCAATGCTTGCATAGATTTAAGTTCACCCTTTTTCATTCTTTTATCTCACCGTATCAAGCTGTTTGTTCCTTTTTATATGTTATTGGATAAGAAAAAGCTTTGATAGTAGATATCCATAATGGAATTTTTAAATAATATTGCTTTTTTTATCTTCTCCCAATTTAAAAACAATGCCTCTCGAATATGTCTTCTAAAGTACCCCTGTGTTTTAGTTCCCTTATACCAGAGGAAAGCATGTCATCCCAACAGCAAGTCATATCCTTCTAGAATCAATAATCTACTGCTCCTTAATATTATCCAGTCCTTTACCTACATCAAGTTTGTCACCTGATAATATAATTCCCAATTGGTCAAAGCAAATCTTCCTGTCAGCCTTCAAGATTTTCTTCCTTTGCTTTGCATCTTTTGGCTGTCATAAGTAACGGGGGAAGGAGGGGGGACATGATTGTGGGAAGCGAGCTGGTGGTTTTTACAAAACAGAACTGTATAAGTTGGGGGGGAAGTTTCTTGCTTAGGCTTCTATCCTATGCTATGCGCAGCTGCAATTCTTTATCAAAATATGTCAAGGTCAATGGACAGAGGCCTCATCACCATCTGGAGATGCCCACATGATGTGGTACACAACTTTTAATTGGATGAGCCAATTGAACTATTGGGGGAGGGAACGTTGCCATCACTTTGTATATGTGATTTACGTGCTCATTTTCTCAGATTCAGAATTCTTTTGTTGCTACCACTTGACTTTCAATAAAAGGTATCTTTTCTCTAATTAGTGGAGTCTAAGTATTTCCTTCTTGGATTTTGAATGGAACACCAACTGACACTTCCTCTTATTCTTACATCTTGTAACAGTTTAAGTTTTATTCTCACCTTCTTTCCCTGCCAAATGTATTTTAACGCTATTTTATTTAGGTCTTCAAAAAACTCTTTCCCTAATCTGATTGGAATTGTCTGGAATAAATATAAAATTCTAGGCAATACATTCATTTTAATTGTAGATATTCTCCCAATCAATAATAATTGCAAGTTTTCCCATTTTATCAAATCTGTTGCAATCTGTTGTTTGAATTTAAGATAATTATCCTCCTTCAATGTACTTCAATGCATCTTGCTTTATATATATCCTTAAATATTTAACCTTATTTGTGACCTGGATTTCCAAGACTTCCTCTAACTTTCTTTCATCTTGCTAATATATTCTTTGTTAATATCTTTGTTTTACCTTTATTTATCTGCTAATTTTCCATATTCTTCTATTCTTTCTATTAACTTAGGTGCTGTTTCCAGTGGATCCTCTAGTATAAATACCAGGTCATCTGCAAAGTCTTGCAATTTGTACTCTTCCTTTTTAATTTTCATTATTTCTATTTCTTTTTCTTCTCTAATGTTCCTATTCAGCACTTCCAATGTCAACACAAACAACAGAGGTGACAGTGGACATCCTTCTCTAGCCCCTTTTCTTATATCTATAGAATCTGTTAACTCTCCATTTATCATAACCTTTGCAGCTTGTAGTATATCTTGCTTATAGTATATCGTTTCTATGGCTTGAATAATTTTTTACCAAAGCCCATTTGTTCCAGTTGTAGTAACATAAATTGCCAACTCACATTGTCAAATGCTTTCTGTGCATCTAAAAACATCAGAGCCATTTGCTTTTCAGGATGTGCCTCATAGTATTCCAAAGTATCCAGAATTATTCTCATATTATCTTTAATTCGTCTCTTTGGCAGAAATCCATTTTGATCAGGATTAATAAAGTTATTTAAATATTTTTTCAGGCTTTCTGCCAAAATTGAAGCAAAGATTTTATAGTCTGAGTTTCATAGGTCTATAGTTTTTAACTTGCTGTGGGTCTGTATCTTCCTTTGGTATAAGTATAATATATGCTTCTGACCATGGTTTAGGTATTCTCTTCTTTGACATAACTTCATTCATAACTTCTAGTAATTAAAGATTCAGTGTTTCCTGAAATGTCTAATAAAATTCCGCTGGCAAACCATCTGGACCTGGTGCTTTTCCAATGTTTTGTTTTTTTAAAGCTTCTGTTAGTTCCATCATCGTTATGTTCCCTTCTAACATTAATTCAATGTCTTTGGGTATCTGGGGTAAATTCGCATTCTGTAAATATTGCTTAATTCTTTCTTCTTGAATATTCTCTTGATAGTACCATTTTCCATAATATTCTTGCATAATTTTTTTCTTCTCTGCGTTTTCATAGCAGACATGTCCTTGTTCATCTGTTAGTTGGTTTATCCTTCTTGATTCAGTTTCCTATCTCAATTTATAAGCTAACCATCTGCCTGATTTGTTTGCATCTTTGAAATAATTCTGTTTAGCATTTTTAATTTTTTGTGCTAATTCCTCTTTTTCCATTAATCCCATTTTATGTTTAGTTATGTCCATTTTAATTTTAATGTTTTTTTAGTGGAAATTTATGTAACTCTTTTTCCAATCTCTTATATTCATCTTCCAGTGTTTTAAAAGTTTTTTCTGTTTTATATTTCTTTTTCTTGTATATTCTATTATCGAACTTCTTGTGTAGGCCTTCATCATGTCCCAGAGGTTCTGTAAAGATGTATCCTCTTTTTTATTTTCTTTAAAAAAGAAAACCAATTCTCTCTCTATTTTCTGTTTAAAGTCTTTTTCCTTTAATATCATATTATTTAAAGTCCATCTAGATCTCTTTTGTTCTTTCCATTTAACAGTCATTGGATTGTGATCTACCCAAGTACTCGTTTCGATTTAGATTTTTTGTATATTAGAAAATAATTCTGTTGACATCCATATCATATCTATTCTAGACCATGATGCATGTCTATTTGAATAAAAAGTATATTGTTTATTTTCCACATTTCTTTCTCTCCATGCATCTTTTAAATTTGTTTCCTCTATCATTCAGAAGAAGGATTTCGGCAATGTCTTTCTAATTTTCTTTGTTGTTTTCTGTGTTTTATAGTCTAATATATCATTAATTATTCCATTAAAATCTCCCATTATACAAATATTAGCATTGTCTACTTCAATTATTTTCATATGTAATTTCCTGTAATTTCATATGTAATTTCCTTCTTGGTTATCGTTTGGAGCATAAATTGCTATTAAAAGTGTTTTTATATTATTGTCCATTCTATCCACCATTAGGAAAGGAAAGGAAATTATAAAGGACAGAATCAGAACATAGAGAAACAGGGACAATGTACAAGACACAGAGATAATGGGTGAAAACTTAATTGAAAGGGGGATTCGGCAAGGGTATATAAGATAGTATTGTTATATTAGAAAAAGAAATGAACTTTGAAAATATGAAACAAGTATGATTAAAATGAGTAAAATAGTCATTGTAATGGAATGGAATGTTTAATAAATAAATGAAATAAAGAGAATGACAGAATGAAATTAGGAAAGGAGGGGAACATTTTAATTATTATAAATGTGTTATAAAAATTTAAGCAAAGAGGAATATGAAAGAAACATGAAAAAATTATGGAAATATATTATGAGTCTGCTTTCTACGTGGAAGTGTGGTGGTAGCATCTTGTGTGGCCCTCGTGCATGTGGGTCTGGTGTCATTCTTCATGTTAGGTACTCGTTTGTTCATGAGGGTGGGTTTCCAAATGGCTGGTAGGCAGGAGGTAACAAGTACCTAACGAGTACCTAACATGAAGAATGACACCAGACCCACACGCACGAGGGCCACACAAGATGCTACCACCACACTTCCACATAGAAAGCAGACTCACACCCACACAGAAGATGAGACACAACCACGGACCAGAAGCCATACTGCAGCTGCATCACTACCCACTTCAAACCCCTCCGACCCATACATGAAGCAAACTGATGCCCACTATGAAGATGTGGCATGACTACGAACGCGAAGCCAAACAGCAGGATCACAGCTCGCAAGCTCAAATCCCCCAGCAACTAAGACTAACCTGAGCACAACCAAGCCCCCACCTGAACAGAACACCCCCCAGCCAATCAGAACACAGCCAACCCCCCAACCAATCAGAACACAGCCAAAACCCCAACCAATGAGAACACCCCCCCACCCAATCAGAACACAGCCAAGCCCCCACCCAATCAAGTCACACCCTCACTAGCAGTTAAAAGGAAGAAACAGCTACAAGCTCACATTACTCCGAGAAGCACAAAGCCAAAGACACAAGCCTGAAGATGATGAATCGAAATGTCACCTAGATACTTCGAATTTTACGTGGGAAAAAAACCGAATAACCAAAGAAACACAAACACACACACATATATGTTGTTTTTTAATATGTACTTCTTTTAGGCAGATTATATCGAATTTTAATTTCTCTAATGTATGGAATACTTTTCTTCTTTTAGTGGCTAAATTCAGTCCATTTATCTTAATCATAATCAATTTTCACTCATCCATTTTAGACTTTATAGGAAGGATTTGTTGCTCGAGTAGATCTTGATTCTCATTGCTCTCTGGGTACACCACCTACTGCTCCTTCTTCTTTTTCAATTGCTGTTGTATACTCCTCTTGAAATTCGATTAAAGACTCTTCTTTTCTTGTATCTTCCTCCTTTCCTCTAAAATATTCTAGATAGAATAGCTCAGCTTTTTCAACTGTATCAATTCTGTGCCTTTGTTCCTGCCAGGTGAACATGTATTGTGAACATCTGGTATTAATCATCTGTAATTTACTCCTCTCTTAAGTAACTCCTTAGTCAGAAATAAGTATTCTCTTCTCATCTCTCTCATTTTTCTTGGTACTTGTTTCAGCACCACAATTTCTTTGTTTTTATACTTTAGCGTTTTCTCTCTTGTCACCTGCAGTATCTGTGTTTTAATAGTTTTCTTTGTAAACCTAATGTGCACTTCTCTTGGTAGTTTATTTCTCATTGCATATCTTGTATAGACACGGAATACTTCATCCATTCTATCCATCATCTTCTCTTTAGTTATCTCTAATGCTTCTGCCAAGATTTCTGTCATTATTTCAAGAATGTTTTCATCCTTTTGTTTTGGAATCTCAAATAAAATTCTGACCTGTCTATTTCCCATCCTGCTCCTGTTTCTTTCAACTTCACTCAATCAAGTATCAATATCTCCAATTTTTTAATCTCTTTGTACATCTTGTTCTTTATTTTTCTTGAATCTGTTCTCATATTTCATCATCATCTGTTGGATAGTCTCAACTTTCTCATCTGTCTTTTCTGTTCTTTGCTTGATATTCTCCGTTCTCTTTTCAATGTTGTCTGTTTTTGCTTGTATATTTTGGATTCCTTGCATAATCATCTGCAGTGTCACTTCCTTCTCCTGTTGTAACATTATCTGTATTGATCGTTGTTCTCCGGACAGTGAAAAGGAAGATGTTGGTATTGAAGAAGATGAGGCTGCTATTTTTCTACTCATCTTGTAATTGTTGATTACAAAAAAGAATAAGAGACAGGGGCAGACAACTGCCACCTCAATAAAAAATAAAAAGAGAAAAAATAAAAAAAGGAAGAATCTTTAGGCACTTGTTTACCTTAATCCAATTTATTCCAGTTATAAAAAAAGAAAAGAAAAATGTAAAAGAAAGAGAGGGTGAAAAATCAGAAAAAATAATTTTTTTTAAAAAAAATAGAGGTCTGTGTATTCCCCTTAATAAAAAAGGTACAGCAAAAAAAAGGAAAGGGGGAGAAATATATGCTAATTCCTGGATCAAAAGGTAAAATTCAAACATAAAAATCCAGCTGGAGAGGAAGTAAAAAAAAAAAAAAGGATGACAAACAATTCTGACTGGGAGCAAATCTCTGCCACTTAAATGTCAAATCAAATCAAAATTTCCAGTTCTATTTTCAAGATCACTTCAATCTTCTTTCTTTCAACTTCAGCTCCAGACTCTGGCTAGCAATAGTTTCATAGAAGACCACCTGTATAAATAATCTACCATGCTCATCCCACTATCTTTTCAGTAAAAGGCTCAGAGTCCTTGAATGTAACGCCAATGCATAAACAAGTAAAAAAGAGAAAGAAAACAATGTATCCAAGACTCTAGATGGCAGTGTTACTTATTTCCCTTCACTTTCACTTCTCCTCATATATACAAAGCCAGGAATAGATTAAAAAAAGTAAAGTATTTAGAAAAAAAAGGATAAACCTCAAGTGAAAAAGCTAAAAAAGAAAAGAGTCCTAGTCAAAAGAGACTTTCAAAGAGATTATTTAAAAAGTAAAAAAATTAGAGGAAAAGACCAGTCCAATTTAAAATTGTGAAGCTTTAACCAAATTCCAAGTTCCAATAAAAAGGGGAAAAAAAGAAAAACCTTCTGTTTAAATTTAGCTTAATCTCGCCGCTTAACCTCTTTTGTCTTCACTTTTAATTTCACTTTAAGTCTTTTAGGGTGTTCTCTCCAAAAAATAATAAATAGAAATTAATCTCACCAAACTGACCCACTTTCTTTCCAGATCTCTTCTATTCTGGAGCTGTCCCAGCTTCAGCAGCTTAAATCTGCCTCTGGCAAAAAAAGGGCTTCTCCTAGATCTACCAGGGACTTTGTGGTGTCCCTGGGATCAACAGGATATGTCCTTCTCTGTAACCATCTCTACAGGATGGTTTAGGTCTGGTGGGACCATCCAATTGTGGAGATATTGGTGGTGATCTTAGAACCTCAAGATCGTATATTGTACCGCCGTGACACCCAGCTCTGCCCTCCCAAAATGTTCCAATATTTGAGGGACTGCCACAGAGAGGAGGGGTCAACCTATCTTCCAAAGCATCTGAAGGCCAGAATAATGGATGGAAACGTTTGTCAGAAATGGTATAGGTTCTCATGCTTGGGCAGAGGTTTGGACTAGAAGACCTATAAATTCTGCAATCAGGACAGTTGTAGCTGCAAATGCTTGTAAGCACACGGGCCATCCTTTAACAACATTATCCAGGCATTTGGACAAGTAAGCCACTGGAACCTGTTCTGAACCCACTTTTTGTAGTAAGACTTTCACAGCCTTTTTGTTCTGTGAGGTACAAGTCAAATCCTTGGGACTGATCTGGTAGAGCCAAACAAGCTGCTCTCAATAGACTTTCCCTTAAGGTCTTCCAGGCTTGGGCATGTTCCCCTGTCTACTCCCAAGCCATACCCTTTGGGTCAATTGATACAATGGTTTGACTATGACAAAATAGAGGGGGATCCAAAGTCTGACGTATGCTGTAATACCCAAAAAGGACCTAAGTTGTTTCACATAGATTGGCACTGGCAGGGCCATCAGTACTTGGAGTCAACTTTCATGTAAGTGACAAGTTCCTTTGTCCAGCACATAACTAAATAGTTTACAGTTTGCTCAGTCCATTCTTTGGGGACACTGTGTATTTCTTTTTAGCCAGATGATTCAGTAACTCAATTGATTTTTCTTCCAACTGTTGTTCATTTTCGGCTGCCAATAACAAATCATCTACATATTATAAAATTGTGAGGCATCAAAATCTTTTAAATTTGCAGAAATGGCAGCAGCAAAGGCTGAAGGGCTGTTTTTATATCCTTGGGATAATCTAGTCCATGTCAGCTGGCAGCAGAGTCTATTATCTTGATTGAACCATTCGAAAGCAAAGTAATCTTGGCACTCTATGGCCAAGAGGACACAGAAAAAGGCATTTTTAGGTCTATTACAGTGTACCACACTGGCATTGTGATAGGGTGGTCAAAAGGGTGTAAGGATTGACCACAACAGGTGTAAAGCCTGAATCCTGTAATTGATCTCCCTTAAATCCTGGACCGCTCTCCAAATCCCGTCTGATTTGTAGACTGAAAAATTGGGGTAGACTGAGTCTCTCTAACAATGCCAAATTCAAAAAGGTTTGAATATGTTCTTTTATGCCAATGCAAGCCTCCCTTTTGATTGGATACTGCTTTATTACAATGGGGGGGGGGGTGTTGCATGTTTCAGTTGTTTCAGATGTTTCAGATTTGCCAGATGGGGGACAGCAAATTTAACATATCCAGGCATTTCCTGGTACCACACAGGTTAATATGAGAGTCCGAAGGTGACTTAAAGTTCTGCAGACTCAGAAACACAAATTTGCTTGAGCAGAGGAAAAATTTAGCTGTACTCCCCCAGGAGAGCACTTAAGAGTAGCTCCAAGTGGAAGGTGGGGCCAGCTGTCAGAAAGAGTGGCGGTGTGGGAGATCTGCTCTGCTTCTCAAGTCTCTCTTTCTGTGGCCACAGAGCTTGCTGGAGCTGACAGAAGTCCTGGAGGGACAGCTGAAGAAGTGGGGCATCCTGTGGACCATTTGCAAGTGGCAGCAGGCAGCAATTGGCAGGAAAAACCAGGATCTGAGTGGACTGGGAGAAGGAGACCAGCGATGGCTACTGAGATGATCTGATGGCTGGATGGAGAAAGTGGTTAACAATTGGAACAATTTGATGAAGTTTTTTTCTCTAGGCTTTTTGAGTGAAGGGGCAGAAGGGAGCAAATATAAGAGATCGGAGCTGTGGTGCCTGGTGAGAGGTGAGAGCTGCGAAAGTTTTAACAGTAGCAGCAAGGGTGCTGGACAGCGAAAGGACTTGTAAAAAGAAAACCAGGAAATAATAAGAACTAAATGAAGCTGGAAGGGGCAAAAACAAGAGATACATAAGAGAAACTTTGTAGAGTATTAACTTTTTAGTGTTACATAGTCTGCGAAATAGAAAAGAAATTAAATAGAGACTTGGAAATTTTGAAACTGTTAAGGAAAAATGGAGTCTCTTCAAGAACAATGACTTTGTAATATACATTACAACAAAAGGAAGATAGAGACATTTATTGAACATCTGTTGGATATAATTGGTAATGTCAAAAAAAAACAAGAGAAGAAAAAACAAATCTGAGAAGTGACTGTTGAAAAACTGCACTGTACTGAAATATAACTAATTATATAAATTGAATTAATTGTTACTTTTTGAAATACCTTCCAAATTAACCTATACCTTTATAAGTAATATATCTTTACATTTCTGTATCTTTTTAGAATATAAGCATTTATAATAATTTATAATTTATTCTATAAAATTCTCATTTATTGAATATAGCTACTGGTAAATATCAATATAAGATATATCTATTGTTAAAATTGCTGCACAGAATATTAGAATAAGTTAGCCAAATCATAGTTTGTGATACTGATGAGAGCATTATTACAATTACTATAATTAATAATTTCATAGTAATGTAGTATTTAAATAGTAACACTGATATTGGGATATTCTTGCTGTTGCTCTCTGATTGTTGATCCTCTACCTAGGGCCTAAACCTCTCCCCCCTCCACTGAATAAAGGGTATAAAGGGGCAAAAGGAGAAAAAAAAGTTAAAGAATACCATCAATAGATGAATGGTTAACACCCAAGTAAAGACTTAAACAGTTGAGGGACAAAGAGATGGAAGCCATAAGTGGGATATTTTGTTAAACAATAATTTTTGGAAAAGTCTATTTAATATGGCAAGCAGCCCAAATTTGACAAGCGGAAAAGGAAAATACCACACAAAGCTATATGATGTCTTCTAGTCCTTCGACACAAAAGTCGATTGAAGATATGATTCAGAGGGAACGATCTGATTCCTATAAGGATCTCTAAGTTATGATGCAGAACATGCAAGAAGTTATGCTAAAAAATCAAGAAGCCATGTTAAAAAATCATGAATAGAGATTGGTGTTATAAGGATGATACAAATGAATTAAAAGAAAGAATGCAACTGATAGATGGGAAGTTTGAAGCCTTCCAGGTACAAATGACTAAAACCAAACAAAAACTGGTGGAAGTAGAAGAAAGACTTTCCAAAGAAAAAAAGAAACTCATGGAGATGAATGAGAAATTAACCTCAACCAACAAGGAATTAGAAATATCAGTGATCTTCTTAGGAGCAGAGAGAGCTGCTCAGTATCTTAGGCTCCAAAATATAATAGAAGAAAAAGAAGATTTACCAGAAAAGATGGTTGAATTATTGGCAGGAGCTTTAGAGACCAAGAAAGAGGAAATGATTTCAGAAATGGACAAGATATATAGGTTCCAAATGAGCTACGGAAGAAGACATCATCTCCCTAAAGAAGTTCATGTGAAATTCACTAAAAAAATCAATTAGAAATTTTACATTGAACATGCAATGAACAACTTGAATATAAAGGAAAACAAATAATAGTTTTAAAACAGGTTCCAAAAAGAATCAGGGACTTAAGGAGAAACTACCAGTTTTTGATGACAAGATTAAATAAAAATATCAATTTTAGATGTTTAACACCATAAGGGATAATGGTAACCTGGCAGGACAAAAGACATAAGCTTGACACCGTAGAAAAGGCTGAAGACTTACAAGCAACACTGCAATATTGAAGAAGATTCAGGAGATCAAGAAGAGAAAGATATAATAGAAAGTAGAGAACTAGGACAAGTATAGAAGAAAAAGAAAGATCACAAGAAACGGAAAGACCTAAGAGAAGAGGAGATGGAGATAAGATAGAATACTATGGAAGGAAATATGAAGAGCCCAAGGAATCTAGAATCACGAGACATATGAGAACAAGATACAATTAAGAAAATAGATGAAAAATGTGGGATTTAGTCAATAAATATTAACGGACTCAACTCACCAATAAAAATCAGAAAATATTTGCCAAACTACAAAAATTGAAAATGACATAATTGCTCTGCAAAAAGTCCATATAAGACACAATCAAAAATATTTAATAGAACAACCTAAGTTAGGAAACCTGTTTGTATCACTAGACCAGGGAAAGAAAAGAGGTGTGGCTCTACATGTGAAAAATAAAATTAAGGCAAAACAGATCTACAAAGATAAAGAAGGGAGAATTCTAACAGTTGAGATTAAATTAAATAATAAAAATATAATAATTATCTCGATATATGCACCAAATGGAGCTCATTTTTATATTTCTATAAAAACTTGCATAATATAATTAGTGATATAGAACACAACAGGTTCTGTATAGTTGGGAACTTCAATGCGATTGTAGATAGGAAAAGAGACCACAAACATAACGATACAAGAAAAGGGGGGGGAAGAATACTCCCCAAAACATTTTTTGAAATTAGAGATTAGAGATCTAAATTTGATAGACCTTTGGAGAGAAAGGAATAATGAAGAGAATTATTATACATTCCACTCAAATCACCACAAAGCCTGGTCTAGGTTTGATATGATTTGGATATCCAAAGATTTAGATTCCGAAATACATAAAGTGACACCGGGGCCAATCACAACCTCATAAGTCTACAGTGGAAAGGACATAAAGTTACACCAAGATGGACTAAAGGGCAATTCTCAAAGAAAAAGAATTCAATATAATGATAGAAAAGGAATTGGATATCCTTTTAAAAATAAACAAATAAGATGATATTTCAACCCAAACTCTCTGCTACACCGCCAAAGCATATATACGTGGTGTAACAATTTCATATATAGCAAAAAGAAATAAGGCAAAAAGCAACACCAAAAAAAATTGGAACAAGAGTTTAAGCAAATGGAGGCGTTGCACCAGAAAGAATCTAATAATCGAAACTTGAAAAGCGAATTATATCTTCTTAAACATAAACTACATATTTTGGAGACAGAGAAAATAGCACAACAAATTAAACTAACCAAACAAAATTATTTTGAAAATGCCAATAAACCTGGACATTGGCTGGCACAAAAATTAAGAAATTACAGAGAAAAACAACGAATAAACAAACAAGATAAAGAAGAGATAATACATTATGACAAGAATTATAAAAAAGACATTGCCCAGGGATTCTATGCAAAGTTATATACAAGAAATAAAAACTAGGGAAGAAGGCGGAACCTCCTTGCTGACGGATCATAGATCGCGATTCTCTGTGGTTATGGTCCGTGCTCTTTCATTGGAGAGCCCTGATCATTACGATTAGAGGCTGAAGATGCCTTGGAGGGGTGGTGGAGTAAGGGGAAGCTGCAAGCCAGGTTGAGGGGAGCCGCTTCTCCCCCTGTGGGCTTGCTTTTTTTTCCCCTGAAGACGACTGCAGCGATGGTTTAAAATGGCCACCCTGAAGAGGAGGACTCAGCTGGATTAAGATTTGTGCAGGAGGGAAGAAAGAGGTGGATAACTTCTGAACCGGGACAACTGGGCAATACAACTAAAGAAAAGTACCCCGGGATTAAGGTAACACGGAATTTTTAAGAAAAGAAAAGTGAGCGGCAAAATTACAAAGGGACAGGAAAAAAAAATTTTTTTTTTGACAGCTAAGCAGGGCTTTGAACCGGGAAAGGAAGAAGCCGGAACTAAAGATTTAACTGAATTGGACTAAAATATTTTGGCAATAAACAGGCATAAAATAAAGCTGGACTTAAGATCGTCAAAAAATAATAATAATAAAGTTTACAAATTGGAGACTGGACTGTGCTGGAATATTGAGGTTCGAAAAACCCTCAATAAAAAAATAGGGGAAAAAGGTGAAGACTGTATAATGAGGAGTGCGACTTTTTGACAAAAACTTTAACTCAAACAAAACGGAAAGCATCCTGTTTCTGAATGAACTTGTGTGGATATAACATTAAAGAAATATTGAAACAAAGTAAGAATCTTAGAAAGTGAAAGCAGAACCAGAATAAAAGAAAAAGCAAGGAAAGACTGACTGTGGGATTGATTGATGTTTTTGGTATAGACCTTGGGCTGGAATAACCGATAACTTTAGAAAATTGAAAGAAGAAAGAAGGAAAGTAAAAGTGGTTTTTTTGGTGGACTTTAACGATCATAAAATATAAGAGTGTGTAATGATGATATCTCTTCGGGAATTAAAAATGGAACATGAAAATATGAGAGAATTACTACAGGAAAGAGGTGAATCACTTTGCTCTGTGTTAGAAAAAATGGAAATGACAATTGAAGAACAAGAAGAGCGAGCTTCAGAGGAGGAGGAGTCAACTCAAGGAGAAAACATTTTAAATAGACAATTAACACAAAGAACACTACAAAGAAGTGGGGAAAGAAGAAAGGTTAAAAGGTTGAGATTTAAGAAGGCAATCAAAAGGGGGAATACCTGTGAAGCCGGGAAAGGCAGAAAGACCCAGCAGAAAAGGGGAAAGGAAGATATTAAGAAAGAGAGGGATATAAACTGGAATGAGAAAAGATATGGGGAAAAGAGGGGGAGGAGAAGCAGTAAGAAACAGGTGCATGAAATAAAGAAATATGGAAATAGTAAAATGTTGAAAAGAAATTGTTTTTTCAGAGATAATGGTTGATGAATGAAAAAGGGGATGCTTCAGGATGAGAAGGGGTAATAAGAATATTTCTGCAATTAAAAATATTTAGAAAATACGGTAATAAAGATACTGATAACTCTTATTAAAAATCAAGCGGGAAAAATGTGCTGCGGAATCCAAATGAAAACATGTAATGATTATTATTGTAACTTCTTAAAAATAATGGTTTATTGGGAATCAAGATGAGGGAATAAAGGTATATTTTAATCATTTAGGTGTCACACTCAAAGCAGTAAAAGGGGGGAAACCTATACTTGTTGTTTTTCTCTTTAGTGTTAAAATTTGTATTAATCTAGAATTTATAAAAAGAATGTGTAATGGAAAGGGAATATGACAGACTAAAGAACCAACTAAATTAATAAGTTAACATAGACAATTAAAAGCAAAGAGAGACATTGGTAACTTTATTATTATGCAAACACATATTGTTTATCTTTATTTTTAAAATAAATATTAAAGGATTATATTTGAAATAATTGAAATGAAACAAAAAGATGTTTCGACTGATATTAATGAAAGAGGCTAGAATTAACGTGTTTGTTTCTCTCCTTACTGAAAATTTGGAATGGAAAAGGTAATAATAGAATTAAGTATGCATATATGAATGTATAATTGCTGTCATATTTGTATGTAAAGGTGATGACCTGGAAATATGTTGTCCACTAAAAAGAGATATTATTTTTAATGTGAAAAACTGAATAAAATTTGTTTAAAAAAAAGAAAAAAGAAATGAAAACTACTCAGAAAAAGGATCAGAACCTACCTAAGGAAATCTGAATTACCAAAGATTCCAGAAGCTATGATATTAATGCTCAATGAAGAAATTACCATCACAGAAGTAGCCAAAGCAATCAACAAACAAAACAACGACAAAGAATCAGGTCCAGATGCTATACCTCTAGAGTTATACAAAGAACATCAGAATACCCTGAACCAATATTTATTAGAGGTCTTCAATGCTGTGTTTGATGACAGAAAAATACCAGAATCTTGGAGAGAGGCCAATATAGTGTTGATTAAAAAAGAAGGTTTGGACCAGACAAGAATAAAAAATTACAGGCCAATATCTCTCTTAAATACAGATTACAAAATATTTACAATGATTATTGCTGAAAGATTTAAAAATTATTTAAATGTATTCATACATAGTGATCAAAATGGCTTCCTGCCAAATAGACAAACAAAATATGTGAGAATAGTATTAGACATTCTTGGATTTTACGAAGAACATAATGATCAGCAGGCAGCCTTATTATTTCTAGATGCCCAGAAAGCTTTCGACAACGTAAATTGGTCTTTTCTAATGCAGCAGTGAAAACACATGGATATTGGTGAAAAGTTCTTAAATATAATTATGGCAATATATATGCAACAAGAAGCAAAAATAATAATAAATGGAGAATTGTTAAGTAATGTTTATATACAAAAAGGTACAAAACAAGAATGCCCTCTGTCTCTGTTATTATTCATATATACACTAGAGGTTCTAACGAGAATAATTAGGCAAGAAGCACAGACCAAAGGATTGGAAATTAAAGAAGAAAATTTTAAATTACAAGCATATGCCGCTGATTTATTTTTTCTGGAAGACCCTGAACAAACAGGTCCAATATTATTACAAAAACTTGAAGAATATGGAGAAGTAGCTGGTTTGAAAATTAATAAAGAAAAAGTAAAAATTATAACTAAGGATATGACCAGACACAAAGAGAAAATCTTGTTAAGCTATTAGATATTCAAATAGTACAAAAAATAAAATATCTAGGAATTAATATTTCGGCATGTTGCTCAACAATTTAGGAGGATAATTATGAGAATTTATTGAGACAAATTAAAACAGATTTAGAAAATTGGAATAATCTTCAACTATAATTAATTGGCAGAATTTCAGCAATTAAAATGAACAGACTACCCAAAATTTTGTTTATATTTCAAGATATACCGAGTAAATTAGGGAATTTTTTTTTTTAAGGAACTGAATAAAAAAACTTTAAATTTTGTGTGGCAGGGTAAAAGACCAAAAATCAAATTAAAACATCTACAAGATACAAAAGAAAGAGGGGGACTAGATTTTCCAGATTGGGAACTATATTATCAAGCAGCCGCCTTAACATGGATCAAGAATTGGATAAACTTGGAAAATAAAAAACTTTTACTCTTAGAAGGGCATGATCTACCACAGGGCTGGCATGCATAGCTGTGGCATAGACATACTCTCATCCAGTCCTTGAGTATTGAAGATATGTCTTTGAATGACTCCAAACTCTAGTTCCTCTTTAGGACAATGATGGTTTATTCAATATCTCAGCAAACAACAAATATTCTAATCAGGCAAGATTGGCTAAAAGCCAGGCAGGGTTAGCATTGAGTTTGAGTTTGCTCTCTTTCCTTTTATTATCATTATCATGAGACACACCCTACCACACCCAGGCCTATACACAATTCTAGTTCTGGCCATGTCTAACCTATTATCTCTAAATGCTTTTAACCCTATAACATTTCTACATCCCGAACCTATTCCAACCTTCACTAATGATCCCCACCTATTAGATAACATATTATTAGGACCAGAGAAGAATCAAATAAAGAAATTGTATAATTATTTATTAGATTATAAAATGTATGAGGAGTTGGTGAAAGAACCAGTTAACTTGGGCTAGAAACTTTGGCCATAATATAAATCTGGATCAATGGCAGCAAATCTGGGATCAGAATAAAAATATTACATTAGCCACATCTTCTTAAAAAAAAACTTGTTTAAGATGTTCTACAGATGGCACTTCCCACCCACCAGATTAGCCAAAATATATAGATCTCAATCTCCTATATACTGGAAATATTTGAAAGAATGGGGCACTTATTATCATATGTACAAGAAAATACAAGAATTTTGGCACAAAATATGGCAATCGTTAGAAGAAATGTTAAACCTAAAATAAATTATACATCAGAAATGTTCTTTTTGGGAATAACAAATGAGAGTTTTAAAAAAACAGATATATATCTAATTATTCATGTTATCACAGCTGCAAGATTATCAAGTGCCCAAATATGGAATTAAAAGGAATACCGAATGAAGAAGAATAGAAAAAATTCTTCAGTGCACCAAGTTAGATAGTTTGACGTTAGAACTGAAGGAGCGAGACACTTCAGAATTCCTTGAAATATGGAAAAAAATTTATAATTGGAGGGATATGAATGAAAGTCAAAAAATGTGAAATAGAATTTAAGAAGAGATTATACTGCAACATGTCTAAGAAACTGATATAAAGCTTTACAATGTATATATATAGCTGTATATGTATGGTATTCAGCTTTGTTCGGGTATTTTCCCACGTCATTTTAGTTGTGCTTTTAAAGTTGTAGCAATGTTTCAGCAGAATCTCATCTGCCATCATCAGGCTTCTGTATAGTGTTCATCTGTGAGTCAGACTTTTATAGTGGTTTCAGATTTAAATTTGGGGCAGCCTATTGCTGTGCCAGAATGGTTTTTTCTTCATCCTGATTGGTTGGGAGTCTTGGTCTGTGTTTATTGGTCTTGGAGTTTGCTGTGTTCTGCTTGATTGGTGTTTCTAATATCTTTTGTCTGTTTTGGGGCTCTTTTTGTATCTTGATTGGCTGACAACATTGTATTCCTTTATTGGAGGCCTTTAGTGCAGCTTGGCTCCGGGTAAATGGATGACTATCATTTGTTAGGAAGCTAGGTTTCACCTGGGTGCCTGGTTGGGGTATGTTTGAGCTGGAGGTATCAGGGGGGAATCTGTTTGTGCCCAGGTGCTTGTCTGGCTAGTGGTGTGGAGATTTTACTGTTTGTGAGTGCAGGCTTCCAAATGATTGACAGTCTGGTGGAAACATCTCTTCTGTTCATGCTTTCTGGTCTTTTTTCAATCTCTATGGCTTCTCTGATGATTCTGTGGCTGGGGTTTTCTATAGTGGCTAGGGTTTTGGTGCCATTGAAGTTGATGCTATGACCTGTGGCTTCCATGTGTTGGACTAGTGAGGAAGTGTGTTCCAGCTTTTTGACTGCATTTTTGCGTTCATCCAGGCGGGTACTTATTCTTCTATTGGTCTGTCCAATGTATGTAGCTAGGCATGATGCACAGGGGACTTCGTATATGCCTTGGTTTTCCAGGTCAATTTTATCTTTGGGGTTTCTAAGGATGGCTGCTATTTTTCTGTCTGTTTTGAAGGCAGTCTTGATGTGATATCTGTGTAGTATCTTACTGATTTTGTCTGTAGTACCTCTTATGTAGGGCAGGACAGCTGTTCCATAGGTCTGTTCATCTTCTGGGTCCCCATTATGTCTCAGTGTGTTTTTGTGGATCAAGTTGGTGATTTTGCTTTTGTGGAAGCCGTACTTTAGTCAGAGTGCATAGTTCAGTCTTTATATGTGTCTTGTCTGCCAGGTGTTTGGTTCTAGCAATTAGTGTTTAGCCAAGGAGTTTATCTGTGCTGGGTGATGGTGGGATTGGGCGCTGAGGTAGCGGTTGGTGTGTGTTTTCTTCTGGTATATGGTGTGTCCTAGTGTGCCATCTGTTTTTTTGTAGATTAGTGCACCTAGGAATGGTAGTTGTTTGTTTGTTTCCATTTCCATGGTGAACTTGGGGTGTGTGCTGTTTAGGTGTGTTAGGAAATTGTTTAGGTTTTTTTTTCCATGGGGCCAAATCACGAATGTGTCATCGATGTATCTTAACCATAGTTTGGGTTTGAGGACAGCAGAGCCCTGGCCAATCCTGTTGATCCCAGGGATATTGCAAAGTTCCTGGGAGATCCAGAAGCTCTTTGTGCCAGCGGCAAAGAGGCAGCCATTAAAGCTGCTGAAGTTGGGACAGCTACGAAATGAAAGAGAACGAAAGAGAAAGTGTGCTGGTTTGGTGAGAATTTTTCTTTATTTAAAGATTTGAGAGCACACCCTAAGGGAAAGAAAGAACCTGTAAAAGTTTTTTGACAGAAGTGAATAAGAGGCGATTTTAAACAAGAATGTCAAAGTAATATATTTTTTTTCTTATTGCTGATGATCCTATATTTTGAAACTGGACTGTTTTTTTTTCCTTTTTTCTTATCTACTCTGTTCTTTCCCCTTTTTGATTTAAAATATATTGAGCCAGAGACTCCCTTTTAGTCTTTTTTTTAAAAAATATTTTCTTCCTTTTTTAACTAATTCTTATTATACTCTGTTGGAAAAGGAGGGGGAAAGTGAAAGCTAAAGAATCTTTGTAACACTGCCAACTAGAGGCTTGGAAATACTCTACTTTTCCTTTGACCAGACAAACTGAGAAAGAATTAAGACTTTTTTTCAAGGACACTGATTGTTTGATAAGATAAAGGGAAGAGCATGGAAAAGTATTATTGCAGGTGCTCTTCTGGGTTTCTATCAACAGCTGGAGTCTGGTGTTGAAACCAAGGGGGAAAAAAGGGGGATAAGTTTTTGGAGAAGAGAGTTATAACAAGAGCCTGGGATAATTAAACAAAGTGCAGTGTGCTTTTTACTTTTTCAAAGTTATGCTATCCCTCCTCACCAGCTTTATTTTATTTCATTTTATCTTTTTTTTGTTTTTGCAATAGCTATTTGGATCTTTGGCTTTGTTGGAGCTTCTTTGTTTCTCTCTTTTTTTTCCTTTGGAAGTCCAATCTCTACGCTTGCTTTTTATTTTAAAAGGAAAGCTTTAGTATTAATGTTTCCTTTTTTGTAAGGGAATAGCTTTTTTTTCTCCTTTCCTGGTATTTTTGTTTTTTCATCTACCTTTCTGGTTCATTTTTGTGCACTCTTTGAGACCTCTCAATTGGATTAAGGTGTTGAAGAACCTGAATAATTTTTTCTTTTCTTTTCTTTCTTTCTTTTTTCCCCCAAGTGTTTTTCTTCATCTAACCACCAATTGGATTAAGGTATACAAGAACCTGAAGAAATTTTGTCCTCCCTTTTTTCTTCTTTTTTTAATCATTACTATTTGACTTCTTTTTTCTACTATTTTTATTTCGAACTACAATTGGTTATTTCACAATTGGATTAAGGTTTAGAAGAACCTGAAGATTTTGAATTGCTTAAAATGAGTAGGAAACTAACAGCTTCTGGTTCTTCAACTTCTACTTCCTCCTCTCCACCATCTGGAGGACAATTTTCAATACAGACAATGTTAAAGCAAGAAAAAGAACAAGAAAAAGTGACTCTGCAGATGATTATGCAAGGAATTCAAAATATTCAAGCAAGATCAGAGAATATTGAAAAGAGAATAGAGAACATTGAACAAAGAACAGAGAAAACTGATGAAAAAGTGGAGAACATCCAACAAATGATGTTGAAGTATGATGAGAGATTCCAAAAAATTGAAGAAGATAAACAAGGAGACAAGAATATTGGAGATATTGATAATAGATTAACGGTGGTTGAACAAGATAAAAGTGGTATGTTGAGATGGGAGATGGATAGATCAGAATTCTATCTTAGATTCCAAAACATAGAGGAAGAAAAAGAACAAAACTTAGCTGAGATAATGATAGAAATACTGGCTGAAGCTTTGGAAATAACTCAAGAGAAGATGATGGATGGAATAGATTAGGTCTATCGAGTTTTCACAAGATATGCGATGAGAAATAGCTTACCAAGAGAAGTTCACATTAGATTTACAAAGAAAGCTATTAAAACGCAAATATTGCAAGTGGCAAAAGAGAAAACATTGAAATATAAAGACAAGGAGATTGTGGTCTTGAAACAAATACCCAGAAGAGTGAGAGAGATGAGAAGAGAATACCAATTCCTGACTAAAATGCTACTTAAAAAAGAGGTGAATTATAGATGGCTGATTCCAGAAGGTTTGATGTTCACATGGCAAGAACAGAGACATAGAATTGACTCAATTGAGAAAGCGGAATTATTTTATACAGAATTTTTTGGAAGGAAAGAGGAAGAGGCAGAAAAAGAGATCTCACTAATTGAATTCCAAGAGGACTGCCAAATGGCGATTGAAAAAGAAGAAGGTGCAGTAAATGGAAAGGTGGGAGCCAAAGAACAATGTGAACCAAGATCTACGAGAGCTGCTAACCTAATTACAAAATATAACCATGGAAGAGAAAAAACTGATTACAATTAATATAAATAGATTTATTAACTCAGCCGTTAAAAAAAGGAAAACCTTTCATAAATTAGAGAAATTAAAATTTGATATAATTTGTCTACAAGAAGTGCATATTAAAAAACAATATGAACAATTGTTGATACAGCCAAAACTAGGGAAAATATTTACTTCCTTGACACAATGTAAGAAAAGAGGAGTGGTTTTATATATTAAAGAGACCATCCTAGCAAAATTTATTTATACCAATGATGACAGAAGAATACTAATGGTGGAAATAATGGACAATAATATGAAAACACTCCTGATTGCAATCTATGCCCCAAATGACAAACAAGAAGAATTCTA
This sequence comes from Hydrophis major, assembly GCA_033807585.1. NCBI lineage: Eukaryota > Metazoa > Chordata > Lepidosauria > Squamata > Elapidae > Hydrophis > Hydrophis major. The sequence continues at coordinate 67,976,255 of CM066343.1, read as the reverse complement.
CAAAAAATTACATATGAAAATAATTGAACTGGACTATGCTAATATAGTTATGATGGGAGATTTTAATGGAATTGTAGACTATAAATTGGACTATGCAGCACAGAAAACAATAAAGCAAAACAGAAAGACTCTCCCTAAATCTTTTTTTAAAATGGTAGATGAAATAAACTTAAAAGATACATGGAGAGAAAGAAATGCTAAAACTAAACAATACACCTTCTATTCAGATAGACACTTATCATGGTCCAGAATAGATATGATATGGATGTCAACAGAATTAATAACTAATATTCAAGAAATAAATATTGAAACAAGCAGATCACAATCCAATGACAATTAAATGGAAAGGACAAAAAAGAAGATCTCGATGGATGTTAAATAGTACTATTTTAAAGGAAAACGACTTCACACAGTGGATGGAGAAAGATTTGTTTTTTTTCTTTAGATAAACAAAAAAGAAGATACATCAATTCAGAATGTATGGGATACAATGAAGGCATATGTTAGAGGCTTGATAAAAGACAATACAAGCAAAAGAAAAACTATGAAAAGATTAACCTCTAAAGGCAGGAGTGGGCAAACTATGGCCTGCTGGCCACATGTTGGTCTGTCCAATCTGGCCCGCCCCTGAAAAAAAATCACTGGGCGTGGCGTATTGCCCTGTGCCACGTGGCCCCCAAAGCTGCAAAACAGTGTGGAGCGCTCTCGGGGTAGGAAAGAAAAGAAGAACTTTGCAAAGGCCTTCGGCTGGGAGTTCAAAATCACCTTCGAGTGCGACCTCTCCGAAGGTGAGTCCCCACCGATCCCCCTTTTTTTTCTGGGGCTTCCAGGCTTAAACTTTGCAAAGGCAAAGTTTGCAGACTGGAGCGTCTTCCCACCGAGGAGCGGGAAGGGTTCTGCCCGGCGGGCGGGCAGGCTGCTTGGAGCGGGCTGCTTGGAGCCACCTAAAGCTAGGCCGCTGCTGGTGGAGCCTTGCCCTGCCTTGGTGACCCGTTTCCCGGCTCGGCGGTCCTGCTCGGGCAGCACTTTAAAAGGAAGCTGAAAGTTGCTGGGAAGTTCCTTGGGTTTCTGGGGCTTCCAGGCTTAAACTTTGCACAAGCAGAGCTGAACCTTCCTTAGGACTGAAAGTGCAGACTTTCCTTAGGACTGAAAGTGCAGGATTATTAGTGCAGACTCAGATAGCTGATGGCAGAAAGATAGATCTCTGAATAAATCTGTGATTAACTCAATCTGCCTGCCTGTTTTGCCTGATTTTGGGTAAAAGTTGCTCTCTTTTTTCAATAAAAAAATATCAATATTTACATACATGGTGTGTTGTGAGTTAATTTTGTGAGTTTGCTTGCTAGCAAATTTTATGAGTTTGCTTGAAAGCAAATTTTATGTGACAGACTCAGCTAGCCATTAGCAGAAAGATCTCTGAGTGAATCTGTGATTCTGTGAGCAACTCAATGTGCCTGCCTTTTTTGTCTGATTTTGGGTAAAAGTTGCTCTTTTTTTAAATAAAAATTCAATATTTACATAAATATTTATAATATTTACATACAAGCCATGCCCAGCCAGTCACATGACCACCAAGCTGCAGCAGTGGTGGTATTCAGCAGGTTCTGACTAGTTCTGGAGAAGCGGTAGCGGAAATTTTGAGTAGTTCAGAGAACCGGCAAATACCACCTCTGGCTAGAGATTTTAAGTATCCTTCCCCTGCCATGCTCACCAAGCCACGCCCACATAACTGGTAGTAAACAAATTTGAATCCCACCAGTGAGCTACACCCACAAATTAGGCCACACCCACAGAACCCTTTGTTAAGAAATTTGAATCCCACCCCTGCCTCTGTGTATTTGTGTTTGTGTGTGTGTGTGTGTGTGTGTGTGTGTGACAGAGAGAGAAAGAGAGGGAGAGAGAGAGATTAGATCAGATCTCTCTCTCTCTCTCTCTCTCTCTCTCTCCCCCTCCCTCCCTCTCTCTCCCACCAATGTCAGCAAGCCACCGTCAGTCAAAATTCGTATTAGTGGTCCCCGAGATTTAAAATTACAAGTTTGGTGGTCCCTGAGGTCCAAAAGATTGGCGACCCCTGTTCTCAAGGACTGAATTCTTAAGGTGGCCAGATCAATAATTCCTATACCTTACCTATTTTCCATTATCCTTAAGGAGTTTCCTGATTCCTTTCTGACGGAATTGAGGCTAGCTACAGCCAAACAACAACAACAACATTAATTTACATCACACCGATGGTACTTAAAACAACTGACTATGACTCAGCAACTACAGCCAGCCAATCACATAATCCCAAATCAGACCAGGGCTCAGAAAGGTGTTTAAAGGCCAGTACTCCTCCAGAAAAGCACAATCCACAAGGATCCTCTTTGTAGACTTCAGTTCAGTATTCAATACCATCATTCCAGACACTCTTCTAAGTAAATTAACCAACTAGTGGTACCTGAACACATTTGTAAGTGGATCATAAGCTTCCTAATAGACAGGAAGCAATAGATGAAACTAGGCAGAATCACATCTGATACCTGTACAATTAGCACAGGCCCCCCCCCCAAGGCTGTGTGCTTTATCCACTTCTCTTCTCCTTATATATCAATGTCTGCATCTCAAATGATCCATTTGTTAAAATACTGAAGTTTGCAGATGATTGGTCTCATTCAAGACAACGATGAATCTGCATACAGACAGGAAGTTGTACAACTTGCCTCGTGGTGTAATCAGAACAATCTGGAACTGAACACACTCAAACTTGTAGAAATGATGATAGACTTTAGGAGAAATTCTCCAATACTACCACCTCTTACAATACTAGACAACACAGTATCAACAGTAGAGACCTTTAAATTTCTAGGTTCTATCATATCACAAGACCTAAAACAAAGAATGTTCTTTCTGCGCTAACTCAGAAAGCTCAAACTGCCCAAGGAGCTGCTGATACAATTCTACAGAGGAATTATTGTGTCTGTCATCTGCACCTCTATAACTGTCTGGTTTGGTTTTGCAACCCAACGAAACAGACACAGACTTTAGAGAGTAATTAGGATTGCAGAAAAAAACAATTACTACCAATCTGCCTTCAATTGAGGACCTGTATACTGCACGATTCAAAAAGAGGGCTGTGAAAATATTTACAGACCCTTCACATAAACTGTTTCAACTCCTACCCTCAAAACGATGCTATAGAGCACTGCACCAGAACAACTAGACAAAAGGATAGTTTTTCCCTGAACACCATCACTCTATTAAACAAATAATTCCCTCAACACTGTCCAACCATTTGCAAAGCCTGTACTACTATTACTATTAATTGACTAGAATAGAATTCTTTATTGGCCAAGTGTGATTGGACACACAAGGAATTTGTCTTGGTATAAATGCTTTCAGTGTACATAAAAGAAAATATACATTCAAGAGTCAACAATCTTCTCATCACTCTTTATCACCCATCCCCTCCCACTTGTGCCTGTATAACTGTAACTTTGTCGCTTGTATCCTTACGATTTATATTGACTATTTCCTAGTATGATTTGATTGCTTATTGTGCCCTATGACTATTATTAAGTGTTGTACCTTATGATTCTTTTTTTTTAAAGAAAATTTTATTAATTTTCTACAAACAAACAAGACAAACAAAACATTAAAACATTCCACTCTCGTATGTACATCCAGTGTGTCAGTTGGTTCATCATTTTTGTGCATTTATTCTGTAGTCCCAGTTACAATTATGTTACATAACAACTCATATTATCAATCCAAACTTATATATCCTATAATCACTAAAAAAAAATAAAAAAAAATTTGACTATACTTTTAATCATTCATGCTTTATGAGCTAACAATACTTTAAGCAGATTATTCAATAAATCATATAATCATACCAAATCAATCCTAAAAAAACCCTTTATAAATATAATATCAAGTAACAAAATAATTGTCAGCCTCAAGATACTTTCCCCTTCTACCTTTCTGCTATTGTTTCATTATTTCTCTCGGCTGTCATGGCAACGGTGGGAGGGGGGATTTTATACGGGAAGAAAGCTGGAGGTGTTTGCATTCCTTGCTGGGCTAGCAAGGGGAGGGGGGATTCTTATCTTTAACTTTCCATTTCTTGGCTATCTTTTTCCTCTTGTGCGCAACTGCGAACTTTTATCAAAAATGTCAAGGTCATTTGACAAGATGTCTCATCACCATCTGGAGATGACCACATGAGCTGTTTCAAAAGTTTTAATTGGAAGAATCATTTGAACTTTGGGGGGTGGGAGCAAAGCTATTTCTTTGTATGTGCATTCTACCCGCCAATTTCTCAGTTTCGGAATTGCTTTGTAGCTACCACTTTATTTCCCAGTAAAAGGATAACTTTGCTCTACACCATGGAGTCTGAGTATTTCTTTCTTGGGATCTAGAAGGAGCGCAGCCTGACAATAATAGCAAAATAGCAAGATAAAGATATTTCTTACTATCTAAAATATTCTATTATCATATTTTATCATCTAGCCATTTATAAAAAAGATCCCAAATTTCATAAAATTGTTTATCCTCTTGCTCTCTAATTTCTAATGTCAATCTGCTCATCTCAGCACATTCCAATATTTTCTTAATAATTTCTTCCTGTAATGGTATTTTCTCATTCTTCCAGTTTTTAGCAAATACAATCCTGGCCGCTGTTACTACATTTACAATCAGGTATTTCAAATCTTTACTATATATATCAGGTAAAATTCCCAATAAGAAGATCTCTGGTTTCAAGTCTATATGTTTCTTTGTCATTTTTTCCAACCACATGCGAATTTTAGTCCAATATTTTCTAGCATCCTCACAAGTCCACCACATATGGTAATACGAGCCGGGTATCTGATGACATTTCCAGCATTTTTCAGATTTGTTCTTAAACATTCTTGCTATTCTTGTCGGAGGAAAGTGCCACCTGTAAAACATCTTATACAAGTTTTCTTTATATGCTGTTGACATTGTCATTTTATAATTTTGAGACCACAATTTCTGCCATTTCTCTAAATCAATCCCATATCCAAAATTCTTCCCCCAAACAATCATAGTTTCTTTGACTTGTTCTTCCTCTAATTTCATTCCCAGTAAATAACCATATAATTTTTTAATCACCTTCTCATCAGTACCCATCAAGATCTTATCTAAATCAGTCTGCTTATCATAAAATCCCTCCGTCTTGGAATCTTCATCATACCTTGAATGTATTTGTGCATATGAAAACCAATTCATCCTTATACCTTGTTCCTCTAAGTTTTGAATCGATTTAAGTTCACCCTTTTCATCCAAAAGTTTCCCATATCTAACTGTTTGTTCCTTCTTGTAGATTATAGGATAGGAAAATGCTTCAATGGTCGATAACCAAACTGGAATTTTCAAATAACATTGTCTTTTTATCTTCTCCCAATTTAACCACAAAGACTCCCGTATATAATGTCTTCTAAAATAACCCTGTGTTTTAGTTCCCTTATACCATAAAAAAGCATGCCAGCCCAACAGCAAGTCATGCCCTTCTAATGTCAACAACCTATATTTCCTTAATGTTATCCATTCTTTGACCCACATCAAACTTGCAGCTTGATAGTATAATTCCCAATTAGGCAGGCCAAAAACCTCCTCTAATTCTAGCATCTTGCAAAAGCTTTAGCTTTATTCTCGCTTTTTTCCCTTGCCATATAAACTTCAATATAATTTTATTTAAATCTTCAAAATAGTCTTTTCCAAGCCTAATTGGTATTGTTTGAAACAAAAATAAAATTCTAGATAAAATATTCATCTTAATTGTTGAAATTCTCCCTATTAATGACAATTGCAAATTTTCCCACTTCTTCAAATCTGTAGTTATCTGTTGTTTAAGTTTAATATAATTATTCTCTTTTAATGTGCTACATCTTGTTGTCAAATATATCCCCAGATACTTAACCTTATTTGTAACTTGAATTTTCAAAAGATCTGCCAGTTCTTCTCTCTGTCTCAATAGCATATTCTTTGTCAAAATCTTTGTTTTATCTTTATTTATTTTCAAACCAGTCACCTCTCCATATGTCTCTATCCTTTCCAATAACTTTGGAGCTGTTTCTAGCGGGTCTTCCAAAATAAAAGCTAAATCATCAGCAAAAGCTTGTAGCTTAAATTCTTCCTTCTTAATTTTCATTCCTTTTATGCTTTTATCATCCCTAATATTTCTATTCAACACTTCCAAGGTCAACACAAATAGCAAAGGAGATAGGGGGCATCCTTGTCTTGTGCCTTTCCTTATATTAATAAAATCTGTAAGTTCCCCCTCCATCATTACCCTTGCTGTCTGTTTATTAGATATGGCTTCTATTGCTTGAATAAATTTTTTAGCAAAACCCATCTGCTCCAATAATAATAACATAAATCTCCAGTTCACGTTGTCAAATGCTTTTTGAGCATCTAGGAATATCAAAGCCATTTGCTTTTCAGGATGAGCCTCATAGTATTCCAAAGTGTCCAAGATTACTTTCATATTGTCTCTAATTTGTCTCTTTGGCAGAAAGAAATCCATTTTGATCTGGGTGAATAAAATTATTTAAATATTTTTTAAGTCTTTCTGCTAAGATTGAAGCAAAGATTTTATAGTCTGCATTCAATAAAGAAAATAGGTCTATAATTCTTAATTTGCAGTGGGTCAGTCTCTTCCTTCGGTATAAGTGTAATATAAGCCTCTGACCATGTTTTGGGTATCATCTTTTTTAACATAACTTCATTCATAACTTCTAACAATGAGGTGCTCAAAGATTCTTGAAATATTTTATAGAATTCTGCTGGAAGCCCATCTGGACCCGGTGCTTTCCCATTATTTTGTCTCTTAAATGCTTCATTTAGTTCCATCATTGTTATATTGCTTTCTAGCATTTCTTCAGTCTCTTCGGTAAATTAGCTTCCTGTAAATACTGTTTGACTTTTTCCTCATCAATATTCTCTTGTTTATATAGTTGCCCATAAAAATCTCGAATAATTTCTTTTTTCTCCTTATTCCCATAACAAACTTGGCCTTGTTCATCTATTAACTTCAATATTTTTCTTGATTCCTTCTCTTTTCTCAATTTATATGCTAGCCATCTACCTGGTTTATTTGCATCTTCAAAATAATTCTGTTTAGAGTTTTTGATTTTCTGTGCCAGTTCTTCTTTCTCTATTAATTCCATTTTATGTTTAATTACATCCAGCTTCAATTTAATATCCTTTTTCTGTGGCATTTTCTGTAATTCTTTTTCAAGAATTTTATACTCATCTTCCAAGGCCTTAGAAGCTTGCCTTTTCTTAATATTCTTTTTTCTTGTATAATCTATTATCAAACCTCTAGCGTATGCCTTCATTGTATCCCACACATTCTGCGTTGAAGTATCTTCTTTTTTATTTTCTCTGAAGAAAAAAGCCAATTCCTTCTCCATCCATTGTATAAAATCTTTCTCCTTTAAAATAGTATTATTTAATGTCCATCTCGATCTTTTTTTTTGTCCCTTCCATTTAATTGTCATTGGGCTATGATCTGCCCAAGTACTTGTTTCAATATTTGTTTCTTGAATATTGGATATTAATTCTGTTGAGATCCAAATCATATCTAATCTGGACCATGATAGATGTCTATTTGAATAAAAAGTATATTGTTTAGCTTTAACATTTCTTTCTCTCCAAATATCTTTTAAAGTTAATTCATCTGTCATTTTAAAAAAAGACCTTGGGAGAGCCTTTCTATTTTGCTTTGTTGTTGTTGCTATATAGTCCAATTTATTGTCCACAATTCCATTAAAATCTCCCATCATAATTATATTAACATAGTCCAGCCCAATTATTTTCATGTGCAACTTTTTATAAAACTCTTCTTGTTTATCATTCGGAGCATAAATTGCAATCAAGAGTATTTTTATATTATTGTCCATTATTTCTACCATTAATACTCTTCCATCTTCATCCGTGTAAATCAATTTTGCTGGGATAGCCTCTTTAATGTATAGAACCACTCCTCTTTTCTTACATTGAGTCAAAGAAGTAAATATTTTCCCCAATTTTGGCTGTACTAACAATTGTTCATGTTGTTTTTTAATATGAACTTCTTGTAGACAAATTATATCAAATTTTAATTTCTCTAATTTATGAAAAATTTTCCTTCTTTTAACAGCTGAATTAAGTCCATTTATATTCATTGTAATCAGTTTTTTTTCTTCCATGATTATGCTTTATATTTAGGTCTAACCGCTCTTGTGGATCTCACTTCACGCTGTTCATCTGTCCCCCTACTGCTCCTTTCTCTTTTTCAGTCTCCAGTTGTTCCTCTTGAAACTCAATTAATGAGACCTCTTTCTCTGCCTCCTCTCTTCTTCCTCCAAAAAATTCTGCATGGAAAAGTTCCGCTTTCTCAATTGAATCAATTCTATATCTCTGCTCTTGCCACCTAAACATTAGTCCTTCTGGAATCAGCCATCTATAATTCACTTCGTTTTCCAATAGCATTTTGGTCAGAAATCGATATTCTCTTCTCATCTCTCTCACTCTTCTGGGTATTTGTTTTAAAACCACAACCTCTTTACCTTTGTATTTCAATGTTTTCTCTCTTACTACTTGTAATATATGCGTTTTAATGGATTTTTTGGTAAATCTAATATGGACTTCCTTGGGTAATTTATTTCTCATCGCATACCTTGTATAGACTCGAGATATCTCATCTATTCCATCCATTATCTTTTCCTCTGTAATTTCCAAAGCATCTGCCAAAATTTCTATCATTACCGCTGCCAAATTTTCTCCTTTTTCCTCTTCTATATTTTGAAATCTGAGGTAAAATTCTGACCTTTCCATCTCCCACCTCAACATCCCACTTTTTTCTTGTTCAACCGCTGTTAATCTACTGTCAATATTTCCAATCTTCTTCTCTCTTTGTTTTCCTTCTTCCTCAATTTTTTGGAATCTCTCCTCATACTTGACCATCATTTGTTTAATGTTTTCCACTTTTTCATCAGTCTCCTCTGTTCTTTGTTCAATATTTTCTGTTCTTTGTTCAATATTTTCTGTTCTTTGTTCAATGGTATCTGATTTTGTCTTGAGATCTTGGATTCCTTGCATAATCATCTGTAAAGTTACTCTTTCTTGTTCCTTATCTTGCTTCAACATTGTCTGAATTAAACGTTGTCCTCCAGCTGGTGGGGAAGTAGAGGTAGAAGTAGAAATGCCAGATGGTATTGGTTTCCTGCTCATTTCAATGCTTCCAAAGCTTCAAATTCTTCTTGACTTTTAATCCAACTGGTAGAGCAGCCAATTATAATCCAAAATAGAAAACTCCAATAGTAAAAGGCACGAAACCAAAAAAGAAACAGGAAAAAAGGAAGAAGAAAGATCTTCAGGTTCTTCTAGACCCTAATCCAATTACGAAGTAGTCCACCATAAAAAAGAAAAAATAGAAAGGAGAAAAACAAACAAATCCAAAAATAATAATATTGATTAAGAGCAAAAAAAAGAAAAGAAAAAAAAAGCAAAAAGAGAAAAAACAAAAAGTTCCTTCAGGTTCTTCACACCTTAATCCAGTTGAAAAGTCTCAATAATCAAAAAAGAAAAACAAAGTGGTCCAAAAACATAGATAGGAAAAGCAAAAAAGTCCCAATAAAAAAGAAAAGAAAACTAAAGAAAAAACTCTGAGGCTTTCCCTTTAAAATAAAAGGCAGAAATAAAAATATTACTAAAATTGAAATTTAGAAAAAGGCTGGCAAATAGGGTATATATATATATATATATATATATATATATATATATATATATATATATGCACACTGCACTTTATTTATTTATCCAAGGCTCTTGTTATGACTCTCTTCTCCAGCAGCTTCAAAGCCAAACCTCAAGTGTTGAATTATTGATAACAGTCCAGGAAAGCACCTGCAATAATATTTTGCTGTGCTCTCCCTCTATCTTATCACGTTAAAATGTCCTTGAGAAGAGGTCTTTTTGCAATTCTCTCCAATTCAAATAAAATACTTTCAAGCCTCTAGTTGGCAGTGTTGCAAAAATTTTTAATGCTCTTCCTCCCCCCTAGCCAGAAAAAAGGAGTAATATATACAGAGACAAAAAAAAAAAAAATAGCCAAAGGGAGCCTCTATCATAAAGAAAGTTAAAAAATCAAAGGGAGCATAAAAATATTTATAAGAGAAAATTCAATCTGGTTACCTACAAAGTCACACTAAAGTCCCCCCCAAAAAATATAGAGAAAAGAAAAAAAAACCCCCAAGCCTCAATTTGACACCACTTTAAAAAACGCCGCTCAGACAGTTTCAGTCAAAAAAAAAAAAGTCTCACAGATTTCTTCTTTGATCAGGATGTCCTTTCCAACCTCAGCGAATTTACAACACAAAAGAGTTTTTCTCACCCAGCCAACACACTTTCACTCCAGCCACTTTCTTTCCGGAGCTGTCCTGACTTCAGCAGCTATAGAGGCTGCCTCTCCGCCGCCAGCAAAAGGGCTTCTTCCGGATCAAACCAGAGATTTTGCGATATCTCTGGGATCCTGGAACAGTACCCTTCTCAATCCCCGTCTCTACGGGACGGTTTAGGTCCGTTGGGACCGACCAGGGGCGAAAATATCGGCTGCGATCTCAAAGCCCTGAGATCGCAGCTGTATTGCCAAAACGAAGCTCCGCCTTCTCCGTACCTTATGATTCTTGACTCTTGATGAATGCATCTTTTCTTTTATGTACACTGAGAGCATTTGCACCAAGACAAATTCCTTGTGTGTCCAATCACACTTGGTCAATAAACTATTCTATTCTATTCTATTCTATTCTATTCTATTCTATTCTATTCTATTCTATTCTATTCTATGAAGATGTCTCCTCAAATGGGGACAAAATGATTGCAACCAAATCACCAAACTCGGAGTTCAAACCAACAACATAAACAAATAATTTATTTTCTGAAAATATTTCAGAATTGGAATTCTTTTCAAAATATAAATGAAACTGGGAACAATATTCATTTTGATATCATTTAACTATCCCCAAAAGGTGAGGTTTACCGACTCCCATTTATCAATATTTGAAGAAATCTCAAAAGCATATGTTTTTCTGGCAATTTGGGTAATCCAAATAAAGATATTGCCCACCTGTGGATTTTTTTTCTTAATACAATTTTTGTGTTGTGTAAGGTTAAGTAAAAGTTGTTTTTATAAACAGAAAAGTTACATTAAGTATGTGTACAAATCAACTTCTTTGTGCTATAATTATCTAAATAAAAATATGTTTGAAGTTTCTATTTCAAAACTTAAGCAGAACTGATTTTCAGAGTAGTGCAATCATACTATATTATACCAACTTTTAATAGTTAAGTTACAGTTCAGTATCTATTTATCTGGCAATAAATCTTGTAATCTCATTTTTAGTATGCAACTTTTTGTGCATCTGCATTTGACACTGTGGTGTTAAGAGTTACTTATATGTCCAGATAAAGCATTAAATTAACGCAAATCTACAGTGAAACCTGCTTGCTTTTAATGTAGCATTTATTGGCAGAATCTCAGGAAAATATAGGATATCTGATTACTACGGGGATTATAAGCATTAGTAAATCTTGTTTCTTGGTAATAACCAATCCATCCTGTTTTAAACATCCTCATTTCTAGTCAGTCATTGATGTTTACTTACCTATTCCGGATTCCGTTGGAAATATGCTAGCCTCCACCTTGGAGCGCTTTCTGTATGTTTTCACAGCTGGGAATTCTTTCCAAGGCTCATCCCTGTCGTCTTGCCTGTTGTCAGTCGAGAAATGCCGACACGTTCTACATGGTGAAACTTATCTGCACAAACAAGAGCAGTGGGTCTCCCTATTTGTTCCCATTGTCCAACCCGACCAAACTGGGAGCCGTAGCAAAGATCTGTCGGGAAATCTGCGTAAGAAGGGCCGAAGGATTGGCCGGTTGATAGTCACATGACAGATGCTAGGCAATATGTACTATTGGCCTTCTGAGTTGCTGGCAGCTTGCGAGGTTGTCCTCCTATGTAGGTTGAGGAATCCCGGTTTCTTCTCAGCGCTCTGGGAAACCTCTGGGCTGCGTTTCAACGGAGGTAAGCCACATTCTCTCTCTCTCTCTCTCTCTCACACACACACACACACACACACACGCTGTCTTTGAAGCCTATTGCCCGTGAATCTCTCCGGCAAAGGGCGTGCACGCGTGTAACACTCCAAATTTAGTGTCTGCAGCGGACAGCAAATCATTTATTCAGCGGTGTCCTTCTGGTTAATGGAATTGATGCCATTTTACTGACTGGATGCAAGTTTTCTTACAGATTTGAATATCAGATTGACCATGCAGTGCATTGGAAATATTGCTCAGGATAGAGAAGATTGATTTATGTTCCTCTCAAGAAATGCTACTATTCCAATATTACAGTGTACTACAATATACTACAGTATACTACTAATACTACAGTATATTTATATGGGGTGGGGTTAGAAGTAGAGGTGAACATTTCTCTGGGAATAGATGATTGTCAGAGATACATAATTAGGTAAGGAAGATATTTTTCTGTGTTAAGGTGCAACTGAGTGTTTGCTGACACTATTTTATGGAGATTCTCCAAGTTTCACGATCGGAATGAAAGGAAATGCCTTAGTCTTTATTTTGTACAGGCTGACTAGAAGTAAGTCATCCTAGATATAGAAAGACTATGTGAAAAGAAGTGTACAGTAAACAAAATCAATCAATGCTACACAAAATCCTAAAGATAATTTTATTTTTAAGATCAACTTTTTATTTTTATTTTAAGAAGTAAATAAAAAGCAAGGAAGTTTTTTCTGTTACACCAAAAAGTTTTTCAACTAATTTATGCCATTTCATCTTACCTGCATTTTTATTGCAAATGAGAAACTTACAATTATATATGTCTAGTCAGCACTAGTTCATGGATTAGTATCATTTGCTCCCTAGTGTTTCTTACATGCTTAACATGCTAAAATAGGAAAACACATATAGTACCTGGAGCATCATTTTTCTTCCCAGAAATAATATCATGTAATCATTGTCATTTGCACAAGTGTTTCTATGACTACTTTCAAAGTTATTTAGAATGTGCAGGTACTAAGCTAATTCTGTTAAGCTTAGTCTGGCAGAGTTGATCTTTCAAGGATTCTTTAGACACTATGAATTTTATTGGAAATTTTTAGGATTCAATAATTCAGGAAATTTGTAATCCTGTTAAGCAGTTAGAGACCTTACTTCACACTTGTAAATTGAAGTTTTGAGCTATATGCCAGATATTAAGAATATATAGTTTGTTTTGGGAGGAGAGAGAATAAATACATAACTAAATAAAAAAAAGGGGGATGACTGAAGAAAATCCTATTAATTTATTACAACCATATTCACACTAAATCATATTTTAATGCAATACTAAATTAAATTAAGCTAAATTTATACAATTATCCTTTTCTTTCTCTCTTGTTTAATTTATTTTCATTGTACTTCGTGCAACAAAATTAAATAGCATCTTCAATGTACATTATAACTATAAAAATAAAACACAAATACACATCCTTCACATTCTATATAAAACCTGATATTGCATTAATACAGTAGAATTCAATATAATTACTATCCTGGGATAGAAGCTGTTTTTCAGCCTATTTGTCCTTGTTTTTATTGTCCTATATCATCTGCCAGATGGTAATAATTCAAAAAAAGGGTGCCCAAGAGGAGATGGATCTTTGAGAATGTTTTGAATTTTCTTAAGGCAGTGGGAGCTATAAAGCTCTTCCAAAGAGGGGAGGGGGCAACAGTGATCCTCTGGGCAATGATGTTAATTGTCTGGAATGCTGTCCTATCTGCCACTGTACAATTGGCAAATCATACATAGGTGGAGTAAGTTAAAATGTTCTCTATGGTGCAGTAGTAGAAGGTCACCAGCAGTTTTTCATTCTGTTGTTGTTTCCTGAGAAGTCTCAGGTAATATAACCTCCGTTGGGCCCAGACAGGAAATCCATAATCCAAAGAAAGTTTTAATAAGAAAGTCCAATATCCATAAGTTTAGACACTATGTGGAAGTATTTAGCAGACCTAAAATCTACAAAAAGCATCCTCACATAGCCCCCTCCCCCACCGCTGTTCCAAATGAGTCAGAGCAGAGTGAAGAGTAGTGGCTATATCATTCTCTGTATACTTGATGCAACCAGGAGCTCTCTCATTTAGGGCCAGGGTTGGGCATGCTTTTTCAAAAACACGAGGAAGATAGTGTTAGCTGTCAGAGTCTATGGAATGCAGGGCAGCAGGAGGTTTGCACTGTGATGCTGAGGTTGCTACCTGTGGCATGAAGCTTGAGACAGCACTCTTCATAGTGGTTCCAGCAGTGCTAAGTAGAGGTCTGTGGCCTGCTAAGACTCCTGAAATCTTTAAGCCTTTACTTACCACTGCCACTGCCACTGCCACATGCCACTATCTGTCACTATCTGAAGAATGTCACTATCAAAAGGACAGAAATGGGGGAGAGAGGGGAGTGGGGGAAGCAAAGGAGCCAGTCCCTTACCATAACTGAGGCTTGAGACTGGGAGGGATCAAACCAGGAATGACTTGGATCATGATGGATCCTTGCCTAAGAATTTGGCTAGTGATGGCACTGAGAATTGCCAGGATTGCTATTATTAAGTGATGCAGTCATGTGATGCTATGATATAGATCCACATTGCTTAGGGATGGAAATTCTGGTCTCAATTACTATTGTAACATGAGCACTACCTGTAGTATAGAAAACCCAGCCCATTGAATCAATTTGTTTTTAATCTAGGAAGAATGTGATTTGTTCTTCTTTAAGTTGTACAGAAGAAAGGCCTTTCTTTAAATTGTGTTGAGCATTTAATCGTGCGTTAAACTTGCTCAAAGGGAGATTTTAAAAGCTAAGATTCTGGAATCACAGCATCCTCTCTAATTGTGCCATGTGATCCAGGTACCTAGATGCTTGGCTCATGATGTCTCAGGGAGTCATGGTCACAGGAATGCCATTTACAACCTTTCTTGCTAGCTTCTCGCAAATGAAGTCATTGGGAAAGCTTGTAGGGAAGGTCACAAGTTGCTCTGGTAAGTTATTCCTGCCTGCAGCATCTATGCAGCCTCTACTGGCCCTTCCATGCCTCCCTCAGCTTACATGCAACCTACAGCAAGCCTTCCTTGGCTCACATGCAGCTTGCACACAATATCTGGGATCTCCCAGGATCGTGCACACTGTATAGGAAATTGCAGCAGTCATAAATATGAACTAGTTGCCAAGCATCTGAATTTTGATCACATGATCATGGGATACTGCAAGGGTCGTAACTGTGAAAAACAATCATAAGTCACATTTTTAGTGCTGTTGTAACTTTGAATGATCACTAAATGAACTGTTGTAAGTCGAGAACTACCTGTATTCAAAGATCACCAGTATATGCACAGAATGTTCTTCTCTGAATTATTGCCATTAGAGTAACACTCTAATGTGAAATTATTTTCATTTTCCTCGTGCACTTACCCATAGTGAAAACCTTTTATTAGAATCATACTTGACACCACAGGTATGACTTTAAAAAAAATTGGTGTCTATCATTCCAATAAGACTAGAGGTGGATTTATTTTTAACATTGGTGATCGAATATGCCCTTTACTTTGGGGACATATAAGGCAGGCTTCAAGATATAGAAATTCCTGTCTTACAATATCTCATATCGTTTCCCCCACTTGAAGCATCAGCATCATTCTGTCAGTAATAAGGAGGACCTTAATTGTCCATCTTAACAGTACTATTTGTAAAGAGTGAACCATTGAGAATAACGTTTCATAATATATTGTCATGATGGTCTTTGTTTTCCACATGCCTACTTAATACTGTACAGAAAATGTGTGAGTACAAGATGAATGCAGTAATAGCTATAGTGATAGCATTTAGTGTCAGCTTTGGAAGCCATATTAGTATCAGACGCTTCCACACTGCCACATTCTTGAGCCTGGGAAAATGGGAGAGGGGGATTTCTTGGAGTGTATATGGTTAGATATAATAGCATTCTTCTTCTAAGTCAAGGTCATGTTATTTCTGCACCTGACTGAGGAATGGTTGAGGGGACGTCTCAAATTGGGATGGATGGTGATTGGGGCATGTGATGCAATGAGGGGTGCAGGGAGTGGATTTGTAATTTTTTACTTACTGAAGGGAAACCCAGAACTTTCAGATTTGGGATTTCCCAGATGTGCCAGTTTACTACTCTAATAAAAGGAACCTTTGAGAACATGTCTGCCTCAGAGTTATTGATTGGAGTGGAGTTTTTCTGGAATGCTGACATTATCCCAAATCTCTAAATAACTACCACCACCCTTTGTTATTTCTTCTAAGCACTTTCGAATCTTATTCCAATATTTTTTTTGCTTCCGAGCAGGTCCACCATATGAAAGTATGTACCCTGTTTATTCTTGCATTTCCAGCATTCTAGGTTTTGATTTACAAACATTTTTGCCAATCTGGTGGGGGGATGGGTGCCATCTATAAAAACAGTTTGTACATATTCTCGTTATACACTGTAGATAATGTTAGTCTATAGTTTTCCCCCCACATTCTGCCCCAATTCTATATTATATCCCACATTTTTCGCCCAGGCTGCTATCGTTTCTTTAACTACCTCTTTTTTTATTTATTTATTTATTTATTTGATTTTTCAATTACTTACAAGATACAGGTAGAAGAATGAACATAGTTTTGAATACATGAGATAGATACTTATAAGAAAAATAAAAAGAAACAATAGGACAGGGACGGTAGACACAATTGGTGCGCTTAAGCACGCCCCCTCTTAGGAAGGGAGTGAGGTCAATAGTAGATAGTCTAAGGTTAAAGTTTTTGGGGTTTGGGGAAGAAACCACAGAATCAGGTAGAGTAATCCAAGCACTGACCACTCTGTTGCTGAAGTCGTATTTCCTGCAATCAAGTTTGGTGTGGTTAACCTTGAGTTTGTATATATTGTGTGCTCTTGTATTGTTATGATTGAAGCTGAAGTATTCATTTGCAGGTAGGACATTGCAATGTATGATTTTATATACTATATTTAAATCGGATTGGAGGCAGCGTAGTTCTAGGTTTTCTAGGTCTAGAGTTTCAAGTCTGGTGGCATAAGGTATTCTGCAATGAGTAGAGGAGTGGAGAACTCTTCTTGTGAAATATTTCTGGACTTTCTCAACTGTGTTTATATCAGATACATGATATGGGTTCCAGACTGATGAGCTGTATTTGAGTATTGCTCTAGCAAATGTTTTGTATGCTCTAGTTATTACTGTAATATTACCAGAGAAAAAGCTACATAGGATTAGATTAACAACTCTTAATGCCTTTTTGGCTATGTAGTTACAGTGGGCTCTTGCACTTAGATCATTAGAGATGAGTACCCCAAAATCCTTGACAGAGTTTGGATCCTCAACAAGGTTTTGACTATTTAGCTTGTATTTTATTTTCTGATTTTTTTTGCCAATATATAGGACAGAGCATTTATTTGTTGAGATTTATAGTTGCCATTTGTTTGACCATTTTGATACATAATCGAGGTCTTTTTTGAAGGGTAGCTGTATTGCCTGTGGTGTTGAATAGCTTTACATCATCAGCAAAGAGAACACAGTTGCTCTTGATATGATCACAGAGGTCATTTATGTAGAGTATGAAGAGAGTTGGTCCTAAAACACTGCCTTGGAGGACCCCACTATTGACAGGTACAGAATTTGGTAGGACGCTCCCAATTTTGACCATTTGTTGTCTGTTTGACAGGAATGCTTCTATCCAGTTATGCAATTGTGCAGAGGTACCATAAGATATTAGTTTTAGGAGTAGTTTGTTGTGTACCACTGAATCAAAGGCTTTACAGAAGTCTATGTAGATTGCATCTATTGCTTTGCCCTGATCGAATTGTGTAGTCCATATGTTTTTACAGTGTAAGAGTTGCAGATTACAGGATAGGTTTTTTTTAAACCAAATTGTTTATTAGAGAGTAGGTTGTTTGTCTCTAAGTGGAGGATGATAGATTGGTTAATAATTGTTTCCATGACTTTACAGGTGACGCAGCATAAAGAGATTGGCCTGTAATTTTCAACTAGGCTGGATCTCCCTTTTTGAAGATGGGGATGACCATGGCTTGTGACCATAGTTTTGGCAAGGAGCTGGTCCTGAAAGATTTTTCAAAGATTATGCTTAGAGTGGCTTTTTAAAGAAGTAGGCACATATTCCATCTAGTCCAATAGATAGAGATGGTTTTAGATTGCGTAGTGCTTTTTCAACATTGTCTTCTGTAAAATCGATATGTATTAGATAATGGTAGTTTTCTGTAGTTCGACTAGAAAGTACTGGGCTTGATCCATTGTTGTTTACAAATACTGACCCAAATAATGTGTTAAAGAGGTTTGCTTTGATGGTGTCGTCGTTGCAGTTTTTGCCATCAGGTCTTTTCAGGAGTGGGATGGACCTTGAGTCTTTTAATTTGTTGTTTACAAAATTGTAAAAAGCATGGGTGGAATTTGTGTGTAGAAGGTTTTCCTCTTATTTAATGTGATAATTATTGCATTCATTTTTTATCTGGTGGCATGAATTTTTGTATCGGCTTTTGAAGTTGGCAACATGACCAGATTTGTTTTTTCACCAAAATGGTCTCTTTTTGGATTGAAGTTTCCTTATTATTATGGATAATCTGTTTTTCATGTTTTTGGGAGTTGTTATTGATATATATAGTTTGATGGGTCTTTTGATTTCTAGTAAGAATATGTTGTAATGGTCTTCAACAGTGTTGCATGCAGTGAATAGAAATTGCCAATCAAGGGAAGGGAGATCGTTGATTATAAGATCATAGTTGCATTTTTTGAAGTTATAATTGGGGATTTTGTCATTGTGATGATTTTTGTGTGGACATATGTTGAGACAAAAGTCAATCATGTTGTTGTCAATGTTAGAAAAGGGTTCTTTAATTTGTATTCTGTAAATTGAATTCAAACTATTGCAGAAGATGAGATCGAGGCAGTTGTAAAGCCTATATTGTTGGTTACTAGTTGTTCCAGTCCCAGAATTGTTACAGCATTGTGGAAGGTTGTATGTATGTGTTAGGAATGTAAGTCACCTAACAGCTATTTGAGTTGGAAATATATAAACCAGGATAGACATTTTAATACTGTCTCTTTAAGAAAATGCAAAACTGTAATTGGGTGTGGTTTTTCAAACGGCCATAAGATGGAGCCAGAAACCTGGATTGTTTAGTCTTAGTCTTAGTCTCAGAAGAGAGTGTGAGTGACTCTCTGTTTTACTTCTGTTGGAGAGTTTTGCTGTTTCTCATAATTGACTGATATTCTTGGATTTGATGTAAGTCTGATACTGGACAGTTTTTGACACTGGACTTTGTTATTGGATTATCCCTGAATTGAAGACTGACTGCCTTACCTGTGAATGATTTTGGACTGTGTTTGAACTTTGCTTAAATGTTTCTGAAAGTAAAAACTTACATTTACTGTATCTGTGTGCTGTGTGTGTATTATTCAAATGCTTGTCTCAAATAGGTCTCCCTATATGCGCTTATTCTCCTAACGGGGAATTACCTCAACACTGGTTATGGGCCCAGCCCATACTAGGCTCAGATAACTGAGAGTTCGTGTGAATACACAGTACTGTATACAGACATCTCTTTACTGTTTAATTGTGGATTACTATCCTGGTAAAGATGCCACAAGACCTGTCAACAAGTCTATCACTAATAACCCGGTTGGATGGAACAAACTATGCTTCCTGGTCTATGAAGTGCAGTCTACTTCTGCGTAGAGAAGGTTTATGGAATGTAGTTCAAGACCTCCTGGATGTAAATGCTTGGGATCCAGCTAATGAGGATGATGCCAAGAAGCTTGCTGACTTTAAACAGAACAACGAACGAGCTCTTTGTATAATTGGACTAACACTGAGTGACCAGCAGCTTGTCCATATTCGTGAAGGAGAGTTTGCTGCTAAGTGTTGGGAGAATTTGAAGAGGATTTATGTTTGTGACGGTGTAGGAGCACACATACATCATACATGTAAACTGTTTAGAGCACGTCTTCTGAAAGGTGGAGATATGTTAGCTCATTTAAACTTCATGAAAAGAACTTTTCAAGAGCTACATGAAAAGGAACTGATATTTTCAGAGCTGCATCAAGATTACATCATTTTTTCCTCATTGGATGAAAGTTATGATGATTATGTATCTTCACTGGAAGTCCTGCCCAGAGATAAACTGACATTGACTGACATAACTGGAAGATTGTTAGAAGAAGCAAGAAGATGGCTGGATAGGGACCAAATGAAGAAGGAACAACCACAAGAAGAGGATTTGTCTTCAACTGCCTATACTGTTAGGAAATGTTTTTCTTGTGAGGCTAGAGGACATATAGGTAGATTCTGTAAGAAGGGAAAAAGATAGAATACTAGTAATCACCAGAAGGCCAAAAAGAATGTTAGTTTAGCTGTGTTTAGCAATCCAACTGTAAACCATGATTTGTGGGTTGTTGGTAGTGGAGCATCGCAATGCATTACTAAAAATAGGAAAAGGTTGGCAAATATGTCCATGAGTAAACAACATATATCATTGGCAAATGGATGGAAGATTAAAGCATCAGGTCAAGGTACTGCATATTTTTCTTGTATAAACGAATATTTAACTATGTTATATGTACCTAAACTGAAATTAAATTTATTATCAGTAAGGGGCTTTAGTTAATCTTGGTTATGTACTAACCTTTAGGGGAGATAACTGTATAATAGAGAAAGAGGGTAAAAGTGTTACTGCTAATTTAGAAAATGATTTATGTGTAATATATGATGATCAGTTGAAGATGGCTAACTCAGTATATAACAATGTTAAGCCACATGATGAATGTATACATTTACTGCATAGACATTTGGGGCACATTAATTTCAAAATGCTCAAACAAACTGTTGAATTGTCAGAGGGAGTAAAATTGAAACCGTGTTGCAAGTATTTAAACTGTACTGCTTGTAGCCAAAAGAAGAGCAAGGTTACTCCAGCAAACAGACTAAATGGGTTTAAGACCAAAGAACCTTTAGAGGTTGTGTTTGCTGACATAATTGATCCTAAGAAACCAAGTTTAGGAGGTGTCTGCTATATTTTGAGTATTATGGACCATTACTTATGATATGGTTTCTGCTATCTTATGAAAAACAAAACAGAAACATATCAACATTTCTTTAACTGGCTAAGGTTTGCTGAGAGAAAAAGGAAAAGTAAAGTAATTACATTAGTTACTGATAATGGGACTGAGTTTGTTAAGAAGAGATTCCAAACTATGGTGAAATTGGCTGGTGTCGAGCATAAATGTTCTGCACCTTACAGACCACAACATAACTTGTTTGAAGAATGAAGAGGGCAAACATTACAAGCCATGGCTTGCACTATGTTATCTGACTCAGGTTTGCCTGAAACACTGTGGAGTGAGGCCATAATGTGTAGTAACCATGTTTTAAACAATGTAGTGAATACAACAACTGGAGAATTGCCATTCACTCGTTGGCATGGCAGAAAGCCAAATTTAAGTTACCTATACACATTTGGAGCTCCAGCATGGGTGCATATTCCCACACAAGTAAGACTGAAAGGGCAACATAGAGCTAAGAAGGTATTTTTTTGTGGATTATGAGGCCTACCATAGATCATTTAGATTTTGGGATCAAGGCACAGCTCATGTTTATTGTAGTGCTAGTGCAAAATTCCTTGAGCACGTTGGGTGGGATAAATTGGAACAGGAATCCAGCAATGATATTATTATTGACGCCCAAATAGTCCCTAAAGATAAAATAAGTAAACCACAAATAGCCATTAAAGAGGAAGCACAGAAGGAAGTAATAGAAAAGGCATAGGAAGAAATAGAAGAAAAGGAGGAGGTGGCATAGGAAAGTCCACCAGTAAGCCCTGTATTACCAAGATGTTCAACCCGAGTAACATGACCACCTTATAGATATCAGGCTAGTGTTGTATGCCAAGTGAATATAATTCCAAGTAACTATAGTGAATTGAAACTGTATCCTGCTAAGGATCAGGCTGCTTGGCAGAAAGCAATGGATAAGGAACTGGAATCATTAAAAAAGTTGGAAGTATATGAAAATGTCAGGTTACCACAGGTAAACATGCCATAGGGTGTAAATGGATTTATAAACTGAAGACAGGTGTAGATGGGACTGTTACCCATAAAGCCAGGTTGGTAGCACAAGGATCCAATCAGACAGCAAATGACTACGATGAGGTGTTTGCACCTAGTCTGAAGCCTACTACATTAAGGGCAGCATTAGTGTGGGCAGCTAAGGAGAAATACATTGTAAATCATTTGGATGTAGAGACGGCATATCTGCATGCACCATTGCAATACACTATATATCTAAAGAAACCTTTAAGGTGATAATAGTGATGATAAAATGATAATACTGATAATAATGATTGCTGGAGATTGAAATAGAGTCTTTATGGCTTAAAGCAACAAGGATATGAGTAGAACCAATGTATAATGAAATAATTAACTAAGATAGGTTTGTAGCTGGCATGGCTGATCCATGTTTGTTTAAAAGAGAAAGTAATTTCATTATTGCTATTATTTACTGATGACATAGCATTAATCACAAAAACTGAACAAGAAGCTACTGAGATAATTTCACTATTGGAAAAGAAATTTAAGATAAAACAGTATGGAGAAATCAAACGATATCTTGGTTTAAAGATAGATAGAACTAGAGGAGGATACAAAATCACACAAGCAGATAAAATTAACCAATTACTTAAAAGTTTTAAAATGGAACTTTGTAAACCAGCTAAAACACCAATGATCTAGGAGTTTAGCCATAGTGATGTACAAAGTCCTATTTTTGATAAGAACATTTATCAGTCATTGATTGGTAATTTAGCTTATCTGAGTAATTGGTCAAGGCCAGATATAGCATACTGTGTTAATCAATTAGCGAGATTTAATGCTGAGCCGATTGAAAGGCAGTGGTAAGCTGCTAAATGTGTGTTAAGATATCTGAAACAAAAAATGCATTATGCATTATATTTGGAGCCTAAAGATGAACTGAATTTAACTGCATATGCTGATGCAAGTTTTGCTACAGACATAAATACATGAAAATCTGCATCGGGTACTGCTGTATTATTGGGAAAAGCAATGATTGGATGGAGGTCTATTAGACAGAAATATCTAAGTTTGTCAACAATGGAGGCTGAATTCTCATGTTTGTCTTTACTATGTACAGATTTACTTTTGTATAAGCAATTATTAATTGATATGGGAATTAATGTAACAGATTCTTTTGTTGTTTATGAAGACAACCAATCAGCAATACAGATGGCTTCAATTATTGCTGTTAAAACAAGATCAAAACACACAGATTTAAGATATTTAAATGTGGGACAATGTGTGCAAAGTAAGATGATTAAGCTAGAATACTGTATGTCAGAAAACAATATAGCAGATCATTTTACAAAGGCCCAAGGCTCCATAAAGCATAAGGCTTGCTGTGAAGATTATGGATTTAGAATGTAAGGTTATATATATTGTCCTACCCCAAAGGGGAGAATGTTAGGAATGTAAGTCACCTAACAGCTATTTGGGTTGGAAATATATAAATCAGGACAGACATTTTAATACTGTCTCTTTAAGAAAATGCAAAACTGTAATTGGGTGTGGTTTCTCAAACGGCCATAAAATGGAGCCAGAAACCTGGATTCTTTAGTCTTAGTCTTAGTCTCAGAAGAGAGTGTGATTGACTCTCTGTTTTCCTTCTGTTGGAGAGTTTTGCCGTTTCTCATAATTGACTGATATTCTTGGATTTGATGTAAGTCTGATACTGAACTATTTTTGACACTGGACTTTGTTATTGGATTATCCCTGAATTGAAGACTGACTGCCTTACCTGTGAATGATTTTGGACTGTGTTTGAACTTTGCTTAAACTTTTCTGAAAGTTAAAAACCGATATTTACTGTACAGTGTACTATGTGTGTATTATTCAAACACTTCTCTCAAATATGTCTCCCTATATGCGCTCATTCTCCTAACGGAGAATTACCTCAATAGTATGGGTTCAGTTGTACATTCATTTAGGGTCCAGTTAATATGAGGTAGATTGAAGTCACCAAGACAGATAAAAGCGTGTGGGCAGGATGCTACCCTTGTTAGTAGTGTATTTAGCTTGTTTACATGTTCGATGTCATAATCAGGGACTCTGTAACATAGTAAGAACCAAAATGTGATATTTAAGGTCAGTTCACAGATAATGGTTTCAGGAAGAGCAAGCTCTTGCGTAACTTGGATGTTTTTTAGATGTAAGGACTTTTTATAGAAGATAGCAACACCACCTCCTCTACAGATTTCACGATCAGATCGTAAACATGGTATTCTCCTTAGAGCTGTTCGGATTGTCCAGAGAGTGGGTGGAGCTTCAGTCTCTGCTGTTGTAGGCTGAGCTTAATTTCTGAGGAACGCTCCACCTTCCATCACGTGGCTTGCCATCGCATTCCCCAGTTTATGCTCAGCCCTCATGCAGAGTAGGCAGTGTTTGTATGTGCTCTTGGCCGTTTCAGGAAAATTCCATTTTGAATCGTTTTTGCTTCATTTCAGGTTGTATATAATCCCTTCATTGTGCTTTTTCCCTTACCCCTGCACAGTTGGTCCTCCTTATTTGGTAGAATTCCCTGGGAGGTCCTCTCCCCAGGGGATACCAGGGGGTAGGTCAGCAAATTTACAAGATGCCCCCCACCCTCCCCTATTGCCTTTCTACTGCTTTAGTTCTGTTCGTTTAAAACGCTCCGTTTCGTTCCGTTCCCCCCCCCACCGAACTCCGTTTTTTATATTGTTTGAACGTTGCCAGCCTCTTTCTGTTTGTCCTTCCACTGGGGTCCTTGGATTGCCCCTAGGGATTCTCCTAGTCACTGCAGAAGGGCCCCTGAAAGCCCAAATAGTGGTGACCGCCATTTTGAGCAACGCCTTGTGGCCGGACGCCATTTTGTTTTAACCTTATCGCTCCAATCTCTGCAGCGTGCCTATTTAAATAGCAGGACCGGAAGGCCTGCTGAGGAAATAAAATTTGCTGTTCTAGTGGAGGCTTCTGTTCCCACCTCCTTTTGTTGGCTTACCCCACAGCCAGCCGTAGCGGCTGCAGTTTATTCCCACCACTCCCGCCCGGTTCCGCCTGGGACAGCAGTCTGGTTCAGGCCCAGCTTCGCCCTTAAGGCATCTGTTGTCCTTTGATCATCTCGATCAGCCCTTCAAAATAATAATAATAATAATAATAATAATAATAATAATAATAATAATAATAATAATAATAAGAAGAAGAACAAGAAGAAGAAGAAGAAGGAGAGAGAGAGATCTTCAAAAGTTATTAAATCAGAAAAATTAAAAGGCTCGAGTAGGCCTAAGCTTACAAAAAAAGAAAAGAAAAGGGGGAAATCTTTTATTTATGGAGCAC
Source organism: Hydrophis major (assembly GCA_033807585.1). Taxonomy (NCBI): domain Eukaryota; kingdom Metazoa; phylum Chordata; class Lepidosauria; order Squamata; family Elapidae; genus Hydrophis; species Hydrophis major. The sequence goes on along the minus strand of CM066343.1, from coordinate 67,950,772 downwards.
AAATACAGAGAATAACAACAAGACCAACAGATTTATTATAAGCGAATAACAAACGGGGGGGGGGGGTGTAAAAGAAATTCCCAGGGCTCCCGGCCTTCGTTGTAGGTCGACCCCTAGGTGCGCCAACCGCGTCATATTTGATCCTTTACCTTCCTCAACTATCTAAAATGGCAGAAAGCAACCCTTCAAAAGGTCCTTCCTTAAAGGCCAAAGCAAAAACCCACCACCTGTGCAGTCAGGCTAAGGAGCCCAACAAAGCCCCACAAAGGGACACCTTAAGATGACACAAGGCACTAGAAAAAGAAATAGACAAACGCACCAGACAAACAGGCCCAGTGCCTCCAGCACCAGCCACTCCTTCCACTTCCACTCTTCCCCCCCCTCCTGCAGCCTTTTCCTGCCTATCCAGGCACAGCCAGGCGAACTCCAGAGGCTACCTTCATGCCCATGGCTGCCGGCCTGCACCAGGAGGAACCTCTCATTCAGGCAGTTCCGGAGCAGCTCAGAGCCTGGATAGAGATGGCTATCCAACAGGGAATTGCAGAAGGAATGCAGCAGATGGCTAGACCGGGGTTGCCTCCGCAGGCCAACGAATCTGTAAGATCATTCCCTCTCATGCCGCAACAATTTCATGATCAGGTGCCCCTCCAGGGAGAGGTTTCCCCTTCAGTCAGGGAGGACGAGGAGGAGGTGGAAGGGGACTTAGATTTGTGCAGCGAGGAGGAGGAGGATCATCCTTACAATACAACGAACCCCTTCCGGACTCAGATCCATCAGAGGCGGAAATGTCCGAGGACGAAGGGCTCATCCCTGACCAACCCGCTTTCATAGGGCTCTTCAAGCCCCAGCTATTCAAATCTCTCCTCTACAAAGCCAGGAACATCTCGGGCCTAACTACCCAGAGCCCCTCTGATCCCACCCCCTTGGTTCCAGAAGGTCCAAAGGACTCCATGTTTAGACAGCCGGTGGTGGAGGCCGAGGTCATCCCAATCCCCCCACATTCCTGGACCTGGTGTCCAAGCAACTGGCCTCCTCAGTTGCCCCCCCGGCCCCTTCGGCCCATGATAAAAGGTTCTTCACCCTTGACCCGGAGCTCTCCAACCTGCTGAGCACCGTGGAGGTTGATGAGCCCATCGTAGCCTCTTCCTCCGCCCTCAGCAACTCTTTAGAGGCTCTCAGGCCAGAGGAGAAGCGGTCGGAGCTGGCATTGTGGCGAGCTCACCAGTCGGACGCATGGATGATCAGGGTGGCCACGGCCGCTTCCTTCTTCATCAGATCATCCATTTGCTGGCTTCGCCAGCTTAAGCAACATGTCCCGACTTCCAATATCCGCGCCCATCAGCACATCGCCAAGATTACGGCCGCAGCAGAGTTCTCAGCAGACGCCACCTTTCACTCAGTAAAATTCTCCTCCTGCGCCATTTCCTCCAACATCTCGGCCCGCCGCCTGCTCTGGCTAAGACACTGGCAGGCGGATCTCAAGAACAAGATGAAGCTAGCTTCCGCCCTCCTCGCAGGAAATAAACTGTTCGGACCTTCCCTGGATCTTCTCCTAGTAGAGGGAAGGAATAAAAAGAAATTCCTCCCTTCCCTCACCTGTAAGTCAGAACCCAGATCTCGGCAGTCCTTTCGAAGGGCTCCCTTTCATCCCTATCCCCAACCCCCCTTCCCTCCCAGGTACCAAAGGCCCCCCTCCTTTGGCTCGGGACAGCCCCAGGACAGGTCCGACCCCTTTGATAGACACAGGAGAGGTGGAAACTTTAAGAGGCCCTTTCATGGCTCTGGCAGCAGGCCCTTCCAGCACTCCAGATAGGCCACCTGACCTCATCCCCATTGGCGGGCGACTCAAAGCCTTCGCCAGCCAGTGGGACTCATCCACTTTGGACGCTTGGGTCACGGATACCGTCAGGTTTGGCCTGGCCCTCGAGTTCCTCTCTACTCCCTCCCCCCCGATTTCTACATTATATGTCCCCTCTCCAAGAACCACACCAAACGCAACCTCATAGATTCGGCAATTCAGCACCTACTGGACATTCAGGCCATCTAGCCAGTTCCTCCATCCCAGATGGGACAGGGCTTCTACTCAAACTTATTCATGGTGCCCAAACACTCGGGGGGATGGAGGGCTATTTTGGACTTAAAGCAGTTAAACCGCCACCTGGTATACTGCAGATTTAAAATGAATACGCTGCAATCCATTCTCTTGGGAGTTCGACAGGGAGACTGGTTGTCATCCATCGACCTCTGCAAGGCATATTTACACTTCCCAATTCAACCCTCCCACTCCAAGTTTCTGCGTTTCAGCTATAATAACCTACACTTCCAATACATGGCCCTCCCATTCGAGTTGGCTTCGGCCCCCAGGACCTTTACCAAGGTCCTGGCCGCCCTGGCTGCCCACCTCAGAACCATCCTGGTGCGGCTCCACTGTTACATGGATGATATTCTCATCCTCTCCCCTTCAAAGGAACAGGCCATCAGGGACACCCAAACTACTCTCACCTCCCTCCAGGAACACGGGTTCCTCATAAATTGGAAGAAAAGCCAACTGGCCCCCTCCACCAGGCTACCCCACCTGGGGACTATAATAGACACAATCAAAGGGAGGGTGTTCATCTCTCCGGAAAGAATACTCAGCATCCAACAATCAGTCAAGCTCATCAGATGTCTCAGGAGGGTCTCTCTCCTCGAATTAACCAAGTTGTTAGGTAAGATGATCTCTTGTATTTCTATTATTCCCTGGGCCCGTTTCCATTCTAGATCCCTCCAATGGTTCCTGCTTCCATACCAAAGAGCCGGGTCAAGCAACTCAAGGTGCAAGGTCAAGGTCTTGCCAAGGGTTCTCACCTCCCTCCTCTGGTGGAGCAAGGCATTGATCAACAAGGGCTGCCCCCTCAAGGAGCCTCCAAGACTCACCGTCACCACAGACGCCAGTCTGTCCGGATGGGGCGCCCACTTTCTTTCCCTTACAGCTCAGGGCAGATGGTCAGCGACAGAGAGGCTATGCAATATAAACTGGTTAGAGCTTTGCGCCATCCAGCTGGCCCTCCGCAGCTTCCTCCCTCATCTTCAGGGCCGCCACGTCCTCATTCCCACCGACAACATAACAGCAAAGGCTCATATCAACAGGCAGGGGGGCACTCAGTCCTCAAGCCTAATGAGGGAGACCGAGCGCCTCTGTCAGTGGGCAGAGTCTCACCTCCTCTCACTCAGAGCAGACCACATTTCAGGCATCGATAACACCCGAGCAGATTGGTTGAGCAGGGCCATCATAGACCAGGCGGAGTGGCCCCTCCACCCAGCTCTGTTCAGGGAGGCGACAGCAATATTCAGCCTGCCAGTGGTAGACCTGTTTGCCTCCCCCCGCAATACCCAACTTCCACGGTTCATCTCCAGATTCCCGTCCCTCGGGGCGGAGAACCACAACGCCCTTCGAAGCCCGTGGCCCTCGGGCCTTCTTTACGCCTTTCCCCCTCTGGCACTGGTGCCCAGAGTACTACAAAAGGTACTCCACGAGAGGGTGGAAGTGCTTCTGGTAGCTCCTTATTGGCTCCGTCGCTCCTGGTTCGTGGGCCTCCGCAGCCTATCCATAGCTCCCCCTGGAGGATCCCAGCAGATAGGATTTGTCTGTCTCAAGGCCCCCTTCTTCACCCGGACCCCCAATAGCTGCAACTAGCCGTGTGGAGGTTGAGCGGGAACGTCTGAAGAGAGAGAATTTCTCCACTGAAGTCATCAATACCATTTTAGCAGCCAGGCGTCCCTCCACCAGAAGGATTTACGACACCACTTGGGTCAGTTTCCGCAAATGGTGCACCAATCTCCGCATTGACCCAACGAACCCATCTGTGGCCCAAATCCTCGATTTTCTCCAGGAGGTTCTTAGTAAGGGACTGTCCCCCAACACACTAAGGCGTCAGGTAGTAGCCCTATCCACCATAATTTCCTGCGAGAGTGTTAGTTCCCTCTCTCACCATCCCCACATCAGAGCATTTCTGAAATTGGCCTGAACCTTATGACCACCGTCCCTTCACTGGTACCCAACCTGGGACCTCAACAGAGTCCTTTCTTCTCTCACTAAGCCATCCTTTGAACCCTCAAGAGAAGTCTCTCTCCAGTTCCTTTCCTACAAAGTAGTGTTCCTGGTGGCAATCACATCAGCCCGGAGGATTTCAGAGATCGCTGCTCTGTCAGTCAGGAAAGACCTGTGTGTCTTCCATTCCGACTAGGTGGTTCTCCGACTTGAACCTTCTTTTCTACCTAAAGTTAATTCGGTTTTCCACAGGGCTCAAGAACTTATCCTCCCTAATTTTTGCCCCATGCCGACTCATGAAAGAGAGAGTCTATGGCACACCTTAGACATCAGACGGGCCTTGCGGATCTATATTATGCCTACTCAGACCTTCTGTAAATCCGAGGCCCTGTTTATTTCCTTTCAACCAAAGTCACAGGGGCTCAAGGTACTCTCAACCACCATAGGCTGTTGGATAAGGGCGGCCATTTCAAGGGCATACCAGGCCCAGGCTCTTCAAGTGCCCAGGGGTATCACGGCTCACTCCACCAGGAGTGCGGCAACATCAGCTGCCTGGGCTACCCAGGCTCCTATACTCAACATTTGCGGGCAGCAACGTGGGCCTCCCTGTCGCCTTTTATTAGGCACTACAAAATCGATAGGTATGCTGCTGCGGAGGCTTCTTTCGGTAGAAGGGTCCTTCAGAGGGTGCTCAGGGACCCCAAGGAGTCAACAGACCAGACTGTGTCCCTCCCGTAGGACAGGCCCCAGCTTTGGTATGTCCCATTCTCTGGACGATCCGAACAGCTATAAGGAGAATCGGTGTTGGTTCTTACCTGACACGCCATTTCTCTTGAGCTGAGAGCATCGTCCAGCCCCTCCCTTTTCCTTTCACCGTCTGGCGGGGTCTTGTTTCGGCCAATGCACTTTAACTCTAGTAAGAGGAGAGCATGAATGCCTGTTTTCCTCTCCTCTTCGCATAAACTGGGGAACGCAATGGCAAGCCATGTGATGGAAGGTGGAGCGTTCCTCAGAAATTAAGCTCAGTCTACAACGGCAGAGACTGAAGCTCCACCCACTCTCTGGACGATCCTCTCAGCTCAAGAGAAATGGCGTGTCAGGTAAGAACCAACGTCCATTTTCAGTTGCTGTATCGATATCTTCTCCTTCTCTTTCTTTAACTTGTACAACAACCATCTTCCTGGCTTGATTGCATATTCAAAATGGTTCTGTTTCATCCTTTTCATATCTTGTGCCCATTCTTCCTGCATCAGCATGTCCAATTTATGTCTAACCATAGCTCTTTCTTAATTTATTATCTTATTTGTGGATTTTTTTATAATGCTGTTTCCAGGTTTGTAAGCGTAGTTTTCCTATTCTTTCTTTATTTCTTTGTGTTGTGTATGATATTGTTAAGCCCTGATCTATGCCTTCGTAGTGTCCCATAGGTTCTGAACTGATGTTTGTTGTTTTCTATTTTCTCTTAAGAAGATCTCTATTCTCCATAGAGCTGCGTAGAGCATCCAGAGTGGGAGGTGCTCCAGTCTTCACTCTTACAGGCTCAGCTATAATTAAGGAACGCTCCACCTCCTCCACGTGACTCCACCATAGTGTTCCCCAGTTTTATCTCAGCCTTGCAGAGGTAGGCAGCTTTAGCAGTTTTCTCCTTGGCCGATTTGGGATTCCTTATCATAAAACATCAGGTTTGATCTTTCCTTGTTTCCTTGGTCCTTACGCATTTGGCTAGTCTCGGAATAGCAAAAGGGACATCTATTTTCGCCCCTCAAGGGGGAGTTTGGGGGGTTTAGAGCCTTTCGCCCCCCCACCCCCCCACTCTGGTGCCTGCTGCTTTTAAGCCGTTTTGCTTTGCAGCGGCTTGTGCTTGCACATTGGTAGCACTTCCGTTGTGCCTTCCCTCCATGAACGCATAGAGAGAGGGCGAGTTCTCCTCTCTCTAGCCCCTCGTCTGCCTGCGTTTTTTCGGCAGTTTTTTTTTTTTTTTTGATAAAAGTTTTATAGATTTTAATGACAAACAAAAACACACAAAACGTAAAACATAACGTAAAAAAATCATCATTCTTCATAAATTTACAGTGTATCGGTTGGTTTACCACTCCTTTCTGTGCATTCATTTCACAGTCATCAAAACAATTACATTACATAATAACTCACATTATCAATCATCAGTTAAGTATCCTAATATTATTAAACAATCATTTGACTATAATTTTACTAATTCATACTTAAGCGAGATAACTATAATTGAATTAAATTATTTTATAACAGATCATAGAATCATACCAAATCTATCTTAATAAAATATTCTAAAAATATTATCAAACCAAGAAAAATTATATATTCGTTATTTCCTAGATTTCTAAATATTCTATTATTATATTGTATTATCTAACCATTGATAAAAGAGATCCCAAATTTCATAAAATTGTTATCTTCTTGTTCTCTAATTTCAAATGTCAATCTACTCATTTCAGCACATTCCAATATTTTCTTAATAATTTCTTCCTCTAATGGTATTTTCTCACTCTTCCAATGTTTAGCAAATACAATGCTAGCCGCTGTTAATACATTTACAATCAAATACTTTAAGTTTTTATTATATATATCAGGTAAGATTCCCAATAAAAAAATCTCTGGTTTCAAATCTATGTGTTTCTTTGTATTTTTCCAGCCATATGCGATTTCTAGTCCAGTATTTCCTGGCCTTCTCACAAGTCCACTGCATATGGTAATATGAGCCAGGTATCTGATGACATTTCCAGCACTTTTCAGATTTATTCTTGAACATTCTTGCTATTCTCGTCGGGGGAAAGTGCCACCTATAAAACATCTTATACAAATTTTCTTTATATGCTGTTGACATTGTCATTTTATAATTTTGTGACCACAATTTTTGCCATTTCTCTAAATCAATCCCATATCCAAAATTCTTCCCCCAAGCAATCATTGTTTCTTTAACTTGTTCTTCCTCTAATTCAATTTCCAACAAATAACTATATAGTTTTTTAATCACTTTTTCATCAGTACCTGTCAAAATCCTATCTAAATCAGTCAATTTATCCTAAAATCCTTCTGTTTTAGAATCTTTAAGATACCTTGCATGTATTTGCGCATATGAAAACCAATTCATCTTTATACCTTGTTCTTCTAATTTTTGCATCGTTTTAAGTTCACCCTTTTCATCCAGTATTTCCCCATATCTAACTGTTTGTTCCTTCTTATAGGTTATAGGATACGAAAAAGCTTCAATAGTTGATAACCAAACTGGGATTTTCAAATAACATTGTTTCTTAATTTTCTCCCAATTCAACCATAATGATTCCCGTATATAATGCCTTCTAAAATTGTCGTTAAAATCAATAAAATTTTTACCAAAAAAATAAAATAAAATAGCCCTGTGATTTAGTTCCCTTATACCATAAAAAAGCATGCCAACCCAATAATAAATCATGACCTTCTAATGCCAACAATCTAATCGTTCTTAACGTTATCCATTCTTTAACCCACATTAAGTTTGCAGCTTGATAATACAACTCCCAATTAGGAAGGCCAAATCCTCCTCTAATTCTAGCATCCTGTAAAAGTTTTAATTTTATTCTCGTTTTCTTGCCTTGCCATATATACTTCAACACAATTTTATTTAATTCTTCAAAGTAATCCTTACCTAACCAAATTGGTATTGTTTGGAACAAATATAAAATTCTGGGTAAAATATTCATCTTAATTGTTGAAATTTTACCTATCAATGACAATTGTAGGTTTTCCCATTTTTTCAGATCGGATGCTATCTGCTGTTTAAGTTTAATATAGTTATTCTCTTTAAAGTGTAGTACATCTTGAAATATTTAACTTTGTTCATAACTTGAATTTTCAATAAATCTGCCAGCTCTTCTCTTTGTCTTAATAACATGTTCTTTGTCAGAATCTTTGTTTTGTCTTTATTTATTTTCAAACCAGCCATCTCACCATACATCTCTATCTTTTCCAACAGTTTTAAAGCTGTCTCTAAAGGGTCTTCCAAAATAAAGACCAAGTCATCCGCAAAGGCTTGCAATTTAAATTCCTCCTTTTTGACTTTCATTCCTTTTATGTTTGTATCCTCTCAAATATTTCTATTTAACACTTCCAAGGTCAATACAAATAACAAAGGAGATAATGGGCATCCTTGTCTTGTACCTTTTTTAATATTGATAAGAGTCTGTGAATTCTCCATCTATCATTACTTTTGCCGTTTACTTATAATATACGGCTTCTATTGCTTGAATAAATTTTCTAGCAAAGCCCATCTGTTCCAATAGTAATAACATAAATCTCCAATTCACATTATCAAATGCCTTTTGGGCATCTAAGAATATCAAAGCCATTTGTTTTTCAGGATGCGCCTCGTAATATTCCAATGTGTCCAGGATTACCCTCATATTGTCTTTAATCTGTCTCTTCGGTAAAAATCCATTCTGATCAGAGTGAATAAAGTTATTTAGATATTTTTTAAGCCTTTCTGCCAAGATTGAAGCAAAGATTTTATAGTCTGCATTCAATAAGGAAATAGGTCTATAGTTCTTAATTTGTAATGGGTCAACCCCTTCTTTTGGAATAAGTGTAATATAAGCCTCTGACCATGTTTTAGGTATTTTCTTATTTATCAACTTCATTCATGACTTCTAACAATGGAATGCTCAATGATTCTTGTAATGTTTTATAAAATTCTGCCGGGAAACCATCTGGTCCTGATGCTTTTCCATTGTTCTGTCTGTTGAATGCTTCAGTTAATTCCATCATTGTTATAGCACTTTCTAACATTTTCCGAGTTTCATCAGGTATCTTAGGTAGGTTAGCATTTTGTAAATACTGTTTAATTTTTTCCTCATCAAGATTCTCCTGTTTATATAATTGTCCATAAAAATCTTGAATAATTGCCTTTTTCTCCTTATTACCATAACAAATTTGGCCTTGATCATCTATTAACTGTGATATTTTCCTTGATTCTTTCTCTTTTCTCAGCTTATATGCTAACCATCTACCTGGCCTATTTGCATCTTCAAAATAGTTCTATTTAGCACTTCTAATTTTTTGTGCCAGCTCTTCTTTCTCTGCTTGATCCATTTTATGTTTAATTATGTCCATTTTAAGTTTGATATCTTTTTTCTGTGGCGTCTTCTGTAATTCTTTTTCCAGTTTTTTATGGTCATCTTCTAGAGCTTTAATCATTTGCCTCTTCCTAATGTTCTTTTTCTTTGTATAGTCAATTATTAATCCTCTTGCATATGCCTTCATTGTATCCCAAACATTCTGTATTGAAGTATCTTCTTTTTTGTTTTCATTAAAGAAGAAGGCCAATTCTTTTTCCATCCATTGTGTAAAGTCTTTTTCCTTTAGAATAGTATTGTTTAATGTCCATCTAGATCTTCTTTTTTGTCCTTTCCATTTAATTGTCATTGGATTATGGTCTGGCCATGTACTTGTTTCAATATTTATTTCTTGAATATTAGATAATAATTCTGCTGATGTCCAAATGATATCTATTCTGGACCACGATAAATGTCTATTTGAATAAAAAGTATATTGTTGAATTTTAACATTTCTTTCTCTCCATATATCTTTTAAATTTAATTTATCTGTCATTTTGAAAAAGAATTTAGGGAGAGTTTTCCTATTTTGTCGTGTTGTTTTTACTGTGTAGTCCAGTTTATTGTCTACAATTACATTGAAGTCTCCCATCATAAGTATATTAACATAGTCCAGTTCAATTATTTTCATATGTAATTTTTTATAAAATTCTTCTTGTTTATCATTTGGGGCATAAATTGCAACCAAGAGTGTTTTTATATTATTACCCACTATTTCAACTATTAATACTCTTCCATCTTCATCAATATAAATCAGTTTGGCTGGAGTGGTTTCTTTGATGTACAAAACCACTCCTCTTTTCTTACAATGAGTCAGAGAAGTAAATATTTTCCCTAACTTTGGTCGTGTCAATAATTGTTCATGTTGTTTTTTAATGTGTACTTCTTGTAAGCAAATTATATCAAATTTTAGCTTCTCTAATTTGTGAAAAGTTTTCCTTCTTTTAGTAGGTGAATTCAGTCCATTTATATTCATGGAAATCAAGTTTTTTTTCTCCCATGGTTATGCTTTATATTTAGGTCTAGCAGCTCTCGTGGATCTTATTTCACGTTGTTCTTTGATCTCCATTTGTCCACCTATTGTGCCTTCTTCTTTTTCCATCTCCATTTGGTCCTCTTCAAATTCAGTTAAAATATTCTCTTTTTCTATCTCCATTTCTCTTCTTTCAAAAAATTCCTTGTAGAATATTTCTGCTTTTGCAATTGAATCAATTCTATGTCTCTGTTCTTGCCATGTAAACATTAATCCTTCTGGAACCAGCCATCTATAGTTCACCTCTTTTTTCAATAGCATTTTAGTCAAAAATCGATATTCTCTTCTAATCTCTCTCACTTTTCTAGGTACTTGTTTTAAGAGCAGGATCTCTTTGCCTTTGTATTTCAACCCCTTCTCTCTTACTACTTGTAATATTTGGTTTTTAATAGTTTTTTTTGGTGAATCTAACATGGACCTCTCTTGGTAATTGGTTCCTCATCGCATATCTTGTGAAGACTCGATATATCTCATCTACTCCATCCATCATCTTTTCCTCTGTTATTTCCAAGACTCCAGCCAAGATTTCAATCATTACTGCTGCCAAGTTTTGTCCTTTTTCTTCCTCCATATTTTGAAATCTAAGATAAAATTCTGATCTGTCCATCTCCCACTTCAACATCCCACTTTTTTCTTGTTTGACCATTGTTAATCTGTTATCGATATTTCCAATTGTATCATCTCTTTGCTTGTCTTTTTCTTCTATTTTTTGGATTCTCTCATCATGTTTCACCATCATTTGTTGAACATTTTCAAATTTTTCATCAATCTTTCCAATTCTTTGGTCAATACTCTCCATTCTTTGTTCAATACTCATTTTAAGTTCTTGTATTCCTTGCATAACCATCGTTAAATCCACTTGCGCTTTATCTTGCTTCGCCATTGTTAAAAGTCATCCTCCAGATGACGGGGAGACAGGAGCAGAAGTTGAAATGCCCATAGGTAAAATTTTCTTACTCATTTCGATAACTCAGAGTCTTCTGGGTCTTTTAATCCAATTAGTGAGGTAGCCAATTATAATCCAATTAAGAAAAAGGAAAACACCATAAAAAACAAAAAATAAAACCAATAATAAGTAAAAAGCCCAAAATTAAAAAGGAAAAATTCTTCAGGCTCTTCAAGACCTTAATCCAATTGTGAAATACTCAATTATAATTCAAAAATAAAAATAAAAAATAAAGAGAAAAAAAGAAACAAAATAAAGCCCAATATCAAAAAGTAACAAACAAAGAAAAAAAAGGGGGAAAAAAGAGAGTTCTTCAGGTTCTTCCCACCTTAATCCAATTGAAAGACCTCAGAAAATGAAAAATAGCCATAAAAATAAGTCAAAAATAGAGATAAAGAGGCAGACATCCCTATGGGGAAAAAAAGCAAAAAAAGAATATTCTGAGACTTCCCCTTTAAAAAAAATAAATAAATAAAAATTAGATAAAATAAAAAATAAGTATATCAATATTACAAAATGCTGTGAGGTTGGAGGGGAGGGATAAAACAATTAATAAAGGATTGAAAAAAAGCACACATTGCCTTTTATTTATCCAAGGCTCTTATTTGGCTTCTCCTCAAATTTCAAAGCCAAGCTTCATATATTCAGTTAATAATAGAAGTCCCAAAGAGCACCTGTATAAACATCCACCAGTGCTCTTCCCTCTATCTTATCATTTCCAGTAGCCTTGAGAAGAGTTTTTTTTTCCCAACTCTCAACTTCAAACAAAATATTTTCAAGCCTCTAGTTGGCAGTGTTACAAAGTTTCTTCAAACCACTCCCCCTTCTTCCCCCCTGAAAAAGCCTAAAAAGAAAATATATATATATATATGTATATTTATGTATATTTAAAAAAAATATATTAAAGGGAGCCTCTATTTTAAAAAATATAAACAGTCAGAAAGGAGAAGAGAGAGCAAGTAAATATAAAAATATAAAGGAAAAAACCAGTCTGATTAACTAGATCACAATAGAAATTCAGTAAAGAAAAAAAAAGAGTAAAAATAAAAAGCCAAGCCTCACTTTGACATTACTTTAAAAAAAATCGCTGCTAAATCAAATTTTGTCAACAAGTTTACAGATTTCTTCTCATATTAGAGTGTTCTTAAGTCCCAAGCAAAAAAAAGATCCTCACCAGCCGATACACTTCTCTTTCTATCTCATCCTTCCGGAGCTGTCCCAGCTTCAGCAGCTTAAAGGCTGCCTCTCCGCCATTGGCAAAAGGGCTTCTTCTGGATCAACCAGGGACTTGCGATGTCCCTGGGATCTACAGAACGCGCCCCTTACTGTCACCGTCAGTACGAGATGGTTTAGGTCCGTTGGGACCGACCAGGGGCGAAGATATCAGCTGCGATCTCGGAACCCCGAGATCACAGCTGTTTCACAGCGATGAAGCTCCGCCTTCTCCCAGGCAGTTTTTTTTGTTGTCGAGGGGCTTTCCTTCTCTCTGAGTCTCGCACTGGTTCCGGCAGCTATTTTGGGTGCGCCTTATGGCCGGCCGCCATTTTGTTTTTACTTTCACTTTTGCTGTGACGATTCTGGGAGGCTTATAACAGGACCGGCAGGCCTGTTTGGAGTTTTTTCATTGTTGAAGGGGTACTGTGGCTCTGTGCCCTGCTGCCCCGTTTAATATCTGTTGGTTGGTTTCCGCGGCTCACTCAGAGGCAAAGGAGAGGCACCTACTTCCCATGTTGTTGGGAGGCTGTCTCAGGAGGCCTATATATATACATATATATTTTTCCTATATATAAATAGATACGTTTCCTTTTTTCCTAACTTTTTTCCTTTTTCTATTTTTTTCATTGTTGTTTTTTTCTGGCCTCAGCATTCATTCAATCTATTGGTTTTTTGCATATTTCTTTTTTATTATTCTGCAGTTTATTTAGGTTCCTTTTTTTTTTTTTTGGTTTTTTGTTCAAACAAAAAAAAATATATAAATAAAATAAAATAAAGCAATACAAGATAATTCCAATTAGTTATATATAGATTATGATATAACCAAAAATTTTCTTTTTGCCAAAAGGAGGACGCGGCCCAACGATAAGGTACCCGGCCCACATTTAGGCCGAAATCCTAGGCGTGCCAACCACCTTTGTATACAATATTGTCCTATACAGGCTTTATTATGGCAGAAGACAATCCCAGAGGTCCTTCTTTGAAGGCTAAGTCAAAGACGCACCATTTGCGCAAGCAGACCGAGGAATCATCCAAAGCCTCTCAAAGGGACGCCCTAAGGTGACACAGGGCTTTGGAGAAGGACAAACGCTCTAAGGACTCTCAGTCTGTCCCACCAGCCCCCCCCTCTACTTCTCCTCAACCTCTTTCTTTGCCAAAACAATCTTCTCTTTCTAGGCGCAGTTCACCTGCCCAGAGCCTCCAAGCCGCCCGACCTGAAGCGACATTCACACCGACCACTGCAGGTTTACGCTCAGAGGGCCCACCTACAGACATCATGCCAGACAGTGTCAGAGAATGGATGCAGCTGGCCATCTGCCAAGGGATTGCAGAAGGTATCCAACAGTTCTCCAGGCCAGGTTTTCAAACCAGGATACCTGAAGTCGAATCCATCTCTGGAAGATCCCTCCCCAGGCCGGAACCTTGCCAGGGTCAGGTACCGTCCCCAAGGGAGCTCCATTATCCAGAAGGGGAGGAAGAGGAGGAGGAAGAGGAGATGGGCTTTGAACCCTTCAGGGACGAGGAAGGGTCAGAGAGAGAGTCTCTTCACTACTCTGAAGCCCCTTTCGGGGTAGACCCAGTGGAAGGAGAGATGTCCGAAAACGAGGGCATATCTCCTGACCAAACCACCTTTGTAGGCCTGTTTAAGCCTCATATGTTCAACTCTTTGCTTTTCAAAGCGAAGAATATATCGGGGCTGGCTTCTCAGCCACATTCTGATCCCCCTCCAGCATCCTCTGGAGACCCAGAGGATTCTATTTTCAGGCAGCCAGTCGTGGAGACTGAGGTCATTCCTACGCCACCAATTTTCTCTGACTTAGTAGCGAGACAGTTGGCCTCATCAGGGCCCCCGCCGCTCCTTCCAGCCAAGACAAGAGGTTTTTTAACCTCGACATGGAATTTGCTGCCATGCTAGATATGCCCGAGGTGGATGACCCCATAGTACGCCTCACTTCATCCTCTAATCCCACTGATGCTCTGGAAGCGCTGAAGCCAGAGGACAAGTGGGCCGAGACGGCGTTACGACGGGCGCACCAAGCTGATGCCCGGGCCATTCGATTGGCCACAGCAGCATCATTTTTCATCCGATTGTCCATCAGATGGCTTCGACAGTTGAAGCAGCATATCCCCCCATCTAACACTAGGGCCCATCAGGATATTGCCAAGTTAACGGCCACAGCGGAGTTTGTGGCCGACGCCACCTTTCATTCTGTGAAATTTTCCTCTCGGGCTATCTCCTCGCATGTGACAGCCCGGGGCCTGCTTTGGCTTAAACATTGGCAGGCCGACATTAAAAATAAAGCTAAGTTGGCCTCCGCCCCCATATCGGAGGGAAAATTATTTGGCCCGGCCCTGGAACCATTGCTGATGGGGAGTCGGAATAAAAAGAAATTCCTCCCATCTCTTTTTCGTAGGCAAGAGTCCAGATCCTCCCAGCCCTTTCGCAGGGGATCCTTTTGGACCTCCTTTCAGATACCCTTTACCCCCAGGTTCTAGAGGTCCGCGCCATTTCAGCCGGTCTATCAGGACTGGGGCGACTCGGGGGACAGGAACAGGAGGGGGGCCGGCTACGGGAGACCCTTCTGGGGAGCAGGGAGCAAGGCTTCTCGGCACCCCAGATAGGCCTTCAGTCGCTTACCCCGTGGGTGGTCGGCTAAAATACTTTGCTGACCAATGGGCATCATCCACTTCTGATTCATGGGTCAGGGACACTGTCAAATTTGGCCTTTCTCTTCAGTTTTGTTCTCCCCCTCCAGATCATTTCATGGTTTCTCCTTTATCCAGAGACCCCTCCAAACGTACTCTCGTAGAAGCCGCTATCAAACACCTCTCTGACATCAGAGCTATACAGCCAGTGCCATCCTCACAGCGAGGACAAGGGTTCTACTCCCTCCTCTTTCTAGTCCCTAAACACTCTGGAAGTTGGAGGCCCATTCTAGACTTAAAGAGACTCAACCGTTTCCTTGTCCATCAAAAATTCAAAATGCATACACTTCAGTCCATCTTGCAGGGCACCAGGAAAGGAGACTGGCTCACTTCCATTGACCTTTCAGAGGCATACCTTCACATTCCCATTCATCCTTCATTTTTTAGATACCTGAGGTTTTGCTACAATGGCCAGCATTTTCAGTATGTGGCCCTTCCATTTGGGCTAGCCTCGGCTCTGAGGACCTTTACTAAGGTGCTGCAGCTCTGGCGGCTCACCTCAGACATTTCCCCATCCGCATCCACTGCTATCTGGATGATATCCTCATCCTCTCTCCCATCCAGTGCCAGTCCGAGGAGGACACAAAGGCTACGCTCTCGGTGCTGCAGGCCCATGGTCTGCTCGTTAACTGGTAAAAGAGTCAGCTTACCCCCTCCACCCGAATAGCTCATTTAGGGGCAGTAATTGACTCGGTTGAGGAGAAGGTCTTCCTTTCCCCCAAAAGGTTTGGCAGCATTCAAAAATCGATCAAGGTCATTAGGCGGACAAAGAAAGCTTCATTACTGGATTTATCCAACTTGCTCGGCAAATTGATATCATGCATATCCATTGTTCCCTGGGCTCGCTTACATTCCAGATCACTGCAGTGGTTCCTGCTACCTTATCAACGCTCCAGAAGGAGCAATTCAAAAACTGTGGTGAAAGTTTCTCCAAAGGTCCTCGCCTCCTTCCTCTGGTGGATCAGACCCGCTACCAACAAGGGACATCTTTTCAAGGAGCCCCAAAGGGTCACTCTCACAACAGACGCCAGCCTATCCAGGTGGGCAGCCTACACTCAATCACTTTCAGCGCAGGGAACTTGGTCAGCAACCAAGCGTCGCTGCAGCATCAATTGGCTGGAGCTCCACGCAGTGTACCTGGCCTTACACTCCTTCCTCCCTCAGGTGCGAGGGTGACATGTTCTGGTCCTGACGGATAGCACCACGACCAAGGCTCACATCAACCGTCAAGGGGGCACTCATTCCATCCGCCTCACGAGCGGCTCTGTTGTTGGGCAGAGACCATTCTCCTTAGAGCTGCTCAGATCGTCCAGAGAGTGGGTGGAGCTTCAGTCTCTGCTTGTTGTAGGCTGAGCTTAATTTCTGAGGAACGCTCCATCTTCCATCACGTGGCTTGCCATCTCGTTCCCCAGTTTATGCTCAGCCCTTGTGCAGAGTAGGCTGTGTTTGTATGTGCTCTTGGCCGTTTCAGGATTATCCCAATTTAATTCGTTTTGTTCCTCAATTCAGGTTGTATATAACCCTTCATTGTTTCTTTCCTCCCTTAATCCTGCGCAACTGGTACTTTTTATTTAATAGAGTTCCCTGGGAGGTCTTCCCCCCAGGGGGTGCCAGGGGGTAGGCCAGCAAAATTTCAAGCTGCCCCCCCTTTCCTATTGCCTTTCTGCCGCTTTAGTTCATTTAAAACGCTCCATTTCTTTCCGTTCCCCCCCCCCGAATTCCGTTTTTATATCGTTTAAACGTTTGCTAGTTTCTTTCTGGGATCCTTCCTCTGGGATCCTTGGATTGTCCCTGGGGATCCTCCTGGCTGCTGCAGAAGGGCCCCTGCAAGCCTTTGTAGTGGCGGCCGCCATTTTGAAAGACGCCTCATGGCCGGGCGCCATTTTGGTTTCTTTATCTTTCCAATCTCTGCAGCGTGCCCATTTAAAGCAGCAGGACCTGCAGGCCTGCTGAAGAATTAAAATTGTGCTGTTTTCAGTTGGAGATTTCTGTTTCCACCTCCCTTTGTTGGCTCTCCTCGCAGCCAGCCGTAGCGGCTGCGGTTATTCCCACCACTGCCGCGCGGTTCTGCCTGGGTCGGCAGTCTGGTTTAGGCCCGGCTTTGCCCTTAAGGCTCCTGTAATCCTTCAAAAATATGATGATAATAATAATAATAATAATAATAATAATAATAATAATAATAATAATAATAATAATAGAGAGACCTTGAAAGGTCATTAAATCAGAGGACTTAAGAGACTCGAGTAGGCCTTGGCTTACCAAAAAAAAAAGAAAGAAAGAAAAAGAGAGGAAGAGAAGGGGGAAAAATCATTTATATACAGAGCAAAAATAATACAGATTAATTTCAAGTGAATAATAAATGGGGGTGTGTGTAAAAGAAATTCCCAGGGCTCCTGGCCTTCATTGTAGGTCGACCCCTAGGCACGCCAACCGCCTCAGATTTGATCCCTTTTCTTAATTACCTAAAATGGCAGAAAGCAATCCTTCAAGGGGTCCTTCCTTAAAGGCCAAAG
Organism: Hydrophis major; assembly: GCA_033807585.1. NCBI lineage: Eukaryota > Metazoa > Chordata > Lepidosauria > Squamata > Elapidae > Hydrophis > Hydrophis major. Next base: position 67,933,206 of record CM066343.1, on the reverse strand, counting down.
CAAAGACCCACCACCTGCACAGTCAGGTTAAGGAGCCCACCAAAGCCTCTCAAAGGGACGCCTTAAGACGACACAAGGCACTAGAAAAAGAAATAGACAAATGCACTAGACAGACAGGCTCAGTGCCCCCAGAACCAGCCACTCCTTCCACCTCCGCTCTTCCCCCCCCCTTCTGCAGCCTTTTCCTCCCTATCCAGGCACAGCTCTCTCTCTCAAGGGCATCAGGCCCCGGGTACACCAGTCAGGCGAACTCCAGAGGCTACTTTCATGCCCATGGCCGCCGGCCTGCGCCAGGAGGAACCTCTCATTCAGGCGGTTCCGGAGCAGCTCAGAGCCTGGATGGAGATGGCTATTCGACAGGGAATTGCAGAAGGAATGCAGCAGATGGCCAGACCAGGGTTGCCTCTGCAGGCCACCGAATCTGTAAGATCATTCCCTCTCATGCCTCTCCAGGGGGAGGGTTCCCCTTCAGTCAGGCAAGATGAGGAGGGGGTGGAAGGGAACCTAGATATGTGCAGGGAGGAGGAACAATTTGACCTGGGGTCCTTACCATACAACGAACCTCTTCCGGACTCAAATCCATCAGAGGCAGAAATGTCCGAGGACGAAGGTCTCTCCCCGGACCAACCCACTTTCGTAGGGCTTTTTAAGCCCCAGCCATTCAAATCCCTCCTCTACAAGGCCAGGAACATCTCAGGGCTAACGGCCCAGAGCCCCTCTGATCCCATTCCCTTGTTCCGGAAGGGCCGGAGGATTCCATGTTTAGACAACCGGTAGTGGAGGCCGAGGTCATCCCTACCCCCCCATATTCCTGGACCTGGTGTCCAAGTAGCTGGCCTCCTCAGTTGCCCCCCCCCCCGGCCCCCTCGGCCCATGATAAAAGGTTCTTCAACCTTGACCCGGAGCTCTCCAGCCTGCTGAGCACCCCGGAGGTTGATGAGCCTGTCGTAGGCCTGACTTCTTCCTCCGCCCTCAGTGACCCTTTAGAGGCCCTCAGGCCAGAGGACAAGCGGTCGGAGCTCGCATTGAGGAGAGCTCACCAGTCGGACGCATGGGCGATCAGGGCGGCTACGGCCACTTCCTTTTTCATCAGATCATCCATTCGCTGGCTTCGCCAGCTTAAGCAACATGTCCTGATCTCCAATATCCGCGCCCATCAGCACATTGCCAAGATAATGGCTGCCGCTGAGTTCTCAGCAGACGCCACTTTTCACTCAGTAAAATTCTCCTCCCGCGCCATTTCTTCCAACGTCTCGGCCCGCCGCCTGCTCTGGCTAAGACACTGGCAGGCGGATCTCAAGAACAAGATGAAGCTAGCTTCTGCCCCCCTAGCGGGAAATAAGCTGTTCGGAACTTCCCTGGATCCTCTCCTAGTCGAGGGAAGGAATAAAAAGAAATTCCTCCCTTCCCTCTCCCGTAAGTCAGAACCCAGATCTCTGCAGCCCTTTTGGAGGGCTCCCTTTCATCCCTATCCCCAACCCCCCTTCCCCCCCAGATACCAAAGGCCTTTGGTTCGGGACAGCCCCAGGACAGGTCCGACCCCTTCGATAGGCACAGGAGAGGCGGAAACTTCAAGAGGCCTTTTTGTGGCTCCGGCACAGGCCCTTCTGGCGCTCCAGATAGGCCTCCTGACCTCATCCCCATTGACGGGCGACTTAAAGCCTTCGCCAGTCGGTGGGACTCATCCACTTTGGACGGTTGGGTCAAGGATACCGTCTGGTTTGGCCTTGCCCTTGAGTTCCTCTCCCCCCCTGTTTTCTACATTACATGTCCCCTCTCCAAGAACCTCACCAAACGCAACCTCATGGATTCGGCAATTCAGTACCTACTGGACATTCAGGCCATCCAGCCAATTCCTCCATCCCAGAGGGGACAGGGCTTCTACTCACTCTTATTCGTGGTGCCCAAACACTCGGGGGGATGGAGGACTATTTTGGACTTCAAGCGGTAAAACCGTCACCTGGTATACTGCAGATTCAAAATGAATATGCTGCAATCCATCCTCTTGGGAGTTCGGCAGTGAGACTGGTTGTCATCCATCGACCTCTGCGAGGCATATTTACACATCCCAATATGACCCTCCCACTCCAAGTTTCTGCGTTTCAGCTATAATAACCTACACTTCCAGTACGTGGCCCTCCCATTCAGGTTAGCCTTGGCCCCCAGGACCTTTACCAAGCTCCTGGCCACTCTGGCTGCCCACCTCAGATCCATCCCGGTGCGGCTCCACTGTTACCTGGATGATATTCTCACCCTCTCCCCTTCCAGGGAACAGGCCATCAGGGATACCCAAACTACCCTCTCTTCCTTCCAGGAACACGGGTTCCTCATAAATTGGAAGAAAAGCCAACTGGCCCCTTCCACTAGACTACCCCACCTGGGGACTATAATAGACACAAAGGGAGAATGTTCATCTCTCCGGAAAGGATACTCAGCATCCAACAATTAGTCAGGCTCATCAGACAACTCAGGAAGGTCTCTCTCCTTGAATTATCCAAGTTGTTAGGTAAAATGATCTCTTGTATTTCCGTTATTCCCTGGGCCCGTTTCCACTCTAGATCCCTCCAGTGGTTCCTGCTTCCGTACCAAAGGGCCGGGTCAAGCAACTCAAGGCGCAAGGTCAAGGTCTTGCCAAGGGTTCTCACCTCCCTCCTCTGGTGGAGCAAGGCGTCGATCAACAAGGGCTGCCTCCTCAAGGAGCCTCCAAGACTCATCGTCACCACAGACGCCAGTCTGTCCGGATGGGACCCCACCTTCTTTCCATTATAGCTCAGGGCAGATGGTCATCGACAGAGAGGCTGTGCAATATAAACTGGTTAGAGCTTCGCGCCATCCAGCTGGCCCTCTGCAGCTTCCTCCCTCAGCTTCAGGGCCGCCACGTCCTCATTCCCACCGACAACATAACAGCAAAGGCTCATATCAACAGGCAGGGAGGCACTCAGTCCTCAAGCCTAATTAGGGAGACCAAGCGCCTCTGTCAGTGGGCAGAGTCTCACCTTCTCTCACTCAGAGCAGACCACATTTCAGGCATCGACAACACCTGAGCAGATTGGTTGAGCAGGGCCACCATAGACCAGGCGGAGTGGCCCCTACACCCAGCCCTGTTCAGGGAGGTGACAGCAATTTTCGGCCTGCCAGTGGTAGACCTGTTTGCCTCCCCCCGCAATACCCAACATCCACAGTTCATCTCCAGATTTCCGTCCCTAGGGGCAGAGAACCACAACGCCCTTTGATGCCCGTGGCCCTTGGGCCTTTGATGCCCGTGGCCCTCGGGCCTTCTTTACACCTTCCCCCTCTGGCACTGGTGCCCAGAGTACTACAAAAGGTCCTCCACGAGAGGGCGGAATTGCTTCTGGTAGCTCCTTATTGGCCCCATCGCTCCTGGTTCGTGGACCTCCGCAGCCTATCAGTAGCCCCACCCTGGAGGATTCCAGCAGACAGGATTTCTCTGTCTCAAGGCCCCCTTCTTCACCCAGACCCCCAATGGCTACAGCTAGCTGTCTGGAGTTTGAGCGGGAACATCTGAAGAGGGAGAATTTCTCCACTGAAGTTATTAATACCATCTTAGCAGCCAGGCGTCCCTCCACCAGAAGGATTTACGACGCCACTTGGAACAATTTCCGCAAATGGTGTGCCAATCTCCGCATTGACCCAACAAACCCATCTGTGGCCCAAATCCTCGACTTTCTCCAGGAGGGTCTCGGTAAGGGACTGTCCCCCAACACAGTAAGGCGTCAGGTAGCAGCCCTATCCACCGTAATTTCCTGCGAGGGTGCTAATTCCCTGTCACCATCCCCGCATCCATGCATTTCTGAGAGGGGCCTCAAACTTACGACTTCCATCCCTTCACTGGTACCCAACATGGGATCTCAACAGAGTCCTGACTTCCCTCACTAAGCCACCCTTTGAACCCCTAAGAGAAGTCTCTCTCCAGTTCCTAACCTACAAAGTAGTGTTCCTGGTCGTGATTACTTCAGCCCGAAGGATTTCAGAGATCGCTGCTCTGTCAGTCAGGAAAGACCTGTGCATCTTCCATTCTGACCGGGTGGTCCTCCAACTTGACCCTTCATTTCTACTTAAAATTAATTCGGTTTTCCACAGGGCTCAGGCTCTTATCCTCCCCAATTTTTGCCCCAGGCTAACTCATGAATGAGAGAAGCTATGGTACACCTTAGACGTCAGGCGGGCCTTGCAGATATATATTAAACGTACTCAGACTTTCCGTAAATCCGAGGCCCTGTTTATTTCCTTTCAAGTCACAGGGGCTCAGGGTACCCTCAGCTACAATAGGCCGTTGGATAAGGGCGGCCATTTCTAGGGCATACCAGGCCCAGGCACTCACAGTGCCCAGGAGTATCACGACTCACTTCACCAGGAGTGCGGCGACATCAGCTGCCTGGGCTACCCAGGCCCCTATACTCGACATTTGCCGGGCAGCAACGTGGGCCTCCCCGTCGCCTTTTATTAGGCACTACAGAATTGATAGGTATGCTGCTGCGAAGGCTTCTTTCGGTAGAAGGGTCCTCCAGAGGGTGCTCAGGGATCCCGAGGACTTAACAGACCAGACAGTGTCCCTCCCGTAGGACAGGCCCCAGCTTTGGTATGTCCCACTCTCTGGACGATCCGAGCAGCTCTAAGGAGAATTGGCGTTGGTTCTTACCTGACACACCATTTCTCTTGAGCTGGTAGGATCGTCCAGCCCCTCCCTTTTCCTTTCACCGTCTGGAGGAGTCTTGTTTTGGCCAATGCACTTTTAAGTCTAGCAAGAGGACAGCATGAATGCCTGTTTTTTTCCTCTCTTCTTTGTTTAAACTGGGGAACGAGATGGCAAGCCACGTGATGGAAGGTGGAGCGTTCCTCAGAAATTAAGCTCAGCCTACAACAAGCAGAGACTGAAGCTCCACTCACTCTCTGGACGATCCTCCCAGCTCAAGAGAAATGGCATGTCAGGTAAGAACCAACGCCCAATCTCTTATCCATTAGGGCAGAACACATCTCGGGGGTCTCAAACGTCCAGGCGGACTGGTTGAGCAGGGCCACCTTAGACCAGTCGGAATGGTGCCTGCACCCCTCCCTGTTCAAGGAGGCCTCAGCGATATTCGGTCTGCCACTGGTGGACCTATTTGCGTCACTGCAGAACGCCCAAACACTGAGATTCTTCTCTCGTTATCCCTCCAAGGGGGCAGAGAACCACGACACCCTACATTGCCCCTGGCCTTTAGGGCTCCTATTCGCATTTCCTCCTCTTCCATTGATTTCCAAGGTGATCCAAAAGTTGATCCTTGAGATGGCGGAAACTCTCCTGGTGGCTCCATATTGGCCCAGGAGACTGTGGTTTGTGGATCTTCGCAATCTGTCAGTGGCCCCTCCTTGGAGGATTCCATCAGACAAAGCCTCGCTGTCCCAGGGACTTCTTCAGCTCCCAGATCCGCAGTGGCTTCAGTTAGCCATTTGGAGGTTGAGCGGGAATGTCTAAGAAATGAAGGCCTGTCTATGCAGGTCATCAATACCATTCTGGCTGCGAGACGGCCTTCGACCACTCGCATATATAATGCAACCTGGAAACTTTTTTGTAAATGGTGTCACAAGTCGCTTATCAACCCGCTCTCACCATCAATTGCACAAATTCTGGCCTTCCTTCAAGACGGGGTTGGATAGGGGTCTCTCCCCCAACACCTTGAGAAGGGAAGTGGCGGCCCTAGCAACTGTCGTCGTGGGTAGCTCTTCTGACTCGCTTTCATACCACCCTCGCTTTCGCTCATTCCTTAGAGGTGCCACCAATTTGCACCCGCCAATAATTCACAGATACCCAACTTGGGATCTTAATAAGGTCCTTATGGCATTGACAAGACCTCCCTTTTAGCCTCTCAGGGAGACGTCGCTTCAGTTTCTCACATTCAAAGTGGTGTTTCTGGTAGCAATCACGTCTGCTAGACGGATATCTGAAATAGCAGCTCTGTCCGTTAGAAAGGATCTTTGTTACTTCCACCTGACCAAGTGGTTCTGAGACCAGACCCGGCATTCTTGCCTAAGATCAACTCGGCCTTTCACAGATCACAAGAATTGGTTCTTCCCAATTTTTGCCCCAAACCTTCTCGAGAAAGGGAAAAGCAGTGGCATTCTCTCGACGTCCAACGGGCACTTCGTATTTACATCCATCGCACCCAAGCTATCAGGAAATCAGAGTCATTGTTCCTGTCATTCCAACCAAAGACGATGGGCTGCAAGATATCCTCATTTACTGTTGGCCATTGGATCAGAGCTACCATATCCAAGACCAATTTATCTCAGAGCCTTCCTGTTCCCAAAGGGGTAACTGCTCACTCTACAAGGAGTGCAGCTACCTCGGCAGCCTGGGCTACTCAGGCGTCAATTCATGATATCTGTCGAGCGGCCACCTGGGCATCTCCATCTCCCTTTATACGTCACTATAAGATTGATGTTTATGCTTCAGCAGAAGCGTCCTTCGGCAGACGAGTCCTGCAACAAATGGCGAGAGAACCAGAGGAGATTCCGAACCAGACGGAGTCCTTCCTGTAGGACAGGCCATGCTTTGGTATGTCCCACTCTGGATGCTCGCAGCAGCTCTATGGAGAATGGGTGTTGACACGCCCTTTCTTGTCAAGCTGTGTAGAGCATCCAGCCCCACCCTAAATTGGTCCGTCTGATGGGGGAATCCTGTTTCGGCCAATGAATTAATCAGTTTACAGTTGACAAATGTATAATAGTTAAGATGAGAGGATTGTTGTTGTTGTCTTCTTGTCTTTGTAAAACTGGGGAACGCTACGATGGAGTTACGTGGAGGAGATGGAGCATTCCTCAATTATAGCTCAGCCTGTAAGAGTGAAGACTGGAGCACCTCCCACTCTGGATGCTCTACGCAGCTCGACGAGAAACGGCGTATCATAATTCTTGTGCACAATATGTATAGTCTTTTCCTCTTAAATTTAAATTTACATTCATATTACATTAATCAACTTTTCATATCATATTATATTACACCATCATTAGACTTTAGTTTCAAATCCACATTATCCTTTAGAGAAAATATCAGTTCTTACTAATTTTAATTCATATTAAAAATCATGCTATAATAATTAATTATAACATCATTACTGTTGAATTATACTTAATTTTCCACTTTTCTATCTAACCATTGCTAAAATAAATCCCATATCTTAAAATATTATTTTTCTTCTTGCTCTCTAATTGCTAATGTTTATTTACTCATTTCTGCACATTCTACTGTTTTCTTAATTACCTCCTCCTCTATTGGAATTTTCTCATTTTTTCCAATTTTGAGCAAATACAATTCTAGCTGCAGTTAAAACTTTAATAATCAAGTATGTCAATTTTCTATTATAACCTTCAGATAAAATTCCCAATAAAAATATCTCTGATTTCAAATCTATATGCTGTTTTGTCATTTTTTCCAGCCATGTGTGTATTTTAGTCCAGTATCTTTTAGCTTCCACATACACCATCACATATGGTTATATGATCCAGGTAACTGATGACATTTCCAACACTTTGATGATTTATCCTTGGACATCCTTTCTATTCCTGCTGGGGGTAGATGCCACCTGTAAAACATCCTATACAAATTCTCTTTATATGCTATTGACATTGTTGTTTTATAGTTTCTAGTCCATAATTTCTACCATTTATTTATCTTTATTTATTTTTATTTGTCAATTGCTTACAAGATAATAGGTATAAGTAAAATCATAGTTATGAATACATGGATACATATAAGAAAAATAAAAAAATGTAAAAGAAACAATAGAAGAGGGACGGTAGGCACATTGGTATGCTTATGCAAGCCCCCTACAGATTTCTTAGGAAAGGGGTGAGGTCAATAGTAGACAATTTAAGGTTAAAGTTTTTGGGGTTTGGGGAAAAAAACACAGAGTCAGGTAGAGTATTCGAGACATTGACCACTCTGTTGCTGAAGTCGCATTTCCTGCAATCAAGTTTGGTGCAATTAACCTTGAGGTTGTATCTGTTGTTTGCTCTAGTGTTATGATCGAAGCTGAAGTATTCATTGATAGGTAGGACATTGCAATGTATGATTTTATATACTATACTTAGATCGGACTGAAGGAGGCGTAGGTCTAAGTTTTCTAGGTCTAGAATTTTGAGTCTGATGGCATAAGCTATTCTACAATGAGTAGAGGAGTGGAGAACTCTTGTGAAATATTTGTGGACTTTCTCAACTGTGTTAATATCAGATATGTAATGTGGGTTCCAGACTAATGAGCTGTATTCGAGTATTGGTCTAGCAAATGTTTTGTATGCTCCAGTTAGTAGTGTAATATTATCAGAGAAAAAGCTACATAAGATTAGATTAACAACTCTTAATGCCTTTTTGGCTATGTAGTTACTGTGGGCTCTAGCACTTAGGTTATTTGAGATGAGTACTCCAAGATCCTTGACAGAGTTTGGATCCTCAACAAGGTCTTGACTATTCAGCCTGTATTTTATTTTCTGATTATTTTTTTTGCCAATATGTAAGACAGAGCATTTATTTGTTGAGATTTGAAGTTGCCATTTGTTTGACCATTCTGATACATAGTCAAGGTCTATTTGTCTAGATCTATTCCATATCCAAAATCCCCCCATGCAATCATTGTTTCTTTAACTTGTCCTTCTTCTAGTTTCACTCCTAGTAAATAACCATATAATTTTTCAATCATCCTCTCATCAGTACCTGTTAAGATTTTATCTAGCTCCGTAAGTTCATTATAAAACCCTTATAAATTCTTATTGTCTTTATCATATCTAGAATGTATTTGCACATATGAATACAACTCATCTTTATCTCTTGTTCATCTAATTCTTGCTTTGTTTTTAGTTCACCCTTTTCATTTAAGATTTCACTATATCTAAATATGTGTTCCATTTTAAAAAGAATTGGATACACGAATGCCTCTGTAGTTGATAACCAGACTGGTATTTTCATATAATGTTGCTTTCTTATTCTCATGTTGTCTGTTATTTGCCTCTTAGGCAGAAATCCATTTTGATCAGAGTGTATAAAGTGGTTAAAGTATCTTTTAAGTCTTTCTGCCATTATTGAGGCAAGTATTTTATCGTCTGCATTCAGCAGGGATATAGGTCTATAGTTTTTTATTTGTTGTAAGTCAGTGTCCCCTTTTGGTACCTTCTGTCCCCTTCTGTCCATGAATTAGGAATTTTGGTTTTTGACAAAATGTCATTCATTACTTCAAGCATTGTAATGCTTAAGGATACCTGCAAAGTCTTATAGAATTCTACTGATAGCCCATCTAGGCCCAGAGCCTTTCGAGTATTTTGTCTATTTATCGCCTCTGTCAGTTCCATCATTGTTATTTTCCCTTCTAGCATTCTCTTAATTTCCTCAGATATTTGGGATAGCTCTGCTTTTTGCAAATATTGTTTAACTTTTTCTTCTTCAATATTCTCTTGATCATATAATTTCTCTTAGTACTTCTGTACTATCTCTTTTTTTTCTTCATTTCCATTACAGACTATTCCATGCTCATCTGTTAATTGTATTATCTTTTTCATTTCTATCTCCTTTCTCAGTTTATATGCCAGCCATCTGCCTGGTTTGTTTGCGTTTTTGAAGAAATTTTGTTTAGCTCTCCTGGTTTTTGGTTGCTAGTTTCTCTTTTTTCCATCAACCCCATTTTATGTTTAACTATTTCCATTTGACTTTTAATATTCTTCTTTTGTGAATATTTTTGTAGTTGTTTCTCAAGTTTCTTGTAGTCTTCCTTTAATATTTATTGTGTTTGTTTTTTTTAATGTTCCTTCTTCTCGTGTATTTTATGATTAGACCTCTGGCATAGGCCTTCATGGTATCCCATAGATTTTGTAATGAAGTTTCCTCCCTTTTGTTTTCTTTAAAGAAAAAAGACAGTTCTTTTTCCATATTTTGCATAAATTCTTTTTCTTTCAATATTGAAAATCCATCTTGATCTTTTCCTTTGTCCCTGCCACTTGACCCATATTGGGTTATGGCCTGCCCAAGTACTTGTTTCTATGTTTACTTCTTGTATGTTAGAGATTAATTCCATTGATATCCAAGTCATATCTATTCTTGACCATGATAAATGTCTGTTGGAGTAAAATGTATATTGTCTATTCGTAGCATTCATTTCTCTCCAAATATCTTGAATGCTTAATTTCTCTACTATCTTGAAGAAGGATTTTGGGAGTATTTTTCTATTTTGTTTATTAACTTTCTGTGTTTTATAGTCCAATTTCGTATCCACTATTGCATTAAAATCTCCCAAGATGTATAAATTATCATATTCCAGTTCTATTATTTTCTTATGCGCATAAGATTTGCAACTGGCTGGCAAATGGTACTCAACAAGTAGTCCTTAATGGGTCTAAGTCTACATGGAGGGAAGTAAGCAGTGGGGTGCCACAAGGTTCTGTCTTAGGCCCAGTACTCTTCAATATCTTCATTAACGACGTAGATGAGGGAATAGAAGGGTAACTTACCAAATTTGCAGATGATACTAAGCTGGCAGGAATAGCTAACATCCAAGAAGATAGGCTCAAGATCCAGATGGATCTTGACAGACTAGACTGGGCCATATCTAACAAAATAAAATTCAATGTAGAGAAAAGTAAAGTCCTACATTTAGGCAAGAAAAACCAAAAGTACACATATAGACTGGGTGAAACCAGACTCAATAGCAGTAACTGTGAGAGGGATCTTGGAGTCTTAGTGTACAACCAGCTAAATATGAGCCAGCAGTGTGCAGCCGCCGCCAAGAAAGCTAATGCAATCCTAAGTTGTATTAACAGAGGGATACAGTCAAGATCAAGGGAAGTACTAATACCACTATATAAAGCCTTAGTAAGACCACACCTAGAGTACTGCATCCAGTTTTGGTCACCACATTATAAAAGAGATGTTGAGACTCTAGAAAAAGTACAGAGAAGAGCAACGAGGATGATTAGGGGACTGGAGGCTAAAACATACAATGAACAGTTGCAGGAACTGGACTTGGCTAGTCTAGTAAAGAGAAGGTCCAGGGGAGACATGACAGCGGTCTTCCAATATTTGAGAGGCTGCCACAGAGAGGAAGGGGTCAAGCTATTTTCTAAAGCTCCTGTAGGCCATAGAAGGAATAATGGATGGAAACTGAACAAGGCGAGATTTAACCTGGAAACAAGGAGAAACTTTCTGACAGTGAGAACAGTCAACTAATGGAACAGCTTGCCCTCGGAAGTTGTGGGAGCACCATCAGTTGAGACTTTCAAGAAGAGATTGCCATTTGTTAGAAATGGTGTAGGGTCTCCCATTTGGGCAGGGGGTTGGACTAGATGACCTACAAGGTCCCTTCCAACTCTGATTATTTTATCTATTATGCAATTTTTTAACAGAATTCTTTTTGCTTTTCATTTGGAGCATAAATTGCTACTAGAAGCATCTTTAGATTATTATCAATTATTTCCACCATCAATATTCTTCCTTCTTCATCAGTCAAAATTAATTTAGCTTTAATTGTATTCTTAATGTATAAAATTACTTCTCTTTTATTTCCTTGCACCAATGAAATGTATAGATTCCCAATTCTAGGATATTTCAGTACTTGGACATGTTGTTTTTTAACATGAACTTCTTGTAAGCAGATTATATCTAGTTTTAATTTTTCTAATTTGACAAACATTTTTTTCCTTTTGATGGCTGAATTCAATCCATTTATATTTATTGTAATCAATTTCTTTTTTTCCATTGTTTATACTTTATGTAGGGTTTATTGCTCTCATTGTTCTTTGCTCTCTTACTTCTTTTAGTTCCACCCTTCCAACTACCACTCCCTCTTCTCGTGTCTTTTCATCTCTTTTTTTCTTTATCACTTACTTCAACCATTTCCTCTTGAAGTTTAACTATTTCCTCGTCTCATATTCTCTCCTTTTCCTCTGAAATATTCACCATAAAATAATTCTGCTTCTCTATTGAGTCCGATCTGTGTCTTTGCTCTTGCCAAGTAAATATTAAGCCTTCTGGAATCAACCATCTATAATTCACTCCCTTCTTAATTAAAATTTTCATCAAGAATTGATAGTATTTTCTCAAATCTCTCACTTTTCTTGGTACTTGTTTTAGGAATGCAATCTCTTTTCCTTTATATTTCAGTGGGTCATCCCTTGCACTCTGTAATATTTGTGTTTTAATTGCTTTCGTAGTGAATCTTACATGGACTTCTCTAAGCAATTTGTTTTTCATAGCTATCTTGTATATACTCAGAACACTTCATCTATTCCATCAATCATTTTTTCTTTGGATATCTTCAAAACTCCTGCCAGCACTTCTATCATTATTTCTGCAAGATTTTCTCCTTTTTCTTCCTCTATATTTTGAAATGTGAGATAAAAATCTGCTCTGTCCATCTCCCAGGCCAGCATTCCTTTTCCCTTTTTTTCCTTGTTCAACAACTGTCAGCCTGTTATCAATGTCTCCAATTTTTAAATCTGTCTGGTCTCGTTTTTCTTCTATTTTTTGAAATCTTTCTTCATTCTTCACCATCATTTGCTGTAAGTTCTCTAGTTTCTCATCAGTTTTCTTTGTTCTCTCTTTTATTCTTTCCATTTGTTTCCCTTGTTCTTGTATTGCTTGCATTATCATTTGTAGTGTAACCTCCTTTTCCTTTTCCTTCTCCCTCTCTTTTTCTTTCTCCTGCTGTAATATAGTGCAAAGTGACTGCTGAGAATTTGGGCTTAGAGAGGAGGGTGTCTTCTTCATCTTTGAATAGTTATAATCCTAGTCAAAAATTTCAATGCACACCAAAAACAATTTTCTTCAGGTTCTTCTTTACAATAATCCTATTATCAAAGAGGAGGGGGGAAAAAGAAAAAGTTGCAAAAAAATAAAATAAAATAAAATTCAAAAAGGGGGAACAATCCAAAAAAACACCCTTTCTATCTATGCTATAAGAGAGTCCGGCCCCACCCTGGTTATATCCGGTGCTGGCAGGGTGCAGGGTTATTTCTGACATGTTTGTTCCTTTGCTTCCTTAGACACTCAGAGTCTGTCAAATATCTTTGCCAATGCTGGGGATCTGGCTAGAGGCTAGCTTTTTATATATGGCAGACTCAGCTCTATGACGTAATAGGGAAGAGTCTAACCCATCCTGGACTGTCTTGCAGTGTACATAGAAAGGACATTCTCAGGTAATTATACCTTTGTTTCTGTAGTTTAGTTAGTATTATTTTCCTTTTTGCTGGTGAATTTAATCCATTGACATTTATGGAGGTTAGCTTGATTTTTTCTTCCATCCTATTTTTTACTTGTTGACATCTATTTGCTCTTACTTCTCCTGGTTGTCTTGTTCTTATGCCCTCTCTTTCCTGTTGTTCAATTTCCTCTTGTTCTCTTCTTGTTCTGTTTCTCTTTCCTCTGACTATTGTTCTTCCTGGCTTCTATTCTTAATTTTTTTTAACTCCCTTGATCTTCCTCTGACGCTACATACAAGTCGAACAATTCCCATGCTTTCTCTATACTGTCTATTTTGAATTTCTTATCCTGCCATGATATCAACATCCCTTCTGGGATGAGTCACCTGAATAGGATGTTACGTTTGTTCAATTGTGATGCCAGGAACCGCTAGTTCTTTCTTTGTTTTCTTATTCTCCTTGGGATTTGCTTTAATGTCATGATTTCTTTTCCCTTAAAGACCAATGGCTTGTCTCTCATTATTCTGTATATTTCATGTCTTGTAAGTTTCTTCGAAAATCTTACGTGGGCCTCTCATTATTCTGTATATTTCATGTCTTATAAGTTTCTTCGAAAATCTTACGTGGGCCTCTCATGGCAACTTGAAGCGTCTCGCATAATTGGTGTGTATTCTATACACCTCATCGATTTCTCTCTGGATCTCTTGTCTACTTCTTTGCAATATTTCTGCCATAGGTCTCACATTATTTTTGGTAAGTCTTCACCTCTATCTTCTGTCACATTTTGAAACCTAAGGAAAAGATCAGCTCTCTCCATCTCCAGATGGGCAATTGCCTCTTCTAGTTTTCTGTTTTCCACCATCAGTTTCTGCTCGATGTATCTTTGTTTTCACCACCTTTATTTTTTGTTCCATCTTATCTATCGCCTGCTGGATTTTATCATCTAATTTCTATATTTCTCCCTTCATCTCTCCCATCTCACTGTTAAAATCTTCATGATTCCGTGATATTGTTTCTTGGCTTTTCATCATTGTTACTTGTATCATCTTAAGTGTTGATTGTATTGTCTGCATATTTGAGGCAGGGTTCATTTCTTCAGAGCTCAACATATCTTCGATTGAAAGGTATCCTGATGGCAATGCTGTTATCAATGCTGAATTAGATGTTCCCCCTGATCTTTGTAACAGTTGTAGTAGTTGACATTTTGAAGTTTCTAAAGTTTCTAAAGAAATCTTTCAATACTATCATCAATTATATCAATCAATCTCTAAAGAGTGCCAATGTCAGGCTGTGCTCCCTTTAGATCCCAAGAAAGAAATACTCAGACTCCATGGTGTAGAGCAAAGTTATCCTTTTACTGGAAAATAAAGTGGAAGCTACAAATCAATTCTGAAACTGAGAAATTGGCGGGTAGAATCCACATACAAAGAAATAGGTTTGTTCCCACCCCCTAAAGTTCAAATGATTCTTCCAATTAAAACTTCTGAATAAGCTCATGTGGTCATCTCCAGATGGTGATGAAGCGTCTTGTCAAATGACCTTGACATATTTTGATAAAAGTTCGCAGTTGCGCAAAAGAGGACAGAAAATAGCCAAGAAACGGAAAGTTAAAGAAAAGAATCCCCCCTCCCCTTGCTAGCCCAGCAAGGAATGCAAACACCTCCAATCTTCTTCCCTAGCAAAAATCCCCCCTCCCACCGTTGTCATGACAGCCCAGAGGAATAATGAAATAATAGCAGAAAAGCAACAGAGGAAGGTATCTTGAGGGCTGACATTCGGACCCCCTAGAAAAAGGACATAAGTCCCTAAAAGAAAACATAATTATATGTTAACATTGTTATACATTTTTATGGTTTATCAGGATATTTGGCATAAAACTTCTTTAATAGTTCAGGAGCTCTAAGGTCCTTTTCATTTACCCACTCAGAATGGGAAGGAGGAAAATGTTTCCAAGCTACCAGGTATTGGGTACGACCCCTCCATTTTCTAGAGTCTAGAATTTCTTTAATTTCGAAATGCTGTTTACCCTCAATTAACAATGGTACGGGGGGATCAGACTGGGTCGGTCTCAAGGTACAGGTACGTTCTGGTTTCAACAAACTAACGTGGAAAACTGGATGACTACGACGAAGAGTCTTTGGTAAAGTCAGTTAAACAGTCACAGGATTTATAATCCTCTCAATGGGGAAAGGTCCTACATACTTAGGACCCAACTTCTTCGATTTTTGGGTAGTCTGCAAATACTTGATCGAGAGAAATACTTTATCACTCACTTGATATGACATCTGCGGGGCTCGCTTTCTGTCAGCAAATTTCTTATGAGATTGGTGCGCCTCGTCCAAAGCTTTGCGGATGACCGGCCAATTAAGTTGAAGCTGAGATATCCAATCACTCAGTGACTGGACAGTTGGGTTTTCACCAGGCAGTTCAGGTATGGGTACAAAATCTTGCCCCATTGCTATTTTGAAAGGAGTAAACCCCGTACTACTGTGAACAGAGTTATTATATGCCACCTCCGCAAAAGGTAGTAGATCCACCCACTTGTCTTGCTGATAATTTATGTAACATCGGAGGTATTGTTCTAGCACCCCGTTAGTCCTCTCGCAGGCTCCATTAGTTTGGGGATGGTGGGCGGAGCTTAAGCTTTGGGTGGAGCCTATTAACTTCAAAAATTCCCTCCAGAAATTCGAGGTAAATTGGACTCCCCGATCAGAAACTACACGTTCAGGTACACCATGCAATCTGTAGACATGAAGAATGAACAGTCTGGCCAATGACCTCGCCGAAGGGATCTTTGAGCAAGGGATGAAATGGGCTTGTTTGGAGAACAAGTCAGTCACCACCCAAATGACTGTGTGTCCACTGCTCTCAGGTAGATCTACTATAAAGTCCATGGAAATTTCCTTCCAAGGAGCAGTTGGGCTGGCCACATTTTGCAGCAGTCCTGGTGGCTTACCAGGAGGTCTTTTTGCTGAGGCGCAAATCGGACAACTCGCCACATAAGTCTCAATGTCCTTTTTCAACGAAGGCCACCAAAACTGCCGTTTCATCAAATGTAAGGTCTTCACAAACCCAAAATGACCAGCCACTTTGGAATCATGAGTTTGTTGCAATACGTGGCTTCTCAGGTTTTGAGGTACATACAATTTCGCCCCCATCCAGGCTAGGCCATCTCGAACAGTGCAGTTGTTCGCATTTGCCAGAAACCACTCATCCGTTTTCAAAGCCTCCTTAAACTGTTCCATCAGATCAGTGGACAGATTCTTCCCTTGGTTTCTTTTTTGCGCGTGGGTAACTACAGGGGCAGCCAGTTGTGTAGTGGACACGATTGGCCTTATCACTTCTTTTCGGATACTGTTGTATTGAGGCATTCTAGATAAAGCATCTGCCATAAAAAAATTTCCCCCTGGTATATATTTCAAGGAGAAATTGAACCACTTGAAAAACTGAGCCCACCTAACTTGTTTAGGGGATAACTTCCGAGGGGTTTTCAAAGCTTCTAGATTCTTATGGTCAGTCCACACTTCAAATGGGTGTTTCGCTCCTTCCAAAAAATGCCTCCAAGCTAGTAAAGCCCAATGGACTGCAAACGCTTCCTTCTCCAAAGCGGCCCATCTCCTTTCAGTCTCAGTGAATTTACGAGAAGTGTAAGCGCATGGTTGTAGTGTCCTCTTCTCGTTTAATTGAAGTAAGACTGCCCCCACTGCTACATCACTCGCATCAGCTTGGATCACGAAAGGGGCGTCCATGTCTGGGTGTTTCAGTATTGGTTCTGCAGCAAAAAGTCTCTTAAGTTTTTCAAATGCAGCTTGGCACTCCATGGTCCAATTCAATGGTTGACTGGGCTTTGGTTTCAATTTCCCCTTTGTTTTCAGGAGGTTGGTGATGGGCATGGCTATTTTTGCAAAAGACGGGATGAATTGCCGATAAAAGTTGGCAAATCCCAGAAAATTTTGAAGCTGTTTACGAGTTCTCGGTGGGGCCCAGTCCAAAACGGCTCGCACCTTTTCTGGGTCCATTTCAATGCCCTCGGGGGAGATACGATATCCCAAGTAATCAATTTTTCTTGATGGAACTCACATTTGGATAGTTTGGTGTACAATTTGGTGACCCTCAGTTTGTGCAACACAGAGCGTACCAGTTTCACATGTTCGTCTCTAGTCTCCGTGTAGATAAGAATATCATCAAGATACACGAGAACCCCTTTGTATAAATGTTCGTGAAGCACTTGATTGATCATTTGCATGAAAATAGCAGGTGCCCCCTGTAGGCCGAAAGGGAGAACATTGAACTGGAAGCAACCCATTGGGAAGTTGAACGCAGTCTTCCACTCGTCCCCCTCCTTAATCCGGATTCGGCAGTACGCCTCCCACAAGTCCAGCTTTGTGAAAATCTTCCCCTTAGCCAAGTGGGCTAACATGTCCTTCATTAGAGGGAGGGGGTACATGTTCTCTACGGACACTGCGTTCAAGTTTCTATAGTCCATTACCAGATGTTTGGAGCCATCTTTCTTCTCGTGGAACATCACAGGGGCCGCTACTCGAGGTCTGACAGGCGTGATGAAACCCCGTTTCAAGTTCTTGTCGATAAATGCCCTCAATTCCTCCAACTCCCCCGGTGTCATCGGATACATCTTCGGTTTCGGGAGCGTCGACCCCGGCAGGAATTCAATACTACAATCGGTCGACCGATGAGGGGGAAGCTCGTCGGAAGCCTCTTCACTAAACACCTCTCGTAAGTCCCAATACTCCTTTGGGATTTTCTCCTCCCCTTCCACGTGTTCGGCACCTGTAGAAGCTATCTCGGCGGGAACCTGGGACTTTGGATGGGATTTCTCTTCCCCTTCCGGATAGGGTTGCTCCTCCCCTTCCGGTGGCCGATCGGTGCGGATGCGTATCCACCCCTCTCTCCAGTTCACATGGGGATTCTACTTCCGAAGCCATGGTAATCCCAATATTAGAGGCTGTTCCATCCCATGGGCCACAATAAAACACAGGGTCTCATGGTGGTTTCCCATGGTCATCTCTAGGGGTTCTGTTATAAAATGTGCGGGGCAACCTCCCGCCACCAATCCATCCAATTGGCAGAAAGATATGGGCATTTTTAAAGTTCTCAGTCCGATGCCCATCCCCTTAACCACTTTCATGTTTATTACACACCTCGTGCACCCTGAGTCCAGTAAGGCCAACATCACTCCCTCAGTCCCAGAGGTGGGCCGCCTTAACTTTATTGGGATGGTCATGGGCCCTTGGTTAGGACTTACCGGGACGTCATCTTCCGAATCTGTCTCGTTCTCGTCGAGTGGGGTTGGAGGTCCCAGCTCCTCTCCTGCCGAAAGGGCGACCTCTACAACCTCTCTTGTCTTCAGTCCAGTCTCACGGGGCTTGGTTGAGGGGTTTTTAGGTTTCCTCCCGGGGTTCCGCGCTTTCGGTGGGCTCGTCTTTACCCGGCAATCCGCCATCCGGTAGCCCTCCTTCCCACAATGGAAGCATGCCGTGGTCTTGGCTCTTGCCGCCATCCCTCCCGGTTGGGGGTTTGAAGTCTCTCGGAGACGTGGGGGGAACGGTTTTTTCCAGGCGGGACCTCCTCTGCGTCTGCTTCGGGCTAGATCAATGTCCACCTCTTCCGCCAGCAAGTACCACGACTGTAAATCACGGGGGTCCCTTCTGGAGATGCACATGTGGTATACATCTTCATTTAAGCCATCTTTGTAGGCTTCCACGAGGGCCTCTTGGGACCAACCTCGGATGTGGTATGCCAGCTGCCTGAATTCTTGGGTGTAGTCTGCCACCGATCTCCCCCCTTGGACTAGGGTCTTCATTCTGATTCTGGCCTTTCTCTCTGCCAGAGGGTCCTCAAACCTTCTCCTCAGTGCAGTCATGAAAACATCGAGGTTTTGCAGTTGGGGGGAGTTATCATTGTACAAAGTCACCACCCAGTCTGCTGCCATCCCTTCCAGGGTTCTGGTAACACATCTCACTTTGGCTGCTTCAGAGGTGAACTCCCGCTCAAATTCTGCCATATAACTCCCAACTTGCACCAGGAAAAATCCCAAATCTCTGGGATTTCCTCCAAACTTCACATCTAGGGGGGGCAGGTGGCGTCTTCCAGGAACCACACCTATTGCTGGGGCTCCATGGACGGCAGCTGGTGGCTGCGCTGGTGTAGGCTGGGCAAGGGGGGTAGGGATAGCTTGACTTCCCCGGGCTGATCTCGCTCCCTCTTCCCCCTCATACCTTTGAGCCATGCCGGGCTTCTCAGAAGCATCCATAAGGAATTTCCCAGCTTGATCCAGTCTGCATTCCATCTCCTCCCCCTCCTGCCACAGCCGTTCCCTCGCACCTTTTCGTCTTACAGTGATTCTGGGAGGAGGGGGGTCTTCAGAGTTTCTCCAACTAACCCCCAACGACCATCTGGGCATCTCGGCTGGGGTTTCTTCCAGAGTCAAGTCGGCCAGCAGGTCAGTCACTGACGTCTCCGGTAGCAGCATCGGCTGCCCCCCCGCAACTCCCTGATCCTCTTAATCGCTGGCTGGAGACGACATGAGATGAAACCCTCTCGGAAGAAAAGTTGATATTTTCTCCGGGTGGGTTGATGTGGGAGTTTCAGAATAATGTCAGGCTGTGCTCCCTTTAGATCCCAAGAAAAAAATACTCAGACTCCATGGTGTAGAGCAAAGTTATCCTTTTACTGGAAAATAAAGTGGAAGCTACAAATCAATTCCGAAACTGAGAAATTGGCGGGTAGAATCCACATACAAAGAATTAGGTTTGTTCCCACCCCCCAAAGTTCAAATTATTCTTCCAATTAAAACTTCTGAATAAGCTCATATGGTCATCTCCAGATGGTGATGAAGCGTCTTGTCAAATGACCTTGACATATTTTGATAAAAGTTCGCAGTTGCGCAAAAGAGGACAGAAAATAGCCAAGAAACGGAAAGTTAAAGAAAAGAATCCCCCCTCCCCTTGCTAGCCCAGCAAGGAATGCAAACACCTCCAGTCTTCTTCCCTAGCAAAAATCCCCCCTCCCACCGTTGTCATGACGGCCCAGAGAAATAATGAAATAATAGCAGAAAAGCAACAGAGGAAGGTATCTTGAGGGCTGACAGCCAATTTATATCAAATATCTCAATCTAAATAACATATATCAGTCTATGTTTTGTTATCTATTTGGCACTACAGTTCTAATATAAAGTAATTAAAACTATATATGAAGTATCTACCATGTTTCTCAGAAAATAAGGCTGGGCCTTATTTTCTTTTGACTCCCCAAAAATGGCTAGGCCGTCTTTTGGGGGGTGACTTAATTTCCCCACCATGCACCTAGAGCACCCCGTGGGCAGCCATGTCTCGCCACCAGCTGCTCCTAACAGCGAATCATGGCAGAGCACAGAGAGCTCCCTACCCCCACCAAGTGCCTTTGCTGCAGACCCAGGTAGGGTGCTGGCTGCATGCCAGGTCAGCGGGCAGGCGGCGGGAATGTAGATGTCAGTCTTGGTGGCAATGGGGTACTTTGTATCGCAGGCTGCCATTTCCTCCATCGCTGTCACTTTCCCTTCTGCCCTCACTACGGCTTATGTCATGTTTGGAGTGCTGCCATTGGGAAAGACAGTGGCCAGAGTCCCTGCTGGACATCGCAGAGGCAAACCTTCCAATGCAAACATAAGAGAAAAGGAATCACCTTAGAATTATGAATGAATGAATGAATTAGCAGGAGAATCCTCTGGGAAGCTTGGCAGGAAAAGAAGGGAGAGGAAGGGAGA
This sequence comes from Hydrophis major, assembly GCA_033807585.1. Classification (NCBI taxonomy): domain Eukaryota; kingdom Metazoa; phylum Chordata; class Lepidosauria; order Squamata; family Elapidae; genus Hydrophis; species Hydrophis major. The sequence goes on along the minus strand of CM066343.1, from coordinate 67,912,265 downwards.
GAAGAGTGTCTTTGGTATTTGCCAGGGGAAATCCAGGGAGTGGATTTCCATCCTATTTCTGTCCTTCAAGGAGATGAAGGTGGGAAGTGCATTTAAGGGGGTGCTAAGGGTCTCTTATGTTTGGATTGGAAGGTTTGCCTCTGCTCGAAGGGCAAAATGGATAGATGGTTCCCTTTTTAAAACTGCTGGAGGTGGGAGGAAGCTGCCTGACCAGTCTGTATTCTTAGAAAATTGATGGAGGGAATGAGAATAAAGAAAATTTAAAGAGGTCCATGGGAGGGTTTCGAGTGTCTGGAGAGGTCCATGGGAGGGTTTCGAGTGTCTGGAGCAGGAGAAGAGCAGCTGACTATACAGGGGACAAGACCATGACCCGAAGCTCTGTGGCAGGAAGCAAAGCGAGGCATGGGGGGAGAGAAACGATGGCATCACCCTCCCACTGCTGCTTCCACCCACCAAAGCCCAAATGACTCACCGACTTGTAGGACATTGTGGATGCAGTTCCCATCAAGCAAAGCGATGCCCCTGCAGGAGGGCAGGTGGTTCTTGTCAGCAGTGGGCTCTGTCCCACCACTGCTGCCGCTGTTGTTGCAGACAGCTCTGGTAAGAGAGGCGGCACTCCAAATGTGGCATAGGCCATGGTGAGGGCAGAAGGGAAAGTGACGGTGGCGGAGGAAGCGGCAGCAGCAGCTGAAGAAGGTCTTTGCTATGCAAAGTGCCCCATTGCAACCGAGACCGACATCCATGATGATGATGCCTGCCCGCTGACCCAGCCTGCAGCCAGCACCATACCTGGGTCTGCAATAAAGGCACTTGGCGAGGGTAGGGAGCTCTCCACGCTCCGCCATGATTGGCCATTAGGAGCGGCTGGTGACGTGGCATGGCTGCCTGGGGGGTGCTCCTAATGGCAAGTTCCCACCTCCCCTCCCCATTTTGCTTGTTTTAAAATAGGCCTAAATTTTGGGGGAGGTGCTTAATTTCACCTCATGCCTAGAAAACATGTTGGGCCTTCCTATTGGGGGGGCATATTGTTGGAGAAACACCATATATAAATGTAAATAATATAAAAAATAATCCAAAATAATATAATATCAATAGTATGTCCGTATCCCACTTTATCTTTGATTATATAGTTCTAGAATAGGCTAAGTAAAGGTAAGAGTCTATATATGTAACTGTAAATAACTATCAAATAAATATCAGAAAAATACAGTTAATATAGATAGAATGGGTAGCTTATATAAATAGTAAAATTGCAATGAATAATTTTGGTATAGATAATATAAATAGAATAAATATATAAATATATAAATAGGTAAGTGTTGTGGCCCCGATTCCCGAGCCTATGCTGTCAGAGGAAGAGGGCCTGGAAGATGAGGGGGAGGAACTGGGAATGCCTTCCTCCCCAGGACCTTCTCCCTGGCAATGCCTTCCACCCCAGGACCTTTCTCCCTGGTAATGCCTCAGGTTCCATCAGACAACCGAGAGGAACAGCCTGAGATGAATCAGGAGGAAGGCATGTTGGAGCAGCCCCTGACAGGGAGGGAAGAGGAGGAGTATTGGCTCAACCCCAAGCAGCGTCGTAGGGAGAAACATGAGCAGCAATGTAGGAGGCATGGGAGGGTCAGAGAGCTGAGTCATTGAGCCACACAGGGGATAAAAGTGGGTGTGTTTTCTCCTTAAACTTTGTACGGGACAAAGTTTAACCTTACTTCAGATTTTCTTCATGAATGATTGTTTTGTGGACTACCTTGTGATTTTTATGAAGTAAAAGAATCATTTATCTCTGTGAGTAAAACTTTATTTTATAATTTTATAATATAATTATAATCGGGCTTGGCAGGCAGAATGTGGTGGAATGCCAAGAATATTATCAGTTCCAAAGAATTAACTCTGCGAAGTTTGAGCCAGCTTGCCTGCCTGTGTTTGTGTGTGTGTGTATACTCCCTCATCTTTTGGGGGAAAAGGAAGGTGAGACAGAACAGGTAAATATATAGATATAGATATATGTAGTTATAATATATAATTCAGTTCATCAGATATAAGACAGAAGGTATATAATAATTATGCATTTTGCTTGAGTATTGAATTAATTTGCAAGTAGTTAATCAATTCTCACTTCTTTCCTACTCACCATCAAACTGCTCTTTGCACTTCTGCTTCGTCAGCTGTCTTTAACTGTTCAGTTCTTTATCAATTTGCACAGTCACTGTTCTATATCAAAATGGTTCCTCTTGTCTGTCTGTCTCCTCTCAGAAGAACTCCCCTCTGGGGTTTCTCCATGTCCTAGCATCAATTTAATATTTGTTAATAGTTTTAAAATCACACAGTTCAATCTTTTTCTGTTCTGAATCTCTTCCTCTCTCTGACTACACACTTTCCACCAATCTCCGCTCCGCTTTCACCGCCAATTCGCCGCCACCACAATCTGTTTTCCCTGGAGACTTTCTCTGCTAAGCATGTTTCTCAGGGCTCTCTTCTGTCATGTCTCCAAAGTGTCAAAGTCCGCCGTTTCTCCTCTGATGTCTTCATGTTGATCTTCATTCTCTTGCTTCCTGATCAAACTGGCTGTCACGGCTTTGGACCCGCCATAATCATTGGGTTTCTAGCATGCTGGTTTCAAGGGGTTTCCTTATGCCATAGCGGGAGGCTGCCTCCCTCCTTGCTATCCTCGAGGCTTCCCCTCTAGTTCGTGATTCTCTCCAGGATCCACGATACCCCAATGGGTTCCCATGCAGGATAATCTGCTTTGACATCACCGTTGGAAGTCTATTTATGTATTATGTTGTTTTATTAGTGATATTGTTCAAATAATAATTGGAATTTCCCAGATTTCAATATAAGATATGTAGTTATATAAATGTTTTAAATAATCCAATAATTTATGGGCAATAGAAAGTTAATTTACATAAAAGCAAAAACCTGCAAAATACATATACATTTTTAAAAAGTTGTAATTTCTCTAGCATACTCTTTGGGTATATTGAGGTTACCCTTCCTGGTATCTCTTGCTTGGATCCCTGCAAGGCAAGATAATATGTATGAAGTACAACTTTGTATTTTGTACTCAGGATGGAACTTACTTTGAAGTAAATATATGTAAGATTATTGCCTTTATATAAAAGCAACTCATTTTTATATTAGTTTTCAGGTAATTTTGATAATCATGATAAAATCTAAATATTATTTCACTGAAGTGAAATTTATTTAACCTATAGGAAATACTCAGTCTTTCTTGCAATTACAATCTGTTTTAACATAAAATTGGGAGTGAAGACTGAGAGAAAAGGAGTATTCAAGCAGGCGTTTATAATTATGTGTATAAGTAACTGTAAAGTAGTAACAGAAGGAAATGTCTCATGTCTTCCCCTGGCAAATGAAGCTAATAAAAGTGGCAATCCTGAGAAACCTGATCTACAAATCAAATATATTACATTCAGTATCATAAATTCCTTAGCATTTAATCAGGGGAAGAGTATTCTGTATTGGATTCCCCTGTTTCATAGATGTCTTATTCATTTTTTAACAGTTGAGGAAAAATTATAGTTGGAGGCATTGAAATAGCTAGCAATACTGTCTATGAGATGGTAGAAGGACATTTCCCTATGACAGGAGTGTCAAACTCGTGATCTGTGGGCTGGATGTGTCACACACTGGCCATGCCCATATCCAGTTTAGTGAAGGGGGGAAAGTCACGATATATCATGCGATGTCACCATGATGATCTAAGTTTAACACCCCTGCCCTAGGATCTCAAGTAATACTGTAAAATTGTTCTTAAGGATTAACTTCTTACTCTGAACCAGAAGGCTGAACTGTATACTCTGTGGTTCTGCTTCTTTAATTTAGTACCCAGACAGATCCCTGAGTTATGACAGCAGTTGGGACTGGAACTTCCATAGCTAAATGAGGCAGTTGTAAAGTGTGTTGTCACATAAACTCATTGCTTAGTGACAGCAATTCTCATAGTCCCAGTTTCTGTCATAACCCATATCTCCTTACTCTCTCTGCAAAATTTGTTTTTTCAAAATTCTCTTGCTTTAAAAAGCAGCCATTTTAAAGGAAACTGGACCACATGGAAAATCTAAACATAATTACCTGTCAGGTATCTTTTATCTCATGACAGTAAAACAATGGAATTAGGTACCTGATAATTACCAAGAGTAAAATAAAAGGGAGAAAAAGAGTAGGTTGAATTCTGAATAAGAGATCTCAAATGTATTGTTAAAAAGCTGCCTGATATACAGGTGAAACTCAAAAAATTAGAATTCTATGCAAAAGTTCATTTATTTCAGTAATGCAACTTAAAAGGTGAACCTAATAGACTCATTACATGCAAAGAAGATAGTTCAAGCCATGATGTGTCATAATTGAGATGATTATGGCTTACAGCTCATGAAAATCCCAAATCCACAATCTCAGAAAATTAGAATATTGTGAAAAGGTTCAATATTCTAGGTTCAAAGTGTTCCACTCTAATCAGCTAATTAAGCCATAACACCTACAAAGGGTTCCTGAGCCTTTAAATGGTCTCTCAGTCTGGTTCAGTAGGAAACACAAATATGGGAAAGACCACTGACCTGACAGTTGTGCAGAAAACCATCATTGACACCCTCCATAAGGAGGGAAAGCCTCAAAAGGTAATTGCAAAAGAAGTTGGATGTTCCCAAAGTGCTGTATCAAAGCACATTAATAGAAAGTTATGTGAAAGGGAAAAGTGTGGAAGAAAAAGGTGCACAAGCAGCAGGGATGACCGCAGCCTGGAGAGGATTACAAGGAAAAAGCCATTCAAAAGTGTTGGGGGCTTTCACAAGGAATGGACTGAGGCTGGAGTCAGTGCGTCAAGAGCCACCACACACAGATGAATCCTGGACATCGGCTTCAAATGTCGTATTCCTCTTGTCAAGCCGCTCCTGAACAACAAACAACATCAGAAGCATCTTTCCTGGGCAAAAGAAAAACAGAACTGGTGTATTGCTCAGTGGTCCAAAGTCCTCTTTTCTGATGAGAGCAACTTTTGCATCTCATTTGGAAACCAAGGACCCAGAGTCTAGAGGAAGAATGGAGAGGCACACAGTACAAGATGCTTGAAGTCCAGTGTGAAATTTCCACAGTCTTTGTTGATTTGGGGATCCATGTCATCTGCTGGTGTTGGTCCACTGTGCTTCATTAAGTCCAGGGTCAACACAGCCGTCTACCAGGAGATTTTGGAGCACTTCATGCTTCCTTCCACAGATGAGCTTTATGGGGTTGCTGATTTCATTTTCCAGCAGGACTTGGCATCTGCCCACACTGCCAAAAGCACCCGGTTCAATGACCGTGGGATTAGGGGGCAGTAATTGAGGCAGTAATTGCTGCAAAAGGGGCCCAAACCAAGTACTGAGTACATATGCATGCTTATACTTTTCAGAGGTCCGATGTTGTTTTATGTACAATCCTTGTTTTATTGATTGCATGTAATATTCTAATTTTCTGAGATTGTGGTTTTGTGGTTTTCATGAGCTGTAAGCCATAATCATCACAATTATGACAAATCACGGCTTGAACTATCTTGCTTTGCATATAATGAGTCTATCCCATGTATTAGGTTCACCTTTTAAGTTGTATTAAGTTGAAATAAATGAACTTTTGCACGATATTCTAATTTTTCGAGTTTTACCTGTAGATCCCTGTAGAGCAGGAGTCTACATGCCAGCAAAGTGATGGACCCTGCTTTGTGACATCAGAATTAGAAGAGCCTCGGTGGCGCAGTGGTTAGAGTGCAGTACTGCCAGCTGCCTGCAATTTGGCAGATCGAATCTCACCAGGCTCAAGGTTGATTCAGCCTTCCATCCTTCTGAGGTGGGTAAAATGAGGAAATAGTTGGGGGCAATATGCTGACTCTGTAAACTGCTTAGAGAGGGCTGTAAAGCACTATAAACTGCTTAGAGAGGGCTGTAAAGCACTATAAAGTCTAAGTGCTATTGCTATTGCTTAAATATATGCAATACTGCTTAAATACCTGAGTGTGTTGTTGCATAACATGTAAAAGAGGGGCAAGATTTAACAAAGTTGCAACACAGTTTGTCATCTGTTCAAAGTGGCTCTGGAAAAAGGATCGTTTTTCACGCTTATGACCGTTGCAGCCTCCCCATGGTCATGTGATCAAAATTCAGGTGCTTGGCACCTGATTCATATTTTTGATGGTCCCAGGGTCCCAGGGTCATGTGATCACCTTTTGCAAACTTCTGACAAGCAAAGACAATGGGAAAGCCAGATTCACTTAAAGGCCATAAATGGGGTGAAAATTCATTAACAAATGTTTCACCAGCAAATTTTGAGCTCAGTTGTGGTCATAATTTGAGAACTTGTATCTCAGAGACTTCTCTTTCTTCTCATCTTGCCTTTAGTTAAAGGATGAGTAACAGCCAAATGTTCTGAAGGTATTTTGGAAGAAACAAAAATAGATGAAGATTGCATATTTTAATAGTAACATTGAATTTACTTATATAATGTATACAAACCATGAAATAAAAAAGATATTATGCATGCACAGAAAAAATTCTGCCATTTTACACATGAATAAAATATAGAAAACTGCAGATTTTATGTTAAGATAGTTAATTTATATGGACTTTAGTGATAATTTCATAAATACATTTAGGGTTATCTATGACAAAGAAGAGGCTAGAGTTACAGTTAATGGAGAAGCGACACAATGTTTTCAAATCAAGAAAGGCATAAGATGGGTGCCTGTTATCATCATTATTGTATATATTAACTCTAGAGGTTCGAGAATGATTCGAAAAGACAATCAAATTAAAAGCTTAAGCATTAAGAAGGAAGTTTACAAACTGCAAGCATTTGAAGATGATCTTGTTTTTATCATGGAAGAGTCATTACAATCGGGTGCAAAACTTACTGAAGTACTAGAAGAATATGGAGAAGTAACTGGCTTAAAAATCAACAAAGACAATACCAAAATGTTAGTCAAAAATATGTCAAAAGTACAAAAAAAAAGATCTGGTCGAGAAAATCAATATCCAAATAGTGAAGAAAGTGAAATACTTGGAAATACAGTTAACAGCAAGGTGCATCACAATTAAGGAGGATAATTAGATTAATTTGAATAATCAAATAAAGATAAATTTAGAGAGATGGAAAAACCTGCAACTTTCTCTTATGGAGAGAATTGCAACAATAAAAATGAATATCTTACCAAAATTATTATTTCTTTTCCAAAATATACCCCCAAAATTAGAGAAACAATACTTTGAAATTTTGAATAAAACAATATTGACATTCATTTGGCAGTGGAGGAAACTGAGAATTAAATTGGAGTTATTACAAAAAGCTAAAGAAAGAGAGGAAATTGCCTTGCCAGACTGGGAGCTATATTACCAAGCTGTTACACTTACTTGGGTATGAGAATTGATAAACTTAAAAAGTAGGAGGTTACTAACATTGAAAAGCCATGATTTACAATTAGGTTGGCAGACTTTCTTGTGGGACGAAAGACATAATGCTCATCAGTACTTCCAGAGGTATTATATAAGATCAGCTTTGGGTATGGGTAAAACTCAAATAACAGAATAGAAACACGGGTATGTTTCTCAACATTGGAAGTGATAATGCACCCAAAATTTATCAACTTGAGGAAAGTTATTACATATAAAGATATAGTAAATGAGAATGAGGAACTAAAATCCAGACAAGAACTAAGAGAAGAAGGGGTACAATTAGAATGGTAGGCATATTTCAAATCCAATCACGCTAGAAGATAAAAATGAATGGGGTATACAGAGAGCATTGACAACACTAGATAGAATTGTATTAGGAACAAAGGATAAAACAATTAAGAAAACCTACAAATACTTATTGGAATATAAAATGTAGGAGGAACAAGTGAACGAAGTAATGGTATTGACAAAAAACTTTGGTTACAATATTGAATTAGGTAAATGGCAAAAGTTATGGGAAAGGAATAGAAAACTAACCTTGGCTACTTCTTATAAAGAGAACCTATACAAAATGTTTTACAGGTGGTACCTACCTCCAACAAGATTGGCAAAAATGAGCAAAAACGTATCACCACAATATTGGAAATGTAACATAGTGTTAGGGACATATTATCATATGTGGTGGTCATGAACCAAAGCAAAATAATTTTGGTGGCAGATTAAGATATGGCTGGAAGAGGGGCTTGACCAAAAAATAGAGTTCATACCAGAATTATTCCTATTGGGAATTATAGAAGGAAAATATAGTAAAGGAATTAAATATTTAATGCTGCATGTTATAACTGCTGCAAGATTGGTTTATGCCTAAAATTGGAAGAATGGGAATATCCCCAAGGAAAGTGAAATAATAAAGAAAATTTTGGTCTGTGCAGAGATGGAGAGGCTAACATTAGAAATTAAAGACAGAAAATTATGAAGTCTGGACAAAATGTACCAATGGTTAGACTCAAAGAAAGGAAGTTGGAACAAAACAAAAACAAATTGTGACGCTTTATAAGACTGAAGGTGGAAGATTTTTAAGCTAAAGACAATGTAATATAGTGGATATAATGACTATGTAAAAAGAATGTGCAAGGAAACTATATTATAAATTGGAAAATACATATGTAAATAGCACCAGCTGTTAGGAATATAAGTCACCTAACAGCTATTTGGGTTGGAAATATATAAACCAGGATAGACATTTTAACACTATGTCTTTAAGAGAATACTAAATCTGTAATTGGGTGTGGTTTCTCAAACGGCCATAAAATGGAGACAGAAGCCTGGGTTGTTTAGTCTCAGGGAGTCTCAGTCTCTCTGTTGTTTCTGTTGGAGAGTTTTGCCGTTCCTCCTAAATGATTGCTATTGATATTTGATGTAAGTCTGTTACTGAACTGTTTTTTGATACTGGACTTTGATATTGAAAGGATTATCCCTGAAATGAACACTGACTGATTTATTTGTGAATGACTTGGACTGTGTGTGGACTTTGCTTAAACATTTATTGAAAGTAAAAACCTACATTTACTGTACGTTGTATCTGTGTGCTATTTGTGTATTATTCAAACACTACTCTCACTATGTCTCGCTGTATGCGTTCATTCTCCTAACGGGGAATTACCTCAACACTGGTTATGGGCCCAGGCCATACCAGGCTCAAATAACTGAGAGTTAGTGTGAATACACAGTACTGTATACAGACAGCTGTTTACTGTTTAATTGTGGGTTACTATCCTGGTAAAGATGGCACAAGACATTCCAACAAGTCTATTACTGATAACCCGGTTGAATGGAACAAACTATCTTTCCTGGTCTATGAAGTGCAGTCTACTTCTGCGTAAAGAAGGTTTATGGAATGTAGTTCAAGACCCACCAGATGTAAATGCTTGGGATCCAGATAATGAGGACAATGCCAAGTGGCTTGCTGACTTTAAACAGAACAACGGACGAGCTCTTTGTATAATTGGACTAACACTGAGTGACCAGCAGCTAGTCTATATTCGTGGAGAAGAGTCTGCTGCTAGGTGTTGGGAGAATTTGAAGAGAATTTATGTTTGTGACAGTGTAGGTTACACATACATCCTACACATAAACTGTTTAGAGCACATCTTCTGAAAGGTGGAGATATGTTAGCTCATTTGAATTTCATGAAAAGAATTTTTCAAGAGCTACATTAAAAGGAACTGATATTTTCAGAGCTGCATCAAGTTTACATCATTCTTTCCTCATTGGATGAAAGTTATGATGATTACATATCTTCACTGGAAGTCCTGCCCAGAGATAAACTGACATTGACTGACATAACTGGAAGATTGTTAGAAGAAGCAAGAAGACGGCTGGATAGAAACCAACTAAAGAAGGAACAACCACAAGAAGAGGATTTGTCTTCAACTGCCTATACTGTTAGGAAATGTTTTTCTTGTGGGGCTAGGGGACGTATAGCTAGATTCTGTAAAAAGGGAAAACAACAGAATACTGGTAATCACCAGAAAGCTAAAAAGAATGTTGGTTTAGCTATGTCTAGCAATTCAACTGTAAACCATGATTTGTTTACAGACTAAAGATAGAAAAAGGTTGGCAAAGATGTCCACGAGTAAACAACATGTATCATTGGCAAATGGATGGAAGATTAAAGCATCAGGTCAAGGTAATGCATATTGTTCTTGTATAGACGAACATTTAACTATGTTATATGTACCTAAACTAAAATTTAATTTGCTATCAGTAAGGGCTTTAGTTAATCTTGGTTATGTACTAACCTTTAGGGGAGATAAATGTATAATAGAGAAAGAGGGTAAAAATGTTACTGCTACATTAGAAAATGATTTATATGTGATACATGATGGCCAGTTGAAGATGGCTAACTCAGTTTATAACAATGTTAAGCCACATGATGAATGTATACATTTATTGCATAGACGTCTAGGGCACATTAATTTCAATATGCTCAAACAAACTGTTCAATTGTCAGAGGGAGTAAAACTGAAACCCTGTAGCAAGTATTTAAACTGTAATGCTTGTAGCCAAGAGGTTACTCCAGTAAGGTTACTCCAGCAAACAGACTAAATGGGTTTAAGACCAAAGAATCTTTAGAGGTTGTGTTTGCATAATTGGTCCTAAGAAACCAAGTTTAGGAGGTACCTGCTATATTCTCCATAGAGCTGCTGCGAGCATCCAGAGTGGGAGGTGCTCCAGTCTCCACTCTTACAGGCTGAGCTATAATTGAGGAACGCTCATCCTCCTCCACGTGACACCTCCATAGCATTCCCCAGTTTTAGCTCAGTCTCGCAGAGACAGGCAGCTCTAATAGTTTCTCCTTGGCTGATCCAGGTGTTTCTCTCTCCAATTCTCAGGTTTGATCTCTCCTTTTCCTCCTTGATCCCTGCGCATTTGGTTTGTCCTAAATTTAGCTAAAGGAGCGTTTTTGTCGCCCCTCAGGGGGAAAATACGGGGGTTTTAGAGCCTTTCGCTCCCCCCACCCCCTCCTTCTCCTCTGTCGCTTTTAAGCTGTTCTGCCTTTAAGCAGCGGCTTCTGTTCACGCTCTCCATTGCACTACGTTGCGCCTTCCCCCCACAAACACCCTTGGAAGAAGGCAAGCTTTTTTCTCTACAGTCCCTCATTTCGCCTGCAGTCAGGCTAATTTTTGTTGTTGTTGATGGGCTTGTGTCGTCTCTGAGTCTTCGCGCCGGTGGCCATTTTGGGCGCGCCTCGTGGCTGACCGCCATTTTGTTGTTTGCCTTTTTCACGATCTTGCTGCGAAGATTCTGAAGGCCCATAGCGGGACCGACAGGCCGTGTGGAGCCTAGTTAATGCAGAGGGTAGTGTGGTTCTGTGCCCAGTTGCCCCCCTTGCTAGTTTTCATTGGCTAAATTTCCGCAGCCCACTCAGAAGTGAAGGCACCAACTTCCCATTTTGTTTGGGAGGCTGCCTCAGGAGGCCTTTTGTTTTTTTGACTTTGTTGTTGTTTTTTTCCCTGGCCTCAGCGTTCATTTGGTCCATTGGATAATCAGAAATAACCCTTAGTTTTTTTGTTATCCTTTTCAAAGAACAATAAGTAAAAGAAAAATAGAGCAAATTATTATTATTAAGTTTTTTTATTTCAATTGGCACCTTTTTTTCAGTTCCTCCCTTAAAAAAAGAAAGAAAGAAAAATAATAATAATAGTAAGATAAAATAAAATAAAGATTATAAATAATTTACATTACAACAAAAAAAAATTTCTTCCAAAAGGGGGATGCGGCCCAACTATAGGACAGCTGGCCTGCGTTGTAGGTCGAACTCCCAGGCGTGCCAACCGCCCTTTTGTTTAATATCACTCTTTATTCCCTTTTTGGGATTATGGCAGAGGACAATCCTAGAGGACCTTCCTTGAAGGTTAGGTCAAAGATGCACCATTTGCGCAAACAGGACAAGGACTCATCCAAAGCTTCTCAGAGGGACTCCATAAGGCGCCACAAGGCTTTGGAGAAGGAGTTTGGTTAACGTTCAAGTGGCTCTCAATTGGTAACCCCAATTCCTAAATTTCCCATCCCTTCTGCTTCCACACAACCCACCCATCTGCCAGAACAACTTTCTCCTTCCAGGCGCAGTTCTCCTACTCGGAGCCTCCAGGTTTCCCGGACACTGAGGCTACATTCATGACCGCTGCTGGCTTGCGACCAGAGGAACCATTCACGGTCCTTATTCCAGACAGCATTAGAGAATGGAGGCAGCTGGCCATCCGCCAAGGGATCGCGGAGGCTATCCAACAGATGACCAAGTCAGGTCCTCAAGCGATGGCTCCTGATGTTGAATCAGTTTCTGGCAGATCCCTCATCAAACCTGAACCTCTCCATGGTCAGGTACTTCCCCAAAGGGAGATCCCCTTTCTGGAAGGGTTGGAGGAAGAGGAGATGGGCCTCGTGCCCTTCAGGGAAGCAGAAGGATCAGATAGGGGGTCCTTACACCACTCTGAACCCCCATTGGAGATGGATCCGATGGAAGGAGAAATGTCAGATAAGGGTATCCCCCCTGACCAGCCCGCATTCATAGGCCTGTTTGAACCCCATTGTTCAAGTCCTTGCTAATCAAGGCAAACAATATTTTGAGCCTGACGTCCCAGTTACCCTCTAGTACCTCCCCAGCAGTCTGGAGACCCAGAGGATCCTATTTTCAAGCAGCCGGTCGTGAAGACCAAGGTCATTCCTACTCCACTCATTTTCTCCGGCTTAGTAGTAAAACAGTTGACCTCATCAGGGCCCATTCCGCTTCCTCCAGTCAGGACAAGAGATTTTTTAATCTCGATGCGCATTTCGCTTCCTTGCTAGACACCCCAGAGGTGGATGACCCCATAGTGAGACTAACATCATCCTCTACTCCAACTGACGCTATGGCAGCCCTAAAGCCAGAGGACAAATGGGTCCAGACGGCGTTACGTTGGGCACATCAATCCGATGCTTGGGCCGTTCGATCAGCCACGGCCGCATCCCTTTCACTCGATCCTCTATTAGATGGCTCCATCAGTTGAAGCAGCATGTTCTCCCCTCTAACACCAGGGCGGACCAGGACATTGCCACGCTAACAGCTGCAGCGGAATTTGCAGCCAAGGCTACTTTCCACTCTGTGAAATTTCCTCCTGGGCTATCTCCTCTCACGTTACAGCCCGGCGGCTGCTTTGGCTTAAACACTGGCAGGCAGACTTTAAGACTAAATCTGAATTGGCTTCTGCTCCCATCTCAGGAGGCAAAGTTTTTGGTCTGACCCTGGAACCATTGTTCATAGAGTGCCTAAGTAAAAAGAAATTTCTCCCATCTCCCTTTCATAGACAGGAGTCCAGAGTGTCCCAACCCTTTCGAAGGGGATCCTTTCATATCTCCTATCAGGCTCCCTTCTTCTCCATATTTCAGAGAACCCCGCTCTCTCGGCCGACCTTTCAGGACTGGAGCAACACGGGTGTCAGGAACAGGAGAGGGGGTCAACTACAGGAGACCCTGCCGGGATTCAGGAAGTAGATCATCCCGGCGCCCTAGATAAGGCTTACAGCCTCCTACCCCATTGGCGGTCAACTGACATAGTTTGCCGACCAATGGGGATCATCCACTTCTTATATTTGGGTTAAACTTGGCCTCTCCCTTGAGTTTCAGTCCCCCCCGTCCGGAGCATTTCATGGTTTCCCCTCCTTCCAGAGGCCGCACCATGCGTGTTCTCATAGAAGCCACTACCAACACTTCACAAAAATCGAAGCCGTACAACCCGTATCAGCCTCGCACCGAGGAAGGGGGTTCTACTCCCACCTTTGTCTAGCTCCTAAACACTCCGGAGGCTGGAGGCCCACCCTAGTTTGATGAGGCTTAATGTGGCCCTTCATAAGTTCAAGATGCTTACACTTCAGTCCATCCTGCAGGGCACCAAGAGGGGAGACTGGCTCACCTCCTTTGACCTCTCAGAAGCATATCTTCACATTCCCATTCATCCCTCATTTTTCAAATTTCTGAGACTTGGCTACACTGGTCAACCTTTTCAGTATGTGGCCCTTCCCTTTGGTCTAGCCTCGGCCTTGAGAATCTTTACCAAGGTTCTGGCAGTCCTATCAGCTCACCTCAGAGACTTCCCCATCCACAGTCTCTGTTATCTGGATGATATCCTCATCCTCTCTCCTACCAAATGCCACACCGAAGGGGATACTAGATCCATCCTCTCGGTTCTTCAGGCACATGATCTTCTGGTACATTGGGAGTAGAATCAACTTACCCCTCCCACTCGAATAGCTCACTTAGGGGCAGTGATTGACTCAGTTGAAGGGACGGTCTTCCTTTCCCCTGAAGGATTTCTCAGTATCCAGCAATCGGTCAGGAACATTAGGCGAACATTACTGCTCCTATCAAAATTACTTGGCAAATTGGTCTCATGCATATCCATTGTTCCCTGGGACCGGCTCCATTCCAGATCTATACAGTGGTTCCTGTTACCATTATCATCGCTCCGGAAGGAACAATTCAGGAACCGGGGCGAAGGTTCCCTCAAGGGTTCTAGCATCGCTTTTTTGGTGGTCCAGACCCGCGAGCAACAAGGGCATCTCCTCAGGAGCCCCCAAGGGTTACCCTCACGTAAGACGCCAGCCTACACGGATGGAGGACCCATATCCACTCACTCTCAGCTGGGGCACCTGGTCAGCAACCGAGCAAAGGTGCAGTATAAACTAGCGGAGGTTTCACACAGTATACCCGGCCCTATGCACTTTCCTTCTTAAGTATGCGGGCACCTTGTACTGGTCCTGACAGACAACATTACGACCAAGGCGTATATCAACCAACAAGGGGGGCAGTCATGACATCCGTTTCATGAAGGAGGCCGAGCGTCTCTGTCGCTGGGTGGAGACCAGCCTATTGTCCGTCAGGGCAGATCACATATCGGGAGTCTCAATGTTTGGGCAAATTGGTTGAGCAGGGCCACCTTAGACTGGGCAGGATGGCACCTTCATCCCTCCCTGTTCAAAATAATAATGCAGAGGAGGCCTCGGTGATGTTAGGCCTCCCTCTAGTGGACCTGTTTGCGTTTCCACTCAACGCCCAGGTACCGAGATTCTTCTCCAGATACCCCCCAAGGGGCAGAGAATCACAACGCCCTACGTTGGCCCTGGCCCACCGGGCTCTTATACGCTTTTTCCCCCACTACCGTTGATCCCCAAAGTGATCCTAAAACTGATCCACGAGAGGGCGGAACTCCTCCTGGTTACCACGTACTGGCCCAGGAGACCGTGGTTTTTGCAGACCTTCGTAACCTTTCAGTGGCCCCTCCCTGAAGGATCCCACCGGGCAGGATCTCGCTATCCCAGGGACCTCTTCAGCATCCAAATACTCAGCGGCTTCAGTTAGCCGTCTGGAGGTCGAGTAGGACCGGCTAAAAGGGGAAGGGTTTTTTTTTTTTTCCAATTAGGTCATTGAGACCATCTCGGCAGCGAGACGGTCTCAGTTACCCAGACATATAACGTTACTCGGATCATTGTTTGTAAATGGTGCCACAAATCACACATTAATCCGCTACCTACAGCTGCTGTTCATATTTTGACCTCCTGGCAAGAAGGACTGGACAAGGGCCTCTCCCTCAATACCTTGCGAAGGCAGATGGCAAACTGATCAATGGTCATTTGTGGTGATCCTATGAACCATTTTCACACCACTCTCATATCCGGGCATCCCATAGAAGAGCCACCAATTTGCATTCTCCAGTGATACACAGATATCCAACCGGGGATTTTATCAGGGTTCTCATGGCACTGTCTAAACCGCCTTTTGAACCCTTAAGAAAGGCATCACTTCAATTCTCTACGTTCAAGGTAGTGCCTCTCATACCGGTTTCATCTGCACGACGGCTATCTGAAATAGCAGCTCTGTCCGTTAGAAAGAATCTCTGTGTTTTTCCATGCTGATCGGGTGATCCTGCGACCAGACCCTTTCTCCTGCCCAAGGTTAACTCAGCCTTTCGCAAATCACAGGAATTTATTCTTCCTAAACTTTGCCCCAGGCCTTCTCCAGACAGGGAAAGGCAATGGCATTCCATCGATGTCAAATGTGCGTTACATATTTATATCAATCGCACTCGGCCTCTCAGGAAGTCAGAAGCATTGTTTCTGTCATTCCAACCAAAGACGCTGGGTTTCAAAGTATCCCCATCTACTGTAGGCACTTGGATCAGAGCGACAATCTCCAAGGCCTATCTAACTCAGGTGCTTTCTGTTCCCAGTGGAATAATCGCACATTCTACAGGGAGTGCGGATACCTCGGCAGCCTGGGCTACCCAGGCTTCAATACATGATATCCGCCAAGCAACCACCTGGGCATCTCCGTCACCCCTTATTCGTCATTGTTAAATCAATGTGTTTTGTTGCTTCAGCAGAAGCATCCTTTGGCAGGCAAGTCCTTTAGCAAGTGGCAAGAGAGCCAGAGGATATTCCAACCCAGACAGAGTCCCTCCTGTAGGACAGGCCATGCTTTGGTATGTCCCACTCTGGATGCTTGCAGCAACTCTATGGAGAATGGGCGTTGGTACTTACCTGATACGCCCTTTCTCGTCGAGCTGCATAGAGCATCCAGTCCCACCCTAAATTGTCCGTCTGGTGGGGAATCCTGTTTCAGCCAATGATTCAATCAGTTGAGTAGTTTTGAGCTGCTACAATAGTTTACAGGAGATAATAGTGTTTGTCTTCTCGTCTTCGTAAAACTGGGGAATGCTACAGAGGTGTCACGTGGAGGAGGAGGAGCGTTCCTCAATTATAGCTCAGCCTGTAAGAGCAGAGACTGGAGCACCTCCCACTCTGGATGCTCTACACAGCTCAATGAGAAAGGGCGTATCAGGTAAGTACCAACGCCCATTTTGAGTATTATGGACCATTACTCACGATACGGTTTCTGCTATCTCATGAAAAACAAAACAGAAACGTTCTCCCATGAGCTGTTCAGAGCATCCAGAAGTGGGAGATGTTTCAGTCTCTTCTGGAAAGGCTGGGCTTAAAACTCCGGGATGCTCCTCCTCCTCCACGAGACACCTCCGCAGTTTTACATGTAAATATAGGCACATATATGTATATATGTGTGTGTGTGTGTATATAGAAATATAGATATATATGTATAGACTTACACTCCTGGAGAAGCGTTCTACTTTCAACCACAGGGGTAGGCATCACTCCTAAGTACTACTACTACTAATAATAATCATAATCATAATCATAAAAGATAGAGGCACGAGAATCAGTCCTCCACAATGGAAGGTGACAACATCTTCCGCTCCAAGACAAATAAGTCCCGAGATAAGTCAGTGGGCCCCAAAAAGGCCTCTAAGGCAGAGGATAAGGATGCCCATAGACGGCACCAAGCCTTGGAAAGGCAGTTGCAGAAATGGGCCAGAGAGGCGGACAAGATGGCTATGACACAACAATCGGATCAGGGCCCAAGTACATTGTTGGGGCCCTTGGACTTATTCACCCAGCCCAGACAGGCTATTTCTGGACAGCTTCCCAGAGGCATATCTCCTCCAATGAGCACTGCCTGGCGAATCCCAGAGGCAACCTTCACCCCTACAGCTGCTGGTTTAAGGCAGGAGGAGGGATTACCTGAGACTATTCCCATTGAAATGAGGCAATGGATGGAAATGGCCATACAAAAGGGCATTGCAGCTGGAGTTCAGCAATCCATCCGGACCAGACACTTTTCGGCTACTTTGGAAGCAGGATCCCTGTCTGCTCGATCCTTTGCGCATATGGGACATCATCAAACTCAGGTATTCCCCAATATTCCTGACATACCAATCTAGGGTCTTCGGGAGGAGGTGGAATTAGATGACCAGGATGTTCCCATGGAGGTGGAGTCGATCCATCAGGTGGACTTGGGGTGGTCAGAGGCTGACCCACTAGAATGAGGAATGTCGGATGACGAAGGCCTCATTCTGGACCAATCTACCTTTTCTGGCCTTTTTCTTCCACACCTCTTTAAATCTTTACTATTCAAAGCAAAAATGAGGTAGAAACTATTCCTGTCCCTTGTATGTTTGCTGAATTAGTACAAAATCAATGATTAGTACAACATCAGCAGCATCCTAACCAGCCCCAACAGGGTATGATAAACGATATAATTTGGCACCAGAGTTTTTTAATTTTCTCAAAACGTCAGAGGTGGATGAGCCCATTGTGGCACTGGCCTCTTCTTCAACCTTTTCCAACGAGGCCGAGAAGGCCTGAGACCAGAGGAAAAGAGAGCAGAGTGGTACTCCATAGGGCGCATGTTTCTGACGCCTGGGCCATTAGGGCAGCGTCTTTTTTACACGGTTCTCCCTATGATGGCTCTTCCACTTGAGGGATATATTGCCAGCGTCAAATGTCAGAGCCCACCAGGACATTGCTAAGATTATTACAGCAGCAGAATTCTCCGCCGATGCCACATTTAATGCAGTCAAATTTTCGTCTAGAGCCATAGCATCTCGCATATTAGCACGGAGACAGCTATGGCTCAGACATTGGCAGGCGGATACCAAGC
Organism: Hydrophis major; assembly: GCA_033807585.1. Lineage (NCBI taxonomy): Eukaryota > Metazoa > Chordata > Lepidosauria > Squamata > Elapidae > Hydrophis > Hydrophis major. Next base: position 67,893,780 of record CM066343.1, on the reverse strand, counting down.
ATAAATGCAAGCTGGCATCAGCCCCAATATCGGGGGATAAATTATTTGGCAGTGTCTTGGAGTCCCTGCTTATTGAGAATAGAAACAAGAAAAAAGTGCTTCCCCCTCTTTTTTGGAGGTCTGAAAACAGAATGCCCCAGTTGTTTCAATGGGACTCCTTTCGATTCTACAAGGCCCATACGTTCTCAGATTGCAGAGAACATCCGGTTACAGGCCCAGTTTTAGACAGGAGAGGTTGGAATCTTCCGATAGAGGTCAGCGGGGACGCCAAAACAGAAGAAACCCCAGAGGTACCAGAGGCCGATTTTTTCGTCACCCCAAGTGTGTCCTTAACAGCAGCTCCCATTGGAGGGCGGCTAAAATTGTTTGCTGATCAAACAATGACAGCTCCACCTCTGATGCGTGGGTCAGGGACTCTGTTAGGTTTGGTTTGGTGCTAGAATTTCAATCCTCCCCCCTGAACTTTTTCATTAGGAGCCCTAGATCCACGGACCCCTTTAAGAGAGCATTGATGCAGGAGGCTATCAATCATCTTCTGCATATTCAGGCCATTAGAGAGGTCCCATCTGAACAACGGGGTCAAGGCTGTTACTTTCTATTGTTCATGGTCCCAAAGAGTTTGAGGGGCTGGAAGGCAATTCTGGACCTCAGATGTCTGAACAGATCATTGGTTTATCGAAAATTCAAGATGACTACTCTCCAGTCCATTCTGCTCAGCATCAGAGAGAACAATCTGACAGAGGTTTATCTACATATACCAATTAGACCTGCTCACTACAAATATCTTAGATTTTGCTATTGTGATCGGCACTACGAATATATCGCCCTACCATTTGGTCTGGCTTTGGCCCCTAGGACTTTTACCAAGGTCCTAGCGGCTTTGGCTACCTCCCTCAGGATCAAATCTATTTGTTTGCAATGTTATCTGGATGATATTTTAATTTTGTCATCTTCCAGATATCAAGCAAATTTGGATACCAAGATTACTCTGGAGATCCTTCAAGGTCATAGCTTTTCCATAAATTGGGATAAAAGCCATTTGATCCCTTCAACTAGGTTAGTTCATTTCGGGGCAGTGATAGATACCATGGAGGGCAAAGTTTTTCTCTCTCAGGACAGGTTGAATAGTATCCAGTCTTTGGCCAGAGAGATCAGAGCCTTAAAGAGGGTTTCCCTGGCAGTTCTGTCTCAACTGTTAGGGAAACTGATTTCTTGTATTTCCATTGTGCCTTGGGCTCAATTCCATTCTAGAGATCTGCAATAGTTCCTGCTACCTTTCCAGCGATCCGGAAGAGCCACTTCCAACATCCGGATAAAGGTACCAATCGTTCCGCTGGTAGTCGGAAAACACGATAAACAAGGGGTGTCCTTTCAAGGAACCTCACAGGGCAACGATCACAACCGATGCCAGCCTGGTAGGATGGGGAGCTCACTTCCAATCCCACACTGCACAGGGAAGTTGGACTATTTCCGAACAATCACAAAGCATCAACCTTTTGGAGCTGTGAGCAATTCATGTGTTGATTCATGTGAGCAATTCAGGTGTTACGCAGTTTTCTACCCCTTTTCCAATCACGCCACATTCTGGTCTTGACAGACAATATCACAACCAAGGCCCACATAAACAGACAGGGGGGTACCCACTCCAAACTTCTGATGCTGGAGATGGCCAGGTTGTTCAAGTGGGCCGAGACCAATCTGTTTTCGCTCAAGACAGAGCACATAGCAGGGGCCTTAAACACACAAGCGGACTGGCTCATCAGGGCCACGATAGATCAGACAGAGTGGTGCCTACACCCATCTTTCTTCCAGGAAGCAGTGTGGAGGTTTGATCAACCAGTGATCTATCTATTTGACTCTCCCCTCAACGCCCAATTGCCCCGGTATATTTCAAGGTACCTGACTCGGGGCAGAGGCCGTCAACGCCCTGTGATGTTAATGGCCTCCCGGACTTCTATATGCATTTCCTCCACTCCCTGTAATACCCAGGTTGATCCAGAAGTTATTGGAGGGAATAACGAGCAGAATTGATATTGGTTGCCCCTTACTGGCCCAGGCGAACGTGGTTCATGGACTTACAGGACCTGTTGAGAGAACAACCTTGGAAAATTCCACCATCGAGGGTTTCCCTCTCGCAAGGGCCAGTACTTCACCCGGACCCACAATGGCTCAGCCTAGCCATATGGAGGTTGAGTGGAGCTGTTTAAGGACCCAACAGATTTCAGAGGATGCCATTGCCACCATACAAGCATCCAGACGGTCCTCAACAAATTGTATATACGCGACCACGTGATCCGCTTTCTGGTGCTGGGGGGTCTAAGATTGACCCAACCGCCCCATCAATAGGACAATTATTGGACTTTTTACAGGAGGGGTTGACCAAGGGCCTATCTCCAAATACTTTACGCAGACAGGTGGTGGCCTTAGTCTCGGTGATATCCTGGGGTGACCTCCATTTCATAGCACACCATTCACATGTCCGCAGCTTTCTTAAGAGTGCTGCAAACTTACGACCTCCTGTAATTCACCGCTATCCCACTTGGGAGCTCAACAAGGTATTAACCGCACTTACAACTGGCCCGTTCAAGTCTTTAAGAACCACCAGTCTCAAATTCCTGACATATAAGGTGGTCTTCTTAATTGTGATCACATCAGCAAGGAGGATTTCCGAATTGGCAGCATTGTTGATGAGAAAGGACCTGTGCGTGTTTCATGCAGACAGAGTGGTTCTCAGATTGGATCCATCGTTCACCCCTAAAGTAAATTCAATCTTCCATAGAGTGCAGGAGTTGGTGCTTCCAAATTTTTGTCCGAAACCATCTCAGACTGGAGCATCAATGGCATCGACTTGACATTTGAAGGGCATTAAGCATCTATCTAGACCGCATGGCAGCATTTTGAAAATCTGAGGCTCTATTCCTATCCTTCAGCCCATCCACTTTAGGACTCAAGATGTCATCAACGACCATTGGTAGATGGTTGAGAGCTACCATAGCTAAAAGTTATGAATGCCAGTCCATCTCAGTTCCTAAGGGCATTACAGCCCACTCAACAAGGAGTGCAGCAACATCAGCAGCATGGGCCACACGGGCTTCCATAGACGAAATTTGCAGAGCGGCAACTTGGGCTTCACCATCGCCCTTTGCCAGAACTTATAAAATTGATGTCTATGCCTCAGCAGATGCTTCATTTGGCAGAAGAGTCCTGCAGAGGGTCCACAGAGTTTAGGAGTGGATTTCGATTCAGACAGAATCCCTCCCTAAGGACAGGCCAAGCTTTGGTATGTCCCACTTCTGGATGCTCTGAACAGCTCATGGGAGAAAGGGAATTGGTACTTACCTGATACGCCCGTTCTCTGTGAGCTGTGAAGAGCATCCAGCCCCACCCATTTCTTTCCGTCTGGTGGGGTTCCATTCTGGTCAGGGATCTAGATTAGGTGATGAGTTCCAGACTTCGGCACTCAGTCTTCGCAAAACTGAGGGATGCTGAGGAAGTGTCCCGTGGAGGAGGAGGAGCGTCCCGGAGTTTTAAGCCCAGCCTTTGTAGAAGAGACTGAAGCACCTCCCACTTCTGGATGCTCTTCACAGCTCACAGAGAATGGGCGTATCAGGTAAGTACCAACGCCCTTTCCAACATTTCTTTAACTGGCTAAGGTTTGCAGAGAGAAAAATGAGGAGTAAAGTAATTACTTTAGTCATTGATAATGGGACTGAATTTGTTAACAAAAGATTCCAAAATATGCTGAAATTGGCTGGTGTTGAGCATAAACATTCTGCACCTTACAGACCACAACATAACTTGTTTATAGAACAAAGAGGGCAAATATTACAAGCCATGGCTCGCACTATGTTATCTGATTCAGGTTTGTCTGAAACACTGTGGGATGAGGCCATAATGTGTAGTAACCACGTTTTAAACAATGTAGTTAATACAACAACTGTAGAATTGCCATTTACTCGTTGGCATGGCAAAAAACCAAATTTAAGTTACCTGCACACATTTGGAGCTCCAGCATGGGTGCATATTCCCTCACAAGTAAGACAGGGCAACATAGAGCTAAGAAGTTTTTTTGTGGATTATTAGGATCATTTAGATTTTGGGATCAAGGCACAGCTCATGTTTATTGTAGCGCTAATGCAAAATTTCTTGAGCATGTTGGGTGGCATAAACTGGAACAGGAATCCAGCAATGTTATTATTATTGACACTCAAATAGTCCCTAAAGATAAAATCAGTAAATTACCTGATCAGGTGGCACAAGTGAGTCCACCAGTTAGCCCTGTATTACAAAGGCGGTCAACCCAAGTAGCACGATCACCTGATAGATATCAGGCTAGTGTGGTATGCCAAGTGAATACAGTTCCAAGTAACTTTAGTGAACTAATACTATATCCTGTTAAGGATCAGGCTGCTTGGCAGGAAGCAATGGATAAGGAACTGGAATCTTTAAAGGAGGTATACGAAAATGTTAAGTTACTACCAGGTAAACATGCCATTGGATGTAAATGGATATATAAGCTAAAGACAGGTGTAGATGGGACTGTTACCCATAAAGCCAAGTTAGTAGCAAAAGGGTTTAATCAGACAGCAAATGACTATGATGAGATGTTTACACCTAGACTGAAGGCTACTACATTAAGGGCAGCATTAGTGTGGGCAGCTAAGGAGAAATACATTATAAATCATTTAGATGTAGAGAGGACATATCTGCATGCACCATTGCAACACACTATATAAAGAAACCTTTAGGTATTACAAATGATAATACAACTGATTGTTGGAGATTGAAATAGAGTCTTTATGGCTTAAAGCAATCAGGATATGAGTGGAATCAATGTATAGTTAAAGAATTAATTAGCTGGCATGGCTGATCCATGTTTGTTTAAAAAGGAAAGTAATGGTGTAATTTCATTGTTGTTATTATTTACTGATGACATAGCATTAATCGCAAAAACTGAACAAGAAGCTACTAAAACAATCTCACTGTTAGAAAAGAAATTTAAGATAAAACAGTTAGGAGAAATCAAACAATATCTTGGTTTGAAGATAGATAGAACTAGGGGAGGATACAAGATCTCACAGGCAGATAAAATTAACCAATTACTAAAAAGTTTTAAAATGGAACTTTGTAAGCCAGCTAAGACACCAATTTGTAAGCCAGCTAAGGCACCAATGAGCCATACTGATGTTCAAAGTCCTATTTTTGATAAGAACATTTATCAGTCCTTGATTGTTAGTTTATCTTATCTCAATATTTGATAAAGGCCAGATATAGCATACAGTGTTAATCAGTCAGTGAGATTTTATGCTGAGCCAACTGAAAGGCACTGGCAAGCTGCTAAATGTGTGTTAAGATATATGAAAAAAACAATGCATTATGCATTGTATTTGGAGCCTAAAGATGAACTGAATTTAACTGCATATGCTGATGCAAGTTTTGCTACAGACCTAAATACATGAAAATCTACATCGGGTACTGTAGTATTATTGGGAAAGGCATTGATTGGATGGAGGTCTGTTAGAAACATCTAAGTTTGTCAACAATGGACGCTGAATTCTCATGTTTGTCTTTACTATGTACAGATTTAGTTTTGTATAAACAATTATTAATTGATATGGGAATTAATGTAACAGATTCTTTTGTTGTTTATGAAGACAACCAATCAGCAATACAGATGGCTTCAAATATTGCTGTTAAAACAAGAACGAAACACACAGATTTAAGATATTTAAATATGAGACAATGTGTGCAAAGTAAAATGATTAAGCTAGAATAGTATATGTCAGAAAACAATATAGCAGATCATTTTAAAAAGGTCCAAGGCTCTATAAAGCATAAGGCTAGCTGTGAGGATTATGGACTTAGAATGTTAGGTTGTATATATTGTCCTACCCAAAGGGGAGAATTTTAGGAATATAAATCACTTAACAGCTATTTGGGTTGGAAATATATAAACCAGGATAGACATTTTAACACTATGTTTTTAAGAGAATACTAAATCTGTAATTGGGTGTGGTTTCTCAAACAGCCATAAAATGGAGCCAGAAACCTGGGTTGTTTAGTCTCAGGAAGTCTCAGTCTCTCTGTTGTTTCTGTTGGCGAGTTTTGCCATTCCTCCTAAATGTCTGCTACTGATATTTGATGTAAGTCTGTTACTGAACTGTTTTTTGATACTGGACTTTGATATTGAAAGGATGAAATGAACACTGAAATGAACACTGAGTGATTTACTTGTGAATGACTTGGACTGTGTGTGGACTTTGCTTAAACATTTTTTGAAAGTAAAAACCTACATTTATTGTACAGTGTTATCTGTGTGCTATTTGTGTATTATTCAAATACTACTCTCACTATGTCTCCCTCCCTGTATGTGCTCATTCTCCTAACGGGGAATTACCTCAACACCAACTTATTAATGTAGAATAAGGAAGATATCAATTGTTATATGTGTTTTTACGTTATAGCATGTATAGCAAAATAACTGCCAGGAAAGTCGCACTGTGTTCAACTGTTTTAATGTTTATTCAATAAAATTTTCTAAAAAAATTCAAATACTTGGCATCTGACTCATATTTATGATGGTTGCAATGTCCCAAGGTCATGTGGTCACCTTTTGCAAACTGACAAGCAAAGTCATTGGGAAAGCCAGATTCACTTAAAGGTCATAAATGGGATGAAAATTCACTTAACAAATTTTGAGCTCAGTTGTGGTCATAATTTGAGGTCTTATGGCCTGTTGTTATATCTCAGAGACTTCTCTTTCTCCTATCTTGCCTTTAGTCAAAGGATGAGTTCTGATGTTCTGAAGGTATTTAGGAAGAAACAAAAATAGATGAAGATTGCATATTTTAATAGTAATATTGAATTTACTGATATAATGTATACAGACCATGAAATCAAAAAAATTGTTATGCATGCACAGAAAAAATATGCCATTTTACGCATGAATAAAATATAGAAAACTGCAGATATATGGACCCATTTTTCAGATATTCAATCTGGTACTATAAGACAAACTTATTTCACTGTAATGAATTGTAGGATACAGCAGTCAAGGAGCAGAATCATTGTCTTGTCTGCTATATCCCCTACTTGGGATTCACCAATGAATTTACATATTCTGATTTTTCTTAGAACTTGCTCTGGCATTCTGGCTACCAATGTGTAAGAACTTGCAGTTCTACTTTTAGCATTTCCCTAGTTGTATTTCTTCTGACCCACACTATACAGAGTTTGAGAGAGGAATAAACTGGCACGGATTTTTTTATTATTGTTTTTAAGTTAATCATACATATCTTTCTCTGTCTGTTAGATAGAAACATGAATAGATTGCAAGACAACCAAGAGCAGATGATACCATGAAGAGAAGTTTACAGACCCTCTGTTGCCAAGTGCTTAGTAAGTAAAAGTTATAAAGATTTAATTTTATAATTCTCTTAACTGGAGGAGAACACTACATGTGCACTCATATGTGTATAGCTGTTACATTTATTTCTTTAATATTCATGTTCAGCTTTTATTTCTGTTGAGTTTATTTCCATAAAAAATATACAGTCATAGTGAACTTGCTAAAACTCAGGCTGTCTGCAATTTGGCAGCAGAGCAAAAAATTGGAAATTGTTAGTTAACCAAATACATTTATGTTTATATTCTGAATGTGGTCAGCTTTAAATGATAATGACAGTTTGATCTTAATATCGTTGAACTTTTTAATTTTAATTATGTCCAAAAATGTATTTGGCTTTATCTCTGTTACTTATCTCAAGTAGTCTGTTTATCTCTGTATTCTTCTATTTTGGGAAATGTAATATAAAAGAATTTATTCCCTGATATTCTGCCTGCCTCCATGTCTCTACCAAAAGGCAGCTGGTCGTACACAAAAAAATACTTTATTGCAAGAAATAATGTAGGATCTGTATGTGCACATGTATGTGTATGTGTGTGCGTTTGTATCTTTCATTAGATATTATAAAGGATTGGATAGGCTTGCGTTGCATGTTGCAGTAGCTGCATGCATTTGGCAGCATTTCTGTTTTATTGCATGTTTTATTGGCAGCATTAAAATAATTGTATTCATGATCTGAATTCTGATTTTTCTGAAAGAATTTGTAGGATCCGTAAAGGAGAATATTTGTAGCTGAGGATAGAGATGAGGGTTCCTTGATGTAATGAAATGCCTGCAAGAAAACAACCAAGCACAGAGAGCACTATGGACCCCTCAGAATTATAATATTCCACTATGGACATAACAGTAATATTAGTGATTTTAATATTCTGTCTCGTCTGTCATTTCACAAGTAATTTGTTTTATTGTAAAACACTTAAAGTAAAATTAAAGAGAAGTTAGATGTTTTCAGGATTATTTTTAATTCACATAATATATTTGCTCATAAATTTGTTACATGCAAAACTTGAGTAATATAGTATATTTCAACCAATTACATTTTGTAAATTCTTCTCTAGTTTCATTAGTGTTCATTGTTTACAATGTGGTTCTCATGTTTCTAGTAGAAGCGCTCTTAGGTAAATAATATATTCATGGCATATTTATGACATTATATTACAGAAGTTAGAAATTGTTTTTACAGGTTTGCAGCCTAAAGAAAATATGATATGTCTTTGCAAAAATTATATTCTGACAATGTAGCAATCTCAAATGTGAAGATACTGCTAGCTGGGAATTATGGTTACTGAATTCTACCATTGCGGGCTACATTTTACTGTCTGGATTATGAAACCGAAACAATCAGATTTTGTGTTGTTGTTACAATTAGAATGAGGTACGTCCGTTTAATCTTCCCTTGTAGTTAGAATCAAAAATGAATAAATAGTTCCCTAGGGAAACATTGGTAAAATATTGATTTTGAAAATATTGTTTTTGGCATAAATTGAATGATAAATTTGTTGCTTTATTTGATTGATAAAATGGAATAAACTACTGTTTTCCATCCTATATTTTTGTATATAAGTTTATAATTAAATATTAGTATGGGACAGGAACTGCATAGGAATGTATGGTAGATACTTGTTTATTGTGAAATACTGTATAAGGCAAGTTTTTGAGCACATTTTTTGTGCTGAAAAAAAACCCCTCAGCTTATACTTGAGTGAGATTCCACTCTGAAAAAAAAATTGTGTGGAGCTCCGGAGCTGGGCAGGCGCTTCCCTGCTTCCGTGTTTCCTTTGCAACTTTTAAGCATGGGGATAATCGGAAGCAGAAAAGTTCTTGCATGAGGATATATTTTTTCTTTTTTTAACTGTTTTTTTTTGGGGGGGAAAGACCCACCATCATGTGAGAATGCTCAGACATGAAATCTATCCGCCCGAAAATAAGTGTGTGTGTGTGTGTGGGGGGGATTTTAACAGAGGGAAGATGTAGGGAGAAGGCAAAAGCGACGAAAGATCCTTCAGGGGAAACTGAGGGGGAGACTCACCCTTGGTCCAGATGAGCTCCCTTCCCCATCCCTAAGGAAGCAGAGGTAGCCAGCAAGGGCAGGCAAGCCCCACTTCATGGACTCCATCCGTCCTCGCTCTCACCCACCCACCCACCCAAAGCCACGAAGTCCCCCAATCGCGCAGCGCAGAATCGCCCTCCCCTCAGGGGGCAGCAACAACGCTTGGTGTTTCCCAAGATAAGAAGCTCCGCCGTGCAATGAAAGTGCCCTGGCTCTAGGCCCGCAAGCACAGAAAACAACACGAGCTGAGGTGGCTTCGCCTCCGCTCGGCTTCGTTTCCTCAGCCCCAGCTGCTTTCAGTCCGCTCGGGAGGAGGGGGAGGAGGTGGTGGTGGCGGCTCGCATTGTTTTCTGAGCTCTAGGCTCGTGGGCTCAGAAAACAACGTGAGCCGCCACCACCACCTCCTCCTCCTCCTGAGCGGACTGAAAGCAGCTGGGACTGAGGATACAAAGCTGAGCGGAGCCGATGCCACCTCGGCTCGCGTTGTTTTCTGAGCCCGTGAGCCTTGAGCCAGGGCACTTTCATTGCATGGCAGAGCTTCTTGTCTCAGGAAACACTGGGCATCATTGCTGCCCCCTGAGGGGAGGGTGATTCTGGGCTGCGCGATTGGGGGACTTCGTGGCTTTGGGTGGGTGGGAGCGAGGACGTTGACTTTAAGTGCAGCTGACCGAGTGTTTCACAAATACCAGTGGGACCTCCGTCCATCACCACCCCTCCCTCTTTTGCCTCCTTCCTTCTGATCAATCAGGTTTTCCCAGTATTTGCTTACAGCTGCGTTTTCTCTTCTGCCGTGCTAGGCGTTGAACGCGGGGATTTCTGATTACCCTTACACGCGCATGGATATGCCGCGGGGCATTTTCTTCCAAACACCCCACGGGCAGAGAACACTGACTTTCATGATAGTGAGATCATTTCCCAAATTAATTGATTCACTAACCCAAAAGAAGAAGATGTTGATGACAGTGGGAGGCAGGAGTCACTCTCTCCCTTGCAAGAAAAAAGCAAGAGTCGTTTTTATAATCTCTCTCTCTCTCTCCCCCCCCCCCGGAATACAGTCAAGCCCTTTCCAGCATGTGCGATCCGCCCCTGCCGCTTTGCACCTTGCAAATGCAAAAACCCCGGGTGGCGGATTGTGCGTGCTGGAAAGGGCTTGACTGTATTACAGGGAGAGAGAGAGAGAGAGAGATCATAAGAATGACTCTTGCTTTTTTCTTGCAAGGGAGAGAGTGACTCCTGCCTCCCACTGTCATTATCATCTTCTTTTGGGTTAGTGAATCAATTAAACCTTTCATGATAGTGAGATCGTTTCCCAAATTTCCCTTAAATCAGGGAAGAAATCAGAAACAAACCTTTGGACTGAGAATAAGCCTGTTCCTATGATGCCATTTTTGTTCACTGCAGTGTGAAAAGTGTGAAAAAACACACTTCTTTTTCTTCATCATCTTGTTCCCTATTTACTGGTCTCTTTCAAAGAGGAAATTGTGAACATCAAACTTATTCTCAACTGTCCTAGTGAAAGTTTTTATTGGTATCTATTTTTATTTTTGAAATTTACCAGTAGCTGCTGCATTTCTCACCCTAGGCTTATACTCGAGTCAATAAATTTTCCCAGTTTTTTGTGGTAAAATTAGGTGCCTCGGCTTATATTCGGGTCAAATTATACTCGAGTATATACGGTATATCTCAAACAGTCCTGTTTGTATTTAACTCCTTTCCATCCCAGCTAGTTAATTTGTGCCTATCGAGGTATTTTCAAATTGATTTTCTCATATTCCCACTGAATAATTGCATTTTAGCTACTACTAGGATTGGAAAGATTCTATTTCTATTCTTGGGGAATTTTTAATGTTCTTTTTTAATAATACTATTCTGTGAGTCACACAGAGAAGACACACTACTAATTTGGGAAAAGCAGATAGCCAGAATCTGCAAAGATGAAATCAGGAAAACAAAGGCTCAGAATGAACAAAGACTTGCAACAAAAGTCAAACATAATAAAAATGAAATCATGATTTTCATGAAAAAATGAAAATGATTTTGATGAAATCATCAAAAATAAATACCAACCAGCTAAACACCTCATGGAACTAACAGAACACTGCTTAACCAACACATATTTCATATACAAAGGACAAAGATACAAACAAATTGAAGGAGCCCCCATGGGATCACCATTGTCACCTGTCATTGCAAACCTGTTCATGGAAGAATTCAAATCCAGAGCCCTGGCCAATGCCATCCTCAAACCCAAACTATGGTTAAGATATATTGATGACACATTCGTGATTTGGCCCCATGGACAAGAAAACCTAAACAACTTCCTAACACACCTAAACAGCGCACCCCCCAAAATCAAGTTCACCATGGAAACAGAAACAAACAAACAACTACCATTCCTAGATGTACTAATCTACAAAAAAACAGATGGCACACTAGAACACACCATATACCAGAAGAAAACACACACCAACCGCTACCTCAACGCCCAATCCCACCACCACCCAGCACAGATAAACTCCGTGGCTAAAACACTAATTACTAGAACCAAACGCCTGGCAGACAAGACACACATAAAGACTGAACTTTGCACCCTGACTAAAATATTGACAGCCAACGGCTTCCACAAAAGCAAAATCACCAACTTGATCCACAAAAACACACTGAGACATAATAGAGACCCAGAAGATGAACAGACCCATGGAACAGCTGTCCTGCCCTACATAAGAGGCACTACAGACAAAATTAGTAAGATATTATACAGACACCACATCAAGACTGCCTTCAAAACAGACAGAAAAATAGCAGCCATCCTCAGAAACCCCAAAGACAAAATTGACCTGGAAAACCAAGGCATATACGAAGTCCCCTGTGCATCATGCCCAGCCACATACAATAGACAGACCAATAGAAGAATAAGCACCCGCTTGGATGAACACAAAAATGCAGTCAAAAAGCTGGAACACACTTCCTCACTAGTCCAACACATAGAAGCCACAGGTCATAGCATCAACTTCAATGGCACCAAAACCCTAGCCACTATAGAAAATCCCAGCCACAGAATCATCAGAGAAGCCATAGAGATTGAAAAAAGACCAGAAAGCATGAACAGAAGAGATGATTCCACCAGGCTATCAATCATTTGGAAGCCTGCACTCACAAACAAACAAAATCTCCATACCACAAGCCAGACAAACACCTGGGCACAAACAGATCCCCCCCTGATACCTCCAACTCAAACACACCCCAACCAGGCACCCAGATGAAACCCAGCTTCCTAACTAATGATAGCCATCCATTTACCCAAAGCCAAGCTGCACTAAAGGCCTCCAATAAAGGAATACAATGTTGCCAGCCAATCAAGATACAAAAAGAGCCAAAAAAACAGACAGAAGATATTAGAAGCAGAACACAGCAAACTCCAAGACCAATAAACACAGACCAAGACTCTCAACCAATCAGGATGAAGAAAAAAACCATTCTGACACAGCAATAGGCTGCCCCAAATTTAAATCTGAAACCACTGTAAAAGTCTAACTCACAGACGAACACTATACAGAAGCCTGATGATGGCAGATGAGATTCTGCTGAAATGTTGCTACAACTTTAAAAGCACCACTATTATGACATGGGAAAATACCCGAACAAAGCTGAATGCCAGACATGTAAGTACCCGCGAAAACTTAAGAAAACATATATATATATATATATATATATATATATATATATATATATATATATATATATATATATATATATATATATATACACACACACACACACATACACATACATACATACATACATACATACACAAAAAAAGGGAACACAAAAATAAGACATCCTAGATCTGAATGAATGAAATATTCATTAAATACTTTGTTCATTACATAGTTGAATGTGCTGACAACAAAATCACACAAAAATTATCAATGGAAATCAAATTTAGCAACCCATGGAGGTCTGGATTTGGAGTTACACTCAAAATTAAAGTGGAAAAAAACACTACAGGTTGATCCAACTTTGATGTAATGTCCTTAAAACAAGTCAAAATGAGGCTCAGTAGTGTGTGTGGCCTCCATATGGCTGTATGACCTCCCTACAATGCCTGGGCATGCTCCTGATGAGGTGGCGGATCTCCTCCCACACCTGGACTAAAGCATCCTCCAACTCCTGGACAGTCTGTGGTGCAACATGGCATTGGTGGATGGAGCAAGACATGATGTCCCAGATGTGCTCAATTGGATTCAGGTCTGGGGAACGGGTGGGCCAGTCCATAGCATCAATGCCTTCATCTTGTAGGAACTGCTCACAAACTCCAGCCACATTGTCTTGCATTAGGAAGAACCCAGGGCCTACCGCACCAGCATATGGTCTCACAAAGGGTCTGAGGATCTCATCTCGGTACCTAATGGCAGTCAGGCTACCTCTGGTGAGCATATGGAGGGCTGTGTGACCCCCTAAAGAAATGGTACCCCACACCATTACTGACCCACTGCCAAACCAGTCATGCTGGAGAATGTTGCAGGCAGCAGAACGTTCTCCACGTGTCTCCAGACCCTGTCATGTCTGTCACATGTGCTCAGTGTGAACCCTGCTTTCATCTGTGAAGAGCACAGGGCACCAGTGGGGAATTTGCCAATCCTGATGTTCTCTGGCAAATGCCAAACGCCCTGCATGGTGTTGGGCTGTAAGCACAACCCCCACCTGTGGACGTTGGGCCCTCATACCACCCTCATACCACCCCTGTTTCTGACCATTTGAGCAGCCACATGCACATTTGTGGCCTGCTTTGAGGTTATTTTGCAGGGCTCTGGTAGTGTTCCTCCTGTCCCTCCTTACACAAAGGTGAAGGTAGCGGTCCTGATGCTAGGTTGTTGTCCTCCTACGTCCTCCTCCACATCTCCTGATGTTCTGGCCTGTCTCCTAGTAGCATCTTCATGCTCTGGACACTATGCTGACAGACGCAGCAAACTTTGCCACAGCTCGCATTGATGTGCCATCCTGGATGAGCTGCACTACCTGAGCCACTTGTGTGGGTTGTAGACTCCGTCTTATGCTACCACTAGAGTGAAAGCACCGCCAGCATTCAAAAGTGACCAAACCATCAGCCAGAAAGCATAGGAACTGAGAAGTGGTCTGTGGTCACCACCTACAGAACCACTCCTTTATTGGGGATGTCTTGCTAACTGCCTCTGCTTTCCACCTGTTGTCTATTCCATTTGCACAACAGCATGTGACATTGATTGTCATTCAGTGTTGCTACCTAAGTGGGTAGTTTGATTTCACAGAAGTGTGATTGACTTGGAGTTACAGTGTGTTGTTTAAGTGTTCCCTTTATTTTTTTGAGCAGTGTGTATGTATATATATTTGTTTTCTGAGGTTTTTTGCGGGTATTTGTATGTGGATCTTTGGTTATTCGGGTTTTCTCCCGCGTAAAATTGGAAGTATTTAGGCAATCTTTTGATGAAGTCTCATTCATCATCTTCAGGCTTGTGTCTTTGGCTTTGGGCTTCTTGGAGTAATGTGAGCTTGCAGCTGCTTCTTCCTTTTAACTGCTAGTGAGGGTGTGACTTGATTGGGTGGGAGCTTGGCTGTGTTCTGATTGGTGGGGGTGTGTTCTCATTGGTTTGGGGTTTGGCTGTGTTCTGATTGGTTGGGGGGTTGGCTGTGTTCTGATTGGCTGGGGGTATGTTCTGTTCAGGTGGGGGCTTGGTTGTGCTCAGTTTAGTCTTAGTTGCTGGGGGACTTGAGCTTGTAAGCTGTGATCCTGCTGTTTGGCTTCGCGTTTGTGGTCATGCCACATCTTCATGGTGGGCATCAGTTTGCTCCATGTATGGGTCGGAGCAGTTTGAAGTGGGTAGTGATGCAGCTGCATTGCGGCTTCTGGTCCATGGTCGTGTCTCATCCTCTGTGTGGGTGTGAGTCTGCTTTCTTCGTGGAAGTGTGGTGGTAGCATCTTGTGTGGCCCTCATGCGTGTGGGTCTGGTGTCATTCTTCATGTTAGGTACTCGTTAGGTACTCGTTACCTCCCGCCTACCAGCCATTTGGAAACCCGCCCTCATGAACAAACAAGTAATAAAAGAATTATTCTATTTCTATGTTAAATGATATTTTATAAGTTCATTACTGCAGAAAACATATTTATAATTTAGCTGTGTATTTGTATAATCTATTCTTCATTCATTTTTACATGCGCACAATAGGAGATAGTACCAAGCTAATGTTGTCTGGGGTCATTCAGTCTCTCAGAGGGTAGAAATCTATAATACAGCTGTGCTCATAAGTGTGCATACTCTGGCAGAACTTATAATTTCTTGGCCATTTTTCAGAGAATATGAATGATAACACAAAAACCTTTCTTTCACTCATGGTTAGTGATTGGCTGAAGCCATTTATTGTCAGTCAACTGTGTTTACTCTTTTTAAATCATAATGACAACAGAAACTACCCAAATGACTCTGATCCAAAGTTTACATATCCCAGTTCATAATGCGGTGTATTTACCCCTTTAACATCATGACAGCTTGAAGTCTTTTGTGGTATGTGTGGATGAGGCTCTTTATCTTCTCAGATGGTAAAGCTGCCCATTCTTCCTGGCAAAAAGCCTCCAGTTCCTGTAAATTCTTGGGCTGTCTTGATAGAACTGCATGTTTTAGATCTCCCCAGAGTGGCTCAATGATATTGAGGTTAGGAGACTGAGATGGCCACTCCAGAACCTTCACTTTATTCTGCTGTTGGTCGACTTGGCCTTGTGTTTAGGATCATTGTCATGTTGGAATGTCCAAGAATGTCCCATGTACAGTTTCTGGGCTTATGAATGCAAATTTTCCTCCACTATCTTTTGATAACATACTACATTCATCTTGCCATCAATTCTGACCAAATTTCCTGTGCCTTTGTAGCTCACACATCCCCAAAACATCAGCGATCCACCTCTGTGTTTCACAGTAAGCATGGTGTACTTTTCATCATAGGCCTTGTTGAATCCTCTCCAAATGTAGCATTTATAGTTGTGGTCAAAAAGCTCAATTTTGGTCTCATCACTCCAAATGACTTTGTGCCAGAAGTTTTGAGGCTTGTCTCTGTGCTATTTGGGATATTGCAAGTGGAATACTTTGTGACATTTGCATAGTAATTGCTTTCTTCTGGAGACTCGACCATGCAGCCCATCTTTCTTCTAGCGCCTCCTTATTGTAACAGCCACACCAGAGAGTTTTGAAACAGCCACACCAGAGAGTTTTCAGAGAGTCTTGTATTTCACCCTGAAATTATTTGTTAGGTTTTCTTTGCATCCTGAACAATTTTCCTGGCAGTAGTGGCTGAAATTTTAGTTGGTCTACCTGACTGTGGTTTGGTTTCAACAGAACCCCTCATTTTCCACTTCTTGATTAGTGTTTGAACACTGCTGATTGGCATTCTCAATTCCTTGGATATCTTTTTATATCCCTTCCCTGTTTTATACAGTTCAACAATCTTTTCCTGCAGATCCTTTGACAATTCTTTTGCTCAGACTCAGAAACCAGAAACGTCAGTGCAGCACTGGATGAAAGATGCAAAGGTCTTTCAGGAGTCCAGGAACTCATTGACCTTTTACACACACACACACACTAATTACAAGCAAACAGATCACAGGTGAGGATGGTTATCTTTAATAGCCATTCAAGCCCCTTTGTGCCAAGCTGTGTGCATGTTATCACGCCAAAATCATCAGGGTATGTAAACTTTTGATCAGGGTCACTTGGGTAGTTTCTGTTGTCATTATGATTTAAAAAGAGTAAATACAGTTGATTGATAATAAATGGCTTCAGCCATACACTAACCATGAGTGAAAGAAAAGTTCTTGTGTTATCATTCATATCCTCTGAAAAATGGCCAAGAAATCATAAATTCTGCCAAGGTATATAAACTTATGAGCACAAGTGTATGCTCTCTTGGATTCTACTGAGTAGGTGGTCTTTCCCATTTTAGGAGAGGCAATATGCCAATTATTGGCATACCATATAGAATTGAACAAAGAGTCTCCCAGCTGAAGCTTCCACCTGCTTTTCTAGGAGAATATATATGATCTCTCTCTCTCTCTCTCCCCCTTCCTCAGACATCTTGCGATCTCCGGAACTAAAATTATATTTATTATACTTACTAAGCTTTTGTCAGCCTCTGCTTGACATCATCAGAATATTAAACTACCATTATAGAGATCTATGCCTTTATATATCATTAATCAATTTAGCCTTGAACACATAATAGGCCCTTCCAACCATCTCCCACCTATAATTAACTGTTGTTTTTGCTTCAGTCATGTTGGTCAATGAAGGTTTAACTCCTGTTGTTTCCTCCCTTACCAGATCCAGCTTGGATTGCTTATCTCTAAGAAGTGATGTTAACCTGTCAGCTATTGCAATTTGTTGCTTTGTCTATGACCTTGTGGTCATCCCTGCTCGTTCTTCATTATTCTTATCTGTTATAGCTTGAGGCAGCTCTGCCAGGCTCCTCTGTATTTGGTCAGGCCTGGCTGTTCCTTCATAGGATGAATCCACATGCCCAGCGGTGGGGGGATGCCATCGGTTTCTGCTCCCCGATGGGAAGTGGTCCCTGCTCCTCCTGCAAGATCTCTCCTGGTGTCTCAATGCCTGGTAGGCTGTGGCAGTTCGATATGCCTATTGATGGAATTGCTTTTGGAAAACCAGGCTTCTTTGAACTGTATAAAACAGGGAAGGGCGTCCTCCACTAGTTGTAACACAGGCAACAACTTCAGCCTTTTGAAAACTGAATGTGTGATTATGCTCCTTCATATTTGCCCAGGTCTGAGAGCACTGTTCTTTGCGCTAGACAGCCAGTTCATGTTCGTGTACTCTGGTCTGTAGCTGCTTGGCCATTTCTCCAACATAATTATTTGCACAGTCACTACAGTTGATGTGGTAAACCACTGAAGATGTCTCCTCCTTGGGTAGTGTTTCCTTTGGGTGCATCACTCTCATTCTTAGAGTTTGGTCTGGTTTGTGCACCACCTTGACTCCATGCTCCAAGAGAATGCTTGCAGCAGTTTCAGATACTCCCCATATATACAGGAGCATCCTCCACGTAGCTATTCCACTGGCACCTTCAATGGGTTATCAGGCCCTGAGTGTAGTACACCTTCGGATGAAGTCCATGGAATAACCATTGAGCTTGCAGACCTGATAAAGATATGCCTGTTCCTTGGCTTTGGCTGTCAAATGAGTGTCTGTTCTATCAAACACTGCCCAAATACAACTGATTTTATGTGCAATGGGGTGATTGCTCTCATTGTGTAGGATACAGTTTTACGGCACCTGTGTCAAGGCTGCCATCCGGGTGGTGGCTGACTAGCACATCCAGGAAGGCCAGCATGTTATTGGTCTCTTCCCCCATCGTAAATTGGATGTTTGGAAATATGGAATTGAGGATGCTCATAAATTTGATCTTATCTTGCTGCTTAATGATGACAAACGTGACATCAACATAATGTGCCCAAAACCTGGGCTTGTAAATTTTCTTTGTTTTTTTAAACAAAGTTTTTATTTTTTACAACAAACATACGAACAAAACATAAAAACATGAAACCATCTTTCAATTATATACATACAGTGTGTCAGTTGGTTACAATCTTTTGTGCTATCCTTTTTTTACCATTACTTACAAGTTATATAAATTCTCACCTTATCGATCTAGTTTGTGCTTATATAATATCAATTATTAAACATTCATTTGACTACTTTTCCATCATTTTATACAAGATATTCTAATTTTCATTATGATTTAATCTTATACATTCATCCAATGGTTATATATTTTATATTGTATTCTATATCAATCTTTTAACTATTATTGTAAGGCTTACTAGTCTATTTCTTTATCATGTCTTTTTATCTAACCATTGATAAAATAAATCCCATATCATATAAAATTGTTTATCCTTTTGTTCTCTAATGTCAAATATCAATTTACTCATTTTGGCACAGTCCATGGTTTTCTTAATAATTTCCTCCTGCATAGGTATTTTTTCATTTTTCCAGTTCTTAGCAAATACAATTCTAGCCACTGTTAAAACATTTACAATCAAATATTTCAATTCTTTACAATATATTTCCAGTATAATTCCCAATAAAAATATCTCAGGTTTAAAGTCTATGTTTTGTTTTGCCATTTTTTTCCAACCAGGTGTGGATTATAGTCCAATATCTTTTTTACATCCGAGCATGTCCACCACATGTGGTAATATGTACCAGGTATCTGATGACATTTCCAACATTTATCTGATTTATCCTTGAATATCATGGCAATTCTCGTCGGGGGTAAGTGCCACCTGTAAAACATATTATACAAATTTTATTTATATGCAGTTGACATTGTCATTTTATAATTTTGAGATCACAATTTTTGCCATTTATCTAAGTCAATCCCATATCTGAAATTTTTCCCCCACACAATCATTGTTTCTTTTACTTGGTCTTCCTCTAATTTAAACTCTAACAAATGTCCATAAAGTTTTTTGATTACTTTTTCATCAGTACCTGTCAAAATTTTATCTAAACCATAGATACCTTCTGTTTTAACATATTTATCAAATCTAGATTGTATTTGCAAATGTGAAAAACAATTCATTTTTACACCTTATTCTTCCAAGGCTTGCATAGATTTTATTTCACCCTTTTCATTCAATATCTCACCATATCTGTTTGTTCCTTTTTATATATTATTGGATAAGAAAAAGCTTCAATAGTAGATAACCATAGTGGAATTTTTAAATAATATTGCTTTTTGATCTTCTCCCAGTTTAGAAACAATGCTTCTCGAATATAATGTCTTCTAAAATACCCCTGCATTTTAATTCCTAAAGGCATGCCACCCTAACAGCAAGTCATGTCCTTCTAAATTCAAAAGTCCTTAATGTTATCCATTCCTTTACCCACATCAGACTTGTCACTTGGTAGTATAATTAATTCCCAATTGGGCAAAGCAAATCCTTTTTATTCTTGCATCTTGTAACAATTTAAGTTTTATTCTCTTTATTTTCTTCCCCTGCCAAATGTATTTTAACATTATTTTGCTTAAATCTTCAAAAAATTCTTTCCCTAATCTGATTGAAATTGTCTGGAATAAGTATAAGATTCTGGGCAATACATTCATCTTAATTGTATATATTCTCCCAATCAGTGATAATTGTAATTTTTCCCATTTTATCAAATCTGTTGCAATCTGTTGTTTAAGTTTGACATAATTGTCGTCCTAAAGTGTGCTACATCTTGGTGTTATATGTATCCCTAAATACTTAACCTTGTTTGTGATCTGGATCCCCAAAACTTCCTCCAATTCTTTCTTTCGTCTTACTAACATGTTCCTTGCTAAAATCTTTGTTTTATCTTTATTTATTTTCAAACCCACTACTTTCCCATACTCTTCTATCTTTTCTATCAGTTTAGGTGCAGACTCCAATGGATCCTCTAATATAAATGCCAGATCATCTGCAAAAGCTTGTAATTTTTACTCTTCTTTTTAAATTTTCATTCCTATTATTTCTTTTTCTTCTCTGATGTTCCTATTCAATACTTCCAGTGTTAACACAAACAACAGAGGCAACAGCCTTGTCTGGTCCCTTTTCTTATATCTATAAAGTCTGTTAACTCTCCATTTATCATAACCTTTGCAGTTTGTTTATGATATATTATTTCGATGGCTTGAGTAAATTTTTTACCAAAGCCCATTTGTTCCAATTGTAACAGCATAAAACTCCAATTCACATTATCAAAGGCTTTTTGTGCATCTCTAAACATCAGAGCCATTTGTTTTTCAGGATGTGCCTCATAGTATTCCAGTGTGTCTAAAATTATTCTCATATACAAGACAAGGATGCCCCCTATCTCCTTTGCTATTTGTATTGACTTTGGAAGTGCTGAATAAAAATATTAGAGATGATAAAAGCATAAAAGGAATGAAAATTAAAAAGGAAGAATTTAAACTGCAAGCCTTTGCTGATGATTTAGCCTTTACTTTGGAAGATCCGTTAGAAATAGCTCCAAAGTTATTGGAAAAGATAGAGATATATGGTGAGGTGGCTTTTTGGAAATAAATAAAGACAAAATGAAGATTTTGACAAAGAACATGCTACTGAGACAGAGAGAAGAACTGGCAGACCTGTTGAAAATCCAAGTTACGAATAAGGTCAAGTATCTGGGCATACACTTGACAGCAAGATGTAGCACATTAAAAGAGAATAATTATATTAAACTTAAACAACAGATAGCTTTAGATTTGAAGAAATGGGAAAACTTACAATTGTCATTAACAGGGAGAATTTCAACAATCAAGATGAATATTTTACCCATAATTTTATTTCTGTTTCAAACAATACCAATTAGGCTTGGAAAAGACTATTTTGAAGATTTAAATAAAATTATGTTGAAGTATATATGGCAAGGTAAAAAAGCGAGAATAAAGCTAAAGCTTTTGCAAGACGCTAGAATTAGAGGAGGTTTTGGCCTGCCTAATTGGGAATTGTACTACCAAGCTGCAAATTTGATGTGGGTCAAGGAATGGATAACATTAAGAAAGACTAGATTGTTGACACTAGAAGGTCATGATTTGCTGTTGGGTTGGCATGCTTTTTTATGGTATAAGGGAACTAAAACACAGGGTTATTTTAGAAGACATTATATACGGGAGTCTTTGTGATTAGACTGGGAGAAGATAAAAAGACAATATTATTTGAAAATTCCAGTTTGGTTATCGAATATTGAAGCATTTTCCTATCCTATAATTTATAAGAAGGAACAAACAATTAGATATGGGGAACTATTGGATGAAAAGGGTGAACTTAAATTGATACAAAAGTTAGGAGAACAAAGATGAATTGGTTTTCATACGCGCAAATACATTCAAGGTATGATGAAGATTCTAAAACAGAGGGATTTTATGATAAGCAGACTGATTTAGATAAGATCTTGACAGGTACTGATGAGAAGGTGATTAAAAAATTATATGGTTATTTACTGGGAATTAAGTTAGAGGTAGAACAAGTTAAAGAAACTATGATTGTTTGGGGGAAGAATTTTGGATATGGGATTGATCTAGAGAAATGGCAAAAACTGTGGCCTCAAAATTATAAAATGACAATGTCAACAGCATATAAAGAAAATTTGTATAATGACCGAGAAGGCGGAGCTTCGTTTCGGCGATACAGCTGCAATCTCGGGGCTCTGAGATCGCTGCCGATATTTTCGCCCCTGGTCGGTCCCAACGGACCTAAACCGTCCCGTAGAGACGGGGATTGAGAAGGGTACTGTCCCAGGATCCCAGAGATATCGCAAAATCTCTGGTTTGATCCGGGAGAAGCCCTTTTGCTGGCAGCGGAGAGGCAGCCTCCATAACTGCTGAAGCCGGGACAGCTCCGGAAAGAAAGTGGCTGGAAAAAAAGTGTGTCGGCTGGGTGAGAAACTTCTTTTGTGTTGTAAATTCGCTGAGATTTGCAAGGGCACCCTGAACAAAGAAGAAATCTGTGAGATTTTTTTTTGACGGAAACTGTTTGAGCGGCATTTTTTAAAGTGATGTCAAATTGAGGCTTGGGGTTTTTTTCTTTTTCTTTTTCTTACTTTTTTTTCTGGGGACTTTAGTGTGACTTTGTAGGTAACCGGATTGAATTTTCTCTTATATATATTTTTATGTTCCTTTTGATTTTTAAATTTTCTTTAGGATAGAGGCTCCCTTTGGCTATTTTTTTTCTTTTTTTTGTATGCATTATTCCTTCTTTCTGGCTGAGGGGGGGGGGAAAGAGCATTAAGAAACTTTGCAACACTGCCAACTAGAGGCTTGAAAATACTTTATTTGAATTGGAGAGAATTGTAAGAAGACTCCTTCTCAAGGACATGTCAACGTGACAAGATAGAGGGAGAGCACAGCAAAATATTATTACAGGTGCTTTCCTGGACTCTTATCAATATTTCAATACTTGAGGCTTGGCTTTGAAGCTGCTGGAGAAGAGAGTCATAATAAGAGCCTTGGATAAATAAATAAAGTGCAGTGTGCTCATATATATATTTTTATATATATATATGTTTTCTTAAGTTTTCGCGGGTACTTAAATGTCTGGCATTCAGCTTTGTTTGGGTATTTTCCCACGTCATAGTAGTGGTGCTTTTAAAATTGTAGCAACGTTTCAGCAGAATCTCATCTGCCATCATCAGGCTTCTGTATAGTGTTTGTCTGTGAGTCAGACTTTTATAGTGGTTTCAGATTAAAATTTGGGGCAGCCTATTGCTGTGTCAGAATGGTTTTTTCTTCCTCCTGATTGGTTGAGAATCTTGGTCTGTGTTTATTGGTCTTGGAGTTTGCTGTGTTCTGCTTCTAATATCTTCTGTCTGTTTTTTTTTTGGGGGGGGGCTCTTTTTGTATCTTGATTGGCTGGCAACATTGTGTTACTTTATTGGAGGCCTTTAGTGCAGCTTGGCTTCGGGTAAATGGACGGCTATCATTAGTTAGGAAGCTGGGTTTCATCTGGGTGCCTGGTTGGGGTGTCTTTGAGCTGGAGGTATCAGGGGGGATCTGTTTGTGCCCAGGTATTTGTCTGGCTTGTGGTGCGGAGATTTTTTTGTTTGTGAGTGCAGGCTTCCAAATGACTGAAAGCCTGGTGGAATCATCTCTTCTGTTCATGCTTTCTGGTCTTTTTTCAATCTCTCTGGCTTCTCTGATGATTCTGTGGCTGGGATTTTCTATAGTGGCTAGGGTTTTGGTGCCATTGAAGTTGATGCTATGACCTGTGCCTTAGATAAGATCTTGATGGGTACTGATGAGAAGGTGATTAAAAAATTATATGGTTATTTACTGGGAATTAAATTAGAGGAAGAACAAGTCAAAGAAACTATGATTGTTTGGGGGAAGAATTTTGGATATGGGATTGATCTAGAGAAATGGCAAAAATTGTGGTCTCAAAATTATAAAATGACAATGTCAACAGCATATAAAGAAAACTTGTATAAGATGTTTTACAGGTAGCACTTTCCCCCAACAAGAATAGCAAGAATGTTTAAGAACAAATCTGAAAAATGCTGGAAATGTCATCAGTTACCCGGCTCGTATTACCATATGTGGTGGACTTGTGAGGACGCTAGAAAATATTGGATTAAAATTTGCATGTGGTTGGAAAAAATGACAAAGAAACACATAGACTTGAAACCAGAGATCTTCTTATTGGGAATTTTACCTGATATATATAGCAAAGATTTTAAATACCTGATTGTAAATGTATTAACAGCGGCTAGGATTGTATTTGCTAAAAATTGGAAGAATGAGAAAATTCCATTACAGGAAGAAATTATTAAGAAAATATTGGAATGTGCTGAGATGAGTAGATTGACATTTGAAATTAGAGAGCAAGAGGATAAACAATTTTATGAAATTTGGGATCTTTTTAGATGATAAGATATGATAATAGAATATTTAGAATGCTAGACAGTAAGGAATATCTTTATTTTGCTATTTTGTTATTACTTTGTTATTTGATGCGATATTTATAAAGGGTTTTTCAGGGTTGATTTGGTATGATTATATGATTTGTTACAGAATAAACTGGTTAAAGTATTGTTATCTAATAAAGCATGAATTATTAACAGTATAGTCAAAAATTTCTTTTTTTTTAGTGATATTAGGATATATAAGTTTGGATTGACAATAATAGTTGTCGTGTAACATAATTGTAATTGAGACTACAAAATGAATGCACAAAACTGATGAACCAACTGACACATTGGATGTACATATGAAAGTTGATGTTTTAATGTTTTGTTTGTCTTGTTTGTTTGTAGAAAATTAATAAAATCTTTTTTTTTTTTTTTTTTAAGAAAATTTGTATAAGATGTTTTAAAGGTGGCACTTTCCCCCAACGAGAATAGCAAGAATGTTCAGGAATAAATCTGAAAAATGCTGGAAATGTCATCAGATACCTGGCTCATATTACCTTATGTGGTGGACTTGTGAGGACGCTAGAAAATATTGGACTAAAATTCGCATGTGGTTGGAAAAAATGATAAAGAAACACATAGATTTGAAACCGGAGTTCTTTTTATTGGGAATCTTACCAGATACATACAATAAAGACTTGAAATATTTGATTGTAAATGTATTAACAGCGGCTAGGATTGTATTTGCTAAAAATTGGAAGAATGAGAAAATACCATCGCAGGAAGAAATTATTAAGAAAATATTGGAATGTGCTGAGATGAGTAGATTGACATTTAAAATTAGAGAGCAAGAGGATAAACAATTTTATGAAATTTGGGATCTTTTCTATCAATGGTTAGATGACAAAATACAATAATAGAATATTTAGAATGTTAGACAGCAAGGAATATCTTTATTTTTTCTTTTTCTTTTGTTATTTGACATTATATCTATAAAGGGTTTGTAGGATAGATCTGGTATGATTATATGATTTGTTATAGAATAAACTGTTTAAAATATTGTTTAAATATTGTTTAAATATATATAAAGCATGAATGATTAAAAGTATAGTCAAATGATTTTTTAATCGCGATATTAGGATATATAAGTTTGGATTGACAATATGAGTTGTTATGTAATATAACTGTAATTGTAATATAAATGTAATATAACTGTAATTGTTATGTAATATAACTAATTGAGACTACGAAATTAATGCACAAAACTGATGAACCAACCGACACACTGTATGTACATGAGAGAGTTGATGTTTTTATGTCTTGTTTGTTTTGTTGTTTGTAGAAAATCAATAAAATTGTTTTTTTTTAAAAATATTCTCATATTATCTTTAATCTGTCTCTTTGGCAGAAATCAATTTTCATCAGGATGAATAAAATTGTTTAAATATCTTTTCAGTCTTTTTGCCAGAATTGACGCAAAAATTTTATAATCTGAATTTAATAGTGATATTGGTCTGTAATTTTTAACTTGCTGTGGGTCTGTATCCTCCTTCGGTACAAGTGTTATATATATTTCTGACCATGTTTCGGGTATTCTCTTCAATTGTCATAACTTCATTCATAATTTCTAATAATGTTTCCTGGAATGTCTTATAAAATTCCACTGGCAAACCATCCGGACCTGGTGCTTTCCCAATGTTTTGCTTTTTTTAAAGCTTCTGTTAATTTCATCATTGTTATATTACTTTCTAACATTGTTTCAGTATCTTTGGTTATCTGGGGCAAATTTGCTTCCTGTAAGTATTGTTGAATTCTTTCTTCCTGAATATTCTCTCGATGGTACAGTTTTCCATAGTAATCTTGAATAATTTTTTTCTTCTCCACATTTCCATAGCATACATGTCCTTGTTCGTTTATCAATTGATTTATTCTTCTTGAGTCTCTTTCCTTTCTCAATTTATATGCTAGCCATCTGCCTGGTTTATTTGCATCTTCAAAATAGTTCTGCTTAGCATTTCTAATTTTTTGTGCTATTCTTTTTCCATTAGCCCCATTTTATGCTTAGTTATGTCCATTTTAATTTTAATGTTCTTTTTTGTGGAAATTTCTGTAGTTTTTTTCCCCAACTTCTTGTAGTCATCTTCCATAAAAAATTCTGTTTTATATTTCTTTTCCTTGTATAGTCCATTATCAAACCTCTTGTATAAACTTTCATCATGCCCCAGAGGTTCTATAATGATGTATCCTCTTTTGTATTTTCTTTAAAGAAAAAAGTTAATTCTTTCTCAATTTTCTGCTTAAAGTCTTTTTTCTTTAATATCGTATTATTTAAAGTCTATCTAGATATCCTTTTTTGTCCTTTCCATACAAGTGTTATTGGATTGTGATCTGCTCAGGTATTTGCTTCTATTTCAGTGTCTTGTATGTTAGAAAGCAATTTTGTTGACATCCATATCATATCTATTCTAGTCCATGATGCATGTCTATTTGAATAAAAGGTATATTGTTTATTTTCTGCATTTCTCTCTCTCCATGCATCTTTTAAGTTTATCTCACCTACCATTCGAAAGAAGGATTTTGACAATGTCTTTCTAGTTTTCTTTGCTGTTTTTTGTGTTTTATAATTCAATTTGTTATTTATTATTCCATTAAGTTCTCCCATCAGACAGATATTAGCATAGTCCAGTTCAATTATTTTCTTATGTAATTTCCTGTAAAAAATCTTCTTGATTATCATTTGGAGCATAAATTGCTATTAAAAGTGTCTTTAGATTATTGTCCGTTATCTCCACCATCAAAATCCTTCCATTGTCATCTCTATATATTTGTTCTGCAGGGATTGTATCTCTAATGTATAACACCACTCCTCTCTTTTTACAATGTGTTAACGCTGTAAATAATTTCCCTAATTTTTGTTGTTTCAATATATAATCATGTTTTTTTAAATATGTACTTCTTGTAGGCAGATTATATCAAATTTTAATTTCTCTAACTTATGAAATACTTTTCTTCTTTTAATAGCTGAATTAAGCCCATTTATATTAATTGTAATCAATTTTTTCTCATCCATTTTAGACTTTGTAAGAAGGATTTGTTGCTCTAGTAGATCTTGGTTCTCATTGTTCTCTGGGTATACCACTTATGGCTCCTTCCTCTTTTTCAATTGCTGTTGTACATTCCTCTTGAAATTCAATTAACGACTCTTCTTTTCTTGTATCTTCCTCCCTTCCTCTAAAATATTCCAGATAGAATAACTCTGCTTTTGCAACTGTATCAATTCTGTGTCTTTGTTCTGCCAGGTAAACATGAGACCTTCGGGTATCAGCCACCTATAATTTATTCCTCTCTTAAGTAACTCTGGTCAAAAATAAATATTCTCTTCTTATCTCTCTCACTCTTCTCGGTACCTGTTTCAGTACCACTATTTCTTTATCTTTGTACTTTAGTGTTTTTTCTCTTGCCACTCGCAGTGTTTGTGATTTTATTATTTTCTTAGTAAATCTGATATGAACTTCTCTTGGCAGTTTATTTCTCATCGTATATCTTGTATAAACATGAAAAACCTCATCCATTCCATCCATCATCTTCTCTTTAGTTACCTCTAATGCTTAATTGCCAGGATTTCTGTCATCATTTCAGCAAGGTTTTCACCCTTTTCTTCTTTTATATTTTGAAATCTAAGATAGAATTCGGATCTATCAATTTTCCATCCCAATGATTGCAGAGATCTGCCCTTATCTCTTTCCACTTCACTCAATCGGGTACCCATATCTCCAGTCTTCTTATCTCTTTGTACATCTTGTTCTTCAATTTTCTTAGTTCTCATATTGCATCATCATCTGTTGAATATTTTCTATTTTTTCATCCGTCTTTTCCATTCTTTGCTCGATATTCTCTGTTCTCTTTTCAATATTATTTGTTTTTACTTGTATCTTTTGAATTCTTTGCATAATTTACTAAATCAAAAAAGCATAATCATCTGCAGTGTCACTTTTTTCTCCTTCTCTTGTTGTAACATCACCTGTATTGATCGTTGTCCTCCAGATGGTGAGGAAGAAGAAGTCGAGATTGAAGAAGCTGAGGTTGGTATTTTTCTGCTCATCTTGAAGTACAATAGAAAAATTGAATAGAAAAAGCAAGAGCAGCCAATTGCCACTCCAGTAAAAAAAAATAAATAAATAAAAGAGAGAAGGGAAAAATCTTCAGGCACTTGAATACCTTAATCCAATTGGTTCCAATTATGCAGGAAAAAAGGGAAAAAAGAAAAAAAAATATAAAATGGAAAATGGAAAAAGAATGAAAAAATTAAAAAAAATTAATTTTTTTAAAAAGACAGAAATCTGTATATTCCCCTTGCCAAAGAGTTAAACAAAGGGTCAGGGGGGAAGTAATCTTATTCTTGCATAAGTCCAAATATAAAAATCCAAGTAGGGGGAGGGAATAGAAAAAAAAAGGAAAGAGAAAATGCAATTCTATCAACAAGCAAAGCACTGCCACTATATGTTCGAGGCTCTTTACTAAATCAAAAAACAAAATTTCCAGTTCTCTTTTCAAGGTCACTTCAATCTTCTTTCTTCAATTTCAAATCCAGACTCCAGCTATCAGTAGTTCCACAGAAAAGCATCTACATGCTCTTCCCACTATCTTTTCAATGAAAAGCACAGTCTTTGAATGTAACAACAAATGTATCAACAAGAAAGAAAGAAAGGAAAACAATGTAACCAAGCCTCCAGGTGGCAGCGCTACTTATTTTCCTTTCCTTCCCCTCTAATATTAAAATCAGAAATAATAAAAAATATAAAGAATCTAAAATTATTGAAAAGGAAATGCAAGAGAATAAAGAACTTTTCCAAAGAGTTATTTTGAGGGGAAAAAATTAAAATTAAAAAGGAAAGACCAGTCCAGTTTAAAAGTTAAAAAGTTTTAACAAAATCCAAAATTCCAATAAAAAGAAAAAAACCCCTTCAGATTTAATTTGTGCTTAATCTCGCCACTTGAGCACTTTTATCTTCACTTTTAAATTTAGTTTTTAGTCTTTTAGGTTGTTCTCTCCAAAAAAAAATAAGTAGAAAATTATCTTACCAAACTGACACACTTTCTTTCCAGTTTTCTTCAATTCCAGAGCTGTCCCAGCTTCAGCAGATTTAATGGCTGCCTTTCCACCACGGGAAAAAAGGGCTTCTCCTGGATCTACCAGGGACTTTGCGATGTCCCTGGGATCAACAGGATGTGCCCTCCTCTGCCACCATTTCTATGGGACGGTTTAGATCTGTTGGGACCGTCCTGCAATGGAGATATCAGCAGCGATCTTAGAGATTGCATGCTGTACTGCTGTGACGCAAACTCTGCCTCCCCCAGCTTGTAAATTTTCATTGCCTCATATTCCAATTTCTGGAGGACCGCCTCTGCTATCAGTCCCGAAATTGGACATCCTATAGGCATCCCCTTTAATAGATAGATAGATAGATAGATAGATAGATAGATAGATAGATAGATAGAATACTTTATTGGCCAAGTGTGATTGGACACACAAGGAATTTGTCTTGGTTAAATACTCTCAGTATACATAAAAGAAAAGATTTACATTCGTCAAGAGTAAAGAATCATAAGGTACAACACTTAATGATAGTCATAGGGTACAATAAGCAATCAAATCATACTAGCAAACAGTATAAATCTCCCTGTTTGTTAGGAAGCTTATGATGTGTGTTTATGTGTGCTTATGACAAGTGTGTTCAGGTACCGCTAGTTGGTTTAATTTACTTAGAAGAGTGTCTGGAATGATGGTATTGAATGCTGAACTGAAGTCTACAAAGAAGACCCCCTTGCATAGGTATTTGGAGATTTAAAGTGTTGTAGGATGTAATGCAGAGCCATGTTAACAGCATCATCTGTTGATCTATTTGCTCGGTATGCAAACTGCATGGGATCTAACAGCAGATCCGTGATGGTTTTCAGGTGGGACAGCACAAGCCTTTCAAAGATTTTCATAACTACAGAAGTTAAAGCAACTGGTCTGTAGTCATTTTTTAAAAATAAAGTTTTTTTTTTTTGTAAGACAAACATAGACAAACAAAACATAAAAACATCAAGCCATCACACACACGTGTGTATATATATGTATATATGTATGTATGTATGTATATGTGTGTGTGTGTATGTATGTATGTGTATGTATATATATATATATGTATACATATATATGTATGGCATTCAGCTTTGTTCGGGTATTTTCCCACGTCATAATAGTGGTGCTTTTAAAGTTGTAGCAACGTTTCAGCAGAATCTCATCTGCCATCATCAGGCTTCTGTATGGTGTATACAGAAGCCTGATGATGGCAGATGAGATTCTGCTGAAACGTTGCTACAACTTTAAAAGCACCACTATTATGACGTGGGAAAATACCCGAACAAAGCTGAATGCCAGACATGTAAGTACCCGCGAAAACTTAAGAAAACATATATATGTATGTATATATACATATATATGTATGTATATATACTTATATATACATATATATGTATTTGTTTTCTGAGGTTCTCGCGGGTACTTGTATGTGGATCTTTGGTTATTCGGGTTTTCTCCCGCGTAAGATTGGAAGTATCTAGGCAACGTTTCGATGAAGT
The DNA here is from genome assembly GCA_033807585.1 of Hydrophis major. Lineage (NCBI taxonomy): Eukaryota > Metazoa > Chordata > Lepidosauria > Squamata > Elapidae > Hydrophis > Hydrophis major. The sequence continues at coordinate 67,862,288 of CM066343.1, read as the reverse complement.
CTCATTCATCATCTTCAGGCTTGGTCTTCAGCTCTGTGCTTCTCAGAGTGATGTGAGCTTGCAGCTGCTTCTTCCTTTTAACTGCTAGTGGGGGTGTGACTTGATTGGGTGGGGGCTTGGCTGTGTTCTGATTGGATGGGGGTGTGTTCTCATTGGTTGGGGGTTTGGCTGTGTTCTGATTGGTTGGGGGGTTGGCTGTGTTCTGATTGGCTGGAGGCGTGTTCTGTTCAGGTGGGGGCTTGATTATGCTCAGGTTAGTCTTAGTTGCTGGAGGGTTTGAGCTGGTGAGCTGTGATCTTGCTGTTTGGCTTCGAGTTCGTGGTCGTGCTGCATCTTCATGGTGGAGGTCAGCCCTCAAGCAGAGTAGGCTGTGTGTGTGTGTGCTCTTGGCTGTTTCAGGATTCCTCTCATTCGTTTTTTAGTACCTCTATTCAGGTCGTATACAACCCTTTATTTCTTCCCCTCTCCTTAGCCCTGCACAGCTGGTCCCTTGGTTTGGCATAGTTTCCTGGGAGGGCCCCCCCTCAGGGGTTGCCAGGGGGCAAGCCAGCAAAATTTAAGCTGTCTCCCCCTTCTTTTCTCATTGCCTTTCTGCCTCTTTAGATCTGTTTAAACAAAAAAAAAAAGGCTCCGTTTTTGTTCCATTCCCCCCCCCGAACTCTGTTTCTTATAGCGCTTAAAGCATTTTGACTATTTCCTTCGTAGTCTTTCCCCTGGGACCCTTGGATTGTCCCTGGGGACCCTCCTGGCTGCTGCACAAGGGCCCCACAAGCTTTGGTAGTGGCGACCACCATTTTGAAAGTCGCCTCGTGGCCGGGCGCCATTTTGGTTTTCCTATCTTGCCGATCTCTGCAGCGTGTCCATTTAAAGCAGCAGGACCGGCAGGCCTGCCGAGGTTTTAAAATTGTGCTTTTGCAGTTGGAGGTTTTTTCCTTTCCACCTCCCCTTGTTGGCTCTCCCCGTAACCAGCTGTAGCGGCTGCGGTTATTTCCACCACTCCCACCCGGTTTTGCCTGGGTCGGCAGTCTGGTTTAGGCCCAGCTTTGCCCTTAAGGCCCTGTAATCCTCCAATATAGGATAATAATAATAATAATAATAATAATAATAATAATAATAATAATAATAATAATAATAATAATAATATATCCTTCACCTTCACCTTCACCTATCCCGTGACCTCTTTTGAGGTCGTTGGGGCGCCTGCGAAGATTTAACCACCACGCTTCTCCATCCGTCTCTGTCCTCCACTGCTCTCTGGGATGCTGCCAGGTTCAAGCCTGTCCAATCATGGATATCATCCTCCCATCTCCTTCGTTGTCTTCCCCGTTTGCGGCTTCCTCTTACCGTCCCTTGCATGATGGTCTTTGCGAGGCCAGTAGAGCGAGACACGTGTCCGTACCATCTCAATTTCCGTTTCTTGACGACAGTAAGAAGGTTGTCGTGTGGTCCTATTGCCTGTTGTATTTTATTTAGGACCTCTTCATTTGTCACATGGTCTGTATAGTGGATGCCAAGGATCTTTCGGTAGCATCTCATTTCTGTTGCAAGGATTCTTCTTTGTAAATCCGCATTGAGTGTCCAGGTTTTGCAGGCATATAAAAAGATTGATATTGCGAGGGAGCGCATTAGGTGGATCCTTGAGCGCAGACTGATGTTCTTATCTTTCCAAATAGTTTGGAGCTTCGAAAGCGCAGCTGTTGTTTGTGCTATCCTTGCCATTACTTCTGGTTTTGAGCCTTCATCGGAAATGATGGACCCAAGATATTTGAAATTTTTTACTGTCTCTAGGGGTGTTCCGCTGACTCTGATGTCTGAGGAGATACCTTGGGTACTGTTCGTCATCAGCTTGGTTTTCTCGGCATTGATCTCCATGCCGTACGCTGAAGCCGCTTTATCTAAGTGTTGGACAAGGCTCAATAGTTCGTCCTCATTTCCTGCCAGGCCATCGATGTCATCTGCGAATCGCAGGTTGGTGATGGTTCTACCACCGATGGAAACTGTGCCTTCGTGGTCTTCCAAGGCATCTTCCATGATCCGTTCGAGGAATACATTAAACAGTGTGGGGGAAAGCAAACATCCTTGACGCACTCCTACACTCGTCCGGAACCAGTTACCTTTGCTGCCGTTCAGGAGGACGGCGCTTGTGGCTTTCTCATAAAGTTGTTCTATCACTCTGACAAGGTTATCGTTGATGTTATATTTCCTCATGGTAGACCACAAGGCTGCATGCCACACCCTGTCAAAAGCCTTTTTGAAATATATACATATATATATATATATATATATATATATATATATATATATATATATATATATATATATATATGTGTGTGTGTGTATATATATATATATATATATATATATATATGTTTTCTGAGGTTCTCGCGGGTATTTGTATGTGGATCTTTGGTTATTCGGGTTTTCTCCCGCGTAAGATTGGAAGTATCTAGGCAACGTTTCGATGAAGTCTCATTCATCATCTTCAGGCTTGGTCTTCAGCTCTGTGCTTCTCAGAGTGATGTGAGCTTGCAGCTGCTTCTTCCTTTTAACTGCTAGTGGGGGTGTGACTTGATTGGGTGGGGGCTTGGATGTCAAGCCCCCACCTGAACAGAACATGCCTCTAGCCAATCAGAACACAGCCAACCCCCCAACCAATCAGAACACAGCCAAACCACCAACCAATGAGAACACACCCCCACCCAATCAGAACACATCCAAGCCCCCACCCAATCAAGTCACACCCCCACTAGCAGTTAAAAGGAAGAAGCAGCTGCCAGCTCACATCACTCTGAGAAGCACAGAGCTGAAGATCAAGCCTGAAGATGATGAATGAGACTTCATCGAAACGTTGCCTAGATACTTCCAATCTTACGCGGGAGAAAACCGAATAACCAAAGATCCACATACAAATACCCGCGAGAACCTCAGAAAACAAATATTGCACCTCTACGGGGAGGAAACCCACCATCTGACCAGGACTTATGAAAAACTTGAAGTCCAAAGAGCTTCCATTTTATCTGACCTCGCATTCCTATGCAACTGCCGAGATCAAAATTTAATTCCCACAAGCTTCCAATTGAAATTCCACACCAATACAGCAGTCACCAAACGCATCCTAAAAAGAACAGAATTGGCCCTAATTAGAAATGAACTTCACACAAAAAGATTTCTCCTAGACCAAATCAACAAAGATCTCCTCACACTTCACCTCAGACTCAGCAACAAGATTCACCCCTTACTTTGGGACAAATCCAAACAGCTCGCTGTCTGGAGAGCCGAAACACAGACCACCCTCAAGACAGACACACACACCAACAAACTCAGAAAACTACAACAACGCCAGAAACCAACTCCTCCCCCCTCACAGCCACACATGAAACAAACAGTGCACAACATCTCAGACAAGATCCTCACCGAAGCCGAAACCAAGGTCCTTTCTAAAGGATTCAGTTTTGCTGTCGCTCCCAAACACATCCCCATAGAAACCATCATATGTGGAGTTGAAACCAGCCTGACCAAAACCAACCCTGATGATGCCAATAGAATCAGACTCGAAATCACCAACATCCTCTGCGCTAGCAAACCACCCAAAAGCAACTTATCCAAAGAAGAACAAACTGCACTACTTAACCTGAAAGAAGACACCAGCATAATAATCCTACCAGCAGACAAGGGCAATGCGACAGTGGTTATGAACACATCTGACTACCAATCCAAGTTAACCAACCTACTCCAAGACCCCACATACAAACCCCTAAAGACAGACCCCACCACCTACCTAGAAAAAACCACCAGATCCAAAATAAAAGCCTCCCCCATCAGTGAAGAAATCCAGCAAAGAATCATACCCAGAGAGAAATCATCCAGATGCCCTAAACTTTATTGTCTCCCCAAGATACACAAAGAAGGAACCCCACTTAGACCAATAGTCAGCTCCATAGGCTCACCTCTACAAAACCTAGCCAAATTTCTTGCCAAACAACTACAGCCCTATGCAGAATCCATCAACTCACACGTAAGAAACTCATTCCAGTTCATCGAGATCATAAAGAAACAAAACTTACAACCCAGTGACCTACTAGTGAGCTTTGATGTCATATCCCTCTTCACCCAAGTGCCAATAAAAGAAGCCTTGACAGCCATCCAAAACAAATACAACCCCCCCAAGCACATCCTAGATCTGACCAACCACTGCCTATCCAATACATACTTCACCTACAATGGACAAAAATACAAACAAATAGAAGGAGCACCCATAGGATCACCCCTCTCACCTGTCATCGCTAACCTCTACATGGAACACTTTGAAACACAAGCTCTAGAAAAATATGATCACAAACCCAAACTCTGTCTTAGATACGTAGATGACACCTTCATAATCTGGCCACACGGGAAAGAAAAACTGAACAACTTCCTCACACACCTCAACAGCCAACACCCCAAAATACAATTCACCATGGAAGCAGAAGCTAACAACCAACTTCCCTTCCTAGATGTCTTGGTATACAAAAAATCCAATGGCTCCCTAGGACACACCATCTACCAGAAGAAAACACATACTAACCGCTATCTACACGCACTCTCACACCACCACCCAGCACAGATCAATTCCGTAGCTGAGACACTCACCTCCAGAACAAAATGCTTAGCCGATGAACAACACCTAGAGACCGAACTACACACTCTCACCGGCATGCTGACAGCCAATGGATTCCAAAGAAAGAAGATCACCCACCTAATCCAAAAAGAAACCCCAGCCAAAATCCAAGACAAAGAACAAGAGAATGGCAAAGCCCTCCTCCCATATATAAAAGGCACTACGGACAAAATTAGCAAGATCCTCCAAAAACACAACATTAAGACAGCATTCTGCACAAACAGAAAGATATCCACCATCCTAAGAAACCCTAAGGACAGAATCGAGTTAGAAAATCAAGGAGTATACGAAATCCCTTGCACTGCCTGCCCCACCACATACATTGGACAGACTAACAGAAGAATAGGTGCACGCATTGAAGAACATAAGAACTCAATCAAAAAGGAAGAACCGACCTCTTCCCTGGTCCAACACCTCAAAGCCACAGGACATGAGATTGACTTTAAAAATACCAGAACTATCGCCAAAACCGAACACTTCAGCAGCAGAATCATCAGATAAGCCATAGAGATAGAAAAACGCCCACACAGCATGAATAAACGAGATGATGCCTCCCACCTACCAGCCATTTGGAAACCCGCCCTCATGAACAGACGCGTACCTAACATGAAGAATGACACCAGACCCACACCCCTGAAAGCCACACAAGATGCCACCACCACACTTCCATGTAAAAAGCAGACTCACACCCACACAGAAGATGAAACACGACCACGGACCAGAAGCCGCACTGCAGCTGCATCACTACCCACCTCAAACCTCTCTGAGCCATACATGAAGCGAACTGACCTCCACCATGAAGATGTAGCACGACCACGAACTCGAAGCCAAACAGCAAGATCACAGCTCACCAGCTCAAACCCTCCAGCAACTAAGACTAACCTGAGCACAATCAAGCCCCCACCTGAACAGAACACGCCTCTAGCCAATCAGAACACAGCCAACCCCCCAACCAATCAGAACACAGCCAAACCACCAACCAATGAGAACACACCCCCACCCAATCAGAACACATCCAAGCCCCCACCCAATCAAGTCACACCCCCACTAGCAGTTAAAAGGAAGAAGCAGCTGCAAGCTCACATCACTCTGAGAAGCACAGAGCTGAAGACCAAGCCTGAAGATGATGAATGAGACTTCATCGAAACGTTGCCTAGATACTTCCAATCTTACGCGGGAGAAAACCCGAATAACCAAAGATCCATATATATGTATATATATATATATATACACAATAATAGAGAGACCTTGAAAGGTCATTACAGCAGAGGACCTCAAAGGCTCGATTAGGCCTTGACTTACCAAAAAAAAAAAAAAAAAGAAGAGAAAGAAAATAGAGAGAAGGGGGGAATAATCATACGGAGCAAAGAAGACTTATTAATTCAAGTCAATAATAAACGGGGGACGATGTGTGTGTGTGTAAAAGAACTCCCAGGGCTCCCGGCCTTCGTTGTAGGTCGACCCCTAGGCGCGCCAACCACCTCAGATTGAATCTCTGTTTTTTCTTAACTATCTGGAATGGCAGAAAGCAATCCTTCAAAGGGTCCTTCCTTGAAGGCCAAGGCAAAGAACCAACACCTGCACAGTCAGGCTAAGGAGCCCACCAAAGCCTCTCAAAGGGACACCTTAAGATGTCACAAGGCGCTAGAAAGAGAGATAGACAAACGTACTAGACAGGCAGGCTTAGTGCCTCCAGCTCGCCCTCTCAAGGGCATCAAGCCCCGGGCACTCCAGCCAGGTGAACTCCAGAGGCTACTTTCACGCCCACGGCCGCTGGCCTGCGCCAAGAGGAACCTCTCATTCAGGCGGTTCCAGAGCAGCTCAGAGCCTGGATGGAGATGGCTATTCGACAGGGGATTGCAGAAGGGATGCAGCAGTTGACCAGACCGGAGTTGCCTCCGCAGGCCACCGAATCTGTAAGATCATTCCCTCTCATGTCCCCCCCAGGGGAGGTTTGCCCCTCAGTCAGGGAGGATGAGGAGGAAGTGGAAGGGGACCTAGATTTAGATAGGGAGGAGGAGGAACAATATGACCTGAGGTCCTTACAATATGACGAACCTCTTCCAGACTCAGACCCATCAGAGGCGGAAATGTCCAAGGACAAGGGTCTCACTCCGGACCAACCCGCCTTTGTAGGGCTCTTTAAGCCCCAGCTATTCAAATCCCTCCTCTACAAGGCCAGGAACATCTCGGGCCTAACAGCCCAGAGCTCCTCTAATCCCAGTCCCATGGTTCCGGAAGGGCCGGAGGACTCCATGTTTAGACATCCGGTAGTGGAGGCCGAGGTCATCCCTACCCCCCCCATATTCCTGGATCTGGTGTCCAAGCAACTGACCTCTTCAGTTGCCCCCCCGGCCCCCTCGGCCAATGATAAAAGGTTCTTCAACCTCGACCCGGAGCTCTCGACCCTGCTGAGCACTCCGGAGGTTGATGAGCCTATCGTAGGCCTCACCTCTTCCTCTGCCCTCAGTGACCCTTTAGAGGCCCTCAAACCAGAGGACAAGAGGTCAGAGCTCGCATTAAGGCGAGCTCACAAGTCGGACACATGGGCCATCAGGGCGGCTACGGCCGCTTCCTTTTTCATCAGATCTTCCAATCGCTGGCTTCGCCAGCTTAAGCAACATGTCCCGACCTCCAATATCCGCGCCCATCAACATATCACAAGATAACAGCCGCAGCTGAGTTCTCAGCTGACGCCACCTTTCATTCAGTTAAATTCTCCTCCCGCGCCATTTCCTCCCACGTCTCGGCCCGCCGCCTACTCTGGCTAAGACATTGGCAGGCGGATCTCAAGAACAAGGTGAAGCTAGCTTCCGCTCCCCTAGCTGGAAATAAGCTGTTCGGTACTTCCCTGGATCCTCTCCTAGTCGAGGGAAGGAATAAGAAGAAATTCCTCCCTTCCCTTTCCCACAAGTCAGAATCCAGATCTCTGCAGCCCTTTCGGAGGGCTCCCTTTCGTCCCTATCCCCAACCCCCCTTTCCCCCCCAGGCACCAAAGGCTCCCCTCCTTTGGTTCGGGACAGTCCCAGGACAGGTCCAACCCCTTCGACAGGCACAGGAGAGGTGGAAACTTCAGGAGGCCCTTTCGTGGCTCTGGCAGCAGGCCCTTCCAGTGCTCCAGATAAGCCTCCTGACACTATCCCCAATGGCGGGCGACTCAAAGCCTTCGCCTGTCGATGGGACTCATCCACTTCAGACTCTTGGGTCAGGGATACAGTCCGGTTTGGCCTGCCTCTCGAGTTTCTCTCCCCCCCCCGATTTTTTCATTACATGTCCCCGCTCCAAGAACCTCACCAAACGTAACCTCATGGAGGAGGCAATTCAGCACCTATTGGACATTCAGGCTATCCAGCCAGTTCCTTCATCCCAAAGGGGACAGGCACCACTCTTATTCGTGGTGCCCAAACACTCAGGGGGATGGAGGGCTATTTTGGACCTAAAACGGTTAAACCGTCACCTGGTGTACCGCAGATTCAAAATGAACACGCTGCAATCCATCCTCTTGGGAGTTCGGCAGGGAGACTGGTTGTCATCCATCGACCTCTGCGAGGCATATTTACACATCCCAATACGACCCTCCCATTCCAAGTTTCTCCGTTTCAGCTATAATAACCTACACTTTCAGTACATGGCCCTCCCATTCGGGTTAGCCTCGGCCCCCAGGACCTTCACCAAGGTACTGGCCGTGCTGGCTGCCCACCTCAGATCCATCCCGGTGCGACTCCACTGTTACCTGGATGATATTCTCATCCTCTCCCCTTCTAGGGAACAGGCCATCAGGGATATCCATACTACCCTCACCTCCCTCCAGGAACACGGGTTCCTCATAAATTGGAAGAAAAGCCAACTGGCCCCTTCCACTAGGCTACCCCACCTAGGGACCATAATTGATACAGTCAAAGGGGAGAGTGTTCATCTCCCCAGAAAGGATACTCAGCATCCAACAATCAGTCAGGCTCATCAGACGACACAGGAAGGTCTCTCTCCTTGAATTATCCAAGTTGCTAGGTAAAATGATCTCTTATATTCCCATTATTCCCTGGGCCCGTTTCCACTCTAGATCCCTCCAGTGGTTCCTGCTTCCGTACCAAAGGGCCGGGTCAAGCAACTCAAGGTCAAGGTCTCGCCAAGGGTTTTCACCTCCCTCCTCTGGTGGAGCAAGGCGTCGATCAACAAGGGTTGCCTCCTCAAGGAGCCACTAAGACTCACCGTCACCACAGACGCCAGTCTGTCCGGATGGGGCGCCCACCTTCTCTCCCTTACAGCTCAGGGCAGATGGCCACCGACAGAGAGGCTGCGCAACATAAACTGGTTAGAGCTTCACGCCATCCACCTGGCCCTCTGCAGCTTCCTCCATCATATTCAGGGCCGACACATTCTCATTCTCACCGACAACATAACAGCAAAGGCACATGTCAACAGGCAGTCCTCAAGTCTAATGAGGGAGACCAAGCGCCTTTGTTGGTGGGCAGAGTCTCACCTCCTCTCACTCAGAGCGGACCACATTTCAGGCATCGACAACACCCAGGCAGATTGGTTGAGCAGGGCCACCATAGACTAGGCGGAATGGCGCCTCCACCCAGACCTGTTCAGGCAGGCGACAGCAATTTTCGGCCTGCCTGTGGTAGACCTGTTTGCCTCCCCCCGCAATACCCAACTTCCATGGTTCATCTCCAGATTTCCATCCCTTGGGGCGGAGAACCACAACGCCCTCCGATGCCCGTGGCCCTCGGGCCTTCTTTACGCCTTTCCCCCTCTGGCACTGGTGCCAAGAGTACTACAGAAGGTCATTCACGAGAGGGCAGAACTGCTTCTGATAGCTTCTTATTGGCCCGTCGCTCCTGGTTTGCGGACCTCCGCAGCCTATCAGTAGCCCCACCCTGGAAGATCCCAGCAGACAGGATTTCTCTGTCTCAAGGCCCCCTTCTTCACCCAGACCCCCAATGGCTACAGCTAGCCGTATGGAGATTGAGCGGGAATGTCTAAAAAGGGAGAATTTCTCCACTGAGGTTATCAATACCATCTTAGCAGCTAGGCGCCCCTCCACCAGAAGGATTTACGATGCCACTTGGAACAGTTTCCGCAAATGGTGTGCCAATCTCCAAATTGACCCAACAAACCCATCGGTAGCCCAAGTCCTTGACTTTCTGCAGGAGTGTCTCGGTAAAGGTCTGTCCCACAACACACTAAGGTAGTAGCCCTATCCACCGTAATTTCCTGCGAGGGGGTTAATTCTCTCTCCCACCATCCCTGCATCCAGGCATTTCTGAGAGGGGCCTCAAACTTACGACCTCCATCCCTTCACCGGTACCCAACATGGGATCTCAACAAAGTTTTGACCTCCCTCACTAAGCCACCCTTTGAACCCCTTAAAGAAGTCTCTCTCCAGTTCCTATCCTACAAAGTAGTGTTCTTGGTGGCGATTACTTCGGCCCAAAGGATTTCAGAGATCTCTGCTCTGTCAGTCAGGAAGGACCTGTGCATCTTCCATTCTGACTGGGTGGTCCTCTGACTTGACCCGTGCTTTCTACCTAAAATTAATTTGGTTTTCCACAGGGGTCAGGAGCTTATCCTCCCCAATTTTTGCCCCAGGCCAACCCATGAAAAGGAGCAGCTATGGCACACCTTAGATGTTAGGCGGGCTTTGCGGATATATATTAAACGTATTCAGACCTTCCGCAAATCCGAGGCCCTGTTCATTTCCTTTCAACCAAAGTCACAGGGGCTCAGGGTTCCCTCAACTACAATAGGCCGCTGGATAAGGGCAGCCATTTTCAGGGCATACCAGGCCCAGGCACTCACAGTGCCCAGGGGTATCACGGCTCACTCTACCAGGAGTGCTGCGACATCAGCTGCCTGGGCTACACAGGCCCCTATATTCGACATTTGCCGGGCAGCAACGTGAACCTCTCAGCCTTTTATTAGGCATTACAGAATCGATAGGTATGCCGCTGCGAAGGCGTCTTTCGGTAGAAGGGTCCTCCAGAGGGTGCTCAGGGATCCCGAGGACTCGACAGTCCAGACGGTGTCCCTCCCGTAGGACAAGCCCCAGCTTTGGTATGTCCCATCCTCTGGACAATCCGAGCAGCTCTCAGGAGAATGGGTGTTGGTTCTTACCTGACACGCCGTTTCTCTTGAGCTGGGAGGATTGTCCAGCCCCTCCCTTTTCCTTTCACCGTCTGGAGGGGTCTCGTTTCGGCCAATGCACCTTAAGTCTAGCAAAAGGACAGCACGAATGCCTGTTTTTTTCCTCTCTCCTTCGCATAAACTGGGGAACGAGATGGCAAGCCACGTGATGGAAGGGGCATTCCTCAGAAATTAAGCTCAGCCTGCAACAAGCAGAGACTGAAGCTCCACCCATTCTCTGGACAATCCTCCCAGCTCAAGAGAAACGGCGTGTCAGATAAGAACCAATGCCCATTTTGTTGCCAGCAGTTTAGACATTAATAGCTGTGTGTTGCATTATTTGAGGGGACAGCACATTTACACTTTTATACAAGCTGTATATTCACTACTTTATATTGTAGCCAAATGTCATTTCTTCAGTGTTGTCACATGAAAAGATATACTTAAATATTTATAAAATGTGTGTGTGGGGGTGTACTCACCGGTGATATTATCTATCTGTCTGTCTGTCTGTCTGTCTATCTATCTGTCTATCTATCCACCCACACCCACCCACCCACCCACCCACACCCACCCACCCACACACACACACAGAAGGGAACTAGGGGATCAGCCATATTGGACTTAATTCTCACAAACAGAGATGAAATGATATAAGGTGTTGAAATTACAGAAACAGGGAGGGATTGATCATACAATATTGGAATTCAAGAACATTATGCAAGCACAAGCAACAGAACAAAGTCAAACTAGAGTCTTGAACTTTAATAGAGCTAATTTCAATAAACTTAGAGTTTGGGAGGGATTCCATAGATGAGAATCTTCAAGGGGAAAACAACTCAAGAAGTTTGAGAAATTTTGAAAAGTGAGATTATAAAAGCCCAGTTAGCACAATACCAATGAAGAATAAAAATAACAGCTCTCAAAAAAAAAATCTAAATTATATTGACTATCTGGCTTAAACAATTGTTTGACCATTCTGTGGCTACAGCAAATAAGACAAGACTAGGCATCTTAAGAGAAGAAAGCATTAGATATAGCAAGTAAGGTAAGGAGGACATCCTGTGGAAGAGAACAGCAAGAAATGGGACTTTACATAAATCATGGCTAGTATTGACAGCTGAAGACTTATTTAGGCAACCTGGCTTTTCTGTGTTCCCCATTTCATTTTCCCTGGAGATGAGGGCTAGTGAGATTTTGAATTCTTCTACCAGAAGTTCATTTTCTGAGAAAGAAAAGCTGTATGGCCTTTAATCAGATGGCTTTCCTTTGCAGATTCCTCATATCTGTCTTCTGCCAAATTCTCCAAAGTTCAAACAGCATTGGTAGTGATGATATTGTCTATAATATTTCTCCTATAGCTAGAAGGGAGGGCAAGAGAGGAATTTGAGTTGACAATATTTATTAGGAAGCATAAAGAAAATATTTAAATATAGGACTTCTGATTGACATTGCAGCAAGAACAGCTGGAGAATAGCAGAGCTCTGCTTGGCTCCGTGAATTGCAGCTGGCAACTGCTTGCCAGGAGACTCTACAGAGTCAAGCCACCCTGGAGGGATAGTGAAGGAGGGAGAGGTGCTTCGTTGATCAGCAAGGTTCTTACATAAAACAACAACAAACACCTAGGCCCTCAGTTTCAAGCAAAGAAGACAAGTTGTCAGGGGAGATGCCTGCTAATGCAGATAATCACCTCAAAGACTGTTCCCTGTAGAATTTTTCCAAGGCTGTTGGCTAGAGCAATTAGGTCTCTACTTCTCACCACAGTGGTTGAAGTAACAGGGCTAGGCCCAAGTGTCTTTTTCTTACATTTACTTTATTGTATTCTATAATATTGTAATATATTTCATTGCTGTAACGATGCCTCCAAGGAAACATTAGGCGATTGGCCAAGTGCAATCAAAGGCTACAAAAATGAAACACCAGTGTAGACAAGAAACTCCTGAGGAGAAGAATAGAACACTTGCAACGCTGCTCAAGAGAGCTGCTGCATCTAGAATTTCAGAGACAGTACAACAGCCTGACTACAGGACAAGAGAGATAGAGCTGTTACATCTAGAGCTTCAGAGACAGTACAACAGCATGAGGCCTGACTACTGGATAAGAGAGATAGAGCCAGATGATCATGGACTGCGCAACATTTAAGCTTAGCATTGGAAGGATTCTATTATGATGCACATAAAGACTACTCACAGCATGTGAATAATAAAACCCTGTAAATAAAATTATTTTGATTTCACTATAAATATAATTCATTCCTTTTCCTGTCTAATACAGAATTGGGATTAATAAATACCAGGCAATGCCAGGTTATCAACTAGTAAATAAATATAAAGGAAAAATAAATGGGTAGACTGGAAAGGGAAAACCAAGAAAGCCATGGTTGGTTTTTAATGATGAGATTCTCAAAAAAGAAATTATATGCAAGTTATGAATATAATGGAGCCTGCCTATTCCATTTGTAACCTTGTAAGCATTGGACTTTTTCCCTTCAATCAAAAAGAATGAACTTCTGAAGACCAGGTATTTCAAAAGGAATCCTTTACTGAAAGGGATTTTATCTCAACACTAGGCAAAGCTGAGTATCCCCAGGCATACAGTCATAGATAAAGGAAGTTAAAATCCCTCCTCTTATTCAGATGTGGATTTAGTCAAACAAAGAACCAACATGTTAATTCCCCCCTCCCCTTCTCTGGGAACGTATCTTAACAGAGTTCCCAGGAGTGTCTTTCAGACCTGGAATTTTTATGGTTCCTTCTCATCTTGTTATCTCTTCAAGAGGTGTATATCATATGCAAGTTATACAGAATCAATATAGGATTTAATATATTCAGGTTACATCAAAAAGGATTACTTGTACCAACTCTCTCCCCCTTCTTCTTCCATTGAAGAATGGCAGATACGTGGATCTGACAAACCCAAGGATTCGTGGGAGTGAATCTTGTACCTTGAATGGAACCATTCCCTCCTTTCACTTATCAAAGCTTGTTAAATGCACACAAGGTATTTCAGAGTGAGAAAGACCATGGGAGACCTACTGATAGAACAAGTCACCTTCCTAAGCCCACTCAAGGTCTCCCCTACCTACTGAAATGCATCATGCTCCAAACAATTGCTTCCCCATCAAAGGTTGGAGGAATCATTTCCTTCATACAACAAAAGCTAAAACAGAAGAAATAAAGTCTGTAGAAATTCTCAGTTATCCCGGTCATGGTTGTCCCAAAGGTGTTTTTTCAGGAGGCAGCTGAGCTAAAGAAGTTTCTTGGATGAGAAGCAAAACATCTTCAGAAGAAAAAACAAGAAAGTCCAGTTGCCTCCTATAGACTTTTAGCTATACAATTGGGATGAACACCCTTTGAATGGTGTGGGAGTACGAATGGATTCCAGAGGAAAAAATTGCAGACTACAGGAACCAGGAGCACTACTCAGATAATCTGAAGACACAGATAAACCTCCAAGTGATCCAACAACCCTCTAAAACAGGGGTATCAAACTCAATTTTATTAAGGGCCACATCAGGGTTGTATTTGACTTCAGAGGGACCAGAGGGAATGGCCAGCTTGATGTCACTCGTATTGGGGGGCACTTGTGGTGGCCTGTGTGCTCTGCCAGCAAAAACAGGCTCCCAAGTTCACTTGTTGGCTGCACTGGCTTCCTGAAACTCTCTGCCAGCGAAAACAGAGCTCCATCCTCCAGTGAGCCCACTGACCACTGCTACTTCAGTCAATAAGAATGGGTATTTCAAAAGGAATTCTTTATTGAAAAGAAATACAGCAGGTCAAATTCAAAGCAGGGTCATGATAGCAGGCATGCCACTTAGATAAAGGCAGTTAGAACCCCTCCCCTTAGTCCAATGTGGATTTCATCAATACAAACAAGCAACATGTTAATTCCCCCCTTTTCTGGGAATGTAGTTGAGAAGAGATCCCCAGGAAGTATTGTTCAGAGCTGGAATTTTTATGGTCCCTTCTCCAAGAGGTGACAAGTTTCCAGGCAGAGGGCAGAGGGCTCCAGAACACAGTTTTAAATCAGTACAAGAACTTAGGATTGTTAGGGATAACATTGTTTACCCTAACTAGTTTAGGTAAAATAATAAATATGTCATCATGGTTTATTAGTTAAAGTGTCTGCAACTTTAACTGTAGGAATGTAATTAAGGGAGTGGTTGTGAAAGCAACATAAAAGAAGCAAGGAACGTCAGCTTGCTCTCTCTGACTTGATGATCCCTAATTACTGGATGAAGACTGCGTTTTTCCTTACTCGAACGGGAGAGAGAAAGGACTGTTGATTTATTATAAGTGAACTGACATTGGATATTCTACACGGACTTTGCTAACTGAATATCCTTGAATGGACTGATTAAAACGATACATGACTAATGGACTGTTATTTTGACTATGCTATAAACTCTAAATGGAATAAACTATATTTTTGATAGCACAAGCTTATCTGTTATTTTTACTGTATGTTAACAAACATACAAACTTATATCACTCATTTATCTGTGTGCCTATCTGACTAACACTGCACATTCTGTTTAGCTTGTCTCCTTAACCCTGGTTGGGGAACACAGGCTTAACACTGGTTATAGGCCCAGAGGCTGCAAAGTCAGTTTAACTAGGATAAAACAGATTTATGTAAAAAGTGAGAGTTTGTGTTGTTAAACGTTACAGTAAACAGACAGCTGTGTTTTATTAATTATAGTTTTATATCCATATATAGAAAACATGGCACAAGTCAATCTACAAAGTTTGTCCCTTATATCCAAGCTGGATGGAACAAACTATGTATCATGGTCTATAAAATGTAGTCTACTTCTACGTAGAGAAGGTCTGTGGAACATAATTGAAAACCCACCAAACGTAGAGGAATGGCATCCAGAAATTGAGGAAGATAAACAAAAAATAAAAGACTTTATGCAGAAGAATGAACAAGCTTTTTGCATAATAGGACTAACACTGTCTGACCAGCAACTTGTTCATATCCATGGAGAGCAAACGGCTGTTGGGTGTTGGCAGAAGCTGAAGAAGATTTATGTCCGAGATAACGTTGGTGCTCACATAAATCTAACACAGAAGCTTTTCAGGATGCATCTCCAGACAAATGGTGATATGCTTAGTCATTTGAATTCTATAAAAAGCATTTTTCAAGAACTGCACGAGAAAGAGCTTATTTTCTCTGAACTACACCAAGTCTATATAATTCTATCTTCACTAGATGAAAGTTATGACAACTACGTCACTTCCCTTGAAATTTTGCCAAAGGAAAGCCTAACTTTAACTGATATAACTGGCAGATTGATTGAAGAGGCAAGAAGAAGACTTGAAAGAGATCAGTTAAGGAGGGAGCAACCTCAAAAAGAAGATAATGAATCTCCTACAGCATATGCAATTAAAAAGTGTTTTAATTGTGGAGGAAGAGGACATTTGGCAAGATTTTGTAAAAAAGCAAAGCACCAGAACGCTAGCCAGAATACTAAAAGTAACCAAAAGAAAAATAAAAATTTAGAGTTAGCCATGTATATTAACGGAGCTGTAAAAAATAATTTATGGGTGGTTGACAGTGGAGCATCCCACTGTATAACAAATGAAAACAGAAATTTTGTTAAAATGTCCCAGAGTACACAGCAGATATCGTTAGCCAATGGCTGGAAACTGAAAGCTAAAGGTCAAGGTATAGTATATTGTTCTTTCATAAAAGAGAATGTAAAAATGTTATATGTACCACAACTTAAGTTTAATTTAATTTCAGTTAGAATTTTGGTTAAACTAGGATATGTAGTTACCTTTAAAAGAGATAACTGCATAATTTATGATAATAAGAAACCTCATGATGAATGTATTCACTTGTTATACCGATGGCTAGGGCATTTAAATTTTAAAATGCTTAAGAAAACTGTTGAATTATCTAAGGGAATAAGTTTGAAACCTTGTAATAAGTATTTGCAATGTAATGCCTGTAACCAAAGCAAAGCCAAGGTCATACCGGCTAACAGAGTTGATGGATTTACTACCAAAGAGCCTTTAGAAGTAGTATTTGCTGATTTAATAGGTCTGAAAAACCCAAGTGTAGGAGGAGCTCGATACATATTAAGTATAATGGACCACTATTCTAGATATGGGTTTTGCTATTTAATGAAGAGTAAAACTGAAACGTATCTAAATTTCTTTAATTGGATTAAATTTGCAGAAAGGAAAACTAAAAAGAAATTAGTAACTCTTATAACAGATAATGGTGTGGAATTTACAAATAATAAATTCCAGAATAGACTTAGAATGTTAGGTATTCAACATAAAAAGTCTGCACCATATGGGCCACAACATAATGCCTTTATAGAGAGACGAGGCCAAACACTACAATCAATGGCACGTACTATGTTGTCTGATTCAGGATTACCTGACAATTTGTGGGGAGAAGCAATAATGTGTGGTAATCATATATTAAATAATGTTGCTAATTCAACAACAGGTGAATTACCATTCACACTGTGGCATGGTACAAAACCTGATTTAAGTTACATGCACACATTTGGAGCACCAGCATGGGTGCATATCCCTACACAACTCAGACACAAAGGACAGCATAGAGCTAAAAGATTATTTTTTGTCAGATATGAATCTAATCACAGATCTCATAGATTCTGGGAACCAGGTACATCTAGAGTTTACACCAGTGCTAGTGCTAAATTCCTAGAACATGTAGGATGGAATAGATTAGAGCAAGATTTAAATAACGAAGTAATTATTGAACCCTACAAAAGGCAAAAAGAACAGACTAGTTATAAGAAGAGTCCAATTAAAGAAGAAGTCCACAAAGAGCAAATAGGACCAGAACAAGAGGAACAGTTGATCAGGAAGAGTTAGATAATCAAGAAGAGTGAATAAATGAAAGTCCACCTGTAAGTCCTGTAATACCTAGACGTACTACACTTATAACTAGACCACCTGATAGGTATCAAGCAAGTATAGTTTGCCAAGTAACTAAAGTTCCAACTAGTGTAGATGAACTTAGGATGTATCCTGCTAAGGATCAGGAGAATTGGCAAAAGGCAATGGAAAAAGAACTAAATTCATTAAAGGTAATGAAAGTATATGAAGATGCTAAATTACCTCCAGGAGAAAAATCCATTGGGTGCAAATGGATATTTAAAGTAAAAACAGGAAATAATGGGACTGTTACCCATAAGGCTAGGTTGGTAGCTCAAGGATTTAATCAAACTGCATCTGATTACGATGAAGTTTTCGCACCAAGTCTTAAAGCAACATCTTTGAGAGCAGCATTAGTGTGGGCAGCTAAGAAAAACTATATCATTAACCATTTAGATGTAGAAACTGCTTATTTGCATGCACCATTGCAGCATACTATATATTTAAAAAAGCCAGTTATTATAAAAGACAATAAAGTAAATAGTAATGATTGTTGGAATCTCAAAAAGAGTCTTTACGGGTTGAAACAATCTGGCTTTGAGTGGAACCAATATATTGTGAAAGAATTAAACAATATAGGATTTAAATCTGGTTTAGCAGATCCATGTGTGTTTAAAAGAGAAAATAATGGAACGGTGTCATTATTGTTATTATTTACAGATGATATTGCTTTGATAACTAAGACTAATAATGAAGCTAATGAGATTATATCATTATTAGCCAAAAAGATAAAATTAAAGCATTTAGGTGAAATTAAAAAGTATCTAGGATTGACAATAAACAAAACAAAAAATGGATTTAAGATATCTTAAGAAGATAAAATTTGCCAATTAATTAAAATGTATAAAATGGAACTTTGTAAACCGGCAAAGACTCCAATGAGTCAGGAAATTTGCCAAACTGATGATCAAAGTCCCAAATTTGATAAGTCCATATATCAATCTTTGATTGGTAGCTTATCATATATAAGCAGTTGTTCAAGGCCAGATATAGCTTATAGTGTTAATCAGCTGGCACGTTTTAATTCAGATCCACATCAATGTCTTTGGCAATCATTAGAGAGAATTTTAAGATATCTTAAAGGAACAATGAACCATGCATTGTATATAGAACCAAGGGTGATTTGAGTCTTAGTGCTTATGCAGATGCAAGTTTTGCAACTGACATAAACACTAGAAAATCAACATCAGGAATGGCTATATTATTTGGTAAGACACTAATATGGTGGAGGTCAATCAGACAACAGCATATTAGCTTGTCCACGATGGAAGCGGAATTTTCACGTCTGTCATTACTATGCACTGACTTAATTTTGTACAAACAGTTATTATTAGACATGGGTGTAACTGTTAAAGATTCCATTATTGTGTATGAGGACAACCAGGCAGCCATAAAGTTAGCTACTAATATTGCTGTAAAAACTAGATCAAAGCATACTGATTTAAGATACTTAAATGTTAGAGAATCTGTAAAGAATGGGCTAATTAAATTGGAATACCGCATGACAGAAGAAAACATTGCAGACTAGTTTACAAAAGCTCAAGGAATAATTAAGTTTAAAGAAAGTTGTAACAAATATGATTTAAAAGTGTAAATAATTATATTATTATTTAACCTAAAAGGGGAGAATGTTAGGGATAACATTGTTTACCCTAACTGGTTTAGGTAAAATAATAAATATGTTATCATGGTTTATTAGTTAAAGTGTCTGCAACTTTAACTGTAGGAATGTAATTAAGGGAGTGGTTGTGAAAGCAACATAAAAGAAGCAAGGAACGTCAGCTTGCTCTCTCTGACTTGATGATCCCTAATTACTGGATGAAGACTGCGTTTTTCCTTACTCGAACAGGAGAGAGAAAGGACTGTTGATTTATTGTAAGTGAACTGACATTGGATATTCTACACGGACTTTGCTAACTGAACATCCTTGAATGGACTGATTAAAACGATACATGACTAATGGACTGTTATTTTGACTATGCTATAAACTCTAAATGGAATAAACTATATTTTTGATAGCACAAGTGTATCTGTTATTTTTACTGTATGTTAACAAACATACAAACTTATATCACTCATTTATCTGTGTGCCTATCTGACTCACGCTGCACATTCTGTTTAGCTTGTCTCCTGAACCCTGGTTGGGGAACACAGGCTTAACAAGGATATTCACGTTACATCCAAAAAGATTACTTATATCCACACACCCCTTCTTCTTCCATTGAAGAATGGCAGATACACGGTCCATAGAGATCTTTCTTCAGGGTGCTGCAGGCTCTGCTACTGTTTGTAGATGTCCAGGAGATTTCCCTTGCCTTCTTTTTGCAGCTGCATAGATAGAGCAACTAGCAACATAGCTTTCAATGTCTTTTTTGAGAGATGGCCACCAGAATTGTCTTTTGATGAGGTGCATGCTTTTTACAAATCCAAAGTGTCCAGCTATTTTGGAGTCATGGAATCGTTTCATGAGGTCCATTCTCTGGCTGGCAGGGATGTAAAGTTTGTTTTCTATCCAGGCTAGATCATATTTGAGTAAGCAAACATTTTTGTTAGCATGGAGCCAATCGTCCTTAAGTAGTGCTTCCTTAAATTTGGAAGTCATTGCATTGTCAGCAAGTGATTCTTTCTTCCCTTGTACTGGGGTGATTACTTTGGCTGCAAATTGGGTTGGTTGGATCATGGGTTTTACAATTCCAATCTTTTTGCTGTTGTATTGGGGTTTTGGGGACAGGGCATCTGCCAATAATTTTTTTCCCCCTGGGAGATATTTGAGAATGAAATTAAAATGTTTAAAATATTGTGCCCAACGTTGTCTTGGGGAGTTTCCATTGAGTTTTCAGGGCTTCCTAGGGAGTTTTCAGGGAGTTTTATGATCAGTCCAGACTTCAAAGTGGATTTTGTTCCCTTCTAGGAGGCATATGCTGTGCAATGGGCACTGTCTCCATGCAAGGAGTGCCCATTGCACAGCATATTCCTCTTTCTCCCATATAGTCCATCTTTGCTCATCTTGGAAGTAGAAGCACATGGTTGCAATTGTCCACATTTATTTTTTTGGAGTAGAACTGCTCCTACTGCTACATCTCTAGTGTCCACTTGGATGACAAATGAATGTTTGAATGTTGCTTGGCATTCCATCATCCAGTTAAAGGGTTGTCTTGGCTTCGGTTTCCCACCCTTTTCATTTTCAACAAGCTTTTAATGGGGAGGGCGATATTCACAAAAGCCGGAATGAACCGACAGTAAAAGTTTGCAAAATCCAGGAAGCTTTGCAGTTGTTTGCGAGTTTGGGGTGGCTTCCAATCAACAATAGCTTTTACTTTTTGTGGGTCCATCTCTATTCCCTCATGGGATATTCTGTACTCCAGGTAGTCAATTTTTTCTTGATGGAACTTGCATTTAGAGAATTTTGCATATAGTTGGCATTTTGGAGTTTCATGAGAACTGCTTGAAGTAACTTTATGTACTCTTCTTTTGTATTGGTGTAGATTAAAATGTCACCCAAATCAACTAGAACTCTTTTGTACACAAATTCATGGAGCACCTCATTAATTAATTGCATCAATATGGCAGGGACTCCTTGTAGTCTGAAAGGGAGTACTTTAAACTGGTAGCATCCCAGTGTTAAAAGCAGTCTTCCACTCATCACCTTCCCTTTTTCTGATGCAGTAGTATGCCTCTCGTAGATCTAACTTTGAAAAAAAATTCCTTTAGAGAGGTGAGCTAGCATGTCCTTCATGAGGGAAGTGGGTACATATTTTCCAAGCTGAATTATGGAAATCAACACAGAGGCAAAGGATGCCATCTTTCTTTTTGTGGAATAATACTGGGGTTGCTATTTTTGGTTGGATAGGTTTGATAAGACCCTCTCTTAGATTTTTATTGATAAATGCTCTATGTTCATTTAGTACTCTGGGGCAGTGGTCATCAACTAGGGGGCTGGGGACCACTGGTGATCTGCGAGAAAATTTTGGTGGTCTGCAGAAAAATGTCATCCCCAAAGCAATTAATCCAGGCTGTGCGGGAACACAAGGCTGCGGCACCCACATCGCTTGCATTGAGAACAACACAAGGTAGTGAGGGGAGGAGGGGAAGGGCGGGGGGGAACTTGCCCCACTCATCCCACGTGCCTCACCTGGCCACCGGGCTGCTTCTTTCTGTTTCTTTCTTCTTATGCTTTTGGTTGCATGCCAAAGTAGTGTGACTTTTGCTTTATCATGCTCTATTGCATCAGCTATCTTTCCTGTCCTTTGGAGTTAAAATGGTTGCCTCCTTTTTTAGTCCAGCTCTCTTACTGTGCCTTCTTTCTTCTGATCTTCTCCACACTTATAACATCTACTGCAAGTCCCATTTCCACGATCTTTCAGTCCTCCAAACTAGTACTAAAATTTCATTTAAACACTATTAGGTAACCAAATTCTACTGGCTCTAATGTTTGTCTTTGAGCCCTATGCTCTCCCCGCTGGATTGCTGCTTTACTATTAGACTTTCACCCCCACTCAGAGACTCACAGTTCTGCCGATCAGCTTTAAACTTTCTCCTCTTGACAATCACTCTCCACCTCCACACAATCGCATTTAATAATTAGTTTAATGTTGATGCTGCTGTTTCTATTATTCCTTCCTCACTTAGTGTGATCGCTGTGGCTTTGGTCTGCCAATGATGGCCGATCACTCACACACTGAGTTTGTAGAGTTTTCCTATGATGTAGCAGGCAGTCGCCCTCTGTTCACTTCCACCTCCGGCTTCTCCACGATTTTGCTGATCTCTCCAAGATTCACGTGGCCCTCGGGGGGCTTCCAGATGCCCAGATTGGGGATGAAAAGATGGAGCCTGATCTTTTCTCCCCACACCGCTGCACTGCTGCAACTGGAAGTCAGTCTAAGCGAGTCTTGAACAGTTTGGCATATAAGTTCACAGCTAGAAGTTTCTTGAGTACCTGATGTACCCATCGTTATATGTTCCTCCTTTGTCTCAGTGAAGATGAAGATGTTGGCCAGGCACAGTAGGACCCCTTTATATAGGTGGCCATGTAGCATTAATCCATCATTAATCAGTTGTATGAATACCTGGGGGCTCCTTGGAGTCTAAATGGCATCAATTTGAACTAGAAGCTTCCCAGTGGGCAGTTAAAAGTGGTTTTCCATTTGTCACCTTCTTTAATCCTTACCCTATAGTACACCTCCCTCAGGTCTAATCTGATAAAGATCTTCCCCCTGGCCAGGTGGCTTACATGTCCTTCGTCATGGGAAGGGTGTACACATCCTTCATCAAGGGAAGGGTGTAACCCTATTTATCCCCCTAAAATCCATGCAAAGCCTCATTAACCCATCTTTTTTCTCTTTGAACAGTAAGGGGGTTGCCACGCGGGATTTGGCTGGCTGAATTAAGCCCTGGGCTCAGTTTTTATCAATGTAGTTCCTCAGTTCTTCTTCTCTTTTGGGGTAATGTAATACATTTTTAAGGAGCTTTGTTCCCAGCAGGATCTCTATAGCACAGTTGGTGAAATGATGGGAGGAGTAGGATGTCGCATTCCTTCTTTCTGAACACCTCCCCCAAGTCCCTGTTAGGAATGAGTGGAGTCCCGGCAGCTGCTTTGAGACAGCCTTCAAATGCTCAGCTTCTCCTTCCTCTGCTCTCCGCTCTCTAGCTTTTCCTCCAAGGACTCCCACTGGGAAAGGGAGTTTCTCCCCCAATTTCATCTTTCTCTCCCCCATCTGCCACCATATGGTTGGACCCCACTTGTCTAGCCAGGACAATCCCAGAATCACTGCCTCTGTCTCAGAATCACTGCCTCTGTCCCAGAATCACTGCCTCTGTCAGCTTTATCAAAAAGTGGATTGTCTCTTAGTGCTGGCCTATTTCTAACCACACAGGTTCAGTTAATTTGGTCACAGGGTAACCCCCCCCATCAGTGAACCGTCCACCTGTTCATGGACTGGAGCAGTTCCCTTGCTCATATTCTCAGCTTCAGCACTGTTGGCATGCTCATTAGGCAATGGATACAGCCTGAGTCAATGAGTACCTCCAACTCTCCCTTGGCCCCTGATTTGGTTGCTACAATTTTCACTGGGATAGAAAAGGGGCAGATGGCTTCACTTAACATTGGGTCACTCTCCCCCTCATCCTCACTCTCATAAGGGGCTAGCTGCTGGTCCCCCTTGGTCAGAGTTCCCTCTGCTATGCTGTTAGGAGAGTAATCTCTATGACCTAGCGCATTACACTCAATGTCTCTTGGCCCTTCGCTGTGGCTTCTTTGGTTTGGCAGGGGTGGGTGCCCCCCATGCAGATTGAGGAGCAGGTGCCAAGCACTCAGCTGCTCTATGGCCCTTTTGGCCACATTGAAATATTGTTCACAGTGAAATCATAGGATGGTTCCACGGACCAGGGATGCTGAGGTGGTGGTTGCAGGGCTAGATGTTGGCCTTTGTCCCTGCTGGTGCTACTCTTGGCTTCTCTCAGAGGCAGCACATCTCTTATACTCTTTTAGGTCAAGTTCTATCACTGCTGCCATCCGGTACCAGTTGCGGATCCACTTGGGCACCTCTCGGGAGATGCAGGCATGGAACAGCTCCCAGTTCAAGCCCTCCTGAAATGGCAGACTTGCATCCACTCCAGCCAATGCCTCAGCTTTCTGGCAACCCTCATGAACTCTCAGATGTATTCAGCCGGCAGACTCTGTGGCCAGAGGTGCCATATCTCCAATTCAGCTTTCTGGGCTTGGGTCTCCTCTTCAAACCGGGCTCTGAACTTATCTAGGAAGACATCAATGTTGTGCAGCTTTGGGCTTCCTTGTCATGGGGCTTATCACCTATTTTCCTGCTTGCCTTCAAGATTGGCCATCACAGGGTTCACCATTGCCACCTTGTCCAAATAGGCCCTGGTGGGCCCAAACCTGATTGAGGAAGAATACCAGCTTTTCCGGGTCCCCATCAAAGGTGGGCATTATCAATGGGGGTCCACCTGTGGGGGTGGAGGTCCCCAGTGTCCAGAATGGAAGGGCCATGGCTAGGGCATGGCCACCCCAGTGGGATCTGTGATCAACCAGCTGCATCTGTGGGTGGGCTTGCTGCTCATTGGTGTCTCGGGGGCTCTATATGGATGCAGGCCCTGCTGAGGCAGCTGCTCTAGGAGGAGAGCTCACTGCCCCAGTCCCCATGACTGGTCTCGGGCTTCTGTAGGTTGGAGGCAGTTGGCTCAAGTGGATCCTGGCTTCAATGAGCGGTTTGGTGTTTGGTGATTCAGACTCTTCTTAAGCTGCTGCACTGACAGGCTGTCAAATATCTCCACTCGGCATGCTCATCCCACTCCGCTGCCATCTTCACTCTCCTAGGGGAGGTCAGAGGGAAATTGGCTTCGGCCACCTGTGGTGTCCTCCTTTGCCAAATATCTTGCTCTGTTTGGTAGAGGTCCCCAGTCCCCATGGCCTCTTCCTGTACTGCTTGCCCCTCAATTCTCTGCACTAGGGCCTTTGACCAGGTCACTGCCAGTTAGGTTCCAGAGATCGGCCCAGACACCTCCTTCACCAGGACTGTGCCGGACTTGTTCACAGGTTCTCCCTTTTGCTCCATCCCTACAATCTTCCCTGAGTGTTCTCCATCCTCCCAAAGGTGATTGGGTAGGTGGACGGGGCTCAGGACCTCAGAGAGGTTGTTCACTAAATAAAGCTTAAAGAGAGCAGAGCTCATTTACTGTTAAGGTTCCAACTAATCAGCCCAACCAATTCAGCACTCTGAGACTTTCAGCTTTGTCACAGAACCATTTTATTGAGTACATCATTTCGGCACAAATGAAAACAAAACCAGTTTTGACTATTTCCTGCATTTATCATAGGTCACATTGTCCAATCAGGTGTTCTGGTGTCTTTTTGGTAATCTCCAATCTCTGGCCAGCACCTGTTGGGGTGATCCTGGTTTCCACAGGATAGTAGCAGGGGTGGGATTCCACCAATATAACAAACCAGTTCGGTGATTGCACGCTTTGTGATCAAACTCATCAGAAGACCATCACACTTTATATTGATAATAAATACATTAATAATCCGCAAACTATTCTATCCTACTATATTGCATACATGGATAGTTGGACATTTGCTTTCTTAAAAGTAAGTACATACTCATATATGTATTAATTTTCTATGTGTATAGTTTTCAATTGGTGGGGGTATTTTCAATTTAAGGCAGGGTCAATTTATGGCCTTTCAAACATTGTTGAGCTGCAACCCCCATCAATCCTTCTCATCTTACATACAGTTTATAATTATCACAACAGTGTTATTCTTGAATTTATCTAATCTCCTTCAAAGAGAGTGCCTGATTGGACATTATCACAAGTGATTGTTGGAAATATGAATTAATAGAGTAGGGTTTGTAATAGTAGTGCCATATGTTTTCTGAAAAATATATCTTCAGCATCTTGTTTGGATTAAATAATTATTGCTGAATTAATTTCAGATAACTATTGGGAAAATACATTGGTAGTGTTTCCTCAGATTCAAAAAGACTTTAAAATGTTGCTTAACTTAAGGGTCATAGCATGAAAAGCAGGTGCATAATTTTTCCTCTGCTCTGGAAATATGCAAATATCTCACTTGGGAAAAACTTGGTAAAGATTTCTTGGATAAAAATCCTAAAGGAGAAAGCAACTCAAGAATCTTAGAAAACTCTGAAACATATGAT
The DNA here is from genome assembly GCA_033807585.1 of Hydrophis major. NCBI lineage: Eukaryota > Metazoa > Chordata > Lepidosauria > Squamata > Elapidae > Hydrophis > Hydrophis major. The sequence continues at coordinate 67,835,907 of CM066343.1, read as the reverse complement.
CATACAAGCTCAGACCAGCACAATATCACTGAGAAAGAAAAACAAGAAATCCAAGAAGAATCCAGATATCTCCAACAAATTGAAAGACAAAAAGGACAAGTATGAAAAATGGAAAGAGGGACACACAACTAAGGCAGAATATCAACAGATAGCCAGAATCTGGAAAGACAAAGTCAGGAAAGCAAAGGCTCAGAATGAACAAAGTCTTGCAACAAAAGTCAAAGATATTTAAAAAGTATCTTCCAACATATAAATAACAAGGAAAAAAATCAAGGAAACAGTTGGTTCACTAAAGAGAGAAGATGGCAAGGAAGTAACAGGCAATAGAAAGAAAGCAGAGTTGCTTAATCAGGGGTGGGCTGCTGGGGGTTTGCAGGCATTTGGGTGATCCCCGTGCTAAGACTCTGTGGAATTTATTCAACCCCCAAATCCCATTCCTGCCCCGCCCAACCCTGTCCCACTCTGCCCCACTCCGCTCTTACAACTCTCGCAATGGGACACTGTTCATCACCTCCAGACGTGAGCTGCCACCTTTGAAATGCTGCACTCCTTTCAGGAAACTGGGCAGCGATGTCTGGGACCATGGGGGGAGGAACAGAGGCATCAGAGCTGCTCCCCCACTCCTCAGCAAGCGGAGGCAGCATGGGTGGGTAAATGGGTGGATTGTGCACGCAGGCATAGGGGGTGTGGGGGGGAGCACATTTCCTTCTGGGTGCTGGAATGTGATCGTGAGCATGCGAGCGCGCACACAATTTTTGCCACAGGAGCCCAAAAAAGTTAGCCACCACAGGTATAGGGTTTCATGCCTGAGCATGAAGAAGACCTCCAAGGTACCTTCCAACTCTGTTATTCTGTTATCTTGAGATTGTACTCATTTGGTATCGACAACATACCTAAGCTTCTATTGTGTATGTTAATTTATTTGTTCAGAGATCATTTAGTATATTTTTGATAAGACTTAATATGTTACTGTCAGATCCGTGTATCTGTCATTTCTTCAGTGGAAGAATAAAAGTGGGGGGGGGGGAGACTGATAAAGAAATCCTGTCTTGATGTAACCTGAATACATTCAATCTTATATCGAATTTGTATAACTCACACATGATACAATGGAGAGAGGAATCCCAGATAGCCAGAACGTATCACCTCTGAGAGGCACAGCCAGGAGATGAGAAGACCATAAAAATTCCACAGTGAGATGTATGCTTGGGAAATTGAAAAAGATCATTCCTTCAGAAGGGGGGGGGGAATAAACATACTGGCTTTTGTTTCACTAAATATACATTGAGAGAAGGGGAGGGGTTCTAAATTCCCTTATCTATCCCAGTATGCCTGAGAGACATTGGATGCTGCTTTGAACACCTACACAAATTGTCTCATCTCAATAAAGGATTCCTTTTGATACGTTTGGTTTTCAGAAGTTCTTGTTAATTGAATGGAAAAAAGTTCTGTAGCCTGACATAAAGCAGCATCTGCAATAGAGGTCAGCCCATAGAGGATTTTTTTTAAAAAAAAAGAAAGAAAAAAAACCTTTCACTCTACTGAGGGGACTCTGCAAAAGAAGAAAAATGTCTGAATACAGCAAGGAGAAAGGGGGAGCCAAATGTTGAGGAGAAACGTCAACACTTACCCAGCCAGATACTGACTCGGTGCACCCCATCGAAGACAGCGAGGCTGCCTGCGAAACCTCCACCAAGCTCCGGTGGTCTATAGGTGTAGGAAAAAGAGATAGCTGGGACAGAAGAACCAGAGGAGTAACCCTCAGCCAGGGCAATCATAAACCCGGGTGGAAATTGGAGGCCCTATTGAATCAGGAAGAATGGGACGAGGAGCCACCAGCCAATGACCAAATGAGGTGGTCCATAAATCACCTTGTGAGAGAAGCCCTGGAGAACCTTGAGATGAGGGTTGTACCAGGACCACAATGCAAGAGAGCGAGGGAACTAGAAAATGAGAGAACCCAAGTCCCCACCCCAGATCCAGCGGAGATTGAGTGGGCAGAGGGACAAGCCAAAGAACCAGCAGCCATGCCAGGTACCCGACCCCTAAATCAGGGGGTTAATCAGGGGATTAACCCTGGCCAACCCAGAGACATACAACTGCAGAGGAAAATCCTGCCCTTGAGGGTAAAATCCAATGGAGACTCCCAGAAACTGGGATTTTTCCTGGACAAGTGCTCACCTACATGCCAGAATATGGATGGGATTTCCCAACCTAGGGTTCCCTGGTACAAGTCGTCACCCTGGCCCTTGAAGGGGCAGCAGCCAGATGAATGGGACCCTCCACAACGTCAATGCCCCAGAATTAAGGAACCTTGATTGCCTTACGCTACCGCTTCGAGGACCCCCTCGCCAATAGAAAAGCCTGCGACCGCATTAGAGTCGTAAAACAAGGCTGTCCCCTGGTAGCAGAATACACCAAGGAATTTCATGACCTGGCTGGCCGGGTAGACCGGCCAGAGGATATCCTAGTCTGTTGGTTCAAAGATGAACTAAATCATGACCTATACACTGCCTGCCTGGCCTGTGGGGCCCTAAACATCTTGCACGAATGGTACATGATGGCAGAGGAGGCGGAGATAGACATGACTCAAAACTGGTACCGTACTGGCAAGTTTTGGCAAAGATCCCCACCCCAGGGGAAACTGGAAGTTTTCAAACCCCAAACCACCATGACTCCAAGAACACCTGGTTGCTTTAAGTTTGAAATGGAGGGATACCGCACAGCAGAATGCCGTTCGAAGACCCCTGCAAAAAAGCTAGACCATCCACCAGGGGGAAAACCCAGAACATCCAGCCCTTGAGGAAAGGAGATTGCCCGAAGAGGCCGAGTAGATGTGGGATTCTGATCCCCCCCCAAGCCTGAGGAAGAATCCCAAACATTTCGAGGGGACCTGAGCTAGTCCAAAAGCGATCCGGAAGATGACCTGCTGGTAAGCAATCCAATTGAACCAATCACCGTACCCCTGAGACTGTTTATTGCCAGCTGAGGGAAGGAGCAGAAAGTTGCAGTGTTGCTGGATTTGGGATGCACCCGATGCCTAATAAACCCCACCCTTGCAGATAAATTGGGAATCTAACTGAAAGAAATGGAAAATCCCATCGCTTTCTGCCAATTAGATGGAACTATAGCGGGGGGTGGGGGGAGCCAGCCAGGTTTACCACAGAACCATTGAAAATAAGACTAGGGAACCATAGGGAGATGCTCACATTCATTGTAGTCCCAGGAATGGAAGAGCTGCTGGTGCTAGGTCTCACATGGCTGTGGAAATGGAATCCAAAAATAAATTGGAGTAAAGGAACTGTTCAATTCCAGAGAGACGAAATATTTGCAAAAAGCTCAGAGGAAAGGATAAAGAAAGGGACAGAGAACAGAGAATCAGCCATGACTGGGCAGTCGGCTGAACCCATTAACATCCCCAAGGAGTACCAGGATCTGGCCCAAGCATTTAGTGTGGAAGCTTGTGATGAACTCCCACCCATTGAGCCACAGATTGTGCTATTGAAATCCTACCAGGGGCTAAACTCCTAAAACCACAAATGTACTGCATGTCTCCCAGAGAACTGAAAGAACTCAGAGAATTTATCAATAAAAACTTAAAAGGGGGCTTCATCAAACCCACCCGACCAAAAATAGCTGCCCCAGTATTATTCTGTGAAAAGAAAGATGGCTCCATGCATCTGTGTGTGAATTACCAAAAATTAAACATAATTTGCATAGAGAATATGTATCCACTCCCCCTCATGAAGGACATGTTAGCCCACCTCTCAAAAGGATTTTTTTTTTCAAAGTTAGACCTACGAGAGACATATTACCGCGTCAGAATAAAGGAAGGGGATGAGTGGAAGACAGCTTTTAACACACCAGTGGGATGCTACCAATTTAAAGTGCTCCCCTTTGGACTACAAGGAGTGCCTGCCCTGTTTATGCAATTGATCAATGAAACCCTTCATGAATTTTTATATAAAGGGGTTCTAGTGTATCAATGATATTTTAATCTACATGGAAACAATGAAAGAACACATCAAGCTACTCTGTACAGTCCTCATAAAACTCTTAGATGCTAAACTATATGCAAAACTCTCTAAATGCAAATTTCACCAAGAAAAAATTGACTACTTGGGGTATAGAATATCCCAGGAGGGTCTAGAGATGGACCCACAGAAAATAAAAGCTGTATTGGACTGGGTCCTACTGCACACCCGCAAACAACTGCAAAGCTTCCTGGGGTTTGCGAACTTTTATCGCCAATTCATTCCAGCTTTTGCAAACATCGCCCTCCCTATCACAAACTTGCTAAAAACGAAGGTGGGGAGAGAAACACAAACCAAGGCAACCCCTTATCTGGACAATGGAATGCCAAGCGGAATTCGAGAAACTCAAACGTCTATTCTCAGCAGAACTAGTCCTTAAGCACCCAGATCCTGAACAACCTTTTGTCATCCAAGCAGACGCTAGTGATGTTGCAGTTGGAGCAGTCCTCCTCCAAAAGAATGGAAGTGGACAATTACAACCATGTGCTTATACATCCAAGAAACTGACAGAAACGGAGCAAAGATGGTCCATATGGGAGAAAGAGGCATATGTTGTGCGGTGGGCAATGCTCACATGGAGACATTTCCTGGAAGGAAACCAAATCCCCTTTGAAGTATGGACTGATCACAAAAATCTGGAAGCCCTGAGAAATCCACGGAAACTCTCTGAAAAACAAGCAAAGTGTGCTCAATATTTTAAACAGTTTAATTTCACTCTCAAATATTTTCCTGGGAGAAAGAATTTCTTAGCAGATGCACTGTCCAGGAAACCCCAATACAACAGCAAAAAGATTGAGGTTATAAAACCAATGATCCAACCGACCCAACTAGCAGCAAAGTAATCATGCGGGCACAAGAGAAAAAAAAATAATAACTGACTGAAGACACAACGACGTCAATATTTAAGGAGGCACTACTTTAGGATGACTGACTCCGGGCTAACAAAAACACTTGCTTACTCAAAGATGAACTGGCTTGGGTAGAAAACAAACTATGTCCCTGCAAGCCAGAGGATGGATCTCATGAAACCCTGCCATGACTCCAAAATAGCAGGACACTTAGGGTTTGTAAAAACCCTGCACCTCATCAAAAGACAATTTTGGTGGCCATTTCTAAAAAAGGACGTTAAAAACTATGTTGCAAACTGCCCCACCTTGCTGCTGCAACAAGAAGACAAGGAAAATCTCCTGGACTTTTACAAACAGTAGCAGACCCTTCTGCTCCATGGAAAGAGATCTCTATGGACTTTATAGTGGAGCTTCCTGAAAGTGTTGGAAATACTGTCATTTGGTTTGTAACTGTTTTTTTTTCCAAACAGGTTCACTTTATTCCATGCCAAAAGATCCCAACTGCCAAGGCTTTGAACTCCTACATGAATTGTCTCATCTCAATAAAGGATTCCTTTTGATACGTTTGGTTTTCAGAAGTTCATTCTTGTTAATTGAATGGGAAAAAGTTCTGTTGCCCGACAGTTACAGAACTTACAGTATTTGAGTAGAATTGGAATAGAATTATCCAAAATCAAATTTTCATTCATTCATCATCATCTCTCAACTGAACTTAAGTATCTGAGGAAAAAAATAGCAACTCAAAGAAAGACAGAATAAGGATATAACAAATAGCTATCTGCTTTTTAGAACAGAAGATTAATTGGTATGTCCTTCAAGGGCTCCAGTAATTTTACAGTGATCTGAACTAAATTAAAACAGTCTGTATAAAACTGCATACGTTTTGTGTTGTGTTAATGCTTTTCATTTATAGCACAGGCAAGAAGGATAATTTGCAGTAGAAAGAATCCCATCCAATTTTTTTAATTTACCCAGATGATTAACCATTAAGAAATTAGCATGAACCAAGACCACCATTTTCTAGCTATGGGAAGCAAGAAAACAGCATTTTCATTAGGATTACTGTGGGATTGTAAGATTAAATTCTTGGGGATTAGTGATAACAGGGGCAGTGGGGACAGAGATGGAAAAATCTGTTGCACAGTGCAAATACTGTGCCAGACGCTACCTTTGAACTCATACTGAATCCTGCTAAAGTTAGCAGAAGACAAGTATTTACCTTCTTTTTGGCATCAGGTTATCTGAGGAACTGCCTCTCCTTGATTACATGAACTCATCCCATTAGATCTGATAGAGAAGGCATACTGCAGATACCATCTGCCAGGGACTTATGAGATCTGTCTTTGTCATCAAGCCTGGGGATCCCAGATGATACCTTAAGATGTCTCTATGCTTAGTCGACTATATCCCGTTGTATTTTTAATAGAGCTGGTTTTAATAATTGTTCTTATCTATTTATTGTTTAATTAATATAATCAACTTTATGTGAGACAGGCAGCTATATAAATAAATAAATTTGCAACTAAGTGTATTTTCAAGGGCATTGGAGATATATCCCACAGCCATATTATTGACACCCCAAAACCATAAAAAAAGAGTGAAGCTACACCAGGGAATGCTTGGACTGGATAAACCACATTCAGCTGACCGAGTCTCAATTTGATATCAGAATTTAAGATGTCAAAAATAAGAAGTAGGACATATTTTGGAAAAGAACAGAAGGAATTTCTAGAAACATCACTAAATAAGTAAATGCATCTGTCCAAAAGGGAAGAAAAGTCAGCACACCTTTGTATATTATCTGCATATACATATTTGATACAAATTAAGAAGTATTAAACATTTGTCTGCATTATCTTTTTCCCCTGCAATTTGAGCAAAAATGCATGAGGATAAAACTTGAAGCTTTCAAGTTCTGTTCAGTTTTTTTAGTTTCTTTTCAAAAAAATCAATGAAAAGAATATCATATTTTATTTGAATACCATCATTTAATTTGGACTGTTGTAAATTTTGGTGTTTTTTTCCCTACAAAGTTGTCATCAGGCAGCATGCTTGTATGTGGATGTATCTCCTGAGACTGCAGCAACAAAATAAAATTGGAGCATTGCCTTTCTAAGAAGTGATTGAACATCCTGCTTTTTTACAGATGACTACGGCTGAGATCTGAGGACATGATGCTTATTTAACAGGCATAAATACAATTAAATTTTCTTTGTACAGCTTTGCTTCAAACTGCTCATCTGTTGTTGTTTTTCAGATTACATAAAGCATGCTGCCAGGTATAATTATTACTGCTGAGCAGATTAAAGGTTCCAAGAAACCAGGACTCTTCGCAGAATCTTCGCTGAATCTTTGCAGACAACATTTCCCAATAGGTTAACAAGATCTATATTTTGAAATAAAACATTCTGGGTTTTTGTTTGAAAATCAAGATATGGAGGATCAGATTAGACTTAAATGCAAATAATATGTTTTTCAAATGCAAATCAGTTGGGAGGGAAAAGTAATTGGACATAGAAAATGTAGAGATATGAAATATTTTTAGAGTGATAATTTAACCTCCCACCACCACCACCACTCTGGTCAAGAAGAAAATTATTCTAAAGCAGGGCACAGCTGTCCATTGCCTATTTGTAATCAGTGAAAAGGAGAGAGTTTATTACATCTCCATGCCTATTGTTATCCTATTATCCCATTGCTGTGTTGGAATCAGGAAACCAAAATCCTAAACAAAAAAAAATAGGAGGCAAGAGAGTGTGTGATACCTTTAACCCCTTTGTGATAGAATATAAATCAAGTTTCAAAAGCCAATCCCTTCTTCCTTGTTTCATGTAGATGCAGTTCTCATTAAGACACATTTATTATGTAATATAATTTGCTCCTCTTTTGTCAATATAGAAGAGATAATGTTCATTTTATAATAATAGCAATAACAGACTTATGTAGCACTTCATGGTCCTTTACAGCCCTCTCTAAACGATTTACAGAGTCAGCATATTGCCCTCAACTGCCGAACTGCTGGCACAACCTGAGTCTCAATTTTTTATCTTATATAGAACTTCATAAACCTGCAAAACAAGGGGTGGGATTCTACTGGTTTGGCCTGGTTCGAATAAACTGGTAGCTCTGAAGATCAAGGTATTTCATCCCCCTCACCCATCAACTGTTTTCCAAAGATCAGCTGTGCAGCGTGATTTAGATTAGCTAGAAAGCAGGAAATCTAAATCACGCAGCACAGCTGATACCCCCTCACTGTTGTGCTGCTTCACCCAAGAGGCTTCCCTGAGGCCCAGGAGGCAAAAAACAGGGTGCGGGGAGCTGTGTCCCCCTGCACCCAATTTTTACTCCCAGGAGGCTTCCTGAGGCCCAGTAGGCAAAAAAAACCCACAACTCATGCCCATCCAGTCACATGACCACCTGGCCATGACCACAGAACCCGTAGTTTAAAATTTTGCATCCTACCCCTGTACAAAACTATATAATAAATAAGGCATATGCAACTGAAAACAGCAGCTAATTAGAGTACTGTAGAGAGAAAAGTATTTTAAACAAGGCAGAGCTGGCAAAACATCAGAAATGCAACATCTCTAAAAAGGGAACAAAGTAATGTAATCTTTCTTGGAATGGTATTCTGTAGCTGCTATTGAAAAAAGTGATTTCGAGATCTGCAAGTTTTGCAGAACAAAATAATTGGCATAGGTTGCATGTTGATCATCCAACATCAAATTAAAGACAGCTAATCAGAATGTAAGGTCCCAAAATGTACTTTTATGTAGAAGACACTTGGAAAAGATATCAGCTTTTATTTGTACAAAGAAGAGCAGGTAGACATTCCACAACATACAGACAAAGAGCGTGCAGTGAATGGCCACACCTTGGGGGAAGGTATGGCATCCTTTTATACCTTCAGAGACATAAGTTTAGTACCCAGTTCTGGCCCTCTGGCCCCAGCCTTCCTTGTAGCCCTGCACTGGCTGTGCAGCAAGGAACAGGGGGAACTGGGTGCTTAGCAACTCAGGTGTTTGCCCGGTATAACCCTGCTAAGTATGACATATTCCATTCCAGACATTGAGTGATACAAAAAAACAATATAACAGACATTAGTTCACTGGTAGAAGCAAATGGCAGAGGCAATTCTAATTCTTACAGGAGCAAAGCAATTCTTACAGAAGCGAAATAGCAAGTTATTATTATGTCCCTTCACTCTTCTATTCTACTATTATGTCCCTTCAAGAACAGTGTTGATGAAATATAAAAGTGAAAATGGCTACCCTGAGGAGTTCATCCTAGTTTGCAGATGCCACAGTGACGAAGGAAAGACAAATTTAAAATATACCTTTATTAATCAAAGTTAAACATTGGATTATCAGGTATATATTTCCAATTTCCTGTTCCACCAATCACTGATTAAAGATTTAATACATAGAATTAGTAGAGGTTTTTGGACCAAATCACTGGCATGCAATGTTTGGGGGCGGGAGAGGAGGAAGGGGAGACATCTTCAAGGTGACACATTTTTGTTTAGTCAAAAAAAATGAACAATGAAAAAGAGTGGCAGGCACTGTGCCCATCACTGTTACCTTGAAGCCTTGAAACAAAAGCTGTATTGTTAGAAAAGCCAAGTGAATAGATCTAACCGGGGGTGGGATTATACCGGTTCCATCCGGTTCTATAGAACCGATTGTTACGAACTGTGCAGTTCGGAGAACCGGTAAATTGTGCCACTGACTGGCCCCGCTCCTTCCTGGCCCACCCACTCTCCCTGCTCAGTCATTCCTCATCTTGCCGGCCATTGCTAACCTTTCTTAGCCCGCCATTATTGCCTGCCTTCCCCAACTGACCTGATCTCCCTGGGTGAGTAAGCCTACAAGCATGCCCTGCCATGGTCAAGTTGACTCGCGGGCCGGCCTAGGCTGCTGTGCTGTCTCTTCACCCACCGCTTCCCAGGCTTACCTGGCTTACTTCACTGTGACCTAGCTAGCTAGCTGCCCCACCCCCCGCCAGGGAGAAGCTGTGTGTCTGTGTCTGGGCTGGCTGGGAAGGAAGGAAAGGTCTCGGGAGGAGGGAGCGAACTCCCCTTCCCACCCCCGCCAGGGAAAAGCTGTGTGGCTGTGTCTGGGCTGGCTGGGAAAGAGGGAAAGGTCTCCTCAGGAGGAGGGAGGGATCTCTCCCCTTTCCCCCAGCCAGGGAGAAGCAGTGTGGCTGTGTCCGGGCTGGCTGGGAAGGAAGGAAAGGTCTCGGGAGGAGGGAGTGATCCCCCCTTTCCCCCCGGCCAGGGAGAAGCTGTGTGGCTGTGTCCAGGCCTGGCTGGGAAGAAGGGAAAGGTCTCCTTGGGAGGAGGGAATGATCTCCTTCCCCTGGAGCTGCCATGGCTAGATCCGGCCAACAAAACTCCCCACTGCCGGGAAGTTCCGGGACTCTCGGAAAGAGCCTTCCCATCGGCGAGAGAGGCTCTGCAGCCCCTCTCACTAATGAAAACAACTGGAGCATGCCACAACCACCACCTCTCCCCCAGATATGGAGAACTCGGGACACAGGGCATTGCTGGAACTAAGGGGGCTGACCTTCCCGTTTGCCACCAGCTGTGGGAGGAGGAAGGCTGGGCAAGGTAAAGCCAAACCGCTGCCCAGGCAAGAGCTGCCAGTGGGGATGGACGAGGCTGCAGAGCAAACCTGGCTGGAAGTTGTTTGTAAATCTTCACAAAGGAGGGAAGGGAATAAGCTCCACAGCTGTCCAATATGATTTTATAATGAGAAGACCTGGTTATGTTTTCATTAGACAGACTTTCCTAACAAGACTGATTTTTTGCTTATATCACTGTTGGTCTCATCGAGCAATTCATCTGCCTTTTTGGTGCTATGCAGTTAATCATGCATTGTTTAAATAGTTTGTTAAGTCCCCATCTTTTCTGAGAGCAATATAATTATATTTATGTATTGCTAATATCACCCTCCTAAGTAATTCCCTTTGGAGCACTTTCCATTTTGACAACTTAGGAAAGAAGTATTGTCTTTTGGGTTGGAATTAAATGCAGGTGTAGGCATCAGGGGAGGGTTAATTTGAAAAGAGCAGTAAAAGAGAAGTACGTAACAGAAAGGAAAGGAAAACACTGAGAAGTGTTGAGGAGCTGAGGAATGTGAGTGTGAGTCAAGGAATTCCAGACCAGTTTTGTATTCCAATTAAATTAGATTCTTTGTGAAGGATCTGTGAAAATTTTTGAATATTGCAATAAGGCCAAAGAAAAAAATATATAAAGCAGAATGATTTAATTAACGGAGAAGAGAAAGAATGGTAAGACATCCACTAACTGCTTTGAAAATACCTTTCAAATGTGTTTTCAATTGTAGGATTGGAAATATTTGCTTGACTGTATGCTTTAATATTCAAAAAGAATAATCTTTATCAGTATAAGCAGAGATGTATTCTTCAAGCTTTCATGCATTTAGTAAAAATCATTGTAGTAAAATGAATACTACTGTGAAACAATTTAAATATTTAATGGAGAGTAGAGTAAGATTTTACACAGGCAAGAAAAAATGTATAAAATAGGTGGTGCCTGTGAGATGGAAACTTATCAAAACAGATCCAACCTAGAAATAAGAAATTTCCTAACAGTGAGAACAATTAATCAGAGAAGTGGGATGCTTTCAGAAATTGTGGGTATGCCATTACTGGAGGTTTTTAAGAAGAAATCTGTCCATAATAGCATAGGGTTTCATGCTTCATCCCAGGACTAGAACACCACCAAGGTCTCTTCCAACTCTGTTATTCTTTATAAATCTCTCCACTCAGTCGTTCCAAGAGAATGGTGATAAATAAAATTTGGAAATGTCCATCAGATCTTCTGATAGCAAAATCTCATCTTATTGGCTAGTATCAAGGGGAAGATGACTTTGAAAAAGCTTCCTCTCTCACCATAACATGAAAGTTGAAGTGAGGACTGGCTGGGAGGGGAAGGGTGAGAAGCCAGACGAGGCGCCCCTCCATGTGAGTGACATCAAGTTGGCTATGACCACCAAGCCATGCCCACAAATTAGGCCACGTCCACAGAATCAGTCGTTAAGAAATTTGAATCCCACCCCGGATCTAACCATGTATATTTTTTGCCCATGATTAATTCCTATAATTTGATTGCAAATAGTTGATTGCAATTATGGGACAGGAAATAGTTGATTGCAATTATGACAAGACTGTATTGACATATATAGCAAAGGGCATCACAATAGTAAAATGAAGCTCCATGAATACTAACTGCTCAAACAGGTATCAGTCATACTGCTTTAAGGATATGTGAACCCACTTTATTTCTACAACTTCTCTTTTAGATGCTAAACTCAGTAATTCAGGTATATCAAGGCCATGTCTGAATTGCTTTCACTTCCTCCAAGAAGGGGAAGAACTTGTAGAACGGAAGGTCAGAGGAGACCTGCACACTCTGCATTATACCTTAGTTTCTTTGCCTCAAGAATGGCTTTTCTTTTACCGCCAATTAGCTTTGATTTTGCTGAAGCAGCAGCTGCTTCTGTCAGAAAGATGCAGTGCTGTGTATTGTCTGTGAATTTATAAAGTGGCACTTTACAAAAGTCTGACATTGTCATATGCATTTTAGTTCAACCAATGTCACCATTCTTTTAGCAGAGCAGAATGGCAATGGTTGCCATTTTAATTGGAGAGGACCTGGAATTGGGCAGATAGAAACTGTTGCCAGAGATTGCAGGTATGCTGTGCCAATGGAGATTGACATTCTTCTCTAAGAAAATCTGAATCCTCTCATTTATATCCAGATCCAGTAAACCAAATAGTACTTCTTGTACTATTTGCAGTGGCCAGTGGTTAGAATGCAATGCTGCAAGATACTTCTACTGCCTGTCAGCTGCCTGTAAATTGACTGTTCAAATCTCTCCAGGCTCAAGGTCGACTCAGCCTTCCATCCTGGAAATAAGGATCCTGTAAAGCACTGTGAAGCGGTATATAAGTCTAAATGCTATTGCCCCAGCATATAACTTTTATATACTGTTGTTGCTCTCTGGTCCCATATAGTGATCGGAGAGACAAATACCAATTATATTGTTTGAAGCTGACCCAACCTATTTTACCCACACTCTCAAACAAGTGCACACTGGGAAGCCAGATTCTATTTCCTTTAGCATTTGGAGAAGGCAGCAGCACAAAGAAAAACCCATCTTAATCTATGGCATGTGGTCATCCAAGGACAAATCCACATGCCACACACCAAGTATTGATGGTGAGATTTAAATTATGTGTATTTATTCATTTTATGTTCAGCAGTAACTCAATATAGCTTATCTTGTGTTTGGTTCTCATTGTATCTATCCCTATTTTCCCCAGTTTCACCATATCCTGTTCTTTCAATAAAGCATTCAGATCTGTGCACACAGAGGATGTTATTGGAGGATAGGTGGGTTTAATTGCATGTTAAGCTGCACACCGACTAACGTGTAGTGAGGACAGAACATTGCTATTGTTTTATATTGTTTGGCCTATGCTTTTAATTATGTGCATTTAGTAATTAATGGGTGGAGAAAAGACAAAGGAAAGATTCTAAAATTTCACCTACCAGGTTCTGCAAACTATCTTCAGCAATTTACACATCCTATGCATCACTACGGAGATTCAGAAAATCTTCAGGAATATAGCAACTAAACAATCATCAAAGTAGAATAAAGCAAACTACAGTAGAATAAAGCAAACTTTCGTTTTATTTACATTAACATTCTGTTAACATTTTACATAATTAAATATCTTTAATATACACTGCTCTAAAAAATAAAGGGGACACAAAAATAAGACATCCTAGATCTGAATGAATGAAATATTCTTATTAAATACTTTGTTCATTACATAGTTGAATGTGCTGACAACAAAATCACACAAAAATTATCAATGGAAGTCAAATTTAGCAACCCATGGAGGTCTGGATTTGGAGTTACACTCAAAATTAAAGTGGAAAAAAACACTACAGGCTGATCCAACTTTGATGTAATGTCCTTAAAACAAGTCAAAATGAGGCTCAGTAGTGTGTGTGGCCTCCACATGCCTGTATGACTTCCCTACAATGCCTGGGCATGCTCCTGATGAGGTGGCAGATGGTCTCCTGAGAGATCTCTTCCCACACCTGGACTAAAGTATCCCCCAACTCCTGGACAGTCTGTGGTGCAACGTGGTGTTGGTGGATGGAGCGAGACATGATGTCCCAGATGTGCTCAATTGGATTCAGGTCTGGGGAATGGGCGGACCAGTCCATAGCATCGATGCCTTTGTCTTGCAGGAACTGCTGACACACTCCAGCCACATGAGGTCTAGCATTGTCTTGCATTAGGAGGAACCCAGGGCCAATCGCACCAGTATATGGTCTCACAAGGGGTCTGAGGATCTCATCTCGGTACCTAATGGCAGTCAGGCTACCTATGGTGAGCACATGGAGGGCTGTTTGGCCCCCTAAAGAAATGCCACTCCACACCATTACTGACCCACTGCCAAACCGGTCATGCTGGAGGATGTTGCAGGCAGCAGAACGTTCTCCACGGCATTTCCAGACCCTGTCACATCTGACACATGTGCTCAGTGTGAACCTGCTTTCATCTGTGAAGAGCACAGGGCGCCAATGGCAAATTTGCCAATCTTGGTGTTCTCTGGCAAATGCCAAACTTCCTGCACGGTGTTGGGCTGTAAAGCACAACCCCCACCTGTGGACGTCAGGCCCTCATACCACCCTCATGGAATCTGTTTCTGACCATTTGAGCAGCCACATGCACATTTGTGGCCCGCTGGAGGTCATTTGCAGGACTCTGGCAGTGCTCCTCCTGTCCTCCTTGCACAAAGGCGGAGGTCCTGATGCTGGGTTGTTGCCCTCCTACGGCCTCCTCCATGTCTCCTGATGTACTGGCCTGTCTCCTGATAGCACTTTCATGCTCTGGACACTACACTGACAGACACAGCAAACCTTCTTGCCACAGCTCGTATTGATGTGCCACCCTGGATGAGTTGTACTACCTGAGCCACTTGTGTGGGTTGTAGACTCTGTCTCATGCTACCACTAGAATGAAAGCACCGCCAGCATTCAAAAGTGACCAAACCATCAGCCAGAAAGCATAGAAACTGAGAAGTGGTCTGTGGTCACCACCTGCAGAACCACTCCTTTATTAAGGATGTCTTGCAAACTGCCTATGCTTTCCACCTGTTGTCTATTCCATTTGCACAACAGCATGTGAAATTGATTGTCAATCAGTATTGCTACCTCAGTGGACAGTTTGATTTTATAGAAGTGTGATTGACTTGGAGTTACATTGTGTTGTTTAAGTGTTCCCTTTATTTTTTTGAGCAGTGTACTATGCCACAATATATGTAATTTATCTTTTTCCTTCTCTCATGTTAAAAGTTGCTTTATGACATATAATCAATCAGTGTAAACAACTTTTTCTTGTGTATCATTGATTTGTAGCTATTCTAACAGCCATTTATAGTTGTTGATAACGAAGATATCCTTACTTTAAATCAGTACATATTATACACAGCTATATTTTTTCTTCAGTTATCTAAGACCACTTTGACAGTTGTGATTATTATGATTATTATAATGTTGAAATACATTCTATCATGAATCAACCAATCTCTTACAATGTTTCAGTATCTTATTTTTTAATTTTCCATTCCTGCTTTTTTGTCTTCTCCAGTGTTGCCTGTTATCCCCACTTTTATTTTCACTCTTATTTCTCTTTCCTCAATTTGCTTTAATAGTGGTCCTATGACAAAATAAAATGAAGCCCTTCTAAAAATCACCTAATCTTTTTTTTAATAAGTTTTTTTATTTTTATCTTTTAAAAAACATCTTTTTTGGTGAACAACATGGTTCCAGGTTTTAACATTTCAATACAAACATGACTTTAGTTACATATTTATCTTTTATATGCTATTTCATATATTCTCAAATATTCTTATATTTAAAATTCTTATTTCTTATTCTATATTATTATACTTTTATACTTTTGTCTGTCACATTTGCAATTTTATCACATATTTCTATTTCATTATTCAGTAAATTCCATCATAGTTCTAATAATTCCAAAAGTTTTCCCTTTTAATTACCAATTTGAGTATGCCACCTCTTTATCTTATACATCACTCAGTTTACTCCCCTTTAATTCATAGTAAAAATTTACCATAGTCTAATCACTTTTTAATTATCACATTCTAGCTTAATAACAATAATCTAAATATTACATACCTCATATGCATATATTTATTTTAAGCCAGATTCTGCATGGTATATTTTCCCTCAATTACATTCTAAATCATTTATTATTTCAAATATATTAATCTAATCAATTAATTATAGAAACTAATATTAATCTTTTTACTACAATCCTCATAATTCATTTTAACTATATTCTTCATTTTGTTAAATATAATTAGTATTCTTATCATAACTTCCCATTTTCACATTTATTCCAGTTATATCTATACGTGATTTGACAATAATTCTTAGAAAATTTCAAACAGAAAGTAAATATCAGTTCCAATCTTTTTCTTTTAATATCTATGTTCTTATATATCACAATACATTACCTTGCACAATCTCCTTTCCTTGGGAAAAATCAAGGACCCAATAAAAGGAACTTAGAAATAAAAACTTATAGACATTGGATTATTTTGTGACCGTGGAGAAATTTAAAGAGGAATCAGCAGAAGTTGATTGTTAGAAATAAATATCAAAGATATTAATTATTATTATATCACAACACATTACCTTGCAGAATCCCCTTTCTTATCCTTTATCTACCCATTATCTCTAAATCTCCTGTGTAATTTTTTTTCATTTTTATTTGCTTTCTATATTCCTTTATTTTCTGGTCCTTTCTCTTAATCCCCCTTTTTTTCCTTTATTTTTTCCCCTCCATTTCTTGGTCCCTCCCTCTCTTGAGCTTTCTTCTGTAATTCCCTTTTCTGCTGTTTCCTTTTTTTTTTTTTTTGACTTTCCAACCAATTCTCTCTTTAATTATCCCCTCAAACCTCCAGATTTTAATTTCCATTCTTTCCCCCCCTCATTTTAGAATTCATTGTTCCATATGTTCATTAAGGCTGGCTTCTTCTTTGATGAACTCCTCCCCTTTTGGCTCTCTTTGTATTGTCCAGTAATTTAACTCAACCAGCGTCTTTGATATTTATTTTTAACAATCAACTTCTGCTGATTCCTCTTTAAATTTCTCCAGGGTCACCAAATAATCCAATGTCTATAAGTTTTTATTTCTAAGTTCCTTTTATTGGGTCCTTGATCTTTCCCAAACTCACTAAGTAATCCCAGGAAAATTTCTTCACAGTTCTTTTTCTTTTATCTTTATAGTATTCCATTTTTTCACTTTTCAGGGTTTCTGTGTTATTGTAACAAAGTTCCTCTTATTTTGTATCAAGTTCCAGTTTTAAAGAATCAAGCACTTTTTAAAGAGTCACTGAAATTTTTCCTTTATCATTAGGTGGTACTCTCTGTTATGTCCAAATTCCACCCTTTCTTTTCACTTTCGTTTCCCTTTTTAAGACTATTCAATAGATCCAATTAATTATTATTTCTTTTTCACACAGTCAAGTTCAGTATTTAATTACGGCTGTTAAGTGTCAGAATCATCCAATTTAAACAAGTATTTCTTCGAATTTCTTCCTTCAATTAATCTCTTTCCGAAATTCAAAACCATTTTCATTTATATCCAATTTTCTTTTCTCTCACTCTGGTCACTGCTTTTACAGTCTTTCTAAGAAATTTATTCATATCTTAATTCCAGGGTACTTTAATGTCCATATATATGCCTGGTTTGCCTGGTCTCCACACTGTCCACTACTTCACCACTCTAGCACAATCTTGTATCCCAGTTAGCCTTCTGTCTTCAGGTTGGCCATTTTTGACCACTGCTACAGTCCGTCTTTGGAGGGAGTATACTTAGCCAGGGAGAGGAGATGCAGCTCCCCTCAATCCGACAGGCAGTCTCCCCCTTCTTCACCACCCCTCCAAGGTGGTTCAGGCCTTGTTTGGAGCCCTCCAACAGGAAGAGCACAGATTGAAGCTGCGCACAATCACAGTCTTTGACCCATCCACAATAGAAATGCCACCGGAAGTCCCTAAAAATCACCTAATCAATCAATGGAAATAGTTTTACGTTGAATGTGCTGTGAGAAGCTTCTTTATATAAAGATAAAGCTACTTTACCTTTTGCATCTATTCCCCTCAAGATTTTAATCTTCCTTGTAGCAAAAGTAAAGGTTGTAGGAGAATAAAGAGGGAATTCCACTTTTTTAGTTACCATCATGATAGCAACTTCATGCTTTGTGAGCCCCTAAGAGATGCTATATTAGGAACTAGATTCATCTTCTGCCTCATCTCTTGGCCTGGAAATCTTTGAGAGATGAGGAGAAAAGGTGGAGAACTTGTTATGCATTTGTTTTTGGGGAGGGGACGATACATAAATTCAGTATAGCTCACTCCAAGATAACCAAAAGATCTATTCCCTTTATTACATAGGCTTTTTAAACTTTCCAATTTTTACATATATAAAAGCTACCTTCACTAATTTTGACTGCTTTTCCCCATTTGTAACCACAGTATGAACTGGCAACATTTTTTGTCGCCAGTTTATATAAACAATATAAACTGGCAACATTTTTTGTTCTACCATGCGAGACACATTTAAGTTGATTTTAGTGCTCATGATGTATACTGAATTCATAATTCTTTCACTAAAACCTCCTTGGTACTGTTGATAGAATGTATACACTCATATGGTTTGTAGATTTTTAGATTAATAAAGAAAAAAAATCATATGTTGACATGGAATTTAGTAAGCAAAAACTTTCATCTAGTAAAAATATTGCATCTATTGGTGGGGTTTAGCAAACGTAAAAAGATTAAGATTACTTAAGAAATTATTTGCCCAAAAATAATAACAACTTCTTTAACAAAAATATAAATTTGTTGAATTGAAAAAGGATAATAAATGGGAAATTTGGTTAAGCTTTATTATCTATTTATTTGGGGGAAGTCAGGTAACAGTAATACTCTGTTGATGTAAAAGCAGAAAAGGCAAAGCTCAGGGAACTGCCAGTTTCATGCCAATGGGGTAAGAGCAATGTTTCCTAGGGCAGAATTA
Source organism: Hydrophis major (assembly GCA_033807585.1). Taxonomy (NCBI): domain Eukaryota; kingdom Metazoa; phylum Chordata; class Lepidosauria; order Squamata; family Elapidae; genus Hydrophis; species Hydrophis major. The sequence continues at coordinate 67,816,872 of CM066343.1, read as the reverse complement.
TCAGATATGTTAACAGTCTGAAATCATTTAGCTTAGGGAAGCAGCAGCAATGGATTTACTGTGGTTATAATAGGAAAACTGTACTGTTAACAGTGGCAAAAGGCAATTATTGTAACCTCTCTGCACAGTATCATTCTAGATTGCAATAAAAATTCTTTATTATCTGCACCTGGCAGTATGTCTAAGAAACACCAATTCTGTCAAACTTAGCAGCCAAATTAAGCCATTTAAAATCTGGAGATTGAATTTTACTGCTGAATCTTATTCCAAAGAACTTCCCACAAGAAGCATTTGCTGATACAAAGATGGCTGAATAGCTCTTGTTAGGAATGTAAGTCACCTAACAGTTATTTGGATTGCACATATATAAACCAGGATAGACATTTTAATACTATGTCTTTAAGAACATGCTAAAACTGTAATTGGGTGTGGTTCCTCAAATGGCCATAAGATGGAGCCAGAAACCTGGGTTTGTTTAGTTTCAGACGTTAGTCTCAGTCAGTGTTTCCTTCTGTTGGAGAAAGTTGCCGTTCCTCCTAAATGACTGTTATTGATCGTTGATGTAAGTCTGTTACTGAACTGTTTTTTGATACGGGACTTTGATATTTGGATTATCCCTGAACTGAACACTGACTGCTTTACCTGTGAATGACTTGGACTGCTTATCTTGAACTTTGCTTAAACGTTTATGGGAAGTAAAAACCTACATTTACTGTACAGTGTATCTGTGTACTGTGTGTGTATTATTCTTCACCACTCTCAATATGTCCCCCTGTATGTGCTTATTCTCCTAACAGGGAATTACCTCAACACTGGTTACGGGCCCAGGCCATACCAGGCTCAGATAATTGAGAGTTGGTGTGAATACACAGTACTGTATACAGACAGCTGTTTACTGTTTAATTGTAGGTTACTATCCGGGTAAAGATGGCACAAGACACTTCAACAAGTCTATCACTAATAACCCAGTTGGATGGAACAAACTATGTTTCCTGGTCTATGAACAAACTATGTTTCCTGTCTACTTCTGCGTAGAGAAGGTTTATGAAATATAGTTCAAGACCCACTGGATGTAAATGCTTGGGATCCAGAAAATGAGGACAATGCCAAGAAACTTGCTGACTTTAAACAGAACAATGAACGAGCTCTTTGTATAATTGGACTAACACTGAGTAACCAGCAGCTAGTCCATATTCATGGAGAAGAGTCTGCTGCTAGGTGTTGGAAGACTTTGAAGAGGATTTATGTTTGTGACAGTGTAGGTGCACACATACATCTTATACGTAAACTGTTTAGAGCACGTCTTCTGAAAGGAGGAGATATTTTAGCTCATTTGAACTTCATGAAAAGAACTTTTCAAAAGCTACATGAAAAGGAACTGATATTTTCAGAGCTGCATCAAGTTTACGTCATTCTTTCCTCATTGGATGAAAGTTATGATGATTACATATCTTCACTGGAAGTCCTGCCCAGAGATAAACTGACATTGACTGACATAACTGGAAGATTGTTAGAAGAAGCAAGAAGACAGCTGGATAGAGACCAACTGAGAAAGGAACAACCACAAGAAGAGGATTTGTCTTCAACTGCCTATACTGTTAGGGAATGTTTTTCTTGTGGGGCTAGGGAACATATAGCTAGATTCTGTAAAAAAGGAAAACAACAGAATACTGGTAAACACCAGAAGGCTAAGAAGAATGTTAGTTTAGCTATGTCTAGCAATTCAATTGTAAACCTTGATTTGTGGGTTGTTGATAGTGGAGCATCACAATGCATTATTAAAGATAGAAAAAGGTTTGTAAAGATGTCTACGAGTAAGCAACATGTATCATTGGCAAATGGATGGAAGATGAACACATCTGGTAAAGGTACTGCATATAGTTCTTGTATAAACGAACATTTAACTATATTATATGTACCTAAACTGAAATTTAATTTATCAGTAAGGGCTTTAATTAATCTTGGTTATGTAGTAACCTTTAGGGGAGATAACTGTATAATAGAGAAAGAGGGTAAAAGTGTTACTGCTACTTTAGAGAATGATTTATATGTGATATATGATGATCAGTTGAAGATGGCTAAATCAGTTTATAACAGTGTTAAGCCACATGATGAATGTATACATTTACTGCATAGACGCTTGGGGCACATTAATTTCAAAATGCTCAAACTGTTGAATTGTCAGAGGGAGTAAAATTGAAACCCTGTAGCAAGTATCTAAACTGTAATGCCTGTAGCCAAGATAAAAGCAAAAAGACTAAATGGATTTAAGATCAAAGAACCTTTAGAGGTCATGTTTGCTGACATAATTGGTCCTAAGAAACCTAGTTTAGGAGGTGCCTGCTATATTTTGAGTATTATGGAACATTACTCACAATATGCTTTCTGCTATCTCATGAAAAACAAAACAGAAACATCCCAACATTTCTTTAACTGGCTAAGGTTTGCAGAGAGAAAAATGAAGAGTAAAGTAATTACTTTAGTTACTGATAATGGGACTGAGTTTGTTAACAAGAGATTCCAAACAATGTTGAAATTAGCTGGTGTTAAGCATTAGCATTCTGCACCTTACAGACCACAACATAACTCGTTTGTAGAACGAAGAGGGCAAATATTACAAGCCATAGCTCACACTATGTTATCTGATTCAGGTTTGCCTGAAACACTGTGGGGTGAAGCCATAATGTGTAGCAACCATGTGTTAAACAATACAGTTAACACAACAACTGGAGAATTGCCATTCACTCGTTGGCATGGCAGAAAACCAAATTTAAGTTACCTACACACATTTGGAGCTCCAGCATGGGTGCATATTCCCTCACAAGTAAGACTGAAGGGGCAACATAGAGCTAGGAAATTATTTTTCGTAGGTTACGAGGCCAACTATAGATCATTTAGATTTTGGGATCCAGGCACAGCTCATGTTTATTGTAGCGCTAGTGCAAAATTTCTTGAGCACGTTGGGTGGCATAAACTGGAACAGGAATCCAACAATGATATTATTATTGACACCCAAATAGTTCCTAAAGATAAAATAAGTAAACTACCAGTAGCCATTAAAGACAAAGAACAGGAAGAAGTAGGAGAACAGGCACAGGAAGAGGTAGAAGAACAGGAGCAGGTGGCACAGGAAAATCCACCAGTAAGCCCTGTATTATCAAGACGTTCAACCCAAGTAACATGACCACCTGATAGATATCAGGCTAGTGTTGTATGCCAAGTGAATATAATTCCAAGTAACTATGGTGAACTGAAAATGTATCCTGCTAAGGAACCAGGCTGCTTGGCAGGAAGCAATGGATAAGGAACTGGAATCATTAAAAAAATTGGATGTATATGAAAATGTTAAGTTACCATTTGGTAAACATGCCATAAGATGTAAATGGATATATAAGCTAAAGACAGGTGTAGATGGGACTGTTACCCATAAAGCCAGGTTAGTAGCACAAGGGTTCAATCAGACAGCAAATGACTATGATGAGGTGTTTGCACCTAGTCTGAAGGCTACTACATTAAGGGCAGCATTAGTGCGAGCAGCTAAGGAGAAATACATTGTAAATCATTTGGATGTAGAGACGGCATATCTGCATGCACCGTTGAAACACATTATATATTTAAAGAAACCTTTAGGTCTTAGAAATGATAATACAACTGATTGCTGGAGATTGAAAAGGAGTCTTTATGGCTTGAAGCAATCAGGATATGAGTGGAACCAGTGTATAGTTAAGAAATTAACTAAGATAGGTTTTGTAGCTGGCATGGCTGATCCATGTTTGTTCAAAAGAGAAAGTAATGGTGTAATTTCATTGTTGCTATTGTTCACTGATAACATAGCATTAATCACCAAAACTGAACAAGAAGCTACTGAAATAATATCACTGTTAGAGAAGAAATTTAAGATAAAACAGTTAGGTAAAATCAAATAATATCTTGGTTTAAAGATAGATAGAACTAGGGGAGGATACAAGATCTCACGGGCAGATAAAATTAGCCAATTACTAAAAAGTTTTAAAATGGAACTTTGTAAACTGGCTAAAACACCAATGAGCCAGGAATTTAGCCACAGTGATGTTCAAAGTCCTGTGTTTGATAAGAACATTTACCAGTCCTTGATTGGTAATTTATCTTATCCCAGTAATTGGTCAAGGCTAGATATAGCATACAGTATTAACCTATTAGCGAGGTTTAACGCTGAGCCGACTGAAAGGCACTGGCAAGCTGCTAAATGTGTGTTAGATATCTGAAACAAACAATGCATTATGCATTGTATTTGGAGCCTAAGGAATGAACTAACTCTAACTGCATATGCCGATGCAAATTTTGCTGCAGAGGTAAATACACGTAAATCTATGATGGGTATTGTAGTATTATTAGGAAAGATATTGATTGGAGGTCTATTCAACAGAAACATCTAAGTTTGTCAACAATGAAGGCTGAATTCTCATGTTTATCTCTTTTATGTACAGATTTAGTTTATTGTAAGCAACTATTGATTGATATGGGAATTGATGTAACAGATTCTATTGTTGTTTATGAAGACAACCAATCAGCAATACAGATGGCTTCAAATCTTGCTCTTAAGACAAGATCAAAACACACAGATTTAAGATATTTAAATGTGAGACAATGTGTACAAAGTAAGATGATTAAGCTGGAATACTGTATGTCAGAAAATAACATTGCAGATCATTTTACAAAAGCCCAAGGCTCTGTAAAGCATAAGGCTTGCTGTGAGGATTATGGACTTAGAATGTAAGGTTGTATATATTGTCCTACCCAAAGGGGAGAATGTTAGGAATGTAAGTCGCCTAACAGTTGGGTTGGAAAATATATAAAACAAGATAGACATTTTAATACTGTCTCTTTAAGGGAATGCTAAAACTGTAATTGGGTGTGTTTCCTCAAACGGCCATAAGATGGAGCCAGAAACCTGGGTTGTTCTGTCCTGTTCTGGAGAGTGTTGCCATTCCTGCATTTCCCTGTTGACTGTTGCTGATCATCGTTAGTCTTGGTTTTGATGTAAGTTTGTTACTGAATTGTTTATGATACTGAACTTTGTTTTTAGATTATCCCTGGACTGAAAACTGACTGCTTTAACCGTGAATGACTTGGACTGTTTGTTGAACTTTGCTTAACGGTTTTACTGGAAGTAAAAATTACATTTTTACTATACAGTGTATCTGTGTGTTGGTTGTTATTCTTCACCACTCTCACTATGTCTCCCTGTGTGCGCTCAATCTCCTAACGGAATTACCTCAACAGGCCCACCAAAATTTTTCCACAGCCCACCATTCGGCTGCAGCTTTAGATGACCCTAACTGTTAAATCTGCTAAAAGTGAAACTAACCTTTAGATGACCCTCACTGTATATATTGCAGGTACCCTCACTGTACAATTTTACAAAAATTGTCTCAAATTCCACAGTTGTTTCAAACTTTAGAGAATTCAGTTGAAAGTTTTGGCTAATAACCCACCTACTTTTATTAATTTTCATTCCATTTTGTTTTTGTAATTCTATCCATGCTCATTCCTATTTGTTGAAGTATGTATCCTACAACATGTCAACCCAACCCAAGGATAAATGTAGCCCTCTTCTTTAAAAAAAAGAAAGAAAAAGGTGCATACTCATGTTCTATGAATTTGATAAAATCTTAGAGGAGAATTCAGTGCTTTTGTGGTGAAATTTGAGGAAGAATCCACCATATATACTATAGGTTTATCAACTCTTAGAATAAATAGTCAAAATTAAAACTAGAAATCTTATTTGCCTCAGACTAAAAAAAGCCTGTAGAAAAAATCATGGAGCACCAGGAAACACCTGAGGATTGGAAAAGGACTGATGTGGTTCCTATCTTCAAGAAAGGGGAAAAAACAGACCCAGGAAACTACAGACCAATCAGTCTAGCATCAATACCAGGAAGATTCTGGAAGAGATAATAATAAAAAAATCTGCTAGCAACTAGAAGCAAATAAAATTGTAATTAGTAGCCAGGATGAGTTTGATAAAAATAGATCATGCCAAACCAATCTTATTTCATTCTTTGATAAAATCATTAAATTAGTAGACCAGCGAAATGCTGTAGATATAATATACTTAGATTTCAGTAAGGCATTGGACAAAGCAGACCACAATCTACTTATTGGTAAGCTAGAAAAATGTAGAATAGACAACATCACCACCAGATGAATTTGTAGCTTGTTGACAAACTGTACTCAATAAGTAGTCCTTAATGGTACTACATCCATATGAAGAAAAGTAAGTAGTGGGGTACCATAAGGCTTTGTCTTAGGCCCAGTACTCTTCAATATCTTCATAAATGACTTAGAAGAAGGAATAGAAGAGGAACTCATCAAATTTTCAGATGAACTAAATGCAGAAGTAGCCAACACTCCAGAAAACAAACTCAGGATCCAAAAAAATCTTGAGAAACAATGGGCCTTATCCAGCAACATTAATTTCAGTGTGGAGAAAAGCAATGTTTTACATTTAGGCAGGGAAAATCAAAGGTACAGATTAGAGAAACCTGGCTCAAAAACAGTAATTGTAAGAGGGACCTTGGAGACTTATTGTATGATCACTGCCTTGACTACAAATACCAGGCTTCCTGGCACTTCCAAATCCTGTGAGGTTTGCTTCAGTACCTGCTCCCCCTCCTGTAGCACCCATTGTCTTCTCGGTTCCTCGGGATGGCCTCTTTTTCGTCTTGCAAACGCGGTCCATCTCGGTTCACTTGCATAGGTCTTTGCTCTTTGCATGTTTGACCAGTTGGTAAAAGCAGCCTTTGAATAAAAGCAGCCTACTCAATAAAAGAGGAACACCCACTTACCTAGCATCTAATTAACCTGTGGAACTCCTCGCCACAGGATGTGGTGATGGCATCTGGCGTAGATGCCTTTAAGAGGGGATTCAAGATAAAAACAGATACTATTGAACAAAGAACAGAGAAGACTGATGAAAAAGTAGAAAATATTCAACAAATGATGGTGAAGTATGATGAGAGACTCCAAAAAATCGAGGAAGAAGGTAAACAAAGAGAGGAGAAGATTGGAAATATTGACAGCAGATTAACAGCGGTTGAACAAGATAAAAGTGGGATGTTGAGGTAGGAGATGGAGAGGTCAGAATTCTATCTCAGATTTCAAAATATAGAAGAAAAAGGACAACATTTGGCTGCGATAATGATAGAATTGTTGGCGGATGCTTTGGAAATTACAGAGGAAAAGATGATGGATGGAGTAGACGAGGTATACCGAGTTTATACAAGATACGCGATGAGAAATAACTACCAAGGGAAGTCCATATCAGATTTACCAAAAAATCCATTAAAACACAAATATTACAAGTTGTAAGAGAGAAGACGTTGAAATACAAAGGCAAAGAGATTGTGGTTTTAAAACAAATACCCAGAAGAGTGAGAAAGATGAGAAGAGAATATCGATTCCTGACCAAAATGTTATTGAAAAAGGAAGTGAATTATAGATGGCTGATTCCAGAGGATTAATGTTTATGTGGCAAGAACAGAGACATAGAATTGACTCAATTGAGAAAGCAGAACTTTTTCACGCAGAAATTTTTGGAAGGAGAGAGGAAGAGGCAGAGAAAGAGGTCTCATTAATTGAGTTTCAAGAGGAACAACTGGAGACTGAAAAGGAAGGTGCAGTAGGTGGACAGGTAGATAGTAAAGAACAGCGTGAAGTAAGATCCACGAAAGCTGTTAGACCTAAATATAAAACATAATCATGGAAGAAAAAAAATTGATTACAATGAATATAAATGGACGCAATTCAGCTGTTAAAAGAATGAAAATCTTTCATAATTTAGAGAAATTAAAATTTGATATAATTTGCTTACAAGAAGTACATATTAAAAAACAACATGAACAATTGTTAGTACAGCCAAAATTAGGGAAAATATTTACTTCTTTGACTCAATGTAAAAAAAGAAGAGTGGTTCTATACATTAAAGAGGCCATTCCAGCAAAATTGATTTATACTGATGAAGATGGAAGAGTATTAATGGTGGAAATAATGGACAACAATATAAAAGTACTTTTGATTGCAATTTATGCTCTGAATGATAAACAAGAAGAATTTCATAAAAAATTACACATGAAAATAACTGGACTGGACCATGTTAATATAATGATGATGGGAGACTTTAATGGAATTGTGGACAATAAACTGGACTATATAGCAACAACAACAAAGCAAAATAGAAAGACTCTCCCTAAATCCTTTTTTAAAATGACAGACGAATTAATCTTAAAAGATATTTGGAGAGAAAGAAATGTTAAAACTAAACAATACACTTTCTATTCAAATACACATTTATCATGGTCCAGATTGTATATGATTTGGATCTCAACAGAATTAATATCTAATATTCAAGAAACAAATATTGAAATAAGTACTTGGGCAGATCATATCCCAATGACAATTAAATGGAAGGGACAAAAAAAAAAGATCGAGATGGACATTAAACAATACTATATTAAAGGAAAAAGATTTTACACAATGGATGGAGAAAGAATTGCCTTTCTTTTTTAGAGAAAATAAAAAAGAAGATATTTCAACACAGAATGTTTGGGACACAATGAAGGCATATGCTAGAGGTTTGATAATAGAATACATAAGAAAAAAGAATATTAGGAAAGGCAAGCCACTAAGGCCTTGGAAGATGAGTATAAAAGACTTGAAAAAGAATTACAGAAAACACCACAAAAAAAAGGATGTTAAATTGAAGTTGGATATAACTAAACATAAAATGGAATTAATAGAGAAAGAAGAATTGGCACAGAAAATTAGAAGTGCTAAACATAATTATTTTGAAGATGCAAATAAACCAGGTAGAGGGCTAGCATATAAATTGAGAAAGGAGAAAGAATCAAGAAAAATATTGAAGTTAATAGATGACCAAGGCCAAGTTTGTTATGGTAATAAGGAGAAAAAGGAAATTATTCGAGACTTCTATGGGCAACTATATAAACAAGAGAATATTGATGAGGAAAAAGTCAAACAGTATCTACAGAATGCTAATCTACCGATGATATTTTAAGAGACTGAAGAAATGTTAGAAAGCAACATAACAATGATGGAATTGACTGAAGCACTTAAGAAACAAAATAATGGGAAAGCTCCAGGTCCAGATGGGCTTCCGGCAGAATTTTATAAAACATTACAAGAATCATTGAGCATTCCATTGCTAGAAGTTATGAATGAAGATATGTCAAAGAAGATGATACCCAAAACATGGTCAGAGGCTTATATTACACTTATTCCAAAGGAAGAGGCTGATCCACTGTAAATTAAGAACTACAGACCTATTTCTTTATTAAATGCAGACTATAAAATCTTTGCTTCAATTTTAGCAGAAATACTTAAAAAATACTTAAATAATTTCATCCACCCAGATCAAAATGGATTTCTGCCAAAGAGACAAATTAGAGACAATATGAGAGTAATCCTGGATACTTTGGAATATTATGAGGCACACCCTGAAAAGCAAATGGCTTTGATATTCCTAGATGCTCAAAAGGCATTTGACAAGGTGAACTGGAGATTTATGTTATTACTATTGGAACAGGTGGGTCTTGCCAGAAAATTTATCCAAGCAATAGAAGCCATATACAACAAACAGACAGCAAAAGTAATGGTGGAGGGAGAACTTACAGACTCTATTAATATAAGAAAAGGCACAAGACAAGGATGTCCCCTTTCTCCTTTGCTATTTGTATTGACTTTGGAAGTGTTGAATAGAAATATTAGAGATGATAAAAGCATAAAAGGAATGAAAATTAAAAAGGAAGAATTTAAACTGCAAGCCTTTGCTGATGACTTAGCTTTATTTTGGAAGATCCATTAGAAACAGCTCCAAAGTTATTGGAAAAGATAGAGATATATGATGAGGTGGCTGGTTTGAAAATAAATAAAGACAAAATGAAGATTTTGACAAAGAACATGCTACTGAGACAGAGAGAAGAACTGGCAGACCTGTTGAAAATCCAAGTTACGAATAAGGTCAAGTATCTGAGGATACACTTGACAGCAAGATGTAGCACATTAAAGGAGAATAATTATATTAAACTTAAACAACAGATAGTTTTAGATTTGAAGAAATGGGAAAACTTACAATTGTCATTAACAGGGAGAATTTCAACAATCAAGATGAATATTTTACCCAGAATTTTATTTCTGTTTCAAGCAATACCAATTAGGCTTGGAAACTACTATTTTGAAGATTTATATAAAATTATGTTGAAGTATATATGGCAAGGTAAGAAAGCGAGAATAAAGCTAAAGCTTTTGCAAGACGCTAGAATTAGAGGATGTTTTGGCCTGCCTAATTGGGAATTGTACTACCAAGCTGCAAATTTGATGTGGGTCAAGGAATGGATAACATTAAGAAAGACTAGATTGTTGACACTGGAAGGTCATGATTTGCTGCTGGGTTGGCATGCTTTTTTATGGTATAAGGGAACTAAAACACAGGGTTATTTTAGAAGACATTATATACGGGAGTCTTTGTGGTTAAACTGGGAGAAGATAAAAAGACAATATTATTTGAAAATTCCAGTTTGGTTATCGACTATTGAAGCATTTTCCTATCCTATAATTTATAAGAAGGAACAAACAGTTAGATATGGGGAACTATTGAATGAAAAGGATGAACTTAAATCGATAGAAAAGTTAGAGGAACAAGGTATAAAGATGAATTGGTGTTCATATGCGCAAATACATTCAAGGTATGATGAAGATTCTAAAACAGAGGGATTTTATGATAAACAGACAGATCTAGATAAGATCTTGACGGGTCCTGATGAGAAGGTGATTAAAAAATTATATGGTTATTTACTGGGAATTAAGTTAGAGGAAGAACAAGTTAAAGAAACTATGATTGTTTGGGGGAAGAATTTTGGATATGGGATTGATCTAGAGAAATGGCAAAAACTGTGGTCTCAAAATTATAAAATGACAATGTCAGCAGCATATAAAGAAAACTTGTATAAGATGTTTTACAGGTGGCACTTTCCCCCCGATGAGAATAGCAAGAACGTTCAAGAATAAATCTGAAAAATGCTGGAAATGTCATCAGATGCCTGGCTCATATTACCATATGTGGTGGACTTGTGAGGATGCTAGAAAATATTGGACTAAAATTCGCATGTGGTTGGAAAAAATGATAAAGAAACGTATAGATTTGAAACCGGAGTTCTTTTTATTGGGAATCTTACCTGATACATACAATAAAGACTTGAAATATTTGATTGTAAATATACTAACAGCGGCTAGGATTGTGTTTGCTAAAAATTGGAAGAATGAGAAAATACCATCGCAGGAAGAAATTATTAAGAAAATATTGGAATGTGCTGAGATGAGTAGATTGACATTTGAAATTAGAGAGCAAGAGGATAAACAATTTTATGAAATTTGGGATCTTTTCTATCAATGGTTAGATGACAAAATACAATAATAGAATATTTAGAATGTAAGCAGCAAGGAATATCTTTATTTTTTTCTTTTTCTTTTGTTATTTGACATTATATCTATAAAGGATTTGTAGGATAGATCTGGTATGATTATATGATTTGTTATAGAATAAACTGTTTAAAGTATTGTTATCTCATAAAGCATGAATGATTAAAAGTATAGTCAAATGATTTTTTAATAGCAATATTAGGATATATGTTTGGATTGACAATATGAGTTGTTATGTAATATAACTGTAATTGAGACTACAAAATGAATGCACAAAACTGATGAACCAACCAACACGCTGTATGTACATAAGAGAGTTGATGTTTTTATGTCTTGTTTGTTTTGTTTGTTTGTAGAAAATCAATAAAATTGTTTTCAAAAAAAAAAAAAAAGAGGGGATTGAACGAATTTCTGGAGGAAAAATCCATCACAGGTTACTAGTCCTAATGGTATGTGCTATCTACTTATTATAAATGTGGGCCACTGTGAGATATGGGAGTTGGACTAGATGGGCCATTGGCCTGATCTAGTAGAATGTTCTTATGTTCTTATGCTCCTATGTTCCAGGCACTCATACAGTCAGCCACCCAGCCAGCCAGCACTCTACACTGCACAACACAGGCTAAGGAAGTAGCACAGAAGGTGACATTAGTAAGGAAAAAATTGGGTTATGGATTGGTTCTGTCATTGTTTTTTTGGTTTTAACTAAAACCTCAGTATTCAAGTTAAATTGTGTTTAACTTGAATACTGTTGGCACTTTGCGATAAATAAGTAGGTTTGGGGTTGCAATTTGGGCACTTGGTCTCTAAAAGTTTCACTATCACTGGCCTAGACAGTCACTTATGTGAAATGGTATAGGTTCTCCTGCTTAAGCTGGGGGCTGGACTAGAAGACCTCCAAGGTCCCTTCCAGCTCGTTCTATTCTAGTATTGCTATATTCTAGCAATCATGTCAAAAGAAAAAAGAAAGAAAAAGAAAGGATTTGACCATATTTAATGGACCCAGTCTGGATATAGTATTACTACATGTTGAAGATTTGGTTCACATGCAAATGCATGTTGTTCAATGTAGCAAAAATAATAGTAAAAATATCAGTAACCATCTGCTTAGAATCTGCATACCCAATACTTTCTGAATTGTATCAGTTGTACATAACTGTAAGACAGACTAGAAATAAAAGTTAAAATGAGCCAAAAAATTGTAAAAGAACATCTGTTGGATCTTGATGAATATAAATAATTGGGATCAGATGGATAACATGTCACCTCAGAACTACTGTATCATATTCCAAAAATCCTGGATCACAGGGGAACTACCAGAGGACTGGAAAAGAGCTGAAGTGGTTCCCATCTTGAAAAAAAACAGATGTAGGAAACTACAGACCAATCAGCTTAACATCATTGTCCATGTAGATACTGGAAAACACAAGCAAAAACAAATCTGTGAACATCTAGAAATGAGTAAAGTAATAACTAGAAATCAGCATGGGTTTGTTAAAAACAGATCATGCCAAACCAATTTTATTTCAATCTTTGACATAATAATTAAATTAGTAGACCAGTGAAATGCTGTGGATATAGTATACTTAGCCATCAGTAAGTCATTCAATAGACCGCAACCTACCTCTTGGTCACCTAGAAAAAAGTGGGATAGATAGCATCACCATTAGATAGATTTGTAACTGGTTGACAAACCATACTCAATGAGTAGTCCTTAATGGCACTATATCTACCTGGACAAAAGTAAGCAGTGGGGTAGTACAGGATTCTGTCTTAAGCTCGGTACTCTTCAATATTAAGACTTAGATGAGGGAATAGAAGGAGAACTTATCAAATTTGCAGATGATACTAAGCTGGCAGGAATAGCCAACACCCTAAATTGGGGCTGTCAAACCCATGGCCTGCGGGGCGGATGCATCACACACTGACCACAACCACGCCTGGTTTAAGTGAAGGGGGGGAAAGTCCTGATATGTCATGTGATGCTGCCATGACAATGTGAGTTTGACACCCCTGTCCTAGATGATAGGCTCAAGATCCAGATGGATTTTGACAGACATGAACACTGGACCCTAATTAAAAAAATAAAATTCAATGAGAGAAAAATAAAGTCTTAGGCAAGATAAACCAAAAGTACACATATAGTTTGGGAGAAACCAGACTTAATAGCAGTAACTGTGAGAGGGATCTTGGAGTCTTAGTGGACAACCAATTAAATATGAGCCAACAGTGTGCAGTGGCAACTAAAAAAGCTAGTGCAATCCTAAATTGCATTAACAGAGCGATTCAGTCAAGATCAAGTGAGGTACTAATACCAGTGTCAGCCTTCAAGATCTTCTACTATTGCTTTGCATCTTTTGGCTGCCATAAGTAATGGGGTGGGGGGGGAGAAGGGGGAAAGTATGGGAAGCGAGCTGGAGGTGTTACATTCTAGTGTTGTTAAAATGAGGGGGGAGTATACATTCTTGCTTAGGTTTCTATTTCTCGCTTAGCTTTTCTCTGCGCAGCTGCAAACCTTTATCAAAATATGCCAAGGTCAACGGACAGAGGCCTCATCACCACCTGAAGTTGTCCACATGATCATATTCACAACTTTTAATTGGAAGAATCATTTGAACTATTGGGGGTGGGAACATTTCCATCACTTTGTATATGTGATTTGCGCGCCTAATTCCTCAGATTCAGAATTCTATGGTTTCTACCACTTCATTTCCAGTAAAAGATATCTTTGGATTTTGGATGGAGCACTACCTGACAATCAGTCTATAAAGCCTTAGTAAGCCTACACCTAGAATACTGCATCCAGTTTTGGATACCACATTATAAAAAGGATGTTGAGACTCAAGAAAAAAAAATCCAGAGAAGAGCAACAAAGATGATCAGGGGACTGGAGGCTAAAACATATGAAGAACGCTTATAGAAACTGGGCATGCAGAGCTGGGACTCAGTCAGTTCTCACTGGTTCAGGCTGCTGCTACCACCACTTTGACAGTCCAAGCTACCCCACTGCCACCTCTTTGCTCACCCAAGCCGCCACTGCCACCACCTCTTTGTCAGCTTGAATTGCTGCCATCGCTGCCACCACCTCTTTGCTGGCCTGAATCACCACCGCAACCTCTTTGCCAATCCAAACCACTACCACTGCTGCCCTGCCTCTGCCAATGTGAACAGCCTGCCACCACCACTTCTTTCCCAGCCTGAACCATCACTGCCACCTCTTTGTCAGCCCGAACTAAGGTGGCAGTGGCAGGCATCAGCAAAGAGGCAGTGCCAGTGGTTCGGCTGGCAAAGAGGTGGTGATGGCAGGCCGTTCACACTGACAAAGAGGTGGCAATGGCAGGTTGTTCGTGCTGGCAAAGCTTGCCTTCAGAAGTTGTTGGAGCTTAATCATTGCAAGCTTTCAAGAAGAGACTGGACTGCCATCTGCAAAAATGGTGTAAGGTCTGCTTGGGTGGGGGGTTGCACTTATGACCGCCAATGTTCCTTCCAACTCTGTTAATCTGTATCTGAAGCCCCATCCGCAGGGTGTAGGCAGCATGTGAAATCACATACCCTCCAATCCATGGAAAAACATCTCTCCACAGAACCAGTCCCTGGTGCCCAAAAGTTGGGGTCCATTGTATTACAGAATGCTAAACCTGGCCTTTGATTTGATATAGCAGGATTTTCTTTAGCTTTTCCTTTGTGTCAATGGGGAAATGTTCAGTCTTATTCTGTATTGAACTTTGACACTTTTTTCCACATCTTCTGCAGAACTCCTTGAAGACAGAATAGAAGTTTACAAAATGTTTCAAGACTGCAGCATTATTTCATGGAAATAGTCTTTCAATCTCAAAACAGGCCATTCTGAATGTATTAGAAATGGTCCAATCACAAAAATCAAATCACAAAAACAAGAGTAATCTATAAAGTTAACATGGAACAACTCTTTTTGGATTTTAATTCTTCAGAATGTAGTCTCAAATTCCATGCAATCCTTTAAACATGGACAACATTAATCCAGCATGAGATAATAGTTGGTATGTATATGGTGGAAATCTAAGCTTAAGAAATGGCTTCTCCACAGTCACAGTCCATGTATTAAATGTTTCTCTCATTTATTTGTTTGCTGTTATTTTGACAATAGTATCACTGCAACAGTACCTGGCTTTCCTTTTAGATGCTACACCATAAAATAAAGCTTTGAATTTGCTTCCTGTTTCTGTGGCAAGAAATGTATCCTGATTGGTTGTCAGACTCCCATGGGACCATGCAGGGGAAACTTTGTAGGTTGTGTTGAGTCCCAGGTTTGACTGAATCTTGCTGGGTGATGTAATGAAGGGGCTTTGGGCAATTCCTATTATGGCTTAATGGCTTTGTCCTGATTAGTGATTGCTCTGAGTTTTTCATTCCTGCTCTGATGAGTTAATCCTATTTCAATCTTTTGTCTTTTTCTATTTTAGGAATTAATCTTGTCAGGGGGCAAAAATGGAGGTTTGGCTTACCCCGGAGAGTTTATTTTTAGCCTGATTCCCCTTATCTTAATGGCTCTACTTACTTATTTCTGTGGTCAGCTTTTGTTGCTTTTTTAGCAGCCATTAACAGGCTGCTACAAACGTTTTTTCTTTCAGCTGGTGATTCTTGGTTTTCTTAAAGGGGGAAGGACTAGCTTGAGTTTTCTTGGCACTGTTTTCTGAGGTTTGTGGTGCTGTGAGGTTTCTGGCACTGTCCTTTTGAGATAAACTTCCGACAGTATTAAAAAGCTATTTTTGATACTACATTTAGCATGAAGCAGGTATTATTAAGCAAATGTATATATTTGGGAATCTGCTCCAGTTATTGTAGTAAAGACAATTGCAACTCAGCTGAACCATAGGAAAATATATCACTATTTTTTTTTACCAGTATTAAATAATGCACCCTGATCTATATGCTAATTGTTTAAATTTGGGTATAAAAGCAGAAAATAAGTGGAATATACAGTTATAATTTAAATGTTAGTTCTAAACTCAACTCTCTTGCAAAATTCCATGGAGTCTGCCTTGGGTCTTCATATAATATTGAAAGCTACTTAAGCTGTAGAACATAAATGGAATGAATGAATGAATCTGAATTTATACTTCTTTTCTTTTTTGCAAATCAGAAAATTAAATGCATTTCATACTTTCAATGTTAAAGGGAAAATGAAATGCTAAAAATAACAAAAAATTACTTACCCATTTTTTGTTTATTAATTTTGCCTTAGGAACAGAAAATGGCCATAGTTCAATAACCAAGATATACCCAAATAAAAAGAAAAGATATGCATATTATATTTCCTTTGCACAAAGTGGAAAGCTGAAGTTCAGCATAACCTACCATAATATGCAATTCAAAAACTGTAATTAAATTTCAAAACAGTTGGAATTAGAAGGCTGCTTTAAATCAACATCTGCTGTTATACATTCAAGTTTGCTTAGAAGTACCTAACAAAAATTGTTTAGATATAATAAGAAGCTGTGCAGAAGTACTGGAACCTAGTATGTTTGGTCAATAATGTGAAAAGTGGATGAAAGTGGCAGGAAAGGGATTGCTCCCAGATGCAAACTCAGAATGATCTATTTCAGTTAACACTCAATATTTTTCATATTTTCCAGTAACAGCTCACCACCTGGAAAATATTATTATGATCTAACAAAATGAAACACAGACCTACAATCAATTCTCCATATATACCATGAAAATGTATTTCTGATTCATGAATAAACCCTTGTAATTTCTGAAGTTGTGATAAATAATCCTTTCATATTTACAGAGGAAAACTTCATTGCAATTGTCCCTTCATGCGCGGTCCCTGGGAGACTGTCCAGGAGCGCCTAGCAGGCTTGGACTAGGCTGGCTGACTCATGAGGTGGTGGTGGCCACTGGTGCTGGGATTGCCACTCGGAGGATGCAGCTGGGCCTGGATGCAGCAGCTCCATCGCCCGGGTGGCTCAATACTTCCTTTTCTTGAAAGTACGCACAAACATCATTAAAGGTAGAAATGATGAGTGAAGGAGAAGTTCTGTAACCAGAAAACTGAGAATGAAAACAATGTATTCCAGTTAAATTAGAAGTGGTTCTTTGTGAAGGCTCTGTGAAAGATTTGGAGTATTGCAAAAAGGCCCAAGAAAAAAAATAAAGCAGAAAGATTTAATTAAAAGAGAAGAGAAAGAATGGTAAGACATCTACTAACTGACTGCTTTGAAAATGCCTTTCAAATGTGTTCTCATTTACAAAGGATTGGAAATATTTGCTTGAGTATATGCTTTAATGTTCAAAAAGAACAATCTTTATCAGTATAAGCAGAGATGTATTCTTCAAGCTTTAGTGCATTTTGCAAAAATAACTGTAGTAAACTGAATGCTACTGTAGAACATAATTTCTCACCAAAAATACAATTTAATGAAGTATGATTTTACTCTTAGGCAAGAAAAAAACCAAATGCACAGCTATAGAATAGATGGTGCCTGGCTCAACTAGAAGTCACTGTGAGATGGAACTGTGAGATGGAAACTTATCAAACAGATCCAACCTAGAAATAAGAAGAAATTTCCTGACAGTGAGAACAATTAATCAGAGGAATGGGATGCCTTCAGAAGTTGTGGATATACCATCACTGGAATTTTTTAAGAAGAAATTTGTCCATAATAGTATAGGGTCTCATGCTTGAGCTAGACTTGGACGAGAAAACTTCCAAGTCTCTTCCAACTTTGTTATTCTTTATAAATCTTATAAATTCAGTGTTACTAAGAGAATGGTGATAAACAATATTTGAAAATGCCAATCAAGTCTTTTGATAGCAAAATCTCATCTTATTGGCTAGTATCAAGGAGAAGATGACTTTGAAAAAACTTCTTTTCTCATCATAATAGGCTAGACGAGGCGAGGGCTGGGAGGGCAGGGGCGAGGAAAGGAGAGGAGTGGCCAGGTGAGGCACCCCTCAATATGAGTGACATTGAGTTGACCATGACCACCCAATCACATGACCACCCAGCCACTACCCAGCAGTCATTAAGGCAGATAATCAGTTGTTAAATTATTTGAATCCCACCACTGAGCAGGATGTTATCAATGCATTTAACTGAAGCTATTATTTGCCTAGTCCTTAAGCAAAAGAAGACAGATATTAGATGGATACACATAGAAAAAGAGAACTAGAAAAGCACACCTCCAAAGCTTGGTCCAAGAACAATACATTCACCATTTATTGTTGTTGCTGCAGCTGCTGCAGTTGCTGCAAATACATGGCTCCTGATTTTCAACTTGTCTGTATTTATTATAATAATAAAGTATATTGCTTTATTAGGCAAAGAGTTTTCTTTCACCACCTCAATTATAATATGACCTGCAAGACTGACTGCAGAGTTGGCAATAGGGATTTCTTGCTTGACATTTATCTCACAAAATTTGCAGCTGGAAGTACAGCCCTGGCAAATAATCATCAGAAAAGTCTCACAAAGCCAAAAAAAAGAAAACAGATATGGAAATAAAATCTAGCCAGATAGAACTTGATTACCCCATTCTTTGCAAAAACATGCTTAATAGAAGGGAGATCTACTGCTGAATGATAAGCATTTGTAACTTTAAACTATTTAATTAAAGGCCTAGTATCCAAATGTATATGCTGAAATAAAGAAAAATCAGGATAGCTGGGAGTAGAAGTTTTGTGTAGAAATATTGTGAACATCATTCAGTTTGTGTGGAAAGATCATTCAGCATGATGTCATGGTTCCCAGTTAATGATCCCAATCAATTCAAGACTCTGATGCTGTTGTACCCTATAACTATTACTAAGTGTTGTACTTTATGATTCTTGATGAATGTATCTTTTCTTTTATGTACACTGAGAGCATATGCATCAAGACAAATTCCTTGTATGTCCAATCACACTTGGTCAATAAAGAATTCTATTCTATTCTATTCTGCCTGGCTAGCATCCTTTCAGCAAACAGCTTGGTCAGCTTCAGCAAGTTATCGCAGCCCATCATATGGCTCATCAGGGCTCTGCTCTGTTGCGCCCACCATTGGTCAACTGAGCTGACTGCTGCTGCTGCCAGAGAAAGCTGGAGCCTTCACTGCCGAGCAACTGATTGCCGGTTGGATCGGCCTCCCAGAATACTGCTGATCAGTTATTGTAGGCAGTGGGGATCGCCACCGCCTATTGCCACTGCCACCTATTGCCACTACTGTTTGCCGCAGTTCATCTTTCACTGCTGTTCACCACTGTCGCTAATCACTGCCACTGCTGGTGATTGGTGGCAACAGTAATCAGTGGCAATCGGCAGTGATAGGCGGTGGTGGCAATCCAACTGCCAATCAGTGCCGGAGGTGAATGGCAGCAATGACAGGTGCGGTGGTGACCCCCCTCTTCCTCCCCCACCACAATATTCAGGTGCACAGACATTTCCATTCATTTCAGGGGGGAGGAAGGGCGTCTTATAGTACAAAAAATACAATACAATTAACCAGCCACCTTCTTTCCCTGGTTCTTTGGACTTGTTCTGTCATGGAATTTATTTAACAATCGCTCTGCTCTCACAGCACTGCTCTTTACCCAGGTAGCTTCAGACAGATGGTACCCTTTCCACTGAACCAAATACTGTAGTTTTCCCTTGTAGAGTCTGGAATTTAAAATCTGCTTTATTCAGTGGTGGAATTCAAATAATTGAACAACTGGTTTTCTGCCCTAATGACTGGGTGGATGGACATGGCTGGATGGTCGTATGACTGGATGGGTGTGGCCAACCTGATGTCACTCCTTTGCCTTAATGACTAAATATAAAAAAGATATACCGAAAGGTAATTTATTATTTCATGCATTTAATACTTAAATAAGAACAATAAAAGAGGTACACAAAACAAGATTTTGTTCAAGAAAGAGTTTTATAATATTAATGAAAAACTATTAGATAATACATGACAAAAACAATAAAAATGTTATATAAGGTATTTCCAAATTTCTTTTGATTGGCATCCTCACTTCAGTTTTACTGGAGCATCATCGGCTGTGTAATTTACTCTTAATCATTTCTTGACTGTAGGAATAGGGTCCCATTCTTGTAGAGGTAGGCCAATTAGATTAATAATTATGTTTGTTATATTGGAAACAGGTGACTTCTCGTCTCTGAACATATGTTCGTTTTTGAAAACCCCTTTCCACTTCTGCTGAACTTACAGCAATTGTTCCAAGAATATTTTTAGCTTTTTGAATACTGTCAGGAATTGCATGTTTCTGGGAATTTTTAAAAACATTTTCTACAAATCTTGATAATTGTTAATATTAATTTGGAAATTAAAATGTTACTAAATAGGAGCAATTGTTCTTCGGCTGCTTTCCGTGGAACTACTATTTCTTTAATATCCCAGTAATCTGGCTCCAAAAAATTGAGAAATTGTTATTTATTCCTGTCTTGAAATTGGCTACAACCTGTTTTTAAATGTTCACAATCCTTTAGTCTTTATTCAAATTCGTTATGATATTTTCTCAGAAAGTCGTTCCTCAGAAAGCCCAACAAATCTATGATTTTCTACAAATTTTATATTTTTGAAGGTTTCTGAAGTAATTAATTTATCAACTTTTTTCCTTAGAGAAGCTTGTTGTATCTCTTTATTTTTCCCTGATGCCTCAAACTGAAAATATTTCCATTCTTTTGACACATGAACACTTCTCTTTTGTGAAGTCATATGTTGCACAATACTCACAACCTAACTTTTTGTTAGAAATTATCAGTCCCTCATATATTTCTTTAAAATTGCACTTCCAGCAGCAGGTAGATTATTTTCAATTTTGGAGTTATCGGTTTTTAGTTCCATAATTAACGTGCTTTGTTCTCCAAGTTGGGGTGATTGTGTGCTTCTGAGTGGTTGTATCATCCAAGACCAATTCTGATACAACTGAGTCTGATCTTAGTTTCTTACTGAAAAAATCTGTCAAACTCTGTTGCCTTTTTTCATCCTGTTAAGGGCTACTGGAAAAATATTTAAAAATGTTTTAGTTTAGGACTCAATTTAGTTTGGAGCAGATTTTCCCTCGGGCAATGCAATGGGATGGGAGGGGGGATAACATAGTCCCTGTACATGTGAGACAGAGCAACTTACCCAAAACTAAGCAAACAGCGAAGGCTGGTGAGTGAGGAAAGCAAACGAGGGAGCCAGAGAGCAACTGGGAGAGTCTAAGTAAGCGAGGAAAGTGAAGCGAGGTAGTTGGAGAGCAACTGGGCAAATCTAGGTGAGCGAGGAGGAGTGGAAAGCAGCTGGGCCATAGGTGAGTCTAGGTGAGGGAAGAAGTGGGCAAGGGAGCCAAAGAGCAGCTGGGCTGTGGGCACCACATGCTCTAGGCCAGTGGCAAAGGCAAGCAAGTGAAGGAGGTCACACAGTTGCTGGACAGAGCAAATTACCAAAAACTAGGCAACAGTGAAGGCTGATGAGTGAAGAAAGTGGGCGAGGAAGTTGGAGAGTAGCTGGAGAAGTCTAGGTGATTGAGGAAAGTGGGCAAGGAGCAGAGATCAGTAATATTTAGTTATGTTTAATAGTATCTGACATTATAGATAGATACTGTTTAAAAGATGTTATGGAAGAGGAACAAGTTTCACTAGACAAGTCTGAGACTGAGCTGAAAGTTAGGCTGTGCTAGGGGGGAGGCAGCTGGGCAAGGAGTGGAGATTGGGGAAGGCAGGCACCTGAGGCAGAAAGGTAGGCTGTGGGGACCACATAATTGAGGCATGTAAGCAAGTGAGAAAGCAGCAGCAGCTATGCCACGGGCATCATTCTAGGCCCCAGCCAAAGCGGTGAGGTGAGATAAGGAGTGACTGGGAGGGATGGGGAAGGGCTAGCCAGTGGTGGGATCAGCTGGTTCTCCAAACTGCGCAAGAAATTAAGTCATTCTCTTAAACCAGTGAGAACCGGCTTAATCCCACCACTGGCTTTATTTTGTACTAGTGGGTTTCCCCTTCCACCACAACGGGGCCTAGGGCTGTTCGAGCTATCTGTCTCAGCTTAGAACCTATTACCAGTTTCAATAGGCTATTCTGGAAAACCAGATATTCTTTCCCCAGCAAGTGGGGAAGATTCAATTCCACTGTGATTGGATTCTCACAATGGAGAATGGTCCTAAAAACTTAGGACCTAGTTTCTTGCACAGCAGTTTTATCTTTAAGTATTTGGTAGAGAGAGAGATCTTCTCTCTATGATGATCTGGGACAAGGCATGAAGGTCACACAGTGAGCTGAGAGTTCAAACTCCCCTGTAATGTTCCAAATTTTCCCTCAAATAGTCCCACGTTCTTGGCATACCCCAGAGCAAAGTGTGCACACAAATATACACTTCAGCCTCTAGCTATGCCCAGTCCAGGATAACAAAGGAACCAGGAAAGGAGTCCACAAAACAGGGAGCAAAGAATGATCCCACAAAGTCAGGAACAAGGTACTGAGTCTACAAAGTCAGGAACAAGGCACTGAGTCCATAAGTAAGGAAGAAGAAAGCAGTCCTGCAAACTCCAACTGGCACACCAAACTCTACCAATTCAGTGTTTGTTCCCAACAAATGCCCCGACCCACAGTGTCTCCTTAAATCTCAGTCCCCATGTGTGCCTTGTGAAGAGGGGCATGGTGGTCTCCTCCTGAGTCATCGTGTCATGCTCCAGTCAGAGTCTGAATCCAAGGAGGAAGTTGAACAGCTGTCAGGGAGTGGGAAAGTGGTTTCATTGTCTGTGGAGGAAACTAGAAAAGGGCAAAATTAGACTGGGCAGAGAAGGGAAGAGGTAGAACAAGAAAGGGGGAGTTCAGAGAAAGACCAAGGCCCACCCCCTCTTCATCCTAGGGCATGAAGGGAAGAATGGAGAAGAGAGCAACGTTGGTTGTGTGGCTTACAAGGGAGGAAAGGGCCTTGATTCCCTTCACAATGCATACCTGGGAAGGAGTTTAAAGGAGAACCAATTGGGAGGGGCATTTGTCAGGAACAAACATTGAGTTTATCTTGTGTTTGGCTGAGTTCCTGACATCCTCCCAACTGGTTTGATTTACTGCTTTGTTACTTCATTTCTGGAACTCCGTATCTTGTTCTGCTGGATTTAATTACCTTATCTTATTTTCTGGATTTATAGTTTAAAGTTTTCAGTTTACAATGTTTGGACTGGAATATTGCAGTTACAGGCTGATACAGGTTTGTGGGAGAGTTTTTCTCCAGACCAGAAGGTAACCAGGACATTGGGGGCAAAGTTGGAGCTAATAAAGGGATCTCTATTAATTATCTAGTTGGGTTGCCTTTGTACTATGCCCCAGGTCATCATGCATCAAGTCTGCCTGTGCTGTTCCCATCTTCTCTCCACTCTATGTTTGGGGATCAGGAGGGGGCGGTCCTTGCTTATTGCCTGAGTGTATTTATCTTCATGTCCACTGCTTGCCCTCTCTTGTCCCAATCCTGAGGCACCTTGGGCTGATTCAGCCTGCTTCTCTCCACATTCCTCCAAAGCCAATGAATCTTCCCCCTCAATCTCCATCAGCTCCAGCTCTGGCTCATCTTCCTCTGCAGATTCAGGCTTTGATGGGGGCATTACACTCCCCAACATGGAACGGTTTCTGAGGGACCCTTTTCCTATTGACCTGCTCTTTATGAATTTGTGCCACTTTAGCCAGTGGCCATTTTACATTTCCCCAGGCATTCTTCAGTGAGTCCACTCATTCTGCTAGACTAACAGAGGACAGGAGTTCTTGGGGATACTCTGGCATGGAAACAAACTCTACCCCATTGACAAGCTTGAAGCCCCATGCTACTGTGCACTGCATCGTTTTACACCACCTCTCAAAAAGCAGTAGGTCTGCCCAGTTGGTTTGCTGATAATTGACATAGCACCTTAGATTTTGCTCTACTATTGCATTAGCTCATTCTGCCGCACCATTGGTACTCAGATGGAAGGCCAAGTTAAGTCCCTGGGAGGATGCTATTGATTTCACGAACTTCTGCCAGAACTTAGCTGTGAATTGGATTTCCCAATCAGAAACAATTCTCTTTGGCATCCTATCAATAGATGTGTTTCAGGAAGAGCTTTGCTAGTTTGTGGGTGGAAGGTAGTCCTAGGCAGGCTGTAAAATAAGCCTTCTGTCAGGGTTCTGGCAATTACTCTAATTAAATCATGAGCCTCGAGCCACACTCCCAAAATTAAAGAGGATTTATTTGAAGCTACCATTCTATGTCCGGCACTAACCTGGGCATAGCCAACTCTGAGATACGTAATTCACCCTTGATCCTGCTTTCCCCCCCACCCCTTTGGGTGTATCATCCAACGAAAAACATCCATAGCCAAGAGTCATCAATCATGCTCTCCAATTAGATTTTTTTGCAGCAGAAGCTTCAGTCATCTAATCAGTCTTTGAAGGAAATATGAATGGAATGTACTTTTGATTCCACACTATTGCTTGCTCTTTGAAACGTCCCTCCTTCTTTCTGTTGTCAACTATAAAATATCTATACAAAATGTTTTATGAGCTGACACCTGCTTGGGGAACAAGTCAGTCACTGTCCAGGTTATAGTATTTCCGCCACTTTCAGATAGCTCCACTATAAAGTCCATCGCGATCTCCCAGGGTTGGGTTGGCTCAGATACTTGTAGTAAGCCAGGGGATTACCCCGGCCTCTTCTTCATTGCTACACAATTTGCACAGCTCTTTACATAGCCTTCAATGTCCTTTTTCATCCCAGGCCACCAAAAATTGTCTCCTAGCTAGATGTAGTGTTTTCAGGAACCCAACGTGTCCATCTTGCCTGGCATCATGGCTCCTCTGTAGGATCTGGACCTGTAGGCTACTAGGGACATACAGTTTAGTTCCTTTTCAGGCCAGCCTATCCCTGGTGGTCAAAAGCTGCTGGTAGTCTTTGAATCAGGGGTCGGTTTGTAGTTCGACTTAGAATCTCTGGATCAGCTTCCCACTGATTTGGTAGGTCATCATTTGGTTTGCTGTCAGTGTGGTCATATGAGATGCCCTCTGGGGAAAGGGGATAAATGTAGTGACTACTTCTTTCTGGTTGCTCTTGTAATGGCCCCATTACATCTGTGACAGGGAGTGGGCCAGGAAGTTTCCCTCCCTGGGAGATACTTAAGGGCAAAGTTAAATCAGTTGAAATATTGTGTCCACTGAACCTCTTTCGATGAGAGTTTATAAGGGGTTCTGAGGACCTCTAAGTTCTTGTGGTCAGTCCACAATTTAAAAGGCACACTGGTCTCTTCCAGGAAGTGATGCCAGGTCAAAAATGCCCACTGGATAGCGAAGGCCTCCTTTTCCCATATGGACCAGCATCTCTCCATGTCAGTGAGCTTTCAGAAGGTGTGTGCACATGACTGTAGATTTCCTGCCCCATTCTTTTGGAGTTGGACAGCCCCCATGGCCACATTGCTGCCAATGTCCTGAATTATGAAAGGCTTTTCAGGATTGGGATACTTTAAGATTAGTTATTTTGCAAATAACCTCTTTAGGGTCTCAAATGCCATTGCAGCAGCTGGTTCGATCAATGTTTGACTCCCGTTTTTCTGATTTTAGTAGTTCTATGATTGGCAGAGCTATCTTTACAAATTAAGGGATGAATTGCCTGTAGAAGTTAGCAAAACCCAGGAAGCTTGGTAACTGCTTAGGGGTCAGAGGGGACTGCCATTCTAGGAAAGCTTACAATTTTGCTGGGTCTACCTCATTTGATGCTCGGTAGCCCAGGTGGGTCTGGTCAAATTTGCACCAACCTTTTGGACCTCAGGGACCATTAAATTCATAATTTTAAATCCTGCAGACCACTAATATGAATCCAGCGCATTGCTTTCTGAAACACCTGGACTCCCAGTAATGGGATGGGGTCCTTCAGGCACTTAGCTTGGGTGCCTTTTTCTGCAACTTTAAACACTCAATTTGGAACCATTTCCCAGAGAAAACAAAACACCAGGATCTTTAATCTCTCTCTCTTTCTCTCTCTTCTCTCTCTTTCTCTATCTTTGTATCTCTCTCCCTCTCCCTATGTATCTCTCTCTCTCTTTCTCATATCTCATGGGCCAGCTAGTGTCTTGGGGTGGAGAGGAAGTTGTATGTCTCTCAATTGCGCAGCACCAACACTGGAAGAAATGCCCATGAGACCCATCAAGAGATGAAGCTTCACTCCTTCCCTGGAATATGGAGCGAATCTCCATCCCTGCCCTTCTCTTCTCAGGCTAGGCTAGGAGGGATGGGTGAGGGGCAGGGCCAGCCAGTGGTGGGCTCAGCTGACAGGAAGTGACAGCAGCAGGATGAAAGAGCCACGGGTTGCCAAAATTGTTGCTTTGTCCCACCTGTCCCACTACCCTCACCCCCTTTCCCACAACAGCACCATTATCTTATTCCAGGCAGTGAGGGCTGTGCTATTATGTTGTACCACCTGCAAGTTGCACGTGCCTCCCCCTATGGCAGAGATTTCCAGCCACAGCACAAGTTGCCTGGCGAGTCCCATATTCCAGAACTCTAGTCACAGGACTGGCCCACTGGTCATCCCAGAGCAGCCACCCAGATGACCTCTGATTTAGAGTATAGGTTCACTGCCAGTTATCAACTCGTAAAGCATTCCTGGCCAGCTCTTGAGTTGCCATAGGTAGGAAGGGAAGAGAACTGATGGAGAATCTTGGTTGCTATGACCAGGAGAACATACCACACATACCTTTCTCCAGATTGTATCCCAGGTTACTAGAGCAACCCGGAGAGGCACGTTTTCTACAGCCCGTGAAAGTGCTCCATTGGAGAATGTGATTTATGACACATCCTGGGTGCTAACTCATAAAATATTTTTTATGGTCTTTTTAGAGTTGCCAACAGAAAGGGAGGAGGAACGGTGTTTGAAAGAATAGTGTGGCAGCTTGGAAATCGAAAGTGCATTCCATAAATAGTTTTCAAAGATATTAACTAAGTGACTGAAGTTTCTGCCATGCAAAATTCCAACTGGAGAACATGATTGATGACTCTTGGCTATGGATGTGTCTCATTGGAGAATGTCATGCCTTTGGTGGAGACTGACTCTGAGGAAGAGGAGGAACAGCCAACAGGGAGTGGGAGTGTGGTTCCAGAGGTGGTGGAGAAGTCTGCGAGAGGCTGGCTGTGAGCAGTCAGAGGAGGATCCAGGCCCATGCCCTATCCATCCTAGGTCATGCAGGGAGAAGAGGATCAGGGAAAAGCGAGATTACCATGATCCTCCTCGTGGCTTGCAGATGGGAGCTATGTATATAAGTTTGCAACTGCACAGTTAGAATTTGCAGGAATCAATTTAGTGTTCACCTTGAAAGAGGTTTATCTTTGTTGACGTTCTTCCCATGGACTTTTCTCGGTTATTTTCCTGGAGTTTATGATTAGTTATCTTGGATTGCTTCAGAACTCTCATCAATGCAGTTTGTTTTGGTTTTCTGTTTGCCTCATTATTTACTTTTGTGATTTTAAACTGAGCCTAATAAAACAGTGAAGTTAAGTTGAAGGCCTTACCAGACTTTAATATATGTTTTGGGTTTTGGGTTATTTTGAGAGGCTATGAGTCATCACATTTTGACTCCTGCCACCCCTTCAATTTATTTTTGCTTTTTGTGGGGTGACCCAGAGCAGAGATTGCCCAGTTAACCCAGCAAGTGGCTCTTTTGACTGCACAGGTGGCACAAATGCAAGCTGACCGGCCATGCCGAAAATGCACAGTGGCAATGCCAAATAAATTTGATGGTTCACTGGCCCAATTTCCAGCATTTTTTGGGCAGTGCCAGCTTTACATGAGCCTTCAGTCTGAAGACTTTCCCACTGACTGGGATAAGGTGGGGTTTTTGATTAGTTTGTTGTCAGGTTCTGCAGCACATTGGGTGATGCCTCTACTGACCCAGCTGTCAGCCTCAAGATATCTTCTACATCTTATATCTTCTGCATCCTATCTACTGCATCTTCTCTGCTGCTATGCTATGCTATTTCTTTCGGCTGTCATTAGCAACGGGGGGGAGGGGGGACTTGGAGGGGAAGAGAACTGGAGGTGTTTTGCATTCCTTTGCTGTGGGTAGCAAGGGGAGGGGATGTATGAATTCTTGTCTTTAACTTTCCATTTCTTTGCTAGCTTCGAAGCTGCGAAGTTTTATCAAAATATGTCAAGGTCAACAGACAGAGGCCTCATCACCACCTGAAGATGCCCACATGATAATAATCAGAACTTTTAATTGGAAGAGTCATTTGGACTTTGGGGGGGTGGGAACAGTTCCATTCCTTTGTATATGTGATCTGCGCGCCAGTTCCTCAGATTCAGAATTCAATCTGTAGCTTCCACTTTGATTTCCAGTAAAAGGAGAACTTTGCTCTAATCCATGGAGTGTGAGTATTTCTTTCTTGGATCTTGAAGGGAGCACACACTGACATTATTCCGAATCTCCCCATCAGCCCACCCGGAGAAAATATCAACTTTTCTTCCGAGGGGGTTTCACATCATGTCATCTCCAGCCAGCGATGAAGATGACCAGGGAGCTCGGGGGGGGGGGGGGGCAGCTGATGCTGATACCAGAGGTGCCAGCCGCCAACCTGCTGGCCGACCTTACTCTGGAAGAAACCCCAGCTGAGAGGCCCACATGGTCATTGGGTGCTGGATGGAGGGATCCCAAAGACCCCCCTCCTCCTGGAATCACTGTAATGCGAGGGAATGGCTGTGGCAAGAGAGGGAGGAGATGGAATGCAGGCTGGATCAAGCCAGGAAACTTCTTCAGGATGCTTCTGAGAAGTCTGGCATAGCTCCAAGGTATGAGGGGGAAGGGGGAGTGAGTTCAGCCTGGGGAAGTCGGGCTGCCCCCACCCCCCTAGACCAGCCTACGCCAGTGCAGCAGCCGGCTGCTGCCCGGGGGCCCCCAGCAATAGGTATGATCCCTGGAAGACGCAACCTTCCCCCGTTAGATGTGAAGTTTGGAGGAAATCCCAAGGATTTGGGTTTCTTCCTGGTACAAGTCGGGAGCTATATGGCAGAATATGAAAGGGATTTCACCTCTGAAGCAGCCAAAGTGAGATGTGTTACCAGAGCCCTGGAGGGGATGGCAGCAGACTGGATGGTGACTTTGTATAATGACAACTCCCCCCAACTGCGGAATCTCAATGTTTTCATGACTGCATTGAGGAGGAGGTTTGAGGACCCTCTAGCGGAGAGAAAGGCCAGGATCAGAATGAAAACCATAACTCAAGGGGGGAGATCAGTTGCTGACTACACCCAAGAGTTCGGACAGCTGGCATACCACATCTGAGGCTGGTCTGAGGGGGCCCTGTTAGAAGCCTACAAAGAAGGCTTAAATGAAGATATATACCACATGTGCACCTCCAGAAGGGATCCATATGATCTGCAGCTGTGGTACTTGCTAGCAGAAGAAGTGGAAATAGATCTAACCTGGAGCAGACACAGAGGAGGCCCCGTATGGAGCAAACCGCTCCCCCCACGTCTCCGAGAGGCCCCAAACCCTCGGAAGGGAGGAGTGATGGCAAGAGCCAAATCCACTGCCTGTTTTCATTGCGGTAAGGAGGGCCACCGGATTGCGGATTGCTGGGTCAAGCTGGATCCAAAGGGAGTGCGGGGCCCAGGGAGGAAGCCCGAAACCCCCCCAGCCAAGCCTTGCGAAACCGGGCTAAAGATAGGAGAGGTTGTAGAGGTTGCCCCTCCGGCGGGAGAGGAGCTGGGACCTCCGACTCTCCTCGACGAGAGTGAGACCGACTCGGAAGATGATGTCCCGGTAAGTCCTAACAAAGGGCCTATGACCATCCCAATAAAGTTAAGGGTGCCCACCTCAGGGACCGAGGGGGAGATATTGGCCTTACTGGACTCGGGGTGCATGAGGTGCATAATCAGCATGAGAATAGTCAAGGGCATGGGCATCAGACTGAGAACTTTAAGAACGCCCATATCCTTCTGCCAACTAGATGGATCTGAGACGGGAGGTTGCCCTGCACATTTTATAATGGAACCCCTAGAGATGACCATGGGAACCCACAGCGAGACCCTGTGTTTTATTGTGGTCCCTGGGGGCCTCTAATATTGGGATTGCCCTGGCTTTGGAAGTGGAATCCCCATGTGAATTGGAGAGAGGGGTGGATACGGGTCCACACCGATCGGCAACCGGAAGGGGAGGAGCAATCCCATCCGAAGCTTCAAAGCCCGGCTGAGACAGCTTCTGCAGGTACCGAGTGCGTGGAGGGGGAGGAGAAAATCCCGAAGCAATACAGGGACTAATGTCCTTTTTCTAGGGTGTCCGAATGCCAGCCTCAAGATATCTTCTATATCTTATATCTTCTGCATCCTATCTACTGCATCTTCTCTGCTGCTATGCTATGCTATTTCTTTCGGCTGTCATTAGCAATGGGGGGAGGGGGGACTTGGAGGGGAAGAGAGCTGGAGGTGTTTTGCATTCCTTTGCTGTGGGTAGCAAGGGGAGGGGATGTATGAATTCTTGTCTTTAACTTTCCATTTATTTGCTAGCTTCTATCCCCTTTGTGCAGCTGTGAAGTTTTATCAAAATATGTCAAGGTCAATGGACAGAGGCCTCATCACCACCTGAAGATGCCCACATGATCATATTCAGAACTTTTAATTGGAAGAGTCATTTGGACTTTGGGGGGTGGGAACAATTCCATTCCTTTTTATATGTGATCTGCGCGCCAATTCCTCAGATTCGGAATTCAATCTGTAGCTTCCACTTTGATTTCCAGTAAAAGGAGAACTTTGCTCTAATCCATGAAGTCTTGAGTATTTCTTTCTTGGATCTTGAAGGGAGCACACACTGACACCAGCCCAACCACTGTTGGACAATTACACCGAGTTTTTGCCATCAGTTTCAGGCCATGTTTGAGGACCCTGTTCAAAGCCAAACAGCAAACAGACATTTGAGAGTTGAAGCAAGGGCGTGGCTCACTCATGGATTATATTGCTAGTTTTCGGGTAGTTGCTCAGGATGTACAGTGGAATGAGGCAGCACTATTTGACCAGTTCCAGGAGCGTTTGTTGTCGGAGCTCCTGGATGAGTTGGCACACACTTCAGGAGCTTGTGCATCTGTGTCTTTGTATCGATGCTAGACTTCAGCAGCGATGGGTGTGACGACAGACAGAGACCATATCTGTTTCCAGCAAGATGGCGACCTTGGTGGAAGTGCCTTTCGAGGAACCCATGCAGTTGGGGGCTGGCTGCCCTTGCCTGACTCAAGTAGAAAAGAATAGATGTCGTCGTGATGATTTATGCCTCTATTGTGGCAATTGAGGCCATTTTGCGGCCAAGTGTTCTGTTAAGACATCCACAGCAGTGACACTTGCGGTGGCGGGAAACGAGCATCACTCAGCCTATAGGGGTCTGCAGGTCGGGGTGTAAAATCCATAGGCCCGCCATCTTCACCAACCTTGCCACCCTCACCACCTTTGACATCTTCGACATCTACACCACTGTCGCTATTGGTGAAGCATATTGTGCTGCTAGCAAGTGTGTTCATGCCTAGTGTGGGAGAGGTGGAGATTCCAGCTTTGGCCGACTCAGGAGCCACAGCCAATTTCATGGATGCTCATTTTGTCAAGCAATGGTTCATTCCTCAGCAACAGGTATCCCCACCAGTAATGGTAGAGACAATTGATTGTCGGATCCTTCATTCAGGACCTATGGTTGCTGCAACCAAACCCCTTTGCATGCGTATTGGGCAGCAGGTGGAGGAAGTTGTGTTCTACTGCTGCAGTGCCTCATTTTCCAGTGGTGCTAGGTTTGGAGTGGTTACAAACCCATGATCCACAAATTGTCTGGTCATCTGGAGCTGTGCAGTTCCTTGATAAGAAGTGTGCCAACCACAGCTTGTGCTCCTGTGCAGGGAGTGTGGCTATGCCCATGGACCTGGATCTACCTGCAGAGTTGGTGGATTTTGCTGATGTGTTTGGGGAGAAGGAGGAAGATCAGTTGCCTCTGCATCGGGCATATGACTGTCCAATCGACTTGTTGCCCGATGCAAAATTGCCGGTGGGTCAGATATATTCCCTGTCGGAACAGGAGTTGGCCACGTTGCAGGATTTTATTGACAAGAACCTCTGGAAAGGGTTTATCTGGCCTTCTACCTCCCCATTGGCTGCACCGGTGCTTTTTGTGAAAAAGAAATCGGGGGAGTTATGTTTGTGTTGTGATTACTGCAAGTTGAATGCAATCACAGTGAGGAATCGGTACCTGCTTCTCCTCATCCCTGAACTGATTGAGCGGCTTCGTCAAGCTAACATCTTTACGGAGTTGGACTTGTGTGGAGCCTACAATCTGGTTCACATTCTTGCAGGGGACAAGTGGAAAATAGCTTTCCGGATGAGGTACAGGCATTTTGAGTATACCATGATGCCTTTGGGATTAACCAATGCCCCGTGTTCATGCATTTCATGCACGATGTTTTCTGTGATTTGTTGGATCAATTTGTGGTCATTTATTTAGATGACATTTTGATTTACTTAGACTCCCTGCAGGAACATTGGTAGCATGTGCGGCTGGTGTTGCAACGTTTGTGTGATAACCACTTGTTTGCTAAACGTGAGAAGTGTCAGCTTGCACAAACCACGATTGACTTCTTGGGACATCGTATTTCACTTGCTCGGGTGGAAATGGACCTGGAAAAAATTCAATCATTGCAGGAGTGGGAACCTCCACAGCGGGTTAAGGATGTGCAAGGACTGTTGGAGTTTGCGAACTATTACCACACATATATTCCCTGCTTTGCTGGCTTGACTGCTCCCTTTTCTAATCTGCTCAAGAAGGGGGAGAAATTCCATTGGGGTGCTGAGGAGCAGGCAGCTTTTGAGTTGTTGAAAGTCACCTTTGTTTCTGAGCCTATCCTCAAACACCCTGATCCAGGCCAGGCATTTGTGGTGGAAACAGATGCTTCTGATGTGGCTGTTGGTGCGGTGCTCCTCCAGGCTTATGCTCCCGCAGGCACCTTGTTCCCGTGCGCTTATTATTCCCAGAAGTTGTCAGCTCCAGAGCGCAATTATACGATTTGGGACAAGGAGCTATTGGTGGTTAAGGTTGCTTTTGAGACATGGCGGCACCACCTGATCACCAAATCGAGGTTCAGACAGATCATCGCAATTTGGAACACCTACGTATAGCTCGGACATTGAACCAGCATCAGGTGAGATGGTCCTTATTCTTTGCTCGATTCGATTTCAGGTGACCTATGTACCGAGTGGAGGGAATCAATGTGCCAACGCCCTATCTCAGAAGCCCGAGTATACCCGAAGGGAGGATAAAATCTTGCCCCAGAAGGTGATTCCTTTGGAGCGGTTTGTGGCCACCGAGGAACCTGTGGATCTTCGAATGAGGATTCAGAAGGCGCAGCGTCAAGACCCATTTGTGGCAGCTCGATGTTGAAAATTGAATGAGAATGGGAGACAAGAGACCTCTTGGGTGTATATTGGGGACCTGTTGCAGTTCCATGATCGCATTTATGTGCCTGGAGGTCCTCTTTGTGGACATATCCTATGTCAATTCAAAGTGTTGAATTTTAACTGACATTTTATAATGTTCACTTAAATCTCGAGGATGGTACCATTATCAATGAAAGAAAATATTGTCCTTAAGAAATTATTAGAAAATTTTAAACCTGACAAAATTTGGACAAATTATCTATCCAGGTTCTTTGCCTATGCAAATAGCATTTAAAAACTTTTCCTTCTTTCTGACTGGGATGTCTATAACCGGTCCATTCATATCCAGCAGTAGTTAGCAATAAGTTCCATTGAATTCTAATTCATAGTAGACAGAACTAGAGGTAAATGCCTTT
This sequence comes from Hydrophis major, assembly GCA_033807585.1. Classification (NCBI taxonomy): domain Eukaryota; kingdom Metazoa; phylum Chordata; class Lepidosauria; order Squamata; family Elapidae; genus Hydrophis; species Hydrophis major. The sequence goes on along the minus strand of CM066343.1, from coordinate 67,782,619 downwards.
AATCATCTTTCCTGAATTCAAATCCAAAAGGAAATCATAATCAACATTGTCTCTCTGTCTCTGCTATACCAAATCAAGATTACTTTATTTTCTAAGACTGTTTTTATCAAATTAAATCTAACAAGAAATGACTTTCACTTGCACCTCCACATACATAGTCAGGTGTACAGGCTAGCCTTATTCTCCTAAAGTCATAGAACTGAACTGACTCACCCCATGCCAGGCAGGAGCTGCCCTGCCAGGAGGGCAAAGAATCCCTGTGGAGCCAGCAGCAGTATAGGCAGCTGTTCCATGGCCAGTATAGTGCCAACAGTAGCCAAGAAATTCCCAGAAGCAGCAGGGCCAGCAGGCAGGACGTACAGAGGGCAGGATGCACTGAGAGCCTGACTGGCAGGTGCCATGAGAGCAGCAGCAGAGTGGCAGCCAGAGTCAAGGTCAGACAAGGCAGGTTGCCCAGTAGCAGCATGGACAGCAGCCCAGCCCAGACACCACCAGCAGCAGGTGCAGCAGACAGGGCAGGTGTAGGCCAGGATGTACCAAGAAGCTTGGCCTGTTGTAGCTGCGGGCAAGCAAATGGTGGGATGGAGAAGTCAGAGCTCATGGCAGCAGCACTTCCATTTCTATTGGCCCCTGTGCTTGCACCCTCCTATTGCAAAAAATAAGACACCCCCCAAACTAAGACCGAATGCTTATTTCAGAGGTCAAAAATAAATAAGACTGGGTCTTATTTTTGTGGAAACACCATAGTAATGTTGATTTTTCCCCCTTTATGCAATTAATACTGTATATTTGTCAAGATTTTTTGCCTTTCTAATTTAACAGTGATTTGCAATGAGAATGAGCAGGGTGTTTCTTTGCACTTTCTTTTGTCTTTGTGTATATGTGTATCAAAATCTTTGTGTGCCCTCGAGGTAAATGTAACTGTTAAATGTCTCTAATCCCTAGAGACAAGAATTTTAAATTCTGTTAGAAAATAATGTTAAAATAAGCAATGAAAACAAAATTCCTTCACCTTAGTTTGCCTGGCCAGCAAAACAGGATAAAGAGAATGGTGTCCCTTCCCCCCGCCCTTTCCTCTCTGTGCCTTTAAGAACAGCCCAAGTTTGTCAGGAGGGAATGTTTAATATCATTTAGAACAAAAGTTGTGTTTGTTTGTGCATTTGCTGTATGTGTTGTAAATGGGTTTTATCTGTCTGGTGATTGATGGCAGCAGCAATCATTGGTGACTGGCAGCAGTGGCGATCACCACCACCTGGAACAGGCCAAAAACAGGACACATGGAGGCTGAAAACAGGACATACAGAGGCCAAAAACAGGATGTGGGAGGCAAAAAATCAGGTGTGGAGAGGCAGTGGCAGCAATGGGCGTGATGGTGGTGATGAGCAGTGATGATCCCCACAGCCTGGAACAGCTGATTGGTGGTATTCCAGGAGACCGATCCAACTGCTAATCAGCTGCACATGTTACATCAGGCTGTGATAATGTGCTGAAGCTGACCAGGCTGTTGTCTGTTTGCTGCAATGATGCTAGCCAAATGGATGCTAGATGGTAGAGGCAGATTTTTTTCTTCTTTTCCTCCCCAAAAGCTAGGTCATCTTATGGTCTGGAGCATCTTATAGTGCAAAAAATGTGGTATGTAAAAATATATATACATTTTCATATTTTGGATTGAACCTTTATTTCTATCAGAAATAAACTTTTCCCATTCAATCAAATAGAATGAACTTCTGAAAACGTATCAAAACGTATCAAAAGGAATCCTTTATTGAGATGAGACAATTCATGTAGGGATTTAAAGCAGTATCTAAGGTCTCTCAGGCATGCAGAGATAGATAAGGGAATTTAAACCCCCTCCCCTTATCTTGATGTGTATTTAGTAAAACAAAGAGCCAACATGTTAATTCCCCCCACCCACTTTTTAGAATGATCTTTTTCAGAGTTTCCCAGGGCATACCTATTTCCCCCACCCCCTTTTTAGAACGATCTTTTCCAGAGTTTCCCAGGACATATCTCACTGTGGAATTTTTATGGTCTCTTCATCTCCTGGCTCTCTCCCAGAGGTGATAGGTTCTGGACATCTGGGTTTCATCCCTCCATTGTATCACGTGTAGGTTATACAAATTCAATAGAAGATTAAATATATTCAGGTTACATCAAGAAGGATTTCTTTATCAGTCTCCCCCCCCCCCTTTTCTTCTTCCATTGAAGAAATGACAGATACACGGATCTGACAATTTCAGTTGCATATATCAACTAGAGAAAAATGCAACCTGATTCCAGTTAGCTCATTAAGTTTTAGTCAGTCCTTCCAGCTTAGCCTCATTGAGTAAAATCTTTGTCTTCTCTAAAAATTTAATCAAAGACTTATAGGCCTTTCTTTTTATCACGAGATCCTCACACTTAATGTTCTAAAAGAAAAAGTTCTAAATTTGTCTTCTCAATACTCTTCTTTCAGTTGTGTTGAGAGGTTTACATTTGAACAGTAGTAGTGAAAGTTAATATCTGATTCTTCCAAAGCTGCAATAAACTCTTCTGCATTTTCAGTGACTTATTTTTATTTATTTGTTTGTTTGTCAAGCAAGTATTAGATAACAGGTATAAGCATGATTATAAATACATGAAATGGATATGAATAAAAAAGAAACAATAGGACAGGGATGGTAGGCACGTTGGTGCACTTATGCACGCCCCCTACAGACCTCTTAGGAAAGGGGGGAGGTCAATAGTAGACAGTCTAAGGTTAAAGTTTTTGGGTTTGGGGAAGAAACCACAGAATCAGGTAGAGTATTCCAGACATTGACCACTCTGTTGCTAAAGTCGTATTTCCTGCAATCAAGTTTGGTGTGGGTTGAGTTTGTATCTATTGTGTGCTCTTGTATTGTTGTGATTGAACCTGAAGTATTCATTGACAGGTAGGACATTGCAGTAGATAATTTTATGTACTACTTAGATCGACCGAAGGTGGCATAGTTCTAGGTTGTCTAGGTCTAAAATTTCAAGTCTGATGGCATAAGTTATTCTGCTACAAGTAGAGGAATGGTACAAGTAATCCTTTTTGATGTAACCTGAACATATTAAATCTTATATTAAATCTATATAACCTACACATAATATACAACTGGAGGATGGGAACCAGGTATTCAGAAACTTGTCACCTCTTTATTTTTTTGAACAAATTTTATTAATTTTTAAAGACATACAAAACATAAATACACAAAAACACAAAACATAAAAGCATAAGAAATCTATTTTCTGAAAGTTGCTTAGTCCCGGGTTAAAACTCTTGGTACAGACACAAATTCAAATTCATATTCATTTTACATATCATTCCATATCTTATTAGCATTTTCAATTTTCTATATAACTTCTCTTTTTTAAATTTTCTCAATTTTGTTTTATTTATCTCCTCTCAATTCAAATCATAATATTTATTATTCTTTGTCTGTTCTATTTCCAGCTATCCATTTATCTTTCTTCTTTGAAAAAAACTTCTCTTGTACACTAAATGGAGTATGATGCCTTTATCTCTTTCCCCTATATTTATAATACTTAATATAGAACACATAACTTACATTGGGATTCTGTCTGGTACGTTCTAAAATTATACAGTATTATCAAAACGAATACAAATCTATTTATTAATATTGATATTCATTTATATCTTAAACATTTAGCACATTACTTTTCAATTAAATCACATACTTTTATGGGAGCACCTATTTTCCATAGTTATCCCCCCCCCCACATCACATATTATAGATCATTATTTCATTACAATGTTCCCCCTTCTTCTACTTCAAATCTCTCATTTCACAAAAAAATTCACTAGGATAACATAGTCTAATCATTAATATTAACAATCATTTATATCTTAAACATTTTACCCATTTCAATTAAATATCATGCCTTTGTGGGAACACTTATGCTTTCCAAAATTATTCCCCCCCCCCCACATCACATATCTTAAATCATTGTTTCATTACGGTACTCCCCTTTTCTTAACAAAAATTTCACTAGATTATACTAAATATTTTATCACATTTTAAATTGCATATTATTTCCAATTTTCTATGGTAATTTCTAAATACAAATATAGAAATGCAATCTTATGTACCATTCTAGAATCCCTTTTTCAATAAAATTTATCCATTATCTCTAAAAAAACTTTTGCTTCTTTACATCTTGCTCCCCACCATTAAGGCTTCTCATCCCTTCCTTTCTCTCTTGCTTCTTCTCCCCTTGTCCTCTTTGCCCCCTTGTCTCTCCACCTCCCTTTTATTCTGCTTTCCCCCTTTCTGTTGTTCCCTAACATAATGTCCCCTTTTCACCTTATTCTTCTCTTTTTAGGTTGTTTTTCCAGGTCTTAAAGTCTTCTTTTCCTTTTTCTCTTTCTTTTTCCCTTCTCTGAGCAAAGTTATTTGTTCATCAAAGATGGCTTCTTCTTTGTCCCCATCATCCTGTTGCTCATTCAGCTTTACATAAGTATAAACCGCCATTTCTAAAAATTGAAAAAGTGTGCCAAGGACATCTTTCCCTTCTTGCTTTTCTTTTTCATATTTTTGGTATACAAGTTTCAGTCCATGCACAAGTGATGCCATTGTGTAGAGAAATTTTTTTTCCAAACAACCACCCAAGTGCTTTTAATCAGAAATAATTCTCAGAAGTTCCAAAATTACCAAACAATCCAAACAAGCTGTTTCTTTTAAATACTTTCTCCTTCTTCACTTTCTCTTTCTGGGGTTAAAGTTTAGTCACAAAGTTCCCTTTAAAATATATCATTTAGAAATCTTATTGATGTTTAGTGACTCTTTAGAATTCTAGGCAATCTTCTCCTTATTTTCAAATTTTGCTCCAATTTTTTTTCCTCTCCCTTCCCACTCACAGCCAAAAAGATTTTTTTCATACGCTGTCACATTAGGAAGGAGAGTGAAACAAAAAAAAAAAACTTTCCCTTTTAGGATACTCGCAGCTTGTAACTCTCAGTAGAAACAATGTATCCTTAGCAGCCTTCAAGATTCCAGGGCACTTTCTCTTGCCCTGTCCTGTTTGAAAGCAACTTTCACAATTCTTCCAACTTTCTCCCTCCTGCATCTGCTTGTCCGGCTGCAGATTTCTTCGTGGCAGCCATTGCTGACTGCCGCTCCTCTGCCTTGGAAAAAGGGGGTTTGCTGGCTGGGGAGGGAGTCTGTGACACCCCTAAGCCCCTGTCTGGATCCCCCCTGTCTTCAGCTGCCTCTACAGGGCAGCTATATCCCCCAGATCCAAACGGATCGGGGGAACCTTGGCAGCGAATTCAGCAGGGATTGTGCAGTATTGCAAATCGCTGCCGCTGCCGAAACCTTGCAAACCGGAAGTCCCCAGAAACTTGTTACCTCTTGAAGAGATAACAATATGAGAAGGAACCATAAAAATTCCAGGTCTAGAAAATACTCCCTGGGAACTCTTCAAAAGATACATTCTCAGAGAAGGGGAGGGGGAATTAACATATTGGTTCTTTGTTTGACAAAATACACATCTAAATAAGGAGAGGGGTTCTAACTCCCCTTATCTATTACTGTATGCCTGGGAGCATTTAGACTCTGCTGGAATCATTCCTTTTCAATAAAGAGTTCCTTTTGAAATGCTTATTTCCAGAAGTTCATTCTTTTCGGTTGGAGGGGAAAAGTCCAGTGCTTACATGGTCCTAGAACACTGCCTTGGGGGACAGCACTGTTGACAGGTACAGGATTTGATAGGATGTTCCCTATTTTGACCATTTGTTGCCTGTTTGACAGGAATGCATCTATCCAGTTATGCAGGTGTCCGGAGAAGCCATAAGATTTTAGTTAATCTGACATATACCACTGAATCAAAGGCTTTACAGAAGTCTATGTAAATAGTGTCAATTGCTTTGCCCTGATCAAGTTGTGTAGTCCATATGTTTTTGCAGTGTAGGAGTTGCAGACTACAGGATAATTTTTTCTGAAACCAAATTGTTTGTTAGAGAGTAGGTTGTTTGTCTCTAAGTGGAGGATAATGGATTGGTTAATAATTGATACCATGACTTTACAGGTGATGCAGCATGAGGAGATTGGTCTGTAATTTTCAACTAGGCTGGGGTCTCCCTATTTGAAGATGGGGATGACCATGGCTAGTGACCACAGATTTAGCAAGGAGCTGGTCCTGAAAGATTTTTCAAAGATTATGCTTAGAGGTTCTGCTATGGCAGTTGATAGCTTTTTAAAGAAGTAAGCACATATTCTGTCTGGTCCAATAGGTAGAGATGGTTTTAGATTACATAGTGCTTTTTCAACATTGTCTTCTGTAAAATCGATATGTATTAGATAATGGTAGTTGTCTGTGGTTTAACTAGGAAATGTTGGGCATGATCCATTGCTGTTTACAAAGACTAAGCCAAAGAATGTGTTAAAGAGGTTGGCTTTAATGGTGTCATCATTACAGTCTTTACCGTTAGGTCCTTTCAGGGGTGGGATGATGGACCTTGAGTCTTTCATGTTGTTGTTTACAAAATTGTAGAAAGCATGGGTGGAATTGATGCATAGAAGGTTTTGCTCTTGCTTAATGTGATAATTGGTCCATTCAGTCTTTATCTGGTGGCATAAATTTTTATATCGGCTTTTGAAGTTGGCAGCGTGACCAGATTTGTTTTTCTGCCAAAGGGATTTCTTTTTGGAATGGAGCTTCCTTATTGTTATGGGTATTTTTTATTTATTTTTTGGTTTTGGGAGTTGTTACTGTTACATATAGTTTGATGACTCTTTTGACTTCAAGTAAAAATATATTGTAATGGTCTTCAACAGTATTGCATCCAATAAATAGAATTTGCCAATCAAGAGATGAGAGATCACTGTCTATAAGATCATAGTTGCATTTTTTGAAGTTATAATTGAGTATCCATCATTATGATGATTTTTGTGAGGAAGTATGTTGAGACAAAAGTTAATCATGCTGTGGTCAATGTTGGAAAAGGGTTATTTTATTTGTATTCAATAAATTGAATTCAAACTGTTGCAGAAGATGAGATCGAGGCAGTTGTTAAGTCTAGTGTTGTTGGATACTAATTGTTCCAGTCCCAGATTTGTTACAACATTGTAGAAGGTAGCATGTATGGGTTCAGTTTTACATTCATTTAGGGTCCAATTAATATGAGGTAAATTGAAGTCACTGTCAGCCTCAAGATATCCATAATATGTATAATCTGCATTCTAACTATTGCTTTTCTGCTGCTATGCCAATCTATGTCTTTCGGCTGTCAATAGCAATGGAGGGAGAGGGGAATTTGGAGGGGAAGAAAGCTAGAAGTGTTTTGCATTCCTTTGCTGGGTTAGCAAGGGGAGAGGGGATTCTTTTCTTTAACTTTCCATTTCTTGGCTAGCTTCTGTCCCTTTTTGCTCAACTGCGAACATTTATCAAAATATGTCAAGGTCAACTGACAGCAGTCTCATCACCACCTGGAGATGACCACATGATCATATTCAGAACTTTTAATTGGAAGACTCATTTGGACTTTGGGGGGTGGGAGCATTTCCATTCCTTTGTATATGTGATCTGCGCGCCAATTTATCAGATTTGGAATTAAATCTGAAGCTTTCACTTTATTTCCCAGTAAAAGGATAACTTTGCTTTAACCATGAAGTCTGAGTATTTCTTTCTTGGGATTTGAAGAGAGCACAGACTGACATTATTCCAAATCTCACACATCAACCCACCCGGAGAAAATATCAACTTTTCTTCCGAAGGGATTTCATCTCATGTCATCTCCAGCCAGCGATGAAGATGACCAGGGAGCTGTGGGGGGGGCAGTTGATGCTGCTACCAGAGATGCCGGCTGCTGACCTGCTGGCCGACCTGACTCTGGAAGAAACCCCAGCTGAGAGGCCCAGATGGTTGTTGGGGGTTGGTTGGAAAGACCCTGAAGCCCCCCCTCCTCCTGGAATCACTGTAAGTCAGAGAGGTGCGAGGGAATGGCTATGGCAAGAGAGGGAGGAGATGGAATGAAGACTGGATCAAGCCGGGAAATTCCTTATGGACGTCTCTGAGAAGCCCGGCACAGCTCCAAGGTATAAGGGGGAAGGGGGAGCGAGTTCAGCCCAGGGAAGTTGAGCTACCCACACACTCCTAGCCCAGCCTACACCCGCCGCCGCCCGGGGAGCCCCAGCAATAGGTGTGGTTCCTGGAAGACGCCACCTGCCCCCGTTAGATGTGAAGTTTGGAGGAAATCCCAGAGATTTGGGTTTTTTTCCGGTACAAGTCGGGAACTATGTGGCAGAATTTGAAAGGGAGTTCACCTCTGAAGCAGCCAAAGTGAGATGTGCTACCAGAACCCTGGAAGGGATGGCAGCAGACTGGGTGGTGACTTTGTACAATGATAACTCCCCCCAACTGTGGAGCCTCAATGTTTTCATGACTGCATTGAGGAGAAGGTTTGAGGACCCTCTGGCAGAGAGAAGGGCCAGAATCAGAATGAAGACTCTAATCCAAGGGGGGAGATCGGTTGCAGACTACACCCAAGAGTTCAGGCAGCTGGCATACCACATCCAAGGCTAGTCCCAGGGGGCCCTGGTAGAAGCCTACAAAGATGGCTTAAATGAAGATATATACCACATGTGCATTTCCAGAAGGGACCCACATGATTTGCAGTTGTGGTACTTGCTGGCGGAAGAGGTGGACATAGATCTAACCCGAAGCAGACGCAGAGGGGGCCCCGCCTGGAGCAAACGACTCCCCCCACATTTCCGAGAGACCTCAAACCCCCGAAAGGGAGGGGTGACGGGAAGAGCCAAATCCACGGCCTGTTTTCGTTGTGGGAAGGAGGACCACCGGATGGTGGATTGCCGGGCTAAGCTGGATCCAAAGAGAGCGCGGGGCCCACGGAGGAAGTCTGAAAACTCCCCAAACAAGCATCGCGAAACCGGGCTGAAGATAAGAGAGGTTGTAGAGGTCACCCCTCCGGCGGGAGAGGAGCTGGGACCTCTGACCCCCCTCGACAAGAGTGAGACCGACTCGGAAGATGATGTCCCGGTAAGTCCTAACCCTGACTATCCCAATAAAATTAAGAGTGCCCACCTCAGGAACCGAGGGAGAGATGTTGGCCTTATTGGACTCGGGGTGCACGAGGTGCGTAATTAACATGAAGGTAATAAAGGATATGGGCATCGGACGAGAAACTTTAAGAATGCCCATATCCTTTTGCCAACTGGATGGATCTGAGGCGGGAGGTTGCCCCGCACATTTTGTAACAGAACCCTTAGAGATGACAATGGGATCCCACTGCAAGACCCTGTGTTTTATTGTTGCCCCTGGGATGGAACAGCCTCTAATATTGGGATTGCCCTGGCTTCGGAAGTGGAATCCCCATGTGAACTGGAGAGAGGGGTGGATACGTATCCACACCTATTGGCCACCAGAAGGGGAGGAGCAATCCTACCCGGAAGGGGAGGAGAAATCCCAGCCGAAGCTCCAGGTTCCGGCCGAGACAGCTTCTGCAGGTGCCGAACGCGGGGAGGGAGAGGAGAAAATCCTGAAAGAGTACTGGAACTTAAGAGAGGTATTTAGCGAAGAGGCCTCCGACGAGCTCCCTCCTCATCGGTCAACTGATTGCAGTATTGAATTTCTACCGGGGGTGATGCTCCCAAAACCGAAGCTGTATTCAATTACACTGAGGGAGCTGGAGGAACTGAGAACGTTTATCAACAAGAATTTGAAATGTGGTTTCATCAAACCTGCCAGACCTCGAGTGGCAGCCCCTGTGATGTTCCGCGAGAAGAAAGATGGCTCCAAACGCTTGGTAGTGGACTATAGAAACTTGAACGCAGTGTCCGTGGAGAACGTGTACCCCCTCCCTCTGATGAAGGACATGTTAGCCCACCTGGCAAAGGGGAAGATTTTCACCAAGTTGGACTTGAGGGAGGCGTACTACCAAATCCGAATTAAAGAGGGAGACGAGTGGAAGACTGCATTCAACTGCCCGATGGGTTATTTTCAGTTCAATGTTCTCCCTTTCGGCCTACAGGGGGCACCTGCTGTTTTCATGCAAATGATAAATCAAGTGCTTCACGAACACTTATACAAGGGGGTTCTGGTCTACCTTGATGATATTCTTATCTACACGGAGACTAGAGACGAACATGTGAAACTGGTACGCTCCGTGCTGCACAAACTGAGGGCCGCCAAATTGTACGCCAAACTATCCAAATGTGAGTTCCATCAAGAAAAGATCGACTACTTGGGATATCATATCTCACCCGAGGGCATTGAGATGGACCCAGAGAAAGTGCAAACCGTATTGGACTGGGCCCCACCGAGAACCTGAAAACAGCTTCAAAGTTTCCTTGGATGTGCTAACTTTTATCGGCAATTCATCCCGTCTTTTGCTAAAATAGCCATGCCCATCACCAACCTCCTGAAGACAAAGGGGGAATTGAAACCAAAGCCCAGCCAACCATTAAATTGGACCATGGAGTGCCAAGCTTCTTTTAAAAAGCTTAAAAGACTTTTTGCTGCAGAACCAGTACTGAAACACCCAGACATGGATGCCCCTTTCGTGATCCAAGCTGATGCGAGCGATGTGGCAGTGGGGTCGGTTTTACTTCAATTAAATGAGAAGAGGACATTACAACCGTGCACTTACACCTCCTGTAAATTGACTGACACTGAAAGAAGATGGGCCGTTTGGGAGAAGGAAGCGTTTGCAGTCCATTGGGCCTTACTAGCTTGGAGGCATTTTCTGGAAGGAGCGAAGCACCCATTTGAGGTATGGATTGACCATAAAAATCTGGAAGCTTTAAAAACTCTCCGGAAGCTATCCCCTTAGCAAGTTAGGTGGGCTCAGTTTTTCAAGCGATTCAATTTCTCCTTGAAGTATATCCCAGGGGGAAAAAAAAAATATGGCAGATGCTTTGTCTAGAATGCCTCAATACAACAGTATCCGTAAAGAAGTGATAAGGCCAATCGTATCCACTACACAGCTGGCTGCTCCTGTAGTTACCAGAGCGCAAAAGAGGAACCAGGAGAGGGATCTGTCCACTGACCTGGTGGAACGATTTAAGGAGGCTTTGAAAATGGATGAGTGGTTCCTGGCAAATGTGAATAACTTCTCCCGTTCGAGATGGTCTAGCCTGGATAGGTGCGAAATTGTATGTACCTCAAACCCTGAGAAGCCAAGTGTTACAACAAACACATGACTCTAAAGTGGCTGGTCATTTTGGGTTTGTGAACACCCTACATTTGGTGAAAAAGCAGTTCTGGTGGCCCTCATTGAAAAAGGACATTGAGACTTATGTGGCGAGCTGTCCAATTTGTGCTTCAGCAAAAAGACCTCTTGGTAAACCACCAGGTCTGTTGAAAAATGTGGCGAGGCCAATTGCTCCTTGGAGGGAAATTTCCATGGACTTTATAGTAGATCTACCAGAGAGCACTGGACACACAGTCATCTGGGTGGTGACTGATTTGTTCTCCAAACAAGCCCATTTCATCCCTTGTTCCACGATCCCATCGGCGAAGTCATTGGCCAGAATCTTCATTATACATGTCTACAGGTTGCACGGTGTTCCTGAGCGGGTAGTTTCTGATCGAGGGGTCCAATTTACCTCGAACTTTTGGAGGGAATTTTTGAAGTTGATAGGCTCCTCCCAGAGTTTAAGCTCCGCCCAGCATCCCCAAACTAATGGGGCTTGCGAGAGGACTAACAGGTTGCTAGAGCAACATGTCAGATGTTACATAAACTATCAGCAAGACAACTGGGCGGATCTACTGCCTTTTATGGAGGTGGCATATAATAACTCTGTCCACAGCAGTACGGGGTTTACTCCTTTCAAAGTAGCAACTGGGTAAGATTTTGTGCCCATACCTGAACTTCCTCATGAAAAACCCAATGTCCAATCGTTGAGCGATTGGATATCTCAACTTCAACTTAATTGGCCAGTCACTCGTAAAGCCTTGGACGAGGCGCCAGTCTCATAAGAAATTTGCTGACAGAAAGCGAGCCCTGCAGATGTCGTATCAAGTAGGCAATAAAGTATTCCTCTCGAATAAATATTTGCAGACTACCCAGAAATCAAAGAAGTTGGGTCCTAAGTATGTGGGGCCTTTCCCCATTGAGCGGATTGTAAATCCTATGACTGTTCAGTTGACTTTACCAAAGACTCTTCATCATATTCATCCAGTTTTCCACGTCAGTTTGTTAAAACCCAAACATACTTGTACTTTGAGACCAGCCCAAACTGATCATTTTACCATTGTACCATTGTTGATTGAGGGAGAACAACATTTCGAGATTAAAGAAATTCTAGACTCTAGGAAATGGAGGGGTTGTATCCAATATCTTGTAGCTTGGAAACATTTTCCTCCGTCTTATGCTGAATGGGTTAATGAGAGAGACATTAGGGCTCCTGAACTGCTCAAGAACTTTTATACCAAATACCCTGATAAACCTTAGAGATGTATACAAATGTTAACATATATTTATTTTGGTTTTTTTTCTTACAGGGACTAATGTCCTTCTTCTAGGGGGTCTGAATGTCACCCTCAAGATATCCATAATATGTATAATCTGCATCTAACTATTGCTTTTCTGCTGCTATGCCAATCTATGTCTTTCGGCTGTCATTAGCAACGGAGGGAGGGGGGAATTTGGAGGTGAAGAAAGCTGGAGGTGTTTTGCATTCCTTTGCTGGGTTAGCAAGGGGAGGGGGGATTCTTTTCTTTAACTTTCCATTTCTTGGCTAGCTTCTCTCCCTTTTTGCGCAACTGTGAACTTTTATCAAAATATGTCAAGGTCAACTGACAGCAGTCTCATCATCACCTGGAAATGACCACATGATCATATTCAGAACTTTTAATTGGAAGACTCATTTGGATTTTGGGGGGTGGGAGCATTTCCATCCCTTTGTATATGTGATTTGCGTGCCAATTTCTCAGATTTGGAATTAAATCTGAAGCTTTCACTTTATTTCCCAGTAAAAGGATAACTTTGCTTTAACCATGCAGTCTGAGTATTTCTTTCTTGGGATTTGAAGAGAGCACAGACTGACAGTCACCAAGAAAGATAAAAGCATGTGGGCAGGAGGGTGCCCATGTTAGTAGTGAATTTAATTTGTTTACATGTTCAATGTCATAATCAGGGATTCTGTAACATAGTAAGAATTGAAATGTGATTTTTAAGGACAGTTCACAGATGATGGTCCCAGGAAGAGCAAACTCCTGGGTAACTTGGATGTTTTTTAGATGTAGGGACTTTTTATAGAAGATAGCAACTCCACCTTCTCTACGGATTTCACGATCTGATTGGTAAGCATGATAATCTCTTACTGTGGTAATGGAGTTAGGGAGAGATGCATTGAGCCATGTTTCATAGACAAATATGATGTCGAATTTAGCTGTATTTAGTAAGAGAAGAAATACAGGTATTTTATTTATGAGGCTTCTTGCATTGAGTAGCTTGCATGTAAGGCCAGTTGTAGTTTGAATTGAGGTAGTTAGGGGCATGCTTTTGGGTGATGGTGGATTGGATGGGTGATGGTGGATTGGATGATGGTGGATTGGATGATGTAGGGTTTTGGGTGATGGTGGATTGGATGATGGTGGATTGGATGATGTAGGGTTGCATCCTGAGTTGTGGGCTGTATGACTTACTTTTAGTACAATCAACACGGTAATCAATGTATAGATCCTTTTCTCCATTGTCTAGACATTTTTTGAGTTCTGTGTGGAGTTCACAGGAGTGGATTCTTTGCAGTATGGATAAGTCTGGTCTTGAGTGAAGTTTGTTATGGGTGGGATTGGTTTTAGCAATGGCGTTTATTGTATGAATGAATATGCATTTGCTGGACTCATTTTTGCAAACAACTCTACAAAATCTTGGGTCCACCAAGCTGCCATTGTATTTGAACTCAGGGCCATCTCTGGTTATTTCAATGATATCTTCAGGAGAGATGTTTGTTTTATTGGAGTTGCTTATGATGTTGCGAACTTTGGTGATATCATCTGATTTGTTGGTGTCTTCAAGACCAAATAAAATGGCATTTGGATGTTTCTGATCATGTTCCATGATGTCTCTGATGGGTAAGGGGATATCATTTGTGGTATTATTTGATGGGATAGTAATTATTTGTGGTTGTGATTTGGTGGTTATTTTTGGTTGTAGCTGTGATTGTAGTTGAGGTAGTAGTTGTGGTAGTGGTTGTTGAGTTGAGATTTGATTTTGAGCTGTTAGATATTCGCTTATCTGTGCTATATATTTTTTCAAGAGAGATTAGGCTTGCTTGTATAGTTGCTTCAAAATGTGTTACTAAGTGTTCTTCTACTGAGTGAATGGATGATTCTATGTTTTCAACTCTATCAGACAGGGTACTTAATTGGTTTAGCTTAAGTAAATATGATGAACATAGACAAGGAAATGTATCTGATGTTTTTAGGAGATCAGCTAGGTTTTTGGTTAAGTTTAAACAGATGAAATGGGCTTGACTGTTACATAGGCGGCATTTCATGTTATTTTTGCTTTCATTGATGGATTCAAAATATTTGAAGCATGTGCAAGAGATTGGGAGGTCATTGGTAGAGATATTATTCTTTTGTTGATGTTTGGTGGAGGGTTTGGAGTTTTTGGCTGGCATGGTCAATGACAATAGTACACTAAACAATTAAAATAGCTAAATTAATATGGCTGGTAGACAGTTACTTAATGAATGTTGGTAATTAATATATGTTAATTGATAAGTTAGAGAACAAATCAATAGTAAGGTTACTTATTACTAAAAAAATCAATCAACTAGATAATCATTTATACAGTATTATATCACTATCAATCAATAAATGAGTAATTAGTGATAATTTTAATTATTATACTATTAAATGATAAATCAGTTATTTTAGACAAAGCATTATCTATCAATAATAGATCTTGAGGTAATGAAATAATGGAGGTAGTGAAGTATTGGAGGTTGGTAGTGAAAAGTTCCTTGTTTTTTTCTTAAAGCCACATTGTTTTGTTTTGTTTTTTTGTTTTTTAAAGAGGAAGCATTGCTTGAAAAAGCTTTGTTAGTGTTCTGTGGAAGATGCTTTAATCAATTACCTTTCATTAGATCATGGAGATGTTCCAATCAGCTGCTTGTGAGATTTGAATGGGGAAGATTTGAATGAACTCTCCAATCAGCTACTTGGGAGTTTTGAATGGATGAGATTTGGGTAGAAATTTAAATGGAGCTTGTCTAATCAGCTGAGTGGGGATTTAAATGTCTAATCAGCTGAGTAATTTAAATGGAGGAATGAAAGTTAAAGTTTTGTAAACTGATAGAATGCCACCACTGGTTTAATGATATCTAAGTGATTGTTTCCTGGTGAGGTAGAAGCTAGTTTCATTCTGCCTTTCAGGTCTTCCGGCCAGCTCAGAATCTCCACTTAGTTCAGTATCTCCGTTTATAATTATCTTGGGACTCTCCACTAGTTTTGTCCTTCTCCTCAAGTCTTGGTCTCTCTCCTCCCTCATTCTTTCTGCCTGCCAGCTATCAGCTGTGGCTCCGGGGAAACTGTGTGGGGGATTTGAATGGAGACACCTTGTCTGGTATGGAAGGTACTCTGATCAGCTGTGTGGTGGATTTAAATGAAGGTGTGTTGCTTGCACTCTGCTGGCTCCATGTGATCCAGTTCAAGAGCTCTGGCTAGCTTGAGCTCCGCCAGTGTGGTTAATAGGGCTTGAGGGAAGGAGCTCAGCTTCTCTGGGAAAAGAGGGGAGGGCTCCAGATTTCAGTGGTTTTTTGGGGTCCTGGTTTAGGTTTTTGGGAAGGCTCTCTGAAGAAGGCCGATAATGGTCCAATTGCTCCTGCTAGCAGGAGCTCCGCCAATGTGATTAGGGCTCCAGGGCTTTGGAATCCAGTGTTTTTTGGGGTCCGGTTTACTCATAATTTCTGGCACAGGTGGCAGTTTTAAAGGTGATTTCTGGTGCAGGCGGTGGCTTTATAGGGTGATAGTGCTCCAGGAGCAAGAGCCTCACTTTCCTAGTTGGACGCCGCCATCTCCTAACAACTTGTGACATTCTCCACATTTGCATCTCAGAAGTAATGTGCTAAGAAGATCAAGCTACCAGTTACTACAATAGTAAACTAAAATCATAGCTTTCAATCTTTATCTTTCTCTGTCAGCTTTTTTCCCCTCAGCATTTCCTTATTTGGCTTGCCTTAACAGCCTTTTTCTTTGTTCTCTGAGACAAAAAGAGATCCCTAAAATGGCGCGAGTCTTTAAAAAGATGTAGTAGGTTGTAGCTACAAAGAGCCTCTTTTTAAGTTGATTTAAAAAAAGATTAATAGTTGTTGAAGTTGATTAAGAAGAGAAAGGCATAACTTACTGTCTGCTTGAAAGATGAATTTCAAAATGGCGGCTTCTTCAACCCTGAACAGTTTGCAGCCTCTCCCCTCCCAGCTTTTGGCATGCAATTGGCTTTGGAGTTTAACTCCAGAAACCATTTGCACACTTACAGCTCTATTGAAAGGTTCAGTGGGGAAGTTCTTCAGATGGGTCATAAAAACTGATGGAATGCCAGTCCCTTCTGTTAGAAGGCAGAAGAGCAACATCCAAGGGGGAAATCCTTTGGAGATTTCTCCCCAGAGGTTTTAGTTAGCCATGTTCCCAGGAAGAGAGAAAAAAAACCTCCATCTTTCCTGAACTCAAATCCCAAGAGGAAATCATAATAGACATTGTCTCTACTACACCAAATCAAGATTATTTTTTCTAAGACTGTTTTTAATCTCATTAAATCTAATAAGAAATTATTTTCACTTCAATCAAAATATCTCAAGAGGAAGTTTCAAATATTTCTGCCATGGCTCTGTAAGAAGCTCCCTCCTTCTGCAGATTAAAATATTCTTTATTCTTAACATTAAAAGAGGCAGGATAGAATATTTCCCCAAAGGAGAAACAGAGAAAACATTCTTAAAGGCAGAAAGCAGCCCCAGTCTTTTTCCAGCAGAAACCTCAAATCTTTACAGATAGATATTTTGTTCCCATTAAGAAAGACTGTCTATATATATAAAAGCAAAAAAGCATTCATGCATTATCACAAAATCACCAGAACCATAAAGCCTACAAACTTGAAATTTGGTATATATGTTCCTCTTGGTTTCTAGGTGCTCACTATGAAAGGATTTTTCAAAATGACCATCAGAGCATTAGTATTTCCTATATTATTATTAAGACGCTCTGATGCTAAGGAGTTCTACTCCCTCTCCCCACCTGAAAAGTCTCTTACAAATGCAAAATACAAGCAGAGGAGAGGAGTTTCTGTTTCAGTTTTACTTTCACAGCAGCAAACAGCTTTACTACAGAACAGTTGAGCTAAGCCACATTCAGGCTCCTTACTGTCTCCTTGCTCACACCAAATACTGTTTAAGTTTCCAAATACCCCTCAACTCTCTCACACACTGACAGGATGCTAGCCAGATGAATACCTATGGATGTTGGTAGGCAAAGGCAGAATTTTTTCCACTTATTTTCCTCCTCAGTTCAGACAAATTTGTTCCTTCTATTGTAACACCAGTTAAAGGGAAAAGAGGCAAAAAATGCAGAAAAAGATTTACAGATGCGATTAGAAAAACACAAGTAAGGGAAGCTGCACACAAGTATCGTCAAACTCATCCCCTAGTTAGTAGACAGGCTGTAAAAAGTATACATCTAATAATCCCTATGTTAATTAGTCACAAATGAGTTCAATGCCTTGGACTAATAAATATTTTTCCGGTTTTCAGTATGAACCTCAGATTCATTATTCCAGGGAAAAGATTGTTGATCTTGGACCTCGGTTACCTTGTGCCTGGTGTCAAGTGACAAGATGAGAATCCCAGGATTTGCTGCAGTGGTGATAAAGTCCAGCTCCCTCGCCTTCAGCCCTCCTCTGAACCCTTACACAGCCTTCTCACCCACCAGCATCCAATGGCAAAGCACTTTCTTTCTGTTATCTGGAAGTACAACCGATGCTTCCAAATGATGTATTTTGGAACCAGAGAGGTGAGGGAGGGAAATTTTATACCAACATTCAAAGTGCAGAGGCAAGGCAACAGGATAGGGAGCATCATGGTGGGGCCTCAGCAGCAACCTTCATTTCCCAGATATACTTTGTTGGTGATGATGACAATGAGAGGGACATCTGTTTTAGAACCTATATATTTAAAAGCAAAATATCACTCACACATCATCATGAAATCTTCAGAACTGTAAAGCTTACAAACTTGAAATTTGGCACATATGTTCCTCTTGGCTTCTAGGTGCTCGCTAACAAAGAATTTTTTGAAATGACCATCAAAGCATTAGTATTTCCTATATTATTATTAACACACTCTGATGCTAAGGACTTCTACTCCCCTTCCCACCTGAAAAGAAATATCTTCCAACTGCAGTTGAGCTAAACCAAGCCCAGGCTCCTTGCTGTCTCCTTGCTCACACAGCAAATACTGTTTCAGTTTCCAAACAACCCTGAACTCTCACACACTGACAGGACACTAGCCAGATGAATACCGATGGATGCTGGTAGGCAGAGGCACAATTCCCTCCCCCTTATTTTCCTCCCCCCAAATTGCCCGATCACATAGTTTTGTAGCAAAGCACGGGTACCCTGCTAAACAAAACACCTTCAGCTCTAGCTGATGAGATTAAGGGCAGGACATGACCTTTAGGACATAATCGGATTAACTTTACCATGAGCAGCTGTGGGACACTCTGATCACTGCATGATTCAACTTGTACTTGCCTATAGACAAAGACTTAAAACCATGAAACCAACAATTAAATCAGTGAGGACTTGAACTGATGAGGCAAAGCTGAAGTTTCAGGCTTGCCTTGATTGCACTAATTGGAATGTTTTTGAAGATACCTCTGCAGAGCTAGATGAGCTCACAGATACTATAATATCATATGTCAGCTTCTGTGAAGACCTATGTGCACCAACAAGGAACCTGCAAATATGTAGTAACAATAAACCTTGGTTCACAGCCAAACCTAAGCAGTTACATTGTTCCAAAGAGGAAGCATACAGAAAAGGTGACAGAATACTATACAATCAGGCCAGAGCAGCAAAAAGAAGCTACTCTGAAAAGTTAAGGAATCAGTTCTCAACAAATGAACCAGCAAACCTGTGAAAAACTCTTAAAAACATCATTGGCTACAGCAAACCTCATTCCCAGGCAGAAGGAAATCAACAACTAGCAGATGACCTGAATGTTTGCAGGTTTGAAAAGAAACTACAGCCACCTATCTCCACAACCTCCATTTCAAGCACACCAACAGCCAAGCCTCCTACAATTTACTCCAACCAATTGGGTTCACAACCTCTGGTGATCACAGAAAAAGAAGTACAAGGTTTATTTCACAGACAAAAGCCAAGGAAAGCACCAGGGCCAGACAAGATAACTCTTTCTTGCTTAAAAGTCTATGCTGACCAATTGGCCCCCATCTTCACCTGAATCTTCCATAAATCACTAGAGGTGTGCTATGTTCCTTCTTACTTCAAATGTTCTACCATCCCAATGCCAAAGAAGCCATCAGGGAACTGAATGACTACAGACCAGTTGCTTTAACACCTGTAATTATAAAAACCTTTGAAAGGCTAATGCTGTCCCACCTGAATCATGGATCTACTGTTAGATTCCAGCCAGTTTGCATTCCGAGCAAATAGATCGACAGATGATGCTGTTAATATGGCTCTGCATTACATCCTACAACACCTACGCAAGGGTCCTCTTTGTAGACTTCAGTTCAGCATTCAATACCATCATTCCAGACATTCTTCTAACTAAACTAAACCAGCTAGCAGTACCTGAACACACTTGTAAGTTGATCATAAGCTTCCTAACAGACAGGAAGCAATAGGTGAAGTTAGGCAGAATCACATCTGATACCTGTATAATCAGCACAGGACTGTCAGCCTCAAGATACCTTCCAATAATATGTATATTCTGCATTCTAACTATTGCTTCTCTGCTGCTATGCCAATCTATGTCTTTCGGCTGTCATTAGCAACAGAGGGAGGGGGGAATTTGGAGGGGAAGAAGGCTGGAGGTGTTTTGCATTCCTTTGCTGGGTTAGCAAGGGGAGGGGGATTCCTTTCTTTAACTTTCCATTTCTTGGCTAGCTTCTGTCCCCTTTTGCGCAACTGCGAACTTTTATCAAAATATGTCAAGGTCAACTGACAGAAGCCTCATCACCATCTGGAGATGGCCACATGATCATATTCAGAACTTTTAATTGGAAGAGTCATTTGGATTTTGGGGGGTGGGAGCATTTCCATCCCTTTGTATATGGGATCTGCCTGCCAATTTCTCAGATTCAGAATTAAATCTGTAGCTACCACTTTATTTTCCAGTAAAAGGATAACTTTGCTCTAACCCATGGAGTCTGAGTATTTCTTTCTTGGGATCTGAAGGGAGCACAAACTGACATTATTCCGAATCTCAGCATCAACCCACCCGGAGAAAATATCAACTTTTCTTCCAAGGGGGCTTCATCTCATGTCGTCCCCAGCCAGCGATGAAGATGCCCAGGGAGCTGGGGGGGGGGCAGTTGATGCTGCTACCAGAGTTGCTGGCTGCTGACCTGCTGGCCGACCTGACTCTGGAAGAAACCTCAGCTGAGATGCCCAGATGGTTGTTGGGGGTTGGTTGGAAAGACCCTGAAGACCCCCCTCCTCCTGGGATCACTGTAAGTCGAAGAGGTGCGAGGGAATGGCTGTGGCAAGAGAGGGAGGAGATGGAATGCAGGCTGGATCAAGCCGGGAAATTCCTTATGGACGTTTCTGAGAAGCCCGGCACGGCTCCAAGGTATGAGGGGGAAGGGGGAGCGAGTTCAGCCTGAGGAAGTCGAGCTACCCCCACCCCCCTACCCAGCCTATGTCAGCGCAGCCACCCGCCGCCGCCCGGGGAGCCCCAGCAATAGGTTTGATTCATGGAAGATGCCACCTGTCCCATTAGATGTGAAGTTTAGAGGAAATCCCAGAGATTTGGGTTTTTTCCTGGTACAAGTCGGGAGCTATATGGCAGAATTTGAAAGGGAGTTCACCTCTGAAGCAGCCAAAGTGAGATGTGTTACCAGAACCCTGGAAGGGATTGCAGCAGACTGGGTGGTGACTTTGTACAATGATAACTCCCCCCAACTGTGGAGCCTCAATGTTTTCATGACTGCATTGAGGAGAAGGTTTGAGGACCCTCTGGCAGCGAGAAGGGCCAGAATCAGAATGAAGACTCTAATCCAAGGGGGGAGATCGGTTGCAGACTACACCCAAGAGTTCAGGCAGCTGGCATACCATATCCAAGGCTAGTCCCAGGGGGCCCTGGTAGAAGCCTACAAAGATGGCTTAAATGAAGATATATACCACACGTGCATTTCCAGAAGGGACCCACATGATTTGCAGTTGTGGTACTTGCTGGCGGAAGAGGTGGACATAGATCTAACCCGAAGCAGATGCAGAGGGGGCCCCGCCTGGAGCAAACCACTCCCCCCACATTTCCGAGAGACCTCAAACCCCCGAAAGGGAGGGGTGACGGGAAGAGCCAAATCCACGGCCTGTTTTCGTTGTGGGAAGGAGGGCCACCGGATGGTGGATTGCCGGGCTAAGCTGGATCCAAAGAGAGCGCGGGACCCACGGAGGAAGTCTGAAAACTCCCCAAACAAGCATCGCGAAACCGGGCTGAAGATAAGAGAGGTTGTAGAGGTCACCCCTCCGGCGGGAGAGGAGCTGGGACCTCTGACCCCCCTCGACAAGAGCGAGACCGACTCGGAAGATGACATCCCGGTAAGTCCTAACCCTGACTATCCCAATAAAATTAAGAGTGCCCACCTCAGGGACCGAGGGAGAGATGTTGGCCTTATTGGACTCGGCGTGCACAAGGTGTGTAATTAACATGAAGGTAATAAAGGATATGGGCATCGGACGAGAAACTTTAAGAATGCCCATATCCTTTTGCCAACTGGATGGATCTGAGGCGGGAGGTTGCCCCACACATTTTGTAACAGAACCCTTAGAGATGACAATGGGATCCCACTGCAAGACCCTGTGTTTTATTGTTGCCCCTGGGATGGAACAGCCTCTAATATTGGGATTGCCCTGGCTTCGGAACTGGAATCCCCATGTGAACTGGAGAGAGGGGTGGATACATATCCGCACCTATCGGCCACCAGAAGGGGAGGAGCAACCCTACCCGGAAGGGGAGGAGAAATCCCAGCCGAAGCTCCAGGTTCCGGCCAAGACAGCTTCTGCAGGTGCCGAATGTGGGGAGGGAGAGGAGAAAATCCCGAAAGAGTACTGGGACTTAAGAGAGGTATTTAGCAAAGAGGCCTCCGACGAGCTCCCTCCTCATCGGTCAACTGATTGCAGTATTGAATTTCTACTGGGGGTGATGCTCCCAAAACCGAAGCTGTATTCAATTACACTGAGGGAACTGGAGGAACTGAGAGCGTTTATCAACAAGAATTTGAAACGTGGTTTCATCAAACCTGCCAGACCTCGAGTGGCAGCCCCTGTGATGTTCCGCGAGAAGAAAGATGGCTCCAAATGCTTGGTAGTCGACTATAGAAACTTGAACGCAGTGTCCGTGGAGAACGTGTACCCCCTCCCTCTGATGAAGGACATGTTAGCCCACCTGGCAAAGGGGAAGATTTTCACCAAGTTGGACTTGAGGGAGGCGTACTACCGAATCTGGATTCAAGAGGGGGACAAGTGGAAGACTGCGTTCAACTGCCCGATGGGTTGTTTCCAGTTCGATGTTCTCCCTTTCGGCCTACAGGGGGCACCTGCTGTTTTCATGCAAATGATAAATCAAGTGCTTCACAAACATTTATACAAGGGAGTTCTGCTCTACCTTGATGATATTCTTATCTACATGGAGACTAGAGACGAACATGTGAAACTGGTACGCTCCGTGCTGCACAAACTGAGGGCCACCAAATTGTACACCAAACTATCCAAATGTGAGTTCCATCAAGAAAAAATTGATTACTTGGGATATCGTATCTCACCCGAGGGCATTGAGATGGACCCAGAGAAAGTGCGAGCTGTATTGGACTGGGCCCCACCGAGAACCTGTAAACAGCTTCAAAGTTTCCTTGGATTCACTAACTTTTATCAGCAATTCATCCCGTCTTTTGCTAAAATAGCCATGCCCATTACCAACCTCCTGAAGACAAAGGGGGAATTGAAACCAAAGCCCAGCCAACCATTGAATTGGACCATGGAGTGCCAAGCTGCATTTGAAAAGCTTAAAAGACTTTTTGCTGCAGAACCAGTACTGAAACACCCAGACATGGACGCCCTTTTCGTGATCCAAGCTGATGCGAGCGATGTGGAGGTGGGAGCGGTCTTACTTCAATTAAATGAGAAGGGGACATTACAACCATGCGCTTACACCTCCCATCAATTCACTGACACTGAAAGGAGATGGGCCGTTTGGGAGAAGGAAGCGTTTGCAGTCCATTGGGCCTTACTAGCTTGGAGGCATTTTCTGGAAGAAGCAAAGCACCCATTTGAGGTATAGAGTGACTATAAAAATCTGGAAGCTTTAAAAACTCCTCAGAAGCTATCCCCTAAGCAAGTTAGGTGGGCTCAGTTTTTCAAGCGATTCTATTTCTCCTTGAAATATATCCCAGGGGGAATAATTGTGTAGCAGATGCTTTGTCTAGAATGCCTCAATACAACAGTATCCGTAAAGAAGTGATAAGGCCAATCGTATCCACTACACAGCTGGCTGCCCCTGTAGTTACCAGAGCTCAAAAGAGAAACCAGGAGAGGGATCTGCCACTGACCTGATGGAACGATTTAAGGAGGCTTTAAAACGGATGAGTGGTTCATGGCAAATGCGAATAACTGCACCCGTTTGAGATGGTCTAGCCTGGATAGCTGCGAAATTGTATGTACCTCAAAACCTGAGAAGCCAAGTGTTACAACAAACTCATGACTCCAAAGTGGCTGGTCATTTTGGGTTTGTGAAGACCCTACTTTTGGTGAAACAGCAGTTCTGGTGGCCTTCGTTGAAAAAGGACATTGAGACTTATGTGGCGAGCTGTCCAGTTTGTGCTTCAGCAAAAAGACCTCTTGGTAAAGCACCAGGTCTGTTGAAAAATGTGGCTAGGCCAATTGCTCCTTGGAGGGAAATTTCCATGGACTTTATAGTAGATCTACCTGAGAGCACTGGACACACAGTCATCTGGGTGGTGACTGATTTGTTCTCTAAACAAGCCCATTTCATCCCTTGCTCCAAAATCCCTTCGGCAAAGTCGTTGGCCAGAATGTTCATTATACATGTCTACAGGTTACACGGTGTTCCTGAGCGGGTAGTTTCCAATCGAGGGGTTCAATTTACCTCGAACTTTTGGAGTAGATAGGCTCCACCCAGAGCTTAAGCTCCGCCCAGCATCCCCAAACTAATGGGGCTTGCGAGAGAACTAACGGGTGCTAGAGCAATACCTCAGATGTTACATAAACTATCAGCAAGACAACTGGGTGGATTTACCGCCTTTTGTAGAGATGGCATATAACTCTGTCCACAGCAGTACGGGCTTTACTCCTTTCAAAGTGGCAACGGGGCAAGATTTTGTGCCCATACCTGAACTTCCTCATGAAAAACCCAATGTCCAATCGTTAGGCGACTGGATATCTCAACTTCAACTTAATTGGCCGGTCGCTCATAAAGCTTTGGACGAGGCGCACCAGTCCCATAAGAAATTTGCTGACAGAAAGCGAGCCCTGCAGATGTCATATCAAGTAGGCAATAAAGTATTCCTCTCGACTAAATATTTGCAGACTACCCAGAAATCAAAGAAGTTGGGTCCTAAGTATGTGGGGCCTTTCCCCATTGAGCGGATTGTAAATCCTGTGACTGTTCAGTTGACTTTACCAAAGACTCTTCGTCATATTCATCCAGTTTTCCACATCAGTTTGTTAAAACCCGAACATACCTGTACCTTGAGACCGACCCAGACTGATCCCCCTGTACCATTGTTGATTGAGGGTGCAAAACATTTTGAGATTAAAGAAATTCTAGACTCTAGGAAATGGAGGGGTCGTATCCAATATCTTGTAGCTTGGAAACATTTTCCTCCATCCTATGCTGAATGGGTAAATGAGAAAGACATTAGGGCTCCTGAACTGCTCAAGAACTTTTATGCCAAATACCCTGATAAACTATAGAGATGTATGCAAATGTTAACATATGTTTATGCTATTTTTTCTTACAGGGACTAATGTCCTTCTTCTAGGGGGTCCGAATGTCAGTCTCAAGATATCTTCCATAATATGTATATTCTGCATTCTAACTATTGCTTCTCTGCTGCTATGCCAATCTATTTCTTTCGGCTGTCATTAGCAATGGAGGGAGGGGGGAATTTGGAGGGGAAGAAGGCTGGAGGTGTTTTGCATTCCTTTGCTGGGTTAGCAAGGGGAGGGGGATTCCTTTCTTTAACTTTCCATTTCTTGGCTAGCTTCTGTCCCCTTTTGCACAACTGCGAACTTTTATCAAAATATGTCAAGGTCAACTGACAGAAGCCTCATCACCATCTGGAGATGGCCACATGATCATATTCAGAACTTTTAATTGGAAGAGTCATTTGGACTTTGGGGGGTGGGAGCATTTCCATTCCTTTGTATATGTGATCTGCCCGCCAATTTCTCAGATTCGGAATTAAATCTGTAGCTACCACTTTATTTTCCAGTAAAAGGATAACTTTGCTCTAACCCATGGAGTCTGAGTATTTCTTTCTTGGGATCTGAAGGGAGCACAAACTGACATTGAGCCCCCCCCCCCCAAGGCTGTGTGCTTTCTCCACTTCTCCCTATATATGAATTACTGCATCTCAAATGATCCATTTGTTAAAATACTGAAGTTTTCAGATGATACAATAGTGATTGGTCTCATTCGAGATGACAAATATGCATATAGACAGGAGGTTATACAACTTGCCTCATGGTATAACCGGAACAATCTGGAACTGAACACATTCAAAACTGTAGAAATGGTGGTAGACTTTAGGAGACAACCTCCCATACTACCATTTCTTACAATACTAAACAACACAGTATCAACAGTAGAGACCTTCACATTTCTAGGTTCTTTCATATCACAAGACCTAAAATGGACACCTAACATCAAAAACGTCATAAAAAAAGCACAACAAAGAATGATCTTTCTGTGCCAACTCAGAAAGTTCAAGGAGCTGCTGATCCAGTTCTACAGAGGAATGATTGAGTCTGTCATCTGCACTTCTATAACTGTCTGGTTTAGTTCTGCAACTCAACAAGACAGACACAGACTTCAGAGAGTAATTAGGACTGCAGAAAAAACAATTACTACCAACCTGTCTTCAATCAAGGACCTGTATACTGCACGAGTCAAAAAGAGGGCTGTGAAAATATTTAGACCCCTCACATCCTGGACATAAACTGTTTCAACTCCTGTTCT
This sequence comes from Hydrophis major, assembly GCA_033807585.1. NCBI lineage: Eukaryota > Metazoa > Chordata > Lepidosauria > Squamata > Elapidae > Hydrophis > Hydrophis major. The sequence continues at coordinate 67,756,193 of CM066343.1, read as the reverse complement.
CAAAACAACACTATAGAGCACTGCACACCAGAACAACTAGACACAATGACACTTTCCCCCCTAATGCCAATGCCATCATTCTGCTAAACAATTTCCTCAACACTGATATTTACAAAGTCTGCATTACTATTACTGTTAATCTTATCACTCATTACCCATCCCCTCCCACTTGTGACTGTATGATAATAACTTTGTCGCTTGTATCCTTACTATTTACATTGATGGTTTCCTAGTATGATTGATTGCTTATTATACCCTATGACTATTATTACCTTTTTTCGACTCTTGACAAATGTATTGTTTCTTTTATGTACACTGGGAGCATATGCACCAAGGCAAATTCCTTCTGTGTCCAATCACATTTGGCCAATAAAGAATTCTATCTATTTTATCTATCTTCTCCCACTTATGACTGTTATGACTGTAACCTTGTTGCTTGTAATCCTAACAATTTTTTGACTGTTTCCTAGTATGATTTGATTGTTTATTGTACTCTAGGACTATTATTAAGTATTGCACCTTATGATTCTTGACTCTTGGTGAATGTATCTTTTCTTTTATGTATACTGAGAGCATATGCACCAAGACAAATTCCTTGGTGTTCAATGACACTTGGCCAATAAAAAATTCTATTCTATTCTATTCTATTCTATTCTATTCTATTCTATTCTATTCTATTCTAATTCTATTCTATTCACCCACCACCACTAAAATAGCAAAAGCTCACTACATTGCATAACTCCTAGAGCCTCTCAGAACCTTATATAAATCAATCCATTCCGTAAGCCAAGGGGTCAGCAACCACAGAACTATGCTTCTGTCATTGAAGTTTCTGGCATCCAAATAAACAGACTTCTTTCCAATTGGCCTCCATTTTATTTCCAGTGCCTTTCTCCTGGCTTGAAACTGGACCAGATTTTTCTTCCAACAGCTCATTTGATGCTATTGAGGAGAAGCCTTATAAGCAATGTTGCCTCTCCTTTTCTCTCTTATTCTGTCAACCATCCTGATCTGAAAAGAGAATATGTGTGCTGCCTTTCTAATTTTAACCAAATGGGAGAGAAAGCTTAATTTGTAGTGGTTGGATCAGAACTAGATTTCATATGTGCTGACTTTGTTCTCTTCTAGATTTCACAGTGCATCTACTTGCAGCTAAGCATGGCACTGCAATGATGCTTTGGCAAAAAAATATTCTGTCATATTCTCATGGCATTTTTTTTTACCCCATCCCAAGTCCACAAGGAGTCAGGTCTATATTATCCTAACTGTATATATGTTAATATTGTCCCTGCTCCCCCCCTTTTGATAATGTCAAAGGATAGTCACTAAGTGTAAGTCTTTGGCATCTACTGCAATTAGATGGCTTAAATAGAGTCAAGAAAGCAGGAACATTTGTTGGTAATAGTTTTCTGCCAGCTCAAGGAGGGGTGAAGAGCATTCTAAACGAGAAATAAGGAAATGCCCAGGTTTTGCAGGTTGGAAGGGAATTGGGAAGGGCCTTTTCTAACAGAAGCATCTTTTCTGCCAACCAGAAGCTCTTTCTGCTGATTGGTCTGGGGAATCTTCTGAGTGAAAGATATACTGGATAAGAAGACACAGAGAAAGAAGGAAAAAGCTGTTTTGTCATATCCAAACGAAGAGAATTAAGCAAAATTAAAGGTCATTTGACCTGTTTTCCAAAATAATGGCTCGCTTCATGCCCTGTAGTAAGACCAAATCCTACTTGTTAATATCCAGTAGCATTGTGAATCCATCCCTTAAAACAATAGCTAAACCTGATTGCTTTGATGAATACAGATACTGAATTCAAAGCTAAATTCTAAACAAGAATTTCCTGATTCTCCTCAATCTGAGTCATGCCTATAAGGAGTAATGGAACAGCTTATCCTTGGCTATTTTGGCTACTTAAGATCTGGTTGCAATTTTGGCCACTTAATATCATTGCCAGCACTGCTTTCCTTTTCCTACATTATTTTGTTTTTTAAAATCCGGTCTTCCACGAGGCCGGAGAGCGGGTCTGACAAAATGCAGCCAAATTTGCCTGCGGGCCGCCTTTAACCCTCTATAGTCTGACGCGAGGAGGGGGAGTCTCCTCCGCTAGCAAACCAGTGAAGTTCGAGACGCTCGTGGGATGGGAGAGCGTCACCACATTGTAGAAGACCAATGTCGTTTTGGGTGGGGATGATTGCAGGGGTGGGGGACGAATCGCTCAAAATAAAGTACAAAGCAGCTTTGATGGGGGCGGGGAAAAACAGGACTCGGTAACTAATAAGCCATGCGCTGTCTTCGCCTTACCAAACCTCTGCAAAAGAGCCAGTGCGAAGCTGTTGGTTTCCGCAAGACACGCCTACGTCGGTTCCCGTCCCCTCGACTCCCCAAAAGACGCCAGCAGTAGCGAACGACCTCTGGTCTGGTTTTTCGACGCCTTGCTATGAGGCCGGCAGGTGAGAATGTCTGCTGACGTCGAGTCCAAATGATATTTTCAGGTAAGTCCTCAATTCCCCAGCTCAGCTAAACCGGAGTCTCCAGTCTTCTTTCCCTGCCTGCTGCTGCGGCCGTACTCCCTTTTCTATTCCCGTCGCATTCCTCCTTTCAAGGGTTTATTAAAAGGTCCATGCCAGGTGGTCGTTTCCAGAAAAGGCGACTGCCTGGAAGTGTTTGTCAGTAGCAGCTATGCTTTATTGTAAAGGAATCTCGCGTTCTCCTGACTCGCCTTGCACAGGAATGAAAACCTCCTGGATGGCTGGTGGTATATCAATATTCTGTTTATGCTATCAATTGTTCCGAATGGTTTATAAGCTGAGAGCAAACTGCGGCTCTTGTTTCTTGGACCGAATTGGCTTCTGTGGAGACAAATCTTCGTGTTGGGTGGTTATCGTTAAACTGTACAGTAAATTGCTGAGGAGCAAATCGTTTAGTGTTGCTTCCCTTTTTTGGTTTTTACTTACAACCCACCTCTTAATTCTCCATATATTTTAGAAATGAATTTTTAAAGACTTCTTCTGAATGCACCATATTTGTTATAGTGTAGTCTTCCTCAACTATGTTTTGGATAGGACTCCCACCAGCCTCAGCCAGATGATCAATAGATGGGGATGCTGGGAATTGTGCTTTGAAGGTACAAAAGTTGGGGTCAGATGTTTTATGTATTCATCTCTTCCTTTAGTGTACCTACCCTTACAAAATTGGTATTAACTTCATGCTATATTCAAAAAGTAGAGTGTCCTTCCCAGGAGATCATTCTTTGAATAATGTTCCTAAACTAAAACCCAACATCCTCCCTTGATGCTTAATCCCAAAAGTGTAAGAAAAAGATAACTATCCTATTCAAGAAAGAAAATCAATCAATACATTTGAGCTTTAATGCAAGTTATTGTGAGGACAATTGTTAGGAGATATCTAAAGTTTGACAGAAACACCATAATTTGAATAATGTTTTATGGGTCATTTGCTCCCAAATCCATTTGTATTTTGGCAAAATGATTTCTAAAGAATGAAACAAAATGAAGTATTTTTTCATGAATTGATGGCTTATTTAGAGGCTCATTTCTGATTAGATTAGATAAAAATAAAAATTATTTGCCAAATCAGTCTGGCACAACAAGGGGAGGCTGGTAATATTTGGTAACTTCTCTAGTCCAGCATTGAAATCTTCAAAATATTTAGGAGATAAAAGAAAAAAACCCACACCCTAACTTTGAAATATCTGGAATCTGTTATACCAGTGGTCACCAACCAGTGTGCTGGGGATCACTGGTGGTCTGCAAGAAAATTTTGGTGGTCCTCAGAGAAATGTCACCCTCAAAGCACCCCCCCCAAAGCAATTAACCCAGGCTGCATGGGAACACAAGATTTACATCACGAACAACATGAGATAGAGGAGGGGAGAAAGGGTGGAGGGGGAGAACTTGTTCCACTTGCCCCACACGTCTCACCTGGGCATTTCTTTCTGCTGTTTTTTTTTTCTTCTGCTTTTCGCTGCACGAAAGGAAAACAGAAAAAATCTTTCTTTCTCTCCCCCAAACTCCACTAGAAATTAGTCTTTGGGACCCTGCAAGGCATCCTGCTCCAAGAGGCTGCGCCAGCGTGACAAGTCTCACAAAAACTAATTTCTGGTGGAGTTTGGGGGAGAGAAAGAAAGACTTCTGCTGCTTCTGCCACAAGTCAGTTTCTCTCTCTCTCTCCCTCCCTCCCTCAGAATGGAGCTGAGGATGGTATCCTGCAATCCCAAATAAAGAATAATCAACCAGTAGGAAAACAGGGTGGATGATTTTCCTGCAGACTTTTGGGGGGATTTTCCCAGGGTCTCTGGTCCGCTGGATTTAAAATTATAAGTTTGGTGGTCCCTGAGGTCCAAAAGGTTGGCAATCCTTGTGCTATACATTGATATTGGCAGTTGATTCATTTCAGATAAATTGTTCTCTGCATGAAAGTTAGGCAATAAAAACTGTATTGTACCTTTCCCACTTCAGAAACAAATGCATGAATAGATTGCTAGTCCTAGACTCTAAAACAAATAATGTTTTAAATTTTAAAAGATGATGTAACTTACATATTTCGTAACAAAAAGTTTTATATGTTTTCTTAAAAAAATTCATTCTTGCAAATTAAGCAATGGATCAGAATATTTGTTGAGATATGTTTTTGTTTTGTTTGCTTTCTGTAGAAATTGCAAGCTGGTCTAATTTTCATGGTCATTTCTCCTTAATGCATAATCTTCCTTTCCACTAGCATATATTTTTCTAATATGAAGAGGGCTAATTCATTTTGCTTTCTTAGCTCAAGGAACCAAATAAAGATTGAGCAGGTCTGAGCACAAAAATCTGTTTCTGCCTTTGCTTTTCAAGCTATATTAGCTTGAAAATAATAATATAAATAATAATAAAGGTGGGTTTTACAAATAAATATTGCTGCTGCCCTGTTTAAAAGATTGTTCTGTGTGCCAGTCAGTATGAATGCATAATGCTGCCACAAAATACCAGTCTGCAAACACTCAGCATGTCTAGTAGAGGTACTAGAGGTAGCCTAAATTAGAATTTTAAAAAAATCCAGCAGAAGGCAATGCCAAACTAGTGTCTTATTGGCAGGAAAAGAATATAAACATACATATTATGTAGTCACCAGAAATCACACTCATAGGAGAGTTTAGATTTTTAGTTTTTCTGTTACACATAGAATTTTAATCTAAATTCACTATCTCTCTGAATAATTTTAAAAAGATATGCTTCTTACAGAAAAAGTTAATGTTTGTGTGGCCAGGTACCATTAACACCTAGAACACAAAATAGTTAATGTATTAAATCAGGGCATTCTAAAAGGACATTACATTGTGATGCCAATGGTTCTACAGAAGCTTTCTAGAACAATAGTCCTCTGACTTGAAACTTTGTGTAATGTGGACCAGTATATCAGGAAGCCACCAAATTTGGGAAATCTGGTTTAAAAAATTATGAGAAACTAATAGCCCATTAAAGCTTAAAAATAATTAAAAATAATTAAGTTCTGGCTGTACTATTGGAAGCGAGGACTGTGAGCTCCATGAGCTCTCCCCACTGGAGGGCTCTGAAAAGAGCCATAGCCACCCTGGAAGGATGGTGAAGGTCGAGGAGAGCTGTATCTCTCCTCCCTGACACGGAAATTACCCCTCATCCAAAGATGAGGTGCAGTGGCAGCAAAATGGCTGCCATGAAGCCGGGACAGTCTGAACACCTAAGACAGTGCAGGAGTGCATACAGTGAATGGTTTGTGAATGTCAACTTATAAAACATTTTATAAAACGTTTTATAGTTGTAAACTGAAAGAAGAGGGGAGTTTCAAAGAGCAGGCAGAAGTGTGGAATCGAAAGTACATTCCATTCATATTTTCTTCAGAGACAGATTAGATGACTGAAGTTTCTGCTGCACAAAAATCTAATTGGAGAGCATGATTGATGACTCTTGGCTATGGACATGTTTCTTTGGATGATATACTCAAAAGAGGGGGAAAGCAGGATCAAGGGTGACGGTGAATTGCATATCAGAGTTGGCTACACCCAGGCTAATGCCAGAATGTTAACTTCAAATAAATTCTCTTTAGTTTTGGGAGTGTGGTTAGAGGCTCATGATTTAATTGGAGTAACTGCCAGAATCCTGATAGATAGCCAACTCTCATAATTAATCACTGGAGTGCCTGCATCCCGGCCTCTTCCATTGCTCCCCGACATTTGGGGTACATGGAGAGAAACTCAGGCAGCCATGGTAGAGGCTATCAGGAGAAAGCTTGGCTTCTAGACAGAAGCAAACAGAAATAGATAGCATAATTATAGAACGAGAACAGTCCCTCGTCAACTCCAAAGAGGAGAAACCTGCTTCGTTGGAAGGGAGAAAACCAGATAAGTACCTGATGGAATCCCTGGGGAGATCCATAGAGCAGCTGAGGGAGGGATCTGAACAGGCCACCATTCGAGATGATGGCCTGTTCTGCCACCCAAAACAGAGGGGAATTTTTACAGGGCCTTTGAAGTGGGGAGAAGCAGGCAAGACCACAGCCCTCCCTCTCTACATACCAGAAGAAAAAAGCGGCAGCCAGTGCCTCGCTCATGCAGCAGGCAATCCTTTCCTCCTGTGTGAACTAGAGCTGGGGAGGAAGGTTAGCCACCTCAAGTGCAGGCTTACAGAGGGTGACAGGGAGAGGAAGAAGCAAAGCCCAACAAACCGCCCCATTTCAGGGGGAAATTTGATGGAGACCCAGACCAGCTAGCTTTATTCCTTGATTCAGCTGAGATTGACCTCTAATGTTATGGACACCGCTACTCCTCTCCTAGAGCCATGGTGAATGCAATTTCAGAGGGGCTAGAGGGAGAAGCAAGAGAATGACTAGCAACTCCACAGGAGAAGGAGCCCCCAACTACATGATGTAGATGACTTCCTACAACTGCTAGAGGTCAGATTTGAGGTGGCACAGAAGACAACTCCAATATTTAATCAAGTGGAAGGGCTACCCTTTACCAGAGGCATTATGGGTAAAGAGTAGGAATGTCCAAGCCGATCGCCTTGTAGTAAGGTTCCATTGACTGCTGCACTGCTCCACTCGGACTTGCTTGGGCAAGTCCCTCTGGTGCAGTGGACTGGACTTGCAGGGCCGGCACCTTGAATGCAGCCATAGCAATGTGTTGGAGAAGCAGAGCAAAGCTGGAGGTCTGTAATTTTCGCTGCAAAAAATATTCAGCCACCACGTTTTTTTGGGTGCGGCTGCAGTCCAGCCGCACCGAAAAAAACATGCGGCAGCTGCAGGCATTCATGACAAGGGCGACATGGGCTGGCAGCCAGCCATAGGAGGAAGGTAAAGTCACAGCCATGGGACGACAAAAGAGGCAGTCATGGGGGAGGAAATAGGGAGATTAAGGGCCGGGGCCTCTGAAAAAGGAAACAGGGTGATGCAGGATTAGCCCAGGGCTTTAACAGATTAGGCCACGCCTGCCTGGGCAGAAAATAGGTTAGAGAAGGGATAGAGGGAAAGAGAGAAAAGAGAAAAAGAAAGAGAGAGAAATGGAAAGAGAGGGAAAGAAAGAGAAAGGGAAAGAGAGGGAAAGAGAGAGAAAGGGAAAGAGAGGGAAAGAGAGAGAAAGAGAAAGACAGAAGGAACAGACAAGAAAGTAAAGAAAGAAAAAGAAAGAGAAAGGAAAAGAAAGGAAGAAAAGGGATAGACAAAGAAAGAGGGGATAGAAGGAAGGGACAAAAAATAGAGAAAAGAGAAAGAGGGAATGAGAAAGAAAAAGAGGGAGGGAGGAGAAAGTAAATGGGATATGAAGGGAGGGAGGGAGGGAGAAAAAGAGAAAAAGGGAGAAAGAGAGAAGGAAGAGATAAAGAAAAAAGAAAGGGGAAAGAAAAAGGGAGAGAGAAAGGAAGAAAAAGGATAGACAAAGAAAGAAGGGATGGAAGGAAGGGACAGAAAGAAAGAGAAAGAAAGAAAGAAAGAAAGAAAGAAAGAAAGAAAGAAAGAAAGAAAGAAAGAAAGAAAGAAAGAAAGAGAGAGAAGAAAGTGAATGAGATATTTAGTCCAACCACCTGCTCCAGCAGGATTAGAAGGGAGTGTGTGCGTGTGTGTTCATGGCTGTTAAAACTCCAAAAACAGGTCAAGTAGCTCTGGGGAGTTCAGTCATAAATTGGAACACTTACTAAGCAACCGGCCATTAAGTGAGGACCATTTATATTTGGTTTGCCAGTCACACGGCCATCTGGCCTTGCCCTCCCAATCACATGAGCACCAAACCACGCCTATCCAGTCAAGTGACCACCAAGCCACGCTCGGCCAGCAAGCCATGCCCAGCCAGTCACATGACCACGAAGCCATGCCCGCAAATTAGGCATCAATTGTTAAGAAATTTGAATCCCACCTCTGGGTGGGGGGCACTGAGGATGAGTTTGTAGCACCAAGAGGGCGGTGGACTGAAAAAGTTTGGGAACCACTGATATAGACCAAAAACTGGACAATATTATACAAGAGACAAGGAGCAAAGACCAGGACAATGAGCAAAGAAAGGAACTATCAGAAACAATGGAGTGGAAAGCAGAACTGAGAAAACAGCAAAAAGAAGACAACAAAGAAGAGATGTTACTAACATTAGTAATGATTAAGGAATTAAAACAGAAGGGAAATGTTTTAAAGGATTTAAAAAGGGAATGGGAGAAATAGAGACCCTGTCAGGGGTGGTATTCAGGGAGTTAGAGGGGGTTTGGAGAAGTGGCCTGAGCAGAGCTGAACCTTCTTTAGGACTGAAGCTTCTATTTTTCAGGGCAGACTCAGGCAGCAGATTGCAGAAAGATCTGTGAGTGAATCTATGAGCAACTCAATCTGCCTACCCGCTTTGCCTGATTTTGGGTAAAAGTTGCTCGCTTTTAAATAAAAAATTCAATATTTACATAAATATTTATAATATTTACACACAAGCCATGCCAGCCAGTCACATGACCACCAAGCCACGCCCAATCAGCAAGCCATGACCAGCCAGTCACATGACCACCAAGCCATACCCACAAATCAGGCCACACCCACAGAACCAGTTGTTAAGAAATTTGAATCCCATCCCTGTATAGGCTGGATAACTATCTTGTATGTAGTGTGATAGACATTAGGATAATATTTTAAGATAAATATATATGAAGAGTGAAATATGGGAATTATGAATAAGAATTAAGCATTAATTGGAAAATTAGAGATTGAATGATGACATTATTAACTATGCATAAAATATGATTGCCAGTAAAATGATAAAATTAAACAATGGGTGATTAGATAATGAAAGAATATATTTTAATGTAAATATGTGTATTAACAGAAACATATGGATTGGATGATTGGTAAGAACATGAATAGATGTATTTTAAAATGTTTAAATGATTGTGATTGGTACTAGAAGTGTATATTGAGATACTGGTTAATGAAAGAAAGAAGGATGAAATTTTAATACAAATAGATGGAAGACATAAATAAGGAAAATATATCCTATTGTTTCTTTTATTTTTCTTATATGTACCCATTTCATGTATTCATAACTATGTATATACTTATACCTACTATCTTGTAAGTGATTGACAAATCAAAATAAATAAATAAAAATAAATAAAACATTTCATATGCTTGAGCCATTTGGATGGGCTTTGGATTTGGATTTGGATCCTATGTGATATAGTTTCAGGCATGGGTGAAATGACTGGAGACAACCTTAGTTGGTGAACTTTCAGCTCTTTATTACATAGTGACTTAAGAGAGTGAACAACAACAACTCTGCCTTATATAGGTGACCTTAATGTGAAATAACCAATAGGGAGCTGTAAGATGCTAGCTCCAGAACCAATAAGAGTCCTTCGTTAAGGGCCAATCGGATTCTCTGAACCAACCAATCTGATCGAGCCGCTTAACACCCAATCAGAAGTGCAGGGCCAGAACCCTGCACTTTACCCCAAGCTTGCTTTTATTTAAACTATTTACATACATAACACCCCTTCCCCCTGGCTCCTCAATTATGGTGTGGTTATATAGTCCTTCAAATAGGACGGTTGTCTTTTGGGTCTATTAGATTTTCTTTGGACTGGCTGTGTGCAGTCCTGTTGAGGTAAAATGTTGTTTGGCAGTGGCTCAGCTTCTCGTTCTGGTGTGATTTCCCTTGGAGTGTACGATTCTTCCTCCTGTTCCATTTCCTGAGTTTCACTAGATTCATTGCTCTCTTGGAACAGGTTCCCTGGAATGTCGTCTTCTTCCATTCCTTTCCCCCCCCCCTCAGTTTGGTCGTAGGGGAGTTGCTGGCTGGCCGAAAGGAGTCGTGACCGTAATTGGTCAATATGTCGTTTCCACAGTCTTTCATCAACACATTTTACAATATAGGATTTGGGCCCCGTCTCGTGTATTATCGTTGCTTCAATCCAAACCGGGTCACCCAACAAATTTCTTGCATAAACGGGGTCGCCTACCTTGAAGGTACGGTAGCGTCCGCTGGATCCTGCAGGCTTTTCTGGCTCGTAAGCAGGGTGCAATCGGTCGAGGCGGGAACGGAGTTTTTGCCCCATGAGAAGTTCTGCGGGAGTTCTGCCGGTTACGCTGTGCGGAGTGATGTGTTGTAGAAGTAGAATGCGGTTTATTTTTTCATCAATATTATCATAGTCCACTTTTTGCAAAGTCTTTTTTACAAATTGGACCATGCGTTCTGCTCGGCCGTTGGTAGCAGGATGCGCGGGCGAGGTGAGCGCATGGCAGATGCCATTATCAGCAAGGTACTGTTCAAACATTAGCACTGTAAACTGTGGTCCGTTGTCGGACACCAGGACGTCCAGCAATCCATGAGTTGCAAAGAGTCTATCGAGGACTTTAATGACTGCTTCGGAGGTTGTATGGGTCATTCGATGAATTTCCAACCAATTAGAGTATGCATCGACAGTCAATAGTAATATATGTCCTTTAATCGGCCCTGCGAAATCCAGGTGGATTCTGGACCAGGGCCCGCGTGGCGTCTCCCATTCAGTCGGTGCAGCTTTTGGCGGTGCGTTGCTGTTTTGTTGGCACTTGGTGCAGGCCTTGACCCATTGCTCGATGTGTCGGTCCATGCCTGGCCACCAAGCGTAGCTCCATGCGAGTGCTTTCATCCGCACAATCCCAGGATGTCCTTCGTGCAAAATTTGTAACGGCGAGTTTTGGAGTCGTTCTGGAACGACGACTCTATCGCCCCAGATGACACAGCCTTTTTGCGAAAAAAGTTCAGTCTGTTTTGTTTTAAATGGCGCGAAGTCATCTGGGACCTGGTCCAATGGCCATCCACGTTCTACCCAGCCTAGGACTCAAGCTAGGGTGTGATCTTGTCTGGTCTCTCTCGCGATATCTTGAGTGGTCATAGGAGGCGAGTTGAGCGTTTCGATTTGTAACACCGATACTGTTGGTGCCGGATCGTCGAGAGTTTCTGGTAGCGGTGCTCTGCTGAGTGCGTCGGCGTGGGGAATGGCTTTCCCCGGGCGATGTAACAATCGATAATTATAAGCAGCTAGGAACTCTGACCATCGAGTCATTCTTGGGGACAATATATAGGGGGTTGGTTTGTCCCCAGCGATTATCCCCAGTAAAGGTTTGTGGTCAGTTACAATGGTAAATGTCCTTCCATATACATACACATGGAATTTTTTTATGGCTGCCGCAGTTGCAAGAGCTTCCTTATCTATTTGTCCATAGTTACGTTCTGCCTGAGAAAGAGTCTTCGAAAAGTATGCAACGGGGGCCTCGTTTCCATTAGGCAGCACATGGCTCAAAATAGCGCCCACCCCAAACGGTGAGGCATCACAAGTTATAACCAATGGTAATGTTTCATTATATTGCATAAGTACAGAATCAGATGTAAGTAAATCTTTTACATTTCGAAACGCTTTTTCCTCCCGGTAACCCCAAACCCACAATGCTTTCTTATCTAATAACCGGTGTAACGGTTCAGCCACAGTCGCCTTATGCAGTAAAAACACATTATAGAAATTAATAAGGCCTAAAAATGCCTGGAGATCTGTTTTGTTACAAGGTCTGGGAGCATTTTTTATCGCCCTTAATTTACTCTCAGTAGGGTGGATACCCTGACTATCAATGCGATAACCTAGAAATTCAACACTGTCTGTATACAGATAACATTTATCCTTTTTTACTTTCAATCCCGCTTCTTGGAATTTCTTAAGAACACATTTTAAACGTTTCTGCAGAATTTTTTTACTAGGAGCTGCAATTAACACGTCATCAAAATACGGAACCACGCCCTTGATTCCCTGCAATAATCGTTCCATTAAACTTTGGAATATTCCCGGGGCTACACTTACCCCGAATTGCAATCGGGTACATTTAAAAGCACCTCTGTGCGTTACTATCGTTTGAGCTTGGGCTGTTTTATCGTCCACGGGCAATTGTTGATAGGCTTGAGCTAAATCTAACTTAGCAAAAACCTTTCCGCCTCCCAGGGAATGAAGGAGGTGCTGTACCACCGGCACTGGATACGCGTTCTGCTGGAGGGCGTGGTTTAGAGTGGCCCGGTAGTCCCCACAGATTCGGATTGACCCATCTGGTTTAATGGGGGTTACAATAGGAGTTTCCCATGGAGAATGATCAATGGGTTGCAGTACCCCTTGTTTAATTAGTTTGTCAAGTTCATCTATCTTGGCCTTAAGGGCGAACAGAACTCAACAAGGCTTTAAACGGATCGGGGCGACCTTAGGGTCGAGGCTAAATGAAATTGGGGTCCCCTTATACTCGCCCAGATGATCTGCGAAGACATCGCTGAATTCAGTAATAAGGTCCTCCTCCCACTCACAATCACCGACTCGGTTCATGCCGGCTACTTCGATGCCGAGTGGCGCGAACCATTGGAGGCCCAACAAACTAGGCCTGTCCCTATCGATGATCGTTAGAGGTAAGTATGCCGTATGCTTTTTAAACGAGTCGCGGACTCGACAAGACCCAACCACAGGGATCCAATTCCCTTGGTAGTCTTTAAGGATGAGACGTTGCATTCGAAAGTCTTGGCGTTGGATGGTAGGAATGAGTTGCTTTAATGTCTTCCATGACACCATCGAGAGGGACGATCCGGAATCGACCTCCATGTGGCAAGGTTGGTTCTCTATGGCCACTGTGACTCGAATCTTCTTAGCGTCCATGGCTGAGGCGTGACCTATAGTGATAGTATGGTGGGCCTCTTCTTTCTGCAACGCTCAATATCTGTAGGAGTGGTTTGCTGGATCTCGCCTTACAGGACGGTTTCCTACCAATTGGCGAGAGCTGGTTCCCCTTGAGGCCTGACTTGGTCCCGGTAAACTGCGACAGACTCGACTGATGTGGCCTCGTTTTCCACACTCATGACAGATCGCATCACGGAATTTGCAATCTGCCCTGGGGTGGTTTGCCCACAACTAGCGCAAGGATTTAGAGCGAGGGACCCGGTCGAACTGCAGTCGATGGACCCCTTCTTCATCGCTGTCTGACGACGAAGAGAGGTCCTCATGGTGCGTCGTAACAAGCTGCTCTTCTGACTTGGATAAAAGGTCGTCTGTCTGTGGGTCGTTGGGTTTCGGCTTCGCCGTAGTTGCGCCGCGGACTTTTTGGTCGCCTCAGCAGCAGTGGCTTCGGTGATGGCGTCAGCAAGGTCGATGTCGCCTTTCGCCATCAGCTTGCTTTGCACGCCCAGCACATCTAATCCCAGAATTAAGCGGTCTCTCAGTGCTTCATCTAAGTCTGCAAATCCGCAGAGGCCTCCCAAGTGTCGGAGGTCTGCCACGAAGTCAGCCACACTCTCTCCTTTTTGCTGGCTTCTTTGATAGAATTCGTGACGTCTCACGAGTGTAGGTACTGTTGGTGCGTAATGGTCTCTCAGGAGAGGTTCGAGGTCGTCCCAGCTCATTGCTTTAACTTCTCGAGGTTTCGCGAGTGCCTTTGCCATTTTAAAGACAGCCGGGCCGCAGTACGTCAGGAACAGCGCCCGCTTCTTGGCTGGTGTGGCGTCCTTCAGGTTGTTTGTTTCAAGGAACATTTGGAAGCGATCCATGTAGGATTCCCAATCCTCTTGGTTCGGATCGAACGGAGCAGGTGGTACAATGCCGCTGGACATGGTTTCCGTTGGTGGCGTCGTCTTGGCACGTGCTCTGTTTTTCTTCCCGGTTCCTTAAGATCAGATGTCTCCAAATCCCATCCTCGTCGCCAGTTATATAGTTTCAGGCATGGGTGAAATGACTGGAGACAACCTTAGTTGGTGAACTTTCAGTTCTTTATTACATAGTGACTTAAGAGAGTGAACAACAACAACTCTGCCTTATATAGGTGACCTTAATGTGAAATAACCAATAGGGAGTTGTAAGACGCTAGCTCCAGAACCAATAAGAGTCCTTCGTTAAGGGCCAATCGGATTCTCTGAACCCAACCAATCCGATCGAGCCGCTTAACACCCAATCAGAAGTGCAGGGCCAGAACCCTGCACTTTACCCCAAGCTTGCTTTTATTTAAACTATTTACATACATAACACTATGTTTAGCTTTGGGTTCTTTTCTCCCTTTTGCTGTATGCTACAAAATAATACAAACCAAGAAAAGTTATACGTAGCTCATGTGAGCATTTTTAGGAGATACTTTGTCCAACAGACACAGAGTTGGTGCTCAAAAGTGTTTTCTAGTGAATAACAAACATGACCTTCAAACAGACATTATAATAATATTATAATAAGTGTCCATTTTGGAACAAATTGCACAAGGAGAGTTCAATGAGATACCCTCAAGTTAAGATGCAAGAAACTCAGTACATTCATGGGATAATGAATCTATATTACAAATTCCAATTGTAAGTTAAGAACTGGTCAGAGGACTCAGTTATCCAGAGAAAATGATAGATTCCCTTTGCTAGAAAGGCAGAGGCTGTCAGGTTAGGGATAGGGTTTAATTTAGATTCTTACATAGAGCAAATGATTTTAATTATTTATTTAACTTAATGACTATTTATTATGTTTATCAGGAAACACAAATGAGCTTCTTAGAATTAGAGAAATGAAAGAGAAATGACTTTAATGGCTGTTTCCAGTTCTTTGATTTTAATAAGCTTATTTTCTTGTAACTTGAACAGAGATTTTCTCTTTTTTGATCATAGCGTATATGTTAATAAGTTTATCCAATGTCATACTGTTTTTCATATCATCAATAGTTTCTTTGGTAAGCAATAATTACTAAGATTATTGTGGTTCATCACATAGTCAGTCAAAACTTGGATTTGGCATTTTTATACAGCTATGAATCCTTCCCAAGGACTTGGGATAGGCTAATATTGATGTGTGATGGCATTAAAGGTATCACAGAATGTAAGCTGTTACAAGAATCATTATTTCTTATTAAATTTATATGCCACTCATCTCACTATCAAGCGACTTCTATCATGGTTTTACATTTCCCATTTCTTCCTCTGTCATATATAACTCACAATAATGCTACATGCATAAGTATAATCTGGACTTTTAAAAAAAGATTCAACCTTTATTACAACAAAAAATCAGATATCAGTGATTTAAGATCCTGAGAGTTTCTCAGAATCAAGGTCCTGGGCCCACCTCTATTTTAGGGACTGACTTTAGAAATTTCAGATGTATGGAACCCAAAGAGGCTCTTGAACCAATGGACATTTCACACTCTTTCAATATATGCATTGTTTTTTAAAATATTCTCCTTTTTTTAGAGAGCCAGTTTGATGAAGTGATTAAGGCACGGCTACAAATGAACAAATTGTGATCTAGTCCTTTATTTTGGAGGAAATCTTGAAATAATTTCCTGGTCATAGGGAGCTCTACTAAAAATGGCAAAAAAATAGGAAAACTTTACAATGCAATTCACTTCTATCCCATACATTCCATAATAACAACAAAGCAGCAGGCTAGCAGCTGAGTTATGGCCCATAAAAATTCTCATCATAGCAAGCACCGGCATTGTGTACTACACAAAATTTAAAAAAAAAATCCAAGTAATAATCTCTCATGGAACTTCTAACCTCTTGCAAACCTCTTGAAAATTCTGGGGTTCCACAGAACTCCAATTGAGAAAGATGATCTCAACCAAAGCATGCTTCCAGGCCTATTATGGTATTTTATTATATATTATGGTATCATGGTGCTACCATGGTATTTTATTTCTCTTTATAATTATAATATAGTATTTCTTTTTAAATTCAGAATCATTTATGTAATAAAATTGCATTTTATGTATGTATGTATATGTATGTATGTTTATTATGTATGTGTATATATATATATATATATATGTTTTCTGAGGTTCTCGTGGGTATTTGTATGTGGATCTTTGGTTATTCGGGTTTTCTCCCACGTAAGATTGGAAGTATACTGCAAACTTCCAATCTTACGCAGGAGAAAACCCGAATAACCAAAGATCCATACACACACACACACACACACACACACATACACACACACACACACACACACACACACACACACACACACACACACTTTTGTATATGTATAATGCACTTCAGGTTTGGAATTTGGTGACATTCAGATTTTCCATATTATTAATTCTTATTTTTTTATTTTTTCTAGATTTTCTATTGATTTTGGTGCTAACAGAAGAATTAGTAGTTGCTGTTCAGGTACTGACTCCTAAACTTGTGTCATCTCAAAGCCTCCTGATGGACAATATTAGTATTTTAGCTATGGAGACAACTCCAGGACTTGCAGGCCATCACACAACCAAATCTTTGTCTAAAACAACTCTTGCAAATGCTGGTTCTAGTAGTATAGCAGAGACTTCTGTTCCTTCTGTTGGCCAGAAGGAATTAAACAACAGCCATTTTGTTGATAACACAGAACCTTATCATTTATACAACCAGAGTGCTTTGTTGTCCAGGAAGTCACTTAACAAACAAAATATGTTTCTGGGTATCCAAGGCAATTTCACAGCATTTACAGAACCTTATCTAAAAACAGAATTGTATTCTTCTGCTACCACAGAAAATTGGCCCCCAGAATATCCATTTCAGACCCAGCCTACAGTTCACACCAGTCATCAAAATACTTTACAGGGAACCACAACAGACTCAACTTATTCTATTCATACCTTGGAAGGCCTTAATGAAACAGAGAAGGGGAGATCATCAGAACTGATTACACAAGAGATTGATCTCATTACCTCAACAATTGTTCCATCAACTGTTCCTGAAATGGTGACAGTGCCTTTTAAACCCACACGGTATGGCATACAGAATATACTGGGGAAAAACAACTCATGGATAAACCCAAGCCAGAATACAGATCAGGTAGCCTTTTTTTCTGGTCCTAGGACAACAGCAGTAGACTTTGGGCACCCTAGTCAAAATGATGTTGATGCCAGTCTTTCCTCCTTATATACAACCGGGAGCTCTATTGAGGAACCAGCTACCACACTGCATCCCTCTGGACATAATGCTAGCTTGCCAAGCAGTACACTGTCTATGGAATCCTCAACATGGATTTCAAGTTCCATTTCAACAGCCACAGAGAATTTCCTAAACAGACTAGTACCTGCTGATACCAGAAAGCCGGATGTCTCAGGCAATATTTCTCATGTCCCAGAAAGGGACAAGTCCCAGTACAGAGCAACTATTTGTCTCAGCAAAGTGGATATAGCATGGATCATCTTGGCCATCAGTGTACCTGTATCCTCATGCTGTAAGTTGAATATTTCTCTGTATATTTATGCCCTGTAGGATATAATATGTATCAAATACTGATAATGAAGAAAAAAAAAGATTGAACAATCTAAAGTTTCATTGAACCTCATGACTCCCATATAATTAATAATCATTTCAACATCCTCACATTTGTACACTCATGCACTGTTGAGAGCACAGCAGAATTAGCACGTTTTGGTTAGGGTGCATGGAATTCAGGAGCATCTTTTTTTATTTCATCCTTGGCATATAATTTTGATCAGATGAGAAATCACAGCAGATAGTAATCCATTATCTTTCATAATTTTGCCATGAAAAGTTGCCACATAGGGATGTGGCTAAGATGCTGAGCTTGTGAATCAGAAAGTTGGCAGTTCGGTAGTTCGAATCCCTAGCACCACGTAAAGGAGTTAGCTCCCATTACTTGTCCCAGCTTCTGTCAACCTAGCAGTTCGAAAGCATGTAAAAATGCAAGTAGAAAAATAGGGACCACTTTAGTGGAGAGTTAACAGCGTTCCATATGTCTTCGGCGTTTAGTCATATTGGCCACATGACCATGAAGATGTCTTTGGATGTGCTGGCTCTTCGGCTTTGTAACAGAAATGAGCATTGTCCTCTAGAGCTGGAAACAACTAGCACGTATGTGTGAGGGGAACATTTACCTATCTGGAAATGAGCACTCACCTGCATAATGCCTCTGATGCCACTTTCTTATTATCTCCATTATAACCCTTTTACTCTTTGAGAAAAGGAGAAAAGCTTTGGTTGGGTAACCTTATTTATTAATTGTGCAAAACAATTGGTCTAATTTATTTTTTGATATTATTTCACTGAAGCTAATTATAGCCAATTGCTAGTTCATCAGAGTAGATTAAGAAATTGGCAGCAAAGTTATTCATATTATTGATATTTCAATTTTCAGTTTGTATGTTCTACAACTCTCTTAAAAAAGTCTGCTGAGATTTCAATATGTTTGATGACACCTCTTTCATCAGAACAGCAACCAGACTTTGCATCCAGAGCTGGTATTCAGCAAGTTCTGACAAGTTCTGGAGAACTGGTAGCGTAAATTATGAGTAGTTTGGAGAACCAGTAAATACCACCTCTGACTGGCCCCGTCCCATCCCCTGCCTCCCGAGTCCTAGCTGATTGGCTGGGTCTTCTTTTGTTGTCCTGCTTAGGAGAATGGAGCTGGAAAGCAGGTTAGTGGGGTGGGGAGGGAATGGGATTTTGCAGTAACCTTCTCCCAAAGTGGGGAGGGAATGGGAATTTTCAGAGAAGAGCAACAAAGATGATTAGGGGATTGGAGGCTGAAACATATGAAGAACTATTGCAGGAACTGGTATGTCTAGTCTGATAAAAAGAAGGACTAGGGGTGACATGATAGCAGTGTTCCAATATCTCAGGGGCTGCCACAAAGAAGAGGGAGTCAAGCTATTCTTCAAAGCACCCAACAGCAGGACAAAAAGCAATGGGTGTGTTATGATATGTACAGAATAACCCTTGAGTAACAGGATATGCACATGGAAACATTTATGACAGTAGTTATGAATAATTATTCAGCCACACACAGCTACACTGAATTAAGTTCAAGTTTACTTTAAGAAATAGCACAGTCCAATAAACGGTCCAGGTCATATACGTTTAACAGTCCAAAGACTATCCAATTACAAAGTCTTCTTACCGCTTGCCTTTGTCATTCTCCATGCTGCATCGAGAGCCCAGGATGGGCTGACTCCCTCCTATGATGTCATAGCTGAGTCTTACTAAGATATAAAAGCCAGACCCCGGGAGAGACCCCAGCTTTTGATTCAGCTCCTTTCAGTCAGTAGTTGTGTCTCTGAAAGCGTTCTGTTAGATAGCAATTACCAGCGATCTTCAGTACTTTTTTCCTCTCTTCAAGCAGCTCCCAGGAGAGCAGGGCTCTCTCTCTCTCTCTCTCTCTGCCCCCTGCAATGTTGGGAGCAGCTTTACAGAGCTCTGTGCAGGCAAGCTGGGCAGCGTCTGCAGACCTCCCCCACGCCTGCAGTTTGAAGGGATCGTAAACAGGATCGGCAAACTGATAAGAGCTCAAGCCAGCTGATCCTGTACCTAGTTGCTGTGTTTTTCCCTTGCTGACTTCACTCGGGGCTCTGTATAGACTAAGGAGCAATTCTTCAATCTTGGAGCCCATTTTCCTGTAGTCAGCGGCCATCTTGGATTCAAGCCTTCCACCACGAGGTGAGCGGCCATTTTGTAAGCCCGGGGGCCATTTATATCCTAAGGGGCTTAATAAAAAATTTCTAAACAGCTTCTTTCCAATGCAAGAGCCTATATTTTACAAATGGAGCAAGAAAAGGCACAGGCAGAACTTTCCCCCCAGTGGAACAGTCTTTAAGCCCAATAAGGGAAAAAGACATAGGCAACGCACCCAATCAGTCCAGAGGGAGGTGGCTGCAAAAATCAAAGCTAAGGCTCTAGCTCCTAAGAAGGCAACTCAGGCTGAATTGAGGGCAGAGAAGCGCAGACATGCAGCTCTAGAGAGGTAGTTCAACAGAACTATTCAACAGAAGGGAATGCAACTACAGCATGTTTCAGGTGATACTCATGGGCCCCAATCAAGCCCTCCCAAGGGAGGAGAAGTTATCTATGAGCCTTTCCATCCTCCATCCTGGTCTCTTGAGGCTCTTGCTGTACAGTCAGATCCTCAGGATTTAAGCAGATCTGGGCCTTATTTCCAATAGGCTTCTGTGCCCTATGCTCCTCCCCCTTCCTCCAGGCCTCGAACCTCTCCTCAATCTAGGCCTGAAGCCACCTTCACTCCCACAGCAGCGGGCCTTCGGCCTTCTGCCTCTACCTTTGAGCATAGACCAAGGGATATCCAAGATGTAGTCTCATCAGCCATTAGGCAGGGATTGGCTGAAGGCTTCAAGCAAATTCTTCAACCTCTGGAAAGGGTTCAGGCCCTTCTCCCTTCTCAATCTATAAGTTCCTTGCTTCATCATCCTGATTTACACAGGCCTCAGGACCTCAGGGTCCATTCTTCTCTACCAGAATAGGAGGAGATTGATGAGGAAGGAAGGGCTTCACCATCTGAACACAGTTACTGCTCTCATTCAGAGTATGAAGAGGATGAAATTTATGGCTAAAATCTTTCAGAGGAAGAGGATTCTCGCCCAGAACAGACATCCTCTGCGTTGGTCTTCAAACCTACTCTCTTCAGACCATTACTCAGCAAGGCCTTGGTCACTGCCAAGATGTCACCAGAGTAAGAGGCTCCCGAGCCACAAGGAAATCCCTTTAGCCAAGGGGATTCACTCTTCTCCAAGCCTGTACTGCATGCAAAGGTTTTGCCTTTTCCCATTTTGTTCCTGGACATGGTCAAGGAACAGTGCGCTTCTCCTTTGGCAGGTCCTTACCCATCTTCTCTAGATAAGCATTTCTACAATGTCAGCACAGCTCTGGACAATGCCCTGGCAGTGCCTTCTGTTGACATTCTGGTTCTGGCCTTGTTCTCATCTTCTGGCACTCCCATGGAGCCAGAAGATATCCTGAAACCGGATGATAAACATTCCGAACAGACCCTCAAGTGCTGCTTGGGCTGTTCAGGCTTCAACAGCAGCATCCTTCTTCACCAGGGCATCCATACGGTGGCTGCGCCAACTCCAGAATAGATTGCCTGCTTCTGACCTTTGGTGTCATCAAGACCTTAATAAGATTATTGCAGTGGCGGAATTCACTGTGGATACCACTGTAAATTCCGCAAAATTTGCATCCAAGGCCATTGCTTCTTCTGTAGCAGCAAGAAGACTTTTATGGTTCCGAAATTGGCAGGCGAAGTCACGCTGAAAATGGAAGCTGGCGTCAGTTCCTTTTGCAGGCGATAAGCTTTTTGGCAAAAGCTTTTTATCTCATCAAAACCAGAGATAAACATAAAATTCTCTCTTCCTCCGGGAAGAAAGCTGACTATTGCCCTGCTCCTTATCGCCCTCCTGCCTTCCGAGTGGAGACCTCATCTCGCTTCCCCTGCTCTCACAGACCATACTCCCAATGCCAAGACCATAGGGCAGAAACATTTGGCAGGCAACAACCTTCTACTGGTAAATGGCCCTTTTGGGAGGGAGGTGTCATTCCTTCCTTCGCTCTTAGTAATCCCTCGTTCTCCCCATCCATCGGAGGTTGCCTAGCCTTCTTTGCCTCCAAATGGGCAGGAACCAGCACTCATCCATCAAGATCCCACTCCTGCCACAAATACGGAGATCTCTCAATTGGTGGCATTCCCCATCTATCTGGAGGGGACTCCTGTTCAGGGACCCAGACAGGCTAGTGATAACCACCGATGTCAGCCTCCTGGGTTGAGGTTCCCATATGCAGGGCCGGATAGCTCAGGGCGTTTGTCCCAATTGGAACAGAGCTCCCATAAATTGGCTAGAGCTCAGAGCCATTTTTCTGGCTCTCAAGCATTTCAGGCAATCATTGACCAGCTCTCATGTTCTAGTCCTTAGGGACAACATGGCTGCAAAGGCTCATGTCAACCAGCAAGGGGGGACGAGGTCCAAAGCCCTCATGAGAGAGGCTCTACAGCTGGGGTTATGGGCAGAGAAACACCTTTTATCGATCTCATCGGACCACATCTCCGGGGTCGACAACTCCCAGGCTGACTGACTCAGTAGGAGCCTAGTTGACCAGGCAAAATGGTCCATTCCTCCATCTCTATTCAGGGATCTTTCTCTCAGATTCGGAACACCGGAGGTGGATCTTTTCTCCACTCCTCAAAACACCCAAATCACCAGATTCTTCACCAAATTTCCTTGCCAGGGAGCGGAGGAGACCAATGCTCTTTGGTACAGATGACCCAAGGGTCTCCTCTATGCCTTTTCCCCACTTCCCAACATTCCAGCAGTAATTCGGAAGATGTTGGAGGAACAAGTGGAACTCCTCCTCCTGGCACCCTATTGGCCAAGGAGACCCTGGTTTGCGGACCTGGTCAACCTATCGGCTAGAGCAGCGGCTAGAGGAGGCTGATCTTCCAGAAATGGTCATCCTCACTATCCTGGCTTTTCACAAACCTTCTACAAGGCGCATCTATGATGCCACCTGGAAGGCTTTTTCCCGATGGTGCTTCAGGGAGGGTCTTTCTCCTGCTTCAACCCAGTTGGTAGAAGTTCTTAGCTTCCTTCAGCATGGGCTGGAGAAGGGTTTGGCCCCCAATACCTTACGCAGGAAGGTTGCAGCCTTCTCCTCAGTTCTTTAATGGGGTTCGCTTCCTTTCTTATCCCATCACACTTCAGTCAGGAGGTTTCTGAAAGGGGCTTCCAACCTGCACCCTCCGGGACCTTCATTTGGTCCTTAATGCCCTTACAAAGCCCTCCTTTGAACCCCTTAGAACAGTGTCTCTCCATTTCTTGACTCTGCAGGTAGTGTT
The DNA here is from genome assembly GCA_033807585.1 of Hydrophis major. NCBI lineage: Eukaryota > Metazoa > Chordata > Lepidosauria > Squamata > Elapidae > Hydrophis > Hydrophis major. Next base: position 67,733,103 of record CM066343.1, on the reverse strand, counting down.
CCTTGTTGCCATCACTTCTGCCAGGAAGTGGCAGAGCTTGCTGCTCTTTCCATCAGACAGGACCTTTGTTCCTTTCACAATGATAGGGTTGTTCTTTGTCTGGACTCCTCATTTATTCTGAAGGTTAACATCTGGTTTCACAGGTCCCAGGACATTGTTTTGCCTGACTTCTGTCCTCTCCCACACCATGACTTAGAACGGCAGTGGCACACGCTAGACGTAAGAAGGGCTCTTGGAATATACATTAAGTGCATTTCCTCCTTCAGGAAGTGGAAGCCATGTTTGTTTCCTTTTTCCCTTCTCACTTGGGGCACAAGGCCTCTTCTACTATTAGCAGGTGGGTCAGGTCTTGCATTGAACAGGCCTACAAAGCTGCGGCCCTTCCGGTTCCCTGAGGTCTTCGGCGCACTCTACCAGAAGTGTGGCCACTTCTGCTGCCTGGGCGACCCAAGCATCCTTGGAGGAGATTTGTCGTGCAGCCACTTGGACATCCCCGTCTCCTTTCATCAGACACTACCATCTGGATGCTTTTGCCTCGGCAACTGCAGCCTTTGGCAGACAGGTGCTTCAACGAGTGGTTCCACAGTTGGTGTGATGAGCCAGATGAGGACCTGCCCATGGACATGCAAGCTTTGGTATGTCCCATCCTGGGCTCTTGATGCAGCATGGAGGAGAATGGGTGTTGATAGAAGTTACCGTGAATGCCCTTTCTGTCTCTGCTGCAAGAGCGTCCAGCCCCTCCCTTGATTTGTCCGGAGAGGGTAAGACATATTTCTGTATTCATTTTGTGCTTTCAGAGACACCTTTCAGTCTGTCAAGTATCTTCGTCAAAGCTGGGGTCTCTCCCAGGGGCTGGCTTTTATATCTTAGTACAGACTCAGCTATGACGTCATAGGAGCGAGTCAGCCCATCCTGGGCTCTCTCGCAGCATAGACAGAAAGGGCGTTCACGGTAACTTCTACCAACGCCCATTTTACAGCAAACAAAAAATATCAAAGTATAAGCACAACAGAGAACCTTAGATAGCAACAGAATGTCAGGGATACAGCATGTCAGAGAGAGAACATGTCAGAGAGAGCAAGCCATGAACTCTAGCTCTCTCTTATGGCAATTCACAATACAATCAACCAATCGGAACATAGTACAAATCAATACAGTAACTTTGTCTTAAAGCTACAAACATACATTGTTGGTTTATATATTGCCAACCCAACTAATTGGTGGACATTCTCCCCTTTGGGTAGGTCAATATATAATACATCTTTAAACCATAATTCTCACAACACTCTTTATGCTTAATTGCACCTTGAGGTTTCGTGAAATGATCTGCAATATTATGTTCAGTCATGCAATATTCTAACTGAATTAATTTATTTTGAACACAGTCTAACATTCAAACATCCCAAATCTGTATGTTTAGACCTTGTTTTAACAGCTAAATTAGTAGCCATATTAATTGCAGATTGATTGTCTTCATAAACAATAAACGGATCACGTACAGTAATTCCAGTATCCTTCAACAATTGTTCATAATATATCAATTCTGTACACAGTAAAGATAAACAGGAGCATTCCGCTTCCATAGTGGATAAACTAATATGTTGTTGCCTAACAGACTTCCATCCTATTAAAGCATTACCCAACATTACCACTATACCTGATGTTGACTTATGAATCATTATATCAGTAGCAAAACTTGCATCAGCATATGCAGTTAACACTAATTCATTATTTGGTTCTAAATATAATGAATAACTGATTGTGTGTTTTAAATACCTAATTATTCGCTTAGCTGCTTGCCAATGCCTTTCATTTGGTTCAGTGTTATACCTAGCCAATTGGTTTAAACTGAAAGATATATCTGGTCTAGGCCAATTACTCAGATATGATAGACTACCGATTAAGGATTGATATGTAAATTCCTTACTCATTGGTGTCTTAGCAGATTTACAATGCTCCATGTCATAGTGATTTAATAATTGGCTAATATTCTTGGCTTGTGAAAGTGTAAAATCTTTATTCGTTTTCACTATATCAAGACCCAAATAATGCTTAATCTCCCCTAAATTTCTAATCCTAAACTTTTTCTGTAATCTTTAAACAATATCATTTGCTTCTTGTTCACTTTTAGTTATAATTGCTATGTCATCTGTAAATAACAGTAATAGAGAAATTTAACCATCTTTTTCTCTTCAGAATAAACAAGGATCAGCTATACCAGCTTCAAAACCTATTGAAACTAATTCCTTTACAATACATTTATTCCATTCATAACCGGATTGCTTTAGACCATAAAGACTTTTCTTTAATTTCCAATAATCAGTTTTTCCATCATCCTTTAAACCTAATGGTTTTTTCATATAGATAGTATGTTGTAAAGGTGCATGTAGATATGCAGTTTCAACATCTACATGGTTTATTTTACATTTATTCTTAGCTGCCCAAACTAATGCTGCTCTCTCAATGTATTTGCTCTAAGACTAGGTGCAAACACTTCATCATAGTCCTTATCTGACTGAGCAAATCTTGAGCAACTAATCTTGCTCTATGGGTAATAGTCCCATCCACACCGTCTTTATCTTATGCACCCATTTTCAACCTATTGTACGCTCACTCCTCATACACTTCTAAATCCTTTAACGATTTTAACTCTCTATTCATAGCTTCCTGCCAAGCTGCCTGATCCTTTGTAGGATACAGTTTTATTTCATTGAAGTTAGAAGGTTCTGTATTAACCTGACATACAATGCTTGCTTCAAATCTGTCAGGTGGATGTCTCTCCCTAGCTGATTTCCTAGGCAACTCAGTACATATTGTTGGCATGTCCTGTTCCTTTACCTCCCCTTTCAAATCCTTGTCTTCTACAGTCATAGAGGGTTCTTCTATTGAGGATTCCTCCATTGAGGATTCCTTCACTATCTTATCATCAATGTTATTATCATTAGGATTATCAGTAAACAATGGAGTCTCAACAACAATACTATCCTGTACCTTATTATATTCCTGTTCAGGCTTTCTCCAGTCAACAATGCTCCAGAAATTTAGCACTTGCACTACAATACACATTAGTAATACCTGGCTCCCCAAATCTAAATGATCTATGATTAGCTTCATAACCTACAAAATATAATTGTCTCACTCTATGTTGTCCCTTTCACCTTACTTGCATGGGAATATGAACCCATGCTGGGATTCCAAATTTATGTAAATAACTGAGATCTGGCTATTTTCCATTCCAACGAGGAAATGTTAATTCACCAGTTGTTGAATTCACTACGTTATTCAAAACATGGTTAGCACACATTATTGCTTCATCCCAAAGTTCCTCTGATAAACCATATGAAATCATAGTCCTAGCCATAGCTTGTAATGTTTGTCCTCTGCGTTCAGTATATGAGTTATGTTGTGATCTATAAGGAGCAGAATACTTATGTTCAATGCCAGTTTTCTGTAACATGCCTTCAAATTTTCTATTGGTAAATTCAGTACTATTATCTGTTAATAAGCTAATAGCTTTCTGTTTCTTTTTCCTTTCAGCAAATTTTAGCCAGTTTACAAAATGCTGGTATGTTTCTGTCTTTGTTTTCATTAAATAACAGAAACCATATCTGAAAAAATGATCAATTATACTTAATATGTAACAGGCTCCACCTAAACTAGGTTTCATATATCCAATAATATCAGCAAAAACAACATCTAATGGCTCACTGGTTTTGAATTCATTTACCCTATTTGCAGGAGTTACCTTGCTTTTTTCTTGATTGCAAGCATTGCAATTTAAATACTTTGTACAAGGTTTTAATTTTATACCATTAGATAACTCAACAGTTTTCTTTAGCATTTGGAAATTTATATGTCCCATACATCTATGTAGCAGATGAATACATTCATCATAAGGCTTTTTATTCTCATAAACTGAGTTAGCATTAATTAATGGATTATCATGTATAATAAACAAACCATTATCCAATCTTGCAGTAATACTTTTACCCTGTTTTTCAATGAAACATTATCCCTGAAAGGTTACAACAAATCCTGCTTTTACTATTGCTCTTACAGATAGCAAGTTAAATATCATTCTAGGTACATATAACATTGATAAATGTTCATTAATACATGAACAATATGCTGTACCTTCTCCAGATGCTCTCAATTTCCATCTATTAGCTAATGATATGTACTGTTTACTCTTTGTCATGTTAACAAACCTCTCTTTACTTTAAGTTATACACTGCGATGCTCCACTGTCAACTACCCATGTAGCATGATTTACAGTTGTAGTTGTACTTGATATGGCTAAACTAACACCTTTATAAGCTCTCTGTATATTAATAGCATTCTGTTTCTTACCTTTTTACAGTATCTGGCTATATGACCTTTAGCCCCACAAGAAAAACATTTCCTAACAATATAGGCAGTTGAAGACAGTTTTTCTTCCTGTGGTTGTCTTTCTCTCAGTTGATTTCTATCTTGTCTCCTTCTTGACTCTTCTAACAGTCTTCCAGTTATGCCAGTCAATGTAAGTTCATCTCTGTTTAAAACTTCCAGTGAAGACACATAATTATCATAAGTTTCACCCAAAGAAGAAAGAATGATGTAAACTTGATGCAACTCCGAGAAAATCAGCTCCTTTTCTTGTAGCTCTTGTACAGTCTTTTTCATAAACTCCAAATGAACTAACATATCGCCACCTTTTATAAGACGGGCTCTAAACAGTTTACGTGTAAGGTGTATATGTGCACCCACACTATCTCAAACATAAATCCTCTTCAAAATCTCCCAACACCTAGCAGCAGATTCTTCACCACGAATATGGACTAGCTGCTGATCACTCAGTGTTAGTCCAATTATACTAAGAGCCTTTTCATTATCCCAGTTAAAGTCAGCTATTTTCTTTTTATCTTCATCATTCAATGGGTCCCAAGCTGTTACATCCGGTGGGTTATTAACTACAGTCCATAATCCTTCTTTACACAGAAGTAGTTTGCATTTCATAGACCAGGAAACATAGTTTGTTCCATCCAACTGGGTTATCAGGGATAGACTGGTTGACTGTTCTTGTGACATTGGTAGTTTAACAATAAACCGCAGTCAGCTGTCTGAATATGAAACTGTATATTCACACTGATTCTCAATATCTCATAACCAATGTTATGATATGTACAGAATAACCCTTGAGTAACAAGGATATGCACATAAAAACATTTATGAGAGTAGTTATGAATAATTATGCAGCTACACACAGTTACACTGAATTGAGTTCAAGTTTACTTTAAGAAATAGCACAGTCCAATAAATGGTCCAGGTCATGTACATTTAACAGTCCAAAGACTATCCAATTACAAAGTCTTCTTACTGGTTCCCTTTGTCATTTACAGCAAACAAAAATATCAAAGTATAAGCACAACAGAGAACTTTAGATAGCAACAGAATGTCAGGGATACAGCATGTCAGGGATACAGCATGTCAGAGAGAGAGAGCATGTCAGAGAGAGCAAGCCATGAGCTCTAGCTTCCTCTTATGGTAATTCACAATACAATCAACCAATTGGAACATAGTGCAAATCAATACAGTAACTTTGTCTTAAAGCTACAAACATACATTATTGGTTTATATATTGCCAATCCAACTAATTGGTGGACAGATTCTTAACAGGGTGGAAACTATTCAAGGAGAGAAGCAACTTAGAACTAAGGAGAAATTTCATGACAGAACAATTAATCAGTGGAACAACTTGCCTCCAGAAGTTGTGAATGCTCTAACACTGGAAGTTTTAAGAAAGATGTTGGATATCCATTTGTCTGAAGTGGTGTAGGGTTTCCTGCCTAGGCAGGGAGTTGGACAAGAAGACCTCCAAGATCCCTTCCAACTCTGTTATTCTATTCTATTATATCCTATCCTATCCTATAGAAGGGGTAGAAATGGAGATTTTACAGTTTTATCTGAATGTTAGTCTGTGCTCCATTCAAAATCCAAGAAAGAAATACTTAGACTCCATAGATTTGAGCAAAGTTTTTTCTTTTACTGAAATTCAAAGTGGAAGCTATAGGTAGAATTCTGAATCTAAGGAATTTGGTGCGCAGATCACATATACAAAGGGATGGATTTGTTCCCACCTCCCCAAATCCAAAAGACCCTTCCAATTAAAAGTTCTGAATATGATCATGTGGGCATCTTCATGTGATGAGGCCTCTGTCCGTTGACCTTGACATATTTTGATAAAACTTCACAGCTGCGCAAAGGAAAGAAAGCTAAGCAAGGAAATAGAAACTTAAGAGCAGGAATTTATACTCCCCCTGACTCCTCATTTATAGAAGACAAGAATGTATCACTTCCAGTTCTCTTCCTACAAGATGCAACCCCTCCCCCCCCCCTGTTACTCATGGCAGCCGAAAGATGCAAAGCAGTCGAAAGCAATAGAAAAGTAGAAAAGATCTTGAAGGCTGACACTGAATCTCTGGGAACTTCTGAACCACTAATATTTAGTATAGTTAATACTGAGTTAGATTAACCAATTTACTTTATTATAAGGTAGTTTCTTTTATGGTGGCAAGTTATATTAAACAGTTCCTCAGATAATTTAATACCAATACTATCCTTCAGTGTAAGTTATCCCATTAAAATATATATTCATATTGTTACTTTAGGCTTTTTAAAACTACATCTTGGTTATGTGTAAATAAAATTTCTATGGAGATTCTCAGTTGTCCAGGTCCTGATTGTCCCAAAGATGCTTTTTAAAGAGGTAACTGGGCTTTCTTGTTTTTCTTTGAAGAAGTTTCACTTCTCATCCAAGAAGTTTCTTCAGCTCTTACTGGATCTTTTCATTCTCCACTACCCAAAGCAAGTTATGGATACTGTCTTGCCAATTTCCTTTTACGAGAAATTTGAAGAATGTCTGCAGGGTCATAAAACAGTGCATTCTGAAATTTCCATGCTAAAAGCCAGTAAATATACTGGTTAAAATGTTTTTTTTTTTAAAACCTCAAATCCTAGTGGGTGAGAACTGAAACTAGAATTATTAGAATAGTACAAAATGTATATGCTTAATTTCATTGATTAATTCTTTCAAATCAAATAAATGACCTTTTCCAGAAAATCACCCATATGCCTCTTGCAACTGGGGTCTGAATAAGTCTGATTTGAACCTAATTTCTTGTTTGTTTATAAGAGTGGAGCTCAAGATAATTATTTAAGAAAAACTAATTTACAATAAAAGACAAATTTAGATAACACATAAAGCAACATTAGCTAAAGGATTATTATTGGAACAACCCAATAGTGAATTTATTATCACCGTGACTCATTCTCCTAATCATCTTCAGTTTATTTTGCTGGAAGGAGATAGAGAGAGAGAGAGAGAGAGAGAGATACATATAGATATGGATATGGATATAGATATGGATATAGATATATCAGAGGTGGTATTCAGCAGGTTCTGACCAATTCTGGAGAACCGGTAGCCGAAATTTTGAGCAGTTTGGAGAACCGCCAAATCCCACCTCTCACTGGAGATTTTACGGTATCCTTCCTGTGCCACGCCCACAGAACCGGTAGTTAAAAAACTTGAACCCCACTACTGAGATATATACATGTATATATACATGTATATATACTGTGTATATATATATATATATATATATATATATATATATATATATATATATATATATATATATATATATATATATGCTATATATATGACTCACAGACGAACACTATACAGAAGCCTGATGATGGCAGATGAGATTCTGCTGAAACGTTGCTACAACTTTAAAAGCACCACTATTATGACGTGGGAAAATACCCGAACAAAGCTGAATGCCAGACATGTAAGTACCCGCGAAAACTTAAGAAAATACCATATATATATATATATATATTCTTAAGTTTTCACGGGTACTTACATGTATAGTATTCGGCTTTTTTCGGGTATTTTCCCACGTCATTATAATTGTGCTTTTAAAGTTGTAGCAACATTTTGGCAGAATCTCATCTGCCATCATCAGGCTTCTGTATTGTGTTCGTCTGTGAGTCAGACTTTCCCAGCCGTTTCAGTTTTAAATTTGGGGCTAGCCTACTGCTGTGCCAGAATGGTTTTTTCTTAATCCTGATTGGTTGGGAGTCTTGGTCTGTGTTTATTGGTCTTGGAGTTTGCTGTGTCCTGTTTGATTGGTGTTTCTAATATCTTCTGTCTGTTTTGTGGCTTTTTTTGTCTTGATTGGCTGGCAACATTGTGTTCCTGTATTGGCATTAGCTAGGACTCTGGATTCGAATTCTTCCATGTACAGGGTTGCAATGACGGGTGACAGTGGTGATCCCATTGGGGCTCCTTCAATTTGCTTGTATCTTTGTCCTTTGTATATGAAATATGTGTTGGTTAAGCAGTGTTCTGCTAGTTCCATGAGGTGTTTAGCTGGTTGGTATTTATTTTTGATGATTTCAAGAATTTCTTCTATCAGGACTTGAGTGAATAGTGAAACCACGTCGAAACTTACAAGAAGATCTTCCTGTTCCATGTGTAGATCTTTGATCATTTCCGAGAAGTGGTATGAGTTTTGTACATGTGAAGCTGCTGCTTCAGCATGGGGCTGTAGCTGCTTTGCTAAGTGTTTAGCTAGGTTTTGTAATGGTGTTCCTCTGGAACTGACTATGGGTCAGTTCATGGAAGAATTCGAATCCAGAGCTCCAGTTAATGCCACCCACAAACCCAAATGTTAAGATACATTGATGACACATTTGTGATTTGGCCCCATGAAAAGAAAACCTAAACAATTTCCTAAACAGCACACACTCCAAAATCAAGTTCACCATGGAAACGGAAACAAACAACTACCATTCCTAGATGTACTAATCTACAAAAAAACAGATGGCACACTAGGACACACCATATACCAGAAGAAAACACACACCAACCGCTACCTCATCGCCCAATCCCACTACCACCCAGCACAGATAAACTCCATGGCCAAAACACTAATCACCAGAATCAAACACCTGGCAGACAAGACACACATAAAGACTGAACTATGCACGCTGACTAAAGTACTGACAGCTAACAGCTTCCACAAAAGCAAAACCATCAGCTTGATCCACAAAAACACACTGAGACATAATGGAGACCTAGAAGATGAACAGACCTATGGAACAGCTGTCCTGCCCTACATAAGAGGTACTACAGACAAAACCAGCAAGATACTACACAGGCATCACATCAAGACGGCCTTCAAAAAAACAGGAGCCATCCTAAGAAACTCCAAAGATAAAATTGACCTGGAAAACCAAGGCATATATGAAGTCCCCTGTGCATCATGCCCTGCCACATACATTGGACAGACCAATAGAAGAATAAGTATCCACCTGGATGGACACAAAAATGCAGTAAAAAAGCTGGAACACACTTCCTCACTAGTCCAATACATGAAAGCTACAGGTCATAGCATCGACTTCAATGGCACCAAAACCCTAGCCACTATAGAAAACCCCAGCCACAGAATTATCAGAGAAGCCATAGAGATTGAAAAAAGACCTGAAAGCATGAATAGAAGAGATGATTCCACCAGACTGTCAATTATTTGGAAGCCTGCACTCACAAACAAAAAAAATCTCCACACCACAAGCCAGGCAAACACCTGGGCACAAACAGATCCCCCCTGATACCTCCAGCTCAAACACACCCCAACCAGACATGCAGATGAAACCTAGTTTCCTAACAAATGATAGCCATCCGTTTACTTGGAGCCAAGCTGCACTAAAAGCCTTCAATACAGGAACACAATGTTGCCAGCCAATCAAGACAAAAAAAGCCACAAAACAGACAGAAGATATTAGAAACACCAATCAAGCAGAACACAACAAACTCCAAGACTAATAAACACAGACCAAGACTCCCAACCAATCAGAATTAAGGAAAAAACATTCTGGCATAGCAGTAGGCTAGCCCCAAATTTAAAACTGAAACGGCTGGGAAAGTCTGACTCACAGACGAACACAATACAGAAGCTTGATGATGGCAGATGAGATTCTGTCGAAACGTTGCTACAACTTTAAAAGCACAACTTTTCCCACAACGTGGGAAAATACACGAACAAAGCTGAATACCATATATATATATATATATATATATATATATATATATATATATATATATATATATATATGTGTGTGTGTGTGTGTGTGTGTGTGTGTGTGTGTGTGTGTGTGTGTGTGATGTATGATGATGTATGTAGTGTTAACCCCAACCAGGGTTAAGGAGATAAGCTGAACAGAATGTGCAGCATTAGTCAGATAGGCACACAGATAAATGAGTGAGATAAGTTTGTATGTTTATTAACATACAGTAAAAATAACAGATACGCTTGTGCTATCAAAAATATAGTTTATTCCATTTAGAATTATAGCATAGTCAAAATAACAGTCCATTAGTCATGTATTGTTTTAGTCAGTCCATTCAAGGATATTCAGCTAGCAAAGTCCATGTAGAATATCCAATGTCAGTTCACTTACAATAAATCAACAGTCCTTTCTCTCTCCCGTTCGAGTAAGGAAAAAACGCAGTCTTCATCCAGTAATTAGGGATCATCAAGTCAGAGAGAGCAAGCTGACGTTCCTTGCTTCTTTTATGGTGCTTTCACAACCATTCCCTTAATTACATTCCTACAGTTAAAGTTGCAGACACTTTAACTAACAAACCATGATAATATATTTATTATTTTACCTAAACCAGTTAGGGTAAACAATGTTATCCCTAACATGTAGTATGTAGTATGTGTATGTAGGTATGTATGTGTGTGTGTGTGTGTATTTGTTTTCTGAGGTTCTTGTGGGTATTTGTATGTGGATCTTTGGTTATTCGGGTTTTCTCCTGCGTAAGATTGGAAGTATCTAGGCAACGTTTCGATGAAGTCGCATTCATCATCTTCAGGCTTGGTCTTCAGCTCTGTGCTTCTCAGAGTGATGTGAGCTTGCAGCTGCTTCTTCCTTTTAACTGCTAGCGGGGGTGTGACTTGATTGGGTGGGGGCTTGGCTGTGTTTTGATTGGGTGGGGGTGTGTTTTCATTGGTTGGGGGTTTGGCTGTGTTCTGTGAGCTTGTTCTTCCAGAGACCAACATTTGTGAACTGTCCTTAAATACCACTATCTGCTTCTTACAGAGCTCTAATTATGACATACTTCATTCAAACAAACTAACTTCACTGCTGACGTAGGCTTCCTCTTGTCCACACCCTCTTATTTTCCTTGATGACCTCAATCTACCTCTTATAAATGGACCCTAAATGAATGTACATCCGAACCCATACATGCAACCCTGTACAATGCTGTTACTACACTGGGACTGGATCAATTAGTAACAAACAACATTAGACTCAACAACTGCCTCGACCTCATCTGCAACAGCTCAAACTCAATTTATGGCCTACAAATACAAGAACCCTTTTCAAACAGTGACCACAGTATGATTGACTTTTGTCTCAATTTACGCCCTCACAAAGAAGATCATAATGATGAAACTCAAAAATACAATTTCAAAAAAGCCAACTATAATCTCATAGATGCTGACCTATCATCTCTTGATTGGCACTTTCTGTTCTCCTAACTGTAATACTATAGAAGACCATTATAATGCATTCTTACTTGAACTTTAAAGAATCATTAAACTATATGTACCATTAGTAACCCCTAAAAACAAAAAACAAACAAATTACTCATAACAATAAGGAAATTCCAATAAAAAAAAATCACTGTGCCATAAAAACAAAACTAGCTACGTAGCAAACTTTGAAAACTAATACAACACCTTATGCCGACAGATAAATGCAGAATGCACAAATTATTATTGCAAGTAGGAGGAAAACCTCCTATGTACAAAATCTACCTGCGCCTTCTACAATTTTGTAAACTCCAAACTAAAGATTCATCCCACCTCTAAAGGGACCAAATGGGAAAGACTGCAGTGACGAAGCTGTTAAGGCCAACCTCTTCAACACACTCTTCAGTTCAGTCTTTGTAAATAGCAATGGGCCATGCCCCACATTTCCTAGATGTACCACAACTAACTGCAATGATCTACTACATATTGACTTTACAGAAGATAATGTATAAAAGACACTAAAGAAACCTAAAACCATCCCTATCTATTGGCCCCGATAGATTATGTGCATACTTCTTTAAAAAGCTCTCCTCTGCCATAGCAGAACCCCTAAGCATTATATATGATATAGCTCCTTACCTTAGCTATGGTCATCCCTATCTTCAAAAAAGGTGATCCCAGCCTGGTTGAAAACTTCAGACCAATCTCACTGTGTTGTGTCACGTGCAAAGTCATGGAATCAATCATTAACCAATTCATCGCCCTCCACTTAGAGTCAAACAACCTGCTCTCCAAAAAAACAATTTGATTTCAGGAAAAAATTGTCCTGCAACCTACAACTCCTACACTGCAAAAACATATGGACTGCTCTACTCGACCAGGGAAAAGCAATAGATGCAATTTACATAGACTTCCGCAAATCCTTTGATCAGTGGTACATGACAAAGTACTGTTAAAACTAAACTCTTATGGCATTTCTGGATCCCTTCATAAGTGGATTACTACATTCCTGTCAAACAGGCAACAAATAGTAAAAATAGGGAGCGCTACATCAAACCCTTTTCTAGTCAACAGTGGTGTCCCCCAAGGCAGCGTTTTAGGACCTACACTCTTTATACTCTATATAAATGATCTTTGCAATCACCTTATAAGAAACTGCATCCTCTTTGTAGATGATGTAAAACTATTCAACACCACCAACAATGCTGCTATTCTTCAAAGTGACCTTGATAATGTGTCTGAATAGTGAAACATTTGGCAACTCCAAATCTCGACCAACAAATACTCTGTCATTGGTAAAAAAAAAAAAATCAGTTCACCAAATACAAGCTAGGCAGATATGACCTCGTTGATGACCCTCACTCTGTCAAGCACCTCTGAGTACTCATATCTAATTATCTAAGCGCTAGAGCTCACTGTAACAGCATTGCCAAAAAGGCATTAAGAATTGTAAATCTAATTTTACGAAGCTTCTCTGGAAATATTGAATGCTAACTAGGGCATTGAAAACCTTTGCTAGACCAATACTCAAATACAGCTCATCTGTCTGGAATCCACACTTTATTTCAGACATTAATACAACTGAGCGAGTCCAGAAGTATTTCACAAGAAGAGTGCTACATTCCTTTGCTCGCAACAGAATACCCTATACCACCAGGCTTGAAATTTTGGACTTGGACAATCTTGAACTATGCCACCTATGGTTGGACTTAAGCATAGTACACAAAATTATCTGCTACAATGTCCTACCAGTCAATGACTACTTCAGCTTCAATCATAACAATACAAGAGCACACCACATATACAAACTCTATGTTAACCACTCCAAACTTGATTGCAGAAAGTACGACTTCAGCAACAGAGTGGTCAATGCTGAAATGCACTACCTGACTCTGTTGTTACATCCTCAAACCCCCACTCCTTTAACCTAAAACTATCCACTATTGACCTCACCCCATTCCTAAGAGGTCTGTAAGGGGCGTGCATAAGTGCACCATCGTGCCTCCCGTCCCTCTCCTATTGTCCGCATTTATTTGTACCTATTTCCTGTATTCTTATTCAAGTTTATACTTATACCTATTATCTTGTAAGCGATTGAAAAATCAAATCAAATAAATAAATAAAAATAAAATGATTGCCATTAAACTAGCTCATTTTTATATTCTATTCCATATCTTATTACTATTTTACATTTTCTGCATAGCTTCTCCCCTCTTTTAATTGTCTCAATTTTATTTTAATTCTCTTATCTCAATTCAAATCATTGTATTTATATATTTTGTCTGTCCTGTTTCAATTATCTATTTTCTTTTCTCATGAAATAAAATTTCTCCTGTAGTTACTGATTGGAGTATGACGCCTTTATATTTTTTCCCTAAAGTTGTAACGTTCAATATAATACATAACTTCCATTCGGATTTTGCTTGGTACATTCTTAAAATATAAAGTATTCTTAAAAAAAGAAAAAATATAAATGTATATAATTAAAACAACATTCCATTCCAATTCAATTCTATCATTAATATTAATATTCATTAGAGTCTAAACATCTTTAACATTACTTTTCAATTAAATATCATACTTCTATGGGAACAATTATAAGCTTTCCATAGTTAATTCCCCCCCTTCACTTATATTTTATAAAACATTAACATTAATTAAAATGTTCCCGTTCCTTCCTAATTCAATTTTCTCATTTATTTTATTTCACTTATTTTATTCACAAACATTTCACTAAATTACACTAACTATTTTATCCCTCATTTTAATCATACGTTGTTTCCAATTCTCCGTAGAGCTGCTGCGAGCATCCAGAGAGTGGGAGGTGCTCCAGTCTTCACTCTTACAGGCTGAGCTATAATTGAGGAACGCTCCACCTCCTCCACATGACTCCTTCCTCACGTTCCCTAGTTTTAGCTCAGCTTCACAGAGACAGGCAGCTCTAACAGTTTGCTCCTTGGCCGAATTGGGATTCCTATTGATTTATCTCCAGGTTTGATCTGTCCTTTTTATTTCCTTATTATTTCCTCCGGTCCCTGCGCATTTGGCTTGTCTTGGATAGGAAGGGGACGTTTATTTCGCCCCTCAGGGGGGAGATTGGGGGGTTTAGAGCCTTTCCACCCCCCCACGCCCCACTCTGGTGCCTGCCGCTTTTTAAGTCGTCTGTTTATAGCAGCGGCCTACGCTAGTGCGTTGGTTAGCGCTCTCGTTGTGCCTTCCCCCCACGAACCCTAGAGAGAGGGCGAGATCTCCTCTCTCAGGCCCCTCGTTCTGCCTTTGTTTTTTCAGCAGTATTTTGTTGTGATCGAGGGGCTTTCCTTCCTTCTGAGCCTCGCGCTGGTCCCAGTGGCCATTTTGGGTGTGCCTCGTGGCCAGCCGCCATTTTGTTTTTCATTTTCAATTTTGCTGCGACGATTCTGGGAGGCTTGGAACAGGATCGGCAGGCCTGTTTGGCATTATTTTGCTGTTAAAGGGACCCTGTGGTTCTGTGCCGTGGCTCCGTTTCTCTGGCTAGTTGGTTGGTTACCGCAGCTGCTCAGTAGATGAAGGAGAGGCACCTACTTCCCAGTTGTGTTGGGAGGCTGTCTCAGGAAGCCATTACTTATTTATATTTTTATAGATATTGATATAAATTTTTCTCTTTGCATGGTTGTTTTCTTTCTGGCCTCAGCGTTAATTTGATCTATTGGGTTTTTTTGCAGATTCCTTCCTCTCTTGATCACTCTGTAGTTTACTTAGGCCCTTTTTTGGCCCTTTTTCTGTTTTTTAAAAAATAAAATAAAAATAAAATAAAAAATAATAAAAAAAAATAAAAATTAAAAATTAAAGAAAATTTTTTACCAAAAGGGGGACGTGGCCCAACGTTAGGGTTTCCGGCCCACAGTTAGGCCGAACTCCTAGGCATGCCAACCGCCTTTTTATACGATATTGCCTTGTTCAGGCTTTATGATGGCAGAAGATAATCCCAGAGGTCCTTCATTGAAGGCTAAGTCAAAGACGCACCACCTGTGCAAGCGGACTGAGGAATCCTCCAAAGCCTCTCAAAAGGATGCCCTAAGACGACACAAGGCTTTGGAGAGGGAGTTTGATAAACGCTCTAGGGACTCTCAGGTACCACCAGCCCCCCCTACCCCCTCCACTTCTACTCATCCTCTTCCTTTGCCAGAACAATCTTTTGTTTCTAGGCGCAGTTCACCTGCCCAGAGCACCCCAGCCACCTAGCCGGAAGTGACATTCACGCCAACCGCTGCGGGTTTACATACAGAGGGACTGTCTTCAGACATCATTCCAGACAGTGTCAGAGAATGGATGCAGCTGGCCATCCATCAGGGGATTGCCAAAGGTATCCAACACTTTTCCAGACCAGATTTGCAAACAAGGACATCTGAAGTTGGTTCCGTCTCCGGAAGATCCCTCCCCAGGCCGGAACCGCACCAAGGGCAGGTACCGTCTCCAAGGGAGCTTCCCTACCCAGAAGGGGAGGAGGAGGAAGAGGAGGTGGGCTTCGAACCCTTCAGGGATGAGGAAGGGCTGGAGGGAGAGTCTCTTCATTACTCTGAAGTGCCCTTCGAGGTAGACCCAATGGAAGGAGAGATGTCCGAGGATGAGGGCATTTCTCCTGACCAACCCACCTTTGTAGGTCTGTTTAAGCCTCATATGTTCAAGTCTTTGCTATTTAAAGCAAAGAATATATCGGGCCTGACCTCTCAGCCACACTCTGATCCCCCTCCAGTAGCCTCCGGGGATCCGGAGGATTCTATTTTCAGGCAGCCAGTCGTTGAGACCGAGATCATTCCCACACCACCGATTTTCTCCGACTTAGTTGCGAGACAGTTGGCATCATCAGGGCCCCCTCCCGCCCCTTCCAGCCAAGACAAGAGGCTTTTTAACCTCGACCCAGAATTCGTTGCCACGCTAGACACGCCCGAGGTGGATGACCCCATAGTACGCCTCACATCATCTTCTAACCCCACTGATGCCCTGGAGGCGCTGAAGCCAGAGGACAAGCTGGCCAAGCTGGCCCTAAGATGGGCGCATCAAGCTGATGCCTGGGCCATTCAATCGGCCACGGCGGCATCTTTTTTCACCCGATCATCCATCCGATTGCTTCGGCAGTTGAAGCACATGTCCCCCCTTCTAATGCTAGGGCCCATCAGGACATTGCCAAGTTAACAGCCGCAGCGGAATTTGCGACCAATGCCACTTTTCATTCTGTAAAATTTTCCTCTTGAGCCATCTCTTCGCATGTGACAGCCCGACGCCTCCTTTGGCTAAAACATTGGCAGGCCGACATCAAGAACAAAGCTAAGCTGGCCTCTGCCCCTATATCAGGAGGAAAATTGTTTGGTCTGGCCCTGGAACCTTTGCTGATGGAGAGTCGAAACAAAAGGAAATTCCTCCCATCTCTTTTTCATAGGCAAGAGTCCAGGTCCTCTCAGCCTTTTCGCAGGGGATCCTTTCGGACCTCCTTTCAGACACCCTTTACCCCCAGATTCCAGAGGTTCCCGCCATTTTGGCCTGTCTATCAGGACAGGGGCGACTCAGGGGACAGAAACAGAAGGGGGGCTGGCTACAGGAGGCCCTTCCAGGGAGCAGGGAGCAAGGCCTCTCGGCGCCCCAGATAGGCCTTCAGTCGTTTACCCCGTCGGTGGTTGGCTAAAATATTTTGCTGACCAATGGGCATCATCCACATCCGATTCATGGGTCAGGGACACTGTCAAATTTGGCCTTTCCCTTCAGTTTTGTTTTTCCCCTCCAGATCATTTCATAGTTTCGCCTCTATCCAGAGACCGCACCAAATGGGCTCTTGTAGAAGCTGCTATTAGGCACCTTTCTGACATCAGGGCTATACAGCCTGTGCCATCCTCTCAACGAGGACAAGGGTTCTACTCCCATCTTTTTCTAATCCCTAAACACTCTGGGGGTTGGAGGCCCTTCCTAGATTTAAAGAGACTCAACCAATTCCTTGTTCACCAGAAATTCAAAATGCATACACTTCAGTCCATCTTGCAGGGCACCAGGAAAGAAGACTGGCTCACTTCCATTGACCTTTCAGAAGCATACCTCCACATTCCCATTCATCCTTCATTTTTTAAATACCTGAGATTCTGTTATAATGGTCAACATTTTCAGTATGTGGCCCTTCCATTTGGGCTAGCCTCGGCTCCGAGGACCTTTACTAAGGTGATGGCTGCTCTGGCGGCCCACCTCAGACATTTCCCCATCCCCATCCACTGCTATCTGGATGATATCCTCATCCTCTCTCCCACCCAGCGCCAATCCGAGGAGGACACAAAGACTACCCTCTTGGTCCTCCAGGCCCATGGTCTGCTTGTCAACTGGGAAAAGAGTCAGCTTACCCCCTCCACCCGAATAGCTCATTTAGGGGAGTAATTGACTCGGTTGAGGAGAAGGTTTGTTTTTCCTCCGAACGTTTTGACAGCATCCAGAAATCCATCAAGGTCATTAGGCGGGTCAGGAAAGCTTCTCTGCTGGATTTATCCAAGTTACTTGGCAAATTGATATCATGCATATCTATTGTTCCCTGGGCCCGTCTACATTCCAGATTGCTGCAGTGGTTCCTGCTACCTTATCAACGCTCCAGAAGGAGCAATTCAAGAACCATCGTGAGGGTTCCTCCAAAGGTCCTCGCTTTCCTCCTCTGGTGGACCAGACCTGCTACCAACAAGGGACATCTTTTCAAGGAGCCCCGAAGGGTCACCCTCATGACAGACGCCAGCCTATCCGGATGGGGGGCCCACACTCAGTCACTTTCAGCGCAAGGAACCTTGTCAGCAACCGAGCATCGCTGCAACATCAACTGGCTGGAGCTTCATGCAGTATACCTGGCCTTACGCTCCTTCCTCCCTCAGGTGCAAGGGTGCCATGTACTGGTCCTAACGGACAACACTACGACCAAGGCCCACATCAACCGTCAAGAGGGCACTCATTCCGCCTGCCTCATGAAGGAGGCCGAGCGGTTATGTCATTGGGCAGAGGCCAACCTTTTGTCTATCAGGGCAGAACACATCTCAGGGGTCTCAAATGTCCAGGCAGACTGGTTGAGCAGGGCCACCTTAGACCAGTCGGAATGGCGTCTGCATCCCTTCCTGTTCAAGGAGGCCTCAGCGATATTCGGCCTGCCGCTGGTGGACCTCTTCGCGTCGCTGCACAATGCCCAAACACCAAGATTCTTCTCTCGATACCCCACCAATGGGGCAGAGAATTACAATGCCCTACTTTGCCACTGGCCCCCAGGGCTCCTTTACGCCTTTCCCCCTCTTCCGTTGATCCCCAAGGTGATCCAAAAGTTGCTCCTCGAGAGGGCGGAAGTTCTCCTGGTGGCCCCATATTGGCCCAGGAGACCGTGGTTTGTGGATCTGCGCAACCTGTCAATAGCTCCTCCTTGGAGGATTCCGCCAAACAAGGTCTCGCTGTCCCAGGGACCTCTGCAGCATCCGGATCCACAGTGGCTCCAGTTAGCTGTTTGGAGGTTGAGCGGGAGCGTCTAAGAAGCGAGGGTCTGTCTATGCAAGTCATCAATACCATTCTGGCTGCGAGATGTCCCTCGACCACTCACATATATAACGCAACCTGGAAGCTTTTTTGCAAATGGTGCCACAAGTCGCTCATCAACCCGCTCTCTCCATCAATTGCACAAATTCTGGCTTTCCTTCAAGATGGGTTGGACAGGGGTCTCTCTCCCAACACCTTGAGAAGGTAAGTTGCAGCCTTGGCAACTGTTGTCTCTGGTAACTCATCTGACTCGCTTTCTCACCACCCTCGCATTTGCTCATTCCTTAGAGGGGCCACTAATCTGCACCCGCCAGTAGTTCACAGGTACCCGACTTGGGACCTTAATAAGGTTCTCGTGGCTAGGCCTCCCTTTGAACTGCTCAGGGAGGCGTCACTTCAGTTTCTCACATTTAAAGTGGTGTTTCTGGTTGCAATCACGTCTGCTCGATGGATATCTGAAATAGCAGCTCTGTCCATTAGAAGGGATTTATGTGTTTTCCACACTGATCAAGTGGTTTTACGACCAGACCCGTCATTCCTGCCTAAAATCAACTCGGCATTTCACAGATCACAGGAACTGGTCCTTCTTAATTTTTGTCCCGGACCTTCTCGGGAAAGCGAAAGGCAGTGGCATTCTCTCGATGTCCGGTGGGCACTGCGTATTTACATCCATCGCACTCATTCCATCAGGAAGTCAGAGTCACTGTTCCTGTCATTTCAACCAAAAATGATGGGTTGCAAAGTATCCCCGCCTACTATTGGCCGTTGGATCAGAGCTACCATATCCAAGGCCTATTTATCTCAGTCTCTCCCTGTTCCTAAAGGGTTGACCGCACACTCTACAAGAAGCGCAGCTACTTCGGCAGCCTGGGCTACTCAGGCATCGATTCTTGACATTTGTTGAGCGGCCACTTGGGCGTCTCCATCTCCCTTTATACGCCATTATAAGATTGATGTTTACGCTTCAGCAGAAGCGTCCTTTGGCAGGCGAGTCCTTCAACAAGTGGTGAGAGATCCAGAGGAGATTCCAGACCAGACGGAGTCCCTCCTGTAGGACAGGCCATGCTTTGGTATGTCCCACTCTCTGGATGCTCGCAGCAGCTCTACGGAGAATGGGCGTTGGTACCTACCTGACACGCCCTTTCTCATCGAGCTTTGTAGAGCATCCAGCCCCACCCTAGTTGGTCTGTCTGGTGGGGGGAATCCTGTTTTGGCCAATGATTCAATCAGTTTATAGTTGACAACTGTGTAATAGTTAGGAGGAGAGGGTTGTTGCTGTTGCCTTCTCGTCTTCATAAAACTGGGGAACGCGAGGAAGGAGTCACGTGGAGGAGATGGAGCATTCCTCAATTATAGCTCAGCCTGTAAGAGTGAAGACTGGAGCACCTCCCACTCTCTGGATGCTCTACGCAGCTCGACGAGAAAGGGCGTGTCAGGTAGGTACCAACGCCCATTTTCTAAAGTTATTTCTATTACTAATATAACAATACAATCTTATGTACCTTTATAGAATCCCTTTTTCAGATAGATTTTCACCCATTATCTCTAAATAGGTCCTATTTCCCTATGTCTTGCTCCAGTCCTTTGTAACTTCTTTTCCTTTCCTTCTTCCCTCTCTTCTTCTCTCTCCCCTTTTTACCCCCTTGTCTCCCTACCTCTATTTCTCTCTTCTGTATTCCCCTTTTCTGTTGCTTTCCAGTATTATACACCTCTACAGGGTGGCTTAGCCCCGAAACCAGCCAGCTTGGGGCGCTCCAGCGGCGAGCCCAGACAGAAACCGCACACGATCACGGATTTCTGTCTGTCGCTGAAGCCCTTCAAACCGGAAGTCTCTTGTTTGTTTGTTTTGTTTGTTTTTTACAAACTTTGTGTGAACAGTGTGGCACCAGATGTCTTACATTTTACAACAAATATTACTATTCTTTATATTTTATACAGTTGACAATCTTAATATTGATACACATGTTTTGTTAAATTGTAATCTTTCATTTTTGACTATTCACCATTTCAGTATCTTATTTTTGTGTCAATATATTCTGAATAACCCTCTTTTAACTACAAATAAAATATTACTAATCATATTTGTGATGTTTAACAGACTTGTATAATTCTAATAAAAATCTATCAATTTATATTGGGTTATAATCTTCCAATATTTATCCCCTTTCTGATTTTTAGTTATGCCAGTGTTATATTTAAAAAATATCCCCTTTCTAATCACGTTTAAAACTAATTTCTTACAAATAAAATAGTATTCATCATATTTATGTTTGACAAGATATATAATTCTAATAAGAGTACAGTTGTTTTATTAAGTTATAATCTTTCATTATTGTTTATTTCAATGTTATTTTTGTTATTTTTATATCAACTAAATTCTAGATGTCATTCCTTTTCCTTCAAATAAAATGTTAATATTCATATTTATTACAACAATCTTATATAAATGGATTAATCGTAGACATATTTCTATTATTGCATTCTTCAATTTAATTATTTTTGGCCCATCATCTTAGACATTTCTCCCTTCTCTACCCAGTTCAATTGTCTCATTTTCAAGTTATCTACTTTTACCCCTGTCTCTCTCCCAAAGGAAGCTCCTGCATTTCCAATCACTTAAGATATTCTTCCTTTGGTTTATATCATTAATCATTAATCATTACCATTTTCATTTTTATCTCCACCTTATCATTTATTTTTTTATTTGTTGTTTTGTCTGTTGCATTTTTCCAGCTGCTCTTTCGGTTAACTCCTCCTCTTCCTGGATATCCTGTTTTCTCTTTGTCATTTGTGTCCTATTTTCCAGGTCTACATCCATGCTCTGTATTTTATTCAAGATCTCCTCGCATCTTCTTGTCAAAGTACCCTTCATATCCTGAATTTCCAATGTGATTTCTCCCCAAATTCCACTCATCTTTTTTTGTTTCTTTTATTTCTTTTTATCTAATAATCCAACAATCTTTTATTTAAGCCAAAGTCACTTCTCAAACAAAGAGTTCGATGTATCCCTTTGTATCCCCAAATTAGTCAATCTGTTCTTCTAGATAATCCAAAAATAAAATCAGTCTATATTAAAACTTTTTAATCGTAAAGTTTCCCTTAGTGTCTTCCAAAGCCAGGCCTTTATCAGAGTTTTGAGAATGTATTGTCCCTTCCTTTGACAACAGATGGTGGTCTTTACATCAATTTTCACTTTATCTTTCTTATTTCTTAATTGATTTTACTTATTTTCTCCAAAATGCAAATATAATATTGACTTTTTATATAGGTGGTTCCAAAAATTTACAAAGCCTATCGACAGCCAATGTCTGTCCAATTAAAAAGGTCAGGCTTTTTTTGTATTTTTAGCAAAAAAAAATCCTCCTTTTTCTTGCATTTTAAAAATCTAGAAATTTTACACACTGTGCTGAGATGCTGCCACTTTAAATATAATTCTGAGTCACTGTTTTCTCAATCTTTTTTTTTCTCGAGGTTGTACTTTAAATATAAAGGATTCTTCTCACCCAGTTCCAAACACTGTTCACAAGCTCCATTCCAGCACTTTTCTTAGGTTGAAGCTGTCTCTGGATGTGTGGCAGCCATTTTGGCTGCCGCTTCTTCCTGGTGTGGAACAGAGGGCAAAGAAAACTCTGGGATTCTACAGGGGAGTGCATTCTCCCGTGGAACCTCACAGGAACCCCTCTTTTGCTTCACTATCCCTCCAGGGCAGTTTTGGCTTCTTCTGAAGCCCACAAGCAAGAAGAAGCCAGCGCAGGGACAGAGAGCTCCATTCCCTTGCAACTGGTATCGCTGCGAGGTTACTTCTGGTTTGACTTGTAAGCTATCGTGAACTCTAATTTTGGGTTGTTTTCAGTTGCAGGAGGATATATTTTATTTGAACATTACAGGAAGTATCTAATCGATAAGAATTAATGAAATTAATGAAATCTATACCCTGGATAAGAAAAGTTCCCCCTTGCTATAGATATCTTCCAAGTAGAGACTAGAATACCATTTTGTGGCTGTACAATTTCTTGCACTGAGCAGAATATTACAATGCTATAATAACTATTGAATTAGCAAGTGGGAGGGAAGTTTCCAATAAAAATTGCTGTTACCACAATATAAATGAGGGTGACCAACAAAACTATTTTGTCTAGGTTTCATAAAATTAGTTCCATTCTCAAGTGGTAATAAAAAGAGAAACCTTCTAATGATCCAAATCAAAACTGTTATGACTATACTAGCAGACTGTCTCACAGCTAATTTTAACTGAGAAGACAACATGCTGTGAAATCTGATTCCATTTACATTCTTAGTCATTCCAATTTAAAACTAGCTTTTACACTTGTGTGTTAGTTAAAGGATTATAAATCCTGGGGATTTAGGACTTGAAGATAAACATTTCTGAAGACCTGAAGACCAATATTTAGACTGAGCTAATTTTACCGCAAATGTATTAAGTTGCCTCCCTCAAGAAAAATACATATATTTCTGGGAAAATGCAGCCAAGGAGAATTGCTGAAAAGGAGAGACAAATTAATATTTCCCTCTGCTCATTTTCTACTCAGCATTCACTTGGAGGAAGAGAGTTGACCTGGGATGAAGTTAAAAGGCTTAATTATCATTCTCAACTGATTTGTTTACTCGTAACATCAAGTGGTTGATTTTCATTTTAAAACATGAGAGCCTATTTGGTAGGCATCAGGAAACTGGAGACTGTGATTTCTAGTTCTGTCTTAGGAACAAAGCCAGCTAGGTGGTGCTAATTATTCACTTGTGCTAATTATTCACTCTCAGTCTAGGAAGACAGCAGTAGAAAATGAGTTCTGAACTCTGAAAACTGAGACAAGTTGCCAGGAGTCAATGCTGACTCAAAGGCACAAATAGAGTTAGATAACTGTTTCATTTATTTTACCACAAAATATATATCCTTATAACCCAGGTGCTGAATTTGGCCTCCTGAAGTCACCAGCAGATTTTTTTATACCTAAGGAGGCCTGTTTATTCCTTCTGCTCTGCGTATTTACAAAGCCAAAACTTTGGCTCAAACTCTTTACGGAATTCCCATATGGATATGGGGTTTCAAGGATTGTATTGAGAGAACCCAGGCTGTCTTTCTTAGAAAACTTCTGGGTCTTCCTCCGTGTGTTGGTTTTGCTCCAATGTACCTGGAACTGGGCACTCAATCAGTCGAATGTATGGCATGGATTAACACCTTTAAATGGTGGTTTTGGGTGCTCTTTCTGGTAGTTCCTGGTAGCTACCTCTCCCTGGTGTTTGCTGACTCTCATATTTCTCATTGGGAGAGGGAGTTGATGAAGAAATTGCACCTGCTAGGTTTTACAGGAGATGCCCTGGGAAATTATGGCCTTAAGGACACCCAATTTAGGATAGTCCAAAGGCTTGTGGACATTGACTTGCAATATCTACGAGCCAGAGTTAACGAAACTTGCTCCCCTCTGATCTTCAGCCAATTTAATAATTACGGACTGAGGATGGCTTCCTATTTTTTTTTTTTAAAACAAATTTTATTAATTTTACAGAAAACACAATACACAAACATACAAAACACAAAACATAAACAAAACTAAAAGATCTTTTCTGAAGGTTGTCTGATCCCGGGTTAAAACTCTTCACACAGACACAAATTCAAACATCATATTCACTTTATATATCCTTCCATATCTTATTATCATTTTCTTTTTTTATACATATATATAAACCATTTTTATCAATTTTATAAAAACAATGCACAAAGAATCAAGGCATAACAGCTTATAAATTCTTTTCTAGGAAAAAATAATAATAAAAAACCAATAGAACATAACAATTCCAAATTATAGTATCAATACTTTATCTATTTAACTTCATATCTTATCCCTACTTCTCCTTTTCATCCAAATTATTTCTTGTTAATTAAAATTTTATTGCCTTTTATCAATATACAAAATCCAAAAAAAAACCATAACAAAACCTTTATATATCCTTTCATATCTTATTACCATTTTCAATAACATTCTTTGTCTGTTCTATTTCCAACTATCCATTCATCTTTTTTCTTTTACTATACTTCTCCTATACACCAATTGGAGTAACGTCTATAACTCATTACCCTAACTTAAAAGTACTTCGTATAACAATTTTTCTTGGGATTCTGTTTAAAAGATTCTAAAATTACATAATGAATTTTATACTCTAAATACACATATAAAAACACAATCTTATGTACCCTCCAGAATCCCTCTTTTATCCTAAATTAAATTCACCCATTGTCTCTGAATAAACTTTTTTTCTTTAGATCTTGCTTCCCCCCATTGAGGCTTCTCCTCCCCCCCTTTCTCTCTTGCTTATTCTTCTCCTTGCCCTTTTTACCCCTTTGTTTTTTCTCCCCCTTTTCTTACTCCTTTTCCTTTGCTTTCTAACCTTGCCTCCACCTTTTCGCTCATTTTTCTCTTCTTTGGTTGTTTTTATAATTCTTAAAATCCCCTTTTTCTTATCCTTTTTCTCCTCCTCTCCGGAAGGGACCCATTGTTCATCAAAGATGGCTTCTTCTTCCTCTTCTTCCTTGTCCCAGTCCTTCTGCTGCGTAATCAACTTTTCATAAGTACATAACGCCATTTCTAAGAATTGAAACAAAGCGCCCAAAGTATCTTCCTTTTTATATTTTTGATATTCAGTCTTTAGTTCATCCACAAGCGATGCCATTATGAAAAGAGAAACTTTTCCCAAAACAACCACAAGTATTTTTAATCAAAAACAATTCAAAAAAAGTTCCAAAAGTTAATACTTTTCTTCCTTCTTCTCTTTCTCTTTCTGGGGTTAATGTTTAATCAAAGAGGTCCAATTACCATATATCTTTCTTTGGGATTCTAGGCAATCTCCTCCTTTTTCAGCTTCTGCTCCAATTTTTTTTTCCTCTCCCTTCCCACTTGCAATATCAATTTTAAATAATCAGAAATCCATACCTCCAACAAGGGTTTTCCAATTTCTTAAATTTTTCAATGTCCAAGAATCCTTTTGTCCCTTAGCTTCAACTCTCAAAACAATTCACTTTCAATGTCCAATATATCCAAATATTTCTGCTGTTTCCATGGGGTGGGAGAGTGAAGAAAAAAAAAAGTTCCCTTTAACAGCTTCTCCGCCGCTTTCACTCTTCTTAGGGATACAATGTATCCTCCAGCAATTCAAACAGCTCAGTTCCAAGCAATTTAAAGGATGTTACTTGACTCGGCTCAGACAACACTTTCACTCTTCTCATTTCCTCCAGCGCAATCTTACCCAGTTGCTGGCTTCTTCGTGGTGGCCATTGCTGACCGCCGCTCCACCACCTTGGGAAAAAGGGGTTTTCCCGGAGAAGGGGGGGTCTGCGACACCCCCACCCCCCTATCCGACTCCCCTCTCTCTTCAGCTGTCCCTACAGGGCAGCCATATCCCCCTGACCCATCTGGATTGGGGGTACCTCGACGGCTAGCACAGCAGGAATTGCGAGCTGTCGCGAATTCCTGCTGCCCCGAAGCCACGCGAAACCGGAAACCAGGATGGCTTCCTATTTTTATACTCTAACCATTCCCAAGTATAGAAGAGCTTTCTCCCTAGCTCGCTTTAATGTCTTGCCCTCAGCACTACTAGATGGGCGATTTAAGAGGCTCCTAATTAAAGAGTGGCTATGCCCCTGTGACAGAGCTGAGGTTGAAACTGTGGAGCATGTCCTTTTATATTGCCCTATGTATAATGCAGGCAGATCTAAGTTACTGTCTCTCCTTGAAACAGACCCTTCTAGACCCAATATTAGTAATTTGTTCTTATATTGTCTAGGAGATGGCTCCCCTAAACAATATAATATATCACTTCTCAGGTTTCCAATTTTTTTAAAGAGCTGTAACCATCAGAGAAGAATGCTGTAATTCCCCTTAGTCAAGTTTTTGGAGATCAATTGTTCATGACTAATTTTCCCATGTTCTTTTTTTTTTTTAAACAAATTTTATTAATTTTCAAAGACAATACACAAACAAACAAAACATAAAATGTAAGAACATAAAACATTTTTTTCTAAAAACTGCTTAAGTTTTAACCAAACAAATAAAACATCTTGTTTAAGTATAGCATAATTCCAAATTATCACATTTCCATACAAACACAATTTAATACGCATCTTGTGTATTCAACTTCATATCTTATTATTCTTTTTCCAAATTCTCACTATTTTTCTCTTTACTTCTATTCAATTTTATTCATTAAATTTATACTTTCATCTGTCTTATTTACAATTTCATATGTTCTCATCCAGCATTCTTCATTTTCAATAAACAAACATAAACAAACAAAACACGTAACATGAAAACATAAAACTTCTTTTTAGAAAGTGGCTTATCCCCGGGTTACATCTTTTTGTACAGACATAAATCAAATTCATGCTCACCTTATATACTATTTCATATCTTATTTAACATTCTATATTTTCTATAATGTCTTCTCCCGTCTTTTCACTCTCTTAATTCTATTTTATTTAACCTATCTCAATTTAGATCATTATACTTGTATCTTTTGTCCATTCTTTTTCAATTATCTATTTATCTTTTCTCTTTAATACAACATTTTTCCTGTAATCACTGGTTGAAGTATGATGCCTTTCTATTTTTTACCCAAATTTAACACTTAAAATAATACATAATTTCCATTCTGATTCTGCTTAGTACATTCTACGTAACATTTTAAAATAAAAAATATAATAAGCTTATAGTATAGTAAAAACAATGTTCTATAACAAATTAATTAATTAAACTATTATTAAATCTTAGACATTTTACACATTCCCTACAATATTCTATTAACACCTAAAATATTCCAATTTTCTAACTCTATTTCAAATACAATACAATTTTATGTACTTTTGCAGAATCTCTTTTTAAATTGTATTTTCCCCTTTGTCTCTTAAAAAAACCCATTTTTTAACATCTTATTTTAAGCCTTTATAACTTCTCTTCCCCTTTTCCCCTCCTTTCTTGTCGAATCTAGCATTTTTACCACCCCATCTCTCAATCTCCACCCTCTTAGTCTCCTCTCTCTGTTGTATTCCTCTTTTCTGTTGCTTTCTGACATTATATCAATTTTTCACTTTATTTTTCCCTTTCTTGATTGTTTTTTTAAATCTTGAATTCTCCATTTTCTTTCTCCTTTTTCCGTCTTCTTCCTCAACTAAAGTTGTTTGTCCATTAAATGGCTTCTTCTTCTTCATCCCAGCTTTCTTGTTGTTGAATTTCCTGATAAGTAGAAATCACCATGTGAAAAACAGATCCAGAAGAGCCCTTGCCTTCTTGTTCCTCTTTTAGTTTTTTAAATTCCATTTTCAATTCTTCCATAGATAATGCCATTGTGAGATTTAAAAAAACAAACAATCCAAATGTTTGTAGTCTTTCAAAAGATAACTTGCAAAAGTCCCAAAGTCATCCAGCAATCAAAATCAACACAAACTGTTTCATTTAGCACTTTCTTCTTTTAATACTTTCTCTTCCTGGGGTAGTGTTCAATTACACAATTCCAAAATGATTTTTTAGAAGTTTTATTGCAGTTTAGTCTCTGATCTTATAAACTCCAAGAAGTCTCCTCCAGCAAAATCTTAGTATAAATCATTTACCTCTCCCTTCCCACTTATAGCAAAAAGATTTTAAATGGCAGTGTTTAGAAATCTTTAGTGTCCCGTTGGCTTTAATTTTCAAAATTAGTTACCTTCTGTTACCAAAGCGGGTATTTCTGATTTCCATCTGCTATCTCCGTAGGGAAGGAGAGTGGAAGAAAAAAACTTTCCCTTTCCACTTTCATTTGCAGCTTTTTACGATCTTCTTGGGAAACAATGTATCCTTTAAAGAGCTAAATATCCAGGGTATTCAGACGTTGCTTGTTGTCCTGATTCAGCCAAAAACTTTCACTTTCTCAACTTCCTCCTGCACAAACTTGTCTGGCTGAAAGGTTCTTTGTGGCGGTCATTGCTGACCGCCACTCCACTGCCTTTGGAAAAGGGAGTTAAGCCGGCTGGGGAAGGGGGTTGCGATGCCCCCAGACCCTGCCCAGATCTCCCCTATCTTCAGTTATCTCTACGGGATAACTATAGCCTCCAAATCCAGCTGGATCGGAGGCACTCCAGCAGCGAGCGCAGCAGGAATCATGCACAATTGTGAATTCCTGCCGCCGCCAAAGCCTGACAAACCGCCCATGTTCCTCTTTTGTTGTATTTGTGTTTTGGTCTGTGACTGCAAATAATTTATTATTATTATTATTATTATTATTATTATTATTATTATTATTATTATTATTATTATCATCATCATCATCATCATCATCATCATCATCATCATTATATTATTATTATTATTATTATTATTATTATTATTATTATTATTATTATTATTATTATTATTATTATTATTTCCTTATAAATAGTATGTAGGGAATCTAGTGCTCTGCAGATAACATGTGTTACAAGACTCACAGTCCTTCATATTGGCAACTGATAGAAAAATCTGGAGAGTTCCATGTTATTTACCACTACTAAATATGCATTGTAAAAGTCTAACCCATTGAGTTGAATCACAATTTATTTGTAGGAGTTTATGAATAGTTGCAGCCACAATGTCTTGAAACTTCTAGTGACGTATGTATCTCTTTTATAGACTTGTTCTTGAATTGTCTTGAATTTACAGTTCTAAAATAAGTACAGGTAGTCTTCAATTTAAAACTGGTCATTTAATGATACTGTAATGACTTTTAAAATGCTATTTACTACCATCTTTGAAGTTACAATTACCATAATAATTCCTGAGCACATGTCACATTTGTTAGGAATAACAAAGTTACCTAATGTAGTTTGGGTAAAATAATATATATAAACTATGATAGTAATTTTAAGTGTGTGTCACTTTAAACTGCAAAGCATGTAATTTTGGGTGCAGTTGTAAAACCGCCATAAGAGGGAGCAAGAGAACTTGATTGATTACTGGCTTATTGGATTGCTTGCTGACGATGATGGATTGATGGTTTGTTAACTGCATGTTCCCTACTACTGTTGCTGAAGGAAGAAAGGAGGTTTGACTTCTTTATATCTCTACTGCGAAGAGATATATTACTGGGCTGATATTTGTAAGTTTACTGACCTCTTTTTCGACACTGGACTTTGCAACAGAATAATCCCTGGACGGACTGAACTAGTGAATGATATATGGACTGTTTGACTATGCTAAAACTCTTACTGGAATAAACTATTTAACTAGCACTGTGTATCTGTTTACTGAGTGTAAGCTACAAAAACGTTTATCTCACATATTTGCCTGCCTGCCTGATTGCCGTGCAGATTCTGCTAGGGTGTATCCCTAATAACATTTTAGGAGTTTGACAATTGGCCTGCATTTATGACCAGTTGTGTCCTTCCATGGTCACGTGACTTCAATTTGTGGCTTTTTTGCTGTTTTCCAGCAGAAAACAGCAAAAAAAAAAGGTCACTGGATATTCTCAATTCACTTTACAATCATGTGGTTTGTTTATTGATCATGTGATTTGCTTTACAACAGAGGTGACTCACTTTATTGTTTTTATAAATAACTCAAGGTAGCAAATACTCAATATTCCTTCCTTCTCCTATTTTCTGTCAGGTGAGTTGAACCGAGAGAGCATGACTGGCCCAAGTCATCCAGATGGCTTGCATGCTCAAGGTAGCATTAGAACTCACAGTGTCCTGGTTTTTAGTTTAGTGTCTTAACCACTATACCACATAGGTTCCCAATTTAATCTCCTGAATTAACTTTGAGTTTTCATAATAGAATTCTAACATCAGGCACAAATCAAATACACTATCACCACCTTCCTAGGTAATTGTAAACTCAGAACATCTTTAATGGTTGACTTACATACAGTACATGTCTTAAATCAATGGTTCCCAAACTTTTTCAGTCTACCCCCCCCCTTTGTGCTACAAACTCATCCTCGGTGCCCCCCACCCAGGGGTGGGATTTAAATTTATGTGGGTGTGGCCTAATTTGAGGGCGTGGCTTGCTGGTCATGTGACTGGCTGGTGTGGCTTGCTGGCTGGGCATGGCATTCTTGTTGATTTGTTTTATTTTTATTTATTTTATGTTGCTGAATTGCATTGACATGTGTGTCCCTTCTTGTGCACAACCCAGAAGCTTTTGTAATTCTTTGCAGCAAAAATTACCAAGCTCAACTTTTCAAATGTGCCACCACTGCAACATTTTAGGTGCCAGCCCCGCAGGTCCACCCCATTGAGCCCGCTGCACCAGAGGGACTTGTCCAAGCAAGTCCGAATGAAACAATGCACCAAGTAAATAAATTAAGCCTGAGAGAGGGAAAGAGAGAGAGAGAAAAGAAAGAGAGAAAGAGAGAAGGAAGAAAAGAAAGAGAAAAGGGACAGATTAAGAAAGGGGGGTATGGAAGGAAGGGACAGAAAGAAAAAGAAATAACGAAGGAGGGAGGAGAAAGATAATGAGATATCTATTGTAGCCCAATCACCTGCTCCAGCAGGGTTAGAAGGGAGTGTGTGTGTGTGTGTGTGTGTGTGTGTGTGTGTAGAATTGGCACTTTAAAACATTGGGAAAAAGTATTTTTTAGGGTGGAGATCTGGTCCAATGGATCTTGTTTAAAGCCTCAACAAAATGTGAGATCTTCCTGATAGTCTTGACCATGTTTCATCAGCAAAACCTTTAATAGAAGCCAAAGATGTTTCAATGTGGAAAAGGGCCTCAGTCTAAACTAGGCCTCATTTCCATTTCATTTCTCTCTCTCTTCCCTTCCCTTCCCTCCCTCTCCCTTCCTGCCTCCCTCCCTCCCAGACTGGCTTTGCTCTACTTTCCCAATGTGCCTGCAGAGACGGCGCTTCGAACATGGATGGATGGATGGATAGAGAGAGACAGACAGACCTTTTGGATGGATGGATGGATAGGTAGGTAGGTAGATAAGTAGGTAGGTAGATAGATATTGGTAGGTAGACAGAAAGACAGGCAGGTAGGTAGGTAGGCAGGAAGGCAGGCAGGCAGACAGACCTTCTGGATGGATGGATAGACAGACACAGAACGTGACAGCAGCGGCAATTTGGGAAAGTAAAGCAAAGCCACCGTCACCACATTCGAGGGGCTGGCTCTGGAGTGGTGCAACAGTCAATGGGGTGAGCCTGCCATGCTGGTGCCATGAACGCCCCCTTGCTGCCTTTTAGTACTCCTCTGCCAGCCCCTTGGGGGCGCTAAGAGGCAGCAGGAGGGCATTTGAGGCGCTGGCATCACAGGCTAACCCCATTGACTGTTGCACCGGAGAGGTATAAGGGCTCAATGGGATGAGCCTGTGGAGCCAATATGTCAAATGCAGTGGCGGCACATTGCAAAAGTAGAGCAAAGCTGCCTGCCCTGGGCTTTCTCAACCCTGCCCTGCTCCAGGAAGGAGGGAACAGCACTGCCATCTATGAAATGAGTGCCCTAAGAGGGGGGGCAGCTTGGGAGGCTGATCTCTGACACGAGGGTCACCCTGTGAACTTGCTGTCAGGTGTGGCAACTACAAAGAGGGGCGGGCTTGGCTGAGCAGGATCCTGGATATTGGGCATGTGGTCAAAGCTCCCCTTCCTCTGCCTTCCCCGTCAGGGGTCTGCAACCTTAAACACTCAAAGAGCCATTTGGACCTGTTTCCCACAGTAAACAAAACACTGGGAGCCCCAAGACATGAGTGGGAGTGGCCACTCAATGTCACTCCCACTGAGTCACATGACCTCCCAGATTTTGTAGTTTTCTATGGGGAAGAGGTTGCTCTCTCTCTCTCTCTCCTCCCTCCCTCTCCCATCTCTATCTTTTTCCCTCTATTTCCCTCTCCATCCTTTCCTCCTTCTCATCTCTCTTTCTCTCTCCCTCTCCTCTCTCTCTCCTCTAACTCTCTCTCTTTCTCTATGCCTCTTTATTTTATTTATTTATTTATTTTGATTTGTCAATCGCTTACAAGATAATAGGTATAAGTATGTACAACATAGTTATGAATACATGAAATGGATACATATAAGAAAAATAAAGAAACAATAGGACAGGGATGGTAGGCATGTTGGTGTGCTTATGCACGCTCCTACAGAACTCTTAGAAAAGGGGTGAAGTCAATAGTAGACAGTCTAAGGTTAAAGTTTTTGGGGGTTGGGGAGGAAACCACAGATTCAGGTAGAGTATTCCAGACATTGACCACTCTGTTGCTGAAGTCATATTTCCTGCAATCAAGTTTGGTGTGGTTAACCTTGAGTTTGTATCTACTGTGTGCTCTTGTGTTGTTATGGTTGAAGTGGAAGTATTCATTGACAGGTAAGTCATTGCAATGTATGATTTTATATACCATACTTAGATTTGCAATGTATGATTTTATATACCATACTTAGATTGGACTGAAGGAGGCGTAGGTCTAGGTTTTCTAAGTCTAGAATTTCAAGTCTGGCATAAGGTATTCTACAATGAGTAGAGGAGTGGAGAACTCTTCTTGTGAAATATTTCTGGACTTTCTCAACTGTGTTTATATCAGATACGTAATGTGGGTTCCAGATTGATGAGCTGTATTTGAGTCTAGCAAATGTTTTGTATGCTCTAGTTAGTAGTATTACCAGAGAAAAAGCTACATAGGATTAGGTTAACAACTCTTGTCTTTTTGGCTATGTAGTTACAGTGGGCTCTAGCACTTAGATCGTTTGAGATGAGTATTCCAAGGTCCTTGACAGGGTTTGGATAATCAACAAGGTCTTGATTATTCAGCTTGTATTTTATTTTCTGATTTTTTTTTGCCAATATGTAAGAGCATTTATTTGTTGAGATTTGAAGTTGCCATTTGTTTGACCATTCTGATACATAATCAATATCTTTTTGAAGGATAACAGTATTGTCTGTGGTATTGAACAGGTTTACATCATTAGCAAAGAGAACGCAGTTGCTCTTAATATGATCACAGTGGTCATTTATGAAGGGTATGAAGAGGGTTGGTCCTAGAACACTGCCTTGGGGGACACCACTATTGACAGGTACAGATTTTAGTTTTAGGAGTAGTTTGTTGTGTACCACTGAATCAAAGGCTTTACAGAAGTGTATGTAGATTGTGTCTATTGTTTTGCCCTGATCAAGTTGTGTAGTCCATATGTTTTTGCAGTGTAAGAGTTGCAGATTACAGGATAGTTTTTTTCTCCTCCATGCTGCATCGAGAGCCCAGGATAGGTTGACTCCTTCCTATGACATCATTTAGCTGAGTCTGTACTAAGATATAAAAGCCAGCCCCCAGGAGAGACCCCAGCTTGTGACTCAGCTCCTTTCAGTCAATAGCTGTGTCTCTGAAAGCGTTCTGTTCGACAGCACTCACCAGCAATCCTTTTTCCACACTCCAAGCAGTTCCCAGTGATTGGAGCAGTTGTTCTTCCAGGAGAGCAGGGCTCTCTCTCCTGCAACATTGGGAGGAGCATTACCAGATCTCTGTGTAGGCAAGCTGGGCAGCATCTGTAGACCTCCCCCATGCCTGCAGATTTGAGCGATCATAAAAACGATCGGCAAACCGATAAGAGCACAAGCCAGCTGATTATGTGGCCGGTTGCTGCGTTTTTCCTATGCTGACTTTGCTCGGGGCTCTGTATAGCCTAAGGATCGATTCTTCGATCTCGGATCCTGTGTCCCCTAGTCAGTGGCCATCTTGGATTGAAGCTTTCCACCACGAGGTAAGCGGCCATTTTGTAAGGCTGGGGGCCATTTTGTACGCTAAAAGACTTAATAAAAATTTCTAAACAGTTTCTTTCCAACGCAAGAGCCATTAGTCTACAAATGGAGCAAGATAAGGCTCAGGCAGAGCTTCCCCCCCCCCAGTGGAATAGTCTCTTAAGCCCAATAAGAGAAAAAGACATAGGCAACACACCCAATCAGTCCAGAGGGAGGTGGCTGCTAAAATCAGAGCTAAGGCTCTAGCCCCTAAGAAGGCAACTCAGGCTGAGTTGAGGGCAGAGAAGTGTAGACATGAAGCCCTAGAGAGGCAGTTCAACAGAACCATTCAACAGAAGGGAGTGCAACTACAGCATGTTTCAGGTGATAGTCGTGGGCCCAGCCAAGCCCTCCCAGGGGAGGAGAAGTTATCTATGAGCCTTTCCATCCTCCATCCTGGTCTCCTGAGGCTCTTGTCAGAGCCTCAGGATTTAAGCAGATCTGTGCCTTATTTCCAACAGGCTTCTGTGCCCTATGCTCCTCCCCTTCCCTCCAGGCCTCGAACCTCTCGTCAATCTAGGCCTGAAGCCACCTTCACTCTCACAGCAGTGGGCCTTCGGCCTCTATCTTTGAGCATAGACCAGGGGATATCCAAGATGTTGTCTCATTGACCATTAGGCAGGGATTGGCTGAAGGCTTCAAGCAAATTCTTCAACCTCTGGAAAGGGTACTTATAGGTTCCTTGCCTGATCACCCTGATTTACACAGGCCCCAGGACCTCAGGGTCCATTCTTCTCTACCAAAATGGGAGGAGGTTGATGAGGAAGGAAGGGCTTCACCATCTGAACACAGTTACTCCTCTCATTCAGAGTGTGAAGAGGGTGAGATTTTTGACTAAACATTTTCAGAGGAAGAGGATTCTTGCCCAGAGCAGACATCCTCTGCATTGGTCTTCAAACCTACTCTCTTCAGGCCATTACTCAGCAAGGCCTTGGTCATTGCCAAGCTGTCGCCAGAGGAAGTGGTTCCCGAGCTACAAGGAAATCCCTCTAGCCAAGGGGATTTGCTCTTTTCCAAGCCTGTAGTGCATGCAGAGAATTTTTCCTTCTCCCATTTTGTTCCTGGACATAGTCAAGGAACAGTGTGCTTCCCCTTCGGCAGGTCCTTGCCCATCTTTTCTGGATAAGCGTTTTAACAACGTCAGCGCAGCCTTGGGCAATGCCGTGGCAGTGCCTTCTGTTGACATTCCGGTTCTGCTGACTTCCACTAATGGTGGAAATAATGGACAATAATACGAAAACACTCCTGATTGCAATCTATGCTCTGAATGACAAACAAGAAGAATTCTACAAAAAATTACATATGAAAATAATTGAACTGGACTATGCTAATATAGTTATTATGGGAGATTTTAATGGAATTGTAGACTATAAATTGGACTATACAGCACAGAAAACAATAAAGCAAAACAGAAAGACTCCCTAAATCTTTTTTTAAAATGGTAGATGAAATAAACTTAAAAGATACATAGAGAGAAAGAAATGCTAAAACTAAACAATACACCTTCTATTCAAATAGACACTTATCATGGTCCAGAATAGATATGATATGGATGTCAACAGAATTAATAACCAATATTCAAGAAATAAATATTGAAACAAGTACTTGGGCAGATCACAATCCAATGACAATTAAATGGAAAGGACAAAAAAGAAGACCTAGATGGACGTTAAATAATACTATTTTAAAGGAAAAAGACTTCACACAGTGGATGGAGAAAGAATTGGCTTTTTTCTTTAGAGAAAACAAAAAAGAAGATACATCAATTCAGAATGTATGGGATACAATGAAGGCATATGTTAGAGGCTTGATTATTATCAAGGAAAAGAAATACTATGAAAAGATTAGCCTCTAAGGCATTAGAGGATGAATATAAAAGACTTGAAAAAGAGCTACAGAAAATGCCACAGAAAAAGGACATCAAGCTAAAAATGGATATAATTAAACATAAAATGGGTCAAATAGAAAAAGAAGAATCAGCACAGAAAATTAGAGGTGCTAAACAGAACTGCTTTGAAGACGCAAACAAACCAGGTAGATGATTAGCATACAAACTGAGAAAGGAGAAAGAATCAAGGAAAATATTGCAATTAACAGACGACCAAGGCCAAGTTTGCTATGGTAGTAAAGAGAAGAAGGAAATCATTCGAGACTTCTATGGGAAATTATATATGCAAGAGAATATTGATGAGGAAAGAATTAAACAGTACTTACAGAATGCTAATTTACCTCAGATACCTAAAAAGACTGAAACAATGTTAGAAAGCAATATAAAGATGATGGAGTTAACTGAAGCACTTAAGAAGCAAAATAATGGTGAGAAGGCGGAGCTTCGTTTTGGCGATACAGCTGCGATCTTGGGGCTCTGAGATCGCAGCCGATATTTTCGCCCCTGGTCGGTCCCAACGGACCTAAACCATCCCGTAGAGACGGGGATTGAGAAGGGTACTGTCCTAGGATTCCAGAGATATCGCAAAGTCTCTGGTTTGATCTGGGAGAAGCCCTTTTGCTGGCGGCGGAGAGGCAGCCCCCATAGCTGCTGAAGTCGGGACAGCTCCGGAAAGAAAGTGGCTGGAAAGAAGTGTGTCGGCTGGGTGAGAAATTTCTTTTGTGTTGTAAATTTGCTGAGGTTTGAAAGGGCATCCTGAACAAAGAAGAAACCTGTGAGACTTTTTTTTTTTTTTACCAAAACTGTTTGAGCGGCGTTTTTTAAAGTGATGTCAAATTGAGGCTTGGATTTTTTTTTTCTTTTTCCTACTTTTTTTCTGGGGACTTAAGTGTGACTTTGTAGGTAACCGGATTGAATTTTCTCTTATATATATTTTTATGCTCCTTTTGATTTTTTAATTTTCTCTAGGATAGAGGCTCCCTTTAGCTATTTTCTTTTTTTTTTTTTTGTATACATTATTCATTTTTTCTGGCTGGGGGGGGAAGAGCATTAAGAAACCTTGCAACACTGCCAACTAGAGGCTTGAAAATACTTTATTTGATTTGGAAAGAATTGTAAGAAGACTCCTTCTCAAGGACATTTCAACGTGATAAGATAGAGGGAGAGCACAGCAAAATATTATTACAGGTGTTTTCCTGGACTCTTATCAATATTTCAACACTTGAGGCTTAGCTTTGAAGCTGCTGGAGAATAGAGTCATAATAAGAGCCTTGGATAAACAAATAAAGTGCAGTGTACTCTCTTATATATATATATATACCCCATTCGCCAGCCTTTTTGTAAATTTCAATTCTAGTAATATTTCTCTTTATTTTTATTGGGACTTCTTTGCTTTTTCTATCCATGTTTTTGCACCACTTTGTTTTTCTTTTTTGATTATTGAGATTAAGGTGTGAAGAACCTGAAGGAATTTCTTTTTTTCTTTTTTGCTCTTAATCAATAATATCATTTTTGGGTTTGTTTGTTTTTTTCCTTTCTATTTTTTCTTTTTTATGGTGGACTACTTTGTAATTGGATTAGGGTCAAGAAGAACCTGAAGATTTTTCTTCTTTCTTTTTTCCTTTTTCTTCTTTGGTTTTGGGTCTTTTACTATTGGATTTTTCCATTTTGGATTATAATTGACGAACTATCTTTAAAGGATATTTGGAGAGAAAGAAATGTTAAAGCTAAATAATATACTTTTTATTCAAATAGACATTTATCATGGTCCAGATTAGATATGATTTGGATATCAACAGAATTAATATCCAATATTCAAGAAACAAATATTGAAACAAGTACTTGGGCAGATCATAGCCCAATGACAATTAAATGGAAGGGACAAAAAAAAAGATCGAGATGGACATTAAATAATACTATTTTAAAGGAGAAAGATTTTATACAATGGATGGAGAAGGAATTGACTTTCTTTTTCAGAGAAAATAAAAAAGAAGATACTTCAACGCAGAATGTTTGGGATACAATGAAGGCATATGCTAGAGGTCTGAAAATAGATTATACAAGAAAAAAGAATATTAGGAAAAGGCAAGCTTCTAAGGCCTTGGAAGATAAGTATAAAAGACTTGAAAAAGAATTACAGAAAATGCCACAGAAAAAAGATATTAAATTGAAGCTGGATGTAATTAAACATAAAATGGAATTAATAGAGAAAGAAGAATTGGCACAGAAAATCAGAAATTCTAAACAGAATTACTTTGAAGATGCGAATAAACCAGGTAAATGGCTAGCATATAAATTGAGAAAGAAGAAGGAATCAAGAAAAATATTGAAGTTAATAGATGATCAAGGCCAAGTTTGTTATGGTAATAAGGAGAAAAAGGAAATTATTCGAGATTTTTATGGGAAACTATATAAACAAGAGAATATTGATGAGGAAAAAGTCAAACAATATTTACAGAATGCTAATTTACCGAAGATACCTAAAGAGATTGAAGAAATGTTACAAAGCAATATAACAATGATGGAATTAAATGAAGCATTTAAGAGACAAAACAATGGGAAAGCACCAGGTCCAGATGGGCTTCCGGCAGAATTCTATAAAACATTTCAAGAATCATTGAGTATCCCATTGTTAGAAGTCATGAATGAAGTTATGTTAAAGAAGATGATACCCAAAACATGGTCAGAGGCTTCTATCACACTTATTCCAAAAGAAGAGGCTGACCCACTGCAAATTAAGAACTGTAGACCTATCTCCTTATTGAATGCAGACTATAAAATCTTTGCTTCAATTTTAGCAGAAAGACTTAAAAATATTTAAATAATTTTATTCACCCAGATCAAAATGGATTTCTGCCAAAGAGACAAATCAGAGACAATATGAGAGTAATCTTGGATACTTTGGAATACTATGAGGCTCATCCTGAAAAGCAAATGGCTTTGATATTTTTAGATGCTCAAAAGGCATTTGACAACGTGAACTGGAGATTTATGTTATTACTATTGGAACAGATGGGTTTTGCTAAAAAATTTATTCAAGCAATCGAAGCCATATATAATAAACAGACAGCAAAGGTAATGATGGAGGGGGAACTTACAGATTTTATTAATATAAGAAAAGGCACAAGACAAAGGTGTCTCCTATCTCCTTTGCTATTTGTGTTGACCTTGGAAGTGTTGAATAGAAATATTAGAGATGATAAAAGCATAAAAGGAATGAAAATTAAGAAGGAAGAATTTAAACTACAAGCTTTTGCTGATGATTTAGCTTTTATTCTGGAAGACCCATTAGAAACAGCTCCAAGGTTATTGGAAAAGATAGAGACATATGGTGAGATGGCTGGTTTGAAAATAAATAAAGATAAAACAAAGATTTTGACAAAGAATATGCTACTGAGACAAAGAGAAGAACTGGCAGATCTTTTGAAAATCCAAATTACAAATAAGGTTAAGTATCTGGGGATATATTTGACAGCAAGATGTAGCACATTAAAAGAGAATAATTATATTAAACTCAAACAACATATAGCTACAGATTTGAAGAAGTGGGAAAACTTGCAATTGTCATTATTAGGGAGAATTTCAACAATCAAGATGAATATTTTACCCAGAATTTTATTTTTGTTCCAAACAATACCAATTAGGCTTGGAAAAGACTATTTTGAAGATTTAAATAAAATCATGTTGAAGTTTATATGGCAAGGTAAAAAAGCGAGAATAAAGCTAAAGCTTTTGCAAGACGCTAGAATTAGAGGAGGTTTTGGCCTGCCTAATTGGGAATTGTATTATCAAGCTGCAAGTTTGATGTGGGTCAAAGAATGGATAATATTAAGAAAGCATAGATTGTTGACATTAGAAGGGCATGATTTGCTGCTGGGCTGGCATGCTTTTTTATGGTATAAGGGAACTAAAACACAGGGTTATTTTAGAAGACATTATATACGGGAGTCTTTGTGATTAAACTGGGAGAAGATAAAAAGACAATGTTATTTGAAAATTCCAGTTTGGTTATCGACTATTGAAGCATTTTCCTATCCTTTAATTTATAAGAAGGAACAAACAGTTAGATATGGGGAACTCTTGGATGAAAAGGGTGAACTTAAATCGATCCAAAACTTAGAGGAACAAGGTATAAGGATGAATTGGTTTTCATATGCACAAATATATTCAAGGTATGATGAAGATTCTAAAACGGAGGGATTCTATGATAAACAGACTGATTTAGATAAGATCTTGATGGGTACTGATGAGAAGGTGATTAAAAAATTATATGGTTATTTACTGGGAATGAAATTAGAGGAAGAACAAGTTAAAGAAACTATGATTGTTTGGGGGAAAAATTTTGGATATGGGATTGATCTAGAGAAATGGCAGAAATTGTGGTCTCAAAATTATAAAATGACAATGTCAACAGCATATAAAGAAAACTTGTATAAGATGTTTTACGGGTGGCACTTTCCCCCGACAAGAATAGCAAGAATGTTTAAGAACAAATCTGAAAAATGCTGGAAATGTCATCAGTTACCCGGCTCGTATTACCATATGTGGTGGACTTGTGAGGACGCTAGAAAATATTGGACTAAAATTCGCATGTGGTTGGAAAAAATGACAAAGAAACACATAGACTTGAAACCAGAGATCTTCTTATTGGGAATTTTACCTGATATATATAAGTAAAGATTTGAAATACCTGATTGTAAATGTATTAACAGCGGCTAGGATTGTATTTGCTAAAAACTGGAAGAATGAGAAAATACCATTACAGGAAGAAATTATTAAGAAAATATTGGAATGTGCTGAGATGAGTAGATTGACATTTGAAATTAGAGAGCAAGAGGATAAACAATTTTATGAAATTTGGGATCTTTTTTATCAATGGCTAGATGATAAAATACGATAATAGAATATTTAGAATGCTAGACAGTAAGGAATATCTTTATTTTGCTATTTTGCTATTATTTTGTTATTTGACATTATATTTATAAAGGGTTTTTTAGGATTGATTTGATATGATTATATGATTTGTTATAGAATAAACTGGTTTAAAGTATTGTTAGCTTATAAAGCATGAATGATTAAAAATATAGTCAAAAACTTCTTTCTTTTTAGTGATATTA
This sequence comes from Hydrophis major, assembly GCA_033807585.1. Taxonomy (NCBI): domain Eukaryota; kingdom Metazoa; phylum Chordata; class Lepidosauria; order Squamata; family Elapidae; genus Hydrophis; species Hydrophis major. The sequence goes on along the minus strand of CM066343.1, from coordinate 67,691,261 downwards.
GGATATATAAGTTTGGATTGCAATATGAGTTGTTATGTAACATAATTGTAATTGAGACTATAGAATGAATGCACAAAAATGATGAACCAACTGACACACTGGATGTACAAATGAGAGTTGATGTTTTTATGTTTTGTTTGTCTTGTTTGTTTGTAGAAAATTAATAAAATCTTTTTCAAAAAAAAAAAAAGAAGCAAAATAATGGAAAGGCACCAGGCCCAGATGGACTTCCGGCAGAATTTTACAAAACATTACAAGAATCTTGAATCTTCCATTGCTAGAAGTTATCAATTAAGTTATGTTAATGAAGAAGATACCTAAATCATGGTCAGAAACCTATATTACACTTACTCCAAAAGAGGAGGCCGATCCATTACAAATTAAGAACTATAGACCCTGTTAAGCCTGGGTTCCCCAACCAGGGTTAGGGAGACAAGCTAAACAGAATGTGCAGCGTTAGTCAGATAGGCACACAGATAAATGAGTGAGATAAGTTTGTATGTTTATTAACATACAGTAAAAATAACAGATACGCTTGTGCTATCAAAAATATAGTTTATTCCATTATGAGTTCATAGCATAGTCAAAATAACAGTCCAATTGTCATGTATCATTTAGTCAGTCCATTCAGGAATATTCAGTTAGCAAAGTTCATGTAGAATATCATATGCCAGTTCACTTACAAATCAGTCCTTTGTTTATCTCTCCCGTTCGAGTAAAGCAGTCTTGAGTCCTTGCAGTAATCAGGGATCATGAAAGCCAGAGAGAGTAAGCTGCAGTCTTGCTTCTTTTAAAGTGCTTTCACAACCACTCCCCTAATTACATTCCCATATTTAAAGTTGCAGACACTTTAACTTACAAACTATGATTACATATTTATTATTTTACCTAAACCAGTTAGGGTAAACAATGTTATCCCTAACATTCTCCCCTTTTAGGAAATAATAATAAATATAACTATTTACATCTTTATATCATATTTGTTACAACTCTCTTTAAACTTAATTACTCCTTGAGCTTTTGTAAATTGGTCTGCAATGTTTTCTTCCGTCATGCAGTATTCCAATTTAATTAGCCCATTCTTTACAGATTCTCTAACATATAAGCATCTTAAGTCAGTATGCTTTGATCTAGTTTTTACAGCAATACTAGTAGCTAACTTTATAGCTGCCTGGTTGTCCTCGTACACAATAATGGAATCTTTAACAGTTATACCCATGTCTAATAATAACTGTTTGTACAAAATCAAGTCAGTGCATAATAATGACAGACATGAAAATTCCGCTTCCATCGTGGACAAGCTAATATGCTGTTGTCTGATTGACCTCCACCCTATTAGTGTCTTACCAAATAATATAGCCATCCCAGATGTTGATTTTCTAGTGTTTATATCAGTTGCAAAACTTGCATCTGCATAGGCACTAAGACTCAAATCACCCTTTGGTTCTATATACAATGCATAGTTCATTGTTCCTTTAAGATATCTTAAAATTCTCTTTAATGATTGCCAATAACATTGATGTGGATCTGAATTAAAACGTGCCAGCTGATTTACACTATAAGCTATATCTGGCCTTGACCAATTGCTTATATATGATAAGCTGCCAATCAAAGATTGATATATAGACATCAAATTTGGGACTTTGATCATCAGTTTGGCAAACTTCTTGACTCATTGGAGTCTTTGCCGGTTTACAAAGTTCTATTTTAAACATTTTAATTAATTGGCAAATTTTATCTTCTTGAGATATCTTAAATCCATTTTTAGTTTTGTTAATTGTCAATCCTAGATACTTTTTAATTTCACCTAAATGCTTTAATTTTATCTTTTTGGCTAATAATGATATAATCTCATTAGCTTCATTATTAGTCTTAGTTATCAAAGCAATATCATCTGTAAATAATAACAATAATGACACCGTTCCATTATTTTCTCTTTTAAACACACATGGATCTGCTAAACCAGATTTAAAACCTATATTGTTTAACTCTTTCACAATATATTGGTTCCACTCAAAGCCAGATTGTTTCAACCCGTAAAGACTCCTTTTGAGTTTCCAACAATCATTACTATTTAATTTATTGTCTTTTATACCTACTGGTTTTCTTAAATATATAGTGTGCTGCAATGGTGCATGCAGATAGGCAGTTTCTACATCTAAATGGTTAATGACATAGTTTTTCTTAGCTGCCCACACTAAAGCTGCTCTCAAAGATGTTGCTTTAGGACTTGGTGCAAAAACTTCATCGTAATCAAATGCAGTTTGATTAAATCCTTGAGCTACTAACCTAGCCTTATGGGTAACAGTCCCATCATTTCCAGTTTTTACTTAAAATATCCATTTGCACCCAATGGATTTTTCTTCTGGAGGTAATTTAGCATCTTCATATACTTTCATTACCTTTAATGAATTTAGTTCTTTTTCCATTGCCTTTTGTCAATTCTCCTGATCCTTAGCAGGATACATCCTAAGTTCATCTACACTAGTTGGAACTTTAGTTACTTGGCAAACTATACTTGCTTGATACCTATCAGGTGGTCTAGTTACACGTGTAGTACGTCTAGGTATTACAGGACTTACAGGTGGACTTTCATTTATTAACTGTTCTTGATTATCTAACTCTTCCTGATCAACTGTTTCCTCTTGTTCTGGTCCTATTTGCTCTTTGTGGACTTCTTCTTTAATTGGACTTTTTTTATAACTAGTCTGTTCTTTCTGCCTTTTGTAGGGTTCAATAATTACTTCATTATTTAAATCTTGCTCTAATCTATTCCATCCTACATGTTCTAGGAATTTTGCACTAGCACTGGTGTAAACTCTAGATGTACCTGGTTCCCAGAATCTATAGGATCTATGATTAGATTCATATCCTACAAAAAATAATCTTTTAGCTCTATGTTGTCCTTTTTGTCTGAGTTGTGTAGGGATATGCACCCATGCTGGTGCTCCAAATGTGTGCATGTAACTTAAATCAGGTTTTGTACCATGCCACAGTGTGAATGGTAATTCACCTATTGTTGAATTAACAACATTATTTAATATATGATTACCACACATTATTGCTTCTCCCCACAAATTGTCAGGTAATCCTGAATCAGACATCATAGTTCGTGTTATTGATTGTAGTGTTTGGCCTCGTCTCTCTATAAAGGCATTATGTTGTGGCCTATATGGTGCAGACTTTTTATGTTGAATACCTAACATTCTTAGTCTGTTCTGGAATTTATTATTTGTAAATTCTGTACCATTATCTGTTATAAGTGTTACTAATTTCTTTTTAGTTTTCCTTTTAGCAAATTTTATCCAATTAAAGAGATTTTGATATGTTTCAGTTTTGCTCTTCATTAAATAGCAAAACCCATATCTAGAATAGTGGTCCATTATGCTTAGTATGTAACGAGCTCCTCCTACACTTGGTTTTTTCGGACCTATTAAATCAGCAAATACTACTTCTAAAGGCTCTTTGGTAGTAAATCCATCAACTCTATTAGCCGGTGTGACCCTGCTCTTAGTTTGATTACAGGCATTACATTGCAAATACTTATTACAAGGTTTCAAACTTATTCCCTTAGATAATTCAACAGTTTTCTTAAGCATTTTAAAATTTAAATGCCCTAGCCTTCGATGTAACAAGTGAATACATTCATCATGGGTTTTCTTATTTTCATAAACCATGTTAGCCACCTTTAAACCATTATCATTTAACACATATAATTCACCTCTTAAAGATGCAGTAATTCTCTTATCTTCTTTTTCAATTATGCAATTATCTCCTTTAAAGGTAACTACATATCCTAGTTTAACCAAAATTCTAACTGAAATTAAATTAAACTTAAGTTGTGGTACATATAACATTTTTACATTCTCTTTTGTAAAAGAACAATATGCTATACCTTGACCTTTAGCTTTTAGTTTCCAGCCATTGGCTAACGATATCTGCTGTGTACTCTTGGACATTTTAATAAAAATTTTGTTATCATTTGTTATACAGTGGGATGTTCCACTGTCAACCACCCATAAATTATTTTTTACAGCTCCGTTAGTATACATAGCTAACTCTAAATTTTTATTTTTATTTTGATGACTTTTTGTATTCTGGCCAGCGTTCTGATACTTTGCTTTTTTACAAAATCTTGCCAAATGTCCTCTTCCTCTACAATTAAAACACTTTTTAATTGCATATGCAGTAGGAGATTCATTATCTTCTTTTTGAGGTTGCTGCCTCCTTAACTGATCTCTTTCAAGCCTTCTTCTGGCCTCTTCAATCAATCTGCCAGTTATATCAGTTAAAGTTAAGCTTTCCTTTGGCAATATTTCAAGGGAAGTTACATAGTTGTCATAACTTTCATTTAGTGATGATAGAATTATGTAGACTTGGTGTAGTTCAGAGAAAATAAGCTTTTTCTCGTGCAGTTCTTGAAAAATGTTTTGTATATTTTTCAAATGACTCAGCATATCACCATTCGTCTGGAGATGCGTACTGAAAAGCTTCCGTGTTAGATTTATGTGAGCACCAACATTATCTCAAACATAAATCCTCTTCAGCTTCTGCCAACACCCAACAGCCGTTTTCTCTCCGTGGATATAAACAAGTTGTTGGTCAGTTAAGGTTAACCCAATTATGCAAATAGCTTGTTGATTTTTATGCATAAATTCTTCTATTTTTAGTCTATCTTCATCATCCTCTGGATCCCATTCTTCTACGTTTGGTGGATTTTCAATTATGTTCCACAAACCTTCTCTTCGTAGAAGCAGACTACATTTCATAGACCATGATACATAGTTTGTTCCATCCAACTTGGATATAAGGGACAAACTTTGTGGATTGACTTGTGCCATGTTTTCTTTATATGGATATAAAACTATAATTATTAAAACACAGCTGTCTGTTTCCTGTAATGTATAACAACACAAACTCTCACTTTTACATAAATCTGTTTTATCCTAGTTAAACTGACTTTGCAGCCTCTGGGCCCATAACCAGTGTTAAGCCTGGGTTCCCCAACCAGGTTTAGGGAAACAAGCTAAACAGAATGTGCAGCGTTAGTCAGATAGGCACACAGATAAATGAGTGAGATAAGTTTGTATGTTTATTAACATACAGTAAAAATAACAGATACGTTTGTGCTATCAAAAATATAGTTTATTCCATTATGAGTTCATAGCATAGTCAAAATAACAGTCCAATAGTCATGTATCATTTAGTCAGTCCATTCAGGGATATTCAGTTAGCAAAGTCCGTGTAGAATATCCTATGTCAGTTCACTTACAAATCAGTCCTTTGTTTATCTCTCCCGTTCGAGTAAAGCAGTCTTGAGTCCTTGCAGTAATCAGGGATCATCAAAGCCAGAGAGAGCAAGCTGCAGTCTTGCTTCTTTTAAAGTGCTTTCACAACCACTCCCCTAATTACATTCCCATATTTAAAGTTGCAGACACTTTAACTTACAAACTATGATTACATATTTATTATTTTACCTAAACCAGTTAGGGTAAACAATGTTATCCCTAACAGACCCATTTCTCTACTAAATGCAGATTGTAAAATTTTTGCTTCAATATTGGCAGAAAGACTTTAAAATTATTTAAATAATTTTATTCATCCTGGTCAAAATGGATTTCTGCCAAAGAGACAAATTAAAGACAATATGAGAGTAATCTTGGACACCTTGGAATACTACGAGGCACATCCTGAAAAACAAATAGCTCTGATATTTCTAGATGCACAGAAGGCATTTGATAATGTGAATTGGCGATTCATGTTATTACTGTTGGAACAGATGGTTTTTGCTTGAAAATTTATTCAAGCAATAGAAGCTATATACTATAAGCAAACGGCAAAGGTAATGATAGAGGGAGAACTGACAGACTCTATCAATATAAGAAAAGGAACAAGACGAGGGTGCCCACTATCACCTTTGTTATTTGTGTTAACTTTGGAAGTGCTAAACAGAAATATTAGAGATGAAAAGAATATAAAAGGAATGAAAATCAAAAAGGAAGAATTTAAGCTGCAAGCATTTGCAGATGATCTGGTTTTTATCTTAGAAGACCTTTTAGAAACAGCATCAAAATTGATAGAAAAGATAGAGACATATGGAAAGGTGGCTGGTTTGAAAATAAATAAGGATAAGACAAAGATCTTAACAAAGAATATGCTGTTAAGACAAAAGGAAGAACTGGCAGACCTATTGAAAGTTCAGGTCACGAATAAGATCAAGTACTTGGGGATATATTTGACAGCAAGATGTAGTACATTAAAAGAGAATAATTATATCAAACTTAAACAACAGATAGCGCTAGATCTGGCGAAATGGGAAAATTTACAACTGTCACTAATAGGGAGAATTTCAACAATCAAGATGAAAATATTACCCAGAATTTTATATTTGTTTCAAACAATTCCAATTAGGCTTGAAAAAGATTACTTTGAAGATTTAAATAAAATTGTGTTTAAACATATATGGCAAGATCAGAAAGTGAGAATAAAGTTAAAACTTTTGCAAGATGCTAGAATTAGAGGAGGATTTGGTTTGCCTAATTGGGAGTTGTATTATCAAGCTACAAATTTGATGTGGGTTAAGGAATGGATAACACTAAGAAATACTAGATTGTTGACATTAGAAGGACATGATTTGATGTTGGGGTGGCATGCTTTTTTACGGTATAAAGGAACTAAAACACAGGGGTATTTTAGAAGATATTATATATGGGAGTCTCTGTGGTTAAACTGGGAGAAGATTAAAAGACAATGTTATTTGAAAATTCCAGTCTGGCTATCAACTATTGAAGCATTTTCTTATCCTATAATATACAAAAAGGAATAAACAGTTATGGTGAAATATTGAATGAAAAGGGTGAACTCAAATCTATACAAAAACTAGAGGAACAAGGTATAAAGATGAATTGGTTTTCATATGCGCAAATACATTCAAGGTATGATAAAGATTCTAAAATGGAAGGTTTCTATGATAAATTGACTGATTTAGATAAGATTTTGACAGGTACTGATGAAAAGATGATTAAAAAATTGTATGGATATTTATTAGAAATTAAATTAGAAGAAGAACAAGTTAAAGAAACTATGATTGCTTGGGGGAAGAATTTTGGATATGGGATTGATTTAGAGAAATGGCAAAAATTGTGGTCTCAAAATTATAAAATGACAATGTCAACAGCATATAAAGAAAATTTGTATAAGATGTTTTACAGGTGGCATTTTCCCCTGACAAGAATAGCAAGAATGTTCAAGAATAAATCCGAAAAATGTTGGAAATGTCATCAGACACCTGGCTCATATTACCATATTTGGTGGACTTGTGCGGATGCTAAAAAATACTGGACTAAAATCCACATGTGGTTGGAAAAAATGACAAAAAACCATATAGACTTGAAACCAGAGATATTTTTATTGGGAATTTTACCTGAAATATATAGTAAAGACTTGAAATATCTGATTGTAAATGTATTAACAGCGGCTAGGATTGTATTTGCCAAAAACTGGAAAAATGACCATCACAGGAGGAAATCATTAAGAAAATATTGGAATGTGCTGAAATGAGTAAATTGAATTTGAAATTAGAGAACAAGAGTATAAACAATTTTATAAAATTTGGGATCTATTCTATCAATGGTTAGACAATAAAATACAATAATGAAATATGTAGACTTTTAGAAAATAATAAATATATAAAGATGTAGTTATATTTACAAAATGATTTTAGGATAGATTTGGGATAATATGAACTATTATAAAACGAAATAAGTAAATTATGATTATCTTGTAAAACATGAATGAATAAAAGTATAGTCAAATGACTGATTAATAATGATACTAAGGTATTTAATTTTTGATTGGAAATACAAGATTATATGCAATGTAATTGTAATTGAAGACTACGAAATGGAAGCACAAAACAATTTGTAAACCAACCGGCACACTGTATGTACATATATGGAAGATGGTTTGATGTTTTTATGTTTTGTTTGTTTTTAAAAACCAATAAAAACTTTTTTTTTAAAAAGATCGCATTTTGACGTTTCCGTTCATGCTCAACAGCTTCTCTGATGATTGGGATATCATTATTTGTCTGATTTATGTTTTTTTGTGGATTGGGTTGTGGTTGTTGGGTAGTGATGTGGTTTGTAACTATTAGATGTTCAGGTTTTTGGGTTTTGTCTTTTTTTTCAAGATTGGATAATCTTTCTTTTAAAGCGTCCAGGGATGCTACTATGGTGTCAAGGGATGTTATTCGTGTTTCTATGGTATCAACTCTTTCAAACAGATCCAGTTTGGGTCTGCATGATTTACAGAGATATGGAAACTCATTGGATGATTCTAGGTGATTCATTGGATGAATCATTTGCTTGGGTAATCCCAAGCAGTCATGATGAGGTATTTGTTACATAGAGAACATTTAATGGAATTTTCCTTTTCCTTTAGAGTTTTATAGCATTTAAGGCATGTGCAAGAGTCTTGTGGTTTATTCGTGGGGATTACTTTCTGTTTGGGTTGTGGTTTGGCATTGGATTTTTTTCTTGGCATGGTAGGTTTGTTAAGATGGTAATTGATTAAATTACTCTATGAAACAATTTTGGGTAATCAATATAGCCAATATCACACCAATCAATCAGTTGCAATAATCTCTCTAGTCAAATAATTTTGCTAAGCAACAATTGCCTAATCAATTAATTACACTAATCACTAATCAATTAATTACACTAATCACTAATCAATTAATTACACTAATCATTCATCACACTGTTCAATTAAATTCACTAAATCACTAATTTTACTAATCAATTAAATTAGATGAATCTTGATATTTTCAACTAATCAGTAATCACACCATTTGCACTAAACATTCTAATCACACTAATTAATTAAAACAATAAATCAATTAAACCATTAATAAATTGTTTTACAGAAATTGATTATATAATCATTGATATAGGTAGAAAAGTTTTGAGGAAATGAAAAAGGTAAAGTGTTTGATTAAAGTAATGAGGTAGTATTGAGAGTCTGCAAGGAAAGGGTTACCGTATATACTCGAGTATAAGCCGAGTTTTTCAGCCCATTTTTTGTGCTGAAAAACCCGTCCTCGGCTTATACTCGAGTCAGCCGCTACGGCACCATGCCTGGCCTGCGCTGGCGTGGCTGCAACCGATCGCGCCTCCAGTGCAGCATCGCCGCCGCGGCTGTCTACCCGCTGAGGGCCACACAGGCGACCCCAAGCGGCCTCTCCTTTCCCATTAACAGGCGCCCGGGACCCCTGCGAGCTCCTGCGTTGCGCGCTTCCAGCTTCACCAACAAACTGCCAGGCTCAGGCAGCCTCCCCCGCCCCCTACCCTAGCAGCGAAGAGCTGCTCCGGGGGCTCCTGCCACGGCGCAGCCAGGCACTTTGTCTCGCTGCCCCCGGAGCAGCTCTTCGCTGCTAGGATAGGGGGCGGAGGAGGCTGCCTGAGCCTGGCGACCCCAAGCGGCTTATCCTTCCCCATTAACGGGCGCCCGGGGCCCCCGCGAGCTCCTGCGTTGCGCGCTTCCAGCTTCGCCAACAAACCGCCAGGCTCAGGCAGCCTCCTCCGCCCCCTACCCAAGCAGTGAAGAGCTGTTCCGGGGGCAGCGAGACAAAGTGCCTGGCTGCGCCGTGGCGGGAGCCGCCAAGAGGAAGAGGGCCGCCCTTTCCTGGGGAATTGCAGCGTTTGCAGCTCTCCTGTTAAGTCCCCAATGGTGAAAAGACTTTCGGAGCTGCGGGCTCTCCTTCCCCATTAACGGGCACGCTTCCAGCTTCGCCAACAAACCGCCAAGCTCAGGCAGCCTCCTCCGCCCCCTACCCTAGCAGCGAAGAGCTGCTCTGGGGGCAGCGAGACAAAGTGCCTGGCTGCGCCGTGGCGGGAGCCCCCGGAGCAGCTCTTCGCTGCTAGGGTAGGGGGCCAAGGAGGCTGCCTGAGCCTGGCGACCCCAAGCGGCCTCTCCTTCCCCATTAACGGGTGCCCGGGGCCCCCGCGAGCTCCTGCATTGCGCGCTTCCAGCTTCGCCAACAAACCGCCAGGCTCAAGCAGCCTCCCCCGCCCCCTACCCTAGCAGTGAAGAGCTGCTCCGGGGGCTCCCACCACGGCGCAGCCAGGCACTTTGTCTCGCTGCCCCCAGAGCAGCTCTTCGCTGGTAGGGTAGGGGGCGGAGGAGGCTGCCTGAGCCTGGCGGTTTGTTGGCGAAACTGGAAGCGCGCCCGTTAATGGGGAAGGAGAGCCCGCAGCTCCGAAAGTCTTTTCACCGTTGGGGACTGAACAGGAGAGCTGCAAACGCCGCGATCCCCAGGAAAGGGCGGCCCTCTTCCTCTCGGCGGCTCCCGCCACGGCGCAGCCAGGCACTTTGTCTCGCTGCCCCCGGAGCAGCTCTTCGCTGCTTGGGTAGGGGGCGGAGGAGGCTGCCTGAGCCTGGCGGTTTGTTGGCGAAGCTGGAAGCGCACAACGCAGGAGCTCGCGGGTGGCCCGGGCACCCGTTAATGGGGAAGGAGAGGCCGCTTGGGGTTGCCAGGCTCAGGCAGCCTCCTCCGCCCCCTACCCTAGCAGCGAAGAGCTGCTCCGGGGGCAGCGAGACAAAGTGCTTGGCTGCGCCGTGGCGGGAGCCGCCGAGAGGAAGAGGGCTGCCCTTTCCTGGGGATCGCGGCATTTGCAGCTCTCCTGTTCAGTCCCCAACGGTGAAAAGACTTTCGGAGCTGCGGGCTCTCCTTCCCCATTAACGGGCGCGCTTCCAGCTTCGCCAACAAACAGAGCTGCAAATCTGGTAATTGCTTGCGGAGCCTCGGCACGAACCCCCTTTCTCCGCACTCCCCCCCCGCACTCCTCTGGCAGCAGCAGGCGGAGAAAGCCCCGCTTCCCCCTGGCTTTGATGGCACCCACTCTTGGCTTCCTACTCTTTTTTTTTTTAACTCTCCTCCTCCTCCTCCTCCTCCTCCTCCTCCTCCTCCTCCTCCTCCGCCTCCTCTCCTCTCCCCTTGTTGTCTGGTCTTCCCTAAGGAAACTCGAGGGCTCACACTTCCAGGTGTTTCTCCCTGTCTTTCTCCCTGTCAATGATCTTTTCTTCCCTTCCCTTCTCTCAGCCCCATCCTCCTTCACCTTTGTCACCACAATCCTGAACAGATGAAGTTTGTACTTCTCAAGAAAGGTTGGATGTTCCTTTTGAGGAGGAAACCTAGTGTGACATCTGTATGTTGACTTACAACTGAGCCATGGCATGTGTGCACATGCAACGGAGGCATGAGGGAGAGCTGTGAAAGAGATGGTGACTCTCCAAAACAGGATGTACATGCAGCACATACACATGCTTTTTTCTTGCAAGGGAGAGAGTGACTCTGTTTGGACATACAGATGAGGAGAAGGAATCCAGTTTTGAAGGATTTTAACTCTTGTGTTTTAGCTTGGTTGCTGATTGAGCTAAGGTTTTTGTACTTTTAAAGTTATTGTTGATACCATATTGGTTTTGTTGGCTCTCTTTTCCACTTACAGAGCTAGTTTACTGTTTTTCTTTGAAATAAATATTCAAAAACATTTAACCTACTGATGCCTCAATTAATGTAATTTTATTGGTATCTATTTTTATTTTTGAAATTTACCAGTAGCTGCTGCATTTCCCACCCTCGACTTATACTCGAGTCAATAAGTTTTCCCAGTTTTTTGTGGTAAAATTGGGTGCCTCGGCTTATATTCGGGTCGACTTATACTCGAGTATATACAGGTAATTGTTTTACTAGCAGCTGTTATTTACTAGATGGGAGGGATTTATTGCTCTGATGGCTGCTGCTATTGTGCTGTAAACAATAGGCTGTAACAGGATGTTCAAAAGCACACTGGATTATTGAAAGAGAGCAAAACTCGCTGAATTAAAACACTTTAACTGCAATCAATATGTCTCTGAATAAGATTGTTTTTCAATAGTTTCCCAAAGTTCTTCAAGTTGAGTAGTAGTAAAAATACAGTCCAGAAATTTGGGCTAACCAATCCAATATGTCCTTTACTTTTAAAGTTACTTCTAGCTGCAATATCTTTTCTTTCTTTACTAAATCTGATAGTCACTCCCCATTGTTAATCGTAACTAATTTCCTCCTTTGAGTCCCAGTTTCCAAAGAAAATTCCACTGCAGACTAAGCACACTGTTACAAGATCTTTCCTTTCTTTTTCACTTCCGTCTCAGCTGCCGTCCGGGCTCCTTCTCCCCCATTCCCCAACCCCCTTCCCAACTCCCACACCCAGGGAATAACAGTAAGGAAATTTGGCCACATTCTTTCTGTCTCTGGAAAGATACAAAAGTAAACCTTGCATTCCAAAAGGAGTGACAGTTAGGCTGTTACCTCACAGTGCTACGAGGTTGCTGCCTTAGATTGCTGCTGAACACTTGCAAAACTGGACAAAGACAGAGAGAGGGGAGCAGACAGAACTGAATTGAGCTGAATCTCTCTCCCTCCCTTTGTATCTCTCTCTCTCTGTGTCTCTGTCTCTTCTCACTCTCTCAGAAAGCCCTGCATGCTCTCCTTGGGGCTCTTCACTGTCCCTTCACTGCTGCTCCACTGCAGCTTCCGCTCATTCCCCAGCTAGCCCAGATTTCCAAAAGGAAGGAAGAAAAAAGGATAGCGAAGAGGCCCAAGTAGAGCATGCAGGACTTTCCGAGAGTGTGAGAAGCTTCTTTTCTTTCTTCTTGGCAAATTTTTGGAAATCCAGGTTGGCTGAGGAATTAGCGCAAGCCATGGCAGAGGCTTCCTTCCTCCCTGTCCCCTCCTTTTCCTCTCATGCACACCCTCCAGGCCCCACCACAGCCGGCTCCATGGTTTTTTGCTACTCTTGCAGCACCTGTGCGGCACACTCAAATTTAGTGCACCTCCATCCCCTCCTCCTCCTCCTGGAGCCCATTACAATATGGTGCATCGGAGCTGCCACATTTGAGGTGCCAGCTCCGGAGCGGTGCAACAGTCAATGGGGTGACCCTGCAGGGCCTCGAAGGCCCCCCTGCCAGCCTCTTTGCCTCTTAGCGCCCCCTAAGGCATTCCACTGCCCCCCAGGGGGCAGTATCGCCCACTTTGGGAACCACTGTCTTAAATTCACACAGGAAAGAAATGCAAATAAAAATACAACCCAAATTTTACTAATAAAGATCTGTAGTTTCAGAGTTCTAGGTAATTTCTAATTCTATGCAGGATTATTACCGTAGCTGTTGATTCATGGAATAAAAAATTACAGGAAGTCCTTGAGCCTCCCTATTCCGTTCGTAACCTGAAGACTTGTGGGAGTAAATCTTGTACCATGAATGAGATTACTTTCTGCTTTTCTCCATGCATTTGCTAATCGAATGCGTAAGTCATTAAGTGCACATGAGGTATCTCGGGGGGGAGGCCATGGGGGGGGGAAGCAATGGACTAGGCCATCTGATTCAGGCCACCCAAGGCCTCCCCAACTCACAGATACTTCATTCTCCCTCCCCAGGGGTCCCCACAATTGCTCCCCCCATCCTGCCATGCTGGGTCACTTACTTTATGAAGATCTGTTTCCTCTCCAACCTGTTTCTTTGCCTGCTCCCTCCTTTCTCATCAGCAAAGGGCTTGAAGAAACTTTAGGCAATGAAAAAGGAGGCCTGGAGGCCTCACACACCCTTCCAGGCCTCCTTTTTCACTGCTGAACCCTCTGAGTTGGTTTTTGGTGATGAAAAAGAAGGCCTGGAGGGCCATATGCACCCTTCCAAGCCTCTTTTCTTATTGCTGAACCACTGGAGTAGGCCTTCAGTGATTAAAAAGGAGGCCCAGAGCGCTGCACATACCCTTCCGGGCCTTCTTTTTTGCCTGCCTTCAGTGAAGAAAAAGTAGGCCCAGAGGGCCATGCTAGATAGTTGGCCTTTGGCAATGAAAAAAGGAGGCCCAGAGGACCATGCGCACCCTTCCAGGCCTCCTTTCCCACCACCAGAACACTTGAGTTAGTCTTTGAAAATGAAAAAGGAGGCCCAGAGGGCCTCATGCACTCTTCTGGGCCTCCTTTCTCACCATCAAACTGCTTGAGTCAGCTTTCAGCGATGAAATACGAGGCCTTAGAGGGCCATATGTGTTCTTCTGAACTTTTCTTACCATCCAACTATCTGGGTCGGCCTTTGGTGACAAAAAATTAGGCCCACGTCCTTCTGGGCATCCTTTCTCATCATTGAATCACTTGAGGCAGCCTTTGGTGATGAAAAAAGAGGCCCAGAAGGCCATGTACGGCCTTCCTGTCCTCCTTTTTCGTCACCAAACCACTTGAGTCAGACTTTGGCAATGGAGGAGGCCCAGAGGGCTCCTTCTTTGTGTCCTTCTGGGCCTCCTTTCTCACTACTGAAGTGCTTGAATTGGCCTTTGACAATGAAAAAGGAGGCCTGGAAGTCCTTTCCGGGCCTCCTTTCTCACCACCAAACTGCTTGAGTGAGCTTTCAGTGATGAAATAGGAGGCCCAGAGGGCTGTGCGCATCCTTCTGGGCCCCATTTCTTGCTGCCAAACTGCGTGAATTGGCCTTTGGAATGAAAAAGGAGGCCCAGAGGAATGCAGGAGGCTCGTGTGTGCCCTTCTGGGCCTCATTTCTTGATGCTAAACTATTCAGCGACAAAAAAGGAGGCCCAGAGGGATGCACGTGCCCTTCTGGCCTTCCTTTCTCACCTTCCTTTCTCTGCTTGAGTTGGCTTTTGGTGACAAAAAAGGTGGTTCGGAGGGACACATACCCCTCTGGGCCTACTTTCTCATCAGCTTGAGAATTGCGTCCCTGTAGGCTTCAGCAGCTCTTTGCAAAATGCTTTGCCGGTAAAAGCAGAACTTTGGAGGGATGCGCCCGCTCCTCCCAAGTTCCACTGGTGCCAACAAAAGTTTTTGCAAAGGGCTGCTGAAGCCTACAAGAATGCAATCTCCCTTCAGGCTTCAGCAAGGAAATGGCAAATGGAGGGAGGGCCTGAAGCCTTCCCTCCATTTGCAAATGTCCAGGCCTTAATTCCCAGATAATAGTGGCCTAAAGTGTGAGATCACACAAGATCAGTAGCAAAAGATCTTGCACTACTGATCTTGCAGTACATTAAGCCTTTGTTCTCTGTGAATGCACCGAAAGCCTGAAGCAGTGAATCAGGCAAAGAAACCATGAGAGGAGATCTTTGCAGGGTAAGTGAGTCTCCACAGGTGAAGTGCCTGTGAGACCTAGCGTGGGGGAAATAGGTGGGGTGAATGTTTCAGAGGCTCTGCGGTCATTAGTAAGAGTGAACAACTGCCATGGTGGTGTAAGATTTGTTATTTTGGGACTTGTTTGTAAATGCTAGTGGGTGTTGATCGCATAACTTTGAACGTTCACAAAGGAAATGCTTGTAACCTGGGGAATTACCTGTTTTAAGATGTCTATAAGTATAAAAATCTACATTAAAATGTAGATACTGAATGTTGAGCTTATACTGGTTCTATGTATACACTGCTAAAATATTCCTGTTTGTTCATCCATTTATAATCTTCAATCAACCAAATAATGAATGCATCAAAGCACAAACATTTCTGAATCAAGGTACCACAAATCTGATAATTTAAAGAAAGCACGCAAAATTTGGAACCCATTACTCTTCTGCAATTGAAATTTCAAGAATTTTCACACTTGTTATATTTCCAAAGTTGTCACTTGATTGTGATTTCTAACTACATTTCCAGAAACCTGTAGGTTGCATGGCACAAGGGAGCATTGAAGGGGTATGTCCCTGCTTTCTTTCCCACCTCCCTCTGGCTCCTGTGCCCAACTGACTGATGACTGGCTGATTTGAAACTGAGGACAAAATTTGAAATATTTTAACAGCAATGGGTAGTGAAAGACAAGGAAATATATTTGCTTATGTGACTGGGCTGGCTGTTGGGGGGGGTGTGTGTGAGAGAGAGGACACAGCAGCTGTCTCCCTGGAAGGAGTGGGCCCTTAGAGATATGCTTGGATGGTATGGGAACAGGGTGTCATGATCAGCGTTGCCAGATTCAAAATGTAAAATTATCGTACCCGAGACTCCAAATTATCGTTTTTTTGAGAAAATTATCGTACATATAGCAAACTCTATATCTCACAGGAAGTACCAACTGTAGGCATATATCCATGTGGAAAATGTCCGAACTGAAGGCATGAAGCCACAAGATACGATCCCGCAAAACTTACGATCAGCAATAAACTACCTCAATGGGCCTGACGCGCGCGACGACTAGCTGACTCGACTCGTACTCGTACTTGTACGTAGCTCGTGAGCGAGCGTGTATCACGTATGCACAAACTACACGCGCGTACGCACACACACGTGATCTAGACTCATGAAGTTGCATGAACCCACGAAAAGTACAGTCACGAGGCACAAAAAAGGGTCAAAGTAGGCCAACTATCTTCTTAAATTGCCAAACTGTAAAATTATCGTACATTTGACCTTTTTGGGAATTATTGATCGTACATCGTACAGAGGGCCAAATTATCGTACAAATACGATAATTATCGTACGTCTGGCAACACTGGTCATGATCCACAGTTTCATTTCCTTCTTCCTGCAGAGGAAGCTGCTTAACTGGTATTCTGCTGAGTGTTATGAGAAGAAAGGAAACAGCTTATATTACATATAGAAAGAAGGAGGTGATATAATAAGAATGCTATTATAATATAAATAATTTATTTTAAATAAGCTCTTTTTATGTAAGGAAATAATTCTGAAAGGATGACCCAATTGGTCATAGGTTGTCTAGTAAAATAATAAATAAATAAATAAATAATTACTTGATACAAGGTAAAATGGAAGCTCCAGACATAATGCATCTAATCAAGTTGCTGTAGTATATATCATACTATTAGGAATGAGGTTGGAAAGAGTCCAGTAATGATAAAGTAGCTCTAGTCTAAATATTTCATACTAGCAATCATTCCACTTGATTCACAACAGAAACCCAACATGTTTGTATTTACAGCTGTGCTATTAACTGTGTGCTGCATGCGACGAAAAAAGAAGACATCAAATCCAGAAAACAACCTGAGTTATTGGAACAATGCAATCACCATGGACTACTTCAATAGGCATGCAGTAGCATTGCCAAGAGAAATACAATCCTTTGAAACATCTGAGGTGAGATTAGAACCCTGTTGGCAAAGGAGTGTTGGGGAGGTTCAGATTAATGTATATACAAGTTTTCTTCTTGTGGTGATGGGAACCAGGAGAAATATTTATTTTTTACAATTCTTGAAAGGCACCATTCCTTGGTTTCTAGAACTATAATTCCTCCGCATATGCTTTCCTATTACTACTAGATTCAATTACTTTTTATCATCAATAGTTTTTGTTATAGGATTCCAAAATCTATCCTTTTCCCTGCTTTTAAGCCCCACTCTTTTCTCTTATCACCACTTGCTTCATTTATCCCTCTTTGCCCACCTGGTTTCTGCACCGTGCCACAATTTAACATGTTCTTTCTAATTTCTTTTTTTTTTCTTTTTTATTACATTTTTTATTTTCCCTTAGTGGATAGAATATTCAGGAAGATTCCATGACATTTTAACAAGAGAGCGTATCTGGCAATTAGTTTCCATCATGATAGTAATATTATAGAAAAGTTGTATCTTACAATTTCTATCCTTTTACATGTTTATCAATGGTACAAAGAAACTACCTATTTTCTAAAGACCTGGAAGTCTTTAGCAATACTACACTGTAGATATAGCATTAATGGTATATACAGTATATCACAAAATTGAATACTCCCTCACATTTTGTAAATATTTATCTTTTCATATAACAACACTGAAAAAATGACATTTGGCTACAATGTAAAGTAGTGAGTATACAGTTTGTATAACAGTGTAAATGTGCTGTCCCCTCAAAATAACGCAACACACAGCCATTAATGTCTAAACTGCTGGCAACAAAAGTACTAATGAGTCACATGACACCAGGGAGGGGAAATGGCTACTTGAGCCCCATTTGGACATTATCACTTAGGGGTGTACTCACTTTTGTTGCCAGTGTTTTAGACATTAATGGCTGTGTATTGCGTTTATGTCAGGCTACAGAACTTTTCCCATTCAATCAACTAGAATGAACTTCTGAAAACATATCAAAACCTATCAAAAGGAATCCTTTATTGAGATGAGACAATTCATGTAGGGGTTAAAAGTAGCGTCTTAGGTCTCTCAGACATGCAGAGGTAGATAAGGGAGTTTAAAACCCCTCCCCTTCTCTTGATGTGTATTTAGTAAAACAAAGAGGCAACATGTTAATTCCTCCCACCCCCTTCTTAGAACGATCTTTTTCAGAGTTTCTCAGGACACATCTTACTGTGGAATTTTTATGGTCTCTTCATCTCCTGGCTGTCTCTCTCAGAGGTGATAGGTTCCGGCCATCTGGGTTTCATCCCTCCATTGTATCATGTGTAGGTTATACAAATTTGATATAAAATTAAATTTTTTTCAGGTTACATCAAGAAGGATTTCTTTATCAGTCTCCCCCCCCCCTTTTCTTTTTCCATTGAAGAAATGACAGATGCACGGATCTGACATCCTGCCCTCCTTAAAAAACAGATAGGTCTACCTGGAAAAAACAAAAATCATGCATTACATTTGCAATTTAGGATGGTTTATCAGGGTATTTTAGGTGGAACTTTCGTAGTAATGTGGGTACTTTCACATGTTGTTTGGCTACCCACTCATTTTCTGAGGAAGGAAGGTGTTTCCAAGCTACAAATATTGTGTGGATCCATGGTGAGTGCGCGAATCAAGGATATCTTTAATTTCAAAATGTTGTTCTCCATGTACCATGATGGGAGTTGGAGGTTTGAAGTGATCTCCAGTTTGAGCATGCTACAGTGAAATACTGGATGAATCTGCTTAAGTGTTTTGGGAAGTCGAAGTTCTACCATCACAGGGTTAATAATTCTGGAGATGGGGAATGGGCCAATGAATTTTGGCCCTAGTTTCTTAGAGGGTTGTAATGATTTTAAGAATTTTGTGGATAAATACACATGGTCCCCAATCTGGAAAGGTTTAGGTTCACAGAGTTTTTTTGTCTTCTTGAGCTTTAAAAACTGCTCTAGCTTCCTGTAAAGATAATCTTACCACTGGCCACATGGCTTGTAAGTTATTGATCCACTCCTTAAGGGTGGGGATTTCAGGTTCTTTGGTGGGTAGTTCCGGCATGGAGTTGAATCCTTGGCCTGTGGCTACCTGGAATGGGCTGAACCCCATGCTGCTATGGACTGAGTTATTGTATGCTACCTCTGCAAAAGGAAGGTCAGTCCAATTGTCCTGTTGGTAATTAATAAAGCATTTTAAATATTGTTCTAATATGCTGTTAATCCTCTCTGTTGATCCATCCGTCTGTGGGTGACTTGATGACAACCCTGGGTGGAGCCTAATAGGTTTAAAAATGCCCACCACAATTTGGATGTGAACTGAACTCCCCTATCTGAGATAATCTGTTGGGGTGCTCCATGAGGGCGATAAATGTGTATTAGGAACATCTTTGTCAATGCCTTGGCAGTTGGAATCTTTTGGCATGGAATAAAGTGAACCTGTTTGGAAAAAAGATCAGTTACAACCCAAATGACAGTATTTCCAGCACTTTTGGGAAGCTTCACAATAAAGTCTACAGAAATCTCTTTCCAGGGTGCAAAAGGGTCTGCTACTGTCTGTAAAAGTCCAGAAGATTTTCCTTGTCTTCTCTTTGCAGCGGCACAGTTGGGGCAGCTCGCAACATAGTTTTCAGTGTCCTTTTTGAGAGTCAGCCACCAAAATTGTCTTTTGATGAGGTGCAGGGTTTTTACAAACCCAAAGTGTCCCGCTATTTTGGAGTCGTGGCAGTGTTTCATGAGATCCATTCTCTGGCTTGCAGGGACATAAAGTTTGTTTTCTACCCAGGCCAGTCCATCTTTGAGTAAACAAGTGTTTTTGTTAGCCTGGAGCCAGTCGTCCTTAAGTAGTCCCTCCTTAAATATTGATGTCGTTGTGTCTTCAGTCAGTGATGATTTTTTTTTCTCTTGTGCCTGGGTGATTACTTTGGCTGCTAGTTGGGTTGGTTGGTGTATTGGGTTTTTCTGGACAGTGCATTTGCCAAAAAATTCTTTCTCCCAGGAAAATATTTGAGAGTGAAATTAAACTGTTTAAAATATTGAGCCTACTTTGCTTGTTTTTTGGAGAGTTTCCGTGGATTTCTCAGGGCTTCCAGATTTTTGTGATCAGTCCATACTTCAAAGGGGATTTGGCTTCCTTCCAGGAAATGTCTCCATGTGAGCATTGCCCACCGCACAGCATATGCCTCTTTCTCCCATATGGACCATCTTTGCTCGGTTTCTGTCAGTTTCTTGGATGTATAAGCGCATGGTTGTAATTGTCCATTTCCATTCTTTGGGAGGACGATTGCTCCAACTGCAACATCACTAGCATCTGCTTGGATGACAGAAGGTTGTTCGGGATCTGGATGATTAAGGACCGGTTCTGCTGAGAATAGACTTTTGAGTTTTTCGAATGCCACTTGGCATTCTATTGTCCAGATAAGGGGTTGCCTTGGTTTGGGTTTCTCCTCCCCCTTCATTTTTAGCAAGTTTGTGATAGGGAGGGAGATGTTTGCAAAAGCTGGAATGAATTGGCAATAAAAGTTCGCAAACCCCAGGAAGCTTTGCAGTTGTTTGCAGGTGTGGGATGGGCTGCAATCCCTGACAGATTTTACATCTCTATTCTCTATACCCCAAATTGTCAATTTTTCTTGGTGGAATTCATATTTAGTTTTGCATATAGTTTAGAGTCTAAGAGTTTTGTGAGGACTGCACGGAGTAGCTTGATGTGTTCTTCCATCATTTCTGTGTAGATTAAAATATCATCAAGATGCACTAGAACCCCTTTATTCATGAAGGGTTTCATTGATCATTGCAGTCCAAAAGGGAGCACTTTACATTGTTAGCATCCCAATGGGGTGTTAAAAGCTGTCTTCCACTCATCCCCTTCCTTTATTCTGATGCGGTAATATATCTCTTGTAGGTCTAACTTTGAAAAAATATTTCCTTATGAGAGGTGGAC
This sequence comes from Hydrophis major, assembly GCA_033807585.1. Classification (NCBI taxonomy): domain Eukaryota; kingdom Metazoa; phylum Chordata; class Lepidosauria; order Squamata; family Elapidae; genus Hydrophis; species Hydrophis major. The sequence continues at coordinate 67,670,206 of CM066343.1, read as the reverse complement.
TAACATGTACCGCATGAGGGGGAGTGGATACATATTCTCTATGTAAATCGCATTTAATTTTTTGTAATTAGCACACAAACGTACAGAGCCATTTTTCTTTTCGTGGAATAACACTGGAGCAGCTATTTTTGGTAGGATGAGTTCAATGAAGCTCCTTTTAAAATTTTTATCGATAAGTTCTTTTAGTTCTCTGGGAGACATGCAGTAAATTTGTGGTTTTGGGAGTTTAGCCCCTGGTAGGATTTTGATAGCACAGTCTATGGCGCAATGGGGTGGGAGTTCATCACAAGCTTCTGCACTAAAAGCTTGGGCCAGATCCTGGTACTTGTTGGGCATGTTAATGGGTTCAGCCAACTGTCCAGTCAGTGCTGACTCTCTGTTCCTTTCTTTATCCTTTCCTCTGAACTGTTTGCAAATACTATGTCTCTCTGGAATTGTACAGTTCCTCTCTTCCAATTTATTTTTGGATTCCATTTCCGCAGCCATGTGAGACCTAGGACTAGCGGCTCTTCCATTCCTGGGGCTACAATGAATGAGAGCATTTCACTATGGTTCCCTAGTCTTATTTTCAATGGTTCTGTGGTAAACCTAGCTGGGTCCCCACCCCTCTATAGTTCCATCTAATTGGCAGAAAGCAATGGGATTTTCCATTTCCTTCAGTTAGATCCCCAATTTCTCTGCAAGGGAGGGGTTTATTAGGCATTGGGTGCATCCTGAATCCTTCAAGGGCCAGGGTGACGATTTGTAGTCGGGATCCCTGGGTTGGGAAATTCTGCCCGTATTCTTGCATGTAGGTGAGGACTTGCACCAGGAAAAATCCCAGTTTCTGGGGGTCTCCATCAAATTTTACTCCCAGGGATGGTACCTTCCTCTGCAGTTGTATGTCTCTGGTTTGGCCAGGGTTAATCCCCTGTTCTGGGGTGGTTAGAGGTCGAGTACCTGGTATGGCTGCTGGTTCTTCAGCTTGTCCCGCTGCCCTATCTTTATCAGCTGAATCTAGGGTGGTAGCTCGGGTTCTCTCATTTTCTGGTTCCCTCACTCTCCTGCGTTGGCATCCTGGTGGATCCCTCACCTCGAGGTTCTCCAGAGTTTCCTTCACAAGGCGATTTATGTACCATCTCAGTCAGTCGTTGGCTGGTGGCTCCTCGCCCCATTCTTCCTGATCCGATAGGGCCTCCAGCTCCAATTTCCACCTGGGTTTACGATTACCCCAGGTGAGAGTTACTCCCCTAGTTCTTCTATCCCAGCTGTCTTTCTTTCCTATGCCTATAGACCACCAGGGCTTTGTGGAGGATTCATAGGCAACTTCGCTATCTTCAATGGGGTGCACCGAGTCAGTATCTGGCTGGATAACTGTCGATGTTTCTCCCCAGCATTCGGCTTCCCCTTGGTCCTTGCTGTACTCAGACATTTTCCCTTTTTTTTTTGCAGGGTTCCCTCGATAGAGTGAAAGATTTTTGTTTTTTGTTTAAATTTCCTCTCTAGGCTGACCTCTATTGCAGACGCTGCTTTATGTCAGGCTACATAACTTTTCCCATTCAATCAACTAGAATGAACTTCTGAAAACATATCAAAACCTATCAAAAGGAATCTTTTATTGAGATGAGACAATTCATGTAGGGGTTAAAAGTAGCATCTAAAGTCTCTCAGACATGCATCTTGAGATAGATAAGGGAGTTTAAAACCCCTCCCCTTCTCTTGATGTGTATTTAGTAAAACAAAGAAGCAACATGTTAATTCCCCCCACCTCCTTTTTAGAACGATCTTTTCCAGAGTTTCCCAGGACACATGTTACTGTGGAATTTTTATGGTCTCTTCATCTCCTGGCTGTCTCTCTCAGAGGTGATAAGTTCTGGGTTTCATCCCTCCATTGTATCATGTGTAGGTTATACAAATTCGATATAAGAGTAAATATATTCAGGTTACATCAAGAAGGATTTCTTTATTATTTCATTAGTTTTGTTTAGATTTCTTTATTAGCCCCCACTTTTCTTCTTCCATTGAAGAAATGACAGATGCACAGATCTGACAGTTATTTTGAGGAGACAGCACATTTACACTGTTATGCAAGCTGTATACTCACTACTTTACATTGTAGACAAATGTCCTTTCTTCAGTGTTATTATATGAAGAGATATACTAAAATATTTACAAAATGTGAGGGGGTACTCACTTATGATATACTGTAAATTTTTGGCTTGCCAATGCTGGAAAAGACAGAAGTTTGTCATAGATTTAAACTAATATGTAGCCATAGTTTTACATTAATATATAGCTATGTTTCATTTTAAAGATTTGCATATAGCTGGATGATCCTTTTTGTTTAGTTTCTGCTAGCATGTTAAATCAAGTATTAGTCCTATTTTTCAAACACTATATTTGTTTGCAGAGATATGATGTGTAATTCTGGCAAATAATATAGTGAATAAAAGTAGAACCTTGCATGAAGTGATTTGCATTTGTTTGATCTTCCAAGTGGTGGGTGATTAAAAATCTTACCTGGTATCTCTATCTTTATTTTTTTTTTAACTGAATCATTAGATTTTAGATATAAGTGATGGAGTACCATTTTACATGTTGAAACTTACAAGCCTTTCAAAGCAATGGACCCCTTCAGTTGTGCATGAATAAGTTACATTTATCCCAAGCTACTTGGTAATGAAGACGTTCTACTTGGAGGACATTAGTTTAGAATCAATTAATCTGCATACAAATATTAATTATATATCACTTTATATAAAGCAATGTTATAATCCATTTGCATGGCAGGAATGAATATAACACATTCCATTTTATGAAAGTTAATATATGATGAAATTTTTAAATAGTTTTTTTCTCCCTCTTTCTCAATATTTTCTAGGACCACCTTTCTGAGCTCCGTTCTCCAGCCAATGGTGATTACAGGAACACCGGCATGGTTCTCGTGAACCCTTTCTGCCAGGAGATGCTCTTTGTAGGACATGAACAAGTGTCTGAAATATGAACCTTGCTCCAGTTCTTCAAGTTTTATCTTCATGGTCTCCAAATTATGAATATATATATATATATATATATATATATATATATATATATATATATATATATATATATATATATATATATATATATATATATATATATATATATCTGGCATTCAGCTTTATATATATATATATATAAGGTTTTCGCGGGTATTTGTATGTGGATCTTTGGTTATTCGAGTTTTCTCCCTCATAAAATTGGAAGTATTTTGGCGACGCCAAAGTGCTTCCAATTTTACATGGGAAAAAACCCGAATAACCAAAGATCCATATATATGTATATGTATATGTATATGTATATGTATATGTATATGTATATGTATATGTATATGTATAGGTCTTTGGTTATTCGGGTTTTCTCCTGCGTAAGATTGGAAGTATTTTGGCGAAGCCAAAGTACTTCCAATTTTATGCGGGAGAAAACCCGAATAACCAAAGATCCATATATATATATATATATATATATGTATGTATGTATATAGGTCTTTGGTTATTCGGGTTTTCTCCCACGTAAGATTGGAAGTATCTAGGCAACGTTTCGATGAAGTCTCGTTCATCATCTTCAGGCTTGTGTCTTCGGCTCTGTGCTTCTCTGAGTAATGTGAGCTTGCAGCTGCTTCTTCCTTTTAACTGCTAGTGGGGGTGTGACTTGATTGGGTGGGGCTTGGCTGTGTTCTGATTGGGTGGGGGTGTGTTCTCATTGGTTGGGGGTTCGGCTATGTTTTGATTAGTTAGGGGATTGGCCGTGTTCTGATTGGGTGGAGGTGTGTTCTGTTCAGGTGGGGGCTTGGTTGTGCTCAGGTTAGTCTTAGTTGCTGGGGGGTTTCAGCTGGTGAGCTGTGATCCTGCTGTTTGGCTTCGGGTTCGTGGTCATGCCGCATCTTCATGATGGGTATCAGTTCGCTTTATGTATGGCTCGGAGGGGTTTGAAGCAGGTAGTGATGCAGCTGCAGTGCGGCTTCTGGTCCGTGGTCATGTCTCATCTTGTGTGGGTGTGAGTCTGCTTTCTACGTGGAAGTGTGGTGGTAGCATCTTGTGTGGCCCTCGTGGGTGTGGGTCTGCTGTCATTTTTCATGTTAGGTACTCGTCTGTTCGTGAGGGCGGGTTTCCAAATGGCTGGTAGGCTGGAGGTGTCATCTCGTTTATTCATGCTGTGTGGCCGTTTTTCTATCTCTATGGCTTCTCTGATTATTCTGTTGTTGAAGGTTTTGGCGATAGTTCTGATATTTTTAGGGTCAATCTCATGTCCTGTGGCTTTGAGGTGTTGGACCAGGGAAGAGGTCAGTTCTTTTTTTTTTGATAGAGTTCTTATGTTCTTCAATGCATGCACTTATTCTTCTGTTAGTTTGTCCGATGTATGTGGTGGGGCAGGCAGTGCAAGGGAATGAGAACACCCCCCCACCCAATCAGAACACAGCCAAGCCCCACCCAATCAAGTCACACACCCACTAGCAGTTAAAAGGAAGAAGCAGCTGCAAGTTCACATCACTCTGAGAAGCACAGAGCTGAAGACCAAGCCTGAAGATGATGAATGAGACTTCATTGAAACGTTGCCTAGATACTTCCAATCTTACGTGGGAGAAAACCCGAATAACCAAAGATCCATATATATATATATATATATATATATATATATATATATATATATATGTATATGTATATGTATATGTATATGTATATGTATATGTATATGTATATGTATATGTATATGTATATGTATATGTATTTGTGTAGCCATGAAATGTAAGAAACATTTTCAGCTCCCCTCCTCTTTTTTTATAAGTATGATTAAAAAGTTTACAGACCAAACTTCAGCTTTATAAAATGAAAGCTATTTCTAAGCAAAAACAACAACCATCAAACCTCTGAATTAGTCAGATTGGGTTTTTTCCCCATTCTACATTTAACTTTCTGAATTTACCTAAGCTATCAATCTGGGCACATCTATGTTTATTCTCTTTTTTTAAAAAAAAAACAAATTTTATTAATTTTACAAAAACAATACACAATCCAGGCATAACAACTTATAATAAGTAAAGAAGAAAGCCAATAGAACATATAAAATAATTCCTAGTTGTAATATCAATATTTACATTATCTATTTAACTTCATATCTTATCCAGACTTCTCCTTTTATCCAAATTATATTTCTTGCTTATTAAAATTTTATTGCCTTTCATAAACATACAAAACACAGAACATAGAAAAAAACAAAAACTAAACTAAACTAAAACATCTTTTCTGAAGGCTGCCTGATCCCGGGTTGAAACTCTTCACACAGACACAAATTCAAACATCATATTCACTTTATATATCCTTCCATATCTTATAATCATTTTCTTTTTTTTATAAACCAATTTTATTAATTTTACAAAAACAGTGCACAAACAATCAAGGCATAACAGCTTATAAATTCTTTTCTAAAAAAAATAGTAATAATTAAAGAAGAATAACCAATAGAACATAATAATTCCAAGTTATAATATCAATATTTCTTGTTAATTAAAATTTTATTGCCTTTTATCAACATACAAAACCCCAAAAAAACATAACAAAACCTTTATATATCCTTCCATATCTTATTACCATTTTCAATAACATTCTTTGTCTGTTCTATTTCCAACTATCCATTCATCTTTTTTCTTTTACTATACTTCTCCTATACACCAATTGGAGTGACACTTTTAACTCATTACCCTAACTTAAAAGTATTTCATATAACACTTAACTTATCTTGGGATTCTGTTTAGTAGATTCTAAAATTACACAATAAATTTTATACTCTAAATACACATATAAAAACACAATCTTATGTACCTTCCAGAATCCCCCTTTTATCCTTAATTAGATTCACCCATTGTCTCTAAATAAACTTTTTTTCTTTAGATCTTGCTTCCCACGATTGAGGCTTCTCCTCCTCCCCTTTCTCTCTTGCTTATTCTTTTCCTTGCCCTTTTTACCCCTTTGTCTCTCCTCCTCCCTTTTCTTACTCCCTTTCCTTTGCTTTCTAACCTTGCATCCATCTTTCCTCTCATTTTTCTCTTTTTTGGTTGTTTTTTCAAACCTTAAAATCCCCTTTTTCTTATCCTCTTTCTCCTCCTCCCCGGAGAAAACCCATTGTTCATCAAAGATGGCTTCTTGTTCCTCTTTTTCTTTGTCCCAGTCATTCTGCTGCGTAATCACCTTTTCATAAGTACATAATGCCATTTCTAAAAATTGAAATAAAGTGCCCAAAGTATCTTTTCCATCTTGTTTTTCCTTTTTATATTTTTGATATTCAGTCTTTAGTTCATCCACAAGCGATGCCATCCTGAGAAGAGAAACTTTCCCCAAAACAACCACCCAAGTATTTTTAATCAAAAATAATTCAAAAAAGGTTCTAAAAGTTAATACTTTTCTTCCTTCTTCTATTTCTCTTTCTAGGGTTACTGTTTAATCAAAGAGGTCCAATTACCATATATCTTTCTTTGAGATTCTAGGCAATCTCCTCCTTTTTCCACTTCTGCTCCAATTTTTTTCCTCTCCCTTCCCACTTGCAACATCAATTTTTAAATGATCAGAAATCCATACCTCTAATAAGGGTTTTCCAATTTCTTAAATTTTTAAGTCCAATGTCCAAGAACTCTTTTGTCACTTAACTTCAACTTTCAGAATAGTTCACCTTCAGTGCCCAAACAAATTTCAATCTTCATCTGCTGCTTCCATGGGGTGGGAGAGTGAAGAAAAAGAAAAGTTCCCTTTAACAGCTTCTCTTTCGATCTTCTTAGGGATATAATGTATCTTCCAGCAATTCAGACAGCTCAGTTCCAGCAAATTTAAAAGATGTTGATTGACCTGGCTCAGCCAGCACTTTCACTTTTCTTGCTTCCTCCAGCACAATCTTACCCGGTTGCAGGCTTCTTCATGGCGGCCATTGCTGACCGCCGCTCCACCACCTTGGGAAAAAGGGGTTTTATCCAGACGAGGAGGGGGTCTGCGACACCCCCAACCCCCTGTCCGGCTCCCCTCTCTCTTCAGCTGTCCCTACAGGGCAGCCATATCCCCCTGACCCATTTGGATCGGGGGTACCTCGGCGGCAAGCGCAGCAGGAATCGCGAACGGTCGCGAATTCCTGCTGCCACCGAAGCCACGTGGAACCGGAAACCTCACATCTATGTTTATTCTCTTATGCTGCTCTCTACAAATGTGGTTAGGATTGAAAATACCCATTTTTATTTAATTTGGCCAGCACAGATGAAAAAAGGTTTTTCAGTAAATAAAATAAAAAAACTTTGAGGTGACAAAAATGCAGAAATAGAATTCATATAATGATCACAAACTAAATTATAAAGAATTTTTGTTTCTCTGGTGAATAACAAATATTTAGAATATATGTGTGGGTTGCACATTACACATTTACTGTTCAGATATGTAGAACTGAGCCTGAGATATTACAGTTGCATTAGATACTTTCTACTTACACTCTCTTGCGGTTTCCAAGTTTTCTCTGAATATTCGAAGATGCTATATAAAGTAGCTTCTTTCTTCTGTATAATGTAACTGATAAATATTCATAAGAGCAAGTGATGTAATAATTGGTCTTCAAACCTGCTTATTTCAGGAGAAATTTTTGATAAAATTCCTGATGTTGCTACAAGTCATTTTTGGCATTATAGTTCATTACAAGAGGTTTAGACTGGTGTATGCATTTTTATCTAAGAACCTGGATTAGGATATTGATGGTGTTAAAGATGTTGTCACAATATGTAAGTTATTTCAAGTAAAGTAAAGCTGCCTTTTGCAGTTGACCAATGGACATTTTGTCCGTATCATGTTTAGTGCTTCAGGTATTTTGGGATTGCATTCAAGGCAATGTTTGCATTCTTTTGTCACCATCATTCTACTTTTTTCACAAATCTTTGTATTTTGTAATTTTTCTCAGTTCTTTTCCTTCTACTCTGCTGTCTGCCAAGCCCACGATTCAGTGTTAAATTTAGGGTATCTTTTGGCAAATGCCTGTCTTTGAATTCTAAAGTCACTTTAGCTTCTTCATTTTCTATGACTTTTTTTATTTTATGGCCCACCAATTGTTACTTGAAAGTAACTGGTACTTCAGATAGATCTTCCAATGTATTATTGTTGCTGCTTTGTTTTGCAATTGTAGTCATCTGTACAGTCTTCTTGCAAACTTACCAGACAATCCTCTGTTTCTTCAGTTTCTTTGCAAATGTGGCACTTGCTGTCACTTACTGTCTTGTCAATTCTGGTTTTGTATGTGTTTGTTCTTAAGGTTTGATCTTGTGCATCCAAAATTAGCCCATCTGTCTGCCAGGTCTTTTTATTATCTGTTTTGCCTCCTTTTTTACAATGTACTACTATGTAATACTTTTTCTTCGCATATCTCTTTGCTGTCTTCATTTGGTCTTTCTTGTGGAGCAGTTTGGTCTTTCCAATACTCAGTAAGCCGTCCTGGTATACTAGCTTCAGTGTTCTTTGGTATTCTTAAGATATTTTTCTTTGGTGTTCTTAAGATATTTTTCCAATGCCCCATTTTCTTCTTTAACTGTCTAACTTGCAACATTCCAGGCCTACTTATTTTCCATGGTAAATAAAGCCTGTCAATATTGCTGCGAGGGAAAAAATTCTTTGTCATTATTTTTCTAGTCTTTCTATACAAACTTTTAGTTCTGTTTGAGTCCAGTCCACTATTCCAGCTGTGTATCTAATGACTGGAATTGCTGAGGTGTTGATTGCATTGATGGTATTTCCTTAACTGAGTTAGGACTTTAGATCCTCCTCACTCAATTGACTTATTAACTTCTGGCTTTGTTCTTGACTTTGTGCTTGAGGTTATTGGCTAGAAGGATGCCCAGATATTTGTATTTGATGTTGTTTCCATAAAGATCTTGATTCCTTCCATTTTCACTATTTCTATTTGATTGAGGGTGGCACATTTGTCTACTTTCATTGCAGTTTCTTGGCTGTATATATGGAAAATGTTGTTGCAATTGTATTTCTATACAGCTTCAAATTGTCCATAGAAAGATGGTGGGATAACCTGTCAGATGTTTTTCATGTTGATTGCCATGGCCTGAATTATCCAGTATTGTTAACAGAATAAGTGTAATCACAAACAGTAGTGGTAATAGCATGGGTGGGATTCAAATTTCTTAACAACCGGTCCTGTGGGCGTGGCCTAATTTGTGGGTGTGGCTTGGCGGTCATGTGATGAGTGGGAGTGGCTTGCAGATTGGGCATGGCTACGTGGTGATGTGACTGGGCGTGGCCATGTGGCCGGCAACCCAAATTTAAGTGATACTCACTTAGTGACCAGGTGCTCGCTTAGTGGCCAATTGCTTAGCAAGTGCTTTTACCCAGTTTCCAAGGCCTAGGGAACCCAGGAAAGGCCTGGGCAGGTGGCCATGTGGCTGGCAACCCAAATTTAAGTGGTCCCCACTTAATGACCAGATGCTCGCTTAGTGGCCAATTGCTTAGCAAGTGCTTTTTTCCAGTTTCCAAGGCCTGGGGAGACCCAGGCAAGGCCCGGGCAGGTGGCCATGTGGCTGGCAACCCAAATTTAAGTGGTCCTCACTTAATGATCAGGTACTTGCTGAGTGGCCAATTGCTTAGCAAGTGTCTTTTGCCAGTTTCCAAGGCCTGGCAAACCCTACAGAGGGCAAGGCGAGGCGCGGGTAGCTACGGGGAGGGCTGCAGAGGGCTGGTCGAGGCCAACTCAACATCACGTCTTTACCCTAATGACTAAGTATTTAAAAAGATATACCAAAACAAAAGGTAGTTTATTATGTCATGTCTTTAATGCTTAAATATTAAAAAGGTATACAAAACTATATTGTTACAACATTTTAAAATATTAATCAAAAACTATTACATAACAAAACTTTACAAAAAACAAAACTTATTTAAAGTACTCCCAAATTGCTTTTCTATTATCGTCCTGAGTTACAGTTTTCTTGTGTTTAACACAAGCATCATCAGCTGTGTGATTATGTGCCCGTAACCACTTCTTTACTATAGGAACAGGGTCCCATTCTTGCAGAAGTAAGCCAATTAGACTGATGGTCAGGAGGTTTGTAATATTGGAAACTGTAAGGCAACTTCTTCCTTCTGAACATATTATGTTCATCTGCGAGAAGCCCCTTTCCACCTCTGCTGAACTGATTGCAATAGTTTTAATAATATCTCTAGCCTTTTTATTGCCGCAAGGAATTGTATATTTTTCTGGATCTTTTAATACATTTTCTATGAAATCACAATAATCATTAATATTGATTTCATAATTGAAAATTTCACCAAATGCAGCCAATTGTCTTTTGGCTGCTCTCCATGGAACCACCACTCCTTCAATGTTTCAATAATCTGGCTCCAAATAATTTAGAAATTTTAATTGATCAATGTCTTTAAATTGGCAGCCTGTTTTTAAATGTTTGCAATCCATCAATCTTTTCTTCAAATTATTTACAATGCTTTGAATAAGTTTTTCATGAGGAAAAACCACAAATCGATAATTTTGTATAAAATTTATATTTTTAAAGGTTTCTGAAGTAACTAATTCATCAACTTTATTGTCATATGAACCCTTTTCCTCTATAAGCATTTCAAATGATCTAATTGATCATAGCACAAGTTTTTCAGCCTTTATAATGTCTATGTTTCTCGCTTGCAATGCATTGGAAAGGAGAGATATTTCAGTTAGCACATCAATCATCATCAAGGCCAAATCAGTGAGAAAATATGAGTTTTCAAGACGGGCAGCCATACCAGAGTATTTTTTATTTGAACAGAAAAACTGATGCTGGATAAGCCTGCCACACAGTTAGGGTTGATCTTAAACTACAGGCAGCCCATCTTGGTCCAAAAACTCTACCAATTTTTATAATTTCAATCTCAAGTTGTTCAGACATTTTGTTAAGCTCAATTAGGTTCTTATTTGATTGATGGAAAATAGAATATATTTTATCAATAAAAATTTGAAAATGATTGATTTGCTTTATTTCCCTAATAGAATCATCTAAAACAAGTTGAAGACAATGGTTTAAACAGTTCCATATTATAATATTTGGAAACTCTTCGGCTATCCTAGTGCTTACCCCAGATTTTATCCCAAGCATAACACTGGCTTCGTCAGAGAAAAATCCAATTAAATGTTTATCCAGATAGTTTCTATTAAACCCAACTTTATTCAAACTTTCTATAACTGAACAACATCTTGTCTCTGCATTTTGTTTATCTAATTCTACTAGTTCAAGGAAAATTGTTGGTGAGAAAAATGGATCCTCAACTTTTAAGTACAGTATAAGAACTGGTTTGGAAGATATTGTTGAGGCTTCGTCAATTATCAAACAGATTTTGCGAGTTTTCTCAATAATTTTGGTAAATAAATGTTTCCTGATATTTTGCAATGAAATCTACTATTGCAACTGCAGTTCTACGTGAATGCAATCCTGTTCCCAAATCTACACCATTTCTTTTTTGTAACTCAATCAGATCTTCTATATATGAAAATGTTCTGCATGTTTGTGCCAGACTATAAACTGTAATAAACACTCTATATGTACTACCCAGATATTTCTCACTCATCTTCTCCAGTGCTTTGTTTATGGCATCCTGCTCACATTGCTTTAACTTCTCTGTACAGATGTTGTGAGCCTTAGATGAGAAATGTTCCTTCAATTTCATTCTGAGGGAAGCTTATTGGATTTCTTTATTCCTTCCTGATGGTTCAGTTTGGTAATTCTTCCACTCCTTAGCTCCGTGGAAACTTTTTTCTTTGGTTGAAATTTCAAATCTTCTGCAATACTTGCAACCTAATTTTTTTCTATGAAACGTCCAGTCCATCATATTTTTCCCTAAAATTATTGTATTGCTGCAGTATCAGCAGTCAGGAAGGTTCTCTTCAATGTCTGATTCAGCTCTTCCAGTATCTGATGATATGCTGGCTCCTTCCTCTGGTTATGGAATGGATGATGTGCTGGCTCCACTTTCTTCGATGGATGGTGTGCTGCTCTTTCCTCTGGTCCTGGTGTGGATGATGTGTTGGCTCCACTTTCTTTGATGGATGATGTGCTGGCTCTGCTTTCCTCAGACTCCAATGGTTATGGTTGTGACTCTTTTGGATCTCCTTTTGTTTTCTTGCTGAAGAAAGCAGACAAATTCATTTGCCTTTTCATCTTGGCAATATGCTGCAAAAAAAAATCAACAGTGGTTTGGACTCGATTGTTGTTGTAAGTTGAGTGGTGAAGGCAGTGGCAATCAAAGAAAGCAGGCAAGGAATGGAGATCAGTAATATTCAGTTACTTTTAAGAGTCCCTGACACTAATAGCTAGTTAGTATTTAAAAGATGTTATAAAAGAGGAACAAGTTTCATCAGACAAGAATGAGATGGAAGTGAAAGTGGATTTGAAAATGACAGTCTATAAAAAAAATGTTGCACTGTGTATATAAAAGAATGGCTGATATTTTCATAATTACAATTGATTAATTGAAAAAGGAACACTTGAAATGGAAATACTATTAACAAAGGGAGTTTGTTATTTTGTGCTAGTAATGGCACAAAAATCTTTCGTAGCCAAGACTACTTACCTGGACCAACAGTCCCTAATGGAATGCTCTCTCTATAGCAGAGAGAGAAGCCAGGGGAAGCCATGTTCGCTCACCTAACCTTTTTAGAATGCAGCTTAAAAATATACTGAATCTTTTTACAGCCTTATGCAGATGTATATATAGTACAAAAAAAAGATGATAGTATAAATCATCTAAAAAGTTAGATTACAAATGGAATTGATAAGCACATTCACCGAGCAATACTGAATTATTTTTCTGAAATTTATTCCTCAGTTTAAAAAACTGGAATATATGAATTCAGTATTGGGTACTGCTAGTGTAGCTATTCAAGAGGATATAGTGTCCAGGTTAGCAAAAATGGTAAAGCAACATATAGATTTAAATTTTAAAACCAGTAATATTTTGTTGGTACCCACATAAAGGGAGTACAATACATATTTAATGTTACATTTGTTAATAGTGGCTAGAATTGTTTGCACAATAGTGGAAAAATGAAGTGTGCTGTCCCAGCCAGTCTATGGGAGTTGGATAGTTACTTAGGAATTATGAGCTGTCCCCTTAAGGGAATGCATCATGGTAAATGTATTTAAAGGTATCCTGGGAAATGTAGTTCATCTCACATAATCCTGATTGGTCACTGAATTGACCCTTCATGGGTTAGGGGAGTTTTCCTCATTCTTTGTCTGAACTCTCTACCTCATGGCATCTTCCTTCTATCGCTACAAGATGGGTTAGGAGATAACCATCTTTCACATACAAGGCAGATATACAAAGGATTGGTCATTAAAGAAGAATTTCATCATAAATGTGAATTATGAAGATACCTGAAGTACCAATAAATGAACTTTGTTATGGAAGCTTTATTGAGTTAGCTATCTGCATTTGCACAGCTATAAAGTAGCTCTGTGAAAGAGACAGAACAGTGAAAGATGAATCCTAACTCATCAGAAAAGTAAAATTAATTAATTTTTATTAATTTTTGGATTTGTGATAAAGCAACGTGATATTGAAGCCAGGAGTGAATGTGCAATATTGATCTGAACCTGCATGTCTCGTCGTTTCTCTCTGTGAGCATCGGAACTCTTTACGTGCTGTGGATGTTACGAGGGGATGGAGTTTTTCACATGCTACAAACAAAAAGACCTTTCTACCCACCCTCCCACCCCTCCTCTCTGCTCAATTCGCCTTCCTACTATCTCAGAGACTCTATTTGCATAACAAAGAGAGTTATTAATTTCCCGGTTCTCCAAAGTTAAGTCAAACCTCAGTTGTAAAGTTTGAGAAATCTTGCTTATATTTTTAAATGGAAACCAGAAGCTGATTTTGCTATCTGCATCATTTGGAAGGGAGATCCCCCTTCCCTTTCTCTTCAGCGAAGGAAAAGCTGTGTCTCAAATTACACCTCCCAAGAGGAATTTTAACAGGACTCTGTAAGATTTGTGAATCTGGTACTCAAAGAAAAGTCTCCCTGAGTTTCCAATACGTGTTTGCATTGATAACTCCTTTTGAAATTATTGTGAACATTTAATCAATTTATTTCAAATATTCCAAGATTACCTACAACCTACCAGCTCCATCTGGTGGGCAAGAAGAAATTTACAGTGAAGTCATTTTATTTTATTTTGAACAAAAAAAGATTTTTTTTCTCCTGATGTGATTTTTTTCACAATTTCTCAAATATTGACCAGAGTGATCATTAAACTATTGTGCACCATTTAATCAACTTAATTGAAAGGTGCCAAGAGTAACTACAACCTAATATGGGCATAGCAAGTGTCTTCCAGACCCTCTTCTGCTACCTTGTGAAGCAAGCAACCCCTATAGGCATATTTTTGTGTTCTGTCCTCAAGTCTTCAGGCTCTGCTGCACATATTTCTGCGTTCAGCCCTCTAGTACTCAGACTTCACGATGCAACCTCTAATGCCCCCTTCTGTCGCACACTCACACTGCACCCTAGAAGCAGCCATACCGTGTGCTGTGCTAGCATCACCCAGACTCTGCAGTGCCACCTATGTGCTCAAGTGTTAAATCCAGCAACAATTCTACCTTCTGCCACCTGCTTGCAGCGTACCCTATTATAAAAAGGAATTGCACAAAAAAAATCACTAAAATTTTCCAGAATTTTTCCTTTCCCAATTTGAAGCATGGTAACTTCCTCAACCATGACAGATGTCTATGATGTACCAGAATACCCGAATCCTCCACCCACTCTTGATGTAAACATGGAGCTTGATTCCCAACAACCGCCTTTAGATGTCTAACCCTCTGGAGAAGTCGCGATACCTCAGAAGGCCTACGACCTCAGGCAGCATAGGAAGCTTACCTCACCCACAGTGAAATGCTTCAGAGAGGATTGGGAAAGGCAGTATCACCGTCATGCAGACGCATGGACGGAGCTGTTCAAGATCTGCAACACCCCCAAAAGCAAGTTGCCCCTTGAGACCGTCTTCCTGATGCAGAAGAAGTTAGAGGAGCACCTCAAACAATGGAGAGACTGTGAAAGTAAGCTCAAGTACATTCAGTCGAACCTGGAAGACCCACATTTCCAAGAACACATTCAGTGCTTCGAGGAGGTGAACAAAGAATGCGAAGACAGCATTCGGGAAGGCAGAAACTACCTCCAGGCCATGGTCCTTGTTGCATTACAGGAGGAACAAACACCGAGGGAGAAGTCCACATCCGACATAGCTCCTCGATCACAGCTTCTTCCCACCACTCAAAGAAAGTCTCCTCCCTCCATTCCAAGTCGGGTAGATCGCAGGCAGGTTCTAGTGTCTTGTGTCAATTCTCTGCTGCTGGCTCCCACCAGCCTTCCAGAACATTCTCCCGTTGTAGTGGCGCATCTCAGGCCTCCAAAGCAGCAAGTTACGTTGAAGGGGCTGCAGAAGCTGAAGTAGATGCTGCAGCAGCAGACGTAGAGCTATGCGCTACAGAGGAGGTGACACGGCAGAAGGCGGCAGTAGTGGCTCATCAAGCAGAAATAGCCAAAGCCCAGGCCAAACACCAGGCAGAAATAGCCGAAGACCAGGCCAAACAACAGGCAGAAATGGCCAAATTGGAGTTGGCCGAACGGCAAAGAGACTCAACAACAAAGACGGCACGGGCTGCAGCATGGCGGAAGATAGCCAACAACTCCTCCTTCCAATTCAACCTCGAAGACTTGGGAGAAGAGAGCCCAGATACATGGCTCATGTGAGCAGCACTCACTTTGCAACAAGCAGATGCAACCACTTCAGTTGGCTAGCAGTCTCCCACAAACAGAGAAACACAGGGTTGAATCTCAACCACAGACTCTACACGTTAGTTACGCTACTGATGTACAACCTAAAATACAAGATTCACTTCCCTCCAACAGTAAACCTTCCCCAACTGATGTTAGAGATTTTCTTCCCAGCACCAGCAACCCTATTGCAATGTCTCACTCCCTTCTGGCCGAGCAATGTAGCCCACCAGTGCTCACACCAACCTCTCAACAAGTTGACCTGCAACCAATCACAGCTGCCACACTCAATCCACAGGCAGCAGCATTCCTGCCACAACCTCAATAACAATCTGGCTCCCAGGCCCCACAAGGGATATACACCCTAGCAGAATGTGCAACGGCAGTCTAGCAGGCAGGCAAATATGTGAGATAAACGTTGTTGTAGCTTACACTCAGTAAAACAGATACACTGTGCCAGTTAAATAGTTTTTTATTCCAGCAAGAGTTATAGCATAGTCAAACAGTCCATATGTCATAACTAGTTCAGTCCATCCGGGGATTAATCAGTTGCAAAGTCCAGTGTCGAAAAAGAAGTCAGTAAACTTACAAATAATCAGTCCAGTAATAAATCTCTTCTTCAGTAGAGATATGAAGAAAATTAAACCTCTTTTCTTCTCTCAGCAATAGCAGGGAAAAACACGCAGTTATTGCCATTAATCCATCATTGTCAGCAATCCAGTAAAAGCCAGCAAACAGTGAGCTCTCTTGCTCCCTCTTATGGTGATTTTACAACCGCACCCAAAATACATGTTTTAACAGTTAAAGTGATACACACACTTAAACTCATTAACCTAGTTTATATATATTATTTTACCCAAACTAAGTTAGGTAACCAATGTTATCCCTAACATTCTCCCCTTTTGGATAATATAATAATATATATATATATCTATTTACAATTTCAACCCATAGTTTTCACAATTTTCCTTGTACTTGACTGAACCTTGGGCTTTCGTAAATCCATCAGCAATGTTTTCTTCAGTCATGCAATATTCCAATTTTATGAAACCATTTTTTACAGATTGTCTTACATTCAAATATCTAAGATCAGTATGCTTAGATCTCATTTTTACAGCAATATTTGTAGCCAACCATATGGCTGCTTGACTGTCCTCATAAACTACAATGGCATCTTTAACAGTTACTCCCATATCTAACAACAACTGTTTATACAGAATTAAATCAGTACATAATTAAGATAGACATGACAATTCTGCTTCCATTGTGGACATACTTATGTGTTCCTGTCTAATTGACCTCCAACCAATCAGTGTTTTACCTAATAGTATGGCCATACCTGAAGTTAATTTCCTAGTTCTTATATCTGTTGCAAAACTTGCATCAGCATATGCACTTAAAATCAAATCATCTTTTGGCTCCAAATACAATGCATAGTGCATTGTCCTTTTAAGATACCTTAATATATGCTTTAGTCCTTGCCAGTGTCGTTCAGTGGGTTCAGCGTTGAATCTTGCCAATTGATTAACGCCAAAAGCAATATCTGGCCTTGACCAATTACTAATATATGATAAACTACCTATTAATGATTGATAAATAGTCTTATCAAATTTTGAACTTTGAGCATCAGTATGGCAAAATTCCTGACTCATTGGAGTTTTTGCCGGCTTACAAAGTTCCATTTTATAAATTTTTAGCAATTGGTAAATTTTATCTTCTTGTGATATCTTATATCCACTATTGGTTTTGCTTATTGTCAATCCTAGATATTGTCTTATTTCTCCTAATTGCTTTAATTTTATCCTCTTACCTAATAATGATATTATTTCAGTAGCTTCATTGTTAGTCTTTGTAATTAAAGCAATATCATCTGTAAACAACAATAATAATGACACTATTCCATTTGTCTCTCTCTTAAATAAACATGGATCAGCTAAACCTGCTTTAAACCCTATATTGTTTTACTCTTTTACAATATATTGGTTCCATTCATAGCCAGATTGTTTTAATCCATAGAGACTCTTTTTAAGTTTCCAACAGTCATTATTATTTTTATCATCCTTTATACCTATGGTTTTTTTAAATATATAGTGTGCTGCAATGGTGCATTCAAATAGGCAGTTTCTACATCTAAATGATTTATGATATAGTTCTTCTTAGCTGCCCACATTAAAGCTGCTCTCAAGGTTCTTGCCTTTAAATTTGGTGCAAATACTTCATCATAATCACATGCAGTTTGATTAAATCCTTGAGCTTCCAACCTAGCCTTATGGATGACAGTCCCATTT
Source organism: Hydrophis major (assembly GCA_033807585.1). Taxonomy (NCBI): domain Eukaryota; kingdom Metazoa; phylum Chordata; class Lepidosauria; order Squamata; family Elapidae; genus Hydrophis; species Hydrophis major. The sequence goes on along the minus strand of CM066343.1, from coordinate 67,652,117 downwards.
TTACCAGTTTTTAACTTAAATATCCATTTGCAGCCAATGGACTTTTCACCTGGAGGTAATTTGGCATTTTCATAAACTTTCATTTCTTTTAATGAATTTAATTCTTTCTCCATTGCTCTATGCCAATTTTCTTGTTCCTTTGCAGGATACATTCTAAGTTCAACAGTAGTTGGAACTTTACTAACTTGGCAAACTACACTTGCTTGATACCTGTCAGGTGGTCTGGTTACACGTGTAGAACGTCTGGTATTACAGGGCTTACAGATGGACTTTCATGTTCCTGATTATCTTTTTCTTCCTGTTCTGGACCTATATGCTCTTCCTGTACTTCCTCTTTAATTGTACTCTTCTTATTACTGATTTGTTCTTTTGGTCTTTTGTAGATTTCTATTATTACTTCCTTACTTGAATCTTGTTCCAGTTTTTTCCCATCCTACATGTTCTAGGAATTTGGCACTAGCACTACAGTAAACTCTAGATGTACCTTTTCCCCAGAATCTGTATGATTTGTGATTAGATTCATAACCTACAAAGAATAACTTTTTAGCCCTATGCTGCCCCTTATTTCTCAGTTGTGTAAGAATATGCACCCATGCTGGTGCTCCAAATGTGTGCATGTAGCTTAGGTCAGGTTTTCTACCATGCCACCGTATGAATGGTAATTCACCTGTTGTTGAGTTAACAACATTATTCAATATATGATTACCACACATTATTGCTTCTCCCCACAAATGTTCAGGTAATCCTGAATAGTACGAGTACCATTGCTTGAATTGTTTGGCCTCGTCTTTCAGTGAAGGAATTATGTTGTGGCCTATATGGTGCAGACTTTTTATGTTCAACTGCCATCTTCAGTTTATTTTGGAATTTATTGTTTATAAATTCCGTACCATTATCAGTGATAAGAGTTACTAATTTCCTTTTAGTTTTTCTTTCTGTGAATTGAAGCCAATTAAAGAAATTTTGATATTTTTCCGTTTTGCTCTTCATTAGATAACAGAAACCATATCTGGAATAATGGTCCATTATACTTAGTATATAACGAGCACCTCAAACACTTGGTTTTTTAGGACCTATAATATCAGCAAATACGACCTCTAGAGGCTCCTTTGTTTTAAATCCGTTAATTCTATTTGCTGGCATTACCTTGCTTTTTTCTTGACTGCACGCATTGCAGTGCAAATGCTTACTGCAAAGCTTCAGTTTTATACCTTCAGATAGTTCTACCATTTGTTTAAGCATTTTAAAATTTATATGCCCTATACGTCTGTGTAACAAATGTATGCATTCATCATGAGGTTTAACATTATTATAAACTGTGTTAGCTACCTCTGAATGATTATCATTTAAGACATACAATTCACCTTTTAAAGTTGCAGTCACTTTTTTACCTTCTTTTTCAATTATGCAATTGTCTCCCCTAAAGGTAATTACATAACCTAGTTTAACCAAAACTCTAACCGAAAGCAAATTAAACTTAAGTTGTGGTACATATAACATTTTTACATTTTCTTTTATGCAAGAACAATATGCTATAGCTTCACCTTTAGCTTTCAGTTTCCAGCCATTAGCTAACGATATCTGCTGTGAACTCGTGGACGTCTTAATAAATCCTTTCTTATCTTTCGTTATGCAGTGCGATGCTCCACTATCTACAACCCATAAATTATTATTCACAGTTTCGTTGCTATACATGGCTAACTCTAAGCATTTTTTATCCTTTTGATGCATTTTAGCATTCTGGCTGGCATTTTGGCTTTTTCCTTTCTTGCAGAATCTAGCCAAATGTCCTTTTCCTCCACAATTAAAACATTTTCTAATTGTATAGGCTGACGAAGAAATTTTCTCTTCTTCACATTGTGGTTGTTTCCTTTTGAGTTGATCCCTTTCAAGCCTTCTCCTGGCTTCTTCAATTAATCTGCCAATAATGTCAGTTAATGTAAGGTTATCTTTTGGCAGAACTTCAAGTGAAGTTACGCAGTCATCGTAGCTTTCATCTAAAGAAGACAAAATTATATAAACTTGGTGTAGTTCTGTGAAGATAAGTTCTTTTTCATGCAGTTCCTGAAAAATCTTCTTCATAGTGTTTAAATGAGTCAGCATGTCTCCATTCTTTTGAAGATGTGTTCTGAACAGCTTTCGTGTAAGATTTATATGTGCTCCTACACTGTCTTGAACATAAATCTTTAAATTCTCCCAACATTTCGCAGCTATTTCTTCTCCACGTATATGTACAAGCTGCTGGTCACAGAGTGTCAGTCCTATTATACAGAGAGCTTGCTCATTCTTCAGTTTATATTCTTGTATTTTCTGGGCATCATTCTCATCCTCTGGATCTCAAGCATCTACCTCTGGTGGGTTTTGAATTATACTCCACAAATCTTCTCTGCGTAGAAGTAGGCTGCATTTCATAGACCATTGTTGCAGATACCTCAGACCATGAAACATAGTTTGTTCCATCCAGTTTGGATATTAGAGACAAACTTTGTAAATTGACTTGTGCCATCTTTATCTGGATATTAAACTATAATTAATAAAACACAGCTGTCTGTTTACAGTATTGTGTAACTACACAAACTCTCACTTTATATAAGCCTGTTATATCCTGGTTAGTCTGACTGTGCAGCCTGGGCCCATAACCAGCATTAGGGATACACACTCTAGCAGAACGTGCAACAGCAGTCTAGCAGGCAGGCAAATATGTGAGATAAACGTTATTGTAGCTTACACTCAGTAAAACAGATACACTGCCAGTTAAATAGTTTTTTATTCCAGCAAGAGTTATAGCTTAGTCAAACAGTCCATATGTCATACACTAGTTCAGTCCATCCGGGATTAATCAGTTGCAAAGTCCAGTGTCGAAAAAGAGGTCAGTAAACTTACAAATAATCAGTCCAGTAATAAATCTCTTCTTCAGTAGAGATATGAAGAAAATTAAACCTCTTTTCTTCTCTCAGCAATAGCAGGGAAAAACATGCAGTTATCACCATTAATCCATCATTGTCAGCAATCCAGTAAAAGCCAGAAAACAGTGAGCTTTCTTGCTCCTTCTTATGGTGATTTTACAACCACACCCAAAATACATGTTTTAACAGTTAAAGTAATACACACACTTAAACTCAGTAACATAGTTTATATATATTATTTTACCCAAACTAAGTTAGGTAACCAATGTTATCCCTAAAAGTACCCAACAAACACAGTAGCGTGACACTCGACCACCGTCCCCAGTATGGGAAGATGACATCCTCCATTAGTACTGGGAAGAAGACTACAACCCACCATTGACTTACAAACCCATCCTACGAGAACTCAGGGATAGAACCCTCTACGTCAATACCTCCCCCCACCTCAGCAAATGCTGAAGATTACTGGAGAAACTTGGCTGTGCAGAGTGGAAAGCTAAATTTGCACGCCAATGGAGTTCGCAGATTCTCTGACAAGCCAGGTGGCGAATATCTAGTTTGGAAGAAACTTTTCCTGTACCCCATTCAGGCGGCACGCCTGAACCCTGATGTGATAATCGAACACTTGATAGCATGGCTAGGGCCACAGTCTTCTGACATACTGAGGGCACTGTTGATATCCCACTTCGATGACCCAGCCACTGTCCTATGGTTATCATGCTTGACAAACTGTATGGCGCTCCCGAAGATGTAGAAGCAACACTCTAAATAGCCTCAACAATTTCCCTAAAATTCCTATCGACAAGCCCCGCCGAATCATAGGCCTCACTAATATACTTGTCCAGCTGAGAACGGCACAACGGGATCCCAACTTACCGACACTCACCTGTCTCGATGACATCGACACACAGAACAAAATTGTTTGGAAACTCCTGCAGGTACTAATTGAAAAGTGGCTCCAGTTGACTGACACCTTCATGGCCAAGGGTAGCCACCGCTTTGTACCCTTCACACTTGAAGAATTTGTCTCCCACCAAGCTACAGTGTGCAATGCATACCGAGTCCGTGGACTCAGAGCTGTTAGTCCTCCTAATACCAGAAGATACAAAACCAACCATATATCTCCCTCAGGCCCTATACATACTACCAGAGAAGGACCCTTCATGGTTGCCCATGATACTGAGATTGACTTCTCCTCCACACACAGTTGGGGAGAGACTTCATCCCATCCACCCCAAGTTAGATCTCCCACTACAAGAAGAAACCAGTTTTGTCCTATGCACAACATTCGCCACTCGCTGAACAGCTGCACTGGATTTGCAGCGAAATCACTGTCCCAACAAAAAGAATTGCTAAGAGAGTACTAATACTGCTACAAGTGTTGCGAATCCAAACATTCGCCCGAATACTGCACAACCAAAGTGCAATGTCACATCTGCAAAAGTGACCAACACCCAACCACGCTGCATCCAGACGCCGAGCCACTACAGCAAATATTTTGTAACCCTCCTTCAGACAATGAGCTGCAACGTAATACAGAAGCAGGCAGGGCTCCTTGACAGACTGACAAATCGCAACCAAAACCATGCATGAGTGTAAACTGCACAACACTGTGCGCCAACTCACCATGCCCTCATTTGTGTCTTCTCATCTGTTTAGCCAAAGTGTACCCTGAAGGACGCCCTGAAGATGCCGTTAAAATTTACGTACAGATAGACACTCAAAGCACCTGTACCCTGGCCATACCTGCATTCTTCGACCTCTTTGAGGTGCAACAGTCCAAACTTCCCTTCACTGTATCAACATGCCATGGACCAAGAAGCATGGCAGGGAGAAGAGCTACTGGACTTTGTATAGGGTCATTAGATGGACTGGACTTTGTATAGAGTCATTAGATGGAAGTACCCAATTCCCACTACCGCCCGTTTTTGAATGCGAAGGCATACCGAACGACTGCAGTCAGATGGCAACACCTGAGATCATAAGTAGCATGCCTCACCTACAGCACCTTGCTCATCATTTTCCCACTCTAGATCCCAAGGCTGATATCTTACTCTTGCTGGGAAATAATGCCCCATGCACCTTTCTCCTCTCCGAGCCAGTCGGCGGTCCTGTAGACGGCCCAGTGGCCATCAAATCTCCACTAGGATGGGGGATCATAGGAATTGTCAGTGATGCCCAGATACAGGCTCCAACCCTGGCAAATACCTCAGCACCATCCATTCCACCCACCTTCTGATGGCCTTTAGCACCACCAAAAACAAGAATGAAGTTCCAGCCTCAAAGTCCACCGCCGATCAGTACGCGTTCGCTAGAACACCCTAAACGGCTGCCAACAACCATCAGACGTCCATTAAGACACTCTACACAGATATATGCCTCTGCAACGCCCTTTCCAACAGCTTCCCGATGCCCTTTGACACCGTGGAAATAAGAGTACTGTTCCAACCTTAGAAGGCCTCCAGACGCGACCTCCAAACTTTCACCTTTGCCACCAAGTGTACCTGTCCACCCTAAAAGGCTGCCAGAAGTGACCACCAGACTTTCACCTTTGCCAACAAGAGTATCTGTACACCCTAAAAGGCTGCCAGAGGTGACCAGGAGACTTGCACCAAGAGACTGAACTTGAAGATTGAACCTCAAGCTTTGCATGCTTTGCTTTGTTTGATGCTTTATTAATGTTTATTGTTTTTTCTTAGTTATATAGCTAACTGTATATCTTAATTATATTGTTATATGCTATTCAGTTAGTATTACTGTTTACTGCTTATCTTAGTTTATAGTTAATTTTTTTCTCTTCTTTTAATAGTGGAATTTATAATTCCAGGCGGGGAGTGTGCTGTCCCAGCCAGTCTATGGGAGTTGGATAGTTACTTAGGAATTATGAATTGTCCCCTTAAGGGAATGCATCATGGTAAATGTATTTAAAGGTATCCTGGGAAATGTAGTTCATCTCATGTGGCTACATCTGTAATCCTGATTGGTCACTGAATTGATCCTTCATGGGTTAGGGGAGTTTTCCTCATTCTTTGTCTGAATTCTCTACCTCATGGCATCTTCCTTCTATCGCTATGAGATGGGTTAGGAGATAACCATCTTTCACGTACAAGGCAGATATTGACCAAATATCTGGTCATTGGTCATTAAAGAATTTCATCATAAATGTGAGTTATGAAGATACCATGTACCAATAAATGAACTTTGTTATGGAAGCTTTATTGAGTTATCTATCTGCATCTGCAACAGCTATAAATCTAGCTCTGTGCAAGAGACAGAATACAAAGAGATCTCCATAGATGAAAATGAAATTTAAAAATTACAATGTGCAGAAATGATAAGAGATAGAAATTAGGTGGAGAATGATCGTTGCTATGTATGAATTAAATACAGAAGGTTGATAATTATAAATATGTTGATATAATTAACAAAATTGGAAATAAGTCAATACAAAGAAAATTAAATAATTTTTCTGTTACATTGCTGTACTTATTGATATTTGTTTCTGCTTTGCTTTTTCATTTATGAAATATTTTATAATACTTTATCAATATAATAGAATTACAGAGGTAAGGTAAAGTAAGGATATATTGTTGTAGAATAGATTGGTGATGATGAAATGAACATTATAAAGTAGATTAAGTAAAAATGGTGATTTGCTCACATCAAATGATGTAATATTAGTCTAGTAAGTAATTAATAATAGTAATAATATAAATATATATAGTGGATTTATGATGTAAGGATTAATGCAAATTGGAAGGAAAAGACTGCAGAGATTGTGCACAAGTGATTTGTACCAACCAACACAATATGTAACTGAAGATGGTTTATGTTTTTGTTTGTTTTGTTTATGTTAAAAAAGATAAAACTTTTATTTTTTAAAAAAATCCATTTATATATGCATGTAACTTCTTGTTACATTGATGTTGCTATATATTGATTTAAGCGGAAATATACAATGTATAACATCAATGTAACAAGAAATTGCCTGTCTCCCTTTTGGTAAGTTGCTTTTCTTTATTTATGTCTTTATATATATATATTACTATCTATTTTTGTTTTTATTAATCATAAAAACAAAGCAGATACTAAAGAAATAAATAAACACATAAATAAAAATTATTTTACGATTCATCTTGATGTTTCTTTAAGCAAAGAAGAAACATCAAGATGAATAGTAAAATATTTTTTATTTATGTGTTTATTTCTTTAGTATCTGTTTTGTTTTTATGATTAATAAAAACAAAAACAGATATTAACAAGATATATAAATACATAAAGAAAGAAAAGCAACTTACCAAAAAAGAGGCAGGCAAGTTGGCTAGCCAACTATGCCGGGGTCCTCCTCAGTATTCTAGCTTGCTGCAGGATGACCAGTGCAGGAGTTGGCTCTCGACCAGGCTGGTGGCGGCAGGAGGAGATAGGGGACCGGCCCAGCAGGACTTTCTGCTTTGCCTCCTCACTACCAATTGGTGGTGGGAAGGTAAGACAGCAATCCTTGGGCCACGGTGGGTGAGGAAAGGTGGCGGGCTGGCACTGGCGGCCTAGCCAAGATGGCAGTGACGCCGGGCCTGGGAGTTGGCTGGCGGCGGTGCAAGAGGAGGTAGGGGACCGGGCCAGCAGGAGCTGCTGCTTTGCCTTCTCACTACCAATCGGTGGTGAAAATGCAAGGCAGCAACAATGGAGGGCTGCAGGCAAGGGAAGATGGGGGTGGGCAAGGCAGGAAGCGTCAGCAAGGGCGGTGGGCATCCCAGGAGTAAGCAATTGACCAGGACTGGTGGCAGTAGGTAGACGACTGGGTTGGAGGTCATAGTTACACATCTGCATCTTTGGAGGCCGCTGGGATAGGCAGGACGGGCGAGGACGTCTTCTTTAAGGTAAGGCAGGCAGGTCAGACTCGGGAGGCAGGCCAGGCAAGACATGCCTGGGAGGCAGACCAGCTGGGTGAGGACAGTTTGCAGTGGTGGTGACTGGGGCTGCGGCTTGCCCTCATTCACTCAACAGGGCAGCAGAAGGCAGGCAGCAACGGCTGGCTGGCTTGGCAGCTGCTGCTGCTACTAGTGTTGCTGCTGCTGCTGGTGTGAGCGATGGCACAGAGTGGGAAAATTTTTGTAGTTAGCGCATATGCGCTATAAGCAGGGGCGGGGTAAGAATGAGGAAGGGATTTTCGCACGTGCGCAGTAAAAAAACTGGGTCTTTTTTTAAAAACGGGTTTTACTTTGGAGCAGCGGATAGGGGCGGGGGCTGAGGCAGTGAAGGGAGAGGGGGTGGGGGAGAATGAGGAAGGGATTTTCGCGCATGCGCAGTAAAAAAAAGGGGTTTTAAAAAAAATCCAGGTTTTTTTTAACATTTGAGCAGCATGTGCAGTAATAAAAATCAGTTTTTGGCTCATAGGATTGGCGGAGTGGGGAGGGGCCAAACGGGTTGGTTTTACCAGTTCTTAGAACTACCAGTGACGTTAACAACTGGTTCTATAGAACCGGTGCAAACCGGTAGAAACCCACCCCTGGGTAATAGTAAGTTTTCTTGAAAGATTACTCTCAATATTAACCTTCTCAATATTTCAGCATTGACCAGCAATCATGTCTTCCATTGTGCCATTGATCTTTTCACAAAGCTTCTGATGTTTCTACTGACTCCTGGTATTTCTAGGCATTTGATTATCCAGTCATGTGGGGGGAGTCAAACCAACAATCCATGCTACATCCAAGTTGGTCTTCTCTTAAATTTTCCAGAACCATCGTGTCAAGTAGGAGTTGATCTTTTGTTCTTCTGTTGTTAGGGCCATTTCCTTTCTACTCAGGAAGAAAGAACCTTTTTTCAACGATGCTGTTGGACTGCATCAGCTACCATACTGTTAGTAAGCAGGTAATTGGCCTGTAGTTGCCTGATGCTGCCCTTTTTGCAGAATCTTTCATTATCAAATAGGTTTTGCAAGATGTTAGCCACTCTTCAATTTTTACCTCCTTGCAATATGTTGTTAAACCTCCTTGCAGTATGTTGTTAAACTGTTTTAACAAGTGAAGACCACTCAAATGTTTCAACTAAAAACCATGCACTTCATTTTCACTTTCTATTGATCAATTCTTGACCTTCCTTGCTCTTTTCTCCACCATTTCTGATATTATTACAAATTGTTTAATTTCAGTTTTATTCTTATCCACTTCCTTTAGCCAAGCTGCATTCTTGTTGTATTTCTTTGGGGTGTCCCATAACTCTGCCCAGAATTGCATTGTTTCTTCTTTGTCAGGTATTGACTTATTTATTGCAGTCTCTCCATTCATGGATTGGTAGGAACATTTCTAACTGGGATGAAACTGGAGTATCTGTTTATAGTTTGCAATTTGCACCTTATATCTGCCTGTAGCTGTTATTTATTGTTTTAGTATCCATGTTTTCCTGAAAACAAGACCCACTTATTTTCTTTTGACTTCCGAAATAAGCCCTAGGGCTTATTTTTGAGACATATCTTAATTTTTTTCCTTCAGGACAGCTCATACTCCAGAGAAGCCAAAAATGGTTCTTCAGCTCTGTCCTTTGCTACCACAACAGGCATTGCTGGCACTTGCTGAGCATGCTCGAGGCCAGTGAGCAAGTACAGTTGGAGTCACAGCTGCAGCTTCTTCCTGTTTTAGCTTTGCCCTTAGTCAGAGCAGGGTGGTTTGTGGCAAAATGGTTGGTGAATTTGCTTGAGAGATATTCCTAAAGCCTCAGCAGGAGAAGAGGATCACTTGGGTAACAGGCTGAAAAAGTGGGGTTAATATGCGAGATGTGGGTACAGGTCAAGCTTGGCATTTCACTTTCCTGCCTTTTGTGAACTTTTGGCTGTACACAAGGAAAGAAGATGCAGCAGAGATCCTGGCTTGTTTCTCTCCCCCAAACTGTCAGAAATGGATCTCTGTGGGGCTTGTTGTGCATATAATATTAATATTATTATTTACAACAACAATAACAACAATAACAACCATCAATTTCCAGTGACTTTGGAAGGTTCCCAAATAAAAAAGGGGGAAACAAATAAAATAATAAAAATAGTAAATAATGAGGAACAAAATATGGCAAAAACCAAGCAGCATTCCCATTCTTCAGAAAAGGCTACACTTATCCTAGCTAAAAATCTGAGCAAAAAGTCAAATCTTCAAGGCCCTACAAACATCAGCAGGGTGTGATTACCCAAATTTCAGGAACATGGATCATTTTAGAGGTCAGGTGCTGTCATAGAGAAGGCATATTTCCAGGGTTCCAACATATATATATATATATATTTAATTGAAGGGTGCCAAGTGGAATTGAGTTGGTCAGGCAAATACTATCGGGAATAGATGATCTACCAAATAACCAGACAGTATGCCATTTAGAGGGCTACAGATTCTACATCCTTTTAAAAGCAATTCCCAGTACCTAGTGTACATTCATTTATTTACACTTTGATCCACCATATGTGTTTCAAAATTTTTGAAAGTGTGTTGAAATTGTTCTGAATGGTTTTATGGTATTATTAATATGGTTCATGGACACAGCCATATTCTGGCACATATTCATTAGATATGCTTAGTCCTGGACTAAAAATATTTCTGTGAGGTGAGTCATCACTAAATTAATATGAAACCAGAATGCATTACAGTGGACACTACAATTTCACAATCCATCTTGATTCCATCTTCTGTTATGGGTCTCTCTTTACTTACTTCTAATCATGGTATGAATATTCCTTGCAAATTTTTTTCATTGTGCTATATTCATTGTCTTTATCTCATTTCTGGCCTATGATGTACTTTTCCCATTAAACAGTAACTCATATATATAATTGAAATTATATATATATGATTTTCTTCTTATACCTGCATTTCCGACAAACATTCAAAACACCCTCATGCATTTTGATAATTTATATGGTATTAAATACTACCAGTTCATCATTTTATAGAAATTCTCTTTAAGATTTTAATTCAATGTGAATTTCAAGCCTTCCGTCAACATACTTTCCCATTGTTCTAACATTTTATTATAACCAAAATTTCCTGCCCATTGAATGATACAATGTTTGACATGCTCCATTTTTAGGTCCAATGTAACATTTTATAAACCTTAGCTATAAGATGTTCATCATTAGTACACAGTATATTTCAATTTCACTTTTAGCAACTTCAAAACCATAATTTTTTATCCATAGCAAACCTTTATTTTCTATTATACAATATATATGAGTATATATTTATACAGTATAAATGTGAGTATACCCCCTCACATTTTGTAAATATTTAAGTATATCATTTCATGTGACAACACTGAAGAAATGTCACTTGGCTAAAATGTATAAAGTAGAGAGTACACTGCTTGTATAACAGTGTAAATATACTCTCCCTTCAAAATAATGCAATACACAGCCATTAATGTCTAAACCACTGCCAACAAAAGTGAGTACACCCCTAAGTGATAATGTCCAATGGAGCCCCATTTTCCGTCCCTGGTATCATGTGATTTGTTAGTGTTACAAGTTCTCAAGTGTGAATGGTGAAACTTCCGGTTTGAGCTTCTTCAGCGACAGACCGAAACCTTGTCTTTGCAAGGCTTCGATCCGTGCTCGCTGCTGGAGTGCCCCGAGCTGGCTGGTTTCGGGGCTAAGCCACCCCATAGAGGTGGTGAAGAGGGGGGAGACTGCCAGCATGGTTGAGGAAAGCCGCATCTCTCCTCCCAGCTGGCCATTACACCCTTTCCCCAAAGGCGGTTGCAGCGGTGGTCAGAAATGGCCACCACAAAGAAGAACTCAACTGGAAAAGAATGTGCAGGAGGAAAATAAGAGAAAGTTTTGGTTGACTGGGTCAAACAGCAAAAGCAACGAATAAGAATTGAAACTGTTAAAAAACAATAACATTGTTCCCTAAGATTTTTAAGCTGCGAAGGAGAGAGAAAAGGGAAAATATTTGGTTTTCTCCTTTTCCTATACTGACAGCTAAGAGACTTAAGCAAGAAATTGGAAAAAAGTCCACTTTGACATCAATAGGCATTTAATGCTGAAAATAAAAAATCAAAGGGATAATAAAGATTTCTGGATAATTAAAAGCTTTTGAAAACAGGAAAGGAGAGAAAAAGAATAAAAGGGTAGGATCTGGAAGGTAGGAGACTGCCTGGAATTAAAAAAGAATTTACAGCAAAATCTCAACAAGACTTCCAAAAGATACATTCTAACTGAAATATCGCAACAAAAACCCCAGGAAGAGAAAGTTGAAAAAGAAATAAGAAGATATAATTCAGGACTATCTGGATTACTTGATGATTTCTGGATTCTTGGTTATTGTTTTGACTGACTAAAATCAATCAGGTGGTTGGTTAAAACTGTTTAAAATGGCTCCACTTTTAGAAGAACTGAAAATGGAACTTAAAAAGTACAAAGAAGATGCACAAGAAGGGAGGGGTTCTTTTGGCTTCGTATTTGTTTTTAGAAATAGAGATTTGGAATTATGAGAAACAAGAAATGCCTGCAGAACAAGAAGATTGCGACAAAGAAGAAGCCATCTTTAATGAACAAGTAATCTTAGATGGGGGGGGAAGGAAAGGGGGGAAAGAGAATGGAAAGTTTAAGATGGGGAAAAACAACTCCAAAAAAAAAAAAATAGAGTGAAAAATAAGTATAAAATCAGAAAGCAACAGAAGGAAATGCAGAAGAGAGAATTAGAACTAGAGAGACAAGGGGATAAAAAGGAGAGGGGGAAGATGAGAGGGAAGAAAGAAAGGAAAAGAAGTTATAAAAGAGAAACAAAATATAGAGAAACAGGGCCTATTTAGAGACAGTGGGTGAAAACTTAATGGAAAAAGGGATTCTGCAAAGGTACATAAGATAGTATGGTTATATTAGTAGCAGAAATAATTTTAGAAAATATGAAACAATATATGATTAAAATGTCTGATAAAATAGCTATCGTAATTCAGTGGAATGCTTGTCAATAAATAAATGTAACAAAAGGTATATTTAATGATTTATAAAACATTTGAAGAGAAATAAGGGAAAAAATAATTATGGAGATTATATGTGTTTTTAAGGAAGTATGATATTTAATTGAACAGAAGTGTTAAAGATGTTAAAGGTTTTAATGATTATTAATGATAGAACTGAATTGGAATGGAATGAAGGTTTATAATTACATATATTTACAATCTTTCTTTTTTTTAAAAAGAATATAGTGTGTATTATAAGAATGTACCAAGCAGAATTCGATTGGAAGTTATGTATTATGTATTATATTGAAGGTCATAAACTTAAGGTATATATTGAAGTTTAAATAAGAATTGAATGGATGTAATTAAAAGATATAAAGGTGTCATACTCCAATTAGTAACTACAGGAGAAAATTTGTTTAATGAGAAAAGATAATATGAAAGTGAAACAGAACAGATAAAAGTATAAATATAATGATTTGAATTGAGATGAGATAATCAAAATAAAATTGAGAAAATTAAAAGAGGGAAAAAACTATATAGAAAATGTAAAATAGTGTAAGATATGGAATAGAATACAAAAAGGAGCATGAAATTGAGTTTTGTATCTGTATAAAGAAGTTCAACCCAGGACCTTGCTATTTTCAAAAAAGATGTTTTACTTGTATTTTGTATGCATGAAAACCGAAATAAAACTTTTTTTAAAAAGTGTGAATGGAGAGCAGGTGTGTTAAATTTGCTCTCACTCATACTGGTCACTGGAAGTTAACATGGCACTTCATGGCAATGAACTCTCTGAGGATCTGAAAAGATGAATTGTTGCTCTACAATTCATTGCCAAGACCCTGAAACTGAGCTGCAGCCCAGTGGCCAAGACTATACAGCAGTTTAACAGAACATGTTCCACTCAGACCAGGCCTCGCTATGGTCAACCAAGGAAGTTGAGAGCCCATGTTCAGCGTCATATCCAGAAGTAGGCTTTGGGACGTATGGGTGCTGCCAGCATTGCTGTAGTGGTTGGAGGGGTCAGCTTGTCAGTGCTCAGACCATACACTGCATGCTGCATCAAAGTGGTCTGTAGGGTTGTCATCCCAGAAGGAAGTCTCTTCTAAACATGATGCACAAGAAAGCCCACAAATGGTTTGCTGCAAAGAAGAAGACTAAGGACATAGATTTCTGGAACCATGTCCTGTGGACTGATGAGACCAAGATAAACTTATTTGGTTCAGATGGTGTCGAATGTGTGGTGGCAACCAAGTGAGGAGTTCAAAGAGAAGTGTGTCTTGCCAACAGTCAAGCATGGTGGTAAGAATGTCATGGTCTGGGGCTGCATGAATGCTGCTGGGACTGGGGAGCTACAGTTCATTGAGGGAAGCATGAATGCCATCATATACTGTGACATGCTGAAGCAGAGCATGATCCCCTCCCTTTGGAGACTGGACCAGAGGGCAGTATTCCAACATGATAACGACCCCAAACACACATCCAAAACAACCACTGCTTTGCTAAAGAAGCTGTGTGTAAAGGTGATGGACTGGCCAAGCATGTTTCCAGACCTAAACCCAATTGACTATCTGTGGGGCATCTGAAATGGAAGTTGGAGGTGTGCAAGGTCTCTAACATCCACCAGCTCTGTGATGTCATCATGGAGGAGTGGAAGAGGACTCCAGTGGCATTCTATAAAGTTCTGGTAAACTCTATGCCCAAGGTTAAGGCAGCTGGAAAATAATGGTGGCCACACAAAATATTGACACTTTGGGTTCTATTTGGACATTATCACTTAGGGGTGTATTCACTTTTGTTGCTAGATGTTTATTAATGGCTGTGTGTTGCGTTATTTTGAAGGGACAGCACATTTACACTGCTATACAAGTATATACTCACTACTTTACTTTATAGTTAAGAGTCATTTCTTCAGTGTTGTCAAATGCAAAGATATGCTTAAATATTTACAAAATGTGAGGGGGTGTACTCCTGTGATATATTGTAGATAGGAAACCAATGATTTCCTTCTTAAAAAAGGCTTCTTGGGGTAACACCCAAAGAGGTATTTTAGATAAAAAAATTTCTTTGTATTTATTCCAAACTATAAGTATGGTTCTTAAAATCCACATTCATTTCAACTGTATTCATCAGATAGGCATAGCAATTCATAGCAGTTTCAAGGCCACTGTTGTTAGCCTTCACAGTACCAAACAGTTCCTGGCAACCTATCAGATAATTACACAAAACAACTGAGAACAGCACATTAACACTGAAAACCTGACTCCAGCAAAACTATTTACACTGGCTGAAATCAAGTGAGCCAAATATTTAAATGCACAGAGGATTCCCACCCCCCCACCCCCATCTATAATGGTCCTCTACTGCATTGTCTTTGCTGCATGGTGCTCTTGTAGCAGATTTCTCATGAAATAGATTGCTGACCAAGTGAAATGTCCAAACAATTGTTCTAACAAATATGCCTGAGATTACCTATCTCAAACAATGAGAAATGTTCCAGAAATTTATGAGAGAGCACTTGCAGATTTCTATATGTGCAACATCAGAATGTAAGGGAAGGAGAGTGAATTCATTTAGTGCAAACCTCCTGAAGTACAGCATGTCCTCACCCAGAAGCAGGACATCCTTTGCGGAACATGAACCCTCAACTTCTATTGAGGAAAGGTCAGTGCCCATAAGCCATAGATTTAGTATTAGCAGAGGAGGAAGCCTCTTAAGACCATCTGCTGCTCACATAGGTATTGTACCTATGGAAAGTGTCAGCAGTCTGGGCACACGGATATCCCGCAGAGCTCTCGGGATAAGCAGTGTCTTCTTACAAGGTCTTCATAGTTCTTGTACAACCATACCGCTATTCCAAGGATTGGAAAAAGAACGAAGCCTATCTTATGAGAATATGAACAGATGCTTGGTGGATTATATTGAAAAGGTGAAAACTTTGGAGCAAATCAACCAGGAACTTGAAGGACATATCCGTGCTTACCTGAACAAGAAATCTTCCAGTGACAGTAAATGGGGATCACTAAGGGAGAGTTGGACAACCATTTATCATCAAGTAAGTATGAAACTTTATGGCAAGAATTAAAAAAAATGAAGCATTTGTCAACCATAGCCAAATTCACCTAGATTTTGATGAGGCTACTTAAGGTGAGGCTCAAATGACAGTTTCTCCTACCTGATATAATTCAGTCTTCATAAAAGTAAATTCTATTGTTTATATTGTTTTGTAATATTCAAATTAAGTTTGAGCATTTTCATAGGGGACCTATACGTTTTTATTCCTTTATTTAATGTATCACCTGATTCTCTACAGTTCTGAGTAGTTCACAAGAAAATATGAAAGAAGAATGAAAAGTTGTTTCTTATTTCTCTTTGAAGTAGTTGAGTAGAATTAAACAATTAAGAGAAATACTGCCAGAACTATTCAGGTTTATGCACTTATATAACCGCTTTACCAGCATGATTCGATATGTAATGAATAAAGTGAGATTTTCATTACATTCCCTCCTTGTCACATTTTAAATTTACAATTTTGTTTAGGGAATAGAGACATTTCTCTATCTCTAACACACTAATCAGTGAAACTTAATATCATCCAAAGCATAAGTGCTAACAGCATAGGGAAGCCTCATTTGCAAGTCTCCCACAACTGCTTTCTAAACCAATTTCCAGCTTTTGGAAACATAATCGTACAAGTGTGGGAGTTATTGGCTATCCACTCATTTACCAATGATAAACATGTCCAAAAAAAGCTAATAGTGCATATGAAATAACCACACATTTCCAACATACATACAAATGTAACATATTTCAGAAGATCAAAAAATAAACATAAACTGAAGGAGTGGGTGGGCTCTGATAGATAAGATCTCAAACAACATGCTTGTTATAAAAGAACCAAAACTCCTATGAGAGATATGTCAATATTTGAGTTTTCTTTCTTTTTTTTACATTTTGGGATCTACAGTCATCACTTGGGAATAATCACATACAATAACAGAGGAATGCCATTTCATCGAAAATACAGTGTACAGGAAACATGCTATTAATATATATGGCATATAAAAGCTGTTTTAAACAATTCTAATAGTAATAGTGCCATGAGGCAAATTATTGTTTCTCAATGGTTCACTCTGAAGATTCATCCATTTTTCCACTCTATACTGCTGTCAGGAGAAC
This sequence comes from Hydrophis major, assembly GCA_033807585.1. Taxonomy (NCBI): domain Eukaryota; kingdom Metazoa; phylum Chordata; class Lepidosauria; order Squamata; family Elapidae; genus Hydrophis; species Hydrophis major. The sequence goes on along the minus strand of CM066343.1, from coordinate 67,635,093 downwards.
ATTAAGTCATGTCCATGCAAACACCACTTAAGTAAGAATTTATTCTAGCATAGAGTTCCATCTGTATACAATTTTGGATATATATATATGTGTGTGTGTGTGTGTGTGTGTGTGTGTTTACATTTGACTCTTTGAATAGGTAGGAGATGCAGTTCTGGAAAATGCCCGCCTCATGTTGCAGACAGAAAGCATTCAAGCATGTGCTGAAGATGTTAAAGACAGGTAACATTAAATTTAAATTTAAAAGTAAAAATAAATATGCATTTCAATATTTAAAAAACAAAGGAATTGTACTGGAAATAAATTGAGGAAACTGGAACTATGAGTTCAATAACTAGTAGTTCTTCATGCCAGAAGTCTAAACTTTGTGATACTGTATTATTTTGACATATTCTCATTTATATTGCAGGTATGAAAATGAGCAACCATTTCGAAAAGCAGTGGAGGATGAAATTAACTCGCTCTATAAAGTAATTGACCATGCTAATTTGACTAAAGTAGACCTGGAGAGTCAGATAGAAAACATGAAGAAAGAACTAGCTTTATTGTCAAAGAATCATGAAGAGGTAAATCAATTCTGAGAAACAAAAAAAAGATATGTATTCTACTTCTATCTAAACAAAAGATAGAAAAGAACTTTATATCTGATAAGAGTATTTTGATATCAGAATTTTAATATCATCAATAAGCATTTTATAATTTTGTAATACTGTAATATAATAAACACCGATGAAATCTAATTAGCATTAGAACCAATAACTGAAAAACACTTTATAAGTAGACATTATGAAACCTCTCTTTTGTGTTCATGTTTGAAATTTATGGGTTCTCCTTAGTAATAATATTAAGTGTTGTAAACTGAGACCAACAGACATGTATTCAAGGCTGTTCCGTTTTTTCACAGAACATTGTGGAAAATAAACAGTGGCTATTAGCAGTACAGCATATGTTCACTATCAGTTGTATAGCCTTCCCAATCATGGTTCTAAATATCAGTGGCTGTGGAATCCAAACATTTTGGAGTTCTAGGAGAGATCTGGCTATCCATTATGGGAATAGTGGTAGATTAGATGGGCTTTCAATCTGTACCAAAAGAACTTTTTACGTTCTTTTTTTTATTTTTAAAACAAATTTTATTAGTTTTTACAAAACAATACACAAACAAACAAGGCATAATAACATAAAAGATCTTTTCTGAAAAAACCAATAGAACATACAGAATAATTCCAAATTATAATATACATATTTATGTTATCTGTTCAACTTCATATCTTATCCCAACTTCTCTTTATTTCTCCCTTTCATTCTATTATTCAAATTATATTTCTTAATTAAAATTTTATTGCTTTTCAAAAACAATACACAAACAAACAAAACGTAGAACATAAAAACATAAAACATCTTTTCTGAAAGTTGCTTGATCCCGGGTTAAAACTCTTGGTACAGATACAAATTCAAAAATCATATTCATTTTATATACCATTCCATATCTTATTACCATTTTCAATTTTCTATAGCTTCTTCCCTTTTTTATCTTTCTTAATTTTATTTTATTTATCTCATCTCAGTTCAAATCATAATACTTATCATTCTTTGTTCTATTTCCAGCTATCCATTCATCTTTTCTCTTTAAACAAACTTCTCCTATACACTGATTGGAGTATGATGCCTTTAACTCTTTCCCCTAACTTAAGAATACTTAATATAACACTTAACTTATATTGGGATTCTGTTTAGTACATTCTAAAATTACACAATGTATTTTATAAGAAAAAACAACAACAACAACAAAACATTTGTAGGTATATAAGACCACTACTAAAAAACTAATCATACATATTAATACTCATTTATATCTTATATCTCTATAGCATTTTATTCTAAATACACATATAAAAATACAATCATGTACCTTACAGAATCCCTTTTTCAATTAGATTTACCCATTGTCTCTAAATGAATTTTGTTTCTTTAAATCTTGCTTCCCACCATTAAGGCTTCTCATCCCTTCCTTACTCTCTTGCTTATTCTTCTCCTTGCCCTTTGTCTCCCTGCCTCCCTTTTCTTCTTCTGCTTTCCTCCTTTCTGTTGTTTTCTAACCTTGTATCCACCTTTCACCTCATTTTTCTCATTTTTGGTTGTTTTTTCAAGCCTTAAAATCCCCTTTTTCTTTTCCTCTTTCTCCTCCTCCCCAAATAGAATCATTTGTTCATCAAAGATGGCTTCTTCTTTATCCCAGTCGTCCTGCTGCGCAGTCAATTTTTCATAAGTACATACCGCCATTTCTAGAAATTGAAAAAGAGTGCCCAAAGTATCTTTCCCATCTTGTTCTTCTTTTTTATATTTTTGATATTCAATTTTTAATTCATCCACAAGCGATGCCATTGTAAAGAGAAAATTTTTTTCCAAAACAACCACTCGAGTGCTTTTAATCAAAAATAATTCCCAAGAGTTCCAAAGTCACCAAACAATCCAAATAAGCTATTTCTTTTAATACTTTTTTCTTTCTTCCATTTCTCTTTCTGGGGTTGCTGTTTGATCAGAAAGTTCCAATTAAAATATATCTTTTAGAAGTCTTATTAATATTCAATAGCTCTTTAGAATTCTAGGCAATCTCCTTCTTGTTTTCAAATTCTGCTCCAATTTTTTTTCCTCTCCCTTCCCACTTACAGCAAAAAGATTTTCCTTTAAATGTTCAGAAATCCATACCTCCAATACGAGTTTCCGATTTCTCTTAAAGTTCTATCGCTGTTCGGAAGGAGAGTGAAAAGAAAAAAAGCTTTTCCTTTAATTTCCATTCACCGCTTGACACATTCTGGAAACGATGTATCTTTAATAAGCTTTAAGTTCCAGGGTACTTTCACTGTTACTTTGTTCCGGTCAGCAAAGATCACTTTCATTTCTTGACAGCTCCTCCTGCACTTTCTTTTTCCGGCTGAGCTCTTCTATGTGGCAGCCATTGCTGACCGCTGCTCAGCTGCCTTTGGAAAAGGGGGTTTAGCTGGCTAGGGAAGAGAGGTGCGATATCTCTCGACCCTGCCAGACCCTCCCTGTCTTCGCCACCTTCTATGGAGGTGGCTTAGCCCCGAAGCCAAATGGCTCAGGGCACTCAGGCAGTGAACACAGGCAGAAACCGCACACAGTCGCGGATTCCTGCCTGCTCTGAAGCACTGCAGACCAGAAATCCAGGCTTTTTATGTTCTTACGTAATATGTACTGGATTTAAATAAAAACTTGCAAAGCAATATATTACAGGCAAGTACTGTGATAACTGTTTTATTACACTGACAAGTTAAAATTATTTTGCAAGCCATCCATTCATTTTAAGACACTCTTGAACAAATATATTCACAGTCACCACTTAAAGCCACAATTAGATTTTAATGTTTCTATTAAATTCTAGTAGATACTATGAAATACAGATTGAGAAATAGCTCTGTTTTAACTCCTTACTGTCGAGGCAAATGCACTGTATAGTGACAAAGTTGCATCAAATAATAACTGCTCTGGCTTTTATTACAATATGTGCTTCAGGATTTTTTATAATGAATATTTTATTTATTTAGATGAATTGGTCAACTATTTGTAACAACTTTATTTTCAGAATATCAAAATGCTTTACAAACAGCTTGCTTTATCGTCACTGGAAGAATCAGAAAGCCCCATTGGAATTAGCTTGGATGACATTTTGAAGAAAATCCAGATTCAATGGGAGAAAAATATTGAACAAAACCATGCTGAGACTGGTATCTTGCTCCATGCTAAGGTAAGCATGGAACAAGCTAAGATAAGATATAAGAATTAACTGCAAATTCTTTTAGGCCAATTAAACATAATCAAACAACATACAATATAAGTTTTTGAATTATGTAGAATTCTTCAGCAAAATTATAAATAAAAGCAAGAGTTCAGTAGGAAATAGTAAAACACCACACCCACAGGATTTGCATTTGATCCAGCCTATGTGTAGAAGTGGACAAAAAGTCATGCAATGCATATAAAAAACAAGCCTTCAAGCACATGGTTGCATTTTGACTTTTACAATAATCCTCATTGTGGATGTCCCTAACTTGATAGGTAACTGAAAAAGTTCTAGACATTCCAATTACACTCTTTGGATGCTCTTTGATAGTTTAAAATTGCAACTAGGATTATCTATAGCTCTGTTAGGATGAAGAATTCTAGCAATTGCTGCTCCTCTATTTTATCAAGATTTAGCTTCAAATTATCAAATGGAACAAAAACTAGTGTTAAGTGAAAAAATGGAAACTCCCAAAACAAATGTGAATTGATGATCCCCTCCACCCCTCAAAATCAAAAACATTTATCAGGCTAAATCCGAAAGTCAAGAGTATGAGAAGCTTTTTGTTTCTCCAGAATTGCTCATCAGTAGAATGATTATGTGCTACTATTTTGATTTCTAGCAACCACATAGTTTTTCTCCACAACACTCTATCCCTAACTTGTTCTTTCAAGTCTCTCAATGGTGCACTTACTCAGGGTAACTGAATCTATCCATCTTGCTGTTGGTTGTCTTCATCCCTTTCCTTCACCCTTTTCCAACCTTAGAGCCTTCTCCAGAGAATTGCATGGGTCTAAAATAGGATAGATGACAAAAATCTGGCTAAGTTTTGTTGAAGGAAATTAAGAAATTTAGGCAATTTCAGTTTACTGGGTTAGTTCCTGCCTACAATAGTCATACTTACAGTATCACTTTATGGGTCAAATCACTTCAGTGTCATCAGTTTTACTGGGATTGAAGTGAGACTAGTGTAATTTAGATCTAACCCAGTTGTGTGCTTCTGCGTTTTAATGTAATGCTATTCATTATTAAGACTGTCCAATGCTTCTGATTTGATTAGGAAGAGATGTTTCAAAATACATGGAAATGCATTTTGACAAATGTAGCCTTTATCTGTGACTCGTTAGAATAGCCACAATCCTGAAAACAAGATAGAGCCACTGAAATGAATTATAAGTGTTTACACACTCAGCATTTCTTCCTAGCAACATGAAGCACTACTTATTAGCAAAAACTTTTATTTCCATTTTCTTCTGATAATGTTTCTATTCAAGAATTATATTTATGTTAACAATTAAAAAGCTGGATCCAAAACTCAAAAATTTCCCTTTCATTTTTCTCTAATATACCGTATATACTCGAGTATAAGTCGACCCGAATATAAGCTGAGGCACCTAATTTAACCACAAAAAAACTGGGAAAACTTATTGACTCGAGTATAAGCCGAGGGTGGGAAATGCAGCAGCTACTGGTAAATTTCAAAAATAAAAATAGATACCAATAAAAACTTTCACTAGGACAGTTGAGAATAAGTTTGATGTTCACAATTTCCTCTTTGAAAGAGACCAGTAAATAGGGAACAAGAAGATGAAGAAAAAGTGTGTTTTTTCACACTTTTCACACTGCAGTGAACAAAAATGGCATCATAGGAACAGGCTTATTCTCAGTCCAAAGGTTTGTTTTTGATTTCTTCCCTGATTTAAGGGAAATTTGGGAAATGATCTCACTATCATGAAAGGTTTAATTGATTCACTAACCCAAAAGATGATGATGATGACAGTGGGAGGCAGGAGTCTCTCCCTTGCAAGAAAAAAGCAAGAGCCGTTCTTATGATCTCTCCCTCTCCCTCTCTCTCCCCGTAATACAGTCAACGGCTCTTGCTTTTTTCTTGCAAGGGAGAGAGTGACTACTGCCTCCCACTGTCATCAACATCTTCTTCTTTTGGGTTAGTGAATCAATTAATTTGAGAAATGATCTCACTATCAGAAAACAATGTGAGCCGCCACCACCACCTCCTCCTCCCCCTCCTCCCGAGTGGACTGAAAGCAGCTGGAGCTGAGGAAACAAAGCTGAGTGGAGTGACCTCGGCTCACGTTGTTTTCTCAGCCTAGAGCTCAGAAAACAACGCGAGCCACCACCACCACCTCCTCCCCCTCCTCCCGAGTGGACTGAAAGCAGCTGGAGCTGAGGAAATGAAGCTGAGTGGAGCCGAAGCAACCTCGGTTCGCGTTGTTTTCTCAGCCTAGAGAAAGGGAAAGGGGGCTCATCTGGACCAAGGGTGAGTCTCCCCCTCAGTTTCCCCTGAAGGATCTTCCGTCGCTTTTGCCTTCTCCCTACATCTTCCCTCTGTTAAAATCCCCCCACACACACACACTTATTTTCGGTCGGATAGATTTCGTGTCTGAGCATTCTCACATGGCGGTGGGTCTTCCCCCCCCCTAAAAACAGTTTAAAAAGAAAAAACAATATATCCTCAAGCAAGAACTTTTCTGCTTCTGATTACCCCCATGCTTAAAAGTTGCAAAGGAAACGCGGAAGCAGGGAAGTGGTTGCCCAGCTTCAGAGCTCCACACCATTTTTTTTTCAGAGGGGAATCTGACTCGAGTATAAGCCGAGGGGTTTTTTTCAAGTACAAAAAATGTGCTGAAAAACTCGGCTTATACTCGAGTATATACGGTACCTATGTGGAAGAGACTGGAAAATAAAACAATATTTTTCTGTTTATCATTATTATGTCAGCAATCCACAGAAACAGTGCCTGCTATACAAACACAAGAGGCAGAGTTGGCTGAATCCCTAAGGGCAGAATTTCATGAAACAGCTTGCAAAATTCAACGCATTCAAGTAGAGACTGAATCACTGAAAACACTGGTGAGTAAGGGATCAAGAGTCTCTTGATACGGTTTTCAAAATGGCTGCTCACATGGATGCTGTGGCTAACTGCTCCTTCTTTCAGTGTATGGTGTACATGATTCTGTGTGTGTTTTGGATCCTTTCCTTGATTGAATCCTGTGGGGCAAGGAGCATCTATGGTTGGCAAGCCTTGTTACAAATTGGACTGAAATGTGAAAAGGTTATTACAATTTTATACATTCTCATAACATACCAAGGGAGGCAGCTAGGCCCCTGGGAGAGCCATGGATCCCTGTAGGAAGGAGGAAGAGGCAGAGAAAGAAGAACAGGAAGCGGAAGAGGGGATGCCGTGCTGGGGTTTTCTTTAGGCTGGGTAAGTTTCACATCTCTAACAAAACGGATGAATTTAAAGCTACAGATTGCAAAGACTAAATTAATCAAGAACTGCTGTGTTTTGCTAATCACAGAAACTTGGCTTCATTCATTCATTCCAGATGCAGCTATTGAGCTGGAAGGCTACATAGCTCACCGGCAGGACAGGAGTAGAGATTCTGGCAAGATCAAAGGGGGAGGTTTAAACCTTTATGTGAACAAAAGCTGGTGTATTAATATAAAGACTTTAGACAGTCACTGATCCATGGATCTGGAGTATATGACTCTTAAATGTAGACCCATATATCTTCCACGGGAATTCAGCGTGGTTTTGATTACTGCAGTCTATGTCCCACCTGATGCCAATACTACCATAGCTTTGGAATTCTTGTATAATATTGTTAGTAATCAGCAGAATAAGTGTCCTGATGCTGTGCATATCATAGCGGGGGACTTTAATCAAGCTGATTTAAAAGAAGTGCTCCCTAAATTCTATCAGAATGTTAAGTGTGCTACTAGAGGAGCAAACATATTGGACAAAGTATATATCAACATCAAAATGGCTATAAGGTTATACAATTACCACATTTGGGACAATCAGACCATATGTCACTGCTTTTAGCACCAGTGTACATCCCTCTTAGGAGAAGGGCTCTGCCTATAATAAAGACAGTGAACTCTTGGCCAGAACATGCTTCCCAACGACTTCAGGATTGTTTTGAGAACACAAATTGGGACATCTTTTACCACCCTGACCTAGAAGAGCACACTGCAACTATTCTGTGCTATATCAGACACTGCACAGATACTATTACTGTGGATAAACTTACTAGGATCTATCCCAATCAGAAACCCTGGATGACCAAGGAAGTCCAGTGCCTCTTGCGTGACAGGACTAAGGCCTTTAGGTCCAGTGATGGGGCAAGATAGTGTTGCCAGAGTTAATTTGAAGAAAGGTATTTGGAAGGTCAAGAAGATTGAAGATAATTTTTATAGCAATAACATGAGGCAGGTGTGGCGAGGGATTCAACACATTACAAACAAACCAATGTCATCCCTGCTGAGGGGGATGCTTCATTGGCAGAGGAATTGAATCATTTCTTTGCTCACTTTGAAGTGGAGACATCAGAGACAGATAAAATACAACTACCAGCCAAGTATAGCCCCCACCTCATTGTGGAGGAACAGGAGGTTAGGAGCATTCTGAGGGCTGTGGACCCTAGAAAGGCTGCCGGTCCTGACAGTATCTCTGGCTGAGTACTTAAAGACTGTGCTGATCAGTTGGCACAACATTTCTGGTCTTCCGCATACATTTGATAAACACCAGTTTGCATACAGAAAAAATAGATCTACAGAGGATGCTTTCGCCATCACTCTTCACACTGCTCTGACATCTAAAACAGAGGGGAGGCTATGTGAGGATGCTTTTTGTGGATTTTAGTTCTGCGTTTAACACAATTCTTCCACATAGACTAGTGTCTAAACTTCTGGAACTTGGGCTTTCTAATTCAATCTGCCTTTGGATTATGGATTTCCTGTCTGGCTGCTCACAGAGGGTCAGATTAGGTAATCATACCTCTTCAGCCCTTATTCTTAACACTGGTACACCACAGGGTTGCATGTTAGTCCCTTACTCTATACTCTTTATGTGCATGGCTGCATTCCCACTCATGCTAGTAATACTTTTGCTAAATTTGCAGATGATACAACAGTGGTGGGAATTATCTTCGGGTGGAATGGTTGCTTTCATGTTGTGGAGACAATAACTTGGTCCTCAACATCAATAAGACCAAGGAGCTTATAGTGGATTATAGAAGAAACAGATCAGACATCCAGCCCTTGCTTATCAATGGAGATCAAGTGGAGAAAGTGGCCAGTTTTAAGTTTCTGGGTGTTACCCTAAAAGAGGACCTGACCTGGGGTGCCCACATTGCAGCTCTGGTCAAAAGGGCCCAGCAGAGATTATACTACCTGAGACTTTTCAGAAAAGAACAACTGAATGAAAAACTGCTGGTGACCACTGCACCATAGAGAGCATTTTAACATACTGCACCTCTGTATGGTTTGCCAATTGCACAGTAGCAAATAGGAAAGCACTCCAGAGGGTTACTGTCATTGCCCAGAAGATCATTGGTTGTCCTCTCCCCTCTTTGGAAGAGCTTTATAGCTCCCGCTGCCTTAAGAAAGTTCAAAACATTCTCAAAAATCCATCTCATCCTGGGAACCCTTTTTTTGAACTAATACCATCTGGCAGACGGTACAGAACAATAAAAACAAGGACAAATAGGCTGAAAAACAGGGCAGTAGCTCTTTTGAATTCTGCTGTATAGTGCAGTGTTGGTGTGGTGTCGGGGGTTTCCGGTTCAATGTGTGAAGGGTGAAGGATGTGTGTTTGTGTTTGTGTTTATTTTCATGGTCATGGTCATGATGTGCACTGAAGATGGTGTTTGATTTCGTTGTACGAGGTGCAATGACAATAAAGTAAACTAAACTAAACTAAACTCTTTCTGGAAAAAATCACTGACCTGGTTCACATATTACATTATGTGAAAATGTGTTTGGCTTTGACTTGGAATGTTAGTGAACCTATATGCTCTATTTATAAACCATGGCTTCTATCTTAATACTATTAAAAACAGTATTTATTCAACAAATATAATTCACTAAAGCCTAGATTAATGCAATATGTCGATTCAGCCATTCGTCCTTTGAACTCAAATTCTTTCAATTTATCCGTAGTACCATCTTTCTACGATGAAAAGTCACTTTTCAGTAATAAGCTGTAAAGCAGTATATATTAGGAGTTAGAGCAAAATAAAAATGATTTTATTCTTCTCCCAAGCAGCCAGTTTAGGAAAAGAATACACAGATCTTATTAAAAGTCTAGACTGATCTCTTCCAGAGGGCTTTTCAAATTAACTGAAAAATAGCAGGTACCCCTTGACTTAAGATATAAAGGTTGTTATGTTAAGGCTGTTATGTTAAAAGGCTATATTTTAGACATCACCATTTTCCATTCCATTATTAAAATGCCTGATTGTCTCTTTTGGTCATATGTATTGCAGTAGAGCAGCCATTTTATGAACAGGATCCCATCACCCCTAGAATGACCATTTTCTTTTGAGTACACATGTTCTTAAAATATCAAATGGCCCCCAAAGCTTGGGGGCTTCTAGACTAGTGCATTCTTAATATAAAGCTGACCAGCTCTAAACTGTTTACTATCAAACAACACTTTCCATGAGTTTTTATAAATCATAAACTGAAACCTGCTTTCTGATAATACAGTAATTATTGCTATCATTACTAAATTATCCACTTTTAACTTGAATTTTGGAAGGCATTGTGATAATATGGAAATAAAACTGATGTTAATGCGAAAAATTGGCACTGTTTAAATGCTCCTGATTAGTATTTATTTTGATGGCCAAATAATCTTTTTGGCTGGAATTCTTTAGACTGTGCATAGCAGATATTTTGTAGGAATAATTTATTAATATCTTTTTCTTCTAGAAATTAATACCCTGTTTCTCAACAATACAGCCTCCCCCAATAGGAAGTTCCAGCATGTTTTATAGGCATGAAATGAAATTAAGCCCCTCCCCCCAAATTAAGGCCTATATTAAAACATGCGAAATGGTGGGGAATGGTGGAGGGGGGGCTTGCCATTAGGAAGTACTTCTTTTGCACACCCGGATATGGTGCTGCCTGCGTTGACCCCGATACGAAGTGCCCCACCAACGCCGAGGTCAACATCCAAGCTGTCACTGCCCACCCGCCTGAAGATGCAGGGGGGGGGAATTAAGTCACCCCTGAAAAGACGGCCTAGTCATTTTTTCGGGGCTCAAAAAAAAAATAAAACCCAGCCTTATTATGAGAAACACGGTATGTATCTGAGGAGGATTCTATATTTGAAAACTAGTATGTGTGGATTTAATAATAATAAAGGCAGAAATTCAAGATTTAATGCTGAACATTCCATGGATATTTTGTCTTTACAGAAAAGAGGCTTAGAAAACTCTCTTTATGATGTCAAGCATTGGCATGATATAGAGCTTCAGAATTTAGGCTCTGTCATTGGCAAACTGGAAGCAGAAGTAAGAGAAATCCAAGGAGAAACTGAGCAGCAGCAAAGAAATCATGAAACTCTACTGTCCATTAAAACACAACTTGAGTCAGACATTGCTGTGTATCACTGCCTTCTAGAGAAGGAAAGCAGGTATTCTTTTTCATGAGTAAGAATTGTGTGTTGAATTTACATAGCAGCAAGTCTGGGCCAAAGGAGAGGGGAAAATCAGAGTAAGTTGATTCAGACAAAAAAAAGCAGAATATTCCTAGTTGGGTGGGTTATATTCATAGAAAATGATAGAATTCCTGGTTTGCCCAACACGTTCCTTCTATCAGCACCTGTATTACAGGAGGGATGAGAACATCCTTCAAATGTTCCTTCAAAATTAAGTCACTGCCTACAGCAGTGTTTTTTCTGCACTTTATTGAAGAAGGAAAACTGGAGTGTGACAAAAGCTCTCAGCAACGAAATTCAGATGCCATCTTTTGTAGTCCATATCCCCTTGTTAAGGTTTTTGAGTTTCCACCAAGATCATTATGTGTAGCCTATGCCATTTTGATTCTTTGCTCCAAGAATTGGATTTCTGCATAAGAAATTCCAAGCAGTTTAATAATTAATAATTAAGAACCTATCCCAAATATTACTTACCAAATAGGAATGCAGTTATGTGCACACTTTATTCATATATTTGCTTTCTCCAGCTTGATGCCTCTCTAGATTATAAACATTGTCAGCTAATGGTTCAGTTTGTTCAAAGTCAAGCCTACAGTACAATATTACTTTCTTTGATCAGAGCAAAAAATAGCAGGAACTGTCAAACTATCAAACTACAATGCCAGTCAATCCTAATTAGTGTTTCCAATAACTTTAGAAAGCACCAGATATATGGTATATATTACTGAAAATGTAATTGTGCTTCTCTGTGTACTTTTATCACGAAAACCATATATTTTACTTATCTGGCGTTTTTAAGGTGGCATTTAAAACAAAAATTAGGAAATTATACTAATTTTAATAATTAGTAGCATATTGCATTTGCAATTACCAGACCTACTCTGTAAATAAAAAGCATCATCCAATTTACTAACTTCATTTATATTCTAACATTTATTCAGCCCTTAAAACTATGATAAAAGTATTCTTAATTCCTTAGATTAGGTGACTATCTATTAAAGGCATAGTTCTTACGAAATCATTTATATGAGTGTAAGGACACATGGCTCCTAAGGGACTCAATTATCTCAGGTGGATTTTCAAAATTAGTTTCTATTGAATAAATACCTTCTGAGATAGCCACATCTGGTAAATTTCCACCAGTCCTGCATAAGATATGAAATTTCAAGAGAAGTCTTTCTCATAGAAAATGTATGAGATTTAAGAGAATTCTTCAAAGCATTTGCATATGAATTTTTGTTACAAATCTAATCTATCTATCTATCTATCTATCTATCTATCTATCTATCTATCTATCATCTATCTATCTATCTATCTATCTATCTATCTTCACATTCATGTCATTGAACAATAATGGTACCCCATACCTGAGAAGTTTGCTAATTATTTATACAAATCAATACATATACAAAATGTATCTGTATTGTAATTTTCTTATTTTGTTGCTAACATTAATAATTTAGTTTTGTTAATGTTAACAATTTGTTCTGTTTTAGGAAATAATAACATGGTATTTTTTGCATTTAATTTTCAGCTGATCTCTTTCTTGTCAGAAGACCAGTATTACCATTCAAAGAAAAGTATCTTATTGGCAAGTGTTTATGTAAAACATGACAAAGTTTGTTTGATTTACCAATCTAAGCATTATATTAAATGCCCTAAATTACTGCTTTGCATAAAAATATAATTGAATAAAATTAGTTTCAAATACTGCTATCCAATTTTTTAAAAAATACTTAGCAACTAAAATAATTCTACAATTTTAGATACGTAACTTGGAAGTTGTACTCCAGTGATCACAATGGGATTTATTTGTTTTAATTAAAGGAACAACTGAGGAATCAGACTGGCAGAACAGTATCTAAAATTGTATTTTTTGTAGAACAAGCTTTATGCACTATGCACTAGAAATTTTTAAGCTAACCTTTGACTAATTGTTATTTATTGCACTGTCCAAGAATGTGGATGTTTTCTAGGCTACCTTTTCCATTTAATCTTGTATAATGATCTCAACAGAGCCCTAAATTAGCAAGTGAGCATTTTATACCATTAACTTAGCCAAAAAAGACAACTTTTTTAAAAAATTAAAAACTCTTTGAGGGGGCATATTGAACCATACTGTACTGAAAATGGTTTTATCTCTTTCCCCATTGCAGTTTTCTAATTTAAATTCCATACATATCCACAATAGTTATTTTAATTAGTAATAGGGATGCAGTGCATCCTAAAGATTTTCTTCTGTGGAGCAAGTAGTAATTTTGCAAAAGAGTATTCAGATTATTTCCCCTTTCCTGATCCCAATCTAATTCAGTATTCTTCCCTCTCCAGAGAAGCTGTGAAGTTTCAAAAGTAGTATTCCCCAAGAAGAATCCTCTGGAGAATTCCAGAATGTTCCACTTAAAGTATATTTTGCACAACTCTTTAAAAATAGAGCATATTAGAAATGTATTTCATCTCAATTCATTTGACCTAAGAATTCCCTACACTAAGGCAACATTTTAAAAATGTTGACTAACATCTAGGAAAGTGTGTGAAATAGTGTTCTTCCAGGAATCAGGAACTTCAAATCCGAACTCAAATGAAACTCAGTGCCCATAATATTCACAATAGATTCTCGTTCTTTTTTGGAGTGGGGGACCCATTTCTGATCAATCTGACATGAAGTCCTTTTATTATTCTAAGCAAAGAGATCTATAATGTTATAAAACTAAATAGGTCCATTTACAGATAGTTTTGTAGTTCAACTCCCTAATTTTTCTTTTGTGACTGTGATGGTCAAAAGAAGAATAAAAGAATATATTGACTTTTATAATGATAAATTTTTAACAAATACTATACATTTCATGGTTTAGAACACGGATCTTACTTCAAATACATGTTGCAATTTCAATTCACAATATTACTTCAGCTAATAAAGAAGCTTTTAAATGAACATGTTGTTGAAAGAAATATCCTTCTGGGTTCAGTTCCAAGTGGGGAAAAGGACACTGGAAACATGGAGGCTATTTGGAAAGTGTTTCATGGTGGACAGCAGGACCACATGGCTTGGAAATCCAAAGTGAAAAAGAAAGGATGATCACATACTTCAAGGTGAGAAGGGAAGATCAAGATGCTGAGAGACCCTTATATAACCTCTGTTGGGGCCCACCTTAGTGTTTCCTGTTCCTGTGTAAGAAATATATCCCATTGGCTGTCAGACTCCCAGGAGTGGGGGGTCTTAGCTAACTTTGTAGGCTTTGTCTGGACCACATGGCTTCACCTGAGTGTTGGCAATACAATCTTCCCAGGCCAGGTGGTGAGATGGGTATTATTATGTAGAATACTCTGGCCTTAATGGCCCATTAGCAAATGGGGGGGGGGGGGGCTGAGTTTCTGCTTCTCTGAGTTTCTACTTTACTCTTTTTAGGGGAAATATTCTGCCTTTTTAATATTTCCCAGGATATTTCACTTTTCTAGGAGGGGGTGGGTGCTAACTTCCCACAATCCCTTTTTTTTTCAAAACACGAGAGTTTTGACAAAAGATTAAAATATGATCAGATTAGGGAGACGATGGGTGCTTTTAATTTTTCTTTTTAATAAAAGTTTTATTTAAGTTTTCACAAAACACACAAATACAAATAACATCGTTTTTTTGAAAACAGCATGGCCCCAGGTGATCACTTCTCCATACAGACATTAACTCAATACATATTTATCTTATACATTCTAATCCATATCTTATAACTATTTTTGCAATTTTTTCGATAGCTTTTCCCTTTCTTTACTTCCTATAGCCTTATTTTAAATTATCTCATTCCTTTCTTAATTCAATTACATATCTTTTTCTAATTTTTAAAATCTTTCTAATCAATGTTTTTATACTTTCGTCTATCCTGTTTACAATTTCATATTATCTTTTCTCATAAAACAAATTTTCCCCTGTAATTACTAGACTGGAGTGTGACACCTTTGTATCTTTTTTCAAATCTTATTTAAAAATTTAAGTTACATCTTTACAGTTACAACATTCATTTTCTAACCTCTATTTTATACACATGCCTATTTTCAATCGAATTCTGCTTGGTACATTCCCTTAAAAATACTAAATTCTTAAAAGAAAAAAGTATGTATGTATATATATCTGTGTATATATGTATAACAATAGTAAATGGAATAACTATTCTATTCAAATACAGCTCTGCCATTAATATTAATAACAATCTTTTACATTTCTATTTCTTTTAACAAACATTAATATCAGTTGTCTTTCACTTTAATCATCTATATTTCATATTTTACTTATTACTGTCTTTAAATAAAAAAAAACCAAGTTATTAACAAGTCAATAAAATTATTATTCTTATTCAAGTTCATCTTGTCAACTGATAAAAATCTTCCATGTTTCTTTTCATTTTTTTAAACGTTCTTTTTAAATCATTGAGACTTATTCTCTTTACAAATATTCCACTACACATCAATAGAAATTTTTCTATCACTTTAAATCATCTAACATATTTTCTAACCCTTTTCTAATATCACAATGCTATCCCATGCACCCTTGCAGAATCCTCTCAAGTTAAATTTTAACCATTGTCTCTGTGTCTTTTAATTCTTGTACGCTTTTGCTGTACCTCTATATCTTGTTTCTGTCCTTTGTAGCTTCTTTTCCTTTCCCTCTTCCCTCTCTTCTCCCTCCCCTTTTTATTCCCTATCTGATTCTCCCTTCTGTGATCCTCCCTTCTGCTTCTTCCTGATATTATGATTACTTTTCAAATTACTCTTTTTCTTTTTGGTTGTTGCTTCAGCGCTTAAGTTTTTAACTCCCTTTCCCTCCTTTCCCTTTTTTTACCCCGCTTAAAATTGCTTGGTCATTAAAGATGACTTCTTTGTTGTCCTGCCCTTCTTGTTCTACCAGTGTTTCTTGTTTTTCATAGTTCGAGATCTCTATTTCTAAAAATTGAAATATGAAGCCAAAAGATCCTCTTCCCTCTTGTGCTTCTTCTTTTTGTTCTTTAAGTCTCATTTTTAACTCTTCAAGGAGTGATGCCATTTTAAAAAATTTTAAACAACCCCCAATTGATTTTATTTTGTTTCATTAGGACCCACCATCCAAAATTACAGGAATCATCCAATAATCCAAAACTGTTTCTTGCTTCTTTTCTCACTTTCTCTTTCCAGGGGCTTTGTTATCTTGTAACAAAGTCTCAGCTACAATGTATTTTTTTGCAAGCCTTGATAAAATTCCACTATTGATTTTTTTTAAGTTCAGGTGGTCTCCATTTTCCAGATTCCACTCTTTTTTCCTTTTTCCCGCTGCTGTTTCCTTTCTTTTTTTAAAGAAAGTTTTTAAATTATCCAAGAATCTTTATCCCTTTGACACTTTATTTTCAGCTAGAAATAGCCTATTAATGTCAAAGTGGATTAATATCAATTTCTTATTTGAATCTCTTCTTCTTAATGTTCCAAGTCAGTTAAAACTGTCAATGTTAGAGGCAAAAAAGCCAATTCCATTTCCTTTCCTTCTTTCACAGCTTAAAATCTTTTTTAGGAATAGTGTTAGTCTTTAAAATTCAGGTTCCAGGTACCTTAAATAGATGTTCTCCATTCAACCTGGTCAGTCAAACTTTCTCCTTTAAACTTCCTCCTGCACAATCTTGTCCGGTCGGGTTCTTCTTTGAGGTGGCCATTTCTGACCACTGTTGCAACCGCCTTTGGGAAAGGGAATAATGGCCAGACAAGGAGGAGAGATGCGGCTCTCCTCAACTCTGCTGATGGCTCCCCCTTCTTCACCACCTCTACGGGGTGGCTTTAGCCCCAAATCCAGAGAGCTTGGGGCGCTCCAGCGGCGAGCACGGATCAAAACCGCAGATAATCGCGATTTCAGCCCATCGCCAAAGAAGCCCAAACCGGAAGATCAGGGAGACGATGGGTGCTTTTAATTTTTCTGATGTAAAGGGAACGGCATTGAAAAAGAGGCAACAGAAAAGGATTCCTTCAGTGGCTTCCAAAAGCTTTCAACCATAAAGGTCTAGCAGCCTGGGAAAAATTTTGGATTTTTTTTTTTTTTTTGCTGTATCCAATTTTTCATGCCAATTAATTTTCAGATGTTTGATGTACTTTTTTTTGAGCTTACAGTCAGATTGCAAGCACAAGCCTCTACATTCTCCACAGCCTTTAAATTACACACTGCCCATTTCCAAGGTTATGGTTACTACCTTCCTAGCTCTTAGCTTCCAGGGTTTGTGAGGCCAAATTGAGGTTAGCTAGTGTACAATCCAGGCTATTTAGTATTTAAAATTACACAAAAGGAGCCCTGGGACTTCTACTCATGAGACCATCAGTGCAACATATCCTGCTTTACTGCGCAGTGTCATTTGTGAGTCAGTCAGGGCTTGGAAATCTCTTTTCTGCTATCTCTTCAGGAATTGCCTGAGGGGGATGCCCCCTCCACCTTGGGATTAGCAAGGCAATATGACTGCTTGGGCCTTAGTGCCACAGAGCAGCAAAACAACAACAACAACAAAAAAATAGAACAAAAAACACATTTTTTTTAAAAAAAGGAAGCTAGGACAGCTTCTGTCAATTGTGAATGGTGTGTCTCTGTGTATGTGCCTGTGTATGCAGCTAGTTTTACAATACAGATAATACAAACATGCTGGACAATTTTCCCTCCCATCAGACAGAAGTACACGGTGTTCAGAGCTTGCTGGGCCAGCCACTCTGAAATACAATCCTTACATGAGTACATCAAACTGGTTACAATATAAATGATACAAGAAAGAAAACATTACAATGGATTTCACATAACAATGAACTTCCACCCTCCCCCTATAATCTTTCTGTCTTCTGGGGATTGAAAAAAAGTCTTTTAGTATCCATCTCAGGGTCCTTTCTTTCATGTCTCTAGGTGGCAGAGGCTTGGCCTTGTGGTATGGGTGGTCAGTCTGGCTTGGGAAGGTCTGCCCCACTCTGGTTTGCTGTAATAACTTTCAGTGGAGGCTGGATCCAAACCCAATTCTTTGCTCCAATGGATGGTATGTCTCTAGGGAGCAGCATCTGCTTCCACATGTGGCAGGGCTGAAAGACAAAGAACAAGGGTCCCCTCCCCCCTTCATTGGTCATTCTACCAGGAAAGGCATTGTAAAAGGATTAGAGATTTTTGGTGGTGGTGGTAGATAGCTTGCAGGCATGGTTTGAGAAGTAAGAAAAATAACACAGTGCAGTCAGTAAACAAATCAGTTTCAACAAAATGGGGACACAACAGATGAGAAAGGAAAAAAAAAAACCTGGATTCACATGCTTCATGAAAAGGATGAACAGGTAAAATCATTTAAACACACAGAAAATGCAGGGATGAAACTTTTCTTGTAAATGAACTTAAAACATTCACTAATAACCTTGGGTTTTTCTTAAAAGCATAGAGAGGAAAGAAAATTGAACTCTGTTCCTCATCCAGTCTAGTTGGCCAGACCAGACTGAGAGAAGACAATTTCTCTCAAGTGTTTTTAATTCTTAACAATTTAAAATTCATAGCTGAAGGGATCAGAGACACTTAACAGTTGCAACAATTACCTTGAGGACACACACATGCACACACACAAACAAGGACAGACAGGAAAACAAAACTGAGATTTACATACACTGATCATTCCCACAATAAACCTCAGTTAAATTGGGGAAGGCACAAATTTTAAGAAAGCCACGTGGTTGCATAGAAGACAAAGAAAGAGACACAGAAAGAAAGAAATCCCCTGTGATCCTGTTTATATATTGCCCTTTTGTTTCATTTTTTTCTTTTTTTTTAAAGTACCTTTATTTACCAAAATTGGTCTTCCTGCACCCCTCAGTAAAGCCCATTCTCTACATACACATTTTGCTTTTTTTGCTTTTCTTTTCATCCCAGCTAGGGTCAGCATTTGCTGCTCATCCCAAGCCTGCAACAACTCTCTCAGGGAGGTTCCACTCAGGACCCTCGAACTACCACTTTCCATGTTTTCCCTTCTGATGTGGGGTTCTCACACTTTGGCTTAGTTGGTTCAACAGGCTATCAGTTTGCAGACAGAAAAAGGTGTCTGGGTGAGCCTGTGGTTCCCTATTCAAAGTATGTGCACTCCCCTCAGAGGGAACTCTGAGGCCATGGTTTTTGGATTGAGGGCAAAACAACGATCTGTCAAACCTTACCATCCCCCAAAAAGACAGCCCGGGAGGACTTGCTGTCCCCACCAACAAGTACTGGCGCTCCATCAGGCCTAGGTTTTCGGATTTGGAAGAATTCAAATCCGGGAGGACTTGCTGCTCTTTGCAGGCAAGTACTGGCGCTCCTCTTACTTCACAACTTCCTAATTACCTAAATTCACAATTACCTAAAATCCTGGGGTTTGCTTTTGGGATACTCTGGGATACAGCTATTTGGGTTAGAAATATAGAAACCAGGATAAACATTTTAAAACTGTATCTTTAAGAAAATGCAAAAGTATAATTAGGTGTGGTTCCTCAAACGGCCATAAGATGGAGCCAGAAACCTGGGTTGTCTTAGTCTCAGAAGAGAGTGTGAGTCAGTCTCTGTTTCCTTCTGTTGGAGAATATTGCTGTTCCTCATAATTGACTGGTATTCATGGATTTGATGTAAGTCTGATACTGAACTGTTTTTGACACTGGACTTTGTTACTGGATTATCCCTGGATCGAAAACTGGCTGATTTACTTGTGAATGACTTTGGACTGCCTATTTTGGACTTTGCTTAACGTTTCTGGAAGTAAAAACCTACATTTACTGTACAGCATATCTGTGTTCTGTGTGTGTATTATTCAAACACTTCTCTCAAATACATCTCCCTGTATGCGCTCATTCTCCTAATGGGGAATTACCTCAACACTGCTTATGGGCCCAGGCCATACCAGGCTCAGATAACTGAGAGTTAGTGTGAATACACAGTACTGTACACAGACAGCTGTTTACTGTTTAATTGTGGGTTACTATGCTGGTAAAGATGGCACAAGACACTTCAACAAGTCTATCACTGACAACCCGATTGGATGGAACAAACTATGTTTCCTAGTCTATGAAGTGCAGTCTACTTCTGTGTAGAGGTTTATGGAATGTAGTTCAAGACCTACTGGATGTAAATGCTTGGGATCCAAATAATGAGGATGATGCCAAGAAGCTTGCTGACTTTAAACAGAACAACGAACAAGCTCTTTGTATAATTGGAGTAACACTGAGTGACCAGCAGCTAGTCCATATTCGTGGAGAAGAGTCTGCTGCTAAGTGTTGGGAGAATTTGAAGAGGATTTATGTTTGTGACAGTGTAGGTGCACACATACATCTTACATGTAAACTGTTTAGAGCGTGTTTTCTGAAAGGTGGAGATATGTTAACTCATTTAAACTTCATGAAAAGAACTTTTCAAGCACTACATGAAAAGGAACTGATATTTTCAGAGCTGCATCAAGTTTACATCATTCTTTTCTCATTGGATGAAAGTTATGATGATTGTGTATCTTCACTGGAAGTCCTGCCCAGAGATAAGCTGACATTGACTGACATAACTGGAAGATTGTTAGAAAAAGCAAGAAGATGGCTGGATAGAAACCAACTAAAGAAGGAACAACCACAAGAAGAGGATTTGTCTTCAACTGCCTATACTGTTAGGAAATATTTTTCTTGTGGGGCTAGGGAACATATAGCTAGATTCTGTAAAAAAGGAAAACAACAGAATACTGGTAAACACCAGAAGGCTAAGAAGAATGTTAGTTTAGCTATGTCTAGCAATTCAACTATAAACCATGATTTGTGGGTTATTGATAGTGGAGCATCACAGTGCATTACTAAAGATACAAAAAGGTTTGTAAAGATGTCTACAAGTAAACAACATGTATCATTGGCAAATGAAAGATTAAAGCATCAGATGAACGTACTGTACATTGTTCTTGTATAAACGAACATTTAACTATGTTATATGTACCTAAACTGAAATTTAATTTGCTATCAGTAAGGGCTTTAGTTAATCTTGGTTATGTACTAACCTTTAGGGGAGATAACTGTAAAGTAGGGAAAGAGGGTAAAAGTGTTATTGCTACATTAGAAAATGATTTATATGTGATACATGATGACCTGTTGAAGATGGCTAACTCAGTTTATAACAATGTTAAGCCACATGACGAATGTATACATTTACTGCATAGATGTCTGGGGCACATTAATTTCAAAATGCTCAAACAAACTGTTGAATTGTCAGAGTAAAATTGAAACCCTGTAGCAAGTATTTAAACTATAATGCTTGTAGCCAAGAAAAAAGTAAGGTTACTCCAGCAAACAGATTAAATGGGTTTAAGACCAAAGAACCTTTAGAGATTGTGTTTGCTGATATAATTGGTCCTAAGAAACCAAGTTTAGGAGGTGCCTGCTATATTTTGAGTATTATGGACCATTACTCACAATACGATTTCTGCTATCTTATGAAAAACAAAACAGAAACATTCCAACATTTCTTTAACTGGCTAAGGTTTGCAGAGAGAAAAATGAAAAGTAAAGTAATTACTTTAGTTACAGATAATGGGATTAAGTTTGTTAACAAAAGATTCCGAACAATGTTGAAATTGGCTGGTGTTGAGCATAAACGTTCTGCACCTTATAGACCAAAACATAACTTGTTTATAGAACAAAGAGGGCAAACATTACAAGCCATGGCTCGCACTATGTTATCTGATTCAGGTTTACCTGAAACACTGTGGGGTGAAACCATAATGTGTAGCAATCATGTTTTAAATAATGTAGTTAACACAAAAACTGGAGAATTGCCATTCAGTCATTGGCATGGCAGAAAGCCAAATTTAAGTTACCTACACACATTTGGAGCTCCAGCATGGGGGCATATTCCCTCACAAGTAAGACTGAAAGGGCAACACAGAGCTAAGAAATTATTTTTTGTAGGTTATAAGGCCAACCATAGATCACTTAGATTGTAGGATCAAGGCACAGCTCATGTTTATTGTAGTGCTAATGCAAAATTTCTTGAGCACGTTGGATGGGATAAACTGGAACAGGAATCCAGTAATGATATAATTATTGACACCAAATAGTCCCTAAAGATGATATCAGTAAACAACAAATAGCCATTAAAGAGGAAGCACAGGAGGAAGTAGGAGAACAGGCAGAGGAGGAAATAGAAGAACAGGAGCAGGTGGCACAGGAAAATCCACCAGTAAGCCCTATATTACCAAGACGTTCAACCCGAGTAACACGATCACCTGATAGATATCAGGCTAGTGTGGTATGCCAAGTGAATACAGTCCCTAGTAACTATAATGAACTGAAAATGTATCCTGCTAAAGATCAGGCTGTTTGGCAGAAAGCAATGGATAAGGAACTGGAATCATTAAAAAGAATGGAGATATACGAAAATGTTAAGTTACCATCTGGTAAACATTTACACCATAGGGATTTATAAATTAAAAACAGGTGTAGATGGGACTGTTATCCATAAAGTTAGTAGCACAAGGGTTCAATCAAACAGCAAATGACTATGATGAGGTGTTTGTACCTAGTCTGAAGGTTACTACATTAAGGGCAGCATTAGTGTGCACAGCTAAGGAGAAATACATTGTAAATCATTTGGATGTAGAGACAGCATATCTGCATGCACTGTTGCAACACACTATATATTTAAAGAAACCTTTAGGTCTCAAAAATGATAATACAACTGATTGCTAGAGATTGAAAAAGAGTCTTTATGGCTTGAAGCAATCAGGATATGAGTGGAACCAATGTATAGTTAAAGAATTAACTAAGATAGATTTTGTAGCTGGCATGGCTGATCCATGTTTGTTTAAAAGAGAAAATAATGGTGTAATTTCATCATTGCTATTATTTACTGATGACATAGCATTAATCACCAAAACTGAACAAGAAGCTACTAAAATAATATCACTATTAGAACAGAAATTTAAGATAAAACAGTTGGGAGAAATCAAACAATATCTTGGTTTAAAGATTGATAGAACTAGGGGAGGATACAAGATCTCACAGGCAGACAAAATCACTAAAAAGTTTTAAAATGGAACTTTGTAAGCCGGCTAAGGCACCAATGAGCCAGGAGTTTAGCAATACTGCAGTTCAAAGTCCTATTTTTGATAAGAACATTTATCAGTCTTTGGTAGTTTATCTTCTCTCAGTAACTGGTCAAGGCCAGATATTGCATAGTGTTAATCAATTAGCGAGATTTAACGTTGAGCCAACTGAAAGGTACTTGGCAAGTTGCTAAATGTGTGTTAAGACAGTGGCCCCCAACCTTTTTTGTGCCAAGGCCCAGTACCGGCATCACAAAATGATCCGCGGCCCGGTACCAGCACGCATGACAAGGCAAGGCGAGCCGAGCGACCGGCCAGCCAGCCGTCCCCCACTTCTCCCCGCCACCTTCAACTCCTCCTTTGTACCTTTTTTGTGCTTTCTTAATCTCCGCCATTGGGACGGCTCTTTGTTCGAAGCCGCCCCCCCTTCGATGAAACTAAGGCACGAGGATTCCTTCAGGACCCAAACACTGCTTTCCAACTGGAAAAGCTCACTTGGAAGCACTTTCTCGTCGAAACAAGATGGCGGCACCCAGCAAACCGGCGGCCCGGTAGAAAATGATCCACGGACCCGTACCGGTCTGGGGACCGGTGGTTGGGGGCCCCTGTGCTAATATATCTGAAATAAACAATGCATTAT
Organism: Hydrophis major; assembly: GCA_033807585.1. Classification (NCBI taxonomy): domain Eukaryota; kingdom Metazoa; phylum Chordata; class Lepidosauria; order Squamata; family Elapidae; genus Hydrophis; species Hydrophis major. Next base: position 67,611,136 of record CM066343.1, on the reverse strand, counting down.
GCATTGTATTTGGAGCCTAAAGAGGAACTAAGTTTAACTGCATATGCTGATGCAAGTTTTGCTACAGACATCAATACACAAAATCTACATCGGGTACTGCTGTATTATTGGGAAAAGCATTGATTGGATGGAGATCTATAAGGCAGAAACATCTAAGTTTGTCAACAATGGAGGCTGAATTCTCATGTTTGTCTTTACTATGTACAGATTTAGTTTTGTACAAGCAATTACTAATTGACATGGGAATTGATGTAACAGATTCTATTGTTGTCTATGAAGATAACCAATCAGCAATACATATGGCTTCAAATATTGCTGTTAAGACAAGAATGAAACACAGAGATTTAAGATATTTAAATGTGAGACAATGTATGCAAAGTAAGATGATTAAGCTGGAATACTGTATGTCAGAAAACAATATAGCAGATCATTTTACAAAGGCGTAAGGCTCTATAAAGCATAAGGCTAGCTGTGAGGATTATGGAATTAGAATGTAAGGTTGTATATATTGTCTTACCCAAAAGGGGGGAATGTTAGGAATATAAGTCACCTAACAGGTATTTGAGTTAGAAATATACAAACCAGGATAAACATTTTAAAACTGTATTTTTAAGAAAATGCAAAAGTGTAATTAGGTGTGGTTTCTCAAATGGCCATAAAATGGAGCCAGAAACCTGGGTTGCCTTAGTCTCAGAAGAGAGTGTGAGTCAGTCTCTGTTTCCTTTTGTTGGAGAATATTGCTGTTCCTCATAATTGACTGGTATTCATGGAGTCTGATACTGAACTGTCTGATACTGAACTGTTTTTGACACTGGACTTTGTTACTGGATTATCCCTGGATTGAAAACTGACTGATTTACTTGTGAATGACTTTGGACTGCCTATTTTGGACTTTGCTTAACATTTCTGGAAGTAAAAACCTACATTTACTGTACAGTGTATATGTGTTCTGTGTGTGTATTATTCAAACACTTCTCTCAAATACGTCTCCCCATATGCGCTAATTCTCCTAATGGGGAATTACCTCAACACACTCCAATGGCCCCCCCTTGCTTTTCCTGTCCTGATGATCATGGCTCTCTAGAGCTAGCAACAGGTAAGAGGGCAGCTTGAGGCCAAACAAAGAAATGAGATCCAGCTGCTGTTCACGGGTGAAGCCACTCACTCACACACACACACTTTCTCCTTCTCTAACAAAAAGGTCCTATGCTCTGAAAATGTTAAACATAACTTTTTTTTTTTTTTGAAAATGCAAATAAGCCAGGAGATGAGAAAGGAACTATCAAAATGAGGATAAAAATAATTCAAGATTATGAAAAGTTGTATGAGCAAGAAAAGTTTCAAAAGAGAAAATTAAACAATATTTGGAAAAAAATGGAATTACCTGAAGTATCAGAAAAAGTAAAAACTATGTTAAATGAATGAATATCAATGATGGAATTATCAGAAGTGATCAAGAGACAAAAGAATAATAAAACACCAGGGCCAGATGGGCTGCAGGCAGAATTTTACAAATGTTTACAAGATACTTTAGGCCCATCAATGTTGGAAGTCCATAATGAAATATTGATTGATGCAAAGGTACCAAATTCGTGGATGAAAGCAAATATTACTTTGATTCCAAAAGAAGATTCAGACTTAATGCAGATAAAACACTACAGGTTGATATCTTTATTGAACACTGATTATAAGATATAAGCTTCAATAATGGCAGAGAGTGTAAAAAATTTCTAAATGAATTGATATATTCAGATTAAAATGGCTTTTTTGCCTAAGAGACAGATTAAAACAATATGAAAATAAGTTTAACTTCAAAGGCAATTTGCCATAAACAAATGGCAAAGATGATAGAAAATGGAAATAGGACAGAGATTTTTAATATAAAAAGGCACAAGGAAAGGATGTCCACTATCTCCTTTACTATTCATATTGATATTAGAATTACTAAATAGAAATATTTGACGAGATAGAATTTAAAGCTATGGAAATAAAAAGGGAACAATATAAATTATAAGGATTTGTAGATTTGCTCTTTATTTTGGAAGACCCACAAGAAAATGGACTCAAACTAATTAAGAAAATAGAAGAGTATGGTGAAGTTGCAGGACTGAAAATAAAGAAAAAAAATCAAAATAATTGTTTACAGACTTATAGAAAAAGAACTAGGAAAATAGGTACACAGATAGTCAAGTTATTATAAATTGGTGCAACCAATTAAAACAAATTTGATTAAGTGGAAAAATCTACAACTATCATTGATGGAAAGAGTAGCAACCATAAAATTGAATACCCTGCCAAGATTACTATATTTATTCCAAGCAATACCAATAAAACTGGATTTGGCAAGGGAAAAAAAAAAGCAAGGATAAACTTGAAAATGTTGCAAGATTCTAAAAATTTTGGCTATTCGATTGAGTTAGATCAATGACAGAATTTATGGGATAAAAATGATAAATTAACAATGTCTACTGCATACAAAGAAAATCTTTATAAAATGTTTTATAGATAGCATTTTCTGCCTTCAAGGTTAGCAAAGATGTTTAAGAGTAAATCTGCAGAATGTTGAAAAAATCAGATACCTGGTTCATACTATCATATGTGGTGGGCATGTCAAAAAGTGGAAAAAAATATTAGACAGAAATACATACATGGCTTGAGGGGGAAATGATAAAACAACATATAGATTTGAAACCAGATACATTTTTGTTGGGCATACTACCAAACAGTATAACAAAGGGAATGTATTTACATGTATTGACTGCAGGGAGAATAGTATTTGCACAACAATGGAAAAGTGAAGAAATCCCAACCGATAAAGTTGTGATTAAACTAAGTTAACATTTACAATTATGGAAAAGGAAGAAACTGATTTCTTTTCCTTGGGACTCATCAATGGCTAGCAGACAAAAACAGGGAAAAGAGGGAAATATATGAAAAGATTAGTGATATAAGGGAGATACATTACCTTGGTTAAACAAATAGCATGACTATTATTCTTATAAACAGTAATATAATTGATACTAGCTCTCCTGGTAGAACACACAGAGGAAGAAAGATCTCTTTCTCATTCACACACAGGTATACACACATTTCCCACGCTTTCCCATGCTTTAAAATTAAAATTTCGAGGTACTCACCTTCTTTCCAAGCAGCCTTTGAGCTCAACACTCAAAACCCCCTTAAAACCTTTTTTTCCAAATGGCCAAGGCCCAGGAAAAACTCACCCAGAGATTCAATGGGTCTGTTTGCTGGCGAGGGAATCTTACCTGGGCCTGGTCCATTGGTTAGGTTAAATTGGAGTCCCATCTGGGGTGCCAATTGTTGAAAGAAATATCCTTCTGGGTCAGGCATGATATTCCCCTCTGAAAAAAAAATCTGAAAAGTAGCCAGGGATGCAGGGGTTACCTAAGCACCCGCCACGGTCCGTGCAGCGCCCCGGTGGGAATTAAATTGCCAACGCCCCCTTTAAGCTTTAGCAGAGTAAAGTAATCAAAAATGATTTTTCAGGTGAATCTGCATAATAGTTTATTTGACAAAAAATAATAATAAAAAGCACCATGAGAATGCTCTCGGGCAAAGGATTTCACATTTAAAAAATAAAACAAACAAACAAAAACAACAAACAAACCCTGCTTAACAGACAGAAAAACAGCCACAATGCTTCATCTCTAATTGGACTTTTTCTTTGTTCCCTTTCCTTTGATCAGCATTGCTTCTCTATGCATCTTTCTAGCTAATTGAGCTGATAACATAACTTTGAGTCTGGCCTGTCTTTTGGCTACAGTTGTCTTCCTCTTCAGTTCAGATTGGCCCTCTTTGCTGCAAGCCTGTTTTATTGTCTTCAGTTCTTCCATGTACAATTTATGTGCCCTTCTCATATTTCTTACAAGACTTGGATTCACTGGGTCATATTCAAGTCCTTCCTTTGATACTGCTGTACAGCAGACTTCCCTGAAGCCTTCAATGAGTATTTAACACTTTGAAGAGCATCAAATGTCCTTATGCCAAGGCGAGATGTCTTGGAAGTTATAATGTTACCTATTAGGCTGAAAGAACTCTCAACTTGGGGTCCATGGAAGCAGCTCAGGATTGCTTTCATCATCTTGAAGAGGCAAGGATACTTTCCTGCTGAAGCAATCCCAGTCCAGTCGTGGCTCCAAGCTCTTTTTTTTTTTCCTTCTGTGTGACTTCCCGCAGGGGAATTTTTTATTAAATGAACATTGCTTTCGCTCTCCGGAGGGAGCTGCAGCCGTCTGGCTCTTTCCACACCTCCGCATCCCTGGGAAACCTCTCCCCCCTCCCCCGCCTCTCAGGAAGTGAGGCTGCTATACCTGGGCGATTGGACCTCCAGAGGTTTTTCTTTAAAACCCCTTCTCGATTCATGGAGGACCGTGGGGTTGCTCCAATGCACGTCGGTTTCCCCTACCGGCGGGTCCTCCTTTTGTGCGGAGGGCTGCAGGGAAAGGCGCTCACCCAAGAGGATCTCTCCCTCTATCTCCCTGCAAGGTCAACGTCTGTGCTGCGGAGGAGAGAGCAGGAGGTTCCTCCTGCTTGCTGAGAAGTGAGGAAGCTGCGGCTTGCCTGGCGAGATTTGGGAACGAGAGGCAGGAGGAGGCACGCACACACCCGCAGCTCACTTTCCCAGCTCTGCCCAGCCCTTACGGCTCTGGTGCGGCCCCAGCGGACAGCGAGCGCCTTCCCGCTGGACCCTCCGCTCATCCTGCCAGGGCCGCGCCAGAGCCACGAGGGCTGGGCAGAGCTGGGAAAGTGAGCCGCGGGTGTGTATGTGCCTCCTCCTGCCCCTCGTTCCCAAATCTCGCCGGGCGAGCTGCGGCTTCCTCACCTCTCAGCAAGCAGGAGGAACCTCCTGCCCTCTCCTCCGCAGTGCAGACCTTGTGGGGAGAGAGAGGGAGAGATCCTCTCGGGCGAGCACCTTCCCCCGCAGCCCTCCGTACAAAAGGAGGACCCGGCGGTAGGGGAAACCGAGCTGCGGAGGCGGGAAGGACAGGTTGGCGGGCGCTAACCTTGCTTGTTCTCCCGCGTCGGGCTAAGGGTGGTTTCCGCTGCAAGCGGCTCAGACCCCACGGCGCCTTCTGCCTTCTCCTCCTGGAGCAGCCCAGCCTCGCCTTTCTCCGTTCTCCCCCTCCCCAAAACCGGACTAATTCCAAGCCTCTGGAGTGCAGCAAGCGTTCAAATCCACTTTGCAACGAGGTTCGCTTCCTTCTCGCATTCGCTCCCACATCTCCACCGCCTGCCCCGCGCTTTTTCGGGGTCAGCCAAAAGAGACCCAGCGCCGCATGCCAAGAAATTGCACACACATCCTTCCTTTCCAGCCGGTGGTGTGGATCAGCTCCAGAGCTGGGCAACTGCTTCCCTGCTCCTGACTCAGGGGGCCTCCGAGGGGAGAGGAAGGAGAAGAAGAAAGGTGGGGGGGGGGGGCGTGATGAAAAATCGGAATTCTGATTTTAATCGGAAGAATATCATGTATGTTCTGGGTTCAGTTCCAAGTGGGGAAAAATACACTGGAAACATGGAGGCTATTTGGAAAGTGTTTCTTGGTGGACAGCAGGACCACATGGCTTGGAGATCCAAAGTGAAAAAGAAAGGATGATCACATACTTCAAGGTGAGAAGGGAAGATCAAGATGCTGAGAGACCCTTATATAACCTCTGTTGGGGCCCACCTTAGTGTTTCCTGTTCCTGTGTAAGAATTATATCCCATTGGCTTTGTAGGCTTTGTCTGGACCACATGGCTTCACCTGAGTGTTGGCAATACAATCTTCCCAGGCCAGGTGGTGAGATGGGTATTATGTAGAATACTTTGGCCTTAATGGCCCATTAGCAAAGGGGGGGGGTGAGTTTCTGCTTCTCTGAGTTTCTACTTTACTCTTTTTAGGGGAAATATCCTGCCTTTTTAATATTTCCCAGGATATTTCATTTTTCTAGGAGAGGGGTGAGTGCTAACTTCCTAAAATGTAAACAATAAGGAAAAAACACTTTTTGGAATAATAAAAAAGGTTTAAAATGAGAGATCCTTATACACACAAAATATTCAACGCAACTGAAGTTGCATTTAACGTAGTATATTTTAATCAATGTATGGAAGTAAGCCTTGCGTCTACATCATGGCAGGATGTAGCGACTTTAAAACTGGTAATGACTTGGAGCAAAACCTTTTAAATCTATTTTGCTGATAATTCTAAAGGGAACTTTAGGATACAAAAAGCACGAGAAAAACAACTAGAAGGCTGACTACAGGCGCTCCAAACTCAAGAAGATAATTAAAAAGCCACATTTCCGCGACCTTTGCCATCTACCTTCGTCCATGCTTCGGAGAAGTCACTAGAAGTAAAGTCAAAGTGCAGACTCCTCTCCCGCCTCATAGCGCATGCCCGCGCCAAGCTCCGCCCACTTTACGCTAACGAATCATTCTCAAAATTCTACTGTCGCCAGGCATGCGCACTAGGAATTCCTAACGTTCATGCTACCGGCACTCACTACTGAGGGCACGTCAGTAACCGCCCCCCTCTCCAGGCCTTTTAATTGGCTCCAAGACTCTTCGTTTCTTTCAGCGGGTTGGTGGACGGAGGGACAAGTGCATGCGCTTTCCCTTCTTCCCGCTCCAATGCCCAATAAAGTGGCTGTTCGAATATTACATTAGAAAAGCTCTGACGGTGCCCCTCCCTTTCTTCTTCTCAGCCTTCTGTTTCGGCTGTGGCAAGTGTGGCCACCAACGTGGGGAGCGGAAGCTGTTCTGCTCCTCTTCGAACGAATTGCGTTGAGGCAGAAACAGGAGTGAAAGCGCGCCCGCGGCGGCAGTTTAAACCTGGACCTCTGCTACCCACGAGAACGGAAGCAGGGCACCCAGTCGAACGTAAAGAGCACGCGAGACTGCTGAGCACGCCGAATTCTCACTGCCCTTTCTCCTCTCCCCTTAACCATTGAGGTTTTGGGGATCGTTGACTGTCCTTAAGGAGACGCGACTGTCAGTCGTCAGTCATATCCGGTTTGAACCGGAGCGTGAGGAGGAGCTACCGCCGCCATCGCCATGGCAGAAACCGAGGAGAGGAGCTTAGACGACTTTTTCGCGAAGCGAGACAAAAAGAAACGGAAAGAGAAAAGCAGCCGAGGAAGTGCCGCTGCCGCGCCTTCCTCGGCTGCCTCTTCCAATGCCCCTGCCGCGGGTGTGACTGGGGGAAGCCGGCAAGCAGAAGGCGCCCATGGGGCCGCCTCTAATGCTAACGCGGCCACTGGCACTGCTAAGGCGGCAAACAAGGTAAGGAGCCTAGACCGATCAGGGAGAACTGGGAGAGTGATGAGCTCGAGCTGGTCAGGAACTAGGATGGAAGAGAATTAGAGAGGAGGAGGAAACTTTATCGTGAGTACCTCCTATGGGCGTTGGTAACTTCCTTTCGGTAGAGGGCGTCGCTATATCCCAGCTAGGCCATCTTGGGTTTTCTCTCGGGCGCGTGGGAGCCAGTTTGTCAGCTTTCTAGGCTCGTGGGGCCAGGGCCGAGGTTAGGGGCAATGGGAATCCATTTTGTTAGAAAATAGGCTGGTATGGGGGGTGACTTATGGATCAAGGTGGAGAATTGCTCAGTCTTGCTTGTCCGAGTTTGTTTCCCACTCTGGACTGTTGCTGTTGAGGCAGAATAAGAATGGGCTTCAATGTATAAAATATGATAATGGTACACGGTTATTACGGTTTTATGGCCTTCCTCCAAAAGCAGCCATTAAATATAAATGTATTCACAATGCATTGGATCAGACCAAAATTTATCTCATTCAGCATTGCTTCTATATGACTCTAGTTCTCAAGATTCATGGTACTGTAGACTAAAACAATATACTAATTTTTCTACACACATATCCCCGAACAAATTATGCAGGAAAGCAAGGCTATTGATGACTGCAAGAGGAGGCATGCCACCTGTGAGAGGAGGCATGCCACTCATGTCCATATATAACAAGAGGCTAAGTTTCAGAATTCAGTGTAATTGCCTGCTCTTCCCCTTGAGGAGGAAATCCCCCCCCAAAATACTTAGAACAACTAAGACACTTCAATCAAGGTCAAGACAGCTTGGGTAGAGATTAAGAGCAAGTTGGGGATATTGTAGGAGCTATTTGTAATTGGACTTGTCTTTTTTACTAATGTAGTCTCATTCTCTTTGAAAATGGCTATTGCTCCCAAGAAAAACTTGGCTCCTCATGATTTCTCAAACCTTTTGCAAACTTGATTCTTCAACAAAAAGACACAGTGGCTCAGTGGCTGTGCTTGTTGGAAGGTCGGCAGTTCAGTGGTTCGAATTCCTAGAGCTGCATAACAGAGTGAGCTCCTGTTACTTGTCCCAGCTTCTGCCAATCTAGCAGTTTGAAAGCATGTAAAAATGCAAGTAGGAAAATAGGGACTACTTTGGTGGGAAAGTTACAGTGTTCAGTGCACCTTTGGCATTTAGTCACCTTTGGCCACATGACCACGGAGATGTTTTTGGACAGTGTTGGCTTTTTGGCTTTGTAATGGAGATGAGCACCACCCCTTAGAGCCAGAAACTAATATATGCAAGGGAAACCTTTACCTTTTTTATTCTTCAACAAAGCTTTATTCAGCACATGTGCATTGATTGCAAAGAATTGGATCACTACCAAATGGCAGCCAAGGATAAACAAAACATTCTATCTCTTTGATATCTAGTGCTTAAACACCCAAGCTATGGGTATAAACTATGGACAAACAGCCTTGTGCAGTCTGCCAGTTTTTGAAAACTCAGCAAATTCATTTGTCCAAACATTGCTATCATCTGGAAGGATCAGCCTCCTCTACCTCAAAAGATATATTATGGAGCATCCTCAGGTTTTGACACTGTCAATTCATTGTTGCTGCTGTGCTGCTAATTGCTAAATAACTGATTGGTGCCTTTTCTTTTTGTAGCCTTTTCTAGTCTGAATTGTGCTGGAATGTTATAAGGGATATTAAAGCATTCAATAATTGAAATGCAAAACAATATATAGAGACTAGGAATTTCAAATAAAGAACCACCACTCACAGCCCTTAATATATTGCTTGTTATAATACAGCATCAATCCATTCTGTAAGAGTGCAGTGTAGATCAGCAAAGATTTAGGGTAGTCTGATTTCCTTCTGACTCTTGGAGAGTAAGGGATTTTTGCAAATAAGTGGATGAATGTGGCTTACATCAGTTAATGGTAAATGAAGATCCATTCCATCTTAAATACATTGTTAACCAAATGTATATGTCATAATTCAGCAAAATAGTTTTTAACTTGCAAATCATTTATGTTTTCTCAGATGTTTTCCTCACAGAATGTTAGTGAGAAATACAAGTTTTGTATCTTCAAAGGTAGATAGTAACTTGGGTCTACACTAAAATATAGCCAATTCTCTCTCCTCCTTTTCATTCCTTTGTAAGCTTGCTTTTAAGAGATTGAGGAGTTTTGATTTCACTGTTCCCTTTTAAACCAAATTGAATTAGTCAGATCAAAGCTAACTTCTATATGAAAGTGGGGACATATGACTAAATATCAGAAAATCTACACAATATGCTATTTTTCATACTGTAGAGAGGTTTTACAATCTTGGAAGTATGATTAAATTTTAAGTTTTATTTTTAAAATAGGAATCAATTGGAATCAATTTGCATAACACTAGAATTTTACTGTATTAAACATTACTAAGAGTTCTATATAGTATATATTTTGAAATAAAAATTTAATTAAACATTTAATTACTACCGTGTTTCTCTGAAAATAAGATCTGGTCTTATTTTCTTTTGGGCTTGAATATAAGAACTAGGCCTTATTTGGGGGATGTCTTAATTTTTTTATCTACAGGAGGCAACAAGCACGGGGGATGATGGGAGTGGGAGCACTGCTACCGTTGGCCCCGCCCTCTATCCCAAAATTACTTGCCTGTGGCTGCAACAGACCAAGTTCTTGGCATGCCTTAGCTCTGCCCTCCCTGCCTGGCACTGCTGCTGCTGGGCACTAGAGCTCAGGTCTTGCTCCGACTGCTGCTACAATGAGGCAGAAGGCCGCATGGCGCATCAGGATCGCTTTCCCCCACGCCTCTGCCCGCCGCTTGGCCTGCTGTTGCTGGCCTCATGAGGCTCTTCCCTTCCTGGCCATGCTGCTCTCAGCAGCCCTACTGGGCTGCTTCTGCCTGGTGCTGGGTTTGCTTTGTTCTCACATATCAGGAAAATTGATGTGTAGATAGGGGTTCTGGTTTAGGTGAGTAGGGTGGAGCAGAGGGGCAGAATTTTGACCATTCCTTGGATTTTGTTGGATACCTCATTAATCCTTTGATTTTACTTGAGATGCAGGAGGGAGAAAGATTGAAAACTCCTGCACAATGGGCAGGCAGGGTCAGAATTCTTTCAGAAAGTGATCTGCAAGTGTGTGTGTGTGTGGGGGGGGAGATTTTCCTACCAATCCTCTGTAGAAGCTCTGCAATGGGACAGAGGAGGGAGGGGAGATTACCCCTTTTCCTTTGCTGCCCCAAAATTATCCCGCATCAGTCAGAAGCAGATGGATGGAGGAGGAAGGGGCATTGCAGTGCCACCACAGAGTGCCTGCCTGCCAAAGCTGCAAGGTGGCCGAAAGCCATCAGCTAGGAGGGCAAAGAGCCTTTGCAAGACCAGCAGGGCCAGGAGGAGAAGACTATCTCAACGTGCTGCATGGTTTTCTGCCTTGTCATAACAGCAGCCTGCACAAGACCCGAGCTCCAGGCCCGATGAAGCATAGTTAGCTGCCTGCTCCAGAGCTACAAGGTTGAGCTGAGGGAAGAGAGGGGCCCTTGGCTACGAAGTTGCCTTGGGGTGCTGAGGCTGGCAAGAGTGGAGAAACACTTCATACACCTGGAGAGACAGAATGAGAGGCAGCTCTCGACCCTCGCTGACTCAGCTGATCCATGGGACCGTGATTAAGGGGTTGATTGAAGTGATTGTGGATAGGAAGGAGTTGCCACACCTCAGGGATCGTTGCCTGTGTTTGTGAGGGGAAATACAAGCTGGCTATTCCCATCCCCTCACTAGGGCTTATTTTTGGGGTAGGTCATATTTTTGGGGGAAACGGAAAATAAGGTGTATTATGAGATATTTATGGAATGTTGAGAAGTGGAAATAGTCTATCTAGTTACAAATTGGCACTGTTCAGCTTCTGATATAATAGAAGAGTTGGGAATATTTAAATCTTAGCAGGATGACTTTTTTTCTGTGACAGTCATTCTATAGCTTCCAATGGTGATTGTCTTTTATTAAGAATAATGAGCCTACGTAATCTTCATCTTGCAGGAGGAGGATGACTGGAAAGAATTTGAGCAGGAAGAAATAATTGACTACAGTGGCCTCAGAGTTCAGTCCATGCAAATTAGGTATTATTGTCTTGAAAGTATATAGGTATATATTGAAAACTATAGTTCTGTATTTATGAATGATTCAGTTATTGCAAGTTCTAGGTGAAGAAAAACTTAGGTGTCATCTCTAAGCTTGCCACACAGTAGCTAGTATTGCTTCAAAACATGAACAATGCTTGCTTTCTTAAACGTTTTAATATTTCTGTGCTTGATGGAGAAATTACTGTTCAGTAATTAGTTGTTGATTATTAAAAACAAGTTTTTTCATATCTAAACATTTTGCATCATCTTTATTAGGAGCCTATAGTTATTGACATGATTGTGTTCTAATTGTCAGTTATCAATTGTCATAGTATGAGATTGAAGATATATTCTTATTTTAAATAATGACATACTTTCAGTACTACTGTATGCTGAGTACTACATATTACACAACAGTTTACATATTATAATATGAACGTGTTTACGTAAGTGATGAATGCTGCAATAGCTTTTTTTTGTCAGTGAAAAAGAAGAAGAAGAAAGTGATAAAAAAGAAGAACCAAGGGATAACAGTGAGGAACCAGCTGGAAGTGTGGAGAAATCATCTGGTCCTTGGAATAGGTCTGCTCCTACACAAATACCTGTTGCTGAAATTATTGGTGAGTTTTGCTCTATGTTCCTTTTAATTTACCAGTGTTTACTGAATCAACCATTTTATCTCATTTTTAGCTACAGATTACATCTGATTGTTTAAGTTTTTTAATTCTTTACAGAAAATCCAGAGCCAGTGCAATCCAGTGGAGTATATAGGCCACCTGGTGCAAGAGAAGGCAGGACACGAAAAGTGCCACAAGGTCCCCCAGAGATCTATAGTGATACACAATTTCCATCATTGCAGTCCACTGCCAAGCAAGTAGATACTAGAAAGTAAGTATCACAATAATCTAAAATATTTCCTTAAAATCATTCTTCTCCAAACCTAGCAATCTCATAGTTTTATCCACAGATCATAAACAAGTATACAATGTGATCTGCACTAGAGGAAGCAAGTATGTTTTAAGCATAACTAGGGAGGTTATGGATTTTACCTGCAGTTCAGATTGAATTTTTTTTTTAAAAAGGGTCTTGATTTATGCAGTGCTATTTAGAGAAGTGGGATGTGAGATTGTTATATAACTTGATCTGGGCCCATTCCTAATATCAAATTATCTTCTAGGGAACTTGTTCCATTGCAAAACTTCAGTCTTGTAACTGATACTAAGTGGTTCAAATTTTCATTTTAGGTTTATCAAAGTTTAACTTAAATAGTAAATTACAGTATTTGTACCATAATGTACACAAAGGTGGCATTTGCCAGATTTGTTTCGTAATCTGTTACTGCATTTGGGATTATAAGTGTGTTAAGAATGTGTGTTTTAGATACTCCTTACATAATTGATTTTATTTGAATATCAATATTCTTGTAACAGACTGTTTAAAAGTATTTCAAGTCAGTAGATGCTTTCACATGAGACAAGTTCAGTTCAAAAAGCAAGCATGCAGAAATAAGATATGTGGTTCTTTGCATTTAGCCTATGCTTTGGAATAGTTTCTAATTTAGGACATTCTCATATTCATAATTATTGACATGTTGCAGTGTTAGTCTGAGAAGTTTTTGTGTCTGCAATGCAGTGAACTGCCTCAGTAATGCTATCAAAACTTTTAAATTTATATGCTTATATAACAGAACCCAGTGTGTCACTTCAGAATCAGTTAATGAAATGGCATTGAGGTTTGTTCGGAGAAATGTCATCAGTACATATGCAAGCCCTTAATCATGCCTGCAATACTTCTTTGGATTATGGTCTCCTTTGTTAGGGCCCTAGTCATGGAATTTTGCAACTAAATTCGTGTCATTAATTAATATTGCTAAAGGGCAAGTATGTCTAAGACAGTTACTGATTACATTTATTTTCCCTTAGGGATAAAGAAATGGAGAAGAGCTTTGAAGTAGTAAAACACAAAAATAGAGGTAGGGATGAGGTTTCAAAATCTCAGGCAACTAAACTTCAGCTAGACAACCAATATGCTGTGCTTGGGGATCAGTAAATCTGCACACATATTACAATTAAGGAATGGTTGTTTGATACCCTTCCACTCTTAAGGTAACTAAACTACACCAATTTTGAACATGCCGTCTTGTTTCTGCTGGATCTTCTACAACAAGTGCAGACTACTTTGACGTAAGTGATTGCTTTTCTGCACTTTGAAAGTATACTTAATTTGGTACACCTTTGTATTATAAGGGAAATTAATGTAAATTGTTAAACAAGAGTTCCCGGTGTTTTGATTCCTCTGCAGCCAGTGGTTATTTCAAATTTTTTTATGTTCAGATACTGAGCCTTCGTAAAGGTTGACTACCTCAGACTTGCTGCACTCATTGTGGATACCATGTGGATCACAACTTCTGGAAAAGGTTACAACTCTTTGGTGGCCATCTGAAACTCGAAACCAGCTCTACTGGATTCCTCTAAGAAATCCTGCAGAAGTCAGCCATCTGAGTTGATAATATAAATAACAAATTTAAGTGACCTTAAATGTGCCCCATTTATTACATCCTTTTACATGTAGCCATAATTTACTAGGAACCTTTAATGCACAAAGATTTTTAAAAAATATGCAGCATAGTGTTGATTTTTTTTAAAAATTTAGTTATCAGAAAATAAATACATATCCAGATAGAAAACTTATGGACACTAGTCTGTGTATTAACTGGTTTCATCTGTGTAAACTCTTCATTTGAAAAATAGCTCTCCAGTTTTGACAAATTGCAATATAGTCAGGTAGTTGCATGGAATATGCAACTATATATACTTTATTGAATCTCGGTGAATTAGATTTTCGTTAGATAAATGGTCAATGAATTCTATATCGGGGAATATTCTAATATTCTATAATGCTTCTGTAATATCTGAGACTTATTTTTCAGAAGGTCATGCTGAATATATAACCGTAGCAATCTGTTAAGAAGCATCAGCTATTGCTCACACATTCAATTATATTTGCAGATGGAGATACTTATATGTGTAGTGGAAAATGTCAATTTGCTGTACTTTCTGTTTAAGATTTGGATATATTTTGCGAATAAGATGTTGCATTTATGGCATTTTTTCCTCCTGCTGCCCAGAGTAATGGCACCTTCAGTTAAAACTCAATTTCCTGACCAGGGATGTACCCATTTATTTGGACAAATATTAACAGTATTTGAAGACTAATTTGTGCTATATTATTGCTGTATAACATTAACTGTGAATAGAATTCAAACCAGCTCCAAAATAGAATTCTTGCTCCCTGGGTTAATTTTTTTTTTCTTTATTGTTCTTCCAATCTGAATCTAATGTGGCCATTCCTGATATGTCTTTCCAAATGTCTGGCTGTTTTTTGGACTCTCAAGCCAGGATTTAGACAAATATATTACTTATGAAGTAGCTATATACTTTATAAAAAGATGACTTTGCAATTAAGGAGTGTTTAGAATATGAAATCATTGCTTTAAATGAAGACTAGACTGCTTAGAATAATATTTTATTCCTATTAAGAATTGTGAGATATATTCTTCTAAGTAGCTGTGTTTTATACAGATGCAGAACCAGTCTTCTACATACTTAGATCACTGGAAGTAAAACAGTTGACACTGTTGAGTTGCATATCTTTCCTGAAAGTTGTCTATTTGCCAACAAAGCCTTTGCAGAGTATTAAAGCTGAAGAACCAAGATTATGTGAAATTTACAATTTTAAATTCCAGCTTTGACATTTTATTAAAATTGTTACACATGAATCAAGTTTAAATATACTGTATGATAGGGTAGATGAAGCTG
Organism: Hydrophis major; assembly: GCA_033807585.1. Lineage (NCBI taxonomy): Eukaryota > Metazoa > Chordata > Lepidosauria > Squamata > Elapidae > Hydrophis > Hydrophis major. The sequence continues at coordinate 67,595,929 of CM066343.1, read as the reverse complement.
TCCTTTGTATATTCACTTGAGTTCTTGGGCATAGTTGGCATAGAAAGTTAATATTGTAACAATAAATATGGAAATGTTCATGATCTTAGGAGTGTAATGAATACACACACACATACACATGCTCTGATGCCATGCATCACTTCAGTGTGGCAAATACATGATCATGGTGTTAAAACTTAAGGCTATAGTCTTATGTATGCTATAAGAAAAAAGTTCCGCTGAGTTCATTCATAGATACGCATTGAATTGGCTATTGTAAAGTATTGGTGGCCCATAAATAACTTGAAATGTGTGGTCATCATCTACCTCACTGTCACTGTTAACAACACCAATATCAAGTGGCAAAAATGTAGTTCTTTAATAGCAAACACTGTTAAAGTTGACAGCTTTTTGTAGTGAAACAAAAACATTCACATCATAAGTTATTAACATGCTTTCATTGAAATAGTACACCATTGAATTAAAGTCAGATCTTTGAAAAGAAAATGGAGCTCTAGTGTGAACAAATTGCATATTTTATGTTAATGAATTATTCCTTGAGTTTGTGTTAATTTGGGGGGAAGCTCATATACATATGGATGGTTTGACTTCATGCACTCTGAAGTTCTGCATCTTATCAATCCTAACAAATGTCATATATACTAATATATACTTGTTACATAATTGCTTTGTTATCCATGGGCAAAATGGCTAATTATAAAGAAACAAACTAAGGTGACCTGAATGCAAATGAGTATTCTTTTAATTCAGACATAAAGTTGTGAACTGATTAAAATAAATGATAGCTTGAAGAAAACAGTCCCAGTTTTTATCATCTGTCTTTGAAGTTCAGAGTATTTGATTCATACTTCTGAAATCATAGTTAGCCTAAAGTTTATTTTGAATTGTATTTAAGTTCATTGCTACTCTGAATGCCCAGAAAAACTACCTCTGGAGGACCATGTATATATATTTAATTTGGCTGTAACTTACTTCCTGCATAACAATGAGTGATGCTTTTTAAACAAAAGCAGTGTCTGTGTTCCTAGTCAAACAAATATGAACTATAATTTAGCAAGCTCTTAAGTCAACTTTTTTCTGCTCTTGCCAGCACATTTTATATATCTTGGTATTTTGTACTGGTAATAAAAACAATAACTGGGAGGTAGTATTGGTTCAGTAGAAGCATTAGGACTTCCCAGGAACATTTTCTGAGGCTTCTATACAGATCCTAAAATGTATACTTATAATTCACAATTGTACCATGCTTTTAAGCTGGTGTTTCTGTTAAAGGTCTATTGGCAGTCGCAGTTGAATAGGGATCAAGAGATACAAAGTTCATAGATCCAATCAGCACAACTCATGTCAAGAACAAGTTTTGGACTGTATAGTCAATCATATACTGAATTCAAATCCCATGTGTTGACAATTAATAGGCTGTGAACACTATATTTAGTCATGATATACAGTAAAAATACAGAGCATGTTTTCTACATGCTCATTTCAGTACTTCAGTAAGAAACATGTTTTATGCAGAGGCCTTAAATTATTGAAGATTAATATTCATATTTTAACAGATGGTATGCTGAAGTTACAGAAGCTTAGTTTCAGGCAATTCAATCATTTTTTTTTGGGTAAATTACCTAAACCAAATCAACTATAGAGACAACTGAACTGATTGCTTTCAGCTTTTCAGTTTCAGACAAAATAGGACAATAATTGATCTGCAAAAGAGTTTTAAATAGATTTATCCTGTGTCTGCTTCTCCAAAAGAAATAATAAATGCTATTTATTTATTTGAATATGCTGCTCTTTACACCTCTATTGGGTATTACAGATAGCTAACAAAATTTTGTTTAAAAAACAATGCAAATTAAAATTAGCAAGAAAAACTATTAACAATAAACAATGTGATGAACCAACAATGCAGGAGAAAGTGCTATTTTTCATGACCAAAGGGAAGCTACATCTGTGTGATGTGTTTAAAAATGACATGGGTGGGGGTGGGAAGTCTCCCAATGTTAACCAAATAAGTTTGTAATGAGACCCTAAGCCATTTGAGACTTTAAGAATAGCAACCTTTTAAAGTATGCTTGTGAGGCAATTGGTAACCAGTGCCAGCAGTTTATGAACTTTGCACCTTGTCTAATTTGGCAATCTGCCTGCTGGATTTTGCACCAACTGAAATGTTTGGACACTTCAAGGGGTAGCCCACAGTATGTATTGCAACAGTCATAATAGGATGTAGCCAGCATATGGACAATTTGTATAAATCTAATCTTGCAGATTCCTCAGTATCTGCAAATTCAATGGGATTTAGGGCTCAAAGCAGCATTTCACTGGGACTGCAATCTTATTAAAAACAGCATATATTTCAGTCTCAGAATCCAGGTCATCTTTTTAACCAACAGTAACATTTACCTATTATCAAATTCGGGTAACGTTCAAATTTACCAGATGCTTAGAATCAGTGTACAAGGAGTATAGAACTCAATAACATCAGTCTAGTATTGACAACTGATATCAGAATTGTAGAAAACATTCCCCTATCAAATTCATGTCGAATAATGATATAAAATTACATTCAAGAAAAGATAATAGGAACACAAATCATACTGCCATCTGGATATTATTTGTCAAGAAAACTGGAAACATTGTGAAACAATACCAAACCTCAATCCTAAAGCAGTCCAGAAAGTTGTTTCATTATCTTATCTTGATCAAAAGCTCAATTAAAATAGATTCACAAAATCATTCAAATGCTATCAACCTAAACTGACTTCTCTGAAATAGAAAAATACAGGGAGATAATGCTAATTTCTGCTAGTATGGTTTATCATGGCTATATAAATCAGCCCAGAAAACGGAAAATTACATAACCAGGGAATAGCTATTATCATTCTGCACCTCCTGTCTACTTAATATATACCAATCTGAAAGGAATCCAAAATATTGTCAAAGTTATCCCTAGAATCTGCCCAAGTTCTACAGTCCAAGCTGGAACAGAATTAATTATAAAGAACTCCCCCCGTCCTATGTATCATGGTGGGTACTAGCTGCTTAATGTGGAAAAACAATATCAACCTGCTTGCCTGTACTATTTCAAAGTTAAGAATTCAGATGGGTTTCACTATATACCATATTTTTTGAACTATAAGACATTCCAAAGTATAAGATGCACCTAGCTTTTGCGGAGGAAAACAAGAAAAAAAAATCTGCCTCTGCCTTCTAGCAATTTGCCTCCTTGCAGCAAACAGTGTGATCAGCTTTAGCACAGCCTGATTTAGCACAAGCAACTAGTTGTCTGTTGAATCAGCCTCCCAACAATCAGCTGTTTCAAGCTGCAGGGATCCCTATCGCCTATCGCCGCCTCTGCATGCCCTATTTTGTGCTGTTGCAGGTGGTGGGGATTGGAATGGATCAAAATGGGGTACATGGAGGCCAAAAATGGGGTGCTGAAGCTGAAAATGGGGTGCATGGAGATGGCAATAGGTGATCCCTGCGGCCTGGAATAGCTGATCATCGGGAGGGAGATCAACCGACAATCAGCTGCTTGTTCTAATTAGGCTGTGCTGAAGCTGACTAGGCTGTTTGCAAGGAGGCAAACTGCTGGGAGGCAGAGACCAAAGGGTGAGGGCCAGTGGGTGGGCAGGGCTTTGGCAACATTCACTGTATAAAAAGCACAGACATTTCCACCCATTTTTGGGAGGGAGGGAGTGCATCTTATACACCAAAAAATATGGTATATGATCTGACCCATTCTGGAAATTAACCATTAATATTCCCATACGTTAATATTCCCATATATCAGTTCATTTGCCCATACTAGAGAAGTTAAAATACTTAATAATTTCTAACATCCAATGAGGTAGGAATAAAAAGATGGTGAGACGGTTCTGTGGAGCAAAAGATAATCTGCTTTGGAATACTATGAAAAAATACAACTTGTCTATAAAACTGCTCTGCACAAAAATGGTAGAATTCTGGATTGTACCACTTCAGATACTAGGCAGTGCAGTGCATTTTGAATATTGTTGTGCTAGCCCCCTACAAATAGATGAAGCATCATTGAGAATATTGCAGTGAATCTATCTTTGATATACTTTGGAATATGAATAACAACATAAAGATTGAAGACCTATTCAATCTGTAGTGAGATAGACTTGTCACGTTTATTCTCTTGGAATGCCTAGAATGCCTTTTCTTTTTAGGAGCAAAATGAAAACGGGTAAAACTAGGTTATCTGGCCATAAGTATGCTGAGGTACTTCAGATAACAGGCTGTTATTAAAATGCAAATATAAACATTTCTAACATTTGTTCTGCCAAAATTATAATGGATTTCACTGAAATTACTTATTTTCACAAAAATGTAGAAAATTTGTCAAGTGGCAAATCCAAGAATATGACCAAGTTTGAAACCATTGCAAAGGAGGAAGTGACTGTATCAAATACAGCATGGGAAATTAGAGACAATTGGATTATGCTTGTTTTCCAAGATGCAAGGACAATACTTCCCTACTTAACAAAGATGACTTCAGCTTTATAAAATGTTTTTGAGTTTTCCAGTGAAGGTGCTATAAGAGTACAAGGTGTAATTAAATTTGCTGAAGTCTGTCACAAAAAGAAAATATTTAACTTGGTTTTATTTACAGTATTTTACCACTACTATAGTAACGTTCTTTACACATATATTAATGATCATGTAATAATGGGCTTTCCAAAAAGGATGGTTGTTTTCAAAATTTATACATCCCCTTTTTGGTTCTGTGCAGATATAATTGTATTAATAAAGTTCTTGGGATTTGCATGGATGAGATGAATTATCATTTTTGTAATCTCTGAAATAAACTTACATTCACAGTTTGTTGTTCTTTTTGTAGAAATCTTCTGTTATATGCTTTTTCAAAACAAAAGTAGTGTTATCTTTATTGGTTATATTGCCTGAGAAAAGGTCCTTTTATCAGACATGATATTCTTCCAATTAAAATTGGAATTCCGATTTTTTTGGAAATCGCCCACCCTCCCTTTCCCCTCCTTCTTCTCCTCCTTCCCCTCCCCTCGGAGGCCCCCTGAGTCAGGAGTTGCTACCACCAGCGTGGCTCCAGTCCCGCGTTGCCTCAGGAAGGGAAAGGCAAAAAGAAAGAGCCGCAGTGGCGCTTTGCAACAGCAGCAGTGGCACCGGAGGCTCAGGAGCTCCCGGTTTTGCCTTTCCCTTCCCAAGGCAACGCGGTATTGGAGTCGTGCGGAGCTGCGCCGGCGGTAGCAACTCCTGACAGCCCCAGTTGGACACCTGAGCGCAGCCTGGGCGGTGCGAGTGGAGGCCGCTGAGCGGCAGGAAAAGGGAGCTGGGCAGCCACGGACCACCCATCTCTCCGTGCAACATGCCACCGCCCGGCCCTGGCAAGGGAAAGCAGCGGGTGCTCTCCGGGCAGTGGCCTCGGCCCCGCCCCCAGGGAAGCGGCTGCCCAGCTCTGGAGCTGATCCACACGTGGCCGGCTGGAAAGGAAGAGTGTGTAGTGTTGGTGTTGTGTGTGCGATTTCTTGGCTCGCGGCGCAGGGTCTCTTTTGGCCGGCCCCGATTTTTTTTTCAGAGGGGAATATCATGCCTGTTTTATCAATTAGCAACTGTTCAATATTATGTCAGATCTGTTTGTTTCTTATTTACTGTAGACACCAGGTAGTTTCTTTAAAAAAAAAACCCAGCAAACATCAGATTGAGTTTTAGTTTTACTACTAAAGAATATAATCTACATCTAATTTCCAAGTCTCTAAATACTGAAAGTATGTTTTTCCCCTCATTTGCACTTCTTTGAAATCCTTTTTGAAAAGTGAAAACCCAATAGAATTTTGAAAGGAGACAGTGAATGATCTCTGTTTCTACAAAGCAGTTGTTACTTGAAATCTTTCTATTCTCGCTATTGCAGAGGTGTCAAACTCAAAGCCTGTGGGCTGCATTCAGCCTACAGGGCTGCCTTGGAAAATGTAAGGGGCTGGCCTATATTGCTTCGACCCAGTCTACCCAATGCAAAGAGGAAACATCGGGCCAACATCACTTCAGCCTGTCTATCCAATTTAAAGAGGAAACATGCCAAGCAGTTTGGGAAATGGTGTCAAGCTGGTCACACACACCCATCCCCCTCTGAGGTCAACCACAGTCCTGATGCAGCCCTCAATAAAATTGAGTTTGACACTCCTGGCATTACTGCTATTGATATAAATAAATAGACCAATTTAAATAAACTCTCAGATGTGGCTGATACTTGTTGCATAGATTCCTTGATACTGTTATTAAAACATTGATTTAATAAATGAAAGTACTGAGAGATTACTTTAAACATGTCACAGAATTTGAGCTTTATATAAATTACAGCCCAGTTAATAAGCAAGTTATTTAGGAACAAGTAAAATAAAAAGTCTGAAATTTTGGTTAGGCAATTCTGAATTTTTTTAACTTTAAAAACCAGATTACCCTTGATCTGGAAGGTAATGTTCTATCTTTTTAAAGATAGAACCTGTTCTCTCCATTGAAAAGAAAATTCTCAAGCTGCTAAAGCGCACGTTTTTAGAAAAGGAGGGATGAACTATAAAAGCAGGAAAAACTTCAGTGGGGCTATGTCCTTTCCTAATATAAGCTGATATACCAACCTATATAAATGTTACATATTATACAATATGTAATTGTTTTGTGGAAACCAATAAGAGGCAGACACATGCAAAAGTTATGTTAGATGGCCTTGTGTGTTCTATCTTAATAGTTTTTTTTAATGCATTTACTGAATAAAGTTCACTTCAGGTACCATTTCAAGTACAATATGAATCTACATACATATTCCTCCAAGCTTATAACAAAAGTTGCAGTTATTTCTTGAAATCCAAAGCACACAACAAAAATTAATATATTTTATCTTGGAAGGAAAACAGAAATTGAAAAATTATATTTTCAGATTGGTTGCCTCAGTGAATTCTGGACCTCTTTGCTGTATGCTTTTCTTCAGCAGCTTTACGTTTTTGAGACAATCCAATTCCAAGTGTTTTACTATTCTGAAGATAAGCAGCAGCTTCTGGTAAATGATAGTTTTCCATTGAAGGTGATGGCTCCTTAAAAAAAATGACAGCAATTTTTGAAACAGCTTTAAGAATTATATTTTCATGTTTTTTATCTGACATTTTCTTTTTAGGCCAATCTTCCTGCTACCATATATTCCTTGTTAGAAAAACAATGGAGAAACAAATTACTACTTGAAAGCATTATTATTATATTGCTGTCTGAAAAGTTCATGTTGAAACCAAATAGGAGTAATTTTTCATAATCTCTATTCCTGAGACATAAAGTGAATGTAAGATACTTTCTATCCTTTTAATTGTGTCCACTGCTATAGGTTTGAAATATGTTGAATTGTTCCTTATGTTTATTCCGTGCTTTTGCTCAAAGAGCTTAAGGCAACATAACATATACAGAACTCTTAATTTCTTCTACTGTTGGGTAGGTTGGGCAGAAAGGATGAGAGTGGAATGGGATAGAGGAGGAGAAGGGAGAGGAGAGAACTAAAGTCATCTAGGGAGCCTTCAAACTGGTCTGCCTGAATTCAGATAATAATACCTCACTGAATATATAGATAAGTCCTTAATTTAAGACAACTGAGACCAGAATTACAATTGGTAAGCAATGCAGTTGTTAAACAAGTCATCATGATTGGATCTATTTTGTGAGAGTTTTAAATGTAATCATTAAATGCATCAAATGGTGATTAAATAATCTAGCTGCCCCAATTGCATTGCTTAACAGCCACAGTGGCAAAGTGATTAGAATGCAGTACTGCAGGCTACTTCTGCTGACTGCTGGTGCCTGCAATTTGGCAGTTGGGATCTCAACAGGCTCAAGGTTTGACTCAGCCTTTCATTCTTCTGAGGGCAATAAAATGAGGACCCAAATTGTTGGGGGCAATATGCTGACTCTGTAAACCGCTTAAAACAAAGCACTGTGAAGTATATAAGTCTAAGTGCTATTGCTATTACTTATCAGAAGCTGACTGGGAAAGTTTCAAATCACAATCATGTGACTTCAAGACACTGCAACTGTTATAAATGCAAGATGGTTGCCAAATGCTCAAATTTTAATCACATGACCGCAGGGCTGATGTGCTCCTAATTGTAAGGGTGACTTGTAAGTCACTTTGCTGAAGTTGAGCCATTGTTAAATGAACAATGAACAAATAAGTTGAGGACTACTTGTTTATCTAATAAAACATAGCCTTGATAATTCAAAATTGTATTATGCCACTAATATGCAAACCTGTATCAGATAGTCAGCAATGTATTCTGGCTTCAGGCAATTCACTCCTTGAGCTGCAGCCTCTCTTGTATTAATTCTCACATCTTCTGGCTTTAGTTTATTAAGATCAGCAAAAAAATGAGTAACTTCTCTAAAGATAGGTGGAGAATATGCAGGTAACACCTGTAGATTCAATCAGGTAGAGATTCTGGTTTACTTATGCAGTATGGAATTAGTTTTATCAATTTTAGGAACTGAACAAGACCATCTAACATGTAGCCTTCAGGAAAATAGCTTGTCAGTTTTTTAAAAAAAATGTATACAGTATTTTGCTGAAATATAATATGATGGTAATGATAGATGATCAATGTCTGCTCATGTGGGTAAGACTCTCATGGATTGCATCTGCATTTTGCAAAAACTTACTCTAAATTTTTTTAGAGGTAAATAGTGTACTTTCCCACTTTTTTCCCCTGTGTAGATCAGAATGAATAATGTAGGTCTAAATATCTATATACTAATAAAATTCTTATCATGACCTTTAACCAGACAAGTGCACCATAGGGCAACTATTTTTGAATCAAGGTAATTTGAGTTGAATAGTCTAATTTACGAAATGTGTCCAAAATCCAGGACCTGGGATTTCTGACCTGCACCTCTGGTAAGTTGGCTCTGACCTGCATAAGTACACTCCCAAGCACCCTTCCTAACCCATGCCATCCAAGTATGTATGTTGATCAGCATGGAACCTCTCAAATAACCCTGAGACCATCCAAGCATTCTTCTTGATTCACGCTACCTCCCCACATGTCTGACCTGACCTGGTGACACCTCATATGCACCCATGGCCTCATATATTCTACTTGACCTACACCAACCTGAGAACCTTCCCCTATTTATACAGCACTTTGGACATTCCCAGGCATCCTTCGCGACCTATGCCAGCCACCCACCTCGATCCATACTGCATTTCTGGTGCACATCCATACAACCCTCTAAACCCACGCAGCACTTCTTGTGTTACCCCTACATGCTCTTTTTCATAATTGAAATAATTCCTTCAAATGGAATTCTTTCAACTATAAAGAATTATTGAGGTTTAATCAGAGGTGGGCTGCACCTCTGATAATGTAACAACTAGTTCGCTTACTGCAGAACCGAAAATGTGAGTGCACACACATGCCCCCACTTTCCACTTGTGCATGGCTGCAAAAACATGGGGATTTCCTGCATGCAGCAGCTGCAGTGAGTACAGCAGGTGAGGCATGGAAATCAGCTTGGCTGAGTGGGCAGGGCAAGTGAGCCAGATATATAGAATGGGATAGTACCAGGGCAGGGAGGCAGGTGCAGCTGGTGGTTGGAACTACTGGTATGAATGAGCCAATCTGAACTGGCAGCAGTTCACCACTGGGTTTAATACATAATCTGAAAATATTTTTTATTAAAAAGCAACATTTCCCTCACCTATGATTATCAAATATACTGATATCTAAACAAATATATACACACCTTTGCACCTCCTGATTCCAGAAGACGCTTGAAGCCTGATTCCTTCGCTGGGTCAACATTCAAAATAACTCTCCAACCACCAAATGCCCCCTAAAAAAGGCAGAAACATTCATTTATATATGTATGTTTCGGTGTGCATCAAAATACTTTGTCATACTGAAATATATTTAGTTTTTATCATTTACATTTCAGGCTCAGATAGACAGTGCAAGTAACTTCTAATATTAATTAATCTTAGCAATTTTCAATCAAGAAAGCAATATAGATTAATGTTCTTCCCTAAACTGTGCCTTATTTCAGCACAAAATACTCTACCTGACAGCATGTGGTTGGAGTTTCAAAAGGCAAAAAAATATTCTACCTGACTCAGAGGAAACTGCAGAAAAACGTCAGCAATACCACCAACCAGAAATAACAAGTCAAAGCCTTTCTGTTACTTTGAACAAAAAAAGGAAATAAAATGAATTACATCTATAGTCCTTCTGTGTTTCAGTATATGGTGCAAGAATAGTTATCTGAATACGCACTCAAATTTGTTACACATACGAAAAATGTGTCTCTCAACTGAAGATTATGAATTTGATCTTTCAAATCATGGTCTACAAACTGCAATAAGTCCAAAAATGCTCATTAGCTCACAGGTTCTCTCATTCAGCTCTCTGTGTTTCACTGATTATAATTTACCAAAGTAACAAAGCTCATAAGAAACGTAGTAACTTAAACCTCATTTGGCAATGAAATACTATCAAAAGCTCCCAATTTAGATACTTCAGATTGGTCTGAGGAATAGGAAAAATTACACAAAGGAAACCGCACAAATAGAATGATAGGAAACCATAGGATTCCTATCAAAGTTAAGAATCAGGTTTCTTAAATCTCTCATTTGGCCATTTATTTACCTACTGTATAACACGGTATTTTAAAGTTATACTAGTATTTTACATTGTAGTGACTGGGGTACTCTTGATGGTCTCTCAGCTTGTTTTCTTGTAGATGTTTCAATTGCAGGTAACATCATCAGTGTTGTTGCTAGTTTGAGTAATGAAAATGTCTTCAAGAAAACAACCAAGCTCAAAGAGCACCAAGGACCCCGCATTTCAACCCTGAGCTACAAGTATTTTCCTTTATTGGTACCAGTGACTGTACAAAGACTATAAATTGTTATTTGGGAGTGAACACTTTGAGTCAGAGATGACTCCTGGTGACTATCTGGACTAGTTCCTGCAGTTTTCTGGCAGTATTATTTATCATAAATTCATGCACTATCCATCTATTAAAAAAAATAATTTGAGCAAATTGGAATAATATTTCTGTTAGATGAAATATACCTCTGTCCACAAGTTACAACTCATGATGTTTGTGTGTAAATACCTCAGCAGAGCTATTTTGCTCTCTCCGTCGTTGTATTGTCTTTCTCCATCTCATTGCTGCAACTGCTAACTTCTTCTGAACTATATTGATTCCAGTCAGTACACTAAGTATAGAGGTGCTTCCCCACTCATAATCTTCCTCCTATGATAGAAGTAATCTTCCAGTTATGACAGTTCACTTAGCGACTGTTCAAAGTTACAACATAACCCTCCCCCAGTAATTATGACAGTCCTGAAATTGTGAATGTTGCAGCACCACAGCAGTTGTTCACACTTATGAATGACTACAGAGGTACTGCAACATTTACCCTGCCTATTTCCCCCACTCCCAGCCAGGTCTCCACAGGCACTGGGCCTACGGAGACTCACCTTGGGATGATCTAGCGAGCTGTCAGTTCCTTTGCTTGCTTCAATGCATTTGCAGAGAACAGAAGCCTGAAGTAGTACAAAATCAGCAGCGCAAGATCTCGCGCTACTGATCTCATGTTATCTCGCACTATAATATTTTAGGCCTCTGTTCTCTGCAGACTGAGGCCTGTACCAGATCTGTGGCAAAAAGGCTTTACAAATGGAGGGAAGGCCTTTTGCTATAGATCTTGTGCAGGCCTTGGTTCACAGAGAAGAGAGATCTACAGTAGTGCAAGATCACAACCCCCACAAGCTTCCAGTCTTGGTGCAATGTGATTTCTTTGCTTCAAAATCTTGTTGGCTTATAAATGCTTTTCATGCCAAGACTGCAAGCAAAGAGACTAGAGAGGAGACAATTCGATTGATTTTCATGAGGGAAGCGAACTGGCACAGCAGAATGGGAGAGGGAACAATTGTGAGAGACCCCAGGGGAGGGAGCTTGAGATATCTCAGTAGGTCAGTGGAGGCCTTGAGTGGTCTGAAGCAGATCACCTGTTCCATTGCTAGGTACCCCTCCATGGCCTTCCCCACCAGAGATACCTCATGTGCATTTAACAACCTTCAATTAGTAAAAGCAGGAAGTGATAGCATTTGTTTTAGTGATTCACTCCAATGAATCCTCAGGTTACAAATGTAATTGGCAGGCTCCATTACATTCTGAACTTAAGCATTTCCTGTATTTAATTCTGTCAAGTTTAAAGGAAATTTCAAACAAAATTTTAAGACAAATCACTCTCATGTCAAACTGTATAGAATAGTAGAAATTTTTAAAGCCCAATCCATTAAAATTATTTTTTTCAGTATAGGTAATCCTCAATTTACAACCAAAATTAAGCCAAAATTTCTGTTGTTAAATGAAAAATTTGTTAAGTGAATTTTGCTCCATTTTACAAACTTTCTTACTACAGTTGTTATGTGAATCACTGTAGTTGATAAGTTAATAAGCTGTTTGTTAAGTGAATCTAACTTCGTCATTGACTTTGCTGGTCAGAAGGTGGCAAAAGGGGATCACATGAACTTGGAACACAGCAACGATAATAAATATGAACTGATTGCCAAGTGTCCAAATTTTGACCATGGGGATGCTGCAATGGTTGTAACTGTGAAAAATGGTCATGTCACTGTTTAAAGTACCATTGTAACTGAATGGTCACTAAACGAACTGCTGTAAATTGAGGATTCATGAGATAGACAAATCCAATATGATTTTGACTTTCTTGGAAAAGGAACTCTCTTCCTATTCATATTTCAAACAAATTTCAATAAGACTTCAAACTTTCAAGAGCAGAATTTCAGAAAGCCATTGTTAAAAAATGAAAACATCTCTGCCCAGGATGATACTTCATTGGACAAAAACCTAGAGCAATTACTTCTAATTCAGATTTATACTTATTGGATCTCTTTTCAGACAACTTGCTACTGATATTCATAATATAGATATAGCAATTTTACATGCAACCACATCCATTTATCATTTCTAACAAACCTTCCACTGAAACTTGATGTTTGTTCAAGACTATTGTATCTAAAAGTTAAAGGTAATGGTTTTTAACTCAGCACATTTCCTTAAGTCTAGAGAAAGTAAATGGAATCACATGTAGGGCATTTGTTCAATTGCTTTCCTCCCTCCCAATCACTTGCTCTTTTTATGCACCCACTCCAGAATAACAGATAATGCAGCAGTTCTGCTTAATTCTTTACTGTTCTGTTTATGGGCTGAAATCATGCAGAGTAGACAGGAGTCCCAAAGGTGCTTTTTCAAAAAGCAAATGGACTTTGTTTTTTCTTGTAGATGTTTTACTTTTGATCCAAGAAGCTTTTTTCTGTACTAACTGAAAGCGGGCTGAAGCGGCGATGGAGATGGCTGGAAGGTGTAGGAGCGCCACGCTACTTGCATTTGCATGGCATTCCCACACCTTCCAGCTCGCCTCCCCTGGCCTGGGCTCTTCCTTGATGGCTGCAGGAATGGCCTAGGGCAGGAAAAGTACTGGCTGGTGGTGGTGGGAGTGGGTGGAGTGGGCAAGTATGCGCTCACCATCCAATTCAGAGATCCAGAATGGAGCGTCAGCCTCAGTTTTCTTGTCTCTCTCGGTGCTCTGCTCTGCTGCCCCCAACCGCCCCATGGCCCCAGCCATAGCTTCCAGGGGAAGGCACAGGAAAAAAAAGCGAGCAGAAACATAGTGAGATCAAGAAGGGCACAGGCAAGAGAAGACGTAAGCTGCTGCTTTTGAAAAGTGCCGTTTTTGTTGCCTGTGCCTTCCCTGATCTCTGTTCTTTCGACCCAGTGAGAGATATGTTTCTTCTCGTTTTCTTTTCCTGTGCCTTCCCCGCACAGCATTGGCTGGGGCCGTGATGATGGGGGCAGTCAGGGCTCTCTCCCCTCAGCAAGCCAGGCTTAGAGGAATGAGAATTGTAGTCGAATGCCAGAAAAAGGCGTGGTGGAAATGACAACACACGTTTCCAGCATGCTCTCCTTTGTCCCGAAGTAGGATTGAGTGGAGGGAAGGGAGCAGGGGGAAGGGTAGGAGGAAAGGAGAAGCCCGGCTGTCTTTCCTTTGGCATTGGGGGCGGGAGACCAAATTCCCAGACCAAAAGAACACCGAGGAAGACAGGCTCCTAATAATCAGCTTGTTTGTGCAGGCGAGAGCTTGAGCTTTTCTGGGCTCAACATCCCTCCCCGCCCTTCAGCCTCCACACAGGGAGGGACCCTTCTCTGCTTGGCAACGACGGGAGAAACCTGGAGCTTAGCCTTGGGGAGTCTTTTTGTATGGAGGCCGAAGGGGAGGTGGTGCCTGGTTATTAGGAGGCCATCTTCCTCAGCGCTTCCAGCCCGATCCTCCTTCCCCCCGCAACTCCAGGAAGCCACATCTGGCAAAGGAGGAAGGTTTCCTCTGATTTGGGGGAGATATGAAATGAGAGACCAGATTTGGGGGGGGGGGGGCTCTGCTTTTCTTCTGTTTGAGGGGGAGCCGGTTCCTCCTGTCCAGATCTTTCAAGCCTCCAGGCACCAGGTGGCTTCTTTTGAATCCCAGCAGTATTAAATCCTCCCTCTTTCCCAACGAAGGATGAGAAAGGCCCCTCCTTTTTCTTTGCTCTGCCCCAGTTACAATTAAGCATTTACGATTAAAAATATATATTTAATAAAATTTTTATATTAAATATATCTTTTTTTAAAAAATTGTATTAGTGGTCCAAGGAATTTAAAAGTATGAGTTTGGTGGTCCTTGAGGTCCAAAAGGTTGGCGACCCCTGATTTAGGTGACCCTGAAGGCACAGATGCGGAGGAAGCTCTCAATTTGGTTGGAAGAAAAAGACTGCCATTGAGTGCCTGACCAAAGCTGTGACAGCTGACCAATGAAGCAAGCATAAAAAACCAAGGAACAGTTGGTCGATCTGGGTGAGATTTTTCCAACTTCTGTTGAGGAACTTGCCCCCTTAAAGCTAGTCCGGGTAAAAGTGGGACTCAAAAAGGAGGAAGTAAAAGGATGATTTTGAATGTCTTCTGGAGATTAATCTGTTTGCTACAAATACCTGCATTGGCAAATTGTTTATATGGGATAATAGACAGAGAATGAAACATTGTAGCCTTTTTAAATAGTGTACCTCTTGGAACTTATATAGAAGCTAAACAGAAAAAATAAACAGAAGTGGGAAATAGCAGAGAATTATTATTTTCTTCCTTCACTGAACTCTACTTTTGGTAATATATGAGCCTTTGTGGTTGAACTCGGGGGTTTGATGGATCTATGTGGATTACAAATTTATCAAGAGAAGAGTGTTTGAAGAACTTGGGGACTAACAAACAATCTTTTTTGAAATACAACAATAAAAAGTGTGAAATTACTTGGAGACTGAGAATGAAAGGAGGAAAAAGGGGATTTTATGGTGGGTTGATTTGTGAAAATATTTTTTAAAAGTGGGAGGTTGGTTGGGGACTGTGGAAACATTGGTATGAGATTATTATTATATCTTTTAAATTCCTTAAATGCTCTAAGATCATCCAAAATGACAAGTACCTTCAACTTAAATAAATTGGGGGGGGGGGGGAATACACCTGTGCCATCAGCATCAGTATTTAGTCCAGCAAGTCAAAAATCATTGGATAGCATGTTGCAACAGGAAAGAACACAATGCAAGCAGAAATGAAGCTCCAACTACTTCAAGAAGCCACAACATTTTTTTTTGAAGATATGAAGGAAAGAATGGGAAAAAATGGATGATAAAATGGAGAATATCCAACAATAACAAAAAATGAACAGATCCAGAAAATAAAAATCAGAGCAAACAGGAAAAAAGTGGAAGAGATGGACAATAGACTTACACATACAGACAAGGAACTTGAAAGAACAGCAATTACATTCAAGATGGATAAAGTTGAAGTTTCAGATCACTGAGGAAGAAAAAGGCAAAAATCCTGCAGAGATAATGGGCGTTGGTCCTTACCTGACACACCATTTCTCTGGAGCCGGGAGGATCATCCAGAGAGTGGGAGGTGCTTCAGTCTGCGTCGTTGAAGGCTGAGCTTAATTATTGAGGAATGCTCCGCCCTCCATCATGTGGCTCCTTGCATTCCTTAGTTTTTGCGAAGTAGAGAGTGAAGAGAAGATCATGCTCTCATCTTACTATGCTAAAAGGTTCATTGGCCGAAACAAGACCCCACCAGACGGTGAAATAAAAGGGTGGGGCTGGATGATCCTCCTGGCTCCAGAGAAATGGCATGTCAGGTAAGGACCAATGCTCATTCTCCTGAGAGCCAGTCGGATCATCCAGAGAGTGGGACATACCAAAGCTTGGCTGTCCTACGGGAGGGACTCCGTCTGGTTCTGTAGTCCCTGCGGTTCTTTGAGGACTCGCTGGAGAACTAGTCTACCAAATGAAGTCTCCGCCAAGGCAAATATGTCAATCTTATCGTGCCTGATGAAGGGAGATGGGGATGCCCAGGTGGCTGCCCGACAAATATCTGCAATTGGAGCCTGGGTGGCCTAAGCTGCCAAGGTGGCTGCCCTTCTGGTGGAGTGTGCTGTTATTCCGCTGGGAACCAGCAGAGCCTGGGACAAGTACGCTTTGGAAATAGTAGCTCTAATCCAGCAGCCAATGGTTGATGGGGACACCTTATGGCCTAATGATTTGGGCTGAAAGGAAAGGAATAGGGATTTGGGCCTCCTGAAGGGCTGGGTACACTTAATGTAAATGCGGAGGGCCCATCTTACATCCAGGGTATGCCAAAGCTTCTCCCTTTCCTGCGAGGGATTGGGGTAGAGGTTCAGAAGTATAAGTTCCTGTGCCCTATGGAAGGCTGAGTTGACCTTGACAAGAAAGTAGGGCCTGGTCGGAGAACCACCCGATCGGCATGGAAGATGCAAAGGTCCCTCCTCATCGACAAGGCTGCTATCTCTGATATTTGGCGAGCCTAAGTAATGGCCATCAGGAACACGACTTTGAATGTTAGGAACTAGAGTGAGGATTCCCTTACAGGCTCGAAGGGTTGTTTAGAAAGGGACACCAGGACCTTATTGAGGTCCCAGGTAGGGTATCTATGTACGGTTGGGGGACACAAGTTAGAGTCTCCTCTGAGAAATGCCCTAATGCAAGGGTGGAGGGAAAGGGAACCCAGGTTGTCGCAAACAATGACAGTTGAGAGGGCTGCAACCTGACGCCTCGGGGAAAGACCTTTCCTCAGACCCTCTTGGAGGAATTCCAAAACTTGAGGGATGGAGGGTGAGAGCGGGTTGACCTGGAGACTATGGCACCACTTGCAGAACCCCTGCCAAGTGACATTGTATATTTTGGTTGTTGAGGGCCGCCTGGCGGCTAAAATGGTATCAATAACCTGGTCAGAGAACTGCTCCTTCCTTAGACGTTCCCGCTCAACCTCCAAATGGCTAACTGGAGCCACTGAGGATCCAGGCGTTGGAGGGCCCCTGGGAAAGGGATATCCTGTGCGGGGGAATTTTCCAAGGGGGAACCACCGATAGGTTGCGGAGGTCCGCAAACCATGGGCACCTGGGCCAGTAGGGTGCCACTAGAATCAGCTCTGCTTTCTCAGAGATGAGCTTCTGGATGACTCTGGGGACCAGGGCCAATGGAGGGAATGCATGTAGAAGCCCTGTGGGCCAGGGGCAACAGAGGGTGTTGTGATTCTCAGCCCCATGGGAGGGGTACCTCGAGAAAAACCTGGGGAATTGGGTGTTGAGCGGGGATGCGGAGGTCTACTGATGGGAGACCAAACATCATGGTCACTTCCTTGAACAGCGATGGGTGGATGCGCCACTTGGACTGGTCCACCATGGTCCTACTCAGCCAATATGCTTGGGTGTTTGAGACCCCTGAGATGTGCTCGGCTTTGAGGGAGAGGAGATTGCGCTCCGCCCAACGGCAGAGGCGCTCGGCCTCTCATCAAACTTATGGACTGGGTGCCCCCTTGTCGGTTGACGTGAGCCTTGGCGATGATGTTGTCCGAGAGTATCAGGACATGCCGCCTGTGTATGTGGGGAAGTTGCGCAGGGCCAGGTGGATGGCACGAAGTTCCAACCAGTTTATACTGCGTGTCCGTTCTACCTGTGACCATTTGCCCTGTGTCGAGAGCGAGAGGATGTGAGCGCCCCATCCGGACAGGCTGGCGTCTGTGGTGAGGGTGAGCCGTTGGGGTTCCTTGAAGCAGTGTCCCTTGTTGATGGCGGGACTGGTCCACCAGAGGAGAGATGTTAGGACCCTTGAAGGCACCTTGACCGTGGCCTTTGAATTGCTTCTGCCGGTCCTTTGGAACGGGAGCAGGAACCATTGTAGGGATATAGTGTGTAAACGGGCCCAGAGAACAATGGAGATACATGAGACCATTTTACCGAGTAATTTAGACGATTCTAAAGGTGTTACCTTCCTTGATCATCTGATATGTTTGACAGTTTCCTGGATGCTATGGAATCTCTCGGACGAAAGGAAAACCTTTCCCTGAACCAAGTCAATGACGGACCCCAAGTGGGTGATCCGTGTCGATGTAACAGATGGCTCTTCTGCCAGTTTACTAGGAACCCATGGTCTTGGAGGGCAGAGAGAGTAGCTCTGATATCCCTTTCTGCTTGGGTTCTGAAGTGAGACAGGATGAGGATGTTATCCAGGTAACAGTGGAGACGAACCGGGAGGTCCCTGAGGTGGGCCGCTAGGGCCGCAAGGACCTTAGTGAAGGTTCTTGGGGCAGAGGCCAATCCAAAGGGAAGGGCCACATATTGGAAATGGTGATGGTTGTAGCAGAACCTGAGGAATTTGGAATGAGAGGGCCGGATTGGGATGTGAAGATACGCCTCTGAAAGGTCTGTAGAGGATAGCCAGTGTCCCTGCCTGATGCCCAGTAGAATGGATTGTAGGTTGTGCATCGTAAACCTGTGTTAGGTCAGGTAACAGTTAAGGCGTTTCAGGTCTAGAATAGCCCTCCATCCCCCTGAGGATTTGGGGACCACGAAGAGGTGGGAGTAAAACCCCTGCCTCCACTGGGATGGTGGTACAGGTTGTATGGCCTGTATGGTGAGGAGATGATAGATAGCTGAATCCATTGGGATACTTGCAAGGGGGGATGCCATAAAAAAATCAGGGGGGGTGCGCTGGAATTCAAGCGTGAGGCCCAGTCTGATGGTGTCTCGGACCCAGGCATTGGAGGTAGAGGAATCCCATCGGTCGGCGAAATGCTTGAGGCGTCCGTCAATGGGAAGGGAGGGATGGAATCTATCTGGGTCATCTAAGTACAACCCCCTGCTTGAGAAGGAGAGTTTATTCCAAATATTTGCCTTTGTCTGGGATCGAACTCACAACCTCCTGACTGTGAGGCAAGTGCTCCACCTCTAGGCCACCTGCCAAAGGGCTGCGCCGGAAAGGCTTCCCTCCTGAACCCCTGAAGGGGCACCTGTAGCTGCCGCCCCTCCTGTTCCTGTTGCCTGATCGGCTCGATCCTGGGGCTGGAATGGCCGGTAGGAGGGGGTTCTCGGACACCTGGGCAGGAAAGGATACTGGTAGAAAGGACGGGGGAACCTCTCCGAAAGGCTGAGGTGCTCTTGACTCTGACCTCCGAAAGAGGGGAGGAAAGAATTTTTTCTTGCTTCGGGTTTCGGATAGCAATGGCTCCAGGGTGGTGCCAAATGGTTTGTCCCCCTTAATGGGGGCGGTGGCCAAATTAACCTTGTTTTTCACGTCTGCCTGCCAGTGTTTGAGCCAGAGCAGGCAGCGAGCTGTAACGTGAGAGGTTATTGCACGGGTGGAGAAATTAACCGCGTGGTAGGTGGCGTCGGCCGAGAATTCTGCCGCGGCCGTCAATTTTGCGATGTCCTGATGTGCCCTGCGTTAGAGGGGGGAACATGTTGTTTCAGTTGGCAGAGCCACCGAATCAAAGACTTGGGGAAGAATGAAGCGGCCGTGGCCGATCTAATGGCCCAGGTGTCCGCTTGATGGGCCCTACGTAAGGCCAGTTCGGACCTCTTGTCCTCGGGTTTCAGAGCCTCCAGGGGATCACTGGGGGAGGACGAGGGTGCTAAGCCCAATATGGGCTCATTTGCCTCAGGAGTGTTAAGCAGGTTGCAGAAGCTCGACTCGAGGTTAAAGAACCTCTTGTCCTGGTTGGATGGGACCGGAGGGGCCCTTGTAGAGTCCAAATGATTTGAAACTAGGTCGTGAAATATGGGTGGGGCCGGAATAACCTCCACCTCCACCACGGGCTGCCTGAAAATGGTGTCCTCTTGTCCCTCCGCCAGGGAAAGGAGAACCGAGGAGGACTGAACAGACAGGCCAGAAATGTTCTTGGCCTAAAATCGGAGCGATTAAAACGTGTGGCTTGAACAGACCCACAACGGTGGGTTGATTGGAAGTGAGACCCTTGTCCTCGGACATGTCTCCTTCCATCGGGTCTATCTCCAATAGGGCTTCCCTTTGGTGTGTAGAACCCCATTCAAATTCCTCCTCCTCCCCGAACCGATCCAGGTCCTCTATGGCCTCCTCCAGTTCCCCTTCTGGGAGAGGACTGGCCCCCTACAAAGGTACCTGACCATGAGTAGGGTCCAATCTGGGCGAGGACCTGGCTGATGGCGAGTCTGGACATCTGTTGAAGGCCGTCTGCTATCCCCTGGCGGATAGCCCGTTCCATCCATGCCTGCATGTACGCAGGGATCTCGACTGTGGCGGCCTCCTCCTGGCGCAGACCAGCGGCCGTGGGTGTGAATGTAGTTTCGGGCGGCCGTCTGGTGGCTGGTCCGGGGACCTGGTGTCCCCGGGATGAGCTGTGCTTGGAGAGGGAAGAGCAATCTGGAGGAGGGGGGGGTGTCTGGAGATAGAAGGAACAGAGGATGGTAGGGCTGGAAGCATGGGTTGTGCTTCTCTAGATCGCCTGTCAAATTCTTTCTCCAGTGCCCTATGACATCTTAGAGCGTCTCTCTGAGAAGCCTTGGAAGTATCCTTAGAGGCTTCCTTGGCCTGTTCGCGCAGGTGGTAAGATTTAGATCTGGCCTTCAAAGAAGGGCCTTTTGTGGAAATGTCATCTGCCATTATAGAAGAAAGGACTGAAATACCAATTTAAGGCGGTTGGCTCGCCAAGGGTTCGACCTACAACAAAGGCCGGGTGTCCTTTCAGCTGGCCCGCGCCCCCTTTTGGAATTTAGATGTATACAGCCTATAAAATATTGTTATAATTATTAATACATATAAAACAATTATATTGAAACTGTGTAATAATCCTTTAGCGAGAAAGTTTATATATCTATATATGCCTATATTTATTTATATATATATATATATATATATATATATATATATATATATATATATATGCATATTTCTTAATATTATTATTATTTTTTTTATTTTTTTTATTTCATAATATTCAATTCGGGGTCTGGCTCGATGCTCCTAGGAAGGAGTGGCCCCAGAAGTTGCTGTAAGTTATCACCAATCTGCCAAATGAATGCCTGAGGCTGGAATGAGGCCTCTGGCAGCTGGAGCTCCCAGGCAACAACCGGGAGGGATAGGCTGCAAGCTTCTGCCCTGAGCGTGCTGCGGAAGCCAACTAGTGTATGCCAATTGTGATTAAAATCTAGTAGCTCTCACAGGCTGGAAGGCCTATGACTAGAGCTAGTCCCTTCGCAGCCCAATGAGGCCTTTAAATATAGCACCTGACACGCAGCGGCACCCAAAATGGCCATGATCTCTTATCCACAGGCCGCTCAGAGCAATTAAAAAGCCTCTCTGGCACGTCTAGAGGCCGGAAAGGCAGCCAGGTAAACTATTCGCCCTTTCCTGGGGCGATCGGTGTTCGCAGTGGGGGGGAACACCAGCTGCGCTTATCAGCGCGATCGAATGGAGCCACTGCGATTGCGGCGCGGGGAAGCGGCAGGGAAAGGAGCCGAATTGGGGGGGAGGATTGGCGCCGGAGCGCGAAAGCCGCCTGCTCATTATCCCCCCTGGGGGCGAAAAACGCGCTCCCCTGCTACAGCTACCTGAAGTGCGCAGAGGCTAAGGAACAGCCAAGAATAAAAGGCAAACCTGAAAAAGTAAAGGACTTTGTATCAATTAGCTTGAATCGGCCAAGGAGAGGAAATACACAGCCTACTCTCATGAAAGCTGAGCATAAACTGGGGAATGCAAGGAGCCACGTGATGAAGGGCGGAGCATTCCTCAGTAATTAAGCTCAGCCTTCAACGATGCAGACTGAAACACCTCCCACTCTCTGGATGATCCGACCGGCTCTCAGGAGAATGGCAGAACTGTTGGCAGATGCCTTAGAGATGGATAAACAGGATAGGCTTGCTTGGATAGATGAAATGTTCAGAGTATATACAAGTATGTATCAAAGAATAAACTTCCTTGAGAGGTACATGTGAGATTTACTCAGGAGGCAATAACAGCAGAGATTTTTATGAAAAACTACACAAGAAAATTACAGAATTGGAATATGAACATGTTTGTGTTTCAGTGCAATTGTATATGCAGAACTTGATGATAAAAGCAGTAAAATAGGCAAAATAAATAGAAAAACACTTTCAAAGACCTTCAAAATGGCGGAAGAAACAGGCATTTAAGATGTATGGAGAGGGATATACCCTAAGAAAAACCAGTACTCATTTTATTCAAATAAACATATGTCTTGGTCGAGAATAGATATGATATGGATGTCACCGGAGGTAAAATCTAATGCGCAAGAAATAGAAATAAGTTTTGGGGCAGACCACAATCCAGTAAAAGTTAAGCAGAAAAGACTAAAGAGAAAATCAAGATGGATGTTGAATCACTTAATATTAAAGGATAAGGAATTTATACAAACTATGGAAAAAGAATTGGACTTAAAAAAAAAAGAGAACAGGAAAGAGGAAACTTCATTGCAAAATGTATTGGATACTGTCAAGGCATATATCTGGGGATTAGTCATAACTTATATGGGAAAGAAAAATAAGAAAAAGAAATAAAAGAAAAAAAGACTAGAACACAAAAGATTAGAATTAGAATTACAGAAAGAACCACAAAACAAATTTAAAAATCAAATGGAATTAATCAAACATAAATTGAATCTACTTGATAAGGAATTGGCACAAAAAATTAAAAGTGTTAAACAGAATTTCTTTGAAAATGCGAATAAGCCAGGAAGATGGTTGGCATATAAGCTGAAAAAAGAAAAAGAGAAGAAACTGATACATCAATTTGCAGATGAGAAAGGAAATCTCCACTGCCAAAACGATGACAAAAAATAATAATTCAAAATTATTATGAGAAAGGGCATTGGTACTTAACTGACACACCCTTTCTCGGGGAGTCAATGGGATCTAGGTTGGGTAGTCTGTATTCTTGTTGCTCTTCAGACTGAGTTGAATTCTGAGGACACTCCTTCCTGGTAATGGTCCCCAGTTGAAACGAAGATGAAGCTAATCCTGATATCCACTTCAGCCGAAAGGCAGTTACCCCTGGACTCTGATCAGACAGTCCTCAGGGTGGGACTGGATTCTCCCATCGACTCCCCGAGAAAGGTTGTGTCAGGTAAATACCAAAGCCCCTTCTCCACTGAATCGACGGGAGAATCCAGGTTGAGACATACCAAAGCTGGCTACTGGCTGTCCTATGGGTGGAGATTGGTCTGGTTTGTAGTCCCCATCTCAACATGTACACCTTGCAGGATAGGCCTGCCAAAGGCTGCCTCTAGAGGCAAAAATGTCAAGTCGATAGTGCTGGATGAATGGTGACAGTGACACCCACTTCGCTGCCCAACAAATCTCTTCGACAAAGGCCCATGCTGCTGTTGTGGCTGTGCTTCTGGTAGAGTGTGCCGTAATCCTCCTGGGTACTGGAAGGGCCTGCAGCTTGTAGGCCTTGGCAATACATACCCTTAGCCAACGACCCACGGTGGAAGGTGTAATCTTGTGGTCCAGAGTTGACGGCTGAAAGGAGATGAACAGGTATTCTGTCTTCATGATGGAAGAGGTTCACTTGATGTAAATGCGGAATGCCCTCCTAATGTCCAAGGTGTGCCATTTCTTCTCCAGAGCATGTTTAGGCCCTGGATAAAAATCAGGCAAGATCAACTCTTGTGAGCGATGGAACAAGGAGAAAGGCAGGGTGCAACTGCAGAGCCACTCTATTTGCAAGAAAAAAACATAAGTCCTTTCTTACAGATAAGGCCGCCAACTCTGAAATCCATTTGGCAGACGTAATAGCCACAAGGAAAGCCACCTTGCACGTGAGTAAGTGCAAGCTGGCCTCTTGCAGGGGCTCACACGGTACAGAAATCAGAGCCTGCAATACCCTCGGTAGGACCCAGGTGGGGCACCGGTGAACTACCAACAGTTTCAAGTTCATGGCATCCCTAAGAAAGGCTCTCACCCTAGGATGCTGGGCAAGAGAGCTCAGGTCCTTGAACAACAACACTGAAACCAAGGCTGCCACTTGCCGTCATAAGGTATTAGGGGAGAGACCCCTGTCCAGATCTTCTTGCAGAAAATCCAGTATATCTGCCACCAACACTATGTGGCAATGTGGCATCTCAAACACCAACCGCAGAAAATCTTCCACGTTGCATCATAAATTCTATTAGTGGAAGGCTGTCCAGCCACCTGGACTGTCTTGTATGACCTTATTAGAGAACTTCTCCCATCTCAGAAGTCCCCACTCAAGTGCCAGACCATCAATTGGAGCTACTGGGGCTCCGGATGATTGATGGGATCCTGGCTGAGGAAGCCTCTGTCTAGGGGAATCCTTCAAAGCCTGGAAATTGACAGACTGACCAGATTAGCGAATCATGTTCATCTGGGCCAGCGTAGAGCTAACAGCAAGACCTTCGCCCTCTCCAACAGCACCTTCCTGATGGTTCTTGGAATCGGGAAGAGGGGGAAAGGCATACCACAGGCCCTGGGGCCACGGGTAGCCTAGTGTGTTGACCCCTTCCGCCCCTGGTGCTGGAAACCTTACAAAAAATCTTGGAAGTTGGGTGTTCAATGGAAAGGCAAAGAGGCCAGCAATGGATGGCCGAACTGCTCCAAAAGCTCCTTGAACAGACTGGGATGCAGGCGTCACTGGTCGACTGTGACCCTGCTGAGCCAGACTGCCTCCACATACAAGAGTCCTGAGATGTGCTCTGCCAATATTGATAGAAGGGTCTCTCTGCCCAAAGGCACAGTTGGGTCACTTCCTGCATGAGGGACTTCGATCGAGTGTTCCCCTGTTGATTTATGTGGGCCTTGGTGGCCACATTGTCTGTGAGGAGGGCATGCTGGCCTGAGGCCAAGATGGGGCCCCCAGCTGAACAGGCTGGCGACAGTTGTGGTCAATCTTTGTGGTTCCTTGTAGAAACAACCCTGGCCGATGGCCCGGGACTGCCACCACTGGAAAGAGAGAAGAAACTTGGTGGTACCCACACCCTCGCTGCTGAGTTGCCCCGGCCTGCTCTTTAATAAGGGAGCAGAAACCACTGCAGGGCCCTGGCATGTAACCGTGGCCAGGGGACTATGGTAATACAGGAGATCATTTTGCCCAGGAGCTAATATAGCAAGGCAAGAGGAGCCCCTCTGGTGGACAGAATCTGGTCTGTCAAGGCTTGATGCTGTCCCATTGCTCCTGGGAGAGGAAGACCTTTCCAGTAAAGGTATCTATAATCACCCCCAAGTGTAAGAGTTGGGTTGAGGGGACTAGATGGCATTTGTCCAGATTGATAGAGAATTTGTGCTCCCGGATTGTCATACGCAAATCCTCCTCTGCTCAGAGGCATGAGGAGGACTTGATCAGAATGTTGTCAAAGTAGCACTGGATCCAGATGGGTAAAGTCCTGAGTACTCTGCCACAGCCACCAGGAGCTTGGTAAATGTCCGTGGGGCAGATGACAGTCCGAATGGAAGGGCTGTGTATTGGAAATGGTGTCCAGCATAACAAAACCTCAGGAACTGTTGGCGGCTTGGATGAACAGGTGCATGGAAATAAGCCTCCGTCAGGTCTACAGAAGTCCAGAAGTCTTCCTCCCAAATACCTTTCAGAATGGAATGGAGGGAGTGTATCTTGAATCTCCTGTAGACCAGATGCCTGTTGAGTCCCTTGAGATTCAGAATTGCTCTCCACCCCCCAACCCCCCAAGGCCTTTGGGATGATGAACATCAAATAAAACCCCTGTCCTCTTTGGTCCACTGAAACCAACTAGATGGCCTTAATGTCCAGCAAATGCTGGATTTCCGATTCCACGAGGACCCTCTTTGCCGGCTCTCTGGAGACAGGGCAGCAGATAAAAAACCTCGGGGGTGAGGAGAGAAATTCAAGAGAAAGCTCCGATCCTATTGTATCCCTGATCCAGGCGTCTGTCATGGTCTCTTCCCACCTCTGTGCGAGAGACCAAGGTGGCCCCCCAAGGGAGGATGAACCCCGACATCACTTTGGACGTCTTAAGGCCCTACCACTACTGCCACAAAAGGAACGTTTGCCCTGTGGCTGCTGTCGGACTCTGGTGCCAAATGCCGGTCTGTTGGCCTGGGAGGTGGGCCTAAGAAAAAACAGCATTTGCTGTCAGGACAAGCTGGCCCAGCCTCCCCCTGCTGAATGAAAGGCCTCCGAAAATAAGGCAAGGGATGGTAGTCAGCTCACCTTCCCTGGGATGGAAGGATCTTCTGCTTGTCTCCGGTCTCCACTAAAAATGTTTCCAGAGATTCCCCAAATAGCTTCTCCGCTTTAAAGGGGGCTGAATCCAGCTTCCATTTGTAATTTTGGCATCCAACTCCCAATTGCAGAGCCATAAAATTTGATGAGCCGTTACCAAAGAAGCAATGGCTTGTGAAGAAAACTTGGTAGCAGTCAGCATGGCACCTGCAGTAAATTTGGCAGCTGCGATGATCTAATTGATGTCCTGGTATACTCGAACCTCCTCTGCTGGGATCCTTCCCTGCAGCTGCCAAAGTCAGCACAAAGAAGCTCGAGTGCAGAAAGATGCTGCCATGGAAGCCAGACTGCTTCTGCTGTGAGCCCTCCTCAGAAAATAAGTGCAAAAGGGAGATGTCAGCCATCTTGAAGCCTTTAAGACCATTGTCAAATTCCTTATCTAAGGCTCTCTGCCTTCAAGTAGCCTCTTTCTCCTTGGCCCTGGTCGGCTTCTTAGGAGCGAGAGCCCTGACCCTAATCTTGGCTGCAGCCTCCAAGACAGCTGATCTGGGCTTAGCTGAACCTTTGACAGTTCTGTCTCTAGATTGCTGAGAAACTGTCACTTCATGAGAGGTTTCTATAATATCCATTTTGTGCACGCCAAACCAAAAGCAAGGGACAAAAAGTTTTGAAGAAAAAGCCAAATGGACTGTGATCTCTTTAAGCAGTTCCATGCAGCCCAAGGTGGCAAACATGACCTAAAGGCCGGCTGTCAGCTCAGACCCGCTCCTCTATGCGAGACAGTTCTGGCCCAAGTGAGAGGCCAGAAACTAAAAAAAAAAATGCAGCAAGCTTTGTCGAGGAGCTTGTAAACGGGGCGCTGGCTGCGCCTCAACCGTTTAGGCAATCTTATCCAAACTCGCAGCTGCCGCGGCACTTAGGGAAGCTGTCAAATCTGACCTAAAAGGCTTGATCAGGGACAGACTCCACGGTGGCAAGCCTGGATACTGTCCAGAAGCTTGCCCATGGCTTTTGAGTCCGCCGCTGTAACAAAGGCAGGCTTATGCGACTTGCGGCTGCCGTGGCTGCCAGACTCACTTCAGAGTATGACTGAAGGATCGATCAGTGACTCCAGCCTCCTTCCTGTCACCAAGGGATATCTTGGGGCCCTAACTAGGTCCGCGCACGCTATTCCAAACAAAAGGAAGCATAAAGGATAAAATTGAAAATAAAAATAAAAAGGTGCAAAAATGAAAGGCGGAAAAAACAAAAGGCGGCTTTCCCGACTAAGCCAGACAGCTGTCAAACCTCTCCAAATGACTCCAATGTCGATGGCAAATCCAGGGATTAGTAAGAAAAGTCTCTTTTTTAAAACTCAGGATCTTCAGAGCTCTTAAGGGACGTCTGAAAGAGCTGAGATTGAGGAGGGTGGGGCTGGAGCCACAACGTGAAGACGGCTTTCTTGGAACTCTGGTGAAAGTCGCCAATACCCCCGCACTGGACAGTCCCAGTAGATCCAAACCATCCTGGAGAGAAAGGGAGCAAAAGGAGCATATCCTGTCGATCCCAGGGATACCGCAAAGTTCCTGGTTGATTCAGGAAAGCTACTGCAGCTCAGCAATGGAGGGAAGCGGCCATTAAGCTGCTAGGAAGCTGTGACAGCCCCAGAACAGAAGAACAGGTGGTGTATCAGTCTGGGTGAGAAATTTATTTCTTTTTTTTCTGAATTAAGATAGAGGAGTATCTTAAAGGAAAAGAACTACTAAAAAAGAAGACAGGAAATTGGAGAGCAGAGTTAAAGGGAAGCACATGCTCAGCTGTCAAACCTTATTTGGAGTTTTTATTTTATTTTTAAAGAGAATTTTTTTTTCTTTTTTACTAACTGGACTGGATTGGACTTTAATATAATAATTTACTGAAGAACCTGAGCTTTTAAATTAAAAATCTTTTGATTACTTTGTCTTTTTATTTTTACTTTCTAAACTCAATTGATACAGTGTAACTTAAAGATAAGTGAAAGGAAAGGAAAAGTAAGCAACACTGCCATCTAGAGTTCAGAAATTAAAAAGTCAGAACTTCAAAGAATAAACTGTTTTGGCTATAGGTTGTTTAGAAGGAAAAGAAGATAGAGAGTGAGCAGTGAAAACACTGCTGCTCTTATTGACTTTGTAAACATCCAGAAAGTTGATTAGGAAAGGAACAAAGAACACTGTGACCTTGGATAATATATGTTTTGGACTTTGGCTTTTTGGATTGTTGGATGTTACACTGAGACACTAATTGAGTTTGTGAACTAAATTTTCAAACTGTAGCTGGTTATCTTTTATTATTCCCCTCCCCTCCCACCCGGCTGGTGTGCGCTTTGGGCCTTTTTCATTTTTAACGTTTGGTTTCATTTTGGAACACTGACTTTTTTTTCTTTTTCCATTCCCTTTTAATTAATCTTTTTGTTAATAAGGAGTGACAACTTGGCCTTTTGGGTTTTTTTCTCCTTGCCTTTTTTTGATTTTCTCCTTTCTTTTCTGTCCCCCCCCCCCTTCTATCTAGAAGTGGGTGGATTTATATTCTTCTTCTTGTGGCCCTTTTCTTTTACATTAGATTTTTGGATTTCACATAATTTTTCCTTTTCTTTAAACATTGGAATTTTAACTTTTCTTTTGGCTCTTGGATTTTTTATTTTCATCTGCTTTGAACATAATTGGATTAAGGTAGAGAAGAGCCTGAAGATTTTATATTTATTTTTCTTTTTCTTTGATTTTTACCAATGGATTATAGTTAACTGGATATGAGAAAGACAACTGCTGCTGGATCACTGATTCCCACCTCCTCATTGCTGAACCCAGCTGGTCAACGATCCATAACAACTTTACTCTGGCACGAAACAGAAAAGGAAAAGGAGGCCACAATGCAAGAGATAAAAACAATGTTTCGAGCAATACAAGACCAAAGGAAACATACAGATGATAGAATTGGAAAAATGGAAGAGAGGATGGTAAAGATGGAAGAAAACATACAACAAATAATGACATATGGAGAAAGAATGCAGAAGATGGAAGAAAGAGGTGACAAAACAGACAAGAAAGTAGGAAAAATTGATAACGGATTGACAAAGATGGAACACGAGAAAGGAAAAGAGACGATTCCCTGGGAGATGGAAAAGGCTGGTTTTTATCTAAGATTCCAAATTATTGAGGAAGAAAAAAGAGAAAATCTCACAGAAATTATGACAGAAATCTTGGCAGGACCCTTGGATATTCCCAAATAAAAAATGAAGGTTAGAATGGATGAAATATACCGAGTATATACAAGATATGTGATGAGAAATAAACTGCCCAGAGAAGTACATGAGAGATTTACTAAGAAAACAATGAGAACAGAAATATTACAGAAAGCAAGAGATGATCCACTGAAATACAAGGGAAAAGAGATTAAAGCCTTGAAGCAAATACCAAGGAAAGTGAGAGACCCAAGAAGAAAATATCAATTTCTGACAAAGATTCTAATCTAGAAAGAAGTGAATTACAGGTGGGTGATTCCCAAAGGCTTGACGTTTGTATGGCAAGAACAAAGATATAAATTAGACTCAGTTGAGAGAGAAGAATTATTTTATGATAAATACTTTAGAGGAGCAGAAGATGAGAGAGCAAGAGAAGAGGAACTCAAAATACGAGCAGAGATGACAAAAGAAATGGATAAAGAAAAAGGAGAAGAGGACAAGAAGGAGTAGTAGGTGGTAGAATGGAGATTAAAGAGCCAAGAGAACAAAGATCAACAAGAGCAATAAATCCTACATATAAAATATAAATAATGAAAGAGGAAAAGAAAGTAATCTCTATAAATATAAATGGACTAAATTCGGCTATTAAAAGGAAAAAGACATTCCATAAACTAGAGAAATTGAAGATGGGCATAATTTCTTTACAAGAAGTGCATATCAAAAAACAGCACGCATATCTGTTGAACTGTCACAGAATTGGCAATTTATATACATCATTGGCACAACAAAATAAGAGAGGAGTTGCCCTTTACATTAAAAACACAATTAAAACCAAATTAATTTATACAGATGAAGAAGGAAGAATACTGATGGTTGAAATAACAGATAACAACTTAAAGATGCTTTTAATAACAATATATGCACCAAATAACAAAAGATGAATTTTATAAGAAATTACATAATAAAATAATTGAACAGGAATACAATAAAACATGTATTCTTAGAGACTTCAATGAGATTATAGATGCAAAACTAGACTATAAAATGCAGAAAACTAACAAATAAATAAATAAATAGAAGTACACTACCGAAATCCTTTTTCAAGATGGTGGAAGAATTAAGCATTAAAGATATACGGAGGGAATTGAATAATAAAAATAGACAATATACATTTTCATACATGATATTCTTTCGATTAAAATCGGAATTCCGATTTTTCATCACCCCCCCTTCCCCCCCTTCTTCTCCTCCTCCCCTTCCCCTCAGAGGCCCCCTGAGTCAGGAGCAGGGAAGCAGCTGCCCAGCTCCAGAGCTGATCCACACCACCGGCTGGAAAGGAAGGGTGTGTATGTGTTGGTGTGTGTGTGTGCGATTTCTTGGCACACGGCACTGGGTCTCTTTTGGCCAGCCCCGAAAGAGCGCGGTGGAGATGCAGGAGCGAATGCGAGAAGGAAGTGAACCTCGTTGCAAAGTGGGTTTGAACGTTTGTTGCACTCCAGAGGCTTGGAATTAGTCCAGGTTTAGGGAGGGGGAGAACAGAGAAAGGCGAGGCTGGGCTGCTCCAGGAGGAGAAGGCGGAAGGAGCCCTGCAGCTGCGGTCACCCCGGAACACCCCAATAAGCATGAATCGGGCTGGTTTAGTTTGGCTTTATGCCTGAGATGAACTTGGCCGTTGGGTTGCAACTCTGGTTTATGGTTTCATGAATTTGTGAGCCCAGGCAATGATGTAATTGGTAAACCGTGGTCTGGAGGAGGGACCTGATCGCATGGAAGGGGGAGACTGGGAAAGTAACAGCTGGAGTTGAGAAAGTGCCCCGGAAAGGAGTGTGTGAGGAGCAGAGATGCGGGAGAGAGTGCCGTTGACACCCGTGTCACTCCCGTCTGCGTGCCTTGTGCCTTTGATTTCACGGGCTTCCTATTTTGCCCACTAATGTGCGTTTCTCTTCAGTTCGGGGGCGGGGGGGCATAAGCGGCTTGTGTCCACAGAGGTGAAGGATGGAAAGTGAGACTGTGAAGGACACGTTAGTCTTTCGAGCCGCTAGCAGCATCTTTCCGCTAGCAGCAGCTCTTGCATGCATTGGAGCAACCCCACGATCCTCCATGAATCGAGAAGGGGCTTTAAAGAAAAACCTCTGGAGGTCCAATCGCCCAGGTAGAGCAGCCTCACTTCCTGAGAGGCGAGGCGGGGGGGGAGAGGTTTCCCGGGGATGCGGAGGTGTGGAAAGAGCCAGACAGCTGCAGCTCCCTGCGGACAGCGAAAGCAATGTTCATTTAATATAAAATTCCCCTGCGGGAAGTCGTGTGGAGGGGAAAAATAAAAAAAAAAGAGCTTGGAGCCATGACTGGAACTGGAGCTCCCTTGATTAACAATTCTGAATTTTTTTCCCTTTCTTTTTTTACTCCCTTCTCGCCGTTGATAGGGCGGTGTGTGTGTGTGGGTGATTAGATTTGGGGAGGAGGGTGAGGTCAGAAGGAAAAGGCTCCGGGATCAGACTTGATTTGAAACGGATTTTCCAGTCCATAGGACGTAACAGCCAGCAGAGCGAGCTAGTGTAGGAGCGCTGAGGCGCGTGCTGGCAGCGTGCATACGTTGTACGCATGCCCAAAAGTCGTGGTGTGGAAATTTTCTTGCATTTCATGCC
Source organism: Hydrophis major (assembly GCA_033807585.1). Classification (NCBI taxonomy): domain Eukaryota; kingdom Metazoa; phylum Chordata; class Lepidosauria; order Squamata; family Elapidae; genus Hydrophis; species Hydrophis major. Next base: position 67,563,458 of record CM066343.1, on the reverse strand, counting down.
AGACTGCTGGATTTGGCCTCCTGTACCTAAAGACAGCAAAAACAGCATGGCTTCTCGGTGGAAAATTTTGGAAAGAAAGGATGAAGCCCTTGTCAGGAAAATTGATGGAACTGTCCGTGACAAGTGGAATTGGGAATGGACCCAGAGAACTGTTGATGGCACCATGATATCTGAATGCATCAGAAAAGTCGCGGAACCAGGGAAAGCTTTTTGTGTCTGGTGTGAAAGTGTTATCACCTATGCAAAGGGTGGCCTTGTTGTGATAAAGCGGCATATGACCAAGAAGAAACACATGGACGTGAAAAAACTTAGGAAGACAAATTACAGCCTTAGTGGTAAGTTTCATCTGTGATCTCATTTATTTTGTATTTTATGAATTGGGTTTTTATGCTGGTTTGATTTATTTGATGAAATTTAATTAGAGAGTAAGTGATTGAAGGAGTGTTTAGTGAATGCATCCAAACTTATTTTTCAATTTATTTATTTATTCTATTTATTTAGTCTTTTTTTTTTTTTTACCCAGGGTAGCTTTATCAGTGGTTATTATAAACTAGTTTACTGTATGTGATGGCCCTGCGTATTAATTAATATAGCATCACAAACAAACAAAAAATTGAATAAACATATAATTAGACTTGATCACAATTTTGAATAAACAACATGTAAATAACCAATTGTGAACTCAGCAAGTTTAGATCAGGAGAAAAATCATGCTTCCAATTCAATATCTGCCTTAGAGGAAATCTATGAACATTTATGACTTTAGGGAAGATAAATTTGTAAATAATTTCAAGGTATTGAAACATGAAGTAAATGCGTCATAAATTGTACTTCTAAAAATGTTTTAAAGAGTGACAAATCTCACAATATCTTCAAAAATTATTTCTTTCCTGTAATATTAATTATATAGGAAATGTCAGTACATAGTATCATAAATTTTATAGTAGTACATTGTTATTAATAATAATATAATCATTATAATTGTAGTTATTATTATTATTATCATCATCATCATTATGATGTCATATTACTGTTTTACCTCCCCTCCCCTCTTTTTACAGCTGCATTTGCTCCCTCAACATCAACCTCCAGCTCAATGTATGGCTTGCACCCTTCCCTCAAGTCAAACGTAGCACCATCTTGTCCACCTCTTCAAGCCTTGGTTCCTCTCGTGGACAGAGTTACTACGAGGCCATGCTGTTGGCGTTTCTTGCAGAGAAGTCGCTTCCATTCAGCTTGGCACCAGATTTGATCAGCTTGTCACAGGCTCTTGCTGGAGATCCCAATGTCCTAAGTCAACTCTCCATGGACAGAAACACTGAATCATATAAAATGCAATATGGCCTTGCGAAGACTATCAAAGATGACTTAGTGAAGGACCTGCAAAGCAGCAAGTTCTCAATGAACATTGATGAGGAAACCTCTGACAGTAACAAGAAAATTTTGACTGTCCTGGTGAGCTACTACTCTGATTCTCTGAAGAAGGTTATAATTCAGCCCTTTGCCTCACTTAGTTTGATAGTGGTGAACAGTGAGAATCTTGAAAAAGAAATTGATGCATTGCTAAAATAACACAACATACCATGGGAAAATGTCTATTCTCATGGATTCCTGCAATGTTATGAGGGGCTCAAAGGCTGGATTGGAGACACGGATAAGGACAAAGCATGCTCTTCATCTCCTGGACATTGATGGAGATGTGTGTCATCATATACAGAATTCTTGCAAGAAGTTCTCAAGCGCTTTTGAACATTATTTAGAAGAGCTATTCACCTCCATCTACAATGATTTCAAATGGTCTACGGATCTTCGCCAGTACCTGGAGGAGCTGAGCATCATTCTTGGAGTAAAGTTCACCATGCCAGAGAGATACGTTCCAATCAGGTGGCTTAGTGTGTATGATGTAGCAGTTGACACTCTAAGGTTGTTTGAAGTGTACACTATCTTCTCCTTCTCCTTCCTACCTTCATTCGACTGTCAGCATTTTTTCTTCTTGTGCAAGGGTATCTTCAACACAAAGGATATTGTGGAGACAAAGCTGTCAGGGCTATCAAAGCAATTCAAGTCAAGCTCAGAGAGAAGAAGATGACAGGAGAGGGGAAAGAACGAAAAGAAAGAATCACACAGAAGCTGTTTGTGAATCGCAGCTACACAAGATTGCTCCTTCATTTCTACTGTGCTTCCTTGCCTCAATTGAAGAAGTTTGTTCTGGTGTTTCAGAAGAAGGAAACAAAAATCCACAAACCGCATGATGAAGTTGTAGACTTGACAAAGAACTTCTTTGCATGCTTTGTGAAGCCAGAAGTACTTCGTGACTGTAAAGTGCGTGCAGTAGATGTCCAAGCTGAGACTTCTTTGTTACCATGTATAGACATGTTTGTTGGGCCTGAAGTGAAAGAGATTCTCAAGAAAGAGAAGAAGGAGGTGAAGAACAGATTCCTTACTAGGGCAAGGTCTGCCTATGTTGCAACTGGAAAATGCTTGCAGGAAAAACTGCCTATTAAGAACAAATTACTTGCTCGTTCCTCAGCAACAGACCCCATTGTGAGAGGACACTCCCAAGCACTGAAGTGCATGAAGGCACTTCCACAGCTTCTACCAAATGTCTTGGAAGCTTCAGAGGTAGAGCCCTACCTACTAGAGGTTCACCAGTATCACAGTGATGCCAGGATACCTAGTGCAGCAGACCAAGCAATAATAGACAACTGGTGGACTGGGATTGCTTCAACAGGAAAGTATCCTTGCCTCTTCAAGATGATGAAAGCAATCATGAGCTGCTTCCATGAACCTCAAGTTGAGAGTTCTTTCAGCCTAATGGGTAACATTATAACTTCCAAGACATCTCGCCTTGGCATAAGGACATTTGATGCTCTTCAAAGTGTTAAATACTCATTGAAGGCTTCAGGGAAGTCTGCTGTACAGCAGTATCAAAGAAAGGACCTTGAACATGACCCAGTGAATCCAAGTCTTGTAAGAAATATGAGAAGGGCACATAAATTGTACATGGAAGAACTGAAGACAATAAAACAGAAGCTTGCAGCAAAGAGGGCCAATCTGGAACTGAAGAGGAAGACAACTGTAGCCAAAAGAAAGGCCAGACTCAAAGTTATGCTATCAGCTCAACTAACTAGAAAGAAGCATAGAGAAGCAATGCTGATCAAAGGAAAGGGAACAAAGAAAAAGTCCAATTAGAGATGAAGCATTGTGGCTGTTTTTCTGCCTGTTAAGCAGGGTTTGTTTGTTTGTTTTATTTTTTAAATGTGAAATCCTTTGCCTGAGAGCATTCTCATGGTGCTTTTTATTATTATTTTTTGTCAAATAATAAAACTATCATGCAGACTCACCTTGAAAAATCATTTTTGATTACTTTACTCTGCTAAAACTTAAAGGGGGCGTTGGCAATTTAATTCCCACCGGGGTGATGTGCGGACCGCGGCGGGTGCTTAGGTAACCCCTGCATTTCTGGCTACTTTTCAGATTTTTTTTTCAGAGGGGAATATCATGCCTGCATTTTATTCTAACAAACATTTATCATGGTCAAGAATAGATATGATTTTGATGCCATCATATTTAATTTCAAACATACATGAAGTTAATATTGAAACAAGTACATGGGCAGACTGTAATCCAAAAGGGGTGTTGGTCCTACCTGAACGCTTCTTCTCGGGGAACCAAAGGGGAGAGTCCAGGATGGGTAGTCTAGTCTCCTAGCTCTGCAGACCGAGTTGAAAAACTGAGGACACACCCCCTGGTAACGGTTCCCAGTTCTGAACGACGTTGAAGAGAATTCAGCTGTTCCTTGTCTTCAAACAGATAGTTCATTGATACTGTGAAAAAAGGGACATTTCCTCCCTATTCCGACCAGACAGAATACAGGGTGGGACTGGATTCTCCCTTTGGCTCCCTGAGAAGAAGCGTTCAGGTAGGACCAACTCCCCTTCTTCACTGAGCCGAAGAGAGAATCCAGGATGGGACATACCAAAGTTGGCTGATGGCTGTCCTACAGGTGGGAGCTGGATTGGTCGGAGGTCCCCACCTCTACATGCACACCCTGCAGGACTTGTCTTCCAAAGGACGCCTCTGCTGAGGCAAAGGAGTCAATTTTATAATGTCTTATGAATGGGATCACCAATGACCAGGTCGCAGCTCTACAAATGTCCAGAATCAATGCCTGCGTTGCCCAGACTGCGATGGTTGCTGCACTTCTGGTTGAGTGCGCTGTGATCCTCCTGGGCACAGGAAGCCTCTGTAACTCATAGGCCTTTGCAATGCAGGCTCTGAGCCAGCGACCTACTGGGGAAGGTGACATCCTGCGACCTAAAGTTGACAGCTGAAAGGAAACAAACAAGGCTTCCATCCTCCTAAAAGAAGTTCTTTTAATATAACTACGGAGGGCCCTCCTAATGTCCAAGGTATGCCATTTTTTCTCTAGTGCGTGAGTAGGCCCAGTACAGAAATTAGGCAAAATCAACTCCTGTGAATGATGGAACAAGTTCACCTTGGGTAGGAAAGTAGGGTCCAACAGCAGAACCACCCTGTTTGCATGAAATACACACAGATCCTTCCTGATGGATAAGACCGCCAACTCCGAAATACGCCTGGCCGAGGTAACAGCCACCAAGAATGACACCTTGCACGTGAGAAGGCGAAGGCAGACTTCACGTAACGGTTCAAATGGGGGAGATGTTTGTGCCTGCAGGACCTTAGGCTACCAGGTGGGGTAGCGGTGGACCACTGGTGGCCTCAGATTCGTGGTTCCCATAAGGAAGGCTTTCACCCTAGGGTGTTGGGCCAGAGTAGTAGAGCCCTTGACCAAAATCACCAAGACCAAGGCAGCCACCTGTCTCTTCAAGGTATTGGGGGCGAGACCTATATCCAACCTGTCCCGCAGGAACTCTAATACCTTTGCAACAGAAACTCCAGTGGGTTCCAATTGGTGATAAGCACACCAACTGCAGAAAATCTTCCATGTTGTGTTATATATCCTGGTCATGGAAGGTCTTCTGGCCACCTGGATGGTCTGAATGACCTTTGTGGAAAACTTCTCCCATTTCAGGATCCCCCACTCAAGCGCCAGATGGTCAACTGAAACCAGGCTGGATCTGGGTGCTTGATCAGGCCCTGGCTGAGGGAAATCTTGTGCAGAGGAATTCTCCAGGGTCTGGTGATTGACAGGCCCATCAGGTCGGCAAACCAAGGATGCCTGGGCCAGTAAGGAGCTACCAAGAGAACTTCTACCCTTTCTATCAGTACTTTCCTGATTGCTCCTGGAATAAGGGGAAGGGGGGAAAGGCATACAATAATCCCTGGGGCCACCTGCACTGGAGAGCATTGATCCCTTCTGCTCCTTGGGCAGGGAATCGAGCAAAGAACCTCAGGAGGTGTGTGTTCTCTGGTGATGCAAAGAGATCCAGAATCGGGCTGGGATGCAGTCGCCATTCTGACTGGTCTACTGTGGCCCTGCTCAACTGTGGGTCTGCCTGCATGTTGGATACTCTCGAGATATGTTCTGCTTGTAGGGACAACAGGTTTCTCTCTGCCCACCTGCACAATTGAGTTGCTTCCTGCATTAGAGATCAAGAGCAAGTGCCCCCCTGCCAGTTTATGTGGGCCTTGGCAGCCATATTGTCCGTAAGGAGAAGCACATGTCTCCCCACCACCTCTTGCCTTAGATCCTTGAGCACTAAGTGGGCAGTCCTGAGCTCTAGCCAATTTATGTTGTGGACGAGCTCCTCTCGTGACCACCTCCCCATGGTGACCTGGGCTCCCAAGTGGGACCCCCAACCATAGGTGCATTAACCCATGGCATTGGTGGTGATGGTAATCCTCTGGGGTTCCCTGTACAACATCCCTGATCCATGGCTTAGGACTGCCACCAATGGAGGGAACGAAGAACTGGCAAGGCAATGTGAACCCTCCTTGGAGAGTCGTCCCTGCTCATCCTCTGGTAAGGGAGCAGGAACCACTGAAGGGTTCGGGCATAGAAGCGGGCTCATGGGGCAATCCCGATGCACGATATCATTTTGCCGAGAAGTTGAGATGATAGGTGCCTCTCTGGAAGACAGGATCAGTGACATGACTTCCCTGATACTGTCTCGACGCTCCTGTGAGAGAAAAACCTGTCCGGCCAAGGTGTCTATAATGGCCCCCAAATGCAAGATCCGAGTCGATGGTACTAGGTGGCATTTGTCCAGGTTTATCGAGAACTTGTGCTCTCGAAGAATCCTGATTGTCGGTATCAGATCCTCCTCTGCCTGGGGTCAGGAAGAGGATGCTATCAGGATGCTATTCATATAGCATTGATCCTTATGGGTAAGGCTCTGAGGTGTGCCACTACAGCTGCCAAGAGCTTGGTAAAAGTCCGAGGGGCTGATGACAGGCCAAATGGGAGAGCCCTGTATTGAAAATGGCAGCCGCCATAGCAAAACCTCAGAAATTGACGGTGGTTGGGGTGTATGGACACATGGAGGTAGGCCTCCGTCAAGTCTACCGAGGCCCAAAAAATCTCCCTCCCGCAGTCCCTCTAGAATGGAGTGGAGGGAGTGCATCTTGAACCTTCAGTAGATTAGATGTCTGTTGAGCCCTTTCAGGTTGAGGATTGCTCGCCACCACCACACTGAGCCCTTTGGAATCACAAACAACATTGAATAGAAACCCTGTCTCTCCTGGTCAACTGGAACCAGCTGGATGGCCCAAATGTCCAGCAGATGGTGGATCGCTGATTCCATGAGATCCTTCTTTGAGAGGTCCCTGGAGATGGGGCAGCATACAAAGGCTCTTGGGGGGGAGAAGAGAAACTCTAGAGAGAGACCCGACTGTAAGGTTGACAGGATCCAAACATCCGTTGTGGTCCCAGATGGTCCCCTATGTGGAATGAGGCTCGGGTGTCACTTGTTGTGCCTGAAGGGTCTGTTGGAACCCCTAAAGGACCTTCTGCCCTCTTGCCTCTGACGCTCTCTGGCAGCAAAGGCCTGTCTATCGGCCTGAGAGGAGGATCTCTGGGAAAAGGGCCTACTTTGACTGGGAAAGCCTGCCCCAGCTTCCCCCTGTTTAAAGGAGGGCTTCCTGTAGTAGGACTGAGACCTGTAATCAAAGCGCCTCCCCTGGGAGGGCAGGATCTTTCTCTTGTCCCTGGTTTCCATCAAAAAGGGATCCAGGGCTTCCCCAAAAAGCCTTTCTCCCTTAAAGGGAACCGATGCCAGCTTCCATTTGGTTCTGACATCCATCTGCCAATTTCTTAGCCAGAGAAGCCTGTGTGCTGTTATGGAAGAGGCCATGGCTCTGGAAGAAAATTTAGCTGACATGAGGGTGGCATCAGCAGTCAATTGAGCCGCAGCTATAATCTTATTCAGGTCCTGATGCACCCTGAGATCCTCAGGTGGAATTCTGTCCTGTAGCTGCCTCAGCCACTACAAAGAGGCCAGAGTAAAAAAAGATGAAGTCGTCGATGCTCTGATGGCCCAGGAGTCGGCTTGATGAGCTCTCCGAAGCGCCATCTCCTCCTTCCGGTCCTCTGTCTTTAGAACATTCTCCGCATCAGGTGGGATGACAGATGAGGAAGCTAGGGCTACCACTGGGCCATCTACCTTTGGCACTTCCATAATGTCCAGAAGGTCTTTGTCCACATTAAATAAGGTAGACTCAGACCCACTGGGGCGAGTGTACATCCCAGGGGACTCCCATTGCTTTTTGATCAGGTTCAGAAACATCTGGGGCACAGGTACAGTGTACACCACAGATGCTTTCTCAGTGAACAGGAAATCCTCCTGATCTTCTCCCTCAGTGGGAAGGTCCTGAGTGATCGTGTCCTTTTTGAAATGAGCTGTGCTCTTGGCCTTAACCAGCAGAGTCTTGAAAAGAGCCGGCTGGAAAAGGCCCTTAAAGGAGGGAGGACCTGCTACCTCCAACTCCTCATCCGAAAAATCCCTTTCTGGAAGGAGGTCCCTCTCGGAGCTATAAATTTGGCTGCTTTCTGAAGGGGAGGCCAAGCGCTCTCTGAAGTGGACCTGCTGTTCAGCAGAAGCCTGCCCCTGCAGGACTCCTTTGCTAGGTTCCAAATAAGACAGCTGGTGCAACTGGCTGACCTCTGCCTGCAATTCCTGTCTTATTGTCTGGGAGATCCAGGCTCTCATGAAGGATGGCATTTCTTGCATCTGGGTCTCCTCCGGTCGTAAGCCAGCTGCTGTAGGTGTAAAGGTGGCTGCAGGCACAGGTCTGGCTCCACTGGAGACTTGGTCTGCAGGTGCCGCCATCAAGATCCCCTGAGGCGGCTCAGAAAAACTGTGAGAGGTCTCAGCCCTGATTTGGAGGTTACCCTGCAAATCGTGGGTACTTGAGCCCCCAGGAGACCAGGCTGTCATATACTGCCTATCTGCCAGTTGGTCTGGCTGCCTGTCATCTTGAGGAGGCAGTTCAAACTGAAGGGGTGGCTCTGTATTCAGCCATCCTGGAATTTCTCACTGCCCTGTCAAACTGTGTCTATGGCTTTTTGTCTATGCCTGGCCTGTCTATCCTCAGCCCTAGAGGATCTTTTAGGGGCTAGAGTGCGGTATCTGCCATCCCGCATCTGATGGGCGGCTCATGATAGGGAGTGAAGGGAAGAGAAACGACAGGAAGCGAGGTTTCCTCTTGATGAGCGCCCCCCGAATGTCTTGGCACACGCTCTTTTATTGTGCTTTTTTACAAGAAAATGATTTAATCAAAAAGCTCAAGTCAAACATGATAATCTCATCAGGATGTGTATGTTTACAAAGCTGCTTACCGGACAGATCACTTACAGTGTGGATAAGCTTATTAACAACCGTCTAGCTCCTTGTCCCTTGTACGTGCCTTGCAAAGGTCACTGAAGAGACAGAAGTTAATGATTACACGTGAATGATACAATGTTGCAAACACATGAATGATACATAGTTGCAATGATACATAGTTGCAATGATACATAGTTACAACATCTCCTCTGTTTTTATTATTTATGACGAGTCTTCTTCCTCGTCCGAGAAGACAGGAACCATTTTTATGAAATGTTCGCTGTCCCCGTCATCTAGGCAAGAGTGCGACCCATCAGCGTCAGGGTTGTCCAAGGAGCGGTAACTCAGCAATGACATTTTTTCGTCCGGTGTTGAGGATATAACATGAGCTTGCAATAGCACATTAACATCAGCAGTTATGGAGGGTAATTGATTTTTAAAAAATTGCAATATTCTATTAAAACAACAAGGTCTTATAATACATATCAATATAATGATTATTAATGATCCTGCCAATGCAGTTAAAAAGGTTGTAAACCATGGCGAAATAGAAAACAAACCCCCCTGCTATCGGCATAAAAACAACATTCTTCTTTAAGCGTAGCACACAATCTCCCTTGTTTTTTAAAAAATAACAGATCTAAATCTTTACGATTTTGCAAAAGAGGGGTATTCCATGGGTACCTGTAGGGATATAAAATCATCAGAGTTATACACACAAGCCATACTTGAATGCAAAAGGATTTGGATTTAACAATTTCATCCCCGTGGACACATGCCATGAGACCGGTGGAACAAGTCCAAACAAAATTATTGCTAGGGATAAAATACATTCCTTTCAGGCGTGATGTTAAAGTTCCTCCTGAAGTGGTGTAGATTGCAGGATATCCCCTGGTTGTGTGGGTGCATCTGCCAAATCAAATTGAAGTGGTGGGTAGAAGTCTTCTATGCGAGAAAAATTGGTTGTAGAACTTAAACGAACACCTTGAAAGTAAATTATAGTCCAAGCAATATTATATCTTCTATGAGGCTTCTGCGGACCGTCATGGACAGTTCTTTTGAAGCGTCGTTTGTTGACAGGATCAAAGTTCGGATATATAAAAACATCACAAGCAGGAGAGAGGGCTATGGACAAGTTAGTTGTAGAACATTTACGAGATGAGGAGGGAATGCAATTAGTAGAAAAAGGATAATAATTACAATAATGACAATAAAGATTAATTTGGTAATTCATCAAGAATGTTAGTTGGGGTGGGGAAACCCATAATACAATAGAAGGACATCTAGGTCCCCCTAAATTTAGATTGAATAGAGGAAAAGATTTTAAGGTTCCTTTCCATAGGAACAGTAAAGAAGGAACAAAAGAGCGAGTGGTAGAGTGTTCTTTAAACAAAACAGAAGTGACAGAGTGAAAACTATGGGTAGCATTTTCATGACGTACCCACATGGATCAAGTATAATAGCCTTCTGTTAATGAAATGGTTTTAACACGAATAGTCTTTTGACAGGAAGCATAGGTTTTGTTGAAGTAAGGTAGAAATTGCAAAGAAGATATAGGCAAGAATATCAGGAAGAGTTTTAAGATACAGATGTAGCGGAGGAATTCCCATGATAGGGTCTAACCGCCCTACCAGGGATCCAGCAAGTGGTTTTGTCTGGCAGTAAGATCGCAGTGTAGCCTCGTCCCCAAGTGAGAAGCTCAGCGGGACCCTGCCAGGCAGAATCTGGCAATCTGCGATAATATACCAGAGGTCTGTTAGGCGGGGGTGAGGGGGAGGAAAAATGACGTGAAGCAGCAGAAGTGGGAGGAATGCCAGTCAGATTAAGAAAGTTTAAAGTGTAAAGACAAATGTTAAGAGAATTTTGCAATGCTGGGAGGTTCGGGGGTTTTTCCCGCAACGAATATCGATCAAGAGCATGTTTCAGAGATAAGTTCGCTCGTTCCACAATAGCCTGCCCCTGGCTGTTGTAGGGAATCCCAAACTTGTGGGTTACATCCCATCTGTTACAGAAGTCCTGGAAAGCAGAACTTGTATAGGCAGGTCCATTGTCAGTTTTGATTTCTTTTGGACGTCCCAGCGAGGCAAAGGTACGAATTGAATGATTGATGACATGTTTTACAGTTTCTCCCCTTTGAGGGGTGGCCAGAAAAAACCCTGAATATGTATCGATGGAAACGTGCAAATATTTCCAAGGGGCAAAAGGTGGATACTGAGTTACATCCATTTGCCAAATTTCGCAAGCTTTTAATCCTCTAGGATTTACTCCTATGGGAATGGAATGTCCTTGCTTACTACATGTGGGGCATTGTTGAATAATGGCAGCAGCTTCTGCCTGAGTTAGAGCAAATTGAAAAGTTATCATAACTTGGCGGGGGAGATTCAAACACACTCCCTGTTTCTATTTTATAATGGACCATTAAAGCCTCCATAATTTTCCTCCAAGTGACCAAAATGCCAATAGGTGCACGAGGAGGACTATGGAGATGTTCACCAATTTTTTGCCAAGTGGAAATTTTTAAGGACCCTTCCTCTGAATAATTGGGACAATGTTGCCACACATAAGCCAATAATGTAGCAATAGGTTTCATTTTTACAGGCGAGCCCTTTAAATTAGCAGAATATTTAGAAGAAGAAGCGACTAACTCCCTCAATTCCTTCAGATGCTGCGTCTGTTGTTGAGAAAAGTTTCCACCCATACTTACGAAAGTCGAGACCGTGTTTCAGATCCGATGATGTGCAATTCGCTTCAACCCTGGCGATGCACAGCTCCCATCGAGCTGATAAGATATGGGCGCGTCGCTACGTATCCCCCTTAGGGAATCACGTCGGGGTCACTAGAATGCGGTATCTGCCATCCCGCATCTGATGGGTGGCTCATGATAGGGAGAGAAGGGAAGAGAAACGACAGGAAGCGAGGTTTCCTCTTGATGAGCGCGCCCCGAATGTCTTGGCACACGCTCTTTTATTATGCTTTTTTACAAGAAAATGATTTAATCAAAAAGCTCAAGTCAAACATGATAATCTCATCAGGATGTGTATGTTTACAAAGGTGCATACTGGACAGATCATTTACAGTGTGGATAAGCTTATTAACAACCGTCTAGCTCCTTGTCCCTTGTACGTGCCTTGCAAAGGTCACTGAAGAGACAGAAGTTAATGATTACACGTGAATGATACAATGTTGCAAACACATGAATGATACATAGTTGCAATGATACATATTTGCAATGATACATAGTTACAACACTAGAGCCCTGGCTATAATCCTAGTTGCTGTCTCTAGACCGGCAGACCTGGGCTTAGGAGATCCCTTTACAGCCTTCTCTCTACCCTGCTGAGGAACTGACAATTCTTGATCAGCTCCCTTGGCAGCCATCTTTGAGCCCGCCAAAAATAACTATCACTTGATGGGGTAGAGAAAGGGAGAAAGAAGTAAAAAATAATAATATTCATCCTAAGCTGTCAGCTACAGCCACAGTAGCTGTCCACTTCAGGATGCTAGTGTGACCCAAAGTGGTGAGCTCAGCCCAGCTCCGCAATTCAAAAGCCAAGGAAAAAAAGTTGCAAAAAAAGGCTGCCTCTTTGAATTGCAGCAAGCCCTGACTGGTCAGAGGCTTGCGAGCCTGGCGCTGGCTGCACCGCAATTATCAGACAGACTGAAATGTCTTGCAGCTGCCACAGTGTTCTGGGGACTGGATGGGGGTTGGGTGAGTCAGGATTTAATTCCGATGGCCAGAACCACTCCCCAAGGGACAATCCTGGAGACAAACTGCAAGATTGTCCCCAAATGAAATAAATGGCTGCTGCCACTGAAAAGGACAGAAGTGCTTAGCGGCAGCTGCAGCTCGTCCCAGGCAAGGAAAGTTGATCGGGAGGAGGCAAGTTAAATAAGACGCCGACTCCTGCCCCAGCCCAGGCCACATGGGCTCTCAGAGTCACCTCTACTCAAGTTTTAGGAGAAAACAAAACAAAAACCAGTCACCAGCAAGGAAAGTCAAAAATTTCAAATAACAAGCAAAAAAACCGCTGATCTAAGCCTCTCTGCGAAAAAAAAGCTTAATCCAGGGGGGGAATATTCTTCTACAATCCTAACTATTCAGAGGCCTTAAAGAGTGGTCTGAACATGCTTCAATGTTGTTCAGAACTGGAGACCGTTACCAGGGGGTGTGTCCTCAGTTTTTCAACTCGGTCTGCAGAGCTAGGAGATTAGAGACTACCCATCCTGGATTCTCCCTTCGGCTCAGTGGAGAATGGGTCAAATGGAAGGGACAGAAGAAAAGGTCAAGATAGACTTTGAATAATTCAATTTTGAAAGAAAAAGAATTTATCAATAACATGGGGAAAGAACTGGCTTTCTTCTTCAAAGAAAATAAACCAGAGGCAAACTCACTACAAAATGTATGGGACATCATGAAGGCGCATACCAGAGGTGTGATTATAACTAATACAAGAAGAAGGAATATTAAAAAGAGGCAAACGCAACAGATCTTAGAAAAAGACTATAAAAAGTTGGAGAAGGAATTACAACATAACCCACAACATAAAAACATTAAAAACTAAATGGATATAACTAAACATAGAATGGGATTAATGGAGAAAGAAGAACTGGCACAAAAAATTAGAGGAGCTAAACAGAACTTTTTTGAAAATGCAAATAGATCAGATAGATAGTTTGCATACAAACTGAAAAAAGAAAAAGAATTCAAAAAAAGTTTTAAAAAAAGTTGAGCAATACTTGCAAGAGGCAGAATTACCAAAATACCTGGTGAAATAAAGACTATGTTAGAAGAGAAAATAATGATGGAACTGACAGAAGCAATAAACAGACAAAATATTGGAAAAACTCCCGGCCCGGATGGGCTACCAGCAGAATTCTATAAAGCAATACAGGAATCAATTTCTACTACAATGCTTAAGTATTGAATGAGGTCCTGACAAGATATAAAATACCTGACTCATGGACAGAGGCATATGTTACTCTTATATCAAAGGAAGACGCTGATCCTCAACAAATAAAAAATTATATAGACTAACATCCTTACTAAATGCTGACTATAAAATATTTGCCTCAATAATGGCAGAAATACTTAAAAGATATTTAATTCATTTTATACACCCAGATCAAAATGGATTTCTGCCTAAGAGACAAATAAAAAATAACATGAAAATAATATTGAATTCACTGGAATACTACGAAGCACACCCAGAGAATCAAATGGCATTGGTTTTCTTAGATGCACAGAAAGCCTTTGACAATGTGAATTGGCAATTTATGCTGTTGCAATTGGAGGAGATGGGCTTTGGAGAGATTTACTAAGACAATAAAGGTGATATATAACAAACAAATAGCAAGAGTTATGGTAAGTGGAGAATTGACAGACAATATTAATATTCAAAAAGGAACTAGTTGCCTGTTATCCCCACTGTTGTTTGTACTGACTTTGGAAGTACTGAATAGAAACATCAGAAAAAATGAAGAAATAAAGGGAATGGAAATAAAAAAGGAAGAATATAAATTCTGCAGATGATTTGGTTTTTATATTAGAAGAACCAATGGAAACAGGTCCTAAGTTGATTGAAAAAAATAGAAGAATATGGTGAAGTTGCAGGACTGAAAATAAACAAAGAAAAAACAAAAATGATGGTGAAAAATATGATAGAAAAGCAAAACAAAAGATTAATGGACAAACTACAGATCCAAATCACAAAAAAGTGAAATATTTAGGGATACAAATGACCGCTAGATGTGGAACTCTTAAAGAGGATATAACTATGATGGATTACAACAACAGATTGCTATTGATTTGGAAAAATGAAAAAATTTACAATTATCTTTAAAAGGGAGAATAGCGACAATCAAAACGAACATATTGCCAAAAATATTATATCTGTTTGCTTAGACTGAGTTGAAAACGTGACTGTTACCAGGGAGGTGTGTCTTCAGAATTCAACTCAGTCTGAAGAGCAAAGAGACAAGAGACTACCCAATCTGGATTCTCCTGTTGACTCAGTGTAGAACCTGTATGACCAGGAGAAAATTCCAGAAGAGATAATAAAACAATATTTAGAAAAAACTGAACTACCTAAAATAATACAAAAGACTAGAATTAGAATTACAGAAATAACCACAAAAAAGAATTTAAAAAATCAAATGGAATTAATCAAACATAAATTGAATCTACTTGATAAAGAATTGGCACAAAAAATTAAAAGTTTTAAATAAAATTTCTTTGAAAATGCAAATAAACCAAGAAGATGATTGGCATATAAGCTGAAAAAAGAGAAAGAGAAGAAACTGATACATTGATTGGCAGATGGGAAAGGAGTTCTCCACTACCAAAACGATGACCAAAAAATAATAATAATTCAAAATTATTATGAGAAGCTGTATGATCAGCAGAAAATTCCAGAAGAGATAATAAAACAATATTTGGAAAAAGCCGCTTTACCTAATATACCTGAAACAATGAAAGTCATGTTAAAGAAATGAATATCAATGATGGAATTAACAGAAGCGATTAAGAGGCAAAAGAATAATAAAACGCTAGGACCAGATGGGCTATCAGCAGAACTTTATAAATTGAGATACTTAGACCCACCAATGTTAGAAGTCTAAAACAAAGTATTCTTAGAAGCGAAGGTACCAAATTTGTGGATGGAAGCAAATATTACCCTAATTCCAAAAGAAGATTCAGACTTAATGCAGATAAAAACTATAGAGCCAGGGGTGGGATTCTACCAGTTCGGACTGGTTCGGGCGAACTGGTAGTTCTGGTGAGCATTCGGCCCTGCCCCTGCTCTTTCCTGTGCTTTATTTCATTGTTTTAAAGCACAGCTGATTCACATGACAGCTGTTTGCCACACCTCAGCTGTTTTATTCAATGGGGCTGCAGTAAGAGGTAAGAATTAGAGCTGAAAATAGGCTTTTTAAAAAACTTTGCACATGTGCAAAGCAGATGCTCTTTCACCGAACCAATTATTACACTGGTTGAATCGCATTACTGCATAGACCTATATCTTTATTGAATGCTGATTATAAAATATATGCTTCAATAATAGCAGAGAGACTAAAAAGATTTCTGAATGAATTTATACATTCAGATCAGAATAGATTTTACTCAAGAGACAAATTAAAAATAACATGAGAATGATCTTAAGCACACTGGAATAGTATGAAGCACATCCTGGAAAGCAAATGGTGTTAATTTTCTTAGCTGCATTTGACAATGTAAATTGGCAATTTATGTTATTACAACTAAAATTTATGGACTTTGGTGAGAAATTCATCAACATGATTAAGGCAATATATCATAAGCAAACAGCAAAGGTGATGGTAAATGGAGATATGATAGAGAACTTTAATATAAAAAAAGGAATGACAAGGATGTCCACTTCCCCTCTACTATTCATATTGACACTGGAAGTATTAAATAGAAATATTAGACAAGACAAATAAATTAAAGATATGGAAATAAAAAAAGAAAAATATAAGCTACAAGCATTCACAGATGATTTGGTTTTCATCCTGGAAACTGGACCCCACATTAATAAAAAAAAATAATAGAAGAATATGGTGAAGTTGCAGGATTGAAAATAAAGAAAAAAACGCTAAAATTTTAATTAAAATTTTTATAGATACACAGAAAAAAGACTTAATGAAGAAGATAGATATTCAAATAGTCAAGAAAGTTAAATACCTAGGAATCCAATTAATGGCAAGTTGTGCAACTATTAAAGAAGATAATTACTATAAACTGACTCAACAAATTAAAACAGATTTGGAGAAGTAGAAAACCTTGCAATTGTTGTTGACAGGAAGAATAGCTATTATAAAATGAACATTTTACCAAGGCTATTATATCTGTTTCAAATAATACTGATAAAGCTGGAAAAAATATTTTGAAGAATTAAATAAACAATATTAAGATTTATTTTGCAAGATTCTAAAAACAGAGGGAGCTTTGAGTTGCCAGATTGGGAGTTGTATTACCAGGCCTAGCTATTTACATGGTGAAAGAATGGATTGGTCTGAGGTGCAAAGGACTATTGACTTTGGAGGGACATGACCTCCAATTGAATTGGCAAGCCTTTTTATGGTAAGGGGAAAATAAGCTACATAGTTATTGCCAAAGACATTACATTAGAAATGCATTATCAGTATGGGGGAAAAATTAAAGAACAACACTATTTGAAAATACCAGTCTGGCTCTCCACAACGGAGGTGCTGATTCATCCAAATGTAATTAATATGGAAAATATTACCAGATGTAATTTTGAATGAAAAGGATGACTTAAAACTTAAGGAAGAACTGAGTAGTCAAGAGACTGACATAGCATGCATGGTAGCCACAAGTGCAGATACAATTGTTGTGGTTTGCCGGTAGCCTGCGCAGACGGCAGCAGAATCGGATAGTGGGGAAGAACAGGGACCAGTCTGGGAGTCTAGAGGACTCAGAGGGTCCTGCATCTGACAAAGAGATAGGGCCAGGACCATCTGGGAGTTATGTGGTGACTCTGGAGCCTCCAGAATCTGGCAGCAGCGAGGCAGAAGAACAAGGGGAGCCTGTTTCCAGCACGCGTGTACCAGAGCTGCTAAAAGGCAAGAGCAGCTAAGACAAAAAGGGTGACTTGGGAGTAAGGCTTGGAGGTGATTGCCCCTCCTATAAGGTATAAAGGAAGTGCAAAGGTAGGAAAACCTTTGCAGGAAGCAACGTCGTTTGCTGTGATCCATTTGGACTCTGAAAGCTCTATGGTGAATTTGTTCTGTTTTGATTTTAAAAGACTAATTGGGACTTTAGTTGTTGGCAGCACTTCAAATCAGATAAGGTGTGTTCTTATTAGACGCCTTAAGAAGAACTTTGGCAGACGTCCCTGGGACTAATTATAACCAGTTAAGACTCATTCTGGGCTATGAATGACGATAATTCACAAAATAAAAGAGTTTCAGATTTTATGTGTTTGTTGGTGTCTCAGGAAACCTTGGTCAGAACAACAATCTCGATATGAGAAGGATGCTAAAATGCATTTTATAAAGATGCATTTTCATAAAGAATTAACAGAATTAGATCAAATATTAACAGGGACAGATGAAAAGCTAATAAAGAAAATATATAGCTGTTTATTAAGTATCAAGATGGAAGGCGAGCAAGTAAAGGAGATGATAGTATGGGTTAAAATTGTTGGTTATACAATAGAATTAGATAAGTGGCAGAAACTCTGGGATAGAAATTATAAATTAACGATGTCAACTGCATATAAAGAAAATCTTTATATGGCATTTTGCACCCTCAAGATTGGCAAGGATGTTTAATGATATGTCTGCTAGATATTGGAAATGCCATCAGATTGGCACCTTCCTCCTTTGAGATTGGCGAAGATGCACCCCAATATGAGTCCGAATTGCTGGAAATGCAAAAAAAAGAGGGAAATTTCTTCCATATGTGGTGGTCTTGTACAGAAGCTCAAAAATATTGGCAGAAAATTAGGGAGAAGGCGGAGCTTCGTTCCGGTGATACAGCTGCGATCTCAGGGCTCTGAGATCGCAGCCGATATTTTCGCCCCTGGTCGGTCCTAACGGACCTAAACCGTCCCGTAGAGACGGTGATCGTGAAGGGCATTGTTCCAGGATCCCAGAGATATCGCAAAATCTCTGGTTTGATCCGGAAGAAGCCCTTTTGCTGGCGGCGGAGAGGCAGCCTCTATAGCTGCTGAAGTCGGGAAATCTCCGGAAAGAAAGTGATTGGAGTGAAAGTGTGTCGGCTGGGTGAGAAAAACTTTTTTGTGTTGTAAATTCGCTGAGGTTGGAAAGTTCATCCGGGATAAAGAAGAAAGCTGTGAGATTTTTTTTTTTTTTTGACTGAAATTGTTGTGAGCGGCGTTTTTTAAAGTGATGTCAAATTGAGGCTTGGGTTTTTTTTTTTCTTTTTACTTTTTGGGAAAGATTTTACTGTGACTTTGTAGGTAACCAGATTGAATTTTCTCTTATATATATTTTTATGCTCCCTTTGATTTTATGCTCCCTTTGATTTTTTAACTTTCTTTAGGATAGAGGCTCCCTTTGGCTATTTTTTCCTTTTTTTCTGTATATATTATTCCTTTTTTCTGGCGGGGGGGGAGAAAGAGCATTAAGAAACTTTGTAACACTGCCAACTAGAGGCTTGAAAGTATCTTTATTTGAATTGGAGAGAATTGCAAAAAGACCTCATCTCAAGGACTTTTTAACGTGATAAGATAGAGGGAGAGCACAGCAAAATATTATTGCAGGTGCTTTCCTGGACTGTTATCAACAACACTTGAGGTTTGGCTTTGAAGCTGCTGGAGAAGAGAGTCATAACAAGAGCCTTGGATAAATAACAAAGTGCAGTGTGTCTTCTTATATATACCCCATTCGCTAGCCTTTTTCTAAATTTTAATTTTAGTAATATTTTTATTTTTGCCTTTTATTTTAAAGGGAAAGCCTCAGAGTTTTTTTTTTTCTTTTTTCTTCTTTATTTTTCTTTTCTTTTCTATTGGGACTTTTTTGCTTTTCATATTTATGTTTTTGGACTACTTTGTTGTTGTGGTTGATTTTTTTTTTCCTTTTTTTGGATTATTGAGATTTTTTAATTGGATTAAGGTGTGAAGAATCTGAAGGAACTTTTTGTTTTTTGTTTTTCTTTTTTCTCTTTTTGCTTTTTCCTTTTTCTTTTGCTCTTAATTAATATTATTACTTTTGGATTTGTTTGCTTTTTCCTTTCTATTTTTTCCTTTTTTATGGTGGACTATCTCGTAATTGGATTAGGGTCTAGAAGAACCTGAAGATCTTTCTTCTTCCTTTTTTTTCTGTTTCTTCTTTGGTTTCGTGTTTTTTACTATTGGAGTTCTCCATTTTGGATTATAATTGGCTGCTCTACCAGTTGGATTAAAAGTTAAGAAGAACTTGAAGTTTTGGAAACATTGAAATGAGCAAGAAACCAATACCATCTGGCATTTCTGCTTCTACCTCTGCTTCCCCACCAGCTGGAGGACAACGTTTAATTCAGACAATGTTGAAGCAAGATAAGGAACAAGAAAAAATAACTTTACAGTTACAGATGATTATGCAAGGAATCCAAGAACTCAAGACAAAATCAGATATCATTGAACAAAGAACAGGAAATATTGAACAAAGAACATAAAATATTGAACAAAGAATAGAAAATATTGAACAAAGAGCAGAAAATATTGAACAAAGAATCGAGAAGACTGATGAAAAAGTGGAAAATATTAAACAAATGATGGTTAAGTATGAGGAGAGATTCCAAAAAATTGAGGAAGAAGGAAAACAAAGAGAGAAGAAGATTGGAAATATTGACAGCAGATTAACAGCGGTTGAACAAGAAAAAGGTGGGATGTTGAGGTGGGAGATGGAAAGGTCAGAATTTTACCTCAGATTTCAAAATATAGAAGAGGAAAAAGGAGAAAATTTGGCAGCAGTAATGATAGAAATTTTGGCAGATGCTTTGGAAATTACAGAGGAAAAGATGATGGATGGAATAGATGAGATATATCGAGTCTATACAAGATATGCAATGAGAAATAAATTACCCAAGGAAGTCCATATTAGATTTACCAAAAAATCTATTAAAACGCAAATATTACAAGTAGCAAGAGAGAAAACACTGAAATACAAGGGTAAAGAGGTTGTGGTTTTAAAACAAATACCTAGAAGAGTGAGAGGGATGAGAAGAGAATATCGATTTCTGACCAAAATACTATTGGAAAACGAAGTGAATTATAGATGGCTGATTCCAGAAGGACTAGTGTTTGGGTGGCAAGAGCAGAGATATAGAATTGATTCAATTGAGAAAGCAGAACTTTTTCATGCAGAATTTTTTGGAGGAAGAAGAGAGGAAGCAGAGAAAGAGGCCTTATCAATTGAGTTTCAAGATGAGCAACTGGAGATTGAAAAAGAGAAAGGAGCAGCAGAGGGACAGATGGATAATAAAGAACAGCGTGAAGTGAGATCCACGAGAGCTGTTAGACCTAAATATAAAGCATAATCATGGAGGAAAAAAAACTGATTACAATGAATATAAACGGACTTAATTCAGCTGTTAAAAGAAGGAAAACTTTTCATAAATTGGAGAAATTAAAATTTGATATAATTTGTTTACAAGAAGTTCACATTAAAAAACAACATGAACAATTGTTATTACAGCCAAAATTAGGGAAAATATTTACCTCTTTGACTCAATGTAAGAAAAGAGGTGTGGTTTTATACATTAAAGAGGCTATTCCAGCAAAATTGATTTACACGGATGAAGATGGAAGAGTATTAATGGTAGAAATAATGGACAATAATATAAAAATACTCTTGATTGCAATTTATGCTCCGAATGATAAACAAGAAGAGTTTTATAAAAAGCTGCACATGAAAATAATTGGACTGGACTATGTTAATATAATTATGATGGGAGATTTTAATGGAATTGTGGACAATAAACTGGACTATATAGCAACAACAACAAAGCAAAATAGAAAGGCTCTCCCAAGGTCCTTTTTTAAAAAGACAGATGAATTAACTTTAAAAGATATTTGGAGAGAAAGAAACGTTAAAGCTAAACAATATACTTTTTATTCAAATAGACATTTATCATGGTCCAGATTAGATATGATTTGGATCTCAACAGAACTAATATCTAATATTAAAGAAACAAGCATTGAAACAAGTACCTGGGCAGATCATAGCCCAATGACAATTAAATGCAAGGGACAAAAAAAAAGATCGAGATGGACATTAAATAATACTATTTTAAAGGAGAAAGATTTTACACAATGGATGGAGAAGGAATTGACTTTTTTCTTCAGAGAAAATAAAAAAGAAGATACTTCAACGCAAAATGTGTGGGACACTATGAAGGCATACGCTAGAGGTTTGATAATAGATTATACAAGAAAAAAGAATATTAGGAAAAGGCAAGCTTCTAAGGCCTTGGAAAATGAGTATAAAACTCTTGAAAAAGAATTACAGAAAATGCCACAGAAAAAGGATATTAAATTGAAGCTGGATGTAATCAAACATAAAATGGAATTAATAGAGAAAGAAGAACTGGCACAGAAAATTAGAAACTCTAAACAGAATTATTTTGAAGATGCAAATAAACCAGGTAGATGGCTAGCATATAAATTGAGAAAAGAGAAGGAATCAAGAAAAATATTGAAGTTAATAGATGAACAAGGCCAAGTTTGTTATGGGAATAAGGAGAAAAAAGAAATTATTCGAGATTTTTATGGGCAACTATATAAACAAGAGAATATTGATGAAGAAAAAGTCAAACAGTATTTACAGGAAGCTAATTTACCAAAGATACCTAAAGAGACTGAAGAAATGCTAGAAAGCAATATAACAATGATGGAATTAAATGAAGCATTTAAGAGACAAAATAATGGGAAAGCTCCGGGTCCAGATGGGCTTCCAGTAGAATTTTATAAAACATTTCAAGAATTATTGAGCATCCCATTGTTAGAAGTTATGAATGAAGTTATGTTAAAAAAGATGATACCTAAAACATGGTCAGAGGCTTATATTACACTTATACCAAAGGAAGAGACTGACCCATTGCAAATTAAGAATTATAGACCTATTTCTTTATTGAATGCAGACTATAAAATCTTTGCTTCAATCTTAGCAGAAAGACTTAAAAAATATTTAAATAATTTTATTCACTCAGATCAAAATGGATTTCTGCCAAAGAGACAAATTAGAGACAATATGAGAGTAATCTTGGACACTTTGGAATATTATGAGGCTCATCCTGAAAAGCAAATGGCTTTGATATTCCTAGATGCTCAAAAAGCATTTGACAACGTGAACTGGAGATTTATGTTATTATTATTGGAGCAGATGGGTTTTGCTAAAAAATTTATTCAAGCAATAGAAGCTATATATAATAAACAGACAGCAAGGGTAATGATGGAGGGGGAACTTACAGATTTTATTAATATAAGGAAAGGCACAAGACAAGGATGCCCCCTATCTCCTTTGCTATTTGTGTTGACCTTGGAAGTGTTGAATAGAAATATTAGGGATGATAAAAGCATAAAAGGAATGAAAATTAAGAAGGAAGAATTTAAGCTACAAGCTTTTGCTGATGATTTAGCTTTTATTTTGGAAGATCCGATTGAAACAGCTCCAAAGTTACTGGAAAGGATAGAGACATATGGAGAGGTGGCTGGTTTGAAAATAAATAAAGATAAAACAAAGATTTTGACAAAGAATATGTTATTGAGACAGAGAGAAGAATTGGCAGATCTTTTGAAAATTCAAGTTACAAATAAGGTTAAGTATTTGGGGATATATTTGACAACAAGATGTAGCACATTAAAGGAGAATAATTATATTAAACTTAAACAACAGATAACTACAGATTTGAAGAAGTGGGAAAACTTGCAATTGTCATTAATAGGGAGAATTTCAACAATTAAGATGAATATCTTACCTAGAATTTTATTTTTGTTTCAAACAATACCAATTAGGCTTGGAAAAGACTATTTTGAAGATTTAAATAAAATTATGTTGAAGTTTATATGGCAAGGTAAAAAAGCGAGAATAAAGCTAAAGCTTTTGCAAGATGCTAGAATTAGAGGAGGTTTTGGTCTGCCTAATTGGGAATTGTATTATCAAGCTGCAAGTTTGATGTGGGTCAAAGAATGGATAACATTAAGGAAACATAGGTTGTTGACATTAGAAGGGCATGACTTGCTGTTGGGTTGGCATGCTTTTTTATGGTATAAGGCAGGGGTCTCCAACCTTGGCCCCTGGAAGCCTGGTGGACTTCAACTCCCAGAATTCCACAGCCGGCTGCTGTGGAACTCTGGGAGTTGAAGTCCGCCAGGCTTCCAGGAGCCAAGGTTGGAGACCCTGGTATAAGGGAACTAAAACACAGGGTTATTTTAGAAGACATTATGTACGGGAGTCTTTGTGGTTAAATTGGGAGAAGATAAAAAGACAATGTTATTTGAAAATTCCAGTTTGGTTATCGACCATTGAAGCATTTTCCTATCCTATAATTTATAAGAAGGAACAAACAGTTAGATATGGGGAACTTTTGGATGAAAAGGGTGAACTTAAATCGATCCAAAACTTAGAGGAACAAGGTATAAGGATGAATTGGTTTTCATATGCACAAATACACTCAAGGTATGATGAAGATTCTAAAACGGAGGGATTTTATGATAAACAGACTGATTTAGATAAGATCTTGATGGGTGCTGATGAGAAGGTGATTAAAAAATTATATGGTTATTTACTGGGAATGAAATTAGAGGAAGAACAAGTCAAAGAAACTATGATTGTTTGGGGGAAGAATTTTGGATATGGGATTGATTTAGAGAAATGGCAGAAATTGTGGTCTCAAAATTATAAAATGACAATGTCAACAGCATATAAAGAAAACTTGTATAAGATGTTTTACAGGTGGCACTTTCCTCCGACAAGAATAGCAAGAATGTTTAAGAACAAATCTGAAAAATGCTGGAAATGTCATCAGATACCCGGTTCGTATTACCATATGTGGTGGACTTGTGAGGATGCTAGAAAATATTGGACTAAAATTCGCATGTGGTTGGAAAAAATGACAAAGAAACATATAGACTTGAAACCAGAGATCTTCTTATTGGGAATTTTACCTGATATATATAGTAAAGATTTGAAATACCTGATTGTAAATGTATTAACAGCGGCCAGGATTGTATTTGCTAAAAATTGGAAGAATGAGAAAATACCATTACAGGAAGAAATTATTAAGAAAATATTGGAATGTGCTGAGATGAGCAGATTGACATTTGAAATTAGAGAGCAAGAGGATAAAC
This sequence comes from Hydrophis major, assembly GCA_033807585.1. Lineage (NCBI taxonomy): Eukaryota > Metazoa > Chordata > Lepidosauria > Squamata > Elapidae > Hydrophis > Hydrophis major. The sequence goes on along the minus strand of CM066343.1, from coordinate 67,538,878 downwards.
AATTTTACGAAATTTGGGATCTTTTTTATAAATGGTTAGATGATAAAATACGATAATAGAATATTTAGAATGCTAGATAGTAAGGAATATCTTTATTTTGCTATTATTTTGCTATTTGATATTATATTTATAAAGGATTTCTTAGGATTGATTTGATATGATTAGATGATTTGTTATAGAGTAAACTGGTTTAAAGTATTGTTAGCTCATTAAGCATGAATGATTAAAAATATAGTCAAAAACTTCTTTTTTTAGTGATATTAGGATATATAAGTTTGGATTGACAATATGAGTTGTTACATAACATAATTGTAATTGAGACTACAGAATGAATGCACAAAAATGATGAACCAACTGACACACTGGATGTACATATAAGAGTTGATGTTTTTATGTTTTGTTTGTTTTGTTTGTTTGTAGAAAATTAATAAAAACTTTTTCAAAAAAAAAAAAATATTGGCAGAAAATTAGAAATTGGCTGGAGGAAATGACAAGATAACAGATCGAATTCAAACCAGAGTCCTTTCTATTAAGAATCTTTGATAAACAAATACCAAAAAAAGTGAAATATATAATAATACATATTTTGACAGTGGCCAGATTGGCTTTTGCACAATGTTGGAAACAGCCTCATGTTCCATCAGAGGAGATGATTATTCAAAAAATTTTAAGTTGTGCAGAAATGACAAATTAACCTTGGCATTAAAAGATAAAGACACTTCAGTATACTATAACAGCTGGAACGCTGGTACAAATGGATAGACCAAAGATAGATTTCACACTAAAACGCAAAAGATAGGATAGAATCATAGTAGTGATATACAGATATATGTAAGGATTAAGTATGTATATCGCATAAAATAAGGATTAAAAAGGAGGTCTCACAAACTGTTGAAGATGAAAATGTTTTTAATTGTTTTCTATCTTTTTCTTTCTATTTTCTTCTTATTTTCTTTTTCTCTCTTACATTTATGTATGTCTTGTTGGCCTGTTTTAATTGTAAAACCAATAAAATGTATTTTTTTAAAAAAGGAAATGCCATCAGATACCGTATTTGTATTATCATATGTAGTGGACATGGCCAAAAGTAAAAAATAAATATTGGACAAAAATACATACATGGTTGGAAAAAATGATAAAGCAACATGTTGATTTAAAACCAGAAATATTTTTGTTACCAGATAAGTATAACAATACAATACATATTTAATTTTACATGTACTGGCTACAACCAGAATTGTATTTGCACAACAATAGAAAAGTGAAGAGACCCCTATGATGAAAACGTGATTAAAAAAATATTAGAATGTGCAGAAATAGATAAACACTTATAATGAAGGAAAAGGAAGAAACTGAATACTTTTTGACTTGGGACTCATTTTATCAGCGGGACTCATTTGTTAGCTGACAAAAAGCAAAGTTAGAAACATGGAACTATAAGAAAAGGAACTATGAAAAAAAGAGGCTTGTTAAAATGGATAAGCAAATATCAGTATTATTATTATGATCATTATGATAGAATGAATATCAATGTAATGAACATTGTTGTAAACACTTTGATGATTATTTCCTAAAACTATTTGTACTCAGACAACACAGTTTAATCAATAATTGAATTTTTATGTTATAAAATAAAAAGTGTTATGCAAAAAAAGGAAAAACAAAGTCCAATTGTCTTTTGAAAAAACATGTCTTTTGAAGAAACATGTTGAATACCTTTACAAAGCTGTGTGCTGCTCTGCATGCTTCCAAATAGGAACGATGAAGCACCCATTTTCCTGCTGCCATTGATGCTAAGAATTTCTCATTGCGAAGAGGCTGTCCCACAATCGTATGTGTGCAGCTCAAATCAAAGCATTGCTTCTCCAGCACCACTCCTCCTAAGGAATATATTTTTGTATTGTTATTTTAAATTAAAACGGAATTCCTTCTGTGGGAAAAGCAAATTTAGGAATTTAGGAGTTATTGAGTTCAAAGAAATATGATTCAAAATGTCTCTATGAGAAATGCCGAAACAGAATCAGGATACAACAATCAGGATACAAAAATTCTGTGAATCACCTACCAAGTTCCTCAATTAGCTGATAATAATTAATTCGTTCCTGAGGATTAAGAGAAGAGAGCTGAAATCTGTGCATTATTGTTGGTTCTTCATTGTCTCTTTGGTCAATTTTAGTGACCTGAATATGAAATAAAGGAAAAACAATTAAAGAGTGAATAGGATGCTTTCTCATTAACAATATCTTCCTACATAATAAATTATTGCATATGTTTAGCAAGCTATCTGACATAAGTTTAGAATAAGTTATCTAACTTAAATTATCACAACTACAGTTCCAGTCCTTTAAGAAGCAGGTTATCAAATCCCTTTTTTACATATTTCGGTGCTACTACATTGACATTTATTACAGTAATTACATTGCAACAATATAATAACAACAACAACAATAATAATTTTTGTTGTGGTTCATCATACAGTCAGACATGTTCAGACGGGATTTGGCACTATGGTCTATCTACTGAGTCCTGTCGAAGGACCTGAGATACACAGACATGGATGTTTGATAGTGTTACAGATATCATTGCGGGATGTAAGCTGTTCTAAGTAAAACTGTTTTTTGCAATTGACTGATGGTGAATTTGTCAATGCCAATCATGTTCAAGTAGTGCTCCAGTTGTTTTGGGATTGCACCAAGGCACTTATTATAACCTTTGCTTGCTTCTGCCACAGTCGTTCTATTTCTATTTAGAGTCTTTATATTGTGATTTTCTCCATTTCTTTCCCTTCTATTATGCTGTCTCCAGATACTGCCACATCTACTTTTTATCTTTTTTATTGACAATATGCATTTCTTCTTAAAATTTGGTCTTGTGCAACCAGAACTAGCAGCTTTTTCTTTTCTTCAACTTTCTTGCTCTTAGCCATTACCAAGACTTGATAATAACCTGTTTTCCCTGGGTTTATTTTTTCTGTATTGGCAATGCAATGCTTTGTCTTTCCATGCCTCCATTCCGTTCTTCGTTTGGTCTTTCTTGTAGGCAAGTGTGGTCTCTCCAGTAGTCAGTAGGCCTTCCTCGTATAGTAACTTCAATGCATCTTCTTCATTATCCTTCAGATATTCTTCCAAAGCCCCTTTTTTCTTCAACCATCTGATGAACTTGCAACACTTCACATCCACACATTTTCCTTCATAGATAGAGTCTGTTAATGATTCATTGTCATTTTCTGGTCTTTCTAGCCAGGGTTGCTGTTGTTATTATTATTGTTATATTATTATTCATCGCATTCAGACAGGGTTTGGCATTTTTGTCTACCTATCGAGTCCTTACCAAGGACCTGGGATTGGCAAATATGGATGTTTGATGGTGTTACACACACAGGATGGAAGCTGTTCCAAGCAAAGCTGCCTTCTGCAATTGACTGATGGCAAATTTGTCAATGCCTAGGGTGTTCAAGTGGTGCTCCAATTGTTTTGGGACTGTACCCAAGGCACCTATTACTTATTGGTACTACCTTTGCCATAGTCATTCTATTTCTATGTCTTTGTATTTTGTTATCTTCTCCAGTTCTTTCTCTTCTCCTGAGAGCTGTACTGAACATCCAGGGATGGGAAGTGCTCCATCTATCATTTGATAGGTTAGTTGATTTCTGAGGACACTCCTCCTCCTCCTTGGAGCTCCTCCCAAGAGTCCCCAGTTTTTGCTTAGCCTGTCATTTAGACTAGACATGCATTCCTCACCAGGATCATTGGAAAGCTTAAAACAGGTTTCAATAGCTTTCAAAATCAGAAGGCACTCTTATTTCAAAGGATTTTCCCTGAAAAATGCTGCCTGCCAACATCACTTAATCAGCTGTTTGTCGGCTGCAGCGGGTCCTTTTCAGGACCATAGAGGCACAGAAAGATGCTGAAGGCTCTTAAAAATAAAGAGACTTCAAATACTATTAAAAGCTGACCTGAACGGAGCTGATTAACGAAGCTCTGCTCCTTGGTGCACTTCAAGAGATTGAAGATTACCTTATTGGAGTTTATTTTGTTTGAAAAGGCTGTTTTCGTTCGCACCGAGCTCTATTACTACCCAATTTTTTCTTCAGCTTCACACCTCAGCAGCCAGCGCCATTTTAAAATGGCCGTTTTATTTTTTGTGCCAAAATAAGAAGCTGTCAAGTGCCGTGTTTAATGACCAGGCTTCACCCTCAACAGCATAGCTTTGAGGAAAAGCCAGTATTTGTGAAGCAATTTCAAATACAGACTTCGAAGGCTGAAAAGGAATTTGTTTGCTTAAATTGTTGGCTTTAGTCCTTCAAGGAAGGATTTGCCTAGGCATCATTCAGGGCAGTTGACAGCTAGCACCTAGGTCATTGTAAGCCTGTACTAAGCTGTCTGTTGACAGAAAAGTAATTTCTCCAAAGAATTACAGGCTGAAGGCTCTATTGGTTTTTATTCCTTCAGCTGTGACAGGTCAGATTCAATTCAATTCATACCTTGTTTTTTCTTGTTGATTTTTTGAAAATTTAAATTGATTTTTAAAATCAAATAATTAAAAAATTTAGTGTAATTTTTTTAAAATTGAAATTAATTTCTGAGATAATTTGACTCATACCCATATCCCAAGGCTGATTCCCAGGTGGGTCAACAGCAACAATCAAATTATCAAATGTAAACACCAGGGATTTTTTTCTTTCAAAAGTAAAATGGAAGAAGAAGGTTCAGCCCACGCCAGCAAGTCAGGTTCCAGAACTGCTTCCAAAAGAAGTTCAAAGACCAAATCCAAGACTTCCCAGGCAAGGAAGACATCCAAGGCGATGGAAAAATATGAAAAGCCCACCAGAAGGCGCTTGACAAGCTCGTGGAGAGCAACCTGAGGGAGGTGGATAGGAACCAACAATCAGTCTTCCCAGCAGTGGCAACATCTTCTTGTGGGGCCATGTCAATCACTCCCTTGGATTTCAGTCACCACCATAGGCAGTGACAACCAAAGGTTTATATCCTGGACACCAAGAGAAGCACCTGAGGACTACGTTCCTCATGCTGAGGGACCAGATATCACCAATAGACCTCAGCTATTCCGTTGTCACGACAACAGGGGGTCAGGCTTACCAATCCATGAGGACCAGACCAGTGCCTGAGGCCACTTTTACCCCCACCGCAGTGGGACTCCGAACAAAAGGCACCCCTCCAGAAATTTCCCTCTCCATACAACACTGGATGGCAGAGGCAGTCCGCCAGGACATTGCCAAGAAGGTGCAACAGACCTACTAGATTAGGTTGCAGATGTCAACACCAGTCCATCATCAACCTCACACTCAACCCATGCAAGTCAGGGTGAACCCACCTGATTTCCAGGTGCCATCCCAACCCATGCACCCAATTGGGCATTTAAATCAATTTCAACCACAACTTAATGGGGAACAGTTAGAGGGCCAAGATCTTTACTCCTGTTTCATCAGATGACACTGATTCCTCCTGGCCGGAGGAAGAGGGCCAAATTGATAAGGACTGGTCAGAGGATGAAGGAATGGCTCCGGAACAACTTTCTTTCACGGGGCTGTTCTGGCCGCAGCTGTTCAAGTCCTTGTTGTTTAAGTGAAAACACAGCACACCTTGACAACTCCTCCACTCCATCAAGAGCCCGCCCTAAAAGAGGGCAAGTCAGATGATTTAATTTTTTCTGAACCAATTACAGAAACAGAGGTTATCATGGTCCCAAAGATTTTCACAGATATGGTCAGACATCAGTGGGCCTCCACAAGCTCTTATCCTAATCCCACAGGGTATGATAGGAAATTTTACAATCTGGCACAAGAATTGGCTGGGTCGCTTCAGACACCAGCTGTTGAAGAACTAGTTGTGGCCCTAGCATCCACCTCTACCATACCTAGCAAGGTGGAGGATGTGTTAAAACTGGAAGACAAGAGGATGGAGCTTGCACTCCATAAGTGGCAGCAGGTGGATGCCTGGGCCATTAAGGCTACCACTTCTTCTCCAGTATATCCCTAAGGTGGCTTCGTTACCTAAAATAATCAATTCCAAACACCAACATCAGAGCACACCAGGATTTAGCTAAAATAGTGGCAGCTACCGAATTCTCCACAGATGCTACCCTTAATACAGTGAAATTCTCATCTTGGGCCATAGCTTCCCAGGTTACAGCCTGTCGCCTGCTATGGCTATGCCATTGGCAAGCAGACATCAAAAACAAATGGAATCTGGCTTCAACCCCATTTGAAGGCAACAAGCTGTTCGAATCTGTCCTAAATCCAATCCTGTTGGAGTCTTGAGATAAGAAAAGGTATTTCCCTCTCCTTTTCGCAGATTTGAGGCTAGACCACAGTCATTTCGGAGGAACTCCTTTCATACCTTCTTTCAGGTTACCTATTACCCAAGGTCCCAAAGACCTTTTGGATACAAACAGGTTCAGCAGCTTGACAGAGCAGGTTTTGGGGACCAAAACAAATGGGGAGGGCAAGCAAAACCATTTCGCGGCGCAGGAAATAGATCCTTTCGTCGCCCCAAATAGTTTCCTACCTAATCACCCCATAGGAGGTCGGTTGGCCCTCTTTGCCAAACAGTGGGAGTCAATTACCTCAGATGTATGAGTCTGAGAGACCATAAGATCAGGTCTCTTTCTCTCTCCACTCCACACCTTTGAACTTTTTTATGCAATGCCCTGTCTCAAGGGATCCTACAAAAAGGACCCTTAGGAAGACTGCAATTCAGCACATGCTGGAGATCCATGCTATTCGAACTGTACCATGGGCTCAACAAGGACAGAGATTTTATTCTCATCTATTTGTGGTCCCCAAAAGTTCAGGGGTGGTGGTGAAGGGCAATCCTGGATTTGAAAAGCTTGAACCGGTTTCTAATCTACAGAAGGTTCAAGATGAGTTCTCTACAATCCATCCTCATGAGTATCAGATAGGGAGACGTCCTAATCTCTATAGATTTGACAGAGGTGTACCTCCACATCCCTATAAGGGACACCCATAGGAAATTCCTGCGGTTGTTATTCTGGATGACATTATGAATATAGGGCCTTACCTTTTGGTCTATCCTCAGCCCCTCGAACGTTTACTAAAATTCTAGCAGCATTGGCGGCATACCTTAGAAACAAGCCTGTCCGCATCTAGTATTACCTGGACGACATTTTAATTCTACCATCATCCCATTGGCAGGCAATACTAGATGCTCAATCACTGATCCTGGGACTCCAGGAACATGGATTTTCCATTAATTGGGAAAAAAGTCACTTCACACCCTCCACCCAATTATTACATCTGAGCGCCATTATTAATACAGTGATGGAGAAGGTGTTCCTCTCCCCAGACAGACTGTCTAGTATCAAGGAATTGGCCAGAAATATCAGAATCCTTAAGTGGGTACCTTTAGCCCAGTTGTTTAAATTACTAGAAAAAATAATCTCATGCATCTCTGTCGTTCCCTGGGTCCGCCTTCATGCCAGAACCCTGAAATGGTTCCTGCTCCCATACCAAAGATCAGGAAGCAATTCCATGACCATAAGTTGTCGTTCCATCAAGGGTTCTTCTATTACTCAATTGGTGGACTACGACAAATGTCTCCAAGGACTGAACCTTCAAGGAACCACATTGGCAGATGGTCACCACAGAGACCAGTCTATTTGGATATGGCACACACTGCCAGTCTCAAGTAGAACAGGGTTGCTGGTCCCCTATGGAAAACACACGTAGTATCAACTGGCTAGAACTGAGGGCTGCTTATCTGGCCCTTCGCAAATTTCAAGCAGAGATTCAGGGACATATACTCCTCCTGACCGATGTGGCCACGAAGACCCATATAAATAGTCAAGGGGGCACACACTCGAAATCATTCATGAGAGAGGCAGAGAGACTATGGGCAGAGAGACACCTACTTTCCATCAGAGCGGAACATATCTTGGGTCAGTCCAATGGGTCCATATCTTGGGTCAGTCAAACCAGGCAGACTGGTTGAGCAAGGCCACTGTCAACCACTCTGAGTGGCACCTGTACCCGAGACTGTTCCAGGAGATGTCACATCAGTTCAGCCAATTGATACTGGACTTCTTTGCCTTGCCCATCAATGCACAGCTCCTGGGGTTCTTTTCAAGATTTCCAACACAAGGAGTGGAAGAAGTCAATGCTCTACGCTGCCAATGGCCTCAAGGTCTCCTATTGTTCTGACCCAAGCCTTGTTCAAATTAAATGAACACAAAAGCAAACCTTTTTTTAATGCAGCACTGGGAATTCAGTGCATTCCCAGCCAAGAGACATTTAAACCCAATTGTCCGATATCAAAAGTAAGCCCTTTCAAGGTTGCAAAAGGCTGCCAAGAACAGAAGACTAATTACTGATTAAATATCTACCGACAGAAGTTTCAAAAACAAACTGGAGTAAGCAGGGCTTCAATGAAGACTATGAGTCTAAAGAACTTCTTTGCTTCCTGCAAAGAACACATCCCCGAGGGCTGTCTTTTATCCCTTATGGGAGGGCCATCTCTCCAAAAAAGTCATCTCAAAGACCCAAGTGGCCAGACGTCTGTCCATGAACCATATATACAATGCGACCTGGAACATCTTCTGTAGGTGGTGTGACAAGGGAAAATAGACCCCAGCTCTCCATCGGTAGAGCAAATACTGGAATTTCTACAAAAAGGTTTGGGCAAAGGATTCTCACCAAACATCTTACATAGACAGGTGATGGCTTTAGCATCAGTCATCCCCTGTGGTGACCTATGATTCCTTGCTCATCACCTGAGCATACGCAGCTTTCTCTGTGGGGACACTAATCTAAGACCTCCAGTGGTCCAGATACCCCACCTGGGATCTAAACAAGGCTCTCACAGCACTCACAAAAGAATATTTTGAGAACGAGTCTCCACCTACTTACATACAAGGTGGTGTTCTTAGTAGCTATAACATCTGCAAGATGAATTTCTGAGCTAGTTGCCCTGTCAGTGAGACAAGATCTATGTATTTTTCATTCCTTTGCTTAGATCCAACCTTCATTCCCAAAATTAATTCAGCTTTCCAGAGCACATAAGTTGATACTTCTGTCCTAGACTTCTGTTCTAGACCTTCTGTCCTAGACCTTCTGCCCTGAACTTCTGTCCTAGACCTACTCACAACCTAGAGCATCAATGGCATCTATTAGACATAAGATGGGCTCTTCGAATCAACATAGACAGGACTGCCTCATTCAGGAAGACAGAGGCCTTGTTCGTCTCCTTTCAATCTTCTACTCAAGGAAGAAAAGTCACCTCATTGACAATTGGCAGGTGGCTGTGAGCCACAATTACAAAGATTACAAATCATTGCCAGTGCCTACAGATATTACAGCACACTCAACTAGGAGTGCTGCAACATTGGCGGCTTAGTCTACCCAAGTGTCAATTGAAGAGATCTGTAGGGCGGCGATGTGGACCTCACTGTCGCCATTCATAAGACACTATAAACTGGATGCTTTTGCTTCTGCCGAAGCAGCCTTCAGCAGACAAGTCTTTCAAGTGCATAGATAGGGGACTCCAAACCAGGGAGATCCTCCCGTAGGACATGCCAGCTTTGGTATGTCCCATGCCTGAATGCTCGGAACAGCTCTTAGGAGAAGGGGTGTTGGTTCTTACCTGACACACCCATTCTCTGCGAGCTGTGAAGAGTATCCAGACCCACCCAGAGTTCGTCTGGGTCTGGGTCCAATTCTGGCCAAGACCATGAGCAAAGGTGAAGCAGAATAGCGATGAACTTATCACTTTGACTTCACCAAGACTGGTGACATTGGAAGCTCCAAGGAGAAGGAGAAGTGTCCTTAGAAATCAGCTCATCGAATGACAGACGGAGCACTTCCCATGTCTGGATACTCTTCACAGCTCGCAGAAAATGGGTGTGTCAGGTAAGAAACAACACCTCTTTTATTTTGCTGTCTCCAGGCACGGCCACATTCACTATCCAGACTTTTTTGTCTTTCTGTGAATGTGGCCGTGCCTGGAGACAGCAGAACAGAAGAGAAAGAACTGGAGAAGTTGTATTATTATTACTACTACTACTACTACTACTACTACTACTACTACTACTACTACTACAAGAGACTGACAGTATTAAAAGACAAATACAGGAGATTTCCGGTGACGTCGTGACATGGTGACGTCGCTCCAATCTCCTACATCGGGGTTTTTGTTCATGGGCGACTGTTCAAGGTAGGATCAAATCCTGCTGGGATCACCAAAGCGAGGGAGAACTCTCGGAGCCTAAGCAGGAACTGCAACCACGGAGGTAAAGAAAGGAGTCCGAAGCTCAGAGCAAAAGAAGCCAGCCTGTTGAGGCTGGCCCGAAGATGCAACGGAACAAACTTAAGAAGGAAGCGGAGAGAAGATATCAAATTTGAGTCCGGGAAACATATTGGAGGCAAAATGGCTGTTGGATTATAACTAGTGGATAATCTGGGAAAGTAAGTGGTGAATGTCTGAAATTCCGATGTAAAAGGGGGAAAGCTGAAGTGGCGGCAGGACTGAGTTGCCACCCCCAGCTCTGGATAAAGTAAAACTCATTTCTAAATAGGAAAGTGAAAAGGAGAGAAGAGCAATTATAGTTGGTGAAGTTTTTTTTTTACTTCTAGCCCTATGAACAAATTGCGGAGAGTACTTTGTGGGCTGACAAGAACTCTGAAACTTTGAAATTGAGTGGAGGAGTGACAGTGCAACTTGCGGTGGTGGCCATTGAGACTGGTAATTCCGGGAGAGCGGAGGAAGGCAGTGGAAGTGACTGTTAGAACTGAGAACTGAGACCTCAATTTATTATTAGATATAACCGGAATATTAAGGCAACGACAGGAAAGTAGGAGACTGTAAATCCTCCTCTCGTTCAGTGTTTTTTTTTCTTTTTCTTTTTTTCTTTTGGAACTGATTGAAGTGGCATAGATTTACTTTATATTTATTTATAGTATATATTCAAGTAACAAGAAAATAAGATTGATTTAAATTGAGTAAGTGATATTTAATCCCTTTGGATTATAGTCTATAATTTTTTTCTCTTCTTTATTTTACATATATATTGATTGAATACAGATTAATGAACTTAATATACTGATTAATATAATGATGAGTTAATTGTTTCCTCCCTCTCTTTCTCATATCCCCCTTGTTAGGGATAACATTGTTTACCCTAACTGGTTTAGGTAAAATAATAAATATGTTATCATGGTTTATTAGTTAAAGTGTCTGCAACTTTAACTGTAGGAATGTAACTAAGGGAGTGGTTGTAAAAAGCACCATAAAAGAAGCAAGGCACTGAAGCTTGCTGTCTCTGGCTTGATGATCCCTAATTACTGGATGGATTCAAGACTGCGTTTTTCTCCTACTGGAAAGGGAGAAAGGACTGATTTATTTTAAGTGAACTGACATTGGATATTCTACACGGACTTTGCTAATTGAATATCCTTGAATGGACTGACTAAAATGATACATGACTAATGGACTGTTATTTTGACTATGCTATAAACTCTAAATGGAATAAACTATATTTTTGATAGCACAAGCATATCTGTTATTTTTACTATATGTTAACAAACATACAAACTTATCTCACTCATTTATCTGTGTGCCTATCTGACTAACGCTGTACATTCTGTTTAGCTTGTCTCCTTAACCCTGGTTGGGGAACCCAGGCTTAACACTCCTTATATTGGATACTGTGATTTACTGGAATATAAAAAGTATTAATTTGAATTTTTAACTTTTATTATATATCTAGGGAAATATTAGCTGAAATACAGTAATTAATTTAAAGAAGTGACTGGGGTTATATTATTGCTATATATCTAAGTACAGCTGAATGATTTTTTTCATTTTTTTTCTTTTTTCCTTTATCTGTTAGATGATTTAAGAACTGATGAGTTATTGAACTTATTAAGACTAGGTATTGTATTAATACAAGGTGAAGAGAATATCTAGAGTAATAGGTGGGTTTGGGAAAATATATTTAGGATAGTGAAAGAACAACAAAGAATTATCAAAATATGACTAGTACAACTACCGCTATTACAAAAACAGGAAGAAAAATGCCATCAACAGTAACACCATCTACCCCCACAGTAACATTGACCCAAAAATGTTGAAGGGATGTTGCCACCAGAAAAATCCACAACCCAAACTAATATACAATCGGTTCAAGCTACATTATTAACTATTCAAAGCACGATGTTGGCAATGTAGGAGTCAATGTCTAAAAATCATACAGAAAGTAAAGCAGAAAGAGAAACAATGAAAGAATTAAAAAATGAGTTAGGAGAAATTAGAAGCGAAGTTTAAGAATTTGGATGGAAAGATAGGCCAGATACAGGAACTGATTAAAATAAATGAAGAGAAGATTAAAGAGATTGAAAAATTAGCTGATCAAATGGAAAAGAAGTTGGAAGGCATGGAACAAAAAATTATGGAACAGAATAAAGAGACAAATGAGACTCTGACTCATCTTGAGATAGGTAAAGCCTCCTATTATCTAAGATTCCAGAACATAGAGAAAGAGAGGGATGAGAATTTACCGTTGGTGATGGCGGAGATATTGGCAGAGTTTTTGAATAGAGGTAAGAATGAGATGGTGAATGAGCTGGACGACGTATATAGAGTGTTGAGTCTAACTACACGAGACAGCAGACTACCCCGAGAAGTGCATATTAGATTTGCAAGGAGACGAGTGAAAGATATAATTTATAAATAGATATATATATATATATCTTATATATATATATTATATATATATAAGATATAAATAGAATTACAAGAGATGAAGGAATAAAATATAAAGACAGAGAAGTGATTGTTCTAAAACAGATTCCGAGAAGAATTCGCAAGCAGAGATTATCGATTTCTCAGGAATTATTTAAATAAAAAATATACCTTTTAGATGGATTATCCCAGAGGGTATTTTAGTAATATGGAAGGAGAAAAGAGTGAGAATAGATAGTCTGACTAAAGCTCAAGAATCTTTTGATCAAATAGAGGAATAGAGGAAGAATCGAGCAGCAGAGATGATCACGAGACCTTGAGTCAAGAGTTACAACTGAGAAGCAGGGGGAGGGATAAGGAAAAGGAGAGGGAAGGAAGTGAAGAGATACTTGGAAGAGAAGAAATAGGAGTGAGGACTAGAAGTCAAACGACAAGAAAAAATACTAATGGATAGAAGTAAGAAGGGAAATGGATAAAGGAGTGAATTTTATATCTATAAATATTAATGGATTAAATGAACCAGTTAAGAGAAAAAGAGCATTTTTAAGTTAGAAACACAAAGAGCTGATATTATTTGTATTCAAGAGGTTCATATTAAGACACATGATCAAGGATATTTAGTAAATAAAAAACTGGGGAAAATGTATTCAGCATTGGCGGAAGAGAAAAAAAGAGGGGTAGTACTATATATAAAAGAGGACATAGTCTCAAAATTGATTTATAAAGATGAATTGGGAAGAATAGTAATGGTAATAGGTGGTAATACAAAATAAAAAGACATTATTAGTAGGGATATATGCCCCCCCAAAAAATCAAAGTGAATTTTACAAAATTTTATATGAGAAATTAATAGTTTGGTAACCCAAGAATTTGTATTATAGGAGATTCCAATGCAATAACAAACAATAGTCCAGATTATGCCTGTGAACAAAGACAATATAAGAAACAGAATACACTGTCTAAGAAATTTATAGAGATGGTTGAAGAATTAGAACTTGTGGATGTGTGGAGGAAGAGAAACCCAGGAATATCACAGTTCATTTTCTACTCCACCCCACATAAATCATGGTCCAGAATAGATATGGCTTGGGTAAATAGTGAGTTATGCAAGGAGATTCAAGATATAAAGATTTTGGCTAATACCTGGGCAGATCATAATCCGGTACAGATAATATGGAAAAATAGTCTCTATAAAAAAGGTAGATGGACACTCAATTTGCAACTATTGAAGGAGGAAGAATACATTCAAAAAATTAGGGAAGAACTGACCAGTTTTTAAAAATTTAATAAGAAACAGGATACCTCATTGCAGAACCTATGGGATACAATGAAGGCATATTTAAGGGGAATATCGATAGCTTTTACAGCAAATAGAAATAAAGAGAGGGAAAGCGGAAAGCTCTAATAAAAAGAATAGAGAAAATGGAAAATAAGCAAATGGAAACCCCGGGGGACGAGCAAATTAGAAATGAATTAGTGCTAATTAGACATGAAATGAATATTTTAGATCAAGAGGAATTAATAAAAGAATTACTGCAGATTAGATATAACACAAGAATAATAATAGACAGAATATTATGAAAAACATCCAGGAAACCAAGTGGCCTTGGCCTTCCTGGATGTGCAAAAGGCTTTCGATAACTTAAATTGGGATTTTATGAAGAAGCTGATTAACTTCATGGACTTTGGAGGTAATTTTGTAAAAATGTTAAATGCAATTTATGCTACACAAATGTATTATTAAATGGAGAAATTACTAAATCATTAAAGATAAGGAAGGGTGTTAGACAGGGATGGGTGTTAGATAAGGAAGGGTGTTAGACAGGAATGCCCTCTTTCACCTCTGCTTTTCATAACAATTTTAGAAACTTGGTTGGATAGTATTAGATCAAATAAAGAAATTAAAGGAACCAAAATAAAAAGACAAGAGCATAAATTACAGGCCTTTGCAGATGATATGGTTTTTGTTATAGAAGATCCAATAGACTCAGGATCAGCTTTACTAAATGAAATAGATAAATTCGGTAGCAGGATTAAAAATTAATAAGGAAAAAGACCAAATGCTAGTTAAAAATTTATCAAATAGTAAACAAAAAAAATTGGAAGAAAAGATGGGATTACAAATTGTAAATAAGATCAAATATTTAGGCATCTGGTTAAGAGCTAGAACATTAAATCTGTGGGAGGAAAACTACACCAAATTACTGAAACAGATTGAAAAGGATTTGGAAAATTGGAATAAGATACAAATTTCATTATTAGGCAGAATAGCAATAATCAAAATGAATGTTTTACCCCAAATACTATATCTGTTTCAAATAATTCCAATATTTTTTTAAAGATAATTTTTTTAAAGAATTACCGTATATACTCGAGTATAAGCCGAGTTTTTCAGCACATTTTTTGTGCTGAAAAAAACCCCCTCGGCTTATACTCGAGTCAGATTCCCCTCTGAAAATAAAAATGGTGTGGAGCTCCGAAGCTGGGCAGCCGCTTCCCTGCTTCCGTGTTTCCTTTGCAACTTTTAAGCATGGGAGGGGGAGGCTTTTCTGAGCTCTAGGCTGGAAAAGCAACGCAAGTCGAGGTCGCTCCACTCAGTTTCATTTCCTCAGCTCCAGCTGCTTTCAGTCCACTCGGGAGGAGGGGGAGGAGGAGGGGGAGGCTTTTCTGAGCTCTAGGCTGAGAAAGCAATGCGAGCGGAGGTCGCTCCACTCAGTTTCATTTCCTCAGCTCCAGCTGCTTTCAGTCCACTCGGGAGGAGGGGGAGAGAGAGAGAGAGAGATCATAAGAACGGCTCTTGGTTTTTTCTTGCAAGGGAGAGAGTGACTCCTGCCTACCACTGTCATCATCATCATCTTTTGGGTTAGTGAATCAATCAAACCTTTCATGATAGTGAGATCATTTCCCAAATTTCCCTTAAATCAGGGAAGAAATCAGAAACAAACCTTTGGGCTGAGAATAAGCTTGTTCCTATGATGCCATTTTTGTTCACTTCAGTGTGAAAAGTGTGAAAAAACACACTTCTTTTTCTTCATCTTCTTGTTCCCTATTTACTGGTCTCTTTCAAAGAGGAAATTGTGAACATCGAACTTATTCTCAACTGTCCTAGTGAAAGTTTTTATTGGCATCTATTTTTATTTTTGAAATTTACCAGTAGCTGCTGCATTTCCCACCCTCGACTTATACTCGAGTCAATAAGTTTTCCCAGTTTTTTGTGGTTAAATTAGGTGCCTCGGCTTATATTCGGGTCGACTTATACTCGAGTATATACGGTAGATAAAATTGTGATGAAATTTATCTGGGCAAAGAAAAACATGAGAATTTTTAAAAAATATTTACAAGATGATAAAAGCAGAGGTGGATTTGGACTCCCTGCCTGGGAGATCTATTATAAAGCAGCAGCATTAGTATGGATAAAAGATTAGATCAATTTGAGAAACAATAGAATTTTAAAATTGGAGGGCCACGACTTACAATTAGGGAGGCATGCATTTTTGTGGAACCCAAATAGCCAAAACAATCTATACTTTACTAGACATGTATTCCAAAAGCCATTGATTAAAATTTGGGCTGATATTAGAAGAAATTATTATACCAAAATTCCGAGGTGGTTTTCAACGATGGAGGCAATGTTCCACTTAAATACGATGGATATCAGTAAAAAACTGAAGTACTATCAAATATAAGATGGGAAGAGGGAAGAATTAAAATGATACAGGAACTTGAAGCACTAGGGATAGTCACTGATAATTGGTCATATTTCCAAGTAAAATTGAGATATAATAAAGACGTAAAGGAATATGGAATTGAAGTAAAAGATACACATTTAGACAAAATACTTTCAAAGGGTTGATTTTTAAATTATATAATTACTTATTAGGACATGAAATGGCTGAGAGAATCGTGAAAGGACCTATATTAGTCTGGGAAAAATTTTTTGGTTTCAGTATAGATCTGGATGACTGGGAAGAAATTCGGCAAAAAAATCTCATATTAACAAATCAGTGGCACATAAGGAGAATCACAAAATGATGTATAGATGGCATCTGGCACCCTCTAGATTGGCCAAAATATTTCCAACAGCAAACCCATACTGTTGGAAATGTAAAGGGTAATTTGGTACTTATTTTCATTTATGGTGGACCTGTCCTAAGACAAAGAAATATTAGTTAAAAATAAAAGAGTGGATAGAAGAAATTATAGAGTGTGAGCTGGAGTGGAAACCGGAACTGTTCCTGTTGGGAATGATTAAAGGGGATTATACCCCTAAAGTAAGTAAGGTATCTGACCATCCACTTATTGACAGCGGCACGGATTTCATTAGTACAATATTGGAAGAATCCAAGTATACCACCGATACATATTACTATTCAAAAAACGTATGAGTGTGCCCAAATTGGAGAGGCTCACACTCAAAATCAATGGGAAGGAGGACACAGATTATTTTAGGATAGGGGATAAATGGTACAATTGGGTAGACTATAAAGGGAAAACATGTAAATGAACCCAAGAAACAAATTATATTCAGCTGTTTATATGAAATGTATAAGAATAACAAAGGTGTTAAATCCTCTTCTACATTATTATTATTAACATTATATATTCACTATATCTTTTTATTTATTATTTAAAAAATTATGAATGTATTATTAATTAATAGTTATAAACCAACGAGAAGATTAGTAGAGTATTGTGAGTTACTTAGTAATTAAGATGTGATAGTAAATGGAAATATGAGAAGTATCAATAATGACTATTATGACGTATCAAATTTGATATCAAATGTAAAGAGGAATGTGTTATGTATACACTATTGGTTTTGTATTTTTAAATTTGTATGTTTTTAATTTTTGTAAATAAAGTTTAAAATCTTAAAAAAATAAAAAAAATAAAAAAAGACAAATACACATTAGATCAAAAAGTGTTATGGATCATAAGCCATGTCAACATAAAAGTTTATAATCTAATCATTTGTAATAAGTCTAGGTGCTACTAGACTATTGTTTTTCATGCAATAGATTAACAGAATTATATTTTGGAAATTATTTATTTTACTTAGTAAAATCTGTGCATACAGCTGAAATCAAGATTATGGCCTACACCTAAGGAGAAAGGAAGATTTTTTTGCACCTATGGAGAAAGGAAGATTTTTTCAGCAAAGATGATCAACTCAATTCCAATTTCTAGTTTCTTAATCAAGAACAACAGTCAGAAATAGTCAACTGCAATTAAATATAATATTAATCTTAGCTGCTATTAATATTTATTAAAATTTTTGATGTTTAATTTAGGGTTTTCTTTGGACTTTGCAGCATTGGCAAGATCTTACTTTTCTCAGTCTGAGAGGCTAAGAAGAGAACTTAAATTGATCAATTTGATGAAAAGCCTGTTCTACTGTCTTCCAGGTGATTTTTCATAAAGATTTTAGCAAATTGTATCGTTGGTCTATCTGGGGGAATAAGAGAACTAAATTTATAGCCAGTTCAAATTCCATGAAGTTTACCAATTATTTAACTAAGTCACAATTTACAATTTTGACGTCTTCATCACTCTTTAGCAAATAGAAGAAATTACAAGATTGAAAGTAACTGCTGGGAAACTACTGAAGTGAACTTTTTTTCTATCTTGTACTTCTACTATCTATAATTTAAGATTATCTTACTGGCAGCTCCTAAAAACACTTCAGATTAGTGATACAATTTCTCAAATTTATGTGTCACACTATATATCCGGTTACCGTGATAGAACATAAATCTCCTTTTGGCTGAGAAGCGACGGCAGGATTTGCCAATGGAAAAGCAATGGCAGGAACCAATGGAGTTGGGATCAGATTATCTTCTTTTATTGGCATTTCTGGATTTCTAATTAGAAGACTTGCAACCTCCACTGAATCCATTTTCGTTGAATCATTAATCCCTTAAATCAGAAAAATATTAGTGCATGATTTTTCATATTTGATCCAATTGAACAGTTTAATGAATAAAAGCAAATAAAAATGGACCAGTAAAAAAGAAGCATAATTTAAACCTGAATACTGAAAAACAAATTTCACATGAGTCATTTCCAATATTCCAGGACAGCCATCTCTACTTAACTGTTAGTAACTATTTCAATGTAAATGGGATTTTCTTCTGCATAAACATTAAAGCTACAATTCTAGCTTTATTTACACATAGAATAACAATATTTACAATGTAAATTCAATCTCAAACTATAAGATAAACTATAAAATGAACATTGCGTTAATCCAAACAAGTTACAAAAACATGTTTTAAATTCTATTTCAGTCTCAGAACAAATTTCTGAATCCAAACATTTTGCATGAAAAAAATTCAAGACTATAAAAACATAAAATTTTTAAAAAAATCCCTCCAGGCAGAGATTTATTAAAAAGAATAAAGCATTTAAAGTGCTCATTTAAGAATAACAAGAAACAATCCACATAATCTTCATTATGTGACTCTTTGCTTTTGTACATAAATTTTAAAAGCTCCATAAGCTGTCAAGCAGTATTATACCTAATTCAGCCCAGATATCTTCGATGTCATAAATAAAATGAAGGAAGCTAAAACGTACAATGTTTTTTTAAGTACAGATTCTCATGCGATAATGAAATTCAAACTTAAATGCTGAAATCCCATTCTGCCATTTATGCTGCAACTTACCCATTTCAATAATTTCTGTATCACTTAAAAACTTTCTAAGTGAAAATTCTCCAGGGAGCACTGCAGTAGTTTGAATTTGTTCTAAATACTGTGAAGGACTGTTAGGCCACTGCAAGTTGCTGACAAGCCTTGCTCTCTCCTCTCTTGCTGTAGGATCATCCCAAATTATCTGTTCATTCTGGGATGGCTCAGTATTGACATCAGTTGCTCCATGATGTGACTGCCTGAGACATGAGGATATACAACGTGTTAGAAAAAAATGAGGGCATAACTGTTTAGCAATTTTCCTAAAATTACAGCCCCGAAATCTTAAGATATTCTAGCTACTATTTTATTTATTCATTTATTTGTTTAATTTATATTGCCGCCTATTTGCCCATGACGACTTGAGGCGGCTTACACAATGTAAAACCATATTTAAAACAAAAAATAAAAAAACAATAAAAACTAACAAAAAAGAATCAAATAAATTAGTGAAGTACAATAGAACAAAATTTGGGAAAACAAAAAACAAAAACAAAACCCCAAAAAACAACTTCTATCCCCTGCCCCAACGACAGCAGATCAACTAGCCATTTGATGGGTTCCATCCCTCTCTGGGTTCCCCAGACCCGCTGGCAAAACCAGGTCTTCAGTGCCTTTTGGAAGAGTGCTAGAGCGGGGGTCATTTTAATCTCTGGGGGAATGATATTCCAGAGAGAAGGAGCCACCACGGAGAAGGCCCTTCTTCTGGGTCCCATAAGGTGTATCTCCCTCAGGTGTGGGACCTGCAACATTCCCTGCCTCCTCGCTCTAATGGGTCAAGTAGATATGACTGGCAAGAGATGTTTCTTCAGATAACCCAAATCCAAGCCATGAATGACTTTTAAGGTGACAACCAGCACCTTGAATTGCACCCGAAAGCAAATTGGCAACCAAGGAAGCTCCTGCAGGAGAGTTGACACATGTGCACACCGGGGTCTACACAAAACCATGCAGGCCACTGCATTTTGCACCAACTGCAGCTTCCGGATGCTCTTCAAGTTCAGCCCCATGTAGAGCGTATTAATAATCAAGATGGGAAGTGAATGAGTGACTATGAGAAGGGACCGCTGATTCAGGAAAGGGCATAAATGGTGCACAAACTACAGTTGCACAAAGGCCCTCCTGGCTACGACTGCCACCTGCTCTTCAAACAGGAGTCGTGAGTCCAGGAAAACCCCTAGATTAGGCACAGGGTCTGTTTGGGGTACTGCCACCCCATCCAAGACTAAAGGTGGTAATTCTCCTTGAGCCAAGAACCCCACACCCAGAGCCACTCTGTCTTGCAAGGGTTTAGTTTCAACCCGTTGCTCCCCATCCAGCCCCTAACAACCTCCAGGCACTGCGAGAGGGAGGACACAGCAACACTTAACTCATCACGGGCCGAGACATACAGCTGATTATCATCAGCATATTGGTGATACCTCAGTCCATGGTGATGGATGATCTCACCCAGTGGCTTCATATAAATGTTGAACAGGAGTGGGGAGAGTACCAAAGCCCGCGGAACCTGTAAAGCAGCGGGTGAAGGTTGGATCCCTCCCCTCCTATCAACACTGACTGAGAGTGGCCGCAGAGGAAGTGAACCAAGACTGCACAAGGCCTCCCACTCCTATCCCCCGAAGCCGCCCCAGGAGAATCCCATGGTCAATAGTATCAAAAGCCGCTGAGAGGTCAAGTAGAGCAAGGGGGGATGCATTACCCCCATCTTGATCCTGCCAGAGATCATCCAAAAGTGCAACCAATGCTGTTTCTATCCCAAATCCAGGCCTGAATCCTGACTGGTAAGGGTCAAGATAATCCGTTTCATCCAGAAACCCCTGGAACTGCTGCGCAACCACCTTCTCAACAACCTTCCCCAAAAAGGAAAGATTGGAGACAGGTCGGAAATTATCCAACTGGGTGGAGTCCAGTGATGGTTTCTTAAGAAGAGAGCAGACCACAACCCCCTTAAAGTGCTGGGATACCGTACCCTCCTGTAGAGAAGCATTAATCACTGCCAGAGTCCACCCACCTGTCACCTCCTGGGAAGCTTTCACAAGCCAGGAGGGACATGGGTCTAAAATACAGGTGCTTGCATGCATACTCCCTAGGATCCTGTCCACTTCCTCAGGAGCAACAGGATCAAACCGTTCCCAGATAACAGGGCAAGAACCTGCCTCAGGAGCTTCCACCAGATCAGCAACCATGCCGGCATCTAACTGGGAATGAAGTCGAGCAATTTTGTCTTCCAAAAAATCCACAAATTCCTCAGCGCGCCCCTTCAGGTGGACCTCAATGTTCTCCTTCCCTAGGAGGAGATGGCTCACCTTAAAGAGGGTCGCTGGGCAATCATCTGCAGACGCAATTAGTGTGGAGAAGTATTTACACTTCGCCTCACAAATCATCACAAGGTAGGCTTTACTAGCAGCTCTTACCCGTGTTCGATCAAGTTCATCTCCGCCAGTGGTGCTTTAGATGTCTCCTCATGAGTTTCATCCCTCTCAGTTCTTCTGTATACCACGGGGCACAGAGAGGTCTACAGGTGAGGAGAGGTCACAAGGGTGCAATCCTATCCAGAGCCTCAGTTCTATTCCAAGCAGTGACTAAGAGCTCGGCTGGACTGCATAACAGATCTGCAGTTATAACCCTAGCTCCTTCTTGAACTATCTGGGTCCATTACTCAATGGGGGAGGACCAATCTAATAGGTACTGCCTCCCTGTGGGGGGGATGCAGTTTTTGAGAAACTTATTGCCACCAGACTGTGATCTGACCATGACAAGGAGACTAAGGACAGGTCTATCAATTCCAGGTCAAATAGACACTGCTCCGACAAGAACACCAAATCAGGAGTGTGACCACTATTACTAGTCAGGCTCTGGGTAATCTGGGACAGACCCATGAAAGTCATGGTTTCTATGAAATCTCGGGCTACTCCGACCCCAGAGAAGGCAGGTTGAAATCCCCCAGAACTATAAGCCTGGGGAATTCCACCACCAGCCTTGCAGCGAGGTCCAGGAACCTAGGTAGGGAAGCTGCCACAAAGCAGGCAGGCTGGTACAGCAGCAGCAATCCCACCTGATCCCTTGAGCCCAATCTAAGAAAAAGGGTCTCACAGCCGGGGACTTGCTGAACAGTGCTTCTGGAGGCTACTAGAGATTCTCTGATAACAACAGCCACAGCTGCTCCCCAGTTGTGGGGAGACTGGTGCCATGCTCAATAACCCACATTTCTACAAGAGGAATGCTCCCTCTGGGCCCAGCCAGGTCTCAAGCAGATCAGTCTTCTCTTTGATGATCAAATCAGCAATAAGGCTAGCCTTTTTGCAAGCTGATCTCACATTTAAAAGCAGCAGTCTAAGACCAGGACCACCACAAATCTGCTGACCAGGAAAATAAGCTGAGTGCAATGGGGCAGAACATGAGATCGGTACTAAACACCAAGGTTGCGTTCCCCGTGCCTGCCCTCTCCCTTGTTTCCCATATCTCCTGTTACCCGACACCACTGAAATAGGATGCCCTCCTCTGCCTTCCCTGAGAAGCATTCAATCCCCCATCTCCAATATAGTAGGTACCTTAAAGCTTCTAAAATTCTACTGCGGCCATTACGAGCAGAACGGGGTCCATCTGGAGTTGTTGGAGAATTCTCAAAACCATTCCGAGAATTCCTTTGTCCTTGCAACTTTGCTAATGATGTGGCAGTCATAATTTCTTGGAGCTGCTTCTGAAAGTTTTCCCTCATTTCCAATGTCTGTGTTAAAACTTAGGTACAAAAAAATAATCAATAAAGAAACTATTACAATCAAAGCACACCTGTGGCCTTCTATTAAAAAAAAAAAAAAATTATGTCACACTTTTCCCATTCCACATTTTAAAAACTTTTAAAATTCTATGAAAAATTCTAATACCTAGTAAATGGGGCCAAATACATAAAAAGTTACCTCCTTTTGGTTCATGCTCCTTTTGTTCAACCTCATTTATTTGATCAATAATAACTTTTTTTGTATCATTATCATTCACTGAATTATTCTGAAATAATTGAATAACAAAACAAATCAGTATAAAAAATTACATACAAAAAGTTATGGGTGAAACCTCAGATAAAACACTATAGGTATCAGAAACATTGGAATAGAATAGTTTGATTTTTTTTTAGAAAACTTCAGCAATGTGAGGATGTATGTATGTACATATAGCTTCTAACTTAAAACAGATCTGTTATAATAGTAATATATCATTACCAGGTTCAGGATTTAGAAACATTTTATTCGTTCAACCCTACTTAAGATGATAGAGCTTGAACCCAAAATGTTCTATATGCAAAGCATTGCTAGATTGGAGTATAAAATTTTAAACATTTTAAAAATTAAGGTTATACATTATAATAATGATATTCTGATTATTTCTATTATACTATAACAAGCAATGTTCTTAAAGTTTGCTATTATTTTAGAACTAATATGAATGAAAGCAAATCAAAAAAATCATTAGTTATTTATATATACAGATTAATATTATCAAACTGAATGGAAGAATAGAGTGAACAAAAATATACTTTGTCTCCTTTCCCTTCTTTTCCAGCAACATCAAGCCTTCGTGAGAACCTGTCAACTTCCACACCACTAATATTCAAACTCATTTTAGGATTATATGTATGAGGATAAAGAGATTCAGCTAGTCGCTTGTATTCTTGTGCACTCTGGGAATTAAAAAAAGGTCAGATAAAAAGAGATTAATGCCACCACTTTTGAACAATAAATGCATAAATATTAATGTTAATAAATATTTGCTTCTTTCCTACCTAATAGATAATAAACAAAAGATTACTTTGTTTACCCACAGAAAGTTCCAGTAAAGATGAATTACTTCGTGTCCTAGATCACAGCCTCCAACCTTTTGGGAACCAAAGACCATGGAGAGAATGTTTTTTTGCAGACCAGAGGGAGAGTGGTTTTGTGTCCTGCCTACATCCCGCTGATGGGACTTTGCTTATATGTGCAGCCCAGTTTTTGGCATGCTGTGTACTGATGCCAGTCTTCGGACCAGTGGGCCCCTGACCTACTTAATTATTAATCAAAGCTCACTTCATCAGATGCATGAGATTAGAAAAGTAAGAAGTAGTCCCAAAGTGATGAAATGCAAGAAGAAATAATTTATTTCACTTCTGATTCCATCTTTCCAGACTTATCTTTTAGGGGAAGGGAAAGAAGCAAAAGTAAAAAAATATTAATTGCATGACATCATCATCTCCTCCACCACCACCACCACTACTACTATTAGAATGGGGATGGACAAATCATGGCCCTTACTTTAAAAGAGACATAAACATAGGCACACATAGAAAGAAGTCATACTGTATGAGTCTTTAAAACAAAGAACAATGGAAAAGAGAAAATATTCTTTCTTTTGAAGGAAAATGGCAGGGGAAGGATATTATAAAATCTCCAGTCAGAGGTAATATTTGCTGGTTCTCCGAACTACTCGAAATTTCCACTACCGGTTCTCCAGAACTGATCAGAACCTGCTGAATATCATCTTTGCCCCTCCCCCAAAAAAGGAAGGTGAGTGTTGGTGATAGGAGATTCTATTCTAAAAGGAACAGAACCAGCCATTGGCAGATCAGATATTTTATGTAGGGAAGTATGTTGTCTCCCTGGAGCAAAAATCAAAGATGTGGCTGAGAACTTAACCAAAATAATTAGGCCAACAGATTATTACACTTTCCTTTACAATGGAGCGAATGACACAACAAAGAACCTTAGTGTAATGTTGAGAGATTATAAACAATTAGGCAACAAAGTTAAGGAGCTAGGAGCACAAGTGGTGTTCTCATCAGTACTCCCAACGAAAGGATAACACCCATTGAGGGGAAAAAGAATTATAGAAATAAACCACTGGCTAAAGGGTTGGTGTCACCAAGAAAACTTTGGTTTCCTGGATCATGGATGCATTATCTTCATGAAGGACTCTTGGCAAGGGATGGGCTGCATCTCACAAAACAGAGAAAAATGTATTCAGAAGAAGATTGCTCGAACTTTTCAAAAGGGCTTTAAACTAAAATTGAAGGGGGAGGGTGACCCAATCTTTAGAATCTTTAGAACACAAAACCAATCATAAATCCAAGGAAAACAAATCAAACAATGAGGTAAGGAATGATGAAAAAAAATTCAAAGAACAACTAGGAAATGCAGGAAACATACCCTTGGACAGGCATAACATGTCTTAAATGTTTGTATACAAATGCTCAAAGCTTGGGGAACAAACAGGGTAAACCAGAAGCAATAGTAGATGAGAGCAGGTATGACATACTTGCCATTACAGAAACCTAGTGGGACCAAACCCATGACTGGAATGTACTGATGGGTGAATGCAAATTGTTCAAAAGAAAGATCAACAAAAAAAGGAGGTGGAGTTGCACTACACTAAGAAGTCACTACATATCTACAGAAATGCACATGATCAAAGATAAAATCCCTCCGGAATGTATATGAGTGAATATAAAAGAAAAAGTGACATTGTCATAGGTGTATATTATAGGCCATCCAACCAATCAGAAGAAATGGATGAACTCTTTGCCAACCAGTTAACAAATATATGTAGGAAGCATACCACAGTAGTAATGGGAGACTTTGACTATCCAAATATCAACTGGGAGACTAACTCTGCAGCAAGTGGGAGACTAAATATATAAACAGAAGCATAGAATCAAGATCACATGAAGTATTAGTATTTATAAAACTCTAGTAAGGCCATACCTGAAATACTGCAACCAATTTTGGTTACCACACTACAAAAAAGATGTTGAGACTTTGCAAAAAGTTCTGAGAAGAGCCAACTAAGATGATCAACGCCCTGGAGACTAAAAATATGAAGAATAGCTGCAGGATTTGGGTTTGGTTAGTCTAAAGAAAATAAGTATTGGGGATGACATGATAGCGGTATTCCAGTATTTAAGGGGTGCCACAAAGAAGGGGTAAAATTATTCTCCAAAGCACTAAAGGGCAGGACAAGAAACAATGGTTAGAAACTATCAGAGAGAGAAGCAACCTGGAATTAAGGAGAAACTTCCTAGCAGTGAGGACAATTAATGAGTGAAACAGTGTCAAACCTGAATTTAGTTTGGTAGTGGAATGGTATGAATTCAGTTTGACACACTTGAGAAATGGAGGGGGAGAGAACTGAGGTGGATGAAGCTCCAGTCAAAACAACATAGCTGGGTGATGAGTCAGCTGCATTCCAACTGCTGCTTGGCCAGAGAAAGTTGCCAGGAAACTATTTTATATCCTGGTTGGACAATATGACTTATTGTTTTGGAAAAATGAGAACCTTCTAATTATAGTGATGTGGAAACCCGGGAAATCTTCAGTACTGTCTTCCATCGGTTTGTGCTAAGATGTGTAATTAGAGTAAAATAGTTCTTTTAGGAATTAGAATGCTTTTGGGTTCATTTTATGTTAATTGCATTACTTGGAACCTGACAAACAGCTTGCCTCCAGAAATCGTGAGCACTCTCTCACTGGATGTTTTTAGGAAGAGTCTACAGTCACTTATCTGAAATGGTATAGGTTCTCTTGATCCAGGGGGCTGGACTAGATGACCTCCAAGGTGCCTTCCAGATCATTCTAGTCTAGATATATTAGGAAATCAGCAACAAAGCAAAAGTTGTGCTGATTTAGGGATTTATTTGGAAATCCCTAAAACATTTACTATAAATCAGTGGTTCTCAATCTGTGGGTTGCGACCCCTTTGGGGATTGAACGACCCTTTCACAGGGATCGCCTAAGACCATCGGAAAACACATATTTTTGATGGTCTTAGGAACTGAGCCATAATTTTATGGTTGGGGGTCACCACAACATGAGGAACTGTGTTAAAGGGTCGCAGCATTAAGAAGATTGAGAACCACTGCTATAAATAGTAATTATACTGAATAATAACAACATCTACAGAATTTAGGAATTATTCTGACATACGATAGTTGATTGTCAGATTATAGATAAGATAGGATAATTAACTCCTCTTCTAGGATGAAGGCATCAAAAGGAAAAAAATGTCTCTTGGGAACAACTATAGGATTTTATCTGAATTGAATTATTCTGTAGCCTAATGATATAGAAACTGGTATTACAAGAACAAAATTACAGAAAGGCATGTTATGAATTCCAGAAGAAACTGCGCGGACGCACACACACACAAAACAGCTCTGGTTATTACCATTAGTGTTTCCTATTAGAAACAACGCAACAGACACATAAAGAACTATCTTCTGAATGGAGTTTGGGAATACATAACCAGAATAAGTTATCCAATAGTTTAGATGTATCCTGGATTGAACATGCGAAATTCTGGACATCTTATAGTCAAAGACCCTTTATACAAGATACTCGAACATACCTCAGCCTGAACTAAACCCAGAGACAGCAGGATATCTATCTTTATATAGTCAGGTTAACTCACATGGAACATCTGAAGTAAAATATATTTTGATAGTAATTCCTCAGTTGCATGTAAATTATTCTTGTGTTTTTAGTTCCCCAATATGCATTCAATACATGAAGCACAAAAATAAAAAATAACGGGGCTGTGTGAAAGTCGAGATCTTTTTCCTTAAGCAAGTAAGAACAAGTTATAGCTAATTAAAGAATCACAATGTCAAATAAATTTTAATTTCTCTATCCTATATCTCTATATGAAACCACTGAATGAGGTCATCCAATACCATGGGATGAGGTATCATTAATATGCTAATTTAACTCAACTTTACATCTCCATCCATGGTGATCCAAATTATGCTACAGCTGTTCTCTTGCAGTGCCTAGAGCAGTGATTGTTAACCTTTTTGGTGCCAAGTGCCCAAAGTACCCATGTGAATGCATGCGTGCATGCCCCAACCCCCAAAATGCAATGCGAGAGCCCTCTGCACATGCGCCCCATCCTGCGCATGCACGCACATTCCCTGTGCATGTGCCCCAGCCCCCACTTTGGCTTTCATGTTGATGTAGGAGGCTTTTCAGGCCCAAAACGGGGCACTGGGGGATCTCATGATCTCCACAATTTCTCCCCCCAGCGTGCCCTAGCTTTCTCCTGCATTTCTGCCTCCCATGCCTTCCCCAATCTCCAGTTTCCTCCCTCAGCACACCCTAGCTTTCTCCTGCATTTCTGCCACCTATTTGTTCCCCAATCTCCACAGGTTCCCCCCCAGCATGCCCTTTCTCCTGCATTCCTGCCATGGAGAGGCACCTGTGGAAATCAGGGAAGGCACCGGAGGCAGGAATCCAGGAGAAAGCTAGGGCGCGCTGGGGGAAGAAAGGTAGGGCATGCTGGGATGGAGGAACTTCGGAGATCAGGGAAGGCCCTGCCCCCGCACATACGAAGCAGAGACCCTAAGACCAGCTGGCCAGCGGGAGGCATGAGCGCATGCATGGTGGAGCTGTGCTGGGGCGACAGCTGGCATGATTGCAGAGGGCTCTGGGTTCTACCTGTGGCCACACACTTGCCATAGGTTTGCCATCACGCGCCTAGAGGCTATGGGTATCTATATAGCTATAGGTTCAAAAGGTTTTGAGATTTGGGAGTTCATCATTTTTAGTTCTGGATGGGGTTGCACGGGGGGAGAGGGTTCTCTTAGATTCACAACACCTGTTGGAAGTGTAGTTGGCAATTGTGGCTGAGAGTCTTTGCATAACTATGTGCCAGTTGAGCCAATTTCTGGATTGTGAGCAGGGGCGGGTTATGACATGGTTAACTACCGGTTCAGGATTTACGAGGTTCAGTGATTTATGATGTGCTTCCCTGCACGCTGCGAGCGGGCACCTGTAAATCGTCACCTGTAAATCGTCATCAGTACCGCTGCATGCAGAGCAGCAGCCTTTGAAACAGCCTTCTTTTCCTGCTTTTTTAAATGCAGCTGTGCCTCGTTCTGCAGCTGAAGTTGAAAAATCAGGAAATAAAGATCAGGTAAGAGCCTGGGTGGGTGGGTGGGCAAAAACATCCACAGACATAGAACCGGTTCTATGTCTGCTGCTCTTCAGAGCTACCGGTTCTACAGAGGTGGACAGAATTGGTAGAAACCCACCCCAGATTGTGAGGGTCTGCATGCAGTCACCCACACCCTGGTCATCCTTGAAGAGTATTGAGAATCTTACTGTTACAGAATGCAGTGGCACAGAAATTCTTGAGGCCTGTCAGGTGGCAAATGTAATACTGCTGTTATGTGACCTGCACTAGTTATCAATTTGCCTCCTACGCGTTCAATTGGACCTTTAAAGGAAAATTGAAGGTGTTCAATTGGACCATTACCTTTAAAGCTCTTTATGGTATGGGTTCAGGGTATCTGAAGAGCTGTCTCACCTCAATGGGACTAGCTATCCCACTCGTGCTAGGAAAAGAGGCCAATTGCAGATGTTATCTGCCAAAGGGTCCAGAAGAGCCTCTGAGAGAAGATCCCCATGTTGCCCATTCTCTTGGTTTAATCCTTAATTTTAAATGCTTTGTATTATCTGTTTTTACCTTTTTATTTTAAGCTGCCCAGACTTGCTGTATCAGTGAGAAGGCTAGCTTAAATATTAATAATAATAAATAAAATAAACATTTTCTTTAGCATTAGAAAGAAAGGATATCCCTACCTCCAAGAGCCAATGCTCTGAAACAATGTATATGCCTCTTTCTTTAGCAGATTTGTATTCCCGGTTGTTATCATACTGCCTTCCCTGGTAGATTAAATGTGTTACAGTTTCATCAAAACACCACCTAGAATAAATGCAAACAATCAACACTTAACAAGTTAACACTTGTGAAATAATTGCTAATTTAGAAGAAGAGAATTAGTTTGCACACAGCAAAATTCACCTAGATAGTGAATATCTCTGTTATAATAAATTTAGCCATTACCTGTTTACATATATTGAATTTTTTCTTAATAATATTCTGATACACAAGGATATAGAAATAAAAATCCACACAGTAGAACCTGTGGTCATGACCTTAATCTGTTCTATGACTTTGGTCACAACCCAATTTTGTCCTGACCAGAAGCGAGACTGACAGCACATGCACATACAAAAAAAAATGGCACATAAGGGGAAATCGCCATGACTGTGTTTCATTACCACCTAAGTATTTGTTCGCAACTAGATGAAAAAGTTTTGCAAAATTTTTGGTCGTCACCCGATTTGGTTCTGGTCAGAAGCTTTCGGGACCAGAGGTTCTACTGTACAGTCCTTAACAATTTGAATTGTTACTTCCTGCCCTGGATGTTTAAGCAGAGTTGATATTCTCCAAGTTGCATATACAGTATTATATATTGTTAGGACAAAAGAAGCATACATTTTGTCGCATTCCCTACCTTTTAGAAGAGGGTCTCCCCAGAGACAATGCTTTCTCTCCCACAGTTCTGAAAGCCCTTAAGACCTGGTTCTGATCCCCAATGTGTTTATGAGGTCCTGATATGGTTTGTTATTTTAATTATTATTTTAGTCTGTGCTGCCAGACTTTTATTGTTTGTATATTTTGTAAACCAACTAGAATCTATTAGAGAGGACAATTACAATAAATAAATTTTATATATATACTGTATATATAGATGTTTTCTTAACTTTTCGCGGGTACTTACATGCATGGTATTCAGCTTTGTTCGGATATTTTCCCAAGTCATGATAGTTGTGCTTTTAAAGTTGTAGCAACGTTTCGGCAGAATCTCATCTGCCATCATCAGGCTTCTGTATTGTGTTTGTCTGTGAGTCAGACTTTTACAGTTGTTTCAGTTTTAAATTTGGGGCTAGCCTACTGCTGTGCCAGAATGGTTTTTCTTCATCCTGATTGGTTGGGAGTCTTGGTCTGTATTTATTGGACTTGGAGTTTGCTGTGTTCTGCTTGACTGGTGTTTCTAATATCTTCTGTCTGTTTTGTGGCTTTTTTTGTCTTGATTGGCTGGCAACATTGTGTTTCCTGTATTGGAGGCTTTTAGTGTGGCTTGACTCCGAGTAAATGGGTGGCTATCATTTATTAGGAAGCTAGGTTTCATCTGGGTGCCTGGTTGGGGTGTGTTTGAGCTGGAGGTATCAGGGGAGGTCTGTTTGTGTCCAGGTGTTTGCCTGGCTAGTGGTGTGGAGATTTTTTTGTTTGTGAGTGCAGGCTTCCAAATGATTGACAGTCTGGTGGAATCATCTCTTCTGTTCATGCTTTCAGGTCTTTTTTCAATCTCTATGGCTTCTCTGATAATTCTGTGGCTGGGGTTTTCTATGATGGCTAGGGTTTTGGTGCCATTGAAGTTGATGCTAAAAACTGTGGCTTCCATGTGTTGGACTAGTGAGGAAGTGTGTTCCAGCTTTTTTACTGCATTTTTCTGCTCATCCAGGAAATTCTTCTATTGGTCTGTCCAATGTATATGACCGAGCATGAAGCACAGGGGATTCATATATGCCTTGGTTTTCCATCTGTAGCAGCCATCCTTAGAAACCCCAAAGATAAAATTGACCTGGAAAACCAAGGCATATATGAAGTCCCCTGTGCATCATGCCCAGCCACATACATTGGACAGACCAATAGAAGAATAAGTACCCACCTGGATGAACACAAAAATGCAGTAAAAACAGACAGAAGATATTAGAAACACCAATCAAGCAGAACACAGCAAACTCCAAGACCAATAAACACAGACCAAGACTCCCAACCAATCAGGATGAAGAAAAAACCATTCTGGCACAGCAGTAGGCTATCCCCAAATTTAAAACTGAAACAACTGTAAAAGTCTGACTCACAGATGAACACAATATAGAAGCCTGATGATGGCAGATGAGATTCTGCCGAAACATTGCTACAACTTTAAAAGCACAACTATCATAACTTGGGAAAATAGCTGAACAAAGCTGAACACCATATGTGTGTGTATATACCACATTTCATGGTGTACATACCATTTTCATAGATTTCATAGATTTTCACGGATACAAGTATGCAGATCTTTGCATGTTCGGGTCTTTTCCCATGTACGATTGAGAGTACCTGTTAGGGATATACACCCTAGCAGAACGTGCAACGGGAGTCTAGCAGGCAGGCAAATGATCTGAGATAAACGTTGTTGTAGTTTACACTCAGTAAGACAGATACACTGTGCCAGTTAAATAGGTTTTTATTCCAGCAAGAGTTATAGCATAGTCAAAAACAGTCCAAAAGTTATACACTAGTTCAGTCCATCCAGGGATTAATCAGTTGCAAAGTCCAGTGTTGAAAATAGAGGTCAGTAAACTTACAAATAATCAGTCCAGCAATATATCTCTTTTCCAGTCAGAGATATGAAGAAAATCAAACCCCTTTTCTTCGTTTCAGCAACAGCAGGGAAAACATGCAATTATCACCATCAATCCAACATTGTCAGCTACTACAGTAAAAGCCAGCAAACAGTGAGCTCTCTTGCTCCCTCTTATGGTGATTTTACAACCGCACCCAAAATACATGTTTTACAGTTAAAGTGATACATACACTTAAACTCACTGACATAGTTTATATATTATTTTTACCCAAACCAAGTTAGGTAACCAATGTTATCCCTAACATTCTCCCCTTTTGGGTAATATAATAATATATATATTTATTTACAATTTCAACCCATAGTTTTCACAATTTTCTTTGTGCTTGACTGTACCTTGGGCTTTTGTCAATCCATCTGCAATGTTTTCATCAGTCATGCAATATTCCAATCTCATTAAACCATTTTTTACAGATTGTCTTACATTCAAATATTTAAGGTCAGTATGTTTAGATCTAGTTTTTACAGCAATATTTGTAGCCAACCGTATGTCTGCTTGATTGTCCTCATAAACTACAATGGCATCTTTAACAGTTACTCCCATATCTAACAATAACTGTTTATACAGAATTAAGTCAGTACATAATAAAGATAGACATGAAAATTCTGCTTCCATTGTGGACATACTTATGTGTTGCTGTCTAATTGAACTCCAACTAATCAGTGTTTTACCTAATAGTATAGCCATACCTGAAGTTGATTTTCTAGTTTTTATATCTGTTGCAAAACTTGCATCAGCTTATGCACTTAAAATCAAATCATCTTTTGGCTCTAAATACAATGCATAGTGCATTGTCTTTTTAAGATACCTTAATATACGCTTTAGCGCTTGCCAGTGTCTTTCATTGGGTTCAGCATTGAATCTTGCCAATTGATTAATGCTATAGGCAATGTCTGGCCTTGACCAATTACTTATATATGTTAAACTACCTATTAATGATTGATAAATGATCTTATCAAATTTTGAACTTTGAGCATCAGTATGACAAAATTCCTGACTCATTGGAGTTTTTGCCGGCTTACAAAGTTCCATTTTATACATTTTTAGCAATTGGTAAATTTTATCTTTTTGTGATATCTTATAGCCACTATTGGTTTTGTTTATTGTCAATCCTAGATATTGTCTTATTTCTCCTAATTGCTTTAATTTTATCCTTTTACTTAATAATGATATTATCTCAGTAGCTTCATTATTTGTCTTAGTAATTAAAGCAATGCCATCTGTAAACAACAATAATAATGACACCATTCCATTTGTCTCTCTTTTAAATAAACATGGATCAGCTAAACCAGCTTTAAATCCTATATTGTTTAACTCTTTTACAATATATTGGTTCCATTCATAACCAGATTGTTTCAATCCATAGAGACTTTTATTCAATTTCCAACAGTCATTATTATTTTTATCATCCTTTATACCTACTGATTTTCTTAAATATATAGTGTGCTGCAATGGTGCATGCAGATAGGCAGTTTCTACCTCTAAGTGATTTATGATATAGTTCTTCTTAGCTGCCCACATTAAAGCTGCTCTCAAGGTTATTGACTTTAAATTTGGTGCAAATACCTCATCATAATCACATGCAGTTTGATTAAATCCTTGAGCTACTAACCTAGCCTTATGGGTAACAGTCCCATTTTTACCAGTTTTTAACTTAAATATCCGTTTGCAACCAATGGACTTTTCACCTGGAGGTAATTTGGCATTTTCATAAACTTTCATTTCTTTTAATGAATTTAATTCTTTCTCCATTGCTCTATGCCAATTTTCCTATTCCTTTGCAGGATACATTCTAAGTTCTTCAACAGTAGTTGGAACTTTACTAACTTGGCAAACTATACTTGCTTGATACCTGTCAGGTGGTCTGGTTACACGTGTAGTATGTCTAGGTATTACAGGGCTTACAGGTGGACTTTCATGTTCTACCTGTTTCTGATTATCTATTTCCTCCTGTTCTGGTATTTCTTACTGTTCTGGTCCTATATGCTCTTCCTGTACTTCCTCTTTAATTGTACTCTTCTTTTTACTGATTTGGTCTTTTGGTCTTTTGTAGGTTTCTATAATTACATCCTTATTTGAATCTTGATCCAGTTTTTCCCATCCTACATGTTCTAGGAATTTGGCACTAGCACTACAGTAAACTCTAGATGTACCTTTTCCCCAGAATCTGTATAATTTGTGATTAGATTCATAACCTACAAAGAATAACTTTTTAGCCCTATGCTGCCCCTTATGTCTCAGTTATGTAGGAATATGCACCCATGCTGATGCTCCAAATGTGTGCATGTAACTTAGATCAGGTTTTCTACCATGTCACCATGTGAATGGTAATTCACCTGTTGTTGAGTTAACAACATTATTCAATATATGATTACCACACATTATTGCTTCTCCCCACAAATTTTCAGGTAATCTTGAATCTGACAGCATAGTACGAGCCATTGCTTGAATTGTTTGGCCTCTTCTTTCTATAAAGGCATTATGCTGTGGCCTATATGGTGCAGACTTTTTATGTTCAACACCTGCCATCTTCAGTTTATTTTGGAATTTATTGTTTATAAATTCCGTACCATTATCAGTGATAAGAGTTACTCTTCCTTTTAGTTTTTCTTTCTGCGAATTTAAGCCAATTAAAGAAATTTTGATATGTTTCTGTTTTGCTCTTCATTAG
The DNA here is from genome assembly GCA_033807585.1 of Hydrophis major. Classification (NCBI taxonomy): domain Eukaryota; kingdom Metazoa; phylum Chordata; class Lepidosauria; order Squamata; family Elapidae; genus Hydrophis; species Hydrophis major. The sequence goes on along the minus strand of CM066343.1, from coordinate 67,503,522 downwards.
ATAACAGAAACCATATCTGGAATAATGGTCTATTATACTTAGTATATAACGAGCACCTCCCACACTTGGTTTTTTAGGATCTATAATATCAGCAAATACGACCTCTAGAGGCTCCTTTGTTTTAAATCCATTAACTCTATTTGCTGGCATTTGCTTGCTTTTTTCCTGACTGCATGCATTGCAGTGCAAATACTGCAAGGCTTCAGTTTTATACCTTTAGATAGCTCTACTATTTGTTTAAGCATTTTAAAATTTATATGCCCCAAACGTCTGTGTAACAAATGTACGCACTCATTATGAGGTTTAACATTATTATAAACTGTGTTAGCTACCTCTGAATGATTATCATTTAATACATACAATTCACCTTTTAAACTTGCAGTCACTTTTTAACCTGCTTTTTCAATTGTGCAATTGTCTCCCCTAAAGGTAATTACATAACCTAGTTTAACCAAAACTCTAACTGAAAGCAAATTAAACTTAAGTTGTGGTAGATATTGTTAAGCCTGTGTTCCCCAACCAGGGTTAAGGAGTCAAGCTAAACAGAATGTGCAGCGTTAATCAGATAGGCACACAGATAAATGAGTGAGATAAGCTTGTTTGTTTGTTAACATACAGTAAAAATAACAGATACGCTTGTGCTATCAAAAATATAGTTTATTCCATTTATAGCATAGTCAAAATAACAGTCCATTAGTCATGTATCATTTAGTCAGTCCATTCAGGGATATTCAGTTAGCAAAGTCCGTGTAGAATATCCTATGTCAGTTTACTTACAAATCAGTCCTTTGTCTCTCTCCCGTTCGAGTAATGCAGTCTTGAGTCCATGCAATAATTAGGGATCATCAAAGCCAGAGAGAGAGCAAGCTGTCATCTTGCTTCTTTTAAAGTGCTTTCACAACCACTCCTCTAATTACATTCCTATATTTAAAGTTGCAGACACTTTAACTTATAAACCATGATAACATATTTATTATTTTACTTAAACCAGTTAGGGTAAACAATGTTATCCCTAACAGATATAACATTTTTACATTTTCTCTTATGCAAGAACAATATGCTATACCTTCACCTTTAGCTTTCAGTTTCCATCCATTAGCTAACGATATCTGCTGTGAACTCATGGACATCTTAATAAATCTTTTCTTATCTTTCGTTATGCAGTGCGATGCTCCACTGTCTACCACCCATAAATTATTCACAGTTTCGTTGCTATACATGGCTAACTCTATGCATTTTTTATCCTTTTGATGCCTTTTATCTTTCTGGCTGGCATTTTGGCTTTTTGCTTTCTTGCAGAATCTAGCCAAATGTCCTTTTCCTCCACAATTAAAACATTTTCTAATTGTATACGCTGACAAAGATATTTTCTCTTCTTCACATTGTGGTTGTTCCCTTCTGAGTTAATCCCTTTCAAGCCTTCTCCTGGCTTCTTCAATTAATCTGCCAGTAATGTCAGTTAATGTGAGGTTATCTTTTGGCAGAACCTCAAGTGAAGTTACGAAATCATCATAGCTAATATCTAAAGAAGACAAAATTATATAAACTTGGTGTAGTTCTGTGAAGATAAGTTCTTTTTCATGCAGTTCCTGAAAAATTCTCTTCATTATATTTAAATGAGTCATCATATCTCCATTCTTTTGAAGATGTGTTCTGAACAGTTTCTGTGTAAGATTTATATGTGTTCCTACACTGTCTCGAACATAAATCTTCTTTAAATTCTCCCATTTGGCAGCTATTTCTTCTCGTATATGTACAAGCTGCTCATCACAGAATGTCAGTCCTATTATACAGAGAGCTTGCTCATTCTTCAGTTGATATTCTTGTATTTTCTGGGCATCATCCTCATCCTCCGCATCCCATGCATCTACTTCTGGTGGGTTTTGAATTATACTCCACAAACCTTCTCTGCGTAGAAGTAGGCTACATTTCATAGACCATGAAACATAGTTTCTTCCATCCAGCTTGGATATTAGAGACAAACTTTGTAAATTGACTTGTGCCATCTTTATCTGGATATTAAAATTATAATTAATAAAACACAGCTGTCTGTTTACAGTATTGTGTAACTACACAAACTCTCACTTTAATCTAAGCCTGTTATATCCTGGTTAGTCTGACTGTGCACCTGGGCCCATAACCAGTGTTAGGGATATACACCCTAGCAGAACGTGCAACGGGAGTCTAGCAGGCAGGCAAATGATTTGAGATAAGCGTTGTTGTAGTTTACACTCAGTAAGACAGATACACTGTGCCAGTTAAATAGGTTATTATTCCAGCAAGAGTTATAGCATAGTCAAAAACAGTCCATATGTTATATACTAGTTCAGTCCATCCAGGGATTAATCAGTTGCAAAGTCCAGTGTTGAAAATAGAGGTCAGTAAACTTACAAATAATCAGTCCAGCAATATATCTCTTTTCCAGTCAGAGATATGAAGAAAATCAAACCCCTTTTCTTCGTTTCAGCAACAGCAGGGAAAACATGCAGTTATCACCATCAATCCAACATTGTCAGCTACTACAGTAAAAGCCAGCAAACAGTGAGCTCTCTTGCTCCCTCTTATGGTGATTTTACAACCGCACCCAAAATACATGTTTTACAGTTAAAGTGATACATACACTTAAACTCACTAACATAGTTTATATATTATTTTTACTCAAACCAAGTTAGGTAACCAATGTTATCCCTAACAGTACCTTGGCAACTTCTCGACGAGGTCCCACTCGCCATCTTCAGGCTGGTGCTTTCAGCTTCGTGCTTGTGAGAGCAAAGCATGATCGGAGCTGCCGTCTCCCTATATATACTGGAGGGGAGGTTGGCTGTGTTGATTGGTTGATGGAGTTGATGTTTTCAGATTGGCTGGCTTTTTCATATGAACATGTGTGGCTGAGATATTGGCTGTGTGTCTATCAGCCTCCTTTGCTGTAACGACCTGGGTAATGGGCTGTGTGATGACCTTCTGAGTTCTATTGTTGTGACATCCTGGGTCTTGTGGTGTAATCTCCTGGGTCATTGGCTGTGTTGAAACATCCTGACGTTTTGTGGTGTAACCTCCTGAGTTCCATGATGTGATATCCTGAACGGGTGGCTGTGATGTGATGTTCCGGGTTTTGGTTTGGCTCCAAGATTGAGGCCTGGATATGTGTTAATGGCATGTGTCCATTTGCTTGGTTTGGGGGTCGGGATGTGTGGCAGCTGGTGATGCAGCTATGGTCTGGTTTCTGGATGGTGGTTGTTTTTCGTCTATGGGATGGGTTTGGGTTTGAGTCTGCTAAGGGAGAATGGTGGTGCTGTCATGTGTTGTTTTGGGTCCGGTGTTGGTTTTTGTGGCTGGGACTCGTTTGTTGATAAGGACTAGTTTCCAGATGTCTGGTAGGTGGGAGGCATTGTCCCGTTTATTCATGTTCTGGGGGGTTTTCTCTATTTCGATGGCTTTTCTGATTATTCTCATTGAAGTGTTCAGTATTGGAGATTAATTTGGTTCCCCTGTGGCTTTAAGGTGCTGGAAAAGGGAGGAAGTATTTTCTTCTTTTCTGATTGCGTTCTTGTGTTCTGCGATCCATGTATTTATTCTCCTGTTGGTTTGTCCATTGTATGTGGCTGGGCAATTGTTGCATGGTATTTCATAAACTCCTTGGTTTTCTAGCTGGATCTTGTCTTTGGGTTTTCTTAGATGTTGGCTATTTTTTGGTCAGTGCTGAAGGCTGTCCTGATATTGTGTTTGTGGAGAATTCTGCTGATTTTATCTGTGGTGCCTTTGATGTAGGAGAGGAGGGTGATACCGTTGTCCTGTTCTGTGTCTCAGTTTCTGGGGGGGGTGCCTCCCTTAGGATTAGATTGGTAATTGTGCTTCTTTGGAATCCATTGGAAATCAATACGTTCGTGAGGTTGTGTAATTCTGTTCTTTTTTTTTTTTTTTTTTAATAAAATTTTATTTGGGTTTTCACACATACAAAATACAAGTAAAACATCTTTTTTGAAAATAGCATGGTCCCGGGTTGAACTTTTTTATACAGACACAAAACTCAATTTCATGCTCCTTTTTGTATTCTATTCCATGTCTTATACTATTCTACTATTTTCTATATAGTTTTTCCCCTCTTTTAATTTTCTCAATTTTATTTTGATTATCGCATCTCAATTCAAATAATTATTTTTATACTTTTGTCTGTTCTGTTTCAATTTTATTATCTTTTCTCATTAAACAAATTTTCTCCTGTAGTTACTAATTGCAGAATGACACCTTTATATCTTTTAATTACATCCATTCAACTCTTGTTTAAACTTCAATATATACCTTAAGGTTATGACCTTCAATATAATACGTAATGCATAACTTCCAATCAAATTCTGCTGGTACATTCTTATAATACACCCTATATTCTTTTAAAAAAAAGATTATAAATATATGTAATTATAAACCCTCATTCCATTCCAATTCAGTTCTATCATTAATAATCATTAAAATCTTAACATCTTTAACACTTCTTTTCAATTAAATATCATACTTTCTTAAAAATACATTTAATCTCCATAATTAATTTTCCCCTTATTTCTCTTCACATATGTTTTGTAAATCATTAAATATTCATTTTGTAACATTTATTTATTGACAAGCATTCCACTGAATTACAATAGCTATTTTATCAAACATTTTAATCATACATGGTTTCATATTTTCCAAAATTATTTCTATTTCTAATATAACGATACTAACTTATGTACCTTTGCAGAATCACTTTTTCCATTAAATTTTCACCCATTATCTCTAAATAGGCCCTGTTTCTCTATATTTTGTTTCTGTCCTTTATTTCTTTTCTTTATTCCCTCTCTTCTTTTCCCTCCCCTTTTTACCCCCTTGTCTCTCTACTTCTAATTCTCTCTTCTGCATTTCCCTCTTCTGTTGCTTTCTGATTTTATACTTATTTTTCACTCTATTTTTGGGGGGAGTTGTTTTTCCCAATCTTAAACTTTCCATTCTCTTTCCCCCCTTTCCTTTTTTCTCCCCACCTAAGATTACTTGTTCATTAAAGATGGCTTCTTCTTTGTCACAACCTTCTTTTTCTGCAGGCATTTCTTGTTGTTTCTCATAATTCCAAATCTCCATTTCTAAAAACTGAAATACGAAGCCAAAACAACCTCTCCCTTTTTGTGCATCTTCTTTGTACTTTTTAAGTTCCATTTTCAGTTTTTCTAAAAGTGGAGCCATTTTAAACAGTTTTAAAAAACCACCCAATTGATTTTAGTCAGTCAAATACAATAACCAAAAATCCAGAAATCATCAAATAATCCAAATAGTCCCAAATTATTTCTTCTTATTTCTTTTTCCACTTTCTCTTCTTGGGGTTTTTGTTGCGATATTTCAGTTAAAATGTGTCTTTTGGAACTCTTGTTGAGATTTTGCTGTACATTCTTTTTAATTCCAGGCAGTCTCCTCCCTTCCAGATCCTGCCCTTTTATTCTTTTTCTCTCCTTTCCTGTTTTCAAAAGCTTTTAATTATCCAGAAATCTTTATTATCCCTTTGACTTTTTATTTTCAGCATTAAATGCCTATTAATGTCAAAGTGGATTTTTTTCCAATTTCTTGCTTAAGTCTCTTAGCTGTCAGTATAGGAAAAGGAGGGGGAAAAACCCAAATCTTTTCCCTTTTCTCTCTCCTTCGCAGCTCAAAAATCTTCTTAGGGAACTATGTTATTGTTTTTTTTTTAATAGTTTCAATTCCAGGGTACCTTATTTCTTGTTTTTGCTGTTTGACCCGGTCAACCAAAACTTTCTCCTCTTATCTTCCTCCTGCACATTCTTTTCTGGTTGAGTTCTTCTTTGTGGTGGCCATTTCTGACCACCGCTACAACCGCCTTTGGTAAAAGGAGTAATGGTCAGCTGGGGAGGAGAGATGTGGCTCTCCTCAACCCTGCAGGCAGTCTCCCCCCTCTTCACCACCTCTTCGGGGTGGCTTAGCCCCAAAACCAGCTGGCTCAGGGCGCTCCAGCGGCGAGCACAGATCAAAGCCTCGTAGAAACGAGGTTTCGGTCTGTCACTGAAGAAGCTCAAACCGGAAGTCTGTAATTCTGTTCTCAAGTGGTCTTTGTCAGCTAGGTATTCGGTTCTGGAGATGAGGGTCTTGGCTATGGAGTTGATCTGTGCAGGGTGGTGATGGGATTGTGCGTTTAAGTAGTGGCTGGTGTGTGTTTTCTTCCGGTGGATGGTGTGTCCTAGGGAGCCATTGGCTTTTTTGTAAATTAGGACGTCCAGGAAGGGAAGTTGGTTGTTGGCTTCTGTTTCCATGGTGAATTGTATTTTGGGGTGTAGGCTGTTGAGGTGTGTGAGGAAGTTGTCCAGTTTTTCTTTCCCGTGTGGCCAAATTACAAAAGTGTCATCTACATATCTAAGCCAGGGTTTGTGTTTGTGTTTGCATTGGTTTCAAAGTGTTCCATGTATAGGTTAGCAATGACAGGTGAGAGGGGTGATCCCATAGGTGCTCCTTCTATCTATTTGTATCTTTGTCCATTGTAGATGAAGTATGTGTTGGTTAGGTAGTGGTTGGTCAGATCTAGGATGTGCTGAGAGGGGTTGTATTTGTTTTGGATGGCTGTCAAGGCTTCTTTAATAGTTACTTGTGTGAAAAGGGATATGACATCAAAGCTCATGAGTAGGTCGCTTGGTTGTAGGTTTTGTTTCTTTATTGTTTCTATGAAGTGGAAAGAGTTTTGTACGTGTGAGGTGATGGATTCTGTGTAGGGCTGGAGTTGTTTGGTGAGAAATTTGGCAAGATTTTGTAGAGGTGAGCCTATGGAGCTGACTGTGGTTCTGAATGGTGTTCCTTCTATGTGTATCTTGGGGAGGCCATAGAGTTTAGGGCATCTGGATGATTTTTCTCTGGGGATGATTCTTTTCTGGATCTCTTCACTGATGGGGGAGGCTTTTATTTTGGATTTGGTGGTTTTTGCTAGGTCGGTGGTGGGTATTTAGAGGTTAGTAAGCGAGGTCTTGGAGTAGGTTGGATAGTTTGGATTGGTAGTCCAAGGTGTTCATCACGGCCGTGGCATTTCCTTTGTCTCCTGGGAGAATGATTATGCTGTTATCTTTCCTCAAGTTGGGGAGTGCTTTTTGTTTTTCTCTGTGTAAGTTGCTTCTGGATGGACTGCTGGAGCAGAGGACATTGGTGACTTCAAGTTTAATTATATTGGCTACATCTGGGTTAATTTTGGTCAGGCACAAGCACGAAGCCGAAAGCACCAGCCTAAAGATGGCGAGTGGGACCTCGTCGAAACGTTGCCAAGACCCATACATGCCAAGACCTGCATATATATATATATGTATATGTATATGTATATGATATGTATATGTATGTATGCATATGTGTGGGTGGGTGGGTGTATGTATATGTTTACACACACACACACATCATTGTTCAAGGACAATTTACACTTAATGTAAATTGAATGTACTTCCATATGAATAAATGTGAATGTTAACATTTTATTAGTATAAATATTAATATTAATACATATTCAGTAATACTATATTATACATTATATAATTCCAATGTTTTCATGTTTCTTTCTGCAGCCATCATTAAAATATTTCATAAAATTGATTACAATATTATATAATCCATATATTATATAAACTGAAATCTACAATAATTCTAACAATGACTTCATTGCTATATATTTAGCTTACACCTGCATATACCTGTAATCAGCTCCAAGAGATGCAGCAATAGCATTCAATTCACTCTGCTTTTTACTGAGCTTCTTACTGACGCAGATGACAACATCCGCTAAAGGTTTTGGTTCTTCTTCCTGATCAAGTTAGGAAAAATATTGGAACACTTGAGTTTTCAACATTTCCAAATTTCCACATTCATTTGTTTATACAACTCTTTAAAAAGTTAATATTTAAGGGAAGGGAAGGGATACATTTAATTCTTTCTTTCAATAAAATAGCTCCATTGTGCTTAGTTAAAAAAAAGTTACCTCCAAATAAAAATGGCACTGCTAGCTATTACAACAATGCGCTCAGATGAACTGGATGGCATCACTAGAGGAAGAATAAAATTCAAGTCTTGTGTCAGTAGTATCATATAACTAGCTATCAGTTACTCTAATTTCTTTCTTTTGGTGAAAGAGTAAGCTCCTCTTGAGGAAGACTGCCCTTAAGAAAAAGGCTAGTAATAAAATGAATTGGATCCTCAGAATGGAGAGGCCCCATTCCTAATTCACTCATCAGAATGTAAAATCTTACACTATGTGGTTTACATATACATTTTTGAAATGTCTCAAGAGCATCCTTCACTAATTTCAGAATTCTTAACAAGAACTGCCTTGTTATTTTTCATAACTAAGCTCCGCTAATTTCAATTCAGGTATAATTAAGGATAAAAAAATCCCTGGTTTTATTTTTAAATGACATTACATGTCACACCCTCAGATCATTGAAGCATACACAATGTTGTCCATTCAGTTCATATTATGATGCAATAAAGATTTACTTTTTAAAAAACCTGCCCTACATGACTTGAAATTATAATGATTCAAAGGTTTGAAAATTAACACTTCTCCAACACAAAAATTTCAGCAATATAGCAAAAAAAATGTGTAATTATGCAAGCTGAAACTCCATACATCAGGTCAGCACAAATCTAAAAAAGCCTCCATAATAAATTATATTTTTCTTTTCCCAGTTCTATGTCTATGCTTGTGAGATTTCCAGTGAAGATATGGCAAACTGAAAAGTTCTGCAAAAGCAGAGCTGATAACTACAGCAAAAACTAAGGAGCCAGTGAGTTCCTCTCCAAATAAATGGATGGGAGATGTGCTCCAGACAGCTACTCCTCACAAGATTACAGGACAGTGGTATTCCATTTCTAAGTATTGGACCCATTTTGCTCACACTACGGCAGAGTCTTAAACACCTCACTGTCAGGATATTAGCAGTTACCCCAATTAAATTATAAGTCTAATTGTCTTCAGAAATTGCTTATTAGCTATTCTAAATCTATATCAGCAATTCCAGGTAAACCAGACAGGACAGACAAGTAGATGAGTTATTTTATTGTAAAGCTATATTAACAACCTTTCAAGTCTAAAAGTACAAAATTTCCCTCTGCCATTTTTAACTGTTTGACCCCTGAGAGTGGGTCATTGCTAAGTAGATGATCGTTAAGCCATTGGGGATCCCTCTCTTGTCTGATTGTGTCCTAGGCAGCATTCCTTTCTCTTCTTCCCCAAGGTCATTCCCACGTTCCAAGTTATTAGAGTTATTAACCTATCGGAATGACAGGTTTAAAAAATCTTCATGGGCTGAATTTATCTTTGTCTCTTAAAAGAAAAATTGATTAAAAGCTTAGAAATTAAAGGGTTTGAAGTAAAGAGCAAAAAGATACAAAAGATTTTTGTTAGGAATGATAGTCACCTAACAGTTGGGTTGGAAATATATAAACCAAGATAGTTATTTAATACTGTTGTATCTTTAAGAGAGTGCTGTAATTGTGATTGGCTGAGGTGCCTCCGACGGCCATAAGATGGAGCCAGAAACCTGGTTTGTTCTCTTCTTGCATTTCTTTTTTGCCTTTTGCCTGATCATCGTTCTGCTTGGATTTCTGTGAGTCTTGCAAACTGTTAGCAAACTCCGTTTACTGAACTTTGTTTATGATATTGGACTTCATTTTTGGATTATTCCAGGACTGATTGTATTGAATGCTACCTGCTTTAACCGTGTATGATTTGGACTGTTTGTTGGACTTTGTTTACCCGTTTACAGGAAGTAAAATCTACATTTTACTATTCAGTGTATCTGTATGCTGGTTGTGTGTTATTCTTCACCACTTTCACTACGTTTCCCTGAGCGCACTCATTCTCCTAACGGGGAATGCCTCAACACCTTTGATTTAAGAAAGTTATAAATGGAATAAGGATCCAAATTTAAATTTGGAAGACTTTTACTATAAGATTTTGGAACTAATTATAAAAAAACTTGTGACAGACTTATTCTGATTGCAAGTCAAAGACAAGTGATTATTTAGAAATTCGACAGTAGAGGGAAGATTTTAAGCAGAAAAAAAAATAAGTCTGATATCAATTAACACAGGGAATGATATTGAACATTATGAAATCCAAATTATTAAAGAAAATCTTTGAAAAACGAAGCCAAAAATTAGTAACTACAATAGCAGCACTATCAATAATGATGTCTACTTCTACTGTGTTTCTTAGAAAATAAGACAGGGTCTTATTTTTTTAGATACCAGAAAAAAAGCCTAGGCCGTCTTTTTGAGAGGTGTCTTAATTCCCCCCCCCCTCATGCACCTCACCTACCCAATCTGCTTGTTTGGTGGCCAAAAGGAACAACCCACACACACCCTTGCCTGTCTACCAGGCCATTTCTGTCGAGTTGAAAGAAGTTATTCCTCAAGCTTAGCACAGGCTGAGGGAAGAATAGCAGGCAGGAAAATTCTCCCTCCACATTTTCCTCTCGTTCTCCAAAAAGCTTCTATTGCAAAACTTCAGCATTCGGAATGGAGGCTTTTTGGAAAATGGCAGGAAAATGGGGAGGGGAATTTCCTGCCTGCCACCTATTCCTCAAGCTCCCTCTCCCTCCCCATTTTCCTGCCTTTCGCAACAATGGCAACACTCCAAGCCTTCAGCATATCCCAGGACCCTGCAAGGCTTGTTGTAGCGTTGCACATGCAAGTGCCAGCATTACTGTGAAGTTCATGACATTGGCACAGCCTCTTCAAGCACGACCCTGCAAAGATTGCTGTGCCATTGTGTGTGTGAGCGCCGGCATCGCTGCCAGTTTGGATACACTGGCATAGCCGCTCATAGGAGGATGCCAGTTGCACCAAGATAACAGGCAGAAAAATTCCCCTCCCCGTTTTCCTGCCTTTTATGAAAACGACTTCACTCCGAGTCTTCAGTGTCTCCCAGGATTGTAACGCTGAAGGCTCCATTCCGAACCTTCAGTGTTGCAATCTTGGGAGATGCGGAGGCTCGGAATGCCTGCTTCAGCGCAGAATGACTTTTGCTCTTCTCTGCAGCCGAACAGTTGCCTCCCCCCCATATCCACTCCACCACTCATGCCAGCCATTGCCATCCCCTGGGCTTATTTTCTGGGTAGAGGTAATATTAGCTCCCCCCAAAACTTAGGATTGACTTATTATTGGGGTGGGTCATTTTTTCTGAGAAACACAGTATGAATAGACTATATATAAAAGAATGACATAATGAAGGAATGACATAAGTGGAACAAAATTTATCTGATAAAATAAAAGTATGGAATGTGGAACTAAAGATGAGAGGACAAGAGAATGGTTTTAAAAAGAACGCTGCAGGGGTGCCAAACTCAATTTTGGGGCTGCACCAGGGTTGAGCTGGGGGCAGTGCATGGCCAAGGGCATGGCCATAGTGGGCATGGCACAGGATGTGGGAGGACACCTGTGATGTCCAAGTGCTAAGGCAGACTTCCCTGAGACCCTCCTTCACTCTCATTATACAGATAATCCTCAAGTTACAAATGAAAGGGAGCCTGCCAATTACATTTGTAACCCAAGGATTCATTTGACTGAATAACATTAAATGAACATGATTGTTAGAGATATACCCTAGCAGAATGTGCACATTAGTCAGGCAGTCAGGCGAATATGAGAGAAAGCGTTTTTTAGTTTACACACTCAGTAAAAACGGATACACTGTCTTAGTTGAATAGTTTATTCCATTAAGAGTTTAGCAGGGTCAAATATCCAAATATCATTCAATAGTATTCAGTCAGTTCAGTCCGGAGATTGTTCAATTGCAAAAATCCAGTGTCAAAAAAAAAAAAGGTCAGTTAACTTACAATGTCAATCCATAAATCAGTCCAGTAAATATCTTCTCACAGATTAGATATGCAACATTCAAAACTCTTTTCTCCTTCGACATCAGCAACAGGGAACACGCAGAACAATCAATCATCAATCCAGTAGCAATCCAGGTTCTCTAGCTCCCTCTTATGGCAGTTTCTCAACCGCACCCAAATTATATCATTTAGAGTTTAAAGTGAAAAACACATTTAAACTTTGCTATCATGGTTTATATATTATTTACCCAAACAACATTAGGTAACTATGGTTATTCCTAACATACTCCCCTTTTGGGTAACATAAAATATATACATCTCTTTACAATCTTAACCCATAATCACCACAACTTTCTTTGTGTTTGATTGAACCTTGGGCCTTCATAAATTGATCAGCTATATTGTCTTCAGACATATAATATTCCAGTCTTATCAAATTACTTTGTACAGATTGCCTTACATTTAGATATCTAAGATCTGTATGCTTAGTTCTTGTTTTCACAGCAATATTTGTAGCCATTCGTATGGCTGCTTGATTGTCCTCATATACTACAATGGAATCATTTACATTTATTCCCATATCCATTAACAATTGTTTATAAAGAATTAAATAAGTACACAAAAAAGATAGACATGAAAATTCTGCTTCCATTGTAGACATACTTATGTGTTGCTGTCTAATTGACCTCCAACCAACCAGTGCCTTTCCTAACAGTACAGCTGTACCTGAAGTTGATTTCCTAGTGTTTATGTCTGTTGCAAAACTTGCATCAGCATATGCAGTTAAAATCAGATCATCTTTTGGCTCTAAATACAATGCATAATGCATTGTCCTTTTAAGATATCTTAAGATACGCTTTGTCGCTTGCCAGTGTCATTCAGTAGGTTCAGCATTGAATCGTGCCAATTGATTAACGCTATACGCAATATCTGGCCTTGACCAATTACTAATGTACGATAAACTACCAATTAGCGATTGATAGTTTTATCAAACTTTTAAAAATTAGTAGGTAGAATGTACTAAGCAGAATCAGATGGGGAGAAAATAGTAAATCTATAAAATAATTAAATACATAATTAAACATTAAATCTTATAACATTCCAATTATCTATTTGAAAGTCAAATGCTACCATAATAAATTTATACTAACATAGTCAATTAAGCTCTGTACTTAAACTAAGTATTTTAAACATTCCTTTTAATAATTTATTAAATCTTAAAATCTATCATTGTTAAACATTTAATATTTTAATCTTTACTTAATTCTTATTAAATTCTAATTTTCTATTTCTAATACAAGTACTACAATACTATCTTATGTACCTTGCAGAATCCTTTTAAGAAAAATTTTACATTACCCTTTATCCCTAAAAAATTTTTTTTTTCCCATCTTGTTTCATACCTTTGTGGCCTTTTTCCCCCTTTTCCCTTCCTTTTTTATCTCCCCTGGTCTTTTTATCCCCGCTTCTCCAAACTTCCGCCTTTTTAGCTTCCCCTCTCTATTGTATTTCTCTTTTCTTTTGCTTTCTAACATTGTATTGATTTTGCATCTTATTTTTCTCTTTCTTGTATGTTTTTTTTAAGTCTTAAGTCCTTTTTCCTTCCTCTCTTTCTCTTTCCTTTCTTAATCAACTTTTTGAATTCATTAAAGATGGCTTCTCCTTCTTCTTCCTCTGCTTCCTCCTTCAATTGTTGTATTTGCTGGTAAGTAGCAAGTACCATTTCTAAAAAGAAAATAGGTGTTACCTTAAATGTTAATTTAGGGGAGCGATGGAAGGGCATCATACTTCGATCAGTGATTTCAGGAGAAATCCTTTTTTCTACTATAGGGAATGAGATAAATGGGTAATTGGAAAAGAATGGACAAAAGATACAAGTATAATAATGTAAATTAGGACGAAATAAATAAAATATAATTAAGAAGAGTGGAAAGCAGGGAGAAGCTATAATGAAGATATACAATGGTAAATAAGATAGGAAATGGTATATAAGATGAGCATAAATTTAATTGAAGTCCATATAAAGAAAGGTAATCCGGGGCCAAGCTACTTTCTAAAAAGAAGTTTGATGTTTTTATGTTTTGTGTATTTATGTTTGTTTGAGATTTAATAAAACCTTGGAGGAAAGCTAGATGAGGATAATTATAAACAAAACAGAGGGAAATATGAATATGGTGAGTATAAAATGGATAAATATAGAAAAGAAATGTAATTGAATAAGAGTAAAGAGAAATAATGAGAAATCTGTTAAAAGATATTTAAGTGGAAATGGGATATATTATAATTATGTTGTATAAAATCAAATAATGTTTTATCCATCTTGTAAAAATTTATAATGGAAAGAGGTTTTATGTGTTCAATGTTTCATGATGTATTGGTTGTTTTTAAAATTAATAAAATTTGTTTCAAAAAAACCCCCAACAATATATTGGTTCCATTCGTAACCAGATTGTTTTAATCCATAGAGACTCTTTTTAAGCTTCCAACAGTCATTATTTGTTTTATAGTTCTTAATTCCTACAGGTTTCTTTAGATATATTGTGTGCTGCAATGGTGCATGCAGATAGGCAGTTTCTACATCTAAGTGATTTATGATATACTTCTTCTTAGCTGCTCTACACTAAAGCTGCTCTCAAAGTTGTTGCTTTTAGACTCGGTGCAAATACTTCGTCATAATCACTTGCATAATCACTTGCAGTTTGATTAAATCCTTGAGCTACCAAACTAGCCTTATGGGTAACAGTTCCATAATTTCCTGTTTTCAATTTAAATATCCATTTACAGCCAATGGATTTTTTACCTGGAGGTAATTTAACATTTTCATAAACTTCCATTTGTTTCAGTGAATTTAGTTCTTTCTCCATCACTCTATGCCAATTTTCTTGATCCTTTGCAGGATACATTCTAAGTTCTTCAACAGTAGTTGGAACTTTACTAACTTGGCAAACTACACTTGCTTGGTACCTGTCAGGTGGTCTGGTTTCACGTGTTGAACATCTAGGTATTACAGGGCTTACAGGTGGACTTTCATGTACTACTTGTTCCTGTTTATCTACCTCATCCTGTTCATCTATTCTTTCCTGTTGTGGTTTTATGAGCCCTTCCTCTACTTCTTTAATTGTACTCTTTTGCTTACTGATATATTGTTTTGATCTTCTGTAGGTTTCTATTATATCCTCACTTGAATCTTGCTCCAGTTTTTCCCATCCTACATGTTCAAGGAATTGTGCACTAGCACTACAGTAAATGCTAGATGTACCTTTTTCCCAGAATCTGTATGATTTGTGATTAGATTCATAACCTACAAAGAATAACTTTTTAGCCCTATGCTGCCCCTTATGTCTCAGTTATGTAGGAATGTGCATCCATGCTGGTGCTCCAAATGTGTGCGTGTAGCTTAGGTCAGGTTTTCTACCATGCCACCGTGTGAATGGTAATTCACCTGTTGTTTTGTTAACAATATTATTTAATATATGATTACCACACATTATTGCTTCTCCCCACAAAGTTTCAGGTAATCCTGAATCTGACAACATAGTATGAGCCATTGCTTGTATTGTTTGGCCTTGTCTTTCTATAAAAGAATTATGTTGTGGCCTATATGGTGCAGACTTTTTATGTTCAACACCTGCCATCTTCAGTCTATTTGGAATTTCTTATTTATAAATTCCATACCATTATCAGCTACAAGAGTTACTAGTTTTCTTTTAGTTTTTTTTCCAGCAAACTTCAATCAATTAAAGAAATTTTGATATGTTTCCGTTTTACTCTTCATTAAATAACAGAAACCATATCTTGAGTAATGATCCATTATGCTTAATATATAACGAGCATCTCCCATACTAAGTTTTTTAGGACCTATAATATCAGCAAATACGACCTCTAGAGGCTCCTTCGTTTTAAATCCATTTATTCTATTTGCTGGTATTACCTTGCTTTTTTCTTGACTGCAAGCATTGCAGTGCAAATACTTACTGCAAGGCTTCAGTTTTATACCTTCAGACAGTTCAACCGTTTTCTTGAACATTTTAAAATTTATATGCCCTAAACGTCTGTGTAGCAAATGTATGCATTCGTCATGAGGCTTAACGTTATTATACACTGTATTAGCCACTTCTAATTGATTATCATTCAAATACATACAATTCATCTTTTAAAGTTGCAGTCACTTTTTTACCTTCCTTTTCTATTATGCAGTTTTCTCCCCTAAAGGTAACTATGTAACCTAGTTTAATCAAAACTCTAACTGAAAGCAAATTAAACTTAAGTTGTGGTACATACATTTTAACATTTTCTTTTATACACGAACAATGTGCAATACCATCAGCTTTTGCTTTCATTTTCCAGCCATTAGCTAATGATATCTGTTGTGAACTCGTTGACATCTTAATAAATCTTTTCTTATCTTTTGTTATGCAGTGTGACGCTCCACTATCCACAACCCATAAATTATTATTTACAATTTTGCTGCTATGCATGGCTATTTCAAAAAAATTTTCATCGTTTTGATGCTTTTTGGCATTCTGGCGTTTTCCTTTTTTGCAGAATCTAGCCAAATGTCCTTTTCCTCCACAATTAAAACATTTTTTTAATTGTATAGGCTGTTGAAGATAATTTCTCTTCTTGTGATTGTTCCCTTCTCAGTTGATCCCTTTCAAGCCTTCTCCTGGCTTCTTCAATTAATCTGCCAGTAATGTCAGTTAATGTGAGGTTATCTTTTGGCAGTACTTCCAGTGAAGTTACATAGTCATCATAGCTCTCATCTAACGAAGACAAAATTATATAAACCTGATGCAGTTCTGCGAAGATAACTTCTTTTTCATGCAGTTCCTGAAAAATCCTCTTCATTGTGTTTATATGAGTCAACATGTCTCCATTCTTTTGAAGATGTGTTCTGAACAGCCTCCATGTAAGATTTATATGTGCTCCTACACTGTCTCGAACATAAATCTTCTTTAAATTCTCCAAACGCTTAGCAGCTGTTTCTTCTCCACGAATATGGACAAGCTGCTGGTCACAGAGTGTCAGTCCTATTATACATAGAGCTTGCTCATTTTTCAGTTTATATTCATTTATTTTCTGGGCATCATTCTCATCTTCTGGATCCCAATCATCTACCTCTGGTGGGTTTTGAATTATACTCCACAAACCTTCTCTGCATAGAAGTAGACTGCATTTCATAGACCATGAAACATAGTTTGTTCCATCCAGTTTGGATATTAGAGACAAACTTGGTAAATTGACTTGTGCTATTTTTCTTTGGATATTAAACTATAATAAACTAATAAAACACAGCTGTCAGTTTACAGTATTGTGTAACTACACTAACTCTCAATTTATATATGCCTGTTATATCCTAGTTAGTCTGACTGTGCAGCCTGGGCCCATAACCAGTGTTAGGGATATACCCTAGCACAATGTGCACAGCAGTCAGGCGAATATGAGAGAAAGCGTTTTTTAGTTTACACACTCAGTAAAAACGGATACACTGTCTTAGTTGAATAGTTTATTCCATTAAGATTTAGCAGGGTCAAATATCCAAATATCATTCAATAGTGTTCAGTCAGTTCAGTCCGAAGATTGTTCAATTGCAAAAATCCAGTGTCAAAAAAAAAAAGGTCAGTTAACTTACAATGTCAATCCATAAATCAGTCCAGTAAATATCTTCTCACAGTAGATTAGATATGCAGCATTCAAAACTCTTTTCTCCTTCGAGGTCAGCAACAGGGAACACACAGAACAATCAATCATCAATCCAGTAGCAATCCAGGTTCTCTAGCTCCCTCTTATGGCAGTTTTTCAACCGCACCCAAATTATATCATTCAGAGTTTAAAATGAAAAACACATTTAAACTTTGCTATCATGGTTTATATATTATTTACCCAAACAACGTTAGGTAACTATAGTTATTCCTGCTTTCCCTAGTGCATTTGTTAATCGAATGTGCAGGTTATTAAATGCACATGACGTATCTCAGAGTAAGGAAGAGCATGCAGGGCCTAGTGCTGCAGCAGGTCATCCAAGGCCTCCCCCCATCCAGAGATACCACATGATCCCCTGTGGTCCCCACAATTACTTCCCCCCCATCCTGTTCCATTGGGTCTCCACAGACTGGGCCTTTTTTGCTAGCTTCCCAGATTGCATTTACTGCTGCTCACCCCATTTCCCATGGATTACTTACTTTTTGAACATCTCCAGAGCTCCAGAAGAGACTGATCCAGTGGCAGAGAAACCAAAGTGTTTTATTCAGATGATGGTGAAACTGTAAGAACATGAAATCTAAGGAAAACATTTTCACCAGCTTCTGAGTAAAAGACTTTGCTTGGGGCCATGTGGCCAGCAGGCCTCTGGTAGTAGAAAAGGCTTGGACGAGGGCACAACAGCCTCCTGCTTTAGGGATTGAGGCAGCAGCAGCAGCCAATCAATAAGGAGCTTGTTTCCATTGTCTCATGACTGAACTGCAAGCCCCTTTTTGATTGGCTACCACATTCCAATCCTTGAAGCTGCTCATTCAAACTAGCCAATCAGAAGCAAGCAGGAGACTGCTTGTCACTGGTGAGACTGGGCCCAAACTAAGCGTGCAGGCCTTCATGGCATAGAAGGCGGTATTTTATTCAGATAGGGAAAATCTATTTTCCTTACATCTCACATTCTTACAGCTTCATGGGTTTCTGAGTAAAAGGCTTTGGCTTCTGTGCCACGTCGGTCAGCCTCTCCTGGAGCTCTTTGAAAAGTAAGTATAGTAAAGCCATGGTAATGGGGTGGGGAGGGCCGGATGCAGCCCACAGAGGCTCCATTTCGGCCTATATTATGTCTGGGGAGGCCCTCCAGAAGCCCGAACAGTCTCTCGAAGGGCTGGACTCGGCCCACGGAAGCTCCATTTTGGCCAACAATGGGCCGTGGAAGGCCTTTGGAGGCCCCCATGACCCATTTTTGTCAGCAGAGTGCTGCAGAAAGCTACCCAGGCCAAAAACGGGCCATCAATAGGCGCTACTAGAGGCATCGCAGGCTGGTCCTTTGTTATTTCCAGGCCGGCCCCACAGGATAGATCTAAGCACCCCATGGGCCTTGAGTTTGACACCCCTGCATTATTATCTAAAAATAAAAGCAAACTCTACTCCCTTCTAGTACTGATGATGTTGCCTAGTTTGATAATGAAACATCTTCAAGAAAACCATCAAGCTCAGAGGCCACCAAGGACCCCACAGTTCAACTTTGGGTTACAAATATTCTCTTCTATCGATAAACACTTTTTGGTTAGAGCATTGATGTCAAACTCAAGGCCTGTGGGCCAGATCTGGCCCTCTGGGTGCTTAGATCTGGCCTGCAGGGGTGTCCTGGAACCAGCAAAGAACCGGTCCGTGGTGCCTCTGCCAGCTAAAATGGAGCTCTGGAAAGCCACGTTATATTATAATGAGAGGGAGGGAGGGTCTGAGGAAAGTCCTGCCTTTGCATTTTGACACCACAGGTGCCCCCAAAACAAGAACATCAAGCTGGCCATGCTCATCCTGCCCACACCCATCCCATCCGCCTGATTTCAAACACAATCCTGATGTGGCCCTCAATGAAATTGAGTTTGACACCCCTGGGTTAGAGAGACTTAGAGCCTGCCTTATATAAGATGGCTGCAAGTGGATTTCATTCTAAATTTTGATATGATTTCTGTAAACAAGGAATGTAGAATTATAATGGCTGAGTCTTTGATCCTTCATACACACAAAAAAATACGAAGCTAAGGGATAAACAAATAAAAAACAGATTTGAGAAAAAGAAAAGGCTCGGGAAAAAAGAGTGAAAGTATAAGAAAGAAAGAGGAAAAGAAAGAAAACCGAAAAAGAATGACTTCCAACTTTCTTTGGTACATATCAACCTCTTGCTCCAAGATTAACATTTGTCTACATTATTTCCGTAATCCCATATCTAATCATCAAAGCCCAAGATCAACTTTTAATTTCAGTTTTTCACAAAAAGTCCAGTACTAGTTCATATCACATTTATCACTATTTTTAAGAAAAACCACAAGTGATTTATTTAGTTGCACCAGTCTAAATAAAACAGGAATAGAACATCCTAAACTCTAGTCTAGACCTATGCTTCTCAATTTTGGCTACTTTAAGATGCATGGACTTCAATCCCAGAATTTCCCAGGCAGCAGGAAGTTCACCCATCTTAAACTTGCCATGACTGAAAAAACACTGATCAACAGAGAGGGATTTTTCCATTCCTTTTTTTTACTGGTTCTTACTTACTTATGAGCAATCATAATGCAAAATCCTCATTCCCACTCCACCCCAGAATAATCATAATGCAAAATCTTCACTCCCACCCCATCTCAGAGTAAACATAATGCAAAATCTTCACTCTCACTCCACCCCAGAGCAATCAAAAGTGTAAAATCCTCACCCCACATCAGAATAACCACAATTCCTTCACTAGCCTGCTTTCCACATTCTCCTGCCTGCAGGGCAATGAAACTACCTTTTTTTTTTTTTTTTTAAACAGTGCAATCAGACCTTCCAACTTCTCAGGGGAAAAACATCTTGCAAAGTTAGAAGGCCCATGGGCCTTGAGTTTGATATCCTTGCCATAAAGGATTACTGGAAAATTGCAACAAAATATCTTATTTTAACCTTGAACAAACTAAGTTTACAACCTGTACTTTTTCAGTACTTCTAAGAGTTTTAATCTTTAATTGTAAGATGTTTTCTCTTAAAATATGCTTTATCCCAGGGGTATCAAATCCAAGGCATTTAGATCTGGCCCACAGAGCCAGCCTGGAAATAGAAAAGGACCGGCCTGCAGCATCTCTGCTAGCGCCCCCCCGCACAGCCCATTTTTGGCCTGGACAGACTACTGCAGCACTCGGCCAGCCAAAACAGGATGCAGGGGCCTCTGGATACCTTCCTTGGCCCGTTGCTGGCTGAAATGGGGCCTCTGTGGGCCAGGTCTAGCCCTCCGATGCTCCGTTTGGGCCTCCAGATGCATCCTCTGGCCTATTACAGGCTGAAATGGAACCTCCATGGGTCACATCTGGCCCTCCCCACCCTATTTCCCATGGCTTTACTACACTTACTTTTGGAAGAGCTCCAGAAGAGGCTGACCCACATGGCAGAGAAGTCAAAAGTCTTTTATTCTGAAGCCCATGGAGCTGCTGCCTCAATCCCTGAACCTATCCTGAAACAGGAGGCCTATTCTACTACCAGAGGCCTACTGGCCACATGGCCCCAAGTAAAAGTCTTTTACTCAGAAACTAGCCCCGCATGCTCTTCCTCACTCTGAGATACTTCATGTGCATTTAATGATCTGCGCATTTAATTAACAAATGCACTGGGGAACGCAGGTAGTGATCATATTCATTTAATGTGATTTAATCAAATGAATCCTCGCGTTACGAATGTAATTGGCAAGCTCTGTTACATTCGTAATTTGAGGATTACCTGCATGTGAGTGTCTCAGGGAAGTCCTGCATTTGCACTTGGCCACCACAGGTGCCCCCCCCCACAAATCCTGTGCCATGCCCACCATGGCAACACCCCCAGGCCCCCCGCCCCTAGCCCTCCGAGGTCAAACACAATCCTGATGTGGCCCTCAATGACATTTGAGTTTGACACTCCTGTACTAGTGGTTTACCCTGTCAGTGTTGATCAGTTGCTTCACAAAAAGTGTTTTGATTAGAGCCGGATCTCTACAGTCTCAGGAAGAGAAGGGCTATTCTGCATCCCTCCCTCAAATGCTTTTTAAAATACAGAGTTTCCCAGCATTCCTTTAGAGACCTCCAACATGCAAGGAGGTTACTCATCCTAAAATGAATCCTCTTTACCGGGAGCTTCAACATTTGCTGTTTGCTGGGAAAGTGTGTAACTAAAAGTCAGTCTACATTTAGTCTCCATCTGACTTTGGGGATATTTCTTTATAACCAAACAAAAGTGTATTTTCTGGGTACTTTACACCCTTTGCTCACTGGATCTGGGTATCACAAAGCAATTAACCCCCATGTCTAGTTTTGACTGGCAGAGTGCTATCAGGTCCCCTTGGCCAGACACCCAGCCTCACTCCTGGCCCTTCAAGGTCAAACATAAACCTGATGCGGCCCTCAGCGAAATCAAGTTTGACACCCCTGCTTTATAGACTTTTTGCTGATTGCTGATATAGGAATTCAAAGGCTGATACCTTATGGATTTCTTTATGTATAAGGGATGGGATATAAGAAAGATATATTTATGTCATCTTATAGGGGTTGAAGCATTAATAATTTGTTTTTCTTTGTCAGAAAAAAAAATTGAAGTCACTTCTTTATATATTTCTTTTTTATATATTATAGACTATTTTATTCTTTCTTTCCATTCTCTTTTTCCATTTGGTTTTTATTAGTATTTATTATTCTAATTAAAATTCTTAATAAAAATTATATTTGAAGAGGTACACTTATTTCCACAATAAAATGAATGCCACTTCAGGAAATAACAAATTGCGAAGAATTAATAAAATTTCATTCCATATTTGTATAATGAAACTAAATGCTAAGCTCACCCTTTGCCAACATGGAGTTTTTAGCTGTGGACTTGCAGTGATAGTAACTGTTTGACGTGTGCTGTTGGCCAAAGCTAGTTTTAAGTTCCTGCCTATGACTTCTGAAAGAGGAGTACTTAGATTTGTGTTTTCCTGGTTAGGACCACCTGGAGTTTCCAAAACTGCCAAAGCATCCTAGAGGATAGGTATAAAAAAAGGCATCAATAATTGTATTCTCGAAATGTTTCTCATAAAGTAATCTAATAAATAAAAGTTCTATTTTATTCTTCTAATTATGTAAAATATCCAATCAAGTTGTATCATAATGTATTAGAAGATTTAACAAAGATTACTTTTTATCCAGACCAAAATGAACTCTGTTAGTTTTATTGGCACCAAATTAACCTACCCACAAGAATAAGAAAATCTGGTGACTTCCGGTTTTGTCGATGGAGCGTGACAACTGTAGGTTGTGGAGCTCTGTAAGATTCAGCTGATTTCTGCCGACCTGGAGGCTCCTGGGGAGCCAAATGTTGCTTCATAGAGGTGGCAATAAGGAAGGGTACCGGTTGATCACAAGGGAATGGCAGTTCACATAGCTAGATCCTGGGAAAACCTTCTGAACAGGAGGAAAAGACGGCCATCAATGGCCCAACCTGAGCTCTGACAGCCAGAACAGCTAGCACAGGGGGGGAAGCGGAAAAGAAACAGTGTTTTCGATTGGGTAAGGAATACTTGACTTCCACCCTGAATAAAACTAAGCTAATTCACCAAATACCTGAGCGAAGAAGGGAGACTCCAGATAGAAGGAGTGAGGGAATTACCATTCTTTTCCCCTCCAGAGGTGGTGAGAGAAAATGTGGAGCTGAGCGCCTATCAGCTGGAAGTAAAAGTGAAGCCAGGAAGTACTTAATTTGAAGAGACAGTCTGGACTGATTTCATGCCTGAGGTATTACTTTTGAGCTGTTCAAGAACTTTTTCTGGCTATAAGCAGTCAAGTTTCTTTTTCCTCCTCTCTTTTCTTTTTGTAACATCTTCTTTCGGATATTTTTATTTAAAGCGAAGGAGTAAGGCTGCCATCTACTGGCCAAAGCTGGAATATAAATATATAAGGAATATCCCTTGGTTCCAGTTTGTAGCGCTTCGGTGGCAGGCAGGAATTCGTGATTGTGCGCGGTTTCTGTCTGCGCTCGCTGGTGGAGTGCCCCGAGCCAGCCGGCTTTGGGGCTAAGCCACCCTGTAGAGGTGGTGAAGACAGGGGAGACCTGGCAGGGTTGAAGGGAGTCGCACCTCTCCTCCTCAGCTGGCTAAACTCCCTTTTCCAAAGGTGGTAAGAGCGGCGGTCAGAAATGGCCGCCTCAAAGAAGCACTCAGCTGGAAAAGAAAGTGCAGGAGGAAGTTAAGAAGTGAAAGTTTTGGCTGACTGGGATAAGAAGCCACAACCTAGGTATCCTGGAATTTAAATTTTCTAAAAAGATACATCGTTCCCAAGGAAGATTCAGAAGCGGCGAATGAAAGTGAAAAAGGAAAGTTTTTTTTTCACTCTCCTTCCTAACGTTGACAGCGAACAGAAAAGAATGAGAAATCAGAAAAACCTGCTTTGACATTAATAGGTGATTAAACTGGATAATTAAATATCAAGGGGATAATAAGGATTTCTGAACACTAAAAAAAACAAAACACTTTTTTTTCTTGCTGTAAGTGGGAAGGGAGAGGAAAAGAATAAGAGTGGATTCGGAAGGAGGAGACTGCCTAGAATTTAAAAGAATCTGTTTAAATCCTAACAAAACTTCTAAAAGATACATTTTAACTGGAATTTTGTAACTAAACAGTAACCCCAGGAAGAGAAAGTGAAAAAAGAAGAAAGTGTCAAAAGAAATAGCTTGTGTGTATCTGGATTGCTTGGTGACTTTGGGACTTTTGCAAATTATATCTGAATGACTAAAAACACTTGGGTGGTTGTTTG
This sequence comes from Hydrophis major, assembly GCA_033807585.1. Classification (NCBI taxonomy): domain Eukaryota; kingdom Metazoa; phylum Chordata; class Lepidosauria; order Squamata; family Elapidae; genus Hydrophis; species Hydrophis major. Next base: position 67,479,206 of record CM066343.1, on the reverse strand, counting down.
AAAAAAAATTTTTTACAATGGCATCTCTTGTGGATAAACTGAAAATGGAATTTAAAAAATACAAAGAGGAACAAGAAGGGAAGGATTCTCTTGGCTCTCTTTTTCAATTCTTAGAAATGGCAATCTGTACCTACGAGAAACTACAAGAAAGAACTGCACAACAAGAGGATTTGGATAAAGAAGAAGCCATCTTTAACGAACAAGTAACTTTACTTGGGGAAGAAAGGGGAAAGGAGGGAAAGAAAATGGAGACTTTAAGATCTAAAAAAACAACCAAAAAAAGGGAAAAATAAGGTGAAAAATGGATATAATATTAGAAAGCAACAGAAAGGGAGAATACAGAAGAGGGAAATGGAGGTGGAGAGACAAGGGGGTAAAAAGGGAGGAGAGAAGAAGCAAGGGAGGAAGGAAGGGAAGAGAAACTTCAAAGGTGTGGCGCAAGATGTAAAGAAACAGAACTTATTTAGAGATAATGGGTAAAAACTTAACTGAAAAAGTTATTCTGCAAAGGTACATAAGATTGTATTGTTATATTTGTATTAGAAATAATGTTAGAAAATTGGAAACAACATGTGATTAAAAAGTGGGATAAAATATTTAGTGTAATTCAGTGAAACTTTTGTGAACAAAAGATAGGAAATGAAATAAATGAGACAACTGAATTAAGAAGGAATGGGAACATTTTAATGACACAATGTTTTAAAATACAAGTGCAGTGGGTGGGTGTGGGGGAAATAATTATGGAAAGTTTATAAGTGTTCCCATAGAAGTATGATACTTATTTGAAAAATAATGTGTAAAATGTTTAAGATTTAAATGATATTAATATTAATGATAGATTTGAATTGGTATGGATTGTTTTAATTGTATTATATATTTATAATTTTTTCTCTAAAATATAGTGTGTAACTTTAGAATGTACTATGCAGAATCCAAATGGAAGTTATGTATTATACTAAGTGTTATAAATTTAGGGGAAAGAGATAAAGGCGTCATACTCCAATCAGTGATTACAGGAGAAATTTTGTTTAATGAGAAAAGATAATAGACAGCTGGAAACAGCACAGACAAAGAATATAAGTATAATTATTTGAACTGAGATGAGATAAATAAAATAAAACTAAGAAAGTTAGAAGGGAGAAGCTATATAGAAAATGTAGAATGGCAATAAGATATGGAATGGTATATAAAATGAGCATGAATTTGAATTTGTGTCTGTACAAAAAGATGTAACCTGGGATCAAGCTGCTTTCAAAAAATATATTTTATGTTTTTATGTTTTGTTTGCTTATGTTTGTTTTTGAAAATCAATAAAATTTGTTAAAAAAAAAAGAAGGAATATCCTGAAGTGAATTGACTGTATTTGAAGTGAAGTAATACAACATCTGGTGCTAGAAGATAATTATAGAGTGTGCCCTGTTATTGTTGTGGGAAAGCAAGACTGGAAGTGTGATATAGAACAAATCTTTTTTTTTTTTTCCTCTTCTTCTTTTCCTTTGACTTTGGTGGATTATAAAGGACACAATAAGATAAAGAACTAATTGGTTGAAGATTGGGGATACAAATATTAATAGAGAAAACTAAAAAAAAATCCATAAAAGTGGATACTGACTTTGTAGAGGAAAGACCTAAGGCTAGGGTTGCGGTGAGCCTGTTGGATTACAAAATTTAACTGTTTTGGATTTGTTTCAATACACAAGGTTTTGAGATATCAAGACACTAAGCCATTGGAGATGGACTGTTGAAGAAATGCTACAGCTGTCCTTCGATCTCCCATTTTTGGATATAAGGGCTATTTGTATTGAACTTGTGGGGTATTGAATGTGTGGGATAATATAAATAGCAAATTTCTGGGGTGGTGCTTTATTTTGGTGGACAGTAGGAGTGGTGGAAATAGCAATCAGTAGCTGCAAATAGAAGATAGGGGAAAAAAGTAAATTAGCACAAGAAACGGAAATGTCAACCTCAAACATAACTAAAATAGGAAAGAAGGCATTGTCTAATCTGTCATCTACATCTTCAAACTCTTCTAATCAGAGATCAAACAAAAGCATGCTATTGCTGGAAAAATCAAATACATCCCCAAAAGAGGTACTAAGAATGCTTCAGGTGATACAGAAATCTAGTCTATAAGCCACAATGAAATAAGGAAAGATATAGGGAAGATGAGAAATGACACAGGAGAGATGAAGGAGAAAATCCAAAATATTGATGCAAAATTGGAAAACTTTCAGCAAATGTTAATAAAAAACAAAGAATTCAGAAAGTTGAAGAAAAAACAGAACTAGCAGAGAAAAAAAACAGAAAATATAAACTACAAATTGACTCAAGCAAATAGGGAGTTAGAGAATACAGTGATAATGCTAGAGACAGAAAAAGCTGCCCATTATTTAAGATTTCAAAACATAGTACAGGAGAAAGGAGAAGATCTATCGGTGATAATGGAAGAACTGTTGGCAAAAGCGGTAGGAACAGATAGGCAAGATATGGAAAAGAAAATCGAAGAGACTTATAGTATCTATACAAACTACGCAAGAAGATACAACCTTCCCAGGGAAGTGCATGTCAGGTTCCTAAAAAAAATCAATAAGGGACGAGATATTGAATAAAGCAAGAGATGAACTATTAGAATATAAAGGGTAACAATTGATTGTATTAAAACAGATCCCAAGGAGAGTAAGGAAACTGAGAAAACAGTATCTTTTTTTGATGACAGAGTTGAGTAAAAATAACATAAACTTTAGGTGGGCTGATACCTGATGGGATTCTAGTCACCTGGCAGAAAAAAGACATAGAATAGACTCACAGAGCAGGATGGCTCATGTGATCTGTAGTCGTTGGAGCAGGGTAGGAGTTGGGGGGTGATTTATTTTTTTCATATTGTACTTTATTAATTTATTTGATTATTTTTGTTAGTTTTTATTGTTTTTTTAAAAAAAATATGGTTTTACATTCTGTAAGCCGCCTTGAGTTGCCATGGGCGAATAGGTGGCAATATAAATTCAATAAGTAAACAAATCATATACAGCAAGTGGAAAGTGAAAAAAAGAAACGAGAACGCCCAGAACGAGAAGGAGCAATAGCTAAAGAGCCGAGATAAATAAGAATAACTAGGAGTATAAGACCTAGACATAAATAAAACAATGCAGGATGAAGTAAAGGTGATGATGTCAGTTAATATAAATGGGCTCAATGCCCCCATGAAAAGGAAAAATATATTTCTGAAGCTACAAAGATTAAAATTGGATATAATTTCGCTTCAAGAAGTACATATTAACCAGCAACACTATAAACTATTGGAATACTCCGAATTGGGAAAACTATTGTACTATCACAGCAGAAAAAAAGAGAGGGATAATCTATGTGAGAGAGACAATGAATTCTAAACAAATTTACAAAGATGAAGAAGGAGAATCTTGATGCTGAAAGTGACTTTATACCAAAAACAGACACTCTTGGTTGCCATATATGCATCAAATGAAGGACAAGAGGAATTTTTTAAAAAAAAACTTCACAAAAAGATACTCAACACCAGAGGTGGGCAATTAATTTCTGTCGGGGGCCACATGGAAAATCAGATCTGCGTTCGAGGGCCGAACCAATTTTATAAAAGGCCATTATAAAGGGCCCATTATAAAATGCAGCAAATTATATATAAGAATATTATATATGTTTTCTTAAGTTTTCGCAGGTACTTACATGTATGGCATTCACCTTTGTTCGGGTATTTTCCCACGTTGTAGTTGTGCTTTTAAAGTTGTAGCAATGTTTCAGCAGAATCTTATAATATATATATATATTTGTTTTCTGAGGTTCTCGCGGGTATTTGTATGTGGATCTTTGAGAAGCTACAGAGGAGAAAACCCGAATAACCAAAGATCCATATCTATCTATCTATCTATCTATCTATCTTATAATATTAATATGTATATATATATTATATAATATAACATTATATACATATATATATAACATAACATTATATATATAATATTATTCTTATATATAATTTGCTGCATTTTATAATGGGCCCTTTATTATATATATATATATATATATATATATATATATATATATATATATATATATATATATATATATATATATATATATATATTCTTAAGTTTTCGTGGGTACTTACATGTCTGGCATTCAGCTTTGTTCGAGTATTTTCCCACGTCATAATAGTGATGCTTTTAAAGTTGTAGCAACGTTTCAGCAGAATCTCATCTGCCATCATCAGGCTTCTGTATGGTGTTTGTCTGTGAGTCAGACTTTTACAGTGGTTTCAGATTTAAATTTGGGGCAGCCTATTGCTGTGTCAGAATGATTTTTTCTTCCTCCTGATTGGTTGAGAGTCTTGGTCTGTGTTTATTGGTCTTGGAGTTTGCTGTGTTCTGCTACTAATATCTTCTGTCTGGTTTTTTTTTGGGGGGGGGGCTCTTTTTGTATCTTGATTGGCTGGCAACATTGTGTTACTTTATTGGAGGCCTTTAGTGCAGCTTGGCTTCGGGTAAATGGATGGCTATCATTAGTTAGGAAGCTGGGTTTCATCTGGGTGCCTGGTTGGGGTGTGTTTGAGCTGGAGGTATCAGGGGGGATCTGTTTGTGCCCAGGTGTTTGCCTGGCTTGTGGTGTGGAGATTTTTTTGTTTGTGAGTGCAGGCTTCCAAATGATTGAGAGTCTGGTGGAATCATCTCTTCTGTTCATGCTTTCTGGTCTTTTTTCAATCTCTATGGCTTCTCTGATGATTCTGTGGCTGGAATTTTCTATGGTGGCTCGGGTTTTGGTGCCATTGAAGTTGATGTTATGACCTGTGGCTTCCATGTGTTGGACGAGTGAGGAAGTGTGTTCCAGCTTTTTGACTGCATTTTTGTGTTCATCCAGGCGGGTGCTTATTCTTCTATTGGTCTGTCCAATGTATGTGGCTGGGCATGATGCACAGGGGACTTCATGTCAATTTTGTCTTTGGGGTTCCTGAGGATGGCTGCTATTTTTCTGTCTGTTTTGAAGGCAGTCTTGATGTGGTGTCTGTATAGTATCTTACTAATTTTGTCTGTAGTGCCTCTTATGTAGGGCAGGACAGCTGTTCCATAGGTCTGTTCATCTTCTGGGTCTCTATTATGTCTCAGTGTGTTTTTGTGGATCAAGTTGGTGATATTGTTTTTGTGGAAGCCATTGGCTGTCAATATTTTAGTCAGGGTGCATAGTTCAGTCTTAATGTGTGTCTTGTCTGCCAGGCGTTTGGTTCTGGTAATTAGTGTTTTAGCCACGGAGTTTATCTGTGCTGGGTGGTGGTGGGATTGGGCGTTGAGGTAGCGGTTGGTGTGTGTTTTCTTCTGGTATATGGTGTGTCCTAGTGTGCCATCTGTTTTTTTGTAGATTAGTACATCTAGGAATGGTAGTTGTTTGTTTGTTTCTGTTTCCATGGTGAACTTGATTTTGGGGTGTGCGCTCTTTAGGTGTGTTAGGAAGTTGTTTCAATGGCACCAAAACCCTAGCCACCATAGAAAATTCCAGCCACAGAATCATAAGAGAAGCCATAGAGATTGAAAAAAGACCAGAAAGCATGAACAGAAGAGATGATTCCACCAGACTCTCAATCATTTGGAAGCCTGCACTCACAAACAAAAAAATCTCCACACCACAAGCCAGGCAAACACCTGGGCACAAACAGATCCCCCCTGATACCTCCAGCTCAAACACACCCCAACCAGGCACCCAGATGAAACCCAGCTTCCTAACTAATGATAGCCATCCATTTACCCGAAGCCAAGCTGCACTAAAGGCCTCCAATAAAGTAACACAATGTTGCCAGCCAATCAAGATACAAAAAGAGCCCCCCCCCCAAAAAAACAGACAGAAGATATTAGTAGCAGAACACAGCAAACTCCAAGACCAATAAACACAGACCAAGACTCTCAACCAATCAGGAGGAAGAAAAAACCATTCTGACACAGCAATAGGCTGCCCCAAATTTAAATCTGAAACCACTGTAAAAGTCTGACTCACAGATAAACACCATACAGAAGCCTGATGATGGCAGATGAGATTCTGCTGAAACGTTGCTACAACTTTAAAAGCACCACTATTGTGACATGGGAAAATACCCGAACAAAGCTGAATGCCAGACATATATATATATGAAAAAGTAACACTGCGGCTGCTCCTGCTACTACTTTCCATGCTTTCCAAACGCGAATCCCAGAAGAGAACAAACAGCAAACCGCACTCAGGGACATCCAAGCCCACCTAAAGCTAGGCCGCTGCTGGTGGAGCCTTGCCCTGCCTTGGTGCCCTGTTTCCTGGCTCAGTGGTCCTGCTCGGGCGGCACTTTAAAAGCCCTCCTCCTCGCGTACGCAGCCGACGAGCCGCTCACCACGACGGCAGTTCCCAGCACCCGAGCAACTTCCCAGCAACTTCCGGCTTGCTTTTTCCTCTCGGGCGCTTGCACCTGGCTCCGAGCCACGCGGCGGAGGGGAAACCCAGAGCGCCGCCGGGTCACCTCTTCCAAGCAGCCCGCCCGGCCGCCGGGTGGAACCCTTCCCACTCCTAGGCGGGAAGACGCTCCCACCTGCAAACTTTGCCTGTGCAAAGTTTAAGCCTGGAAGCCCCAGAAACCTGAGCAACTTCCCAGCAACTTGCGGCTTCCTTTTAACTCACGGGCGCTTGCGCCTGGCCCCAAGCCGCATGGCGGAGGGGAAGCCCGATGGGCGGGCAGGCTGCTTGGAGGAGGCGACCCGGCGGCATTCCGGGCTTCCCCTCCGTTGCGTGACTCGGGGCCATGCACAAGTGCCCACGAGTTAAAAGGAAGCCGCAAGTTGCTGGGAAGTTGCTCGGGTGCTGGGAGCAGGCTTTTAAAGTGCCGCCCAAACAGGACCACCGAGCCAGGAAACGGGGCACCAAGGCAGGTCAAGGCTCCACCAGCAGCGGCCTAGCTTTAGGTGGCTCCAAGCAGCCCGCCTGCCCGCTGGGCGGAACCCTTCCCGCTCCTTGGCAGGAAAATGCTCCCGCCTGCAAACTTTGCCTTTGCAAAGTTTAAGCCTGGAAGTCCCAGAAAAAAAAGGGGGATCGGCGGGGACTCACCTTCGGAGAGGTCGCACTTGAAGGTGATTTCGAATTCCCAGCCGAGGCCTTTGCAAAGTTTTTCTTTTCTTTCCTACCCCGAGAGCGCTCCGCACTGTCTTACAGCTTTGGGGGCCACGCGGCGGAGGCCAATGCGCCACACCCAGCAATTTTTTTTCAGGGGCGGGCTGGATTGGACAGACCAACAGGCCGGATGTGGCCCGCGGGCCGTAGTTTGCCCACCCCTGCTCAACACAGAATACAAGAACATTTGTATTATTGGAGACTTTAACACAATAGCTGACACAAAACTGGACTGTAAAAGTAGTAAAAAACAAAACAAAAAACAAGAAGAACCCGATCTAGAAACCTTTCTAAAATGATAAACTATTGTTATAAGACACTTGGAGAGCAATGAACCCTGGGACAAAGCAGTACACATTTTATTCCAATGTACATCAATCTTGGTCTGGAATAGACATGATTTGGATGACTCCGGAAATGAATGGAAATGTGCAAGAAATATAGTGGCAAATTTATTGGCCGACCACAATCCAATTAAAATTAGCTGGAAAGAGCAAAGAAGGATGGACTCTAAACCAATTCATAATAAAGGACAAAGAATTCATATAGATGATGGAAAAAATGGGTTTTTTCCCAAAGAAAATAGGAAAAAATATACCTCATTACAAAATGTGTGGTATACAGCAAAAGCAGTTATTAGAGGATTAGCTATAACATATATGATTAAAAAAAACAAGAAAAGGAAACAGAATCAAAAGATCTTAGTAGAATAGAAAAGAGTTGAAATAGAGCTGCAAAAAACCCCACAAAATAGAGAAGACCTGAGAAGCCAAATGGAGCTGATTAAACAAAAGCTAAATATTATAGGAAATGATGAGTAGGCACAACAAATAAAAAGGACAAAACATTTTTTTTAAAAAAATGCTAATAAAAAAGAAAGGAACTGGATAGACAACCTGCAGGATGAGGGAGATACTCTGCAATGCCAAACGGAGAAGAAGAAAGACATAATATGTGATTTCTATAGGAAGCTATACAAATATGAAAAAATAGCAGAAGAAAAAATAACAAGCTCTTTGGAAAAGGCTAACCTACCAAAGATTTCAGAAACAATGAAGAAGAGACCGAATGAAAGAATATCAATGGCAGAACTAACTAAGAAAGTGATTAAAAGACAAAAAAGCTATAAAACCCCAGACCTAGATGGTCTTCCAGTAGAAATATACAAATAACTGTAAGAAACTTTGAGCCTGCCAATGCTAGAGATGTACAAGGAAGCTCTATTAGAAGCCAAAATACCAGATAATTGGACAGAGGTCAACATCACATTAATACCAAAAAAAGATTCAGACTCATCACAAATAAAGAACCACAGATCAATTTCGTTATTAAATGCAGATTATAAAATATTTGCCTCAGTGATTGCGGAAAAATTAAAGAGAATCCTAATCGAGTTTATGCGTTTGGATCAGAGTAGGTTCCTGCATAAGACAAATTAGGAATGTTAGAATAATTCTGAATACACTACAGCAGTGGTTCCCAAACTTTTTCAGTCCACCGCCCCCTTGGTGGTACAAACTCATTCTCGGTGCCCCACAACCAGGGGTGGGATTCAAATTTCTGTGGGTGTGGCCTAATTTGAGGACGTGGCTTGCTGGTCATGTGACTGGGTGGGCATGGCTTGCTGGTCACGACCAGGTAGGTGTGGTTTGGTGGTCATGTAACTGGGTGGGCATGGCCAGGTGACTAGCAAACCAAATACAAGTGGTCCTCACTTGATGGCCGGTAGTTTAGCAAGTGTTCTAATTTATCCCCAGAGCTACTTGTTTTTGGAGTTTTGACAGCCATGCATACACATACACACACACACACACACACTCCCTTCTAACCCTGCTGGAGCAGAGTATTGGACAAGAATCAGCAAAGCATCTCTGATTGGATTCTAGAAGTGAGTAGAATTTAATCAGAAATGCTTTGCCGATTCTTGTTGATTTGTTTTATTTGTATTTCTTTATTTTATGTTGCTGAATTGCATTGACATGTGTGTCCTTTCTTGTGCACAGCCCAGAAGCTTTTGTGATTCTTTGCCCTGTACCAGCTCCAGGAAGGAGGAAACAGCACCGCCCTCTACGACATGAGTGTCCCGGGAGAGGGAGACAGTTTGGAAGGCTGATCCCTGGTGGGAGGGGCAGCCTGTGAACTTGCTGTCAGGCATGGCAACTACAAAGAGAGGCGGGCTTGGCTGAGTGGGATCCTGGATATTGGGCATATGGTCAAAGCCTCCCTTCCTCTGCCTCCCCCAGGTGATCCACGGATGTCATTGACTGTTGCACCAGAGCAGTGCAAAGGGCTCAATGGGGTGAGCTGTGGAGCCAGCGCCTGGAATGCAGCAATGGCGGCACGCTGGGAAAGTAGAGCAAAACCACTCTGGCTTTGCTCTACTTTCCCAATGTGCCGCCGCTGCAACATTTGATGCCAGCTCCAGAGCGGGGTAAGCCTATGGGGCTGGCACCTCGAATGCCCCCTGCTGCCTCTTAGCACCCCCCTGCTGGCCCCCTTGCCTCTTAGCACCCCCCTGCGGCATCCCACCACCCCCAGGGGGTAGTACCGCCCACTTTGTGAACCACTGCACTAGAGTATTATCACAATGAAAAATAACTAGCTTTAATTTTTGTGGACGCCCAGAAAGTGTTTGATAATATCAATGGGCAATTTATGCTGCAACAACTAAAATATATAAACTTTGGCAAAAAGATGTATACACACGATAAAGGCAATCTATACACGACAGAAAGCCAAGGTGACGGTGAATGGAGATGTGACAGAAAGCTTCAATATAAAAAAGGGAACGAGACAAGACTGTCCGCTATCTCCTTTATTATTTATTTTAACTTTAGAAGTTTTAATCAGAAACATTAGACAGGACCCAGAGATAAAAGGAATGGAAGTTAAAAAGAAAAATATAAATTGCAAGCCTTTGCTGATGACCTAGTTTTCATATTAGAAGAACCAATAGAATCGGCTCCAAAATTGATAGGGGAAATTGAAAAATATGAAGAGGTATATTTCCCAGATTGGAAAATATACTATCAGGCAGAATCTTTAACTTGGATAAAAGATTGGATAACATTAGAAAATAGAAGATTGTTAGCATTGGAAGGACATAATCTTCAACTAGGCTGGCATGCTTTCTTATGGTATGGCAGACATGATGCACACATGTATTTCCAATGACACTAGATTTGGTCTGGAATAAAATTAAAAAACAAATATATATAGAAACCCTAGTTTTGTTATTTACACTGGAAGCTTTAGTCCATCCAAATTTCTCTAACCAAGGGAAAGCTATTACATACAAAGAGATTATAAATGAGGCAGGAGGATTAAAATCAAGACAGGAATTGAAAGATTAAGGGATAGAATTGGAATGATGGGTATAGTCAAGGTATGGCCAAGACAGGAAAGAATGGGGGATTAGTAGACAACCTACAATATTGGATAAAATATTACTCAGTACAGAGAATAAATTGATGAGAAAAATTTATATTTATTAGCTTTTAAGCTGGTGGAGGAGCAGGTAAAAGAAATGATGTTGGCATGGGAAAATTTTTTTGGTTATGGTATCAATTTGGATAATTGGGAAACTTTATGGGAAAGAAATAACAAAATAACATTAGCCATATCCAGTGACGACCTGGGGCATGGCACAAAGGCAACACAGTCACATAAGTAAGAAAAGTCCCTTTAATACTTCCAACTTTGCCCCCAATGTCCAGTTACTTTCGGCTGGAGAAAAAACTCCCAAGAACAGTCTTTAAATGGAGGAAATTTAGTCCGAAAACAAAGTACATATAAACTTGTAAATAAAAATCCATACAAACCACGCTGCAGCAATTAACTGGACAGGGCATGATAAGGAATTGCAGACTTCAAAGGCCACAAAACACATACAGTTGGGAAGACACCAGGAACCCAGATAAGCCACAACAAAACAAGATAATAGACAATTTGTTTCCAATAAGTTGCTGTGCGCAAACTCCCTTTTTAAACACTGTGTTTCCAGCTGCAGCTAATGATGGGAATCAGGGCCCTTTCCTCCTCTGTAAACCACGCATGTTGCTCCCTTCTCCATTCCTCCCTGCATGGTCTAGGATGAAGAGAGGTGGGCATGGATCATCCACTGAATTCCCTCTGCCTTGCTCTACCTCTCTCCTGCTCTGCCCAGCCAGATTGTGCCCTTCCCCAGTTTCTTCCACAGCCAATGGAACCACACTCCCAATCCATCAGCTGCTCAGCCTCCCACTTGGAATCAGATTCTGACAGGGGCATGACACATCACCCCCTGCAAATGATGCCTCCAAGCCTCAAATGCCACCTTAATGGCCAGTAGCTCCTTCTCCCAGATGATATAATTGCGCTCGGAAAAATTGAGCTTCCTCAAATACGCGCAAGGGAAGAGGATACCACCAGATGCGTGAGCCTGGAGGAGCACTGCACCAACCACCACATTGGACACATCTACGAACGGACAGTATGGATCGGCATGTTTCAGGATTGGCTCCTTCATGAAGTCCTGCTTCAAGGCCTAGAACGCCTGCTGCTCAGGAGCACTTCACCAGAACAGGATCTTTTTCTGGAGGAGCCAAGTGAGGGGCATGGTCAGGGAAGCGAAGCTGGGGATGAAGGTCTGATAATAGTTGGCAAACCCGAGGAGTTGCTGGACATCCTTCACTTGCCGGGGAGGTTGTCAACTGAGCAGCGACTCGACCTTGCTCGGCTCCATCAAAATGCCCTCAGGAGAGATGCAATGCCCCAGGAACTCAATGATGGACTGGAAGAACTGGCACTTCTCCAACTTGGCATACACGTGGTTCTTCCGGAGCCACTGCAGAACCAGGCACAGGTGGTGCAGGTGACTTTCCCTTGAGTTGGAATAGATTAAAATGTCATCGAGGTAAACTACAACAAATTGATCTAAGAGATCCCGGAAAATGTCATTCATAAAATGTTGGAAGACAGTGGGAACATCAACCCAAACACCATGACCATGTATTCAAAATGACCGTACCTGGTACTGAATGCCATCTTCCACTCATCTCCGGGCCGGATCTGCACCAAATTATATGCCCTGCACAGGTCCAACTTGGTAAACATGGTAGCCTCCTGGAGCCAATCCATCATTTCCAGAATCAAAGGCAGAAGATACTAATTGTGCACCATGATGGCATTTAAGTAATCACAAAGCCTCAAGTTGCCAGTCTTCTTTTTTACAAACAGGACTGGGGCAGACAGTGGCGGTGACGAGAGCTGGATAAAACCCCAAGCAAGGTTCTTGTCCAAAAAGTCCCACAACGCGACCAACTCCGGATTTGACATTGAATACAAGTGGCCCATGGGAAGGGGCGCACCCAGCAACAAATAAATGGGACAATCATAAGGCTGCTACAGGAGAAATTGGTCCACCTCCTGCTCGATGAACACGTCCGCAAAGTCCGCAAGTTCCAAAGGTACGGACTCCTTGGGTGGACTCAGCAACTGCCCTGCGCAGACTTGACGGGTGTGGTTCACACACTTGACGGGTGTGGCTCAAGCTCGGGAATGTGATCATGTTCTGGCACCAGTAGATCTGGGGATTGTGAGTCCGGAGCCATGCCAAGCCCAAGACCATGGAGAAATGCAGGCCGGAAGTGATATAGAACTGGATAGCCTCCTCATGTGAGCCGATGGTCAGGTGCAAGGGTTGGGTGGCAGCCTTGATAGGCCCAGACAAAAGTATCCGGCCATCCATGATCTCTACAAACATTGGAGGATCTACTGGACACTGAGTGACAGCATACTGGGCTGCAAATGCTATGTCCATGAAGTTCGTGGTGGTGCCAGAATCGACCAGGGCATGTGCCAGAATCCCCTGTGGACTACTGGCCAGAAAAACTTGTGCCGCCAGGATCAAATGCTGAGGGGGGTTCGGAATCCACGTCCATTGGGAATGACTCAAGGCTGGTGCGCGCTCGACCCAGGGTCTCCCCTAAATTGGGATCTGGTCATTTCCCAACAGGGTTTTCTGTATCTGGGGAGCAGGCACACAAACCGATAGGGTTTTCTGTGTCTGGGGAGCAGGCACCAGGGCTGACGCCCCTTGTTGCTACTTGGGACATGAAGCAGCCAGGTGCCTAGGTTCCCCACAATATAAACATAATCCCTCTGCACACTATCTATAGTACTCCGTCACCGACAGGCGGGGCCTAGCCTCAGGGGCTAAGCCAGGGTCTCACGCACAACAGGTGCCACAGGAGTCTCCTGGGAAGTACGGCAACAGTTCCATCTCTGCAGGTGTCTCTGCAGGTGGGCATCGATCCTCAGGCACAGATGAATCAGCGAGTTGAGGGTTGTTGGACAATTCACCTGAACCAGCTTGTCCTGCAACTCGTCCGACAACCCATCCTGGAACACGTCCATAAGTGCAGCCTCATTCCAGTCCAAATCTGACTAAGCAGCCGGAACTCACTGACATATTCCTGCAGGGATTGCCGGCCCTGCTGCAGTTCCTTCAATTGATAGGCAATAGTCTTGATGGGGTCCTTTCACATCAAGCAGAGATGGTCACAAACCCCCTTGAAGTCATTCAACAAATGACTATCCTGCACCAATGAAGGTGTGGCTCAGCGAGCTGCAAAGCCGGAGAGCAAACTAATTATAAACCGCACTTTATCCCAGTCAGTGGGAAAGTGAACTGCTCTCAAGCTAATAAATAGCTGGCACTGTTTCAAAAACACTGGAAGCATAGCCTGGTTGCCATCAAACTTATCAGGCATGGCAACCAGGCATTTCCTTCGAGGAGGAGGTGGAATAGCAAGAGCCTGGAGCTGGCCTAACTGATGAACTAACAAGATCAGCTGCTGTTGTAAGTGAGTGTTCTCTGCCCGAAGCTGTTCCATCTCGCAGTCAAGGTTTGTTTCATTTGGGCAGGAGCCCAAGCCTTGCTCAAATTAAACGAACACAAACTGTGTATAAAAGCAAAACATTTTTATGCGGCACTGGGAATTCTGTGCATTCCCAGCCAAGAGTCATTTGAACCTAATTGTCTGAGATAGTCTAATTACTGATAAATATCAACCGATAAGTTTCAAAAATAAACTGGAGTTCACAGAGCTTCAACAAGGACTATGAGTCTAAAGAACTTCTTTGCTTCCTGCAAAGAACACATCCCCGAAGGCTGGTTTTTATCCCTTATGGAAGGGGCCATCATCTTCCAGCCATACTCCCGAGTCGCCCTTGCTGCTTCAGCTGCTCTTTCCTTCGAGCATCCCTGTGCGCATGTGCACTGGGCACAGGCTCCCCAGGGTCCTCTGCGTCACTCCTGCCAGACTCCACAAGCTCCAAAGGCAACACCCCACTCTCTGATAGTCCTGGTCCCCTCCCTGCATCACATGCAGGCTCCTCGTCCGAGTCCTCACTATCAGAGACATCTGCCGTCCGTACCTGCTGCCAGCAAACTATAACAGGAGTTTTGGCAGAAAATCCAGAAATGGATTGAGGAGATGCTAGGTCATAAAATAGAATTCAAACAGGAGTTTTTCCTACTTGGAAAAACAAAGAAATTCCCGATGAAAATGACATAATATAAAAGATATGGTCATGTGCTGAGGTGGACAAATTAACTTGGGAAATGAAAGATAAGGATGAGATAGAATACTATAAAATATGGGATAAATTTTTTCAATGGTAGGAAAAAAGGAATGATCTTAAATCAAAAGAGAATAGGGGTGGCAGAACGGATGACTAAAACTGGGAAATACCATAGAAATATATAGCTATATAAATACATGTATTTAAAGTATGTATCTTATGCCATAAAATGTGTGACAACCAGGATTGTTGGGATGATTATACCATGTTTAATGTTTTTAATAATCTACTAAATAAAGTTTTGTAAAAAAAAAGCCTGGGGTCTAAATAAAGAACCAATAGCACTGATAAGATACTAACGGGTACACACGAAAAACTGATAAAGAAAGCGTATTATATCGTATGTATAATTTTTTTGCCAAAGTCCATATATTTTAGTGTTATATTTATAAAAAGCACATTTTATATGTCATATCTATTGACATATAAAATGGAGAAGGAGCAAGTCAAGGAAACAATAGTTGTTTGGGCAAATTGTTTTGGTTATAATACAGAATTAGCAAAGTGGCAAAAACTACGGAACAAGAAGTATAAATTGATGATGGCTTCAGCATATAAGTAAATAAAACTTATATAAAATATTTTACAAGTGGCATTTACCACTAGCAAGATTGGCAAAAATGTTCAGTAATTTGTCTGAAAAATGTTGGAAATACAATCATAACCAAGGGACTTACTATCATATGTGGTAGACTTGCACCAAAGCAAAACAATATTGGGAGAAAATAGAGAGCTGGCTAGAAAAAATAACCAAACAGAAGATAAGACTGGAAAACAGAAGTATACCTGCTAGGCATAATCCCAGAGGGTTATGATAAAGGAATTGCATACTTAGTTTTACATATACTGACAACAGCAAGGATTAATTATGCAAAATTCTGGAAAAATGAGAATACCTCATCAGATGAGGTAATCACGAAAATCCTAGAATGGGTTGAGATGGACAGATTAACTTTTAAAAGAAAAGAAAAAGAAGACTCAGAATATTATTTGATATGGAGTAGATTCTGAGTAGTTAGAGACAAGGGGTAGAAGTTAGAGGAAGAAAAATGAATGTTTTTATTAAAAACAGGTGGTATATAAATGTCAGCCTTCAAGATTTTCTCCCTTTGTTTTGCATCTTTGGGCTGTCATAAATAACGGGGGGAGGAGGGAGGAATGGTTATGGGAAGTGAGCTGGAGGTGTTACAAACCAGAACTGTATAAACTGGGGGTGGGGGGGTATATTCTTGCTTAGGTTTCTATCCTATGCTATGCGCAGCTGCAACCCTTTATCAAACTATGTCAAGGTCAACGGACAGAAGCCTCATCACCACCTGGAGATGCCCACATGATGACATACACAACTTTTAATTGGATGAGC
The DNA here is from genome assembly GCA_033807585.1 of Hydrophis major. Classification (NCBI taxonomy): domain Eukaryota; kingdom Metazoa; phylum Chordata; class Lepidosauria; order Squamata; family Elapidae; genus Hydrophis; species Hydrophis major. Next base: position 67,463,068 of record CM066343.1, on the reverse strand, counting down.
CAATTGAACTATTGGGGGTGGGAACGTTGCCATTACTTTGTATATGTGATTTACCCGCCCATTTTCTCAGATTCAGAATTCTTTTGTTGCTACCACTTGATTTCCAGTAAAAGATATCTTTTCTCTGATTAAAGGAGTCTAAGTATTTCTTTCTTGGATTTTGAATGGAGCACCAGCTGATTTTATTCTGAATCTGAGAAAATGGAGCACCAGCTGACAATAACAGTGATGGTGAACGTATTTGTTGTGGTCTTCCAAAAGTGCACGTGCTGATATTCACAATGCAATGCCCCCCATCCCCTTGTGCATGTGTGTGCAACACCCAACGCTTCCTTACCTGCACCATGAATGCATGCACCTCCCAACTGAGGCCTTTTTCACCCTCCCAGAGGCTCAAGGTAAGCCTCTGAAGCCTTGGGAGGGCGAAAAATGGGCCTTCTGGAAATCCCGGAAGTGCCCATTTTCAGCCTCCAGAGGGTCTCTGGAGCCCAGGCAAAGCTGTTTTCGCCCTCCTGGGCGCTCGAGGGAAGCTTCTGCAGCCTTTGGAGGTCGAAAAATGGTATTTCCAGAAGGCCCATTTTTCGGCCTCCTGAGGCTGCAGAGGCTTCCCCCGAGCCTCTGGGAGGCCTCAAACGGACCGAAAATCAGCTGGGGGGCACACATGTGTGCAGTGCAGGTTAGTTTGACTGGGGCTCACGTGCCCACACAAATGGCTCTGCATGCCACCCATGGAATGTGTGCTATAGGTTCGCTATCACAGGTATATAACTATAATCACTACAAACACTAAAAAATATGAATGAATTAAACATAAAGAAAAAATGTGTTTCTGTGTTATTATATTATTAGTACTATTATAAGTAAATGGGAAGATATTTTTATAGAATTAGCTATGGTTTTTGTTTCTTATTAACAGTATACTTGGACAAAATGCTGTATTCAAAAATGTTTATTGAAAAAAACTTTAAAAAAAAAAAGTCATAATCAAATCTAGGGCCAGAGTTCCTATTAAGTTATAAGTCCTCAAGGATATTAAGAAGTTACATAATTACTATGAAATAGGCAAATATTACCAAATTATTCTAATTTCCTACATATTAAATTGTGGTGAAATGCACTCAATTACAGTTGAGGCTGGCTGTGGTCATAATTTGAGGATCGGTTGTCCTCAAATTATGACCACAATTGAGTGCAACATTTCTGTTGCTAAGCAAGACAGTTGTTAAGTGAGTTTTGCCCTATTTTACAATCTTTCTTGCTACGATTAAATGGATCATTGCAGCTAACTTAATAACATGGCTGTTAAGTGAATCTGTCTTTCCCATTGATTTTGCTTGTGAGGATCATAAAGGGTGATCACATAATATAGGAACACTGCAACCATCATAAATACATGCCAGTTGTCAAGCGTCCGAAGTTTGATCATGGGAGCATGAAGATACTTCAACTGTTAAGTATGAAAAGTAATCATAAGTCACTTTTCTCAGTGCTGCTGTAACTTTGAATAGTCATTGAACGAAAGGCTGCAAATTGAAGATGAAATAGCCACAGCTGCTTAAAAGCTCAACTTGGATGTTTGAAGGCATTCCTGAATTCTTCTGTTGATATTAAAGAAAGTATGGAACTAATGCTAGGCATTATCTAAAATTCTGCAAATCATTATAGTGTTCTAGTGATGATTTATAATATTAAATATGTAATTAAAGTATGATTTGAGACTTCCAGTTGTGGTGTAACGTTGACGCTGTGCAGGGGAACGGAGCTCTGTTCTGAATAGGCTTTGCGATCGGTATCCCATAGGGGTGAAGTCGGATCCTTGAGAGGCCGGCAATAGAGAGAAGATTCGGAGGTATCAGGGAGAGCTGCGACTTCCTGATGCTTTAAGAAGTCCCAAAAACCAGAGTGAAAGAGATCAGTCTCCATGATTTGATCTGGAGACGTGGCCGCCTGACCGATCATTGGTGGAAGCAAAGATTGGAAAGCAACGTAAGTAATGGTGCAGAGTAAGATAAAAGGAAAGTACCTATATAAAGAAGACCTGTTGCAGTGAAATAAGAGAGTGGCTACGAACCGAGAGACAGAAGCAGGCGGCGGATTTGGCGGTAGGAGCTTTTATGGTGGACTGAGTGACTGAATAAGGGCGCTGAGAGACTGATAGGAGATAGACGGGGAGAAAGGAGAGGAGATGTTTGTTCCTGTATTTGTGGACAGTGGAATGGATAGGAGAGAAAAGCTTGATGGAGAATAACTTTTGATTGTTGGTGGTTACTGAGAAAGAGAGATCAGCCACGGAGAGGACTGTGAAGGAAATGCAGCGGGAAGTGAAAGCAACGAACCATAGTGACTGTGCATTTTAAAAGAAGACATCTTGAAAAGACAGGGAATTGCTGAGTAAAGAAAGTTGTAAGCTCTGTAAATATACATAATATATACGTACGTAGGTATGCATATATGTATGTATGTATGTATACAATATATACACTATTTATATATGATACTGATTTAAGGATTAATATTGAAGATTGAATAACAGTATGTTAAATATATTTGAGTAAGTAGTAATACTCTGACATTTTTTTGGTAAATTTCCCTGTGTAAATAATATAGATTATATTTATAACTATGTGTGATGACCCGTAGTCTCTCAAAATAACCCAAAACCCAAAACATATATTAAAGTCTGGTAAAGCCTTCAACTTAACTTCATTGTTTTATTAGGCACAGCTTAAAGTCACAAAAGTAAATAATGAGGCAAACAGAAAACCAAAACAAACCACATTGATGAGAGTTCTGAAGCAAGCCGAGTGTCAGCCTTCAAGATCTTCTACTATTGCTTTGCATCTTTTGGCTGCCATAAGAAATGGGGGAGGAGGGGATAAAGTCTGGGAAGCAAGCTGGAGGTGTTACATTCTAGTGTTGTGTAAAATGAGGAGGGGGGAATATAAATTTTTGCTTAGGTTTCTATTTCTCGCTAAGCTTTCTTTTCTCTGCGCAACTGCAAACTGTTATCAAAATATATCAAGGTCAACGGACAGAGGCCTCATTATCACCTGAAGATGTCCACATGATCATATTCACAACTTTTAATTGGAAGAATCATTTGAACTATTGGGGGTGGGAACATTTCCATCACTTTGTATATGTGATCTGCGCGCCTAATTTCCCAGATTCAGAATTGCTACCACTTCGATTTCAGTAAAAGATATCTTTTCTCTAATTTAAAGAGTCTAAGTATTTCTTTCTTGAATCTTGAATGGAGCTCCACCTGACACTGAGATAACTAATTATAAACTCCAGGAAAATAACTGAGAAAAGTCTATTGGCAGAACACCAGCAAAGATAAGCCTCTTTCAAGGTGAACACTAATTGACTTCAGCAATTCTAACTGCGCAGTTGGAAACTTATATACATAGCTCCCACCTGCAAGCCACGAGGAGGATCATGGTAATCTCCTCTTGAGTAGACCTCGCTTTTCCCTGATCCTCTTCTCCCTGCATGTCCTAGGATGGATAGGGGATGGGCCTGGATCCTCCTCTGACTGCTCAGCCAGCCTCTGCCCTTCCCTAGCCTCCTCCACCACCTCTGGAGCCACACTCCCACTCCCTGTTGGCTGTTCCTCCTCTTCCTCAGAGTCAGACTCCACCAGGGGTATGACACTGTGGATAGAATTGAAAGTATATTTATAGCTGAGTAATTTATATAATACGCTTAGAACTCTAATTTTTTTAAGATTTACTAACTAATGAATTAACAATATTTAGAGAAATAATTGATTATTGACCATTGGTTAATTAGTGACAATCAAAGATTAGAACCTGTATTTGGTATTGTGTTGCAACTATAAGGGTAAAGTAGAAAGTTATTAATTAATCAATTGAGTATTTTCTACCAGTGAAGATTGAATATTGAATATATATAATATTTATGGAATAATATATGATATAATTTATTGTAATACTGTAATACTAGATCAGACATAAGAGACAATGAGGGGTAGTTCTAAACATGCCATTTGATGGTAGATTGGAAGAGTTTGTTAAGGACCCTGAAAATGACAACAACAACTATAAAAACTGGAAAGAAGGTAACAGCAAGTACATCTTCTCCCTCAGGACAAAGGTAATATGTTGGGTGCAGAGAAATCAGGGTCTACTTTAACCCTGCAGAGTGTACAGACAACTCTAAATATGAAGCAAGAGATGATGGTGGGGACATAAGAACTTATAGCGAAAAACCATGAGGATTTGAAAAGCGAAATGAAGAATGATATAGGAGGAATGAAAACTGACATGCAGAAACTAGATGAAAAAATTGGAATAATGCAAGAGGTGGTAGCGAACAATGAACAGAAATTGACAACAATGGAAGTCAGAACTGAGCGTGTGGAAAAGAAGCTAGAAGTGTATTGTAGGATACAACAAAGGCTTGTATAAGAGGCTTAATTGCTTATGCAGCAAAAAGAAATAAGGAAAAAAAGAAACACCGATGGAATGGCAGGAGAAATTGAAAAACTTGGAAGCCAATATGCAGACAGACCCTCGCAATGAGGAACTCAAAAGAGAAATGGACCAGGTGAAACATGAAATAAATTTAAACCTACAAAATGACGTGGCCAGAAAACTTAAACTTGTGAAATGCGAATAAACCAGGGAGATGGCTGTCACACAAGTTAAAGAAGGAACAGGAGAAAAGAATATCAGTGTTGCAAGATGAAAATGGGAGCCTATATTCCCAGATAGATCAAAAGAAGTTGATTGTCCAAATGTTTTTTCCAATCTGTATACTAAGGAAGAAATCTTAGATGATACCTATAGTATACCTATAGTATCGGATGCTGCATGGGATATGCTGAACAATAAAATAACTATAAAAGAAATGAAAGATGCAATTGGGAAGCAAAAAATTAATAAAACACAGGGGCCAGATGGAATACCAGTGGAGTTTTATAAAGCAGCGGTCACCAACTGGTGGGCTACAGCCCACTGATGGGCCGTGAGAAAATTTTGGTGGACAGCAGAGAAATCTCCCCCCTAGAACACCCCCACCAAAGCAATTAATCCAGGCTGTGCAAAAACACAAGCCTACATGGCCCGCAGGAACCCTCCCTGCCAACTCACTCCTTACCTGGCAAACTTGCCTACTAAATTGCTATTTTTCCTTTTTCCGACCATCATCTGTTCTGCTGTGCCAGGAGATTTAGATTAGCTAGGAAGCAGGAAATGGTTGGATTTCTTGCTTTCTACCTAGTCTTTAGATCTTTGGCTCAGCACGGCCGAACCTCCCTTATGACTGAAGGTTTGCTTGCAAGCAAATTCAGTGCAGACTCACAGCAAGCAAATTTGAGAGACTGAGCTAGCCGATGGCAGATAGATAGATCACTAAATGATTCTGTGAGCAACTCAATCTGCCTGCTTTGCCTGATTTTGGGTAAAAGTTGCTCTTTTTTAAAATAAAAAAATCAATATTTACGAGGGCTATCCACAAAATAGTTTTCGTCTGTAGCAAGAAGGGGTGGAGATAGCGTGGCTATCTTTGGTCTGTGCATCTGCTATTCAGTCTGGATGTAGTCGTGCTAGTGGGAGATTCGTATCATTGCCCATTATTTCACAGCAAACATTTGAAATTTGTGCTGCAATTGAAAATCCCTCGAGTTGTGAGGTGCGATCAGTGATAAGGTTTTTGTTGGCAAAAAACCAAAAACTGATTGAAATTTTTCGGCAACTGTGTGAAGTGTACGGGGACAACATCATCACTGAAGGTGGAGTGCATCAATGGTGCATTGTTTAAAAATGGCCGAACTATGGCACTCAAGAAGTCCTGAATGCTTTCAAGTGGGAGATTTTTCCTCATCCGCCCTACAGCCCCAATCTTGCACCAAGCAACTACCACTTGTTTCCGAGGATGAAGACCTGGCTTGGAACACAGCGCTTTGACGCCTGAGATTTGAGCCAGTCAGTCACTCCCGCCTGCAGTTCCACGTCGTCAAAGCGAATTGGGTGGTCCGCACAGAAATGTCATCCCCAAAGGAATTAATCCAGGTTGCGTAGGAACACAAGGCTGTGCCGCCTACATGGCCCGCGGGAACACAAGGCTTGTGTCGCTTGCATTGCAAACAACACAAGGTACTGAGGGGAGGGGGAAAAGGGCGGAGGGGGGAACTTGCCATACACACATGGCCTGGCCACCGGGCTGCTTCTTTCCACTTCTTTCTTCTACTTTTGGCTGCACGCAACAAAAGCAGCAAAAGTCTTTCTTTCTCTCCCCCAAACTCCGCCAGAAATGAGTCCTTGGGACCCTGCAAAGCATCCTGCTCCAAGAGGCTGCGTCAGCACAACAAGTCTCACAAAGACTCATTTCTGGCGGAGTTTGGGAGAGAGAAAGAAAGACTTCTGCTGCTTTTCTTTCATGAAGTCAAAAGTCTCTCTTCCCCAGAGAACGGAGCTGGACACGGAATCCTGTGATCCCAAATAAAGAATCATCGATTGGTAGGAAAACGGAGTGGGGAATTTTCCTGCAGACTTTTTGGGGGATTTTCCCAGGGTCTCTGGTCTGCAGGATTTAAAATTACGAGTTTGATGGTCCCTGAGGTCCAAAGGTTGGCAACCCCTGTCCTAGAATATTATGAGACTTATTCAAACAAACCAATGGCACTTATGTTTTTGGATGCTCAGAAAACGTTCGATAATTTAAATTGGCACTTTCTCATTGAATAACTGTCTAAGATGCAATTTGGTAGAAAATTTTTAGGGCTCATCAAAACAATATATACAATACAAAATGCAAAACTGATATTGAATGGAGAAACCACAGATGATCTAAAAATAAATAAAGGAGTAAGGCAGGAATACCCATTTGCCCCATTGCTATATATACTATTTGCAGAAGTACTGTTGATTCAGATAAGGCAGAATCAAGATATTAAAGGACTATTAAGAAAGAGGAGTACAAACTTCAAACCTTCACCGATGATATGGTAGTTATCATGGAGAATCCAAAAGAAACAAATTCTATACTAATAAGAGAAATAGAAGAATTTGGAAAGGTGGCGGGGCTCAAAATTAATAAAGAAAAGACTAAAATAATAACCAAAAACTGTACTAAATGGCAGAATGAAGAATTATCAAGTGAATTAGGAATACAGATAGTGAAAAAAGTAAAATATCTTGGGATTTGGCTCACGGCAAAATGTTATTCAATTAAACAAATTGATACTCCAAATTCAAAAAGATTTAGACTATTTGGCTAAAATACAACATTCACTGTTGGGGACATAAAAACAAATGTTTTACCAAAATTATTACATTTGTTTCAAACGGTACCAGTCAAGCTCAGAGGGAAATTTTTCAAGGATTTAAACAAAAAATAGTGAAATATATTTGGCAGAAGAAAAAAGCCAGAATAAAATACAAGTTATTGCAGGATAGCAGAAGTAAGGAAGGTTTTGGCTCCCAGACTTTATTACCATTATATTACCAGGCAGCAGTAGCCATATGGTTCAAAGATTGCATTTATTTGATAGATAAAAGACTATTAACAATAGAGGGCCATGACCTGCAGCTTGGCTGGCACACATTTCTTTGGGAAGGGACAAACAAGTGTGAGAGACACTCTATTACATGTCTGGGAGAAGCTAAAAAAGAACCACCATGTGAAAATACCTCTCTGGCTATCGACAATGGAAGTGTTGATAACGCTTTAGATTTAAATAAAATGATAAAATACAAAGAACTTTTAAATGAAAAAGGGTAATTAAAAACACAAAACCAACTAAAGACACAGGGAATTGAAATAGGTTGGTGGCCTTACCTCCAGATTCAAACACGATATAAAAAGGGCAAAGAACAATTTGACTTTTGTATAACACAACAAGAATTTGACAAACTATTACAAGGGTTTGAAAAAACAAATGATTAGTAAAATAAACAATTATTTACTGGAGTATAAAATGGAAGAGGAAACAGTCAAAGAGAATATAATAACCTGGGTTAAAAATTTTGGCTATAGTACTGATTTGGAACAATGGGAACTTATCTGGCAGGTAAATTATAAGTCAACATTGTCAGTCTCCTATAAGGAGAATTTGTATAAAATGTTTTACTGCTGGCATCTCCCCCCAGTGAGATAAGCCAGAATATTTCCTAATATGATAGCAAAATGTTGCATATGCACTCACAGCCAGGGAACGTATTTTCAAGTTCAGCCTGAAAAGGTTCAGCCAAGATGGCGTCAACAATGGTTGCCTCGCTGAAATGCTCTCTAATGGTTTCTTTATTCCTCATTATCATCTGCAATTCACTACGGATTTCATACTCATGAGACCATCTGTTAAGAATTAGGCAATTTTCCTTAAGGAGCAGCTTTCTGATTCCTCACCCCCACCTGTCTTTGCAAATGCCGAGGAGATTCTAACTAATTTGTTTGTTGTAATTTGGATTACAACAAACAAAGGAGGAAAGCGACAATGCCGAAAAAAGAGACGAGGTAAACGAGCGGGAATTTTAAACAGACTAAGGAATGGCGGGGGGGGAGAAACTCCTCTCCCTTCAAGCTTTCTGACTAATTTACGCTTGCTTGCTAACAAGATGGATGAAATTCATCTCTTAAATAGATGGAATCCTGATTTCTATAATTCTTCAGTTCTTTGTTTTACTGAAATCTGGCTTAATCCACAAATTCATGAGGACAACACCGTATACACCCCAGGATTTCAGACATTTAGATCAGACAGAATTGAAGAGACATCAGGTAAAACAAAGGGTGGAGGGTTATGTTTATATATCAACAACAACTGGTCTCAAGATATAACTATAATATATAAGTTCTGTGATGAAAACTTAAGAGTCTTTACACAACAACTGCAAGCCATTTTACTCTCCACGTGAGTTCTCCTTATTTCTAATAGCTATTATATTCCTCCACAAGCCTGGGTAAACAAGGCATTACGAACTCTTGCTGATCAAATTATGGAGGCTAAAGTCAAACACCCAGGTTCCCTTCCCATCATTTTAGGAGATTTCAATCAAGCAAATTTAATGAAAGAGCTCCCAAAATATTTCCAGCATGTAAATTGTCCCACCAGAGGCAAAAAAAAAACATTAGACCACTGCTACACAACAATAAAAGATGCTTATAGGTCTTTACCACAAGCAGCTGTGGGACATTCTGACCACTGCATGATTCACCTTGTACCTGCTTACAGACAAAGACTTAAAACCATGAAACCAACAATTAAATTGGTGAAGACTTGGTCAGATGAGACAAAGCTGAAACTTCAGGCCTGCCTTGACTGCACTGATTGGAATGTTTTTGAAGATGCCTCTGCAGACCTAGATGAGCTAACAGATACTGTAACATTATATGTTAGCTTCTGCAAAGACTTATGTGTACCAACAAGGAACCTGCAAATAAATAATAACAATAAACCTTGGTTCACAGCTAAACTTAAGCAGCTACGTCGTTCCAAAAAGGAAGCCTATAGAAAAGGTGACAGAATGCTATACAACCAGGCCAGAAACATATTAACAAGAGAGATCAGAACAGCAAAAAGAAGCTACTCTGAAAAGTTAAGGAATCAGTTCTCAACAAATGAACCAGCAAACGTGGAAAACTCTTAAAAACATCACTAGCTTCAGCAAACCTTCTTCCCAGGCAGAAGGGAACAACAACAGATGACCTGAATGTGTTTTACTGCAGATTTGAAAAGAAACTACAGCCACCTATCTCCACAACCGACATCTCAAACACACCAACAGCAGCCAAACCTCCTACAACTGGCCCCAATCCATTGGGTTCACAACCTCTTGTGATCATAGAAAAAGAAGTGCAAGGTCTATTTCACAGACAAAAGCCAGGAAAAGCACCAGGGCCAGACAAGATAACTCCTTCTTGCTTAAAAGTCTGTGCTGACCAATTGGCCCCCATCTTCATCTGAATCTTTAATAAAACACTAGAGATGTGCTATGTTCCTTCTTGCTTCAAATGCTCTACCATCATCCCAGTCCCAAAGAAGCCTTCCATCAAGGAACTGAATGACTACAGACCAGTTTCTCTAACATCTGTAGTTATGAAAATCTTTGAAAAGTTTGTGCTGACCCACCTGAAAACCATCACAGATCTGCTGTTAGATCCCATGCAGTTTGTATACAAGCAAATAGATCGACAGATGATGCTGTTAATATAGCTCTGTATTACAACCTACAACACCTACACAAGGGTCCTCTTTCTAGACTTCAGTTCAGCATTTAATACTATCATTCCAGACACTCTTCTAAGTACATTAAACCAACTAGTGATACCTGAACACACTTGTAAGTGGATCATAAGCTTCCTAACAGACAGGAAGCAGCAGGTGAAGCTAAGCAGAATCAATCTGATACCTGTACAATCAGCATAGGAGGGCCCCAAGGCTGTGTGCTTTCTCCACTTCTCTTCTCCCTATATACCAATGACTGCATCTCAAATGATCCATCTGTTAAAATACTGAAGTTTGCTGATGACACAACAGTGATTGGTCTCATTCGAGACAATGACAAATCTGCATACAGACAAGAGGTTGTACAACTTGCCTCATGGTATAACCGGAAAAATCTGGAACTGAGCACACTCAAAACCAGAGAAATAGTGGTAGACTTTAGAAGAAACCCTACCATACTACCACCTCTTACAATACTAGACAACACAATATCAATAGTAGACCCTCAAATTTCTAGGTTCTACTATATCACATGACCTGAAATGGACATCTAACATCAAAAACATCATCAAAAAAGCACAACAAAAATGTTCTTTCTGAGCCAACTCAGAAAGTTCAAACTGCCCAAGGAACTGCTGATACAGTTCTACAGAGGAATTATTGAGTCTATCATCTGCACCTCTATAACTGTCTGGTTTGGTTCTGCAACCCAACAGAATAGACACAGACTTCAGAGGATAATTAGGACTGCAGAAAAAACAATTACTACCAACCTGCCTTCAATCGAGGACCTGTATACTGCACAAATCAAAAAGAGGGCTGACAATCCATTTCACAGTCATCAAAACAATTACATTATATAATAACTCACATTATCAATCATCAGTTAAGTATCCTAATATCATTATTAAACAATCATTTGACTATAATTTTACTAATTCATACTTAAGCGAGATAACTATAATTGAATTAAATTATTTTATAACAGATCATAGAATCATACCAAATCTATCTTAATAAAATATTCTAAAAATATTATCAAAACCAAGAAAAATTATATATTCGTTATTTCCTAGATTTCTAAATATTCTATTATTATATTGTATTATCTAACCATTGATAAAAGAGATCCCAAATTTCATAAAATTGTTTATCTTCTTGTTCTCTAATTTTAAATGTCAATCTACTCATTTCAGCACAGTCCAATATTTTCTTAATAATTTCTTCCTCTAATGGTATTTTCTCACTCTTCCAATGTTTAGCAAATACAATCCTGGCCGCTGTTAATACATTTACAATCAAATACTTTAAGTTTTTATTATATATATCAGGTAAGATTCCCAATAAAAAAATCTCTGGTTTCAAATCTATGTGTTTCTTTGTCATTTTTTTCCAGCCATATACGAATTCTAGTCCAGTATTTCCTGGCCTCCTCACAAGTCCACCATATATGGTAATATGAGCCAGGTATCTGATGACATTTCCAGCACTTTTCAGATTTATTCTTGAACATTCTTGCTATTCTTGTCGGGGGAAAGTGCCACCTGTAAAACATCTTATACAAATTTTCTTTATATGCTGTTGATATTGTCATTTTATAATTTTGTGACCACATTTTTTGCCATTTCTCTAAATCAATCCCATATCCAAAATTCTTCCCCCAAGCAATCATTGTTTCTTTAACTTGTTCTTCCTCTAATTTAATTTCCAACAAATAACTATATAGTTTTTTAATCACTTTTTCATCAGTACCTGTCAAAATCCTATCTAAATCAGTCAATTTATCATAAAATCCTTCTATTTTAGAATCTTTAAGATACCTTGCATGTATTTGCGCATATGAAAACCAATTCATCTTTATACCTTGTTCTTCTAAATTTTGCATCGTTTTAAGTTCACCCTTTTCATCCAGTATTTCCCCATATCTAACTGTTTGTTCCTTCTTATAGGTTATAGGATATGAAAAAGCTTCAATAGTTGACAACCAAACTGGGATTTTCAAATAACATTGTTTCTTAATTTTCTCCCAATTCAACCATGATTCCCGTATATAATGCCTTCTAAAATAACCCTTTGATTTAGTTCCCTTATACCATAAAAAAGCATGCCAACCCAATAATAAATCATGACCTTCTAATGCCAACAATCTAGTCTTTCTTAACGTTATCCATTCTTTAACCCACATTAAGTTTGCAGCTTGATAATACAACTCCCAATTAGGAAGGCCAAATCCTCCTCTAATTCTAGCATCCTGTAAAAGTTTCAATTTTATTCTCGCTTTCTTGCCTTGCCATATATACTTCAACACAATTTTATTTAATTCTTCAAAGTAATCCTTACCTAACCTAATTGGTATTGTTTGGAACAAATATAAAATTCTGGGTAAAATATTCATCTTAATTGTTGAAATTCTACCTATCAATGACAATTGTAGGTTTTCCCATTTTTTCAGATTGGATGCTATCTGCTATTTAAGTTTAATATAATTATTCTCTTTCAGTGTAGTACATCTTGACATCAGATATATCCCCAAATATTTAACTTTGTTCGTAACTTGAATTTTCAATAAATCTGCCAGCTCTTCTCTTTGTCTTAATAACATGTTCTTTGTCAAAATCTTTGTTTTGTCTTTATTTATTTTCAAACCAGCCATCTCGCCATACATCTCTATCTTTTCCAACAGTTTTAAAGCTGTCTCTAAAGGGTCTTCCAAAATAAAGACCAAGTCATCCACAAAGGCTTGCAATTTAAATTCCTCCTTTTTGACTTTCATTCCTTTTATGTTTGTATCCTAATATTTCTATTTAAGACTTCCAAGGTCAATACAAATAACAAAGGAGATAATGGGCATCCTTGTCTTGTACCTTTTTTAATATTGATAGAGTCTGTGAATTCTCCATCTATCATTACTTTTGCTGTTTGCTTATAATATATGGCTTCTATTGCTTGAATAAATTTTCTAGCAAAGCCCATCTGTTCCAATAGTAATAACATAAATCTCCAATTCACATTATCAAATGCCTTTTGGGCATCTAAGAATATCAAAGCCATTTGTTTTTCAGGATGTGCCTCGTAATATTCCAATGTGTCCAGGATTACCCTCATATTGTCTTTAATCTATCTCTTTGGTAAGAATCCATTCTGATCAGAGTGAATAAAGTTATTTAGATACTTTTTAAGCCTTTCTGCCAAGATTGAAGCAAAGATTTTATAAGCTACATTCAATAAGGAAATAGGTCTATAGTTCTTAATTTGTAATGGGTCAACCCTTTCTTTTGAAATAAGTGTAATATAAGCCTCTGACCATGTTTTAGGTATTTTATTTATCATAACTTCATTCATGACTTCTAACAATGGAATGCTCAATGACTCTTATAATGTTTTATAAAATTCTGCCAAGAAACCATCTGGTCCTGGTGCTTTTCCATTGTTCTGTCTGTTAAGTGCTTCGGTTAATTCCATCATTGTTATAGCACTTTCTAACATTTTCCGAGTTTCATCAGGTATCTTAGGTAGGTTAGCATTTTGTAAATATTGTTTAATTTTTTCCTCATCAAGATCCTCCTGTTTATATAATTGTCCATAAAAATCTCGAATGATTGCCTTTTTCTCCTTATTACCATAACAAATTTGGCCTTGATCATCTATTAACTGTGATATTTTCCTTGATTCTTTCTCTTTTCTCAGCTTATATGCTAACCATCTACCTGGCCTATTAGCATCTTCAAAATAGTTCTGTTTAGCACTTTTAATTTTTTGTGCCAGTTCTTCTTTCCCTGCTTGATCCATTTTATGTTTAATTATGTCCATTTTAAGTTTAATATCTTTTTTCTGTGGCGTCTTCTGTTATTCTTTTTCCAGTTTTTTATGGTCATCTTCTAGAACTTTAATCATTTGTCTCTTCCTAATGTTCTTTTTCTTTGTATAGTCAATTATTAATCCTCTTGCATATGCCTTCATTGTATCCCAAACACAGAAAGGAGTGGTAAACCAATACACTGTAAATTTATGAAGAATGATGATTGTTTTACGTTATGTTTTATGTTTTGTGTGTTTTTGTTTATCATTAAAATCAATAAAACTTTTATCAAAAAAAAAAAAAAAAGAGGGCTGTGAAAATATTTATAGACCTCTCACATCCTGGACATAAACTGTTTCAACTTCTTCCCTCAAAACAACACGATAGAGCACTGCATACCAGAACAATTAGACACAAGAACAATTTCTTCCCGAAAGCCATCACTCTGCTAAACAAATATTCCCTTAACATTGTTCAACGATTACAAAGTCTGCACTACTATTACTATTAACGTTCTCATCACTCCTTATCACCCATCCCCTCCCACTTGTGATTGTAGGACTGTAACTTTGTCGCTTGTATCCTTACAATTTATATTAACTGTTTCCTAGTATGATTTGATTGCTGATTGTACCCTATAACTATCATTAAGTGTTGTACGTTATGATTCTTGATTCTTAACGAATGTATCTTTTCTTCTACGTATACTGAGAGTATTTACACCAAGACAAATTCCTTGTGTGTCCAATCACACTTGGCCAATAAAGTATAAAGTATTTTATTCACATGTGGTGGATCTGCTCTCAAGCACAGAGATATAACTGGAAGCAGGCTACAACCCCCTCAGAAATTGCAGTAATTAATAAGTTATCTGAATGTGCCGAAATGGTCAGATTGATGATGTTACTAAAAAATAAGGAAGAAGAAGATATTACAAGATAAGGGTTATTTGGTTCAAATGGCTAAAGAAAAGACACAAAGACGTCAAATGATAATGAATGAGAAATCACAAAGTAATATTGTTTATGTGTAAATATAGATATACATGTATAAAAATGCTTAGAACAAGGGAACAAGGGAAAACTTAATATAGTTACAGATAACAAAGTTATGGGTGTTATTAACCAATGTAAACACTGTTACAATATCATTGCAAAATGTGCAAATTTGTTTTTAATTGTTGAAACATTGAATAAATAAATTTCTAAAAGAAATGTGATTTGAGGCAATGGTTGATGAACATCTGTGTAAATTAAACAAAAAAGCTATGAGTAAAAAACTATGATCTATATTTTTTCAACAAGGAAATTATATTGAATTAAAGATTTTGTCAGAATAGATTCAATTAAAATTAATCCTTAATTTCATTAAGAAATCCAATATTTCAAGTAGGAATTGCAAAATTGGAATGTTTCACTATAGACTTCTGGCTGTGCTTCCGGTGGCGTCAGAGGCGAGGACTGCGAGGTCCGCAGCCCCACTCCTCTCCCCATCGGAGGGCTCCAAAAGGAGCCATAGTCACCCTGTAAGGATGGTGAAGTAAAGGGGGGCATCTTGCAGGGTGAGGAGAGCCACATATCTCCTCCCTGACTTGGAAAATCCCCCTCATCCGAAGATGAGGAGCAGTGGCAGTCAACATAAAATAGGAAACAGGAAAATAAAAAAAATCTGTGATAAGAGAGTCTAAAATGATAATTGTTTAAGCTGCAAAAATAAGCATTTCTAAGATCTATGTTGAAAAGTAAGTTGAGAGCACCATGTATTGATGAAAGGAAAAGTAACTTCTAGACTCCTGAAAATTTACAAGGAAGGAATATTTGATATCCGGTGGAGAGCTGTGACGTTTAACTGTCTATTGTCTTGCACTTACCAGGTGGAAATAAGAAAGACACTTTATAAAAGAAACTCTGGGAAACTAGAATAAAAGACCAAAATTACAGAGCAGATTCCAAGAATTTGGAAAATAGCTTGGACTATTAGAATATAGAATAAATGTTGGAATTGGCCTGTCTAAATAAATGACTTTGCTTTGAAATAATTGGCTTCTGACTAAAATATCTGCTGGAAAAAAGACAGCATGAAAATCTGAGAAGAAAGTGCCATCTATTAATGACTGGAAACCTATAATTTTGAACGCTTCTTGAAATAGATTGAGACTTTTATTGTTTAATGTACTTATATCGCTATCATGATTAGAGTTGAAGGAACAACTCTGGAAATGAAAGGACTTTTCAATGAAATGACTTTGCTGTTCCAAAGTATTAAAATATCAATGGATAGTATAGAGAAAATGGAAAACATCCTGCAAAGAAAAATGAATAAAACCAAACTGCTCATGAACTGGTGGAAAGAACAGAAAGATTGGATGAAATGGATTACTTTTGCCAGCAAAAGTATGTTCATATGACTATGAACAGGGAAAAACATGAATCAGAAAAACTAGCAAATGAAGCAAAAGCTCAATGAAGAGGAAGACCAGGCAAATGGCAAGCAAAAGGAATGGAAAGAACAGATGAAATGGTGACATCAGTTAGTAAATCAAGGACTGGAGCAAAAAATGGGACTGACAAACCAGCTAATAAAGAAAGAAAGATCGAAGAAAATAAAGCAGATAAATCAACAATTGAATAGACAGGAATATATCTTTGCTAAGGAGATTGAGACATGAGCAGATATTTGGGAGAATTGCCAGCATAGGTTTGTACTGGGAGAAATGCTTACATTGAACAAGAAAGATAGAGATAGAGATAAAGATGAGGAGTGTGGGAAGCAAGTAAAAAAATGGATAAAAGTTGAAGCACTAATGAGGAAAAGAGATGATGGCTAGAAAGAATTGCCTTTTAAACATTAAAGTAGCTTGTTGTAAGCTGGTAGAGGCAGAAATAAAATTAGATAGGAGAAATATTAGAACGCATATTTTTATAGAATAAACAAAAATAATAGACAAAAAGATTAGAGGTTTACAGGTGGCATTTTTTTGTTGTTTCAATATTATGAGAATCATCTAAGTTTGATAAATGTGATAAAGATTACCAATACTGTTATTTTAATTTGGATTAATGTAAATGATATCCAGGATATATATTTAAAATAAAATATATATAATTTAAAAAGTGAAATGTTTCACTATAGCACTTCAAAGGCAGTGAGTCAGTGAGATCAGGAGCATTCAAGAACTTCCTAGGTATAAACAAACAAGTTGACTGGAAGTTAGAAAAGATTGGGATTCATCACATAATCACATCAATATATTCATTTCTGGAACTACACATATAATAAAATATTCATTCAAGTAAAATAAATAACTATAGATATAAAAAGTAGCTTGACATTAAAACGCAGCATACTCAATTTGCTTTGAAATTAAAAACAAAATTAGAACTAACAAATTGATATTTATTCATAGTTACATTGTAACAGACACAGTTAATTTTTTCTCAAACATTTACAACAGGGACAAGGTTTCCAAAATATTTACCTTGACATCAAAAGAAGGTTTAAAGAGCTTGTCTTTCGATAAAAATTTAGATGGTGTATCCAGATGCAGAGAGGGTTCCTTCTGTACTACCTTGCTTCCAATTGGAGGGCTAGGATTTTTACCAATATGCTGTGAAATGACACTTTGGAAAGCTTTACTTTGGAAACGATTCACATCCAGGGGTGTCACTGTTGTTATCTTTCCACTTCCAAGGACATTACTAGGATAATCAGGTGTATTTGTAGATGCAATACTTGTCTCCATTTCTTCTGAAGAATTTGTAAGATTCTTTTGTTTACCTTAAAAAAATTTAAAGCATAATTTAAAAATATTTTTTAATTATGTATTTCACATTTCATTACAATAAACAGTAAGACAAAAGTGTTGTCTCCTACGCTACAATTGCAGTGATCCTTGGTAAAAATTACTTTGATCATTCTTTATTATATTCACTGAATATAACAAAATAAACAATAGAGTTGTAAGTTTTGCCCTTTCAATTTTGAAAGTGAATTGTCAACCCTGGAGCCAACTTTAAGAGTCTTCAAGATTGTCACAGTGAGGCTGGCTACAGCTGTGGAAAAGGGAAGGGGGAGTAGAGATAGCTAAAGGGAATATGTAGCCAAAATAACATTTTCTTCTGTGAATCAAGGACACGCTCAGTAGCACCTGGAAGGGCATGGGAGGCATCCAGGATGGGGAGAGAGAACTGACTGGGACATGTGATGGTTGTGTGTAATGTGGGAAAGAACTTTGGATTTTGAACTGAGTGGGAAAAACCTGAGGGGCTTCGGGTTTCACTAGCTGTGCCAATATTATATGCCTAATAAATCTATACTTTGAGGAACCCTGCCTTGGTGTTTTGATTTCTGATCGGCTGTTACTTAGAACCCTGACATTAACCTGAATCCCTTTTATAAAAAAATCAATAGCTCCCCGCTCATATGGGGCTGCTGTCCGGGATCCTGAGCTCCAGCTGCTTTCCCAGTCTACCAGGCAGTGGGAAGACTCAGGGAAGATGGAGGAGAAAAAACAGCTAGAGGACTTGACTGCTGCCAATGGAGCTTTTGGAGCCAGCGGGCTCTATGGATAGCTCTGGGACTCTCAGCTTTCCCTCAATGACAGAACGTGCGACAACCAAGCTTGGTGTCAGAGGAGGGCCTGGCCCAAGGAGTCCATCCTTTGGGACCCGACCTGCAGCCATGGCACTGTGCTTTCACGCTTCCAATATACCTTGAGCCAATGCTATGGCCAGCTACTCAGGAACAATACAAGGCAGAGCAGCAGTTTGGCGGCCAGCCAATGCTCCAGGAGCACCAGGTCACCGCAGCACAAACCAAGCACACCACAATATTCAAGTGAGAGTTGGCCTCAGCAAGTCCAGGGACTGGGGAGTCTAGCCATTGCCAAGAAACCAAACCCTGGAGGGACTATCAGAGAAGTCGGCCAGCTGAGCATCAGTAGCAGGGGTTCATGGTTCTGACCCAGCCAACATTTACCTTCCCAAGCCAGGGGAACATGGCACCCCACCCCCCAACATTCACCTTCACAAGCCATGGGAACATGGCACTCCTCCTTTGTTCTATTCAGTGTGAACCAAGCCAAGGCCTCAGGTGATAGGCCCAATCTACCATATTGACAGCTGTCAACTGGGCCAGTAAGCCAATCCAGCCCATCCTTGCAAAGAGGAGTCTGCGGACTGCCAGGGCTAGCTGGCTGGCCGCTGGGCCAGCCATCCCCTAGGCTCCCACCAGCTAATTAATTCCCCCTTCTACCCCGGCCAGGGGTGGATGGAGTACCAATTGATGCTGACGCAGGTGCCCCCACCTGCAGTGGCTCAACTGCCCCCAGAGCCCCCAGATGCACCGCCAGTCAACACTCTTTTTTTAAAATAATCTTTAACATATTTTCACAATTAAAAGCACATTTCCACCAGTGTTCACTCACATTGACATATATCTAATTATGTAGGTTACTACTAAATATTGTTACAATTATTCCTACATTCAATTTAAGACACAATTATTTACATAATTATTTATATGGTTATAGACAATATTATCTCATCTTGACATAACTCCTACACATCTTTCATCCATCTATTTTACGTCCACCTTCCAACCAGTTATACCATAAATTTCAAATCTCATAGTAATCTATTTCTTCTCTATCTTTCAATTTCATCGATAACCTATCCATCTTTGCACATTCTAAAACATTTTTTATTATCATAGTGTCAGAAGGAATATTGTCATGTTTCCAGTTCTGGACAAAGGCAATTCTTGCCACAGTTATTATGTGAAGTATGATATATTGAAACTTTTTGCCAATTTTATATCTTAATATACTCAATAAAAATATCTCTGGTTTCAATTCAATTTTTGTTTTGTAATTTTTTCTAGCCAATTGTTAATTTTGAGCCAATATTTCTTAGCTTTAGGGCAGGTCTACCACAAAAAAGTTCCCTGTTCATGGTCACACTTCCAACAATTTGCCGATTTTAGCCAACATTGCCAGGAGTAAGTAAGTAGAAAATTTTATGCAAATTCTCGTTATAAGCTGCTGTGATGTTAGTTTGTAATTTATTTCCCATAATTTTTTCCAATCTTCCAATTTAATATTATACCCAAAAATTTTGGCCCAGATTATCAGTCTCCTTTGCTGTTTCTTTTAACAGATTATACATTTTAGTAATCATTTCCCCCTGTCCTCTGTAGTATTTTATCTAATTCCTGTTGATCTGATCCTGATATCCCATTTTGCTCTGTCTTTCTTATATGTTTGAATTTGTAGGTATGGCCACCAATCTTTTTCTATTCCTTGTACCTTCAGTTCTTGGTTTGATTTTAATTCTCCTTGCTCATCTAATAATTCTTTATATCTAACTGTTTTATTTAGGTCTAGGACATTAGGATATACCATTGCCTCCATAGTCAATAACCATGTTGGAATGGTTTCTTTTGATTCTCTCCCAGACAGATACCACAGCATCCCTAACTTGGTGCCACTGAAAGTATGAATGCAGTTTATTTTTCCCTTCCCAAATAAATATGTGCTAGCCAATCTGCAGATCATGCCCCGCAATGGTTAATTCTTTTATTATTTAGATATACCCAATCTTTAAGCCATGTCGCGGCTGCGTCACAATCCAGGAGTCAAAAACCTCCCTTGCTTCTATAATCTTGCAAATGTTCCAATTTTATTCAAGCTTTCTTCCCTAACCAAATAAATATTATTATTATTTTGTTTAGTTCTTCAAAAAACTTTTTTCCTAATTTTATTGGGATTGTTTGGAAAAGGAACAATATTTTAGGCAGTACGTTCATTTTAATGGTGGCTATTCTCCCGATCAGTGAAAGTTGTAGTTTCCCCCAATTATCCAAATCTTTTTGTATTTGTTGTAGTAGCTTGTCATAATTATCTCCTTTTATGGACGAACACTTTGCCGTCAGCCAAACCCCGAGATATTCCGACAGTCTCATTTTCAGCGAAACTCTAAGGGACCATGTCAAATTAATATGCCAAGTCCTCAAAAAACTTCTCGTGGCAAAACTCTTCATGAAGCTGTCAAAAATACAAGTTCTACAAGATCTCCCTGGACTACCAAGTGTCAAATGAAGGGATCAAAATGGACCCAGGGAAGGTGAAAAGCATCCTAGACTGGCAACCCCCATGCACCCACAAGCAATTTCAGAGTCTTCTTGGGTTTGCCAACTTATATAGACAATTCTATAATTTAAGGGATGTGGTGGCTCAGTAGCTAAGACGCTGAGCTTGTCGATCAGAAAGATTGGCAGTTCAGTGGTTGAATCCCTAGCACCATGTAATGGAGTGAGCTCCCATTAATTGTCCCAGCTTCTGCCAACCTAACAGTTTGAAAGCATGCAAAAATGCAAGCAGAAAAATAGGGATCATTTTGGTGGGAAGGTAAAAGCATTCCGTGTGCCTTCGGCATTTAGTCATATGACTACGGAGACGTCTTTAGACAGCACTGGCTCTTTGGCTTTGTAACAGAGATGAACAACATCCCCTAGAGCCAGAAAAGACTAGTACATATGTGCGAGGAGAACCTTTACCTTACCTATAGACAATTCATTCCCGCATTTGTTGAAGTGGCGGAAGTGGGAGGGAAGGACCCCAAGCCAAAGCCAAGTCAGCCCTTGGCCTTGGTACCTAGATTGCCAGTGCACTTTCGAGGCCCTAAAGAAATTATTCGCCAAGGAGCCCATCCTTAGGCACCCCGAACCACAGCAACCATTCGTGACCATTTGTAAGTGGACACCAGCGATGGGGCTGTAGTGGCGGTGCTGCTTCAAGCAAACCCCCAGGGCCACCTGCAATCCTGCGTTTCCATCTCCAAAAAACTCGACACCGAGAAATAGTGGGCAATGATATATGGTATATCTATATGAAACTGCTAAAACTAATGCTAGCCTTATGGTAAGACAGTTGGTGCAAACACTTCATCATAATGAATATTTTTTCTTCGCGTGAATCCCTATGCAACTAACTGTGCCTTATACTGCTGTTCATTATTATTATTATTTGTAAAAAATCTATTTCAATTTTCCACATTTTAAAAACATATTTTTAGTGAACAGTATGATTCCAGGTTTTCACATTTCTATGCAAACATGACTTTGATTACATATTCATCTTTCACATTTAAATTCAAATCTTGTCATTGCTTTACATATTTTCTATTAGTTTTCTTACTTTCCTCGAGCTTATTTTAAAAAAATTTCAATTCATTTCTTAACCTATTTCTTTTTACTTTAAATAATTCTCATATCTTCATATTCGTTATATTTTATACTTCTATCTGTCAGGTTTGTAATTTCATCGCATATTCTTATTTCATTATTTCAAAAATTCCATCTCAATTTAAACATTTCAAAAAAATTTCCCCTACAATTACCAATTTGGAGTGTGCCACCCCATACCTTATATATCATTTAATTAATTCCCCTTTAAATCCCAATAATCATTTAACTTTTTAATTATCATCTTAAAAATAACAAAAATCTCCTAGCAATTACACAACATATATACCTTTTAAGTCAGATTCCGCATGATCATTTCCCCTTTGATTACATCAAAAATATTTATAATTTCAAAAAGAAAAATTGATCTATTCAATTCACCATAAGAACTGATATTAATCTCATTACAGCAATCCTCATAATTCATTTAACTATATTCTAAAAATTCATCAAACATAATTAATAAACTTATCATAATTTCTTTTTTCACTTTAATTCCATTTATCTCTATGTATAATTTAACAAAAAACAAATATTCTAATAACAAAAAAGTATCAGTTCCAATCTTTCATTTTAATAATCTATATTTTCCTACTTTCTAAACAATGTTACTTCTAATACATTTATTCTGCACCTCATCATAGAGTCCCCTTTCTTAATTCTTAACCATTATTTCTATGTAAATAAACCATTTATTTTCATTTTTATTCAAAATCAGATTTCGCATTGTACTTTCCCATTCTATTACATCAAAACCATTTATAATTTCAAGAAAATTTAATATATCCCATTCATCATCATAACTGATACTAATCTTATTGCAATAATCCTAATTCATTTCAACCGTATTTTATAAATTCATTAAACATAGTTAATAAGCCTATCATAATTTCTCTTTTTTCACATTTACTCCATTTATCTTTGTGTAGTTTAACAAATAACAAGCCTTCCAGTAACAAAAAAGAAAAAAGAAAAATATCAGTTCCAGTCCTCCATTTTAATAATCTATATTTTCCTACTTACTAAATAATTTGATTACTTCTAATACATATTATTCTACATTTCATCACCTTGCAAAATCCTCTTATTTCTTAATTAACCATTATCTCTATGTCTTTTAGATAAACAATTTCTTTTCATTTTTATTCAATTTCCATATTTCTTTACTTCCTAATTCCATTCTTTTTACTTCTTCTATTCTGGTTTTTATCCCCCTCCCTCTTTAAAGCTTCCTTCTATAATTCCCTTTTCTGCTGTTTCCTTTTGCTTTGTTTGATTTTTCAAAGTATTCCCCTTTTTAGTTGCCTCCTCATATCTCCAGTTTTTAATTCCCATTCTTCTCCCCCTTCACTTTAACATTCGTTGCTCCAGTTGTTCATTAAAGATGGCCTCTTCTTTAATCAATTCCTCTGGCACTCCTTGTTGTTCTTCATGCTCTTAAATTGCCATTTCTAAAAATTGTAAGGCAAAACCAAACGACTTGCCTCTCTCTTGTAGCATTTATTTCATATTTCTTAGTTCCATTTCTAATTCCAAAAAGGTTCTGCCATTTTTAAGCTCTTCTGCTATGTATATTTATATGTCTTTCTTAACTCTTTATGTCCATAATTATCCATTAATCAGCCAACATCTATACAATCTATTTTCAACAATCAGCTTTTTTAAAATTCCTCTTCAGGTTTTCCCAGATTCAACATAATCCAATGTCCATGAATTTAAGTATACGCCAAAATCACCAAACAATCCCAAGTTAATTTCTTCCTCCTTCTTTCTTTGCTTTAATATTCAATATTCCACTTTCATTTTCCAGGTTTTTTATTTTGTTGTAACAAGGTTTCACTTATTTTGTATCAAAATCAGCTTTTGTAGGAGCCAGGCTATAGAATATCTTAAATAATTTATTTTACCACTAGATGGCGGTCTCTATTATGTCCAAATTCCACCCTTTTTCCCTTTCCCTTTTTCTCTCTATTTAGGGCTTTAGGAATTCAAATTCCAAAAAGTCCAAATATACAAATACTATTTTTTATTTTTTATTTGACACATTCAAGTTCATCTTTAGTTATGCCTGTTTGGTTCCAAGACCATATATTTATCCAGTTCAAACAAATATCTGCTTCTGGCTTCTTCCTTTTAGGTTTCAAAGCTACTTTCAGATGTCAAACTTTTCTTCTTCACTTTCTCTGGCTGCTACTTTAATTGTCTCTTTTATAAATTTGTTAACATTTTAATTCCAGGGTATCTTATATTTAAATGTTGTGCCTGTTTAGCCCGGTTTTCAAGCTGTCCTCTTCTTCACCACTCCTGCACAATCTTGTCCAGGTTAGTTCTTCCTCTTCAAGATGGCCATAATGACCACTGTTACAGCCGCCTTCGGAGGAGAGAAAAATGCCTAGCCAGGGAGAAATGCAGCTCCCCTCTACCCAGCTGACAGTCTGCCCCTTTTTCACCACCCCTACAGGGTGGTTCTGGCCCCAAATGCAGGTGACGAGAGATTATGGATCGAAGCTGCAGACGACTGCGGTCTCTGGTCCGTCCACGAGGAAGACGTCACCAGAACCACTGCAGTTCATTATTGTGTAACACCAGGGGTGGGTTTCTACCGGTTTTGTCCACCTCTATAGAACTGGTAGCTCTGAAGAGCAGCATAGAACCAGTTCTATGCCTGCTGATGTTTTTGCCCACCTGCCCACCCAGACTCTTACCTGATCTTTATTTCCTGATTTTTCAACTTCAGCTGCCGAACAAGGTTAAAAAAGCAGGAAAAGAGGGCTGTTTCAAAGGCTGCTTCTCTGCATGCAGCATGCTGATGACGATTTACAGGCGACGATTTACAGGCACCCGTTCGCAGCGTGCAGGGAAGCACATCATAAATCACCAAACCTCATAAATCCCGAACTGGTAGTTAACCCTGTCGTATCCCACCCATGTTACACCTTTTTATATATCCATTTGTATCCTACTGCCTTTCGCCCTTCTGATAATCTCAAGGTAGTAAACACCTGATAAACGTCTGTAGATTCCATTTCCTTGTCCATAGCATTCTTCCATTTTTCTTGTTCTGCCTTAGGCAATGACAACATATTCTGGTAATTTTGTGGTTCATACCTAACACTATATACTCTAACCTCACTTACAGTGAACCACTCAGGAGCTATACCTTTATTACTCCTTTCAGATCTTCTTGGTATTATCTGTTCCTGAGTTTCTGTGCTTTCGCTTTTTATCACATATCTATCGTCTTCTATATCTACCTCTGGCCCATTTTCCCGTCTCTCCTTTACCGCTGCCTTCTGGTAAACTAGTGCTATGCATTTGCATGAACACCTCATGATTAGCATGCATCCTATCCCAATCATTCTGCTCCATAAAAACTAGCAGATCTTGAAATCACTACTTTCTAATTCCATCTGTAAACCTATACCCTTTGGATCCAGGCTCATACCCAACAAGCCTAAGCTTCCTGGCCTTTTTTTGTCCTTTTCTCCTGTTGTCTTTTGGAATATGCAATGACGTTTTCAGTCATTGATGCTGCCAAGGAAAATGACACTGGAGAACTGCTCCACATGTGTTGAGTAGTCCTTGTCTTGCTGCTCCTGTTTCTCCTCTCAGGGCAGCATCTCTGGAGATGCTCAGTAGAACCACACATACAGAATTTCTTCACTATGTTAATTGTCTCAGCTGCTCTGCCAGCATCCTGGACTGTTGTAGATACTGCTTTGTGCTGAGCGTTCTCTCCTCCCTTTCCTGGTTGTCTCTCTAATCATTTCTGCTTCTCCTCTAACAATTGACCAGTTAAATTTGCCATTGTTAAATCCTGCCCTTGCATAGACTCTATACCTGTCACAAGAACATCCCATGAATTCTCCAATGAACAGAGCACTACATACACCTTGTGTGTTCAGTAAATGTCATTTCTCTTTCTTCTAACTCAAGGGATGTCCTTCTCATATTCTGCAGATGTGTGGACATACTCTCCCCCGGCTTCAGCTGTGCTTTACAGTCTCCTTGTTAGCAACACTTTACTACATGCAGTTTCTCTCACATACACACTGTGCAATGCCTTCCAGCACTCTTTCGCAGACTGGAGACCCTCACGTGTATCAGCTGACTGTCCTCTACAGCCAGAATTATACTGGCTAAAGCCTTTTAGTTTTTCCTCTGGTCCCTATCATCCAGGACTGCTGGTGGATTAGTAACAATTGTCCACAACTCCTTCCTCTGCAGGTACATTTCCATCTTCACAATACAGGAAAAATAGTTTGTCTCCTCAACTGAGACACCAATAACCTCCTCCCATTATGTCGATGAAGGTCATGTTGCCTGTTTTCACTTCCCAAGCCACTAACCATGATTAAACCATATCGCACAACCCCTCTGGCTCTGGTGCAAGCTCCCACTGGGTTTCTCTTCTCTCTAAGCTCTCCTGTTAGAGTGTTTGCAGCATGAGTACTATTGTGAGACAACCCAGGAGCACAGCACAACACACAGAGGTTTTGTCTTTTAACAGTGGTTTATATACAAGACTGCTATATACGTATTATGAAGATATCAGGCAAGTAATCAGTCTTCATTACTCTGCACGGAGAACTATAATGGAGATAGAACACAAGGAGAGATACACCCTCTCATGGCCGCCCTTATATAGACAGCTTCTTAAAATGACAATAACCCTGCTGACTCAACCTCAGTTTTAAAGAGGCAATACCCTGTTGACTCATTCTCATTACATCAACATTTACAGCAGCCTTACAACAGCTGGTCAGCTATTAAATCTCCAATACCTTAACAGGAAGGGACGAGTAGAGATGAGGGGAATATGTAGCCAAAATAACAAAATAACATTCTTTCTTCTGTGAACCAAGGACACTCTCACCAGCACATGGATGGGAGACATCTGGGATGGAGAGAGATCTGATTGGAACATGTGATGGTTATGTGTAATGTGGGAAAAAACTTTGGATTTTGAACTGGGATGGGAAAACCCGGGGGACTTGAGATTCGGGTTTTCACCAGCTATGCCAATATGACATGCCTAACAAATCTATACTTTGAGGAACCCTGCCTTAAGACTTTTGATTTCCGATGGGCTGTTACTTGGAACCCTAACATAAATACTATATTTCCAGAATATAGTATATAATATAGTATATATAAAAAAATATGCTTTAGCTAAAAAATTTTATAACATGCTAGGATACCAACATACTATTTCAATGATAGCAAATAATACATATAATTATAAACAGAAAATTAAACTGGGATAGGCAGTCAAGAAAGAAATCACTGCTTTATGCCAGGTAGCAACCTTCAAATGTTTGCATGATTATGTTTAATCCTTGTTCCACCTTTAAGTAAACTAATCAAGGGATCATGTTGTAAAAAGCATTGGATTAAATGACCAAATGTCATTCAACTGCAAAGCTTTACTGAATGACTTTGAGCATTTAGAAGCAATGTGAAAGATTTAAAGACCTACATAATCTACTGATATACTATATTTCATGAGTTAGGAAAGAACACTGATGAAAATTGTACAGAATAGTACCAGGGAGATGTCACATACATGTTATTGTGTGAAGCAGAAGTTAAAATGAATACTTCTATCAAAAGAAAGAATGGCGCATTTTTTCAAAACCCTATTAATAGTGTCCTGACCTAGTACAACATCAATGTCATCTAGCAACCAATAATACTTACATATTATTTTTCTTTACAATGTAGTAGAAAAAATGCTTATGGGTGGGGTGTCTAAGGAAATATATGAATGCTTCTACTGTTTACACAGATGTGAGCACATACAGATGCAGCTCCATTCCAACTAACCTTTGTTGTCTATATTCTCAATCAGGAACTTGTTTTCATCAGCCTTTTTTCCCATCCTAGCAGACTCCAATAGCCAAGCCATAGTAATGGCAGGAAGATTCCACTTCTTTGCTGCTTCATATTTAGAACCATCTGGCTCTTTTAGCACCAGATGAGTGCTGACAAGCATTCCTTTCTTTGGGTTGGCTCTTCTCACAAAGAATTCCTGAACTCTAAAACGACATTTTTAAAAAATGCTATTTTCCATAAGTATCAATATTATCCTTTAAAAAGTAAAACTATCAAGAATATTTTATCTTTTGAAAAAGTTCTTAACTAATTTTTCCCAAAAATAAATATCACAATCTTTTTAAATAGTTTGGTAGTATTTACTAGCCTTTTTGAAATGCCTATACATTTTCTCCATTTTCTTGACAGAAGTTTAATATTATAGGGTGCCAGAGCATTTTAAAAAGTAATGGTGTACAGACCTTGCCCCAAGCTGACTTGCCAAACATATTAAAGATTCTCTCTCTGCTCCACTAAACTGACTGAAAGACAACACAAAATGCTGTAATGGGATGGCTCCTTCCTTCATTGGCACTGGGCTGAAAAGTGGACTTGATTGAGGATCTATCAGAGTCTGTTGTTCTATACACATCACCTTAGATAATGACACAAGAAGACATTAAACAACTTAGAAATGCTTTCAACCATAGTAATTCAAGAATCTGAGGTAATAAAGGATCAAATGGTATATGATTGTAGAGAATTATTTGAAAACAAACACAACAATGCCATCTTAAACTCTTATTTTTAAATACAAATAGTATTGCAAATGTTTTGTGAATTAAAGTTAGCATTATATTAAATTCTGTGTCTTCAAATCACCACTGATTTTTGGTAACTCGCTAGAAAAGTCACTGCAGTTTTCTAGGTAACATTTTCAAAAATAAACTGCTATTGTTTGCTTCCAGAGCTAAGAGAGAACGACTTACCAAGTGGAAATAGAATTTAGTCACCTGGTTTCTACCTTGTATCCCTAACCACTACACCAAAGTGACTCTCTAAAGTTAATTTTAGTTCTAGTTGAAACAAACCGAGGCATTAGAACTATTAAAATTGTTGTAACTGTTTTATTCAAATACCCAATGATTTATTAACAGTGTCCTATTGGTGTTTGGGGCTTCATATGTGAATATTTGCATTCTTTTCCTATAAAATCTCAATAATTAAAATAGAAAGAATAAAATCAGACCATAATTAAATACAAATCCTAATTTAGCATAAATATAATTTGGAAGTATATCATTCTTCAAAAGTAATTTTAAAATATCAATAATACTTCCATTGCCTATTGTTTTGTTTGCTTAATATATGTTTGAAACATTTTTTTTCAACTTATTCTTACCAGCCATGTGTTTGTAACCACATTTTCTACAGTTGATATGACCTTGTTTCCCAGAAGAGGAACCACAGCATAATCAGCAATTATTTTATTTTCCTGGAGCAGAACCTTCCCAGCATTCTCTTCAATCAGAGCTCTTATGCAAGATTCATCTTCTTTGCCAAAACCAAGAATGAGAAACTTCCTTCCAATGAATAAGGCTCCTTTACTAACTGAAGAAGACTCTGCCAAGGAACTAACTGTGACTTCTTTTCCAATTTTAAATACAGTGTGATCAGTTTCACTGTAGTCATCAAAATGAACTAGGAGATAAGTAAAATGTTAATTTTCTTTTTTTTAGTATATTAGTGAAGTATTCTGGAAGAATTATGACATGCTTTATATTTAGACCGATGGTTAAATCACCTATGAGAGAAATCTGTTACATCTGGGAATTGACAAATCAGTTGGTTTGAATACATCATTTAATTTTTAGAAATGTAGGAGCTTTGCAATAGGAGAACGGAAGAAACAAAATCTAGTAGGTAGTAAGGAAATAATTCCATATGAGAAAGGAACTGATAATATGGTCCAAGAAGCAAGTTGATAGACAATAATTACACAAAAGGTAGCAGGCTATAAATTAAATCATTGAAGAACAGTAGCTAAAATTATCCAAATATCAAACGAAAAAATAAAGTGCAAGAAATAACAAAACATTTAAGGACATTTAGTACAGTTGCACATAGACTATGAGCTGGTAATAGAAAGAGGACATGTAGAAGTATAACGATCATGCATATGCACCAAAGAAGAAATTAAAGAGAACAGATGATGGTGGAGTATATTTGCTGATTAATTACCATAAATAAGTATCTATTTATTCTGCCTGCTGCATACCTGCTTCCCTGTCCAACTCCCTGCTTTTCATGGACCAGTACCTTACCTACTTTGGAATCATGAGTAACATATTGAGATAGCAAATCTTCATCAGTATCTGCAGCTGCCACAGTATTCACATGTTCTTTCTTCAACATGTTATTTTTATTGGAGATAAAAGGTGGCTCAGAAGATAGAGTATTCACTTCTTGACAACTTGCAGGGGCATATTGCTCTTCAGGTATTAAATAACCTTTTCTAAAGCATTCCAAAAGCCACTGTACTGTCACAACATGTGGCCTATTATTGAAAAAAACCAAGAATTACACCATGTAGGAAAAAGTGTTCTATACGTCCTATGAAACCAAAGCAAAGTTTCTAAACATCACAAGAATACGCAATACAAATTTGTGTCTAAAGTACAGACTTTTTGACATTGTTAACTGTGTGCATTTAAAGCAGTAATTTTCCCAGAAAAAATATCTGTATCACAACATTGTAATCATGATCTATATTCCTTTACTTAAAAGTTTATACATAAATTGTCTTGGATGTTTACATCTTTGGAGATCAGAGTTGTAGAGAATCAATCCTTTAATTCTTTTATTTTTTACAAATCTTTTCTCTATATATTTTTAATGAAGTTGAACAAAGGCTTGATTCAGAGCTATGACAGCAATTTGATCAAATCTCAGGTGATTTCTCACATTGTATTGGGAAATTAAACTGATAACCTCTGAAACAATTCAATATTTTTCTTAAATCAAATTCACTTTTTGAGTTGGACTGATTCATAGTTGGACTGATTCATATATATATATATAGAATTGCTTTAAAAACACAAACTGATGATTCAAATATGCCACAATCCACACATCCCTAGTTTTAAATATTTCGTTCTAGAATGTTTTTTAAATTAATAAATATCTTCACTACTCTTGAGAAAATGATAAAAATTGCAATAAACTCTTTAACATGCTGAATATTTACCAAAGTTTTAGTTTTAAAAAATGCCAGTAAATCTTAAAACTAGTTATCAATACCTCCGTTCTGTTTTCTTCAAAAATTGTTTTAATTCATCATCACAGTCCCCCACAATAACATGTGTTACATCTTCATTTAGTTGATTAAAACGAACTGCACCACCAGAATTAATCAGCGTTTTCATTTTATCTACTTTTCTGGCAGTAACGCCACAAAGATAAATCTACAAGAAAAGCAGAAAAATATTTGAACTAAAATAATAACACTAATTTAAGGCAGATTAGATACTCCATATCCAATAGAAAAGAGTAACTCGGGGATGAACTAGGGAGTAAGGACTTGTTTGCTTGCAAACATCAAACCATGGCTATCACGGATAGAACATAATTTACACCAAAGAACTACTAGAGGACAAAGAAACCTTCATCCCAGTCAACACAATCCATTACAAAATCTGAACATCTTCTAAAGAAACCAGGAACAATATAATGAAGAAAGGTCAAATCAAATGGTGGGGT
Source organism: Hydrophis major (assembly GCA_033807585.1). Lineage (NCBI taxonomy): Eukaryota > Metazoa > Chordata > Lepidosauria > Squamata > Elapidae > Hydrophis > Hydrophis major. The sequence goes on along the minus strand of CM066343.1, from coordinate 67,431,263 downwards.
GAAATTAATGGACTCATCCTCCCAAGCTTCTATGGACATCCAAAAATAGAAGATTGGCATATCTTTTTGTCTAGCTGTATCATTAACCCAACATATAGCTAAAGAACTTACAAAGGAATTTGGACACTGCATAGAAGAGAGTGAATATTCTATCAACTCTCCCCTATAGTACTTCCAGATAATTAAAGATCTAAAAAATATTAAATTATGGTTTAATTCAATGTCACAGCACACTTTACGTCTATAGATTCAAAACTAATCAGAGGGTTTTGTATTTTTGTATGTCAGTTTGTAAATGTTCTTCATTGTCCACCTTCCATATTTTCCCTTTTTATTGTAATTTTGCATTTCAAGTTTTGTTTTTGAAAACAATAAAATCTACTATATATAAAAGATACTACCACATACATTTATTGAATAATAAACAAACAGGGAGCACACCTCACACCCAGACCAATGATGTTATTCAGTAAGATAATGAAGAGTCTGTAAGCAAAGTCATTGATTCCACTTCCTTTTAGTTACAGTATCATTCAAATTTTATCTATATCATTATAGTATTGTTCATTATAGTATAGTTTTTTTTCTTCCATTCAATCATATCTGCTTTTTCAAAAGCAATTTGTCATTCTCTCCTTCCCATGAGAGAAAGTGACTGGCTCAATGTAATCCAACTTGCTTTGTACCTCAGAAGGGAATATAACTCAGTCTCCCAATTTCTAACCTGATCCCATAATCACTATACTAAACTGGCTGTCATAGTTCATTACTATTTACTACATATTACTCTGATACTAACACAACTCAGTAGTCAGCATTTATTCTGTATGTTCCTACTATTGATCTCTTTTAGTTTGCTATATTATTAAGGTGATATTGCAGTAAAATACAGTGGTGGGACTTATCTCCGGGAGGGATGAGCCTGCCTACTGAAATGAGGTGGACCAGTTGCTTTCGTGGTGTGGAGACAATAACTTGGTCCTCAACACCAAAAAGACCAAGGAGCTTATAGTGGATTATAGAAGGAACAGATCAGACATCCAGCCCTTGCTTATCAATGGAGTCCAAGGGGAGCAAGAGGCCAATTTTAAGTTTCTGGGTGTTACCCTAAGAGGACCTGACCTGGAGTGCCCACATTGCAGCCCTGGTCAAAAGGGCCCAGCATAAATTATACTACCTGAGACTTCTTAGAAAACAACTAAATGAAAAACTGCTGGTGACCTTCTACCGCTGCACCAGAGAGCATTTTAACTTACTACACCTCTGTATGGTTTGCCAATTGCACAGTGGCAGATAGGAAAGCATTCCAGAGGGTTAATGTCATTGCCCAGAAGATCATGGTTGCCCTCTCCCCTCTTTGGAAGAGCTTTATAGCTCCCGCTGCCTTAAGAAAGTTCAAAACATTCCCAAAGATCCATCTCATCCTGGGAACCATTTTTTTGAACTATTACCATCTGGCAGAGGGTAAAGAATAATAAAAACAAGGACAAATAGGCTGAAAAACAACTTCTATCCACGGGCAGTAGCTCTTTTGAATTCTGCTGTATAGTGCAGTGTTGATGTAGTGTCGGGGGTTTTCAGTTCAATGTGTGAAGGATGAAGGATGTGTGTGTTTATTTTCATGGTCATGGTCATGATGTGCACTGAAGTTGGTGTTTGATTTCGTTGTACAAGGTGCAATGACAATAAAAAAAGTAAACTAAAAGAAAATAATTTAACACAGAGTTTGTAAGTAATGGCATTTGCCTTCTTTTTTTCAATCAGAGGTGCAATAATGGACAATTGCTTAACCAATTAGTCAGAGTGAAACATCAGATTCTGCTTAGTTACATTCATGAACAATATAATTTCACAAATTCTAAAATCTATAGAATTATCTGATAATTTTACAATTGAACATGCACTATTAAACATACTCGGCATCCATCCAGTAAATCCTCACGTGTTTGCAAAGAACTAATATTCAAGTTGTTCAGGTCACCAGGCGAAGGCTCCTGTCTGCTATTCAAAACAGAACTACATGATGTTTCATTAATGTCACTTAAGTTGATATTTGAAATATGACTAACATCCGAAAGTGTTTGACCTTTAAATAAAATTCAGATAAAAAAGTTATTTATGAATGATTTTGGAAAATTGCATCAATATATCAACTATACTTTCTCATTTCACAGATGATTAAGCATAAATAAAAATCATATTGGACATTAGTTAACTTTCATTCTCCATTAATTTCTTCCTTCTGTTATGCTAAGTATAACATAATTTACTATCAATGCATGCTAAAAATGCTTAGTATTTCTAATGCTTACAAAGTAATGGCTTATTCATTATTCAGGACACATTACTCCGATTATATTATTTTTAGGAAATACTGCAAAAGGGAAATAGACATTGAAAGAGGAAAAGTGAATTTCTTCATCTTCAATAAAAACATCTTTTTCCCACTGGTTTTGATAGAATTGTGGAAATAAGAGTGATACTATTTTATATATTGATGTAAACAGCTTGTAATTCTGCAAATGTCACTGAATTTCAATTTGCAGCAACCGCAACCAATGTAATCACCCAGAGGCACAAAGCTGAGATGGATGGTATAGAGCAGGGGTGTCAAACTTGTGGCCCATAGGTCAGATGCATCATGCACAGGCCAAAACCACCCCAGCTCCATGAAGGGGAAAAAAAAGTTGCAATAGGTCACATAACAGCAATGTGATAGCACGAGTTTGACACTATGGTATAGAAATTTGAAAAATAAAAAGTAAATTAAAAAAAAAAAATGAAAAAAAGATACTGGAAAATGTAGTTCAATCATATCTACCAAATCAAGTAACTCATCTTGCTATTCACTAGAGTTCTTCAAACCCTTTGAAAGATACACTTTGCAATTTGTAGGAGCATGTCTGAAGCGGAATGGGACAACTTGCTACAGCTAACTCATCCTGGCCAAATCGCCATGACCAACTCATCACGGCCAACTTGCTACAGAATAACTCACTGCAGGACAATTCAACTATTCAATTTAACCATTTAACATAATTTTAAATTATTTTAATTTTTGTCATTTACATTTCATTTTGTCCTTTCTTTAGCATCCTTTAAATATTCTATTTCCTTATTTTTCAGTATTAGTGTTAATTCTTGTCCTGTGGTGAGTTAGCCATGGTCAGTTGGCTCTAGTGAGTTGGCTGATGCGAGTTGTCATAGATTCTTGGGGGGGGGGGAGGTGGGTTCATGAGTGCAAAAAGATGTAGTTGTTTTATTGATTTGAATAGGTTCTCAAATGCATTTCCACAAGATGCACCTCTTTTTAAAGATCATATGCACACTTATTTAAATTTATATGCTGCTTATATCACCAAGAGACAACTTTAGTGACTTATAATCAATAAAGGCAATTATATAAAACATTAAAACAATAAATAGAAACAATAAATTATCTTAAAATTAATAAAGATGGGGAGGGAGCAAGATGCATGTAGGGAGAAGGTGAGGTCTTATTTTAACCCTTTAACCACATCCAGAATGATATACACCCACTGAAATCTCAGATTGTTGGCAAAGTAGGTGTTGGATCCTTTCAAAAGATGAAAAGAATGATCTCACTTTGGCACAATGTTCCAAAAGCAGAAGCCATGGCAGAAAAGGTTCTTCTCCTAGACCCTGCCAGCTGGAATTCCTTGACCAACAGAGTACACAGAATGTCCCATCTGCTGGCATGATTGGGGCAAGCCAATCCTATTGGGGTGAGATGGTTCCTCAGATAAGTGGACCCAGGCCAGAAAGGGCCTTAAAGATAAGGGCCAACTCCTTGGATTGGATCCGGAAGCAACCAGTGAAATTTGTGTGACAGTGGTATAACACCGGCCACCCTAGGGACTTCAAAAACTGTCCATGTAGTCGCACTCTATGCCAATTGTAGATTCCAAATACTTTTCAAGGATAATTCTTTGTAGAGCAAGCTTCAATAGTCTAAGTGTAAGATTATCAAGGCTTCAGTAACTAAGTACCAGGACTCCCAAACTAGGAAAGGGCCCAACTGGCATACAATACTAAGTTGTGCAAAGGCTCTTTTCTGCCATGATTGCCACCTGCCATGATTGCCACCTCCAGAAAAAAAACCAAGTTGTGGCCCGGATCTGCCTGGGGCAGTTCAACCCTATCCAGAACTAAGGATGCTAAAGTCCAGAATCCTAAAGCATCATGCATTCAAAGCCCCTTGGTCTTACCATGGTTCAGCTTATTATATAAATTATATCTGCATATAATTATTTTTTACAATTATTTTTATAGAAGAACTATCATACTCAGCACTCATCAAGGACAACTGAACATGCTCAGTAGCCATAGAAAGCTTCAGTTTGGGATCTAACCCTAATCCTAAAGGGAGAAGTCGAGATATAATACAGATAATTGACTTATGACCATAATTTAGATCACAATTTATGTTGTTAAGCAAAGCAGCTTTTAAGATTTTATGATCTTTTTTGTCATGGTTGTTAAATGGATCACCTGTAGTTGTTAATAACAAGGTTAAGCAAATCTGGCTTTGTTGTGGACTTTACTTTTTGGAAAGTCACAAACGGCGATCACATGCTCCCAGAACATTGCAACTGTCATAAATACATACCAAGCACCTGAAATTTGTGGGGATTCTGAGATGGTTATACCTGTATGTCAAAAATTATCTGTACTTTGTTATAAGACTTATTTTTTCTACTTAAAAATGTAACAAAAATAACCTGAGTCTCAAAGTAAACAGCCACAATAGAATTTAGGCCTTTGAAATATTTATAGGTCAGTTCTTTCCTAAAAACATTATTATCATCATCATCATGGAATCTTGTCAGTTAATAATTATACAAACAATCTAGATAATATAGGAAATATGTCCCTTTATGTATTACTTACTGTCTGGCTTGCTAGCTTGACCTGTAGGAGTTGAAGTGCTCGGTGTGCTATCTTTCTTTGTGCTAGGAACTATCAAATACATTGATTCATCCTGGCAAAATCCCTTTTCAATGCTGTCAAAAAACCACTGCATGGATATACAATGAACATTCCACCTTTTTGCACATTCATATTTCTGGCCTTTCCCAAGAAGAAGAGACAAAATCATAATAAACAATACATGTTTCAATTGTTCTGAAGCATGTAAACTGCATGAGCATATTAAATATATGAAGCAAGCTTTGTAGATATTTTCTTGACATTTTCTTAAATAAATGTACTAAATCTTTTTGCTCCAATTAGTTCTTTATTCTGTAACTATCCACAGTACAACACTATGACAGGCAGATTGGAATAAAGATTCCTTATTCTATAACTACCAACTGTACTTATCAGCTAAAATGCTAGAGATCCGATTCTATATACTTTTAAAAATCAATTTAAGAGACTGCACCCAAAAACTTATTTTTTGAAACATAAAATGATTATATTTTCCTTATAAAAATGGTTCACTATACACTGACACTGGAACAACTATGCTTGAGCCTTTTTGCACATACAATTAAGTATAATTAGGTCATCACAATGGCAATATATCACTAACAAAGAGGCTTTATACTGCAACATCAGGTGTCAAACTCACAATCCATGGGCCAGATGCGTCACCTGTTGGCCCACACCCACACAGTTTACTGAAGGGGAAAAAAAGTCCTAATATGTCACGTGGTGCCATAAATTTGGCACCTTTGCTATGTATTCTTAGTACAGAATACCTCTCTATTGAGCCCTACCTGCTACATGAATGTCTTGAAGTAATAACCAATGAGGCTCAACATTATTTTGTTTGGTTTTACATTTTATATACCTAAACTCAAAAATGCAAACATGTCCATGAAATCACCCTTGCAATGAATTTCAATAAGTAGAAAAAAAATATGTGATTGGATCCACAAATTACTGATAGGAAAATCACATATGTAAATTTGCTCTCTGAATACTCTCAGCAACATAAAGGGGAATCTTATATTTGTATGTATAATTTTGCTCCTTTCTCCCCTCCCCTCATTAAGGAAAGTTTCCAACCATTCAAAATAGATTTTTAAGTTGCAGATGAAAAGACTCCTTCCATTTGCCAAAAGTGAAGATGCAAGGTCAGAAAGCTTTGATTTTTTAAGTTACAGTATTAATTTGCTAATTAGCATATTCAGATCAATATGATTTGCTAAATAAATATGAAAAAAATTCAGGCACCTTAGCCTATCATTTCAATTTAGCCGACTGTTATTCAAAATTGCCACTGTTGCTCTATAGAAGACCTGCACTATAAAAAAACTCTGGAGAAGAAATGTCAATAGCTGTTTTTTTCAATAGCCTAATGTGCAGCCTTATCTCAAGAGGACAAACTTACATATTTTTATCTACTTTGACTAAGTTAATTACGATGTATTTATCCTTTAAAGTTTTTCTTTAAAATGATTCAATATTTAAGCCTGTACAGAAAATAATCACCCTATTCTTGAGAATTGTAATCAGATACACTGCTCAATGGTGTGTTTTCAGGTTTGACTTAAAATGCTGGCATCAACTTTTAAAATTCTGAGCACTTTTAGGTTGAGTTATGTAAAACATCTATTCCATCATAATACTTGCAAGCCTTCCTTACAACTAATCAGATATTTATTACAGTCAATGACCGGCCTTCTTCTGTGGCACCTAAAATACAAGTAGCCATACTTCAATAGGACTTTGTTAGATAGTCTACCATTCTTACACAGGATCTGCCACATCCCTTCATTATAGCTTCCAAGAAGATTGTAAAGATTTACCCCTTTATATTAGCCTATAATTGTGTTTAGCACTCTGACTGTTCCATGTATGAACCTTCTGGTTAAGTATTTTATCATTGCTTTTATTATTATTTTTAACCTTAAGTTTATGTGTTATACTTCCAAATTCTGTTGCATGATTTGGATTTATTCTAAAAAAATATGAAATATATTTTAAAATAAATCTAATTTTGTTGTAGACTCTCTTTCCCTGTATATCAAAATCCTTTTAATAAATGCAGGGAAAATGGGCAGAAAATCACGAGAAATTCAGAAGTGCAACTTTAATATAAAGGTAGTAGAGAAAATTAAAATAGTATTTGAAGAACTCTAAATTAAGTTTAAAACATTTTTATTTTCATTGCCATAACAAAACTGTCCATTGTCAGTTGAAGTACTACACAAAAATATCACTAAGACAATTTGCAGGAAGTCCAGTAGAAAGTAATATAAGGATACATTCTAAATTTAAGCACAGTACAAATCTGATTCTCAATCTGCAAATATTTGTACAAATACAAGCCTCCTCTTGAACTCAGCCTAAACAGGAATGTCAAAGATTTATCTTTTACCTTTTGGTTCTTGAACAATAAGATGGGTACATTCATTCATCTTCAGTTGCCCTGAATATTGACCACCATTCTCAGTGGTGAGACGCTGGACTTCTTGTCTATCCATGCTGCTTAAACCAGTTACACAGATTGTACAGCCAAGAAATGGAGGACACAGAAACTCTCCCATATTTATATCTGTGTATCTAGTGATCCTTTTAAAAACAAGAATAATTATATTTCTTGATCTTTCTTTGGAAAATCAATGATGAATCCAGATTTATTTGAGTATAGACAATGATGTTAATGCATTTAATTCAGACGTGTGCTACTCTGATTTTAACTGATGTGGTTTTTTGCAGCCACAGTTCAAAAATTACATAAGGCTAGAACCAGGAATAAGCTTGATTTAATGTATATGTAAATAAATTGACAGCCAATTTGGTGCAGTGATTAAGGCAAAATGGAAGACTTTGAATTTAGTTTTGCCTTAGGCATAGATACCTGAGTGATTTTGGGCAAAAGTGTTGTCAAGAAAACTGCAGGAGCTTAACTATTAGCAACCGTCTGGACAAGGCTGTCTCAAAGGCATACAGGGGAAAAAAACTACATTAGTTAATAAGATTATTCCATACATATATAATAATTGTCTCTTCTGTCCCATTAAAAATAAGACTTCGTTGGGAATTTTTGGAGTAACACTGGAGCTTGCATTCAAGCATACGTTTAGTCTGTCTTAAGACATGCTTATGCTGATGGATTTATTCGAAATTTGATTAAATTTGGATCAAGGAGAATAAGAATTCTGAAAATACAGATTTGGTCATATAAATTTAAATATTCATCAAATATTAAAAATGTAAGGCATCATTCTTACATTTTTATATTTTTCCTATCAAAAGATTTTTTCTTTGTAGAATTTCTCATTAAAGCATGACCCTTTACAACAAGAATATTAATTCTTTGTTAAGAAATAAGAATTCTTTGGGTAATCCAAATGCATACACAATTATCTTACCTGCGTTGTGATTTACACCACAGTGTTTTTATCCAAGTGGAAAGCAAAATGGGTTTTTTTAAATTAGCAGCAACTAAGTATTTCTTGCTTCCAACTTCTCCAGCTATAAGGTGGGTTACTAACACATTAAGATCTCTGTATACACGGCCACCCATCAACTGTACATATTCATGGACTTCCTCCTATAGAAAAAAAAAACACTCATAGATAAAAGTATGAGTCAAATAAAGCTGCTAGTTATTTTCAATATAAATGCCACATTTTAATGATTTTCATAAGTGTAACAAAATCAGTGTTCTATTGCTCATTTACACATTTGCACTGATACATTTGAGAGGATTCAGAAGTTATAAAACTTCAGAAGATCATATAAACAGTAAAAGAACCTGCTGAGAATAAGTAACTTAGGACTGAGAAGAAGAAAAATCTTGAAATATCACTTAAAAATGACCCTGCTCTTAACAAAACAAGAATAAATGCTTTTAACCAAACATGTTACACCTTAAATATATTAAGGCAATTTTCTTCTAAAACAACTTATATATAAAAGTAGGATTGAAGAGTTTTTAATGTTACTAAACATAAGTTGAAGGTATTTGGGGTAAAATAATAAAGAAATCTGATTCCTTTTATTCTGAATTGTATGTTTCTGTACCTATTCTATCATTTAACTGATAATTAACATGGCTAGAATCCAAATGTAACTTTATAAATATTGAGAAGATAAACCTCATATCTGAACTGAATTCCATATTTATGTAATATTTTACCCTTGTTTCCTTTGGAAGATTTGTACAAGATACTGTTACATCAGCCATTGTCATATTAAATACTGGATGGTCAGCCTTTGGAACGCATCGCTGATTCTGCATACAATAGATAACTACCTGTGGCCCCACAATCCTACAACCAAGCTGAAAAAGATAAAACAAGAAAATGAATAGGGTTCTTTTTTCACAAAGCAATTTCCTAGCCACTTACATTATCTGAAACAATATCCATGCAAATAGCGAGGCAATTTTTCAAACTATCAATAAATTCAAAGTCATTCTTTCCTCTAACTACATACACATTCTTCAAGTATGGTTGAAAGAAAAATTGGTACTAAAAATTTAACCCATATTATATCATCATTTATTGGTTATTTGTTTCATAGCCAAATGGAATCAACAAACTTCAGTAGTCATTCATCTGATTATGTGACATCAAATCAATTTTATCTCCCAGTGTTTATATCTCTACTGATTTTCCACTTTTTATACAATTTGCAAAGATACACTTTATCAAGATTTGACAAAAAATAATATAAGAAAATGCAAACCTTTTGAAGATGATTAAAAACAATGCCACTAAACTGATCGCATATGTAAAGGGATTTGTCATTCTCTTGTATTCTAAGTGCAGCTTCTTTATCAAGAATCTGAAGACATTCTTCTGACTGAAATTCTTTGATGGACTGCAAAATATTACAAGCAGCAAATAACTCAATGCAAAAAAGCATTCCTTTTGCTTCCAAGCCATTTTCTCAAAAGCACTGCTATCCAATTTGTGCAGCATGCTAAACATGAACTAGGCCAGTTTTCATTTTATTTCTATCCCTTTATTATTTTTACAAATGACTCAAGGCTGTGCACATATCTAACACACCTTCCTCCACCTATATTTTTCTCACAACAACCCTGTGACGTGAGTTGGGCTCAGAAAGAATGATTGGCTCAAGGTTACCCAATTGGCTTTCGTGGGCAAGGTAGGACTTGAACTAGTGGTCTCTTGAACTAGTATCAGGCTGTTTTCTAGCCTGATGCCTTAACCACTAGATCAAACTAGATCAACCAAGCTTTAATGTTATTACTGTAAAAATTAACTTTAAATGTTGTTTTATGTTGAGGGAAGTATAAAAATTGTTCCCAAAACCTTAGAAATACCAGCTTCAACTTACTACAAAAGCCTGCAGCAGTTTTCAGTAGGAAACATGTCACTGAAATATTTTTCCTATACCATAAAACATGCTGCAGGCTTTTGCAGTAAGTTGAAGCTAGTATTTCTAAGGCTTTCTCAATCAAGTTTCATTTTAGTCCTTGCTGTGAACACTGACCATGTTCATAATTACCTGTTATCAAGTTACCATCTTATGGTTTGTTTTTATGAAGAGAAAGAATGGTATGTCTTTATATGAACCTTTTCTTTCATTGACATTGGCTGAATAGAGCAAGAATTTACTGTACCCAAAATTTCCAGAACAGTCAGGCATATAACTTTATTTAACAAATATTTAAAGCTAAAGACACTCACTTTATATTTGTTCATGCAAGATTACTATTTTATATTTCAGTACACAAATCTCAATTTGATTCAATTCAATTATACTTATGATAAATCCATTGAAATCGTTAGTCGGACAACGTTAGTCATAAAGTAGATATCAATTTTTTTCTTGTCTAGTTATTATGAAGGAAAAGAAAGATGTGCTAAGAAATTCCTGCAATAAAAACACATACAGGTATATTTTGTGAGTACAACTAACTTACCAGAAGGTTTTAAACACATTAAATAAGCATACCTCAAGGGCTTGAAGAAAACATTCTGAACTTTCCACAGTTTTTATAAACTTCACAAAATATGGCTCCTTGCTACCTTTCATTATTTAACTATAAAGAAAAAAGAAAGAAGTCAATAAAAGCAAATAAATGGAACAATCATCTGTAAAGAGCTATATAATAGGAACTTTTTAGTTGGTTTGGCTGTCAATATTTTAATAAATCAAATAATGGTCAATTGTTGGCCTATAATATTAAAAACACATTTCATTTGTTGAAATAAAGATAATCCTCAACTTACTTCATTTAGTGACTGTTCAAAGTTACAATGGTACTGAAAAAAAGTGACTTATGACCATTTTTCGCTCTTATGAACACAACAGCATACCCATGGTCAAAATTCAGATGCTTAGCAACTGACTCATATTTATGATGGTTGCAGTGTCCTGGGGGGGGTGGAGGGGTTATCAAATGATTACTTTTTTGTGACCTTCTAATAAGCAAAGTCAATGGGGAAGACAAATTCATTTAACAATCATTTTACTAACTGAATTGCAGGGACTCATTTAACAATTGTGGCAAGAAAAGTTGTAAAATGAGGCAAAATTCACTTAACTATCTCATTTAGCAACAGAAATGTTGGGCTCAATTGTGGTAATAAGTCAAGGACTACTTGTACAGACAAAAATCACAAATCCAATCACTGATGACTGATCCTATCCTCTAAAGCAGTGGCCCCCAAACTTTGGGGCACTGGGGACCAGTCCTGTGGAAAGGCTTTTCTGCAGACTGGAATGGGTGTGGTTTCGCCTGCTGCTTGATCCCACGGGTGGGGCTTCACTTGTTTGCACAGTCGGGGTTCTTGGTATTCCGTGGCCTGGTGCCAATTCACAGACCAGGGATTGAGGACCCCTGCTCTAAAAAAAACATTTAGACTGACATCAACAATCTCTAAAATAATTATTACTCGGGTAACTTTGAAACAATTTCTCAAACCAATCTACAGTTTCTGCTCTAGGAGCAAATACAAGAAGTGAGTGCTACAAATAGGACCTTAATTTTCTATATTAAAGGTGAATAGAAATAAATGATTATTTTTCTACTTCCTGTGCTGTATTACTTTTTGCCAGTAAAACTGTACAGGAAATCTAAAACTCTAGATCTCCTCTAAAGAGCTACAGCAGACACAAATACATTTGATAAAATCTTAAGGGAAATATTTAATTATGAAGCAGCTGGTTGGAGCATCTTTTATATGGATAGCTCTTTAATGCTACCTGAATATAAAATCATTCAGAGTACAGAGGAAATGGAAAATCAAGGGTTTTTTTTTTTAACTAATCATTGTAATCTGGCTCATGGTTTCCCAAACTTCCTACAGTATAGGAATACTGTATCATTCCTTTCTCCTCCCAGCTAAATAATGGAAATAAACAAACATATCTGCAATGGCTGTCAGATTATTTTTGGCAGAGGCTATTCCTGCAGGTTTAACCATTTTTAAAAACTTGCTCTGAATTTTGTGTGGCTCACACAGGACCTTTTCTTCTGTTTATCATGCAAAATATTGGAAAAAGAGGATGTAATAATGCAGTAGCATGGTTTTAAGATTTATATTTTGGAACTGCTGTAAGTATAAAACCATCTCAGAAATGGAAGTCTCAGAAAGAGGAATCGCATTAGACATGTAATCTTCCTCACTCCTCATAAATTGTGCAACCCGTTTTTCTGTGTCATTCCCCGCTCTAATTTGGGATCTTCCAGATGTGTGGAACTACACACTCGTATCCCAGCATTCCCACTTGGCAAATGACCCGCTCAAAATTCACGAAGGCTTGAGGTGACGATGGAAGATATAGTTCCACACACCTGGAAGGTTCAGGATCAAATAAAGTCGCCTCAAACGCTTTAGTACCAACGACAGAACGCGATTTGACCTGGGACAGAGAAAAACCTATCCCTAATCTCTGACATGGGCGACGATTCTGCATTTTCCGCCCACAATTTGAGAAACCGCAGTAGAATCGTTCTACAGAAATGGAGACGGAGAAAAACAGGAAAGTTAGAGAAAGGCAGAAGCGGCTCAAGACAAAAATCTTAGGCCTCTTCCAGCTGCTTCCCCACTCCGACCTTCAGTCAGTTACCTTCCTCGTAGTCTTTCCAAGAACTCCAATCTTCTGAAAGCTGGCGGGAAAGACCAGAATACCAAACCACGCATGTGCGAAATGCTACTAAACCTCTCGCCATTCTTGATTACGCATGGTCAGGTGACTTAAGCCGAACTATTCTTAAAGGCGCCACAGAAACGAGTGGAGAAGGCCTGCCCCTCCCCCTCCCCAAAAAAAGCTTCCGAGAGTCTGTGGCTCCTTTAATCATTAAGAAGGGGGAATTAATTTATGCAGTGTAAGCAAGATTTCCGGTGAGTTTTGTTCTGAGTTTGTTTTGAGGAAATATTTGTTAAAGGCAGTAATGCGGTGTGCAAGAAAGTAATCATATATACAGCTAGGGAAACAGTACTTTCCCATCGTATTCGGAGGATACATGAACCTAAAGAGCCCTGCTGAATTAATTGTAAAAAACCTGGACGAGTATTCAAACTTTGGATCAGAGATGGTATTCAGCAGGTTCTGACCCGTTCTGAAGAACCGGTAGCGGAAATTTTGAATAGTTCAGAGAATCAGCACATAACACCTATGACTAGAGATTTTAGAGTATCCTTCCCCTGCCATGCCCACCAAGTCACGCTCACAGAACCGGTAGTAAAAAAAAATTGAATCCCACCACTGCTTTGAATGTTTTAGTGCAGGGGTGTCCAACCTTGGCAACTTTAAGACTTGTGGACTTCAACTCCCAGAATTCCTCAGCCAGATGAGGAATTCTGGGAGTTGAAGTCCACAAGTCTTAAAGTTGCCAAGGTTGGACACCCCTGTTTTAGTGCAACGTGCATTAATTGGCATTGGCATTGACTGAAGAGCGTTCGCCATTTTAAAGTTATACTTTGGTTAGAAAATTGATTGGAGATATTCTCTATTTTAATTGTAGTATCCTGAACAGCCCTATACCCATACACAAACAATTAAGCAAGTGCATACAATATTCCAAAATGCATACTGTACTTGGAAAATATGTAACGTGTATTTATATTGTGAAAATTACCCATTTGGTCTTTCTGCTTTCCTGTATTTATTAAAGCAATTGGCAAAAAAAGCTCAAGATAGTATTAGTTGGAAACATACGAAGGTTCATCTTGCAGTGGGTAAACAATGGCTAAAATGATGATTATGATATAAAACCTCCCTTAAAATGTGAAGTGGTTGTTAGTTTTCAGCACATGTGCATAGTTTGAACTATTAGAATGTAATGGTTTTCTTTCTGTTAGAAATAATGCAAAGCATCAAGGTAAAATTAAAATATAAACTTATTCATTGTTAAGTGATATTTTCAGGTCAAATACAACAATTTTGTGCACTCTTTCCTTGAACCTAAAACAACAAATTTACAACAATTTTGTGGACTTTTTCCTTTAACCTAAAACAATAAATGAAAAACAACCAATTGTTGAAAATTACGAAGAATATTTCACTTTATTCTATGTAATCTCTGTATAATTTTACACACACACACACACACACACACACACACACACACAAAGACATTCCTATTTTATTCACTAATTTTCCATCAAATTGGATGTCCAGCCAATGTGTTAAGTTTCAAAGTTACATTGTGTGAGGATATAACTATTTTAGCAGCAGGAGGCAAGGGCTGCCTTGGTGCCACCAGCTGGCTCAAATGTGCCATGATGAAGGTGGAATGATGTTGCCACACTAAGGCAAGTGGCGCTTCACTCCCATACACTAAGGCTCTGGCCATTGCCATCACTGCTTCAGCCCGCCTGCGCTGCCTCCCCCCTTGCCGCAACAGCACCATTACCTTGTTCCGGCCTGTGAGGGCTGCGCTACTCCATGCATGTTGCACATGTTGCATGTACCATCCTCTGCAAAAGAGATTTCCAGCTCCACCACGAGCTGTCTGACTGGTCCCATATTCCAGAGCTCTAGTCATAGGATTGGTCAATTGGTTATCCCAGAGCAGCTCCTCCACCCGGGTGTATCAGCCTGCTGGGGAACTCATGATGGGGCAAGTGCACCCGGGTGGAGAAACTGCTCTGGGAAAACCAATGGGCCAGTCTGTAACTAGAGCTCTGGAATATGGACTAACTTTCCCACTGACATTGTTCTGACGTAGGCTTCACAAAATCATGAAACAGACTCTGTCCTGACAAAACCCCTTTTTATTAGGCTAATAATCCTATCATTCCTATCATTCACATCCAGCAAAATCCCAGCAAACAGTCTTTCAAGGGTGAATTACAACCACAGACCTTATTAGGCATGGAAAGTTGCCCGTCCAATAACTTCCAGGCACAAAGCTGTACAAGAAAATGCTTGGAAGGGAATCTCAGTCTCAAACAAATCTTCACACTAATTAAACGAACTCCCCTTTCACTCCTCTTTGTTCCCTATGGGAGGGACTCTTCACCATTCACCTGTGCCTTTACCCCCAAGTCTATACTTGTTCCTTAACTGTTCCATTCCCTTGGCAGCTCTGTGCATGCACACACCGGGAATAGGCTCCAGTGTTCTTCTGCCCCACTGATCCCCAACTCCGAAGACAGCTGATAACTGTCGGACAACACAGAGTACTCATCAGAGCTTTCCCCAGATTCCAGGATTGGCCCATGTTCCTCCCTAACCTCCTCACTGTCCGAGTCTGCCGCCAACTCTGCTGTCCACTGGCGGGCCACAACAGACATCAAGCCACTGTCAGTCTGCCTGTCTTCTTTTTCCTTCACCTAGATTGACCACAAAGCTTCTCCTTGAGAGAAGGAACACAAAAGAGGTTCCTGGAAGGCTGTGTGCTCAGACCACACATTTTTTCTCAAACCTCCTGCCCAGAGGCCTAGCAGAAGCAGAGACAGGCAGGAGACCAAGAAAAAGCACCTGGTCTGGGCACATAGTGCCCCAGCATCAAGCTAGGTTGATGTCCCCCTGTGTTGATCCAGCAGACAAAACAGGGAAGAGAAACAGTCCAGTTGCCAAGGTACGCCAGATTGAGAGTCCAGCAAGCTGGAGACCTTCTTCCCCATCTTCCCAAGAGCATGGGACGTCTCATGTCTGGGCCCTGAGCTCTCTTGCAGTTTGAAGATGGACTGCAGCAATCCCACCTTGGCCCACGCCAGCTCCTTGCAGTCAGCCATGGTGCTTTTTCCTGGGGTTTGAATTTCTTAAAGAGGAAAGGCTGTTTTAAGTCTTTTGGCACGCAGTTGGAAGATAATGTCAGCATTCCAGCAAACTTCCATTCCACTCAATAACCCTGAGACAGACATCCCAAAGGTTCCTTTTTATTTGGATAGTAACTGGCATAACTGTGGAATCCCAAATCTGAAAGTTCCGGGCTTCCTTGCAATAAGTAAAAACTATAAATCCATCCCCTGCACCCATCATCACATCACATGGCCCAATCACCATCCGTTCCAACTTAAGACTTTCCCTCATTTATGCGCAAAATAACACAACCTTGAATTAGAATTATTATGTCTAACTATATACACTCCAGAAATTTCCCCCTCCCACTTTCCCAGGCTCAATTGTGGCAGTGCGGGAGCATCTGGTCTCAATATGGCTTCCAAAGCTGACTGGTGTTCCCCCCTTGAAAAAAATTACATCCTGGAAAATACAATAAAGAAAACACAACCAGGGGTTAATTCATTGCCCCCTTAACCCCTCTCCCCACTCCAAGGGGACCCTTTGGTTTGTCAGGGAATTATTCATGAAATTGTTTAACCAATCTATTTGCATGTATATCCCAACTTTTCACCCAAGTAGCTTCTGACAAAGGGTAGTCTTTCCATAGCACCAAATATTGTAAACGTCCTCGGTGTAATCTAGAGTATTTTCTTTATCTTATAATGTGTTTCACCCTGTACTAACAGAGGTTTGGGGGGAGCTGCTGGTACCAGCCACAGATTAGAACCAACAGCAGGTTTCAACAAGCTACTATCAAATGCTGGGTGTATTTTCCCCAACAGCTAAGGGAGACTGAGTTGGACAGTCACTGGATTGATTATTTTCAATATAGGGAAGGGACCCAGGAATTTTGGTCCAACTTTCTACTGGGAAGTTTCAACTTAAGATATTTAGTTGACAAACACTGCCCCCCACTTTAAACAGGGGTTGGAGAGATCTATATTTATCTGTCTTATATTCCTCAGCGGCTTCCACTAGGGTTTTTTTTTTGTAACCTCCCAACCTTTTTTAATGATTCCATCCAATCCGTTAAAGACATGGATGTTGGAGGTTCCCTAGGCATCTCTGGCATAGGGACAAAATCCATGCCGGTAGTGATTTGGAAAGGAATTAAGCCTATGCTACTCTATATTGCATTATGGTAAGCAACTTCTGAAAACAGCAACAAATCCACCCAGTTCTCCTGTTGATAATTTACATAACATCCAATGTACTGTTCCACCATAACATTCATCTTCTTAGCGGCACTGTTACATGCCGGATGGAAAGCCGAGGAAAGCCCTTGGCATGACCCAATGGACTTCAAAAACTCCCTCCAGAACATGGCAATAAACTGTACACCTCGATCTGAGATACTGTGGAGCCCATAAATATGCTTCACAAACAATTTCTTAGCTGAAGGTAGTCCATTACACGCTGTAAAGTGGGCTTGCTTAGAGAATAAATCAATAACAGTCCAAATCACACTACTTCCTCCGCACTCCAGTAACTCCAGGGTAAAGTCCATCATGATTTCTTCCCATGGCTTCATTGGTTCAACTACTTGTTTTTCCAGTTCTGTGTTTCATCATGGCACAAATTGAATAGCTTTTTACATAGTCTTCAACATCAGGTTTCATTTTTGGCCACCAGAACTGTCTTCTGACTAAATGTAGATTTTTAGGAATCCAAAATAACTCCCCCCCCCCCCAATCGTGAGTCATGGCTACATTTTAGCACCATCAATCTTAGAGTATTTATACATAAATTTTGGTTCCTTTCCAAGCGAATCCTTCGTTCATGGTCAAATCGGTTTGATTATCAGCCAACTATGGATCGGTTAAAAGTGCTGTTTTCAACTTGGTTGACAGTTTGTCCTCGGGCTGCTCTTGGCTTGGCCTCTGGTGGTTGCTTGGCCTGAGAGTTGGGCTTCTGATATCATAGTTCGCATTACTTCCTCCCGATGACTGTCAAATTAGGGTTTTTCTCAACAAGGCATCTACAATATGTTTTTTCCTCCTGGGATATACAGTATTTCATGTTAAAATTGAATCTCTTGAAGTATTGAGCATGGTGGACTTGTTTAGGAGAAAGCTTCCGAGGTGTCTTCAGAGCTTCAAGGTTCTTATGATCCATCCGCACGTCGAATGACTCCTTCAGTCCTTCCAAGAAATGCCTTCAAGATAGTAAAGCCCATTGCACAGCAAATGCCTCTTTTCCCAAACTGCCCACCTACGCTTTGTGTCTGACAGCTTTTTGGACACTTAAGCGCAATACATCAGCTGGTATTGAAGGTTGAAATAGAATCGCCATGACAGCCACATCACTGGCATCCGCTTGGACTACAAAAGGTTTGGTCAGGTCCAGATGTTGGAGGATAGGCTCCACAGCAAAAAGGCGTTTTAATGTCTCAAAATATTTCTGAGAGTTCATTGTCCAAATAAGAGGTTGATTGGGTTTTGGTTTGGTCGGGGAAGGCCCAGTTTTAATAGTAACTCTATTAAAGGGAAGGCGACCTTGGCAAACGAAGGGATAAATTGTGTATAGAAATTTGCAAAACTCAAGAAGCTTTGAAGTTGTTTCTATGTTTTTGGTGGTTGCTAGTCTAGCACCACCTTCACGTTTCCAGGGTCCATTTCAATCCCCTGGTTAGATATTCAGTGGCCCAGGTAGTCTAAAGACTCTTTATGGAATTTGCATTTTGATAGCTTTATGTATAATTTGGTGGCTAAAAGTTTTTTCAGTACTTGCCTGACTAATTTGACATGGTCTTTGATGGTTTCGCTGAATATAAGAATGTCATCCCAGTAGACAAGGACCCCCTTGTACAGATGTGAATGTAACACTTCATTAATTAGTTGCATAAATATAGCGGGGGGCCCTTGGAGTCCAAAAGGCATGACTCGAAACTGGAAACTACCGAGAGGGCAGTTGAAGGCAGTTTTCCACTCGTCTCCCTCCTTTATGCAGACTCAGTAGTAGGCTTCTCTCAGATATAGCTTGGTAAAAATTTTGCCTTTAGACAGGTGATTTAGTACAGAGGTCGCCAACTTTTTGGACCTCAGGGACCACCAAACTCATAATTTTAAATTCCACGGACCAGAGACCCTGGGAAAATCCCAAAAAAAGTCTGCAGGAAAATTCCCCAACCCGTTTTCCTACCAATCGATGATTATTTATTTGGGATTGCAGAATACTGTCTCCAGAGAGAGGGAGGGAGACTCTCTTTTGGTTTCAGAAGAAGCAGAAGAAGAAAGAAGCGAAAAAAAGCAGCCTAGTGGTCAGGCCAGGTGGGTGGGATGAGTGAGGCAAGTTCCCCTCTTCCCCCCTTCCCCCCTCCCCTCACTACCTTGTGTTCACAATGTAAGCAACGCAAGCCTTGTGTTCCTGTGGGCCATGTGGATGGTGCAGCCTTGTGTTCCTGAGCAGGCTGGATGAATTGCTTTGGGGGGTGCTTTGGGGGTGACATTTCTCTGTGGACCACCAACATTTTCTCACGGACCACCAGTGGTCCCTGGCCCACTGGTTGGCAACCACTGATATAGTAAGTCTTTCAATAGGGGAAGAGGGTATATGTTTTTATGTATACCCTGTTCATGCCTCTAAAGTCCATACATGATCTCAAGTCACTATCTTTCTTTTCTTTAAACAGTACCAGGGCTGCCAACCTAGATTTTGCTGGTTCAATGAAGCCTCTGGCTAAATTGGTATCAATGTATTTCCTAACTCAGTCATCTTGTCTGGTGTCATGGAATACATCTTTGGTTGGGGTAGTTTTGCCCCAGGTTCTAATGGCACAATTAGTGGCTCGATGAGGAGGTAAAATGTTGCATTCCTTTTCACTAAAAGCCTCAGCCAAGTCCCAAGTGTTGTATTTTTTTAGGAACCTGGGGCTCATGTGGAGAAGAGTCTGAAGTGGTGGCTGCTGCTTCTGGTTGTGGACCCCTGTTGGGTGGCAGTCTCTTTTCAGAAGGGGGCATTGGGCTGACACCAATTATTTTCCAGTATCCATCTTCCCATTTGATGGATTTTTGGAGCCACTACAAATCGTATATATTCACAATGCCTGCCCATTTCTAGTCTGATCAACTCTATAATTTAGGTGGCTGGGACTCCTCCAATTAACGTTCCATCTACCTGTTCAAACTTGATTAGGCATTTTAGGGCTTTAATTTTTATCCCTAATTGTTCAATAATAGGGAGCCCAATAAGGCATCTGGAACACCTGGTATCTATTACTGCTTCTGTCTCCCCTGCCTCCCCAGTCTCAGGCACCACCAACTACACTTTAACTGCAAACAGGGGAATGGCGGCACTCACCATGGGGTCCTCTTCTTTATCTGCCTTTTTGGGAAGGGTTTTTTTGGCCGGAGGTTCCTCACTCTCTTCTATAAGGAGGGAACCTCTACAGCTTGTCTGGTGAACTGGCTGGTGTCTGGAGGATTTCGTGGAGTTCTTCTGCCTCTGGCAGCTGTACTGGGCCTTGATTGTAGAACAGGTGCAAGAGCCAGACATTTGGCTTCCCGATGACCAGTATGGCCACATCAATAGCACTTTATAATCCTTGTAGGTTGGGTAGGAGCAGCTTCAGCAGATTTAGTCAGAGGGCTAGCAAAGCTCTCCTAGGCCCTCAGAGGGAGGTTTTGATGTAGATGGATTTCACTATCCAGCCATGGCATACCAGTCTTGCAGTATTCCTCTGATACTGCAAGCTTTTCTGACTTCTGGATCAATAGCTTCTCTAAAATAGTGCAGAAGTATTCTATCAGGCCAATTCATGAAGTTGTTTGCGACCTGTCTAAAATCCCTTATAAAGTCTTTTAAGGGTCGATTACCTTGCTTCATTTCCATTATTTTGTCTTTACTCTCACCTATTCTGTCAGGGTTTTCAAACCGAGCCCTGAGCAGCTCAACAAATGCATCAGCATCATTTAGTTTTGCCGTGTCCTCGTAGTGTAGCTGGGCCACCCAAGTGACCAGATTGTGACCAGATTTGGCTGAGAAAGTAAGCAGGTTTTTCAGGTGTTCCATCAAAAGTTGCTTGGAAGATTGGTGTGTCTAGTTTGGGGGAGGGATCACCATGGCAATTGCTGACTGAGCTGGAAATTTTGTTCTGGTGCAGGCTGCAGGAAGGGGCCCTGCAGGGGTACTGAGAGCGGCAGCAGATGAATTGGAATCTGTTGAATAGGGGCTGCCTGCTTAACTCTTCGCCACTCAGTGAAAGGGGAGGGTGGCTGTAACCTGCTACCTAAGCTGATGCCATTGCTGCTGGGATCGCTGCTGTTCCTGGGGCCATAGTGGTCCCAAACCAGTTGGTGCAACTGGTGCTGGCATCCACTGGCATTGGACCCACCTCTGACCAGGATAGATCCCCATCCACTCTCCACAGGGAGTAACTTCACTGCTGGCTGGAGGGGGAGGAATTGGGGTTTGTAATGTACCAAATGTCGGCTGCATCTGCTGTCCCTCCCTTGCTGCTTGGCCCTGCCGTGCTAAGCTTATTCTTCGGCCACCTGTAACTGATGCCACGCTGGTTTCAATGTCAAGTCTTGAATTAGGGAAAGTGAATGTGAGCTGAGTTAAGCTCAGCTGAAGAGGTTGTGGCTGTAAGACATAACTTCCCACTAAGTTGTTGAAATTGCTGTGGGAGGTCTGCCAACGACTGGCTACAGGATGGAGGCAACAGGTTCCAGTCTTGGGAGTTGTCAGATTCATGCCTCTCTACTCTGGCTTGTGGCCCAAACTCACAGGGCTGGAGTAGGAAAGGTGTTCAAGCAGCTTCTCCTCTAGTCCCATCTCTGGATTCAGCTTAGTCTGGCAGCTTTTCCAGGAATCCGATTCCTTGGGTTGAGTGCCTAGCCTCTGTCTTTCCTCTGCAGCTTCCATTGCTTGTGCAAATTCTGCAGAAGGAGGACATGGGGTCTCAATTAGTTCTCCAGTATCCGTTCGCACCGCTCCTTCTATAGATTCCTCCTTTTCTTCCATCTTTGCTGAGTCTTTTCGCTGCTTCAGTTTGGGGTCAGTGTTGGGGCTCAGAACCCCAGACAACCCCCTTCCGGGGTGCTGGTAGTTATTTAGAGATTCGTGATAATGTCAGCATGTTTTATCATCCAACCATTGATGGAAAAGGTCCCAAATTTCATAGAATTGTTTATCCTCTTGTTCTCTAATTTCAAATGTCAATCTGCTCATTTCAGCACATTCCAATATTTTCTTAATAATTTTTTGCTGCAATGGTATTTTCTCGTTTTTCCAATTTTTAGCAAATACAATCCTAGCCACTGTTAATACATTTACAATCAGGTATTTCAAATCTTTACTATATGGTAATCTTTACTATATGGTAAGATACTATATAGGTAAGATTCCCAATAAAAAGATCTCTGGTTTCAAGTCTATGTGTTTCTTTGTCATTTTTTCCAACCACATGCAAATTTTAGTCCAATATTTTCTAGCGTCCTCACAATTTCACCACATATGGTAATATGAGCCAGGTATCTGATGACATTTCCAGCATTTTTCAGATTTATTCTTGAACATTCTTGCTATTCTTGTCGGGGGGAAATGCCACCTGTAAAACTTCTTATACAAATTTTCTTTATAAGCTGTTGACATTGTCATTTTATAATTTTGAGACCACAATTTCTGCCATTTCTCAAAATCAATCCCATATGCAAAATTCTTCTCCCAAGCAATCATAGTTTCTTTAATTTGTTCTTCCTCTAATTTAATTTCCAGAAAATAACCATATAATTTTTTAATCACCTTTTCATCAGTACCTATCAAAATCTTATCTAAGTCAGTCAATTTATCATAAAATCCCTCTGTTTTAAAATCTTCATCATACCTTGCATATATTTGCGCATATGAAAACCAATTCATCTTTGTACCTTGTTCCTCTAAGTTTTGCATCGATTTAAGTTCACCCTTTTCATCCAGTATTTCCCCATATCTAACTGTTTGTTCCTTCTTATAAATTATAGGATAGGAAAATGTTTCAATGGTCGATAACCAAACTGGAATTTTCAAATAAATTGTCTTTTGATCTTCTCCCAATTTAACCACAAAGACTCCTGTATATGATGTCTTCTAAAATAGCCTTGTGTTTTAGTTCCCTTATATCATAGAAAAGCATGCCAGCCCAACAACAAATCATGTCCTTCTCATGCCAACAATCTAGTCTTTCTTAGTGTTATCCATTCCTTGGCCCACATCAAGTTTGCAGCTTGATAGTACAGCTCCCAATTAGGCAGACCAAAACCTCCTCTAATTCTGGCATCTTGTAAAAGTTTTAACTTTATTCTCGCTTTCTTACCTTGCCATATATACTTCAACACAATTTTATTTAAATCTTCAAAATAGTCTTTTCCAAGTCTAACTGGTATTGTTTGAAACAAATATAAGATTCTGGGTAGGATATTCATCTTGATTGTTGAGATTCTCCCTACTAATGACAATTGTAGATTTTCCCATTTCATCAAATCTAACGCTAACTGTTGTTTAAGTTTAATGTAATTGTTCTCTTTTAATGTACTACATCTTGGTGTCAAACATACCCCCAAATACTTGACCTTATTCGTGACTTGAATTTTCTTTTTTTTTTTTGAAAAAAAATTTTTTAATTAATTTTCTACAAACAGACAAGACAAACAAAACATCTAAACATACAACTCTCATATTTACATACAGTGTGTCAGTTGGTTCATCAGTTGGAGGAGAAGGTGGAGCTTCGTTTCGGCGATACAGCTGCGATCTCGGGGCTCTGAGATCGCAGCCGATATTTTCGCCCCTGGTCGGTCCTAACGGACCTAAACCGTCCCGTAGAGACGGTGATTGTGAAGGACACTGTTCCAGGATCCCAGAGATATCGCAAAATCTCTGGTTTGATCCAGAAGAAGCCCTTTCGCTGGCGGCGGAGAGGCAGCCTCCATAGCTGCTGAAGTCGGGAAAGCTCCGGAAAGAAAGTGATTGGAGTGAAAGTGTGTCGGCTGGGTGAGAAAAACTTTTTTGTGTTGTAAATTCGCTGAGGTTGGAAAGTTCATCCAGAATAAGAAGAAAGCTGTGAGATTTTTTTTTGACTGAAATTGTTTGAGCGGCGTTTTTTAAAGTGATGTCAAATTGAGGCTTGGGTTTTTTTTTTTTTTTCTTTATATTTTTTGGGAAAGATTTTACTGTGACTTTGTAGGTAACCGGATTGAATTTTCTATTATATATATTTTTATGCTCCCTTTGATTTTTTAACTTTCTTTAGGATAGAGGCTCCCTTTGGCTATCTTTTCTTTTTTTTTTTTTTGGATATATTATTCCTTTTTTCCGGCTGGGGGGGAGGAAGAGCATTAAGAAACTTTGTAACACTGCCAACTAGAGGCTTGAAAGTATTTTATTTGAATGGGAGAGAATTGCAAAAAGACCTCTTCTCAAGGACATTTTAACGTGATAAGATAGAGGGAGAGCACAGCAAAATATTATTGCAGGTGCTTTCCTGGACTGTTATCAAGAACACTTGAGGTTTGGCTTTGAAGCTGCTGGAGAAGAGAGTCATAACAAGAGCCTTGGATAAATAAATAAAGTGCAGTGTGCTTTCTTATACCCCACACGCTAGCCTTTTTTTTTAAATTTCAATTCTAGTAATATTTTTATTTTTGTTTGCTAATTTTTTTAAAGGGAAAGCCTCAGGGTTTTTTTTTTTTCTTTATTTTTCTTTTCTTTTTTATTGGGACTTTTTTGCTTCTCCTATCTATGTTCTTGGACCACTTTGTTGTTGTTTCTTTTTATTATTATTATTATTATTGAGACTTTTCAACTGGATTAAGGTGTGAAGAATCTGGGAACTTTTTGTTTTTCTTTTTTTTTTGCTCTTAATCAATATTATTATTTTTGGATTTGTTTTTCTTCTTTCTACTTTTTTTTTCTTTTTTTTATGGTGGACTATTTCGTAATTGGATTAGGGTCTAGAAGAACCTGAAGATCTTTCTTCTTCCTTTTTTGCTGTTTCTTCCTTGGTTTCGTGTTTTTGACTATCGGAGTTTTCCATTTTGGATTATAATCGGCTGCGTTACTAGTTGGATTAAAAGTTAAGAAGAATTTGAAGCATTGGAAGCATTGAAATGAGCAGGAAACCAATATCAACTGGCATTTCTGCTTCTACCTCTGCTTCCCCACCAGCTGGAGGACAACGCTTAATCCAGACAATGTTGAAGCAAGATAAGGAACAAGAAAGAGTAACTTTACAGATGATTATGCAAGGAATCCAAGATCTCAAGATAAAATCAGACATCATTGAACAAAGAACAGAAAATATTGAACAAAGAATAGAGAAGACTGATGAAAAAGTGGAAGACATCAAACAAATGATGGTTAAGTATGAGGAGAGATTTCAAAAAATTGAGGAAGAAGGAAAACAAAGAGAGAAGAAGATTGGAAATATTGATAGTAGATTAACAGCGGTTGAACAAGAAAAAGGTGGGATGCTGAGGTGGGAGATGGAAAGGTCAGAATTTTACCTTAGATTTCAAAATATAGAAGAGGAAAAAGGAGAAAACTTGGTAGCACTAATGATAGAAATTTTGGCAGATGCTTTGGAAATTACAGAAGAAAAGATGATGGATGGAATAGATGAGGTATATCGAGTTTATACAAGATATGCGATGAGGAATAAATTACCCAAGGAAGTCCATATTAGATTTACCAAAAGATCCATTAAAACACAAATATTACAAGTGGTAAGAGAGAAAACATTGAAATACAAAGGTAAAGAGATTGTGGTTTTAAAACAAATACCCAGAAGAGTGAGAGAGATGAGAAGAGAATATCGATTTCTGACCAAAATGCTATTGGAAAACGAAGTGAATTATAGATGGCTGATTCCAGAAGGATTAATGTTTACGTGGCAAGAGCAGAGATATAGAATTGATTCAATTGAAAAAGCAGAACTTTTCCATGCAGAATTTTTTGGAAGAAGAAGAGAGGAGGCAGAGAAAGAGGTCTCAGTAATTGAGTTTCAAGAGGAACAACTGGAGACTGAAAAAGAGAAAGGAGCTGTAAGTGGACAGGCGGACAATAAAGAACAGCGTGAAGTAAGATCCACGAGAGCTGTTAGACCTAAATATAAAGCATAATCATGGAAGAAAGAAAACTGATTACAATGAATATAAATGGACTTAATTCAGCTGTTAAAAGAAGGAAAACTTTTCATAAATTAATGAAATTAAAATTTGATATAATTTGTCTACAAGAAGTTCATATTAAAAAACAACATGAACAATTGTTAGTACAGCCAAAATTGGGGAAAATATTTACTTCTTTGACTCAATGTAAGAAAAGAGGAGTGGTTCTATACATTAAAGAGGCTATTCCAGCAAAATTGATTTACACAGATGAAGATGGAAGAATAGTAATAGTAGAAATAATGGACAATAATATAAAAATACTCTTGATTGCAATTTATGCTCCGAATGATAAACAAGAAGAGTTTTATAAAAAGCTACATATGAAAATAATTGGACTGGACTATGTTAATATAATTATGATGGGAGATTTTAATGGAATTGTGGACAATAAATTGGACTATATAGCAACAACAACAAAGCAAAATAGAAAGGCTCTCCCAAGGTCTTTTTTTAAAATGACAGATGAATTAACTTTAAAAGATATTTGGAGAGAAAGAAATGTTAAAGCTAAACAATATACTTTTTATTCAAATAGACATTTATCATGGTCCAGATTAGATATGATTTGGATCTCAACAGAATTAATATCCAATATTAAAGAAACAAATATTGAAACAAGTACTTGGGCAGATCATAGCCCAATGACAATTAAATGGAAGGGACAAAAAAAAAGATCGAGATGGACATTAAACAATACTATTTTAAAGGAGAAAGATTTTATACAATGGATGGAGAAGGAATTGGCTTTTTTCTTCAGAGAAAATAAAAAAGAAGATACTTCAACGCAAAATGTGTGGGATACAATGAAGGCATATGCCAGAAGTTTGATAATAGATTATACAAGAAAAAAGAATATTAGGAAAAGGCAAGCTTTTAAGGCTTGGAAGTTGAGTACAAAATTCTTGAAAAAGAATTACAGAAAATGCCACAGAAAAAGGATATTAAATTGAAGCTGGATGTAATTAAACATAAAATGGAATTAATAGAGAAAGAAGAACTGGCACAGAAAATCAGAAACTCTAAACAGAATTATTTTGAAGATGCAAATAAACCAGGTAGATGGCTAGCATATAAATTGAGAAAAGAGAAGGAATCAAGAAAAATATTGAAGTTAATAGATGATCAAGGCCAAGTTTGTTATGGGAATAAGGAGAAAAAAGAAATTATTTGAGATTTTTATGGGCAACTATATAAACAAAAGAATATCGATGAAGGAAAAGTCAAACAGTATTTACAGGAAGCTAATTTACCAAAGATACCTAAAGAGACTGAAGAAATGCTAGAAAGCAATATAACAATGATGGAATTAAATGAAGCATTTAAGAGACAAAATAATGGGAAAGCACCGGGTCCAGATGGGCTTCCAGCAGAATTCTATAAAACATTTCAAGAATCATTGAGCATCCAATTGTTAGAAGTTATGAATGAAGTTATGTTAAAAAAGATGATATCTAAAACATGGTCAGAGGCTTACATTACACTTATACCGAAGGAAGAGACTGACCCACTGCCAATTAAGAATTATAGACCTATTTCTTTATTGAACGCAGACTATAAAATCTTTGCTTCAATTTTAGCAGAAAGACTTAAAAAATATCTAAATAATTTTATTCATCCAGATCAAAATGGATTTCTGCCAAAGAGACAAATTAGAGACAATATGAGAGTAATCTTGGACACTTTGGAATACTATGAGGCTCATCCTGAAAAGCAAATGGCTTTGATATTCCTAGATGCTCAAAAAGCATTTGATAACGTGAACTGGAGATTTATGTTATTATTATTGGAGCAGATGGGTTTTACTAAAAAATTTATTCAAGCAATAGAAGCCATATATAATAAACAGACAGCAAGGGTAATGATGGAGGGGGAACTTACAGATTTTATTAATATAAGGAAAGGTACAAGACAAGGATGCCCCCTATCTCCTTTGCTATTTGTGTTGACCTTGGAAGTGTTGAATAGAAATATTAGGGATGATAAAAGCATAAAAGGAATGAAAATTAAGAAGGAAGAATTTAAGCTACAAGCTTTTGCTGATGATTTAGCTTTTATTTTGGAAGACCCGCTAGAAACAGCTCCAAAGTTATTGGAAAAGATAGAGACTTATGGAGAGGTGGCTGGTTTGAAAATAAATAAAGATAAAACAAAGATTTTGACAAAGAATATGCTATTGAGACAGAGAGAAGAACTGGCAGATCTTTTGAAAATTCAAGTTACAAATAAGGTTAAGTATCTGGGGATATATTTGACAACAAGATGTAGTACATTAAAGGAGAATAATTATATTAAACTTAAACAACAGATAACTACAGATTTGAAGAAGTGGGAAAACTTGCAATTGTCATTAATAGGGAGAATTTCAACAATTAAGATGAATATTTTACCTAGAATTTTATTTTTGTTTCAAACAATACCAATTAGGCTTGGAAAAGACTATTTTGAAGATTTAAATAAAATCATGTTGAAGTTTATATGGCAAGGTAAAAAAGCAAGAATAAAGCTAAAGCTTTTGCAAGATGCTAGAATTAGAGGAGGTTTTGGCTTGCCTAATTGGGAATTGTATTATCAAGCTGCAAGTTTGATGTGGGTCAAAGAATGGATAACATTAAGGAAATATAGGTTGTTGACATTAGAAGGGCATGATTTGCTGTTGGGTTGGCATGCTTTTTTATGGTATAAGGGAACTAAAACACAGGGTTATTTTAGAAGACATTATGTACGGGAGTCTTTGTGGTTAAATTGGGAGAAGATAAAAAGACAATGTTATTTGAAAATTCCAGTTTGGTTATCAACCATTGAAGCATTTTCCTATCCTATAATCTGTCGCGTCCTGGTCCTGAATAAGGGACCCTCGCAAGGGTGAGGAAGGGGCGGGGCCCTCGCAAGGGCGAAGAATCCAATCCTGGATATGGGACCCCCGCAGGGGTGAGGGAGGAACGGGACCCTCGCAAGGGTGAAGAATCCAATCCTGGATATGGGACCCCCGCAGGGGTGAGGGAGGACAGGTCGCAGTTCGCCCGGGCAATGCTGTCTAGGGTACGTGGTTAGCGGGACCCTCGCAAGGGTGAGGAATTCAATTAGCACACTTCTCATGCAGGTTTGTTCAAGGTGGCGAAGTACACGCTGCACGGGTGGAGAAAGCATGGATGTTCTGGCTCCAACCCCGTCTAGCAGTGCTGCAACGCCTTTTATTGAGCTTACCAAACCGGAACAAGGAAGTACATACAATTTTTCCATATAAGGTAATCATAATTCATTCACTGCAAACAGGAACAAGGAAGCACATACAGTATTGCCATATAAGGTAATCATAATTCATTCATCGCGTCGTGACAGGACGCTGTCTTTTAGGAGTGTTTATTGCGCATGAGCAGGATGCTGTTAGTGTTTTAAGGAGGAACTAGGATGTTTCTAATGTTTTAAGGAGGAACTAGGATATGTGATTGTGTTGTGTCGCTTCATCTCACCCTTTTTTCCTTTATTCAAAGAGCAGATTCTAAACAGGATTCAACTCCATAGGCTGCATGCTAGAGGAGATACCTTCCGGTACCACCCTATCATGCTTCCCTGGAAAGTCTATCTCTGTCTCCGAATCACTGGAGCATTCAAAAGGTGATTTGCGAGAGTCCTCCTGGCTAATTAGATGATAGGCGTATTGTTTGAAAAGAGCTTCAACAGTTATTTGTGATTTTGCTTCAGCAATAGCAGTTAGACTGCGTTTGATCATAGAAATAAAAACAGGTAACAAACAAGGTAAGAGAAAACATCCTGTAGCAATCATGGCAACCATAATAAACACGGCCTTTAAAGCAGGAAATTTTGGTAGGACGCCATCAAACATTTCTCCTATATCCCATTTTTTCCAAGTCTGTACAGGCACGTGTGCTATTTTCACCATATCATGTACCAATTGTCCCACCACTTCCCCACTACATGCCTGGCAAAGATCACTGAAGAGATAAGAATTTTATGTTTACATGAAAAAGATACAATGCAGACAAGAGTCTGATGTTTACATAAAGATACAATGCTAGGATGGTACAGAATTGCACTGAAGTCTTCTTCCTTGTCCAAGAAAACAGGAACTAGTTTTCTGAAATGTTCTCCGTCCCCGTCATCTAGGCAGGCGTGCGACCCGTCAGCATCAGGGTTGTCCAAGGAGCAGTAACTCAGCAATGATATTTCTTTATAATACATATCAATATAATGATTATTAATGGTCCTGCCAACGCAGTTAAAAAGGTTGTAAGCCATGGTGAAATAGAAAACGAACCTTGATACCAATTATACATGTGTGATCTTTCGTATTCTCTATCTTTTAAGCGTTTTTCTAATTCATTCATAGAATCCAGCACGACCTCACTGCTATCAGCATAGAAACAACATTCTCCTTTAAATCACCACCCCTGCTATCAGCATAAAGACAACATTCTCCTTTAAGCACAGCACACAACTTTTTTCTTTAAGCACATTCTTCTTTAAGCACAGCACACAACTTTCTTCTTTAGGCACATTCTTCTTTAAGCACAGCACACAACTTTCTTCTTTAAGCACATTCTTCTTTAAGTACAGCACACAACTTTCTTCTTTAAGCACATTCTTCTTTAAGCACAGCACACAACTTTCTTCTTTAAGCACATTCTTCTTTAAGTACAGCACACAACTTTCTTCTTTAAGCACATTCTTCTTTAAGTAGAAAACGAACCCCCCCCCCTGCTATCAGCATAAAAACAACATTCTTCTTTAAAGGCAGCACACAATCCCCCTTGTTTTAAAAATAACAGAGCTAAGCCTCTACGATTTTGCAAGAGAGGGGGTGTTCCATGGATACCTATAGAGATATAAAATCATCAGAGTTATACACATTAATTTTTGGTATGATGGTGATGTCTGCTTCTGCAGGGCACGCCGGTATCGTCGGGAAAGAGTGGGAGTAGGCGGTAAGATCGGCAAAAGATGTACTGTAAGAAAAGTTTCATAAGGTAGTTTTGGGAGACTCAGATGACAATCATATGCCGCATAATCCTCAGCAGTGACGTGGAGCAAAATCAGAGATGTTTGACAGTTGGAGGAGATGATGATGCGATTCTGAGATGGATAGATAGCCTTGCCATTTCTCTGCCATGTCCAGTAAGCAGGATGCCTGACAGGATGTCGTTGTTTACAGGCCAAGACAGTTCTATTCCCTTTTGGAATATATAAACGACAGACTGGTACGCGGATATAGGCATTCAGGCGATCGAGGAGGTCAACACAGTTTTTTGGGGTTACCTTGAGCAATGGTGCAAAATTGTTTAGGTCCTTAAGCGGAGCTGTCGATGTAAGATCAGGGACCCCTGGGCCAGGCAGAGTCCGTTGAGCAGGCTGCGCCATGATGCCCAGGGAGTGCCACTTATCGTCATCCTCCTTGTGAGCTGGTGGGAGAATAGGTGTGCGTATGAAGCCTGCAAGGGCACGAGGGTGCCTGATCCGTGAAGGAGGTCGGAAAGATCTGTGTAAGAGTGGGTAGGAAATGCCAGGAGACCACTGAGGGAGCGACGTCATCTGCCAGATGCAAGGAATAGGACCACAGGGCACGCGGCAACAGTGAAGAGCCTTCGTCTGATTTTGGGAAGGTCGGATCCGCTGGGGAAAGACTGAAAAAAGAGGGGGGTTTGCAGAAGAAAGAGTGGAAAGGAGGAAAAAATGATGGCTGAAGAAGGTATTATTTTGCGTGAAGCCATGCAGAGCATATATGCCAACAGTAGAAGGGTGAACAGTTACCGTGAAGAAGAGGTAGCAAGGGTTGTAAACATAAGATATGTCGATAAGGAGTGAGGGGTTAATTACTTTATTATTGAAGGTGAAGGAATAAGAGCAGTTTTGAATCTCATTATCTTCAAAAGCAAAGGAAACATGGGCCCCAAGTGGGGCTATTATACCCGAAGGTGAGGCTTTAAATAAACAAGGAACAGAGGGAAAGAGAAGAGTCAGGCAGAGGAGAAGGGAGAGGCTTTCCATGATATGGTCGGACGCAGCGACCAGGGACCCACAGAACCCTGTCGGGTAGTTGAATGGCTGCGTATCCTTTGCCCCAAGTAATCAGGGAGACAGTCCCCTTCCAGTGAGGGTCAGGCAAATGCCTGTAATAGACAAGAGGGTGGGAGGAAGATAAAGAGGCTTTAGAGAAATGCCGTTCTGCTGCTGTAGAAAGAGGTGTGCAAGAAAGATTAATGAAATTAAGAGTATAAAGACAAATGTTTAAAATATTCTGATACGCTGGGAGGCTAGGGGGGCTAGACCCTTTTACCCTGTTGTACCGATTGAGGGCTGTTTTTAGAGTTGAGTTAGCCCTTTCAACCAAGGCTTGGCCTTGGGAATTGTATGGAATATCAAACTTGTGGACAATGGACCATTTGTGACAAAATGAGGAGAAAACAGAGCTAGTATAGGCCGGACCATTATCCGTTTTCAAATTTTTTGGGCATCCCAGCGTCAGAAAGGAACGAATGCAATGATTGATGACATGGTTTACCGCTTCTCCTCTATGAGCCGTAGCCATGATGAATCCCGAGAAGGTATCCACAGAAACATGGATATACTTCCAAGGGGCAAATGGGGTATATTGGGTGACATCCATTTGCCATGTTTCACAGGCCTCAGTTCCCCTTGGGTTAACGCCTTCAGGGGAACTATTGGCCTGCAAGCTGCATGTGGGACATTGTTGAACAATGGCTTGAGCTTCGGTTTTGGTTAAGCCAAATTGTTTAGCCAGAGCTTTAGCATTTTGATGGAAATAATCGTGGCTTTCTCCTGCTGTCAGAGGAGAGGGCTGAGGCATTTTTATTATGACTGGCATCATTTTACATGCTTCATCTGCCATGTGGTTTCCTTCGGAAAGAAAGCCTGGGAGGTGCTGATGACTACGGATATGGGCCACGAACAAAGGGTCCTGTCGTGCCCGGAGTAACATCTGGAGCTGTAAAAAATGTTGGATTAAAGGGGTAGGGACATTTGGAGAGATATATGCATCAAAAACATTTTTTGCAACATAGGAAACATACAGGCTGTCAGTAATGACATTAAGTGGTTGTGAAGGGAACAGAGTCAGAGCTAAATTGAAGGCTTTTAGTTCAGCTTGCTGAGCAGATTCTGTGGAGGGAGTCAAATGTTTTTTCCATTGGCCATCCTCTTTCCAGACGCATGCGCCACTCCCTTTAGATCCGTCAGTAAATATTGTGAGGGCATTTTGCAAAGGAAATTGATGTATAGGTGAGGCTAATGTGATAGGCACCATCTTTAAAAGCTGTAGTCGCTGATCAGGGGGCAAATGACATGATATATGACCAACCCAATCAGTGAGGGCACCCTGTAGGGTGTCAGACTGCTGATATAATACCTCCCACATAGCTAATTTGCAGTGTGTGTATATGTTGGTAAGAT
The DNA here is from genome assembly GCA_033807585.1 of Hydrophis major. Classification (NCBI taxonomy): domain Eukaryota; kingdom Metazoa; phylum Chordata; class Lepidosauria; order Squamata; family Elapidae; genus Hydrophis; species Hydrophis major. The sequence goes on along the minus strand of CM066343.1, from coordinate 67,397,499 downwards.
CTATCCCCATTAGATTCTTACTTCGATGGCGACCCTTGATAATCAAATCCGCAGCTTGGGCTGCTTGATTGTAAATATTTTGTTTTGGGGTATGTTGTAAGTGTAACCATTCAATAATCAGAATCTTTCTCTCCGTAGTTAACTGTATGAGGATACCTGTAAGTAGCTGGGCAGTGTGGAGTAGTGCTAAATGTATAGGAAAGTTGGGGATGGCACGATCCACCCATCTATGTTGTATAATATGGTTTATGTTCCTCAATGCCTCCTTCTGAGGGGGGGTGAGAATGATTAAATCTGCAGGATTTTTGTGATCTACCAATGCCTGAAAGAGAGGGGAAAGAGCACTGGTGTGCAGGGCAAAATAAGGACGAGCCCAGTTGATAGTACCTAAAATTTGTTGCAATCGTACCAAAGTGATTGGATTAGGAAGTGCAATCTGGGGCAAAACTGGAGCTGAATTTGAAAGTAACACCTTATGTCCCAGATATTGAAAGGGGTAGTGTTGTTGAACTTTATCCGGTGCAATATGTAACCCTGCAGAGGTAAGACAATGCTGTAAAAACCCAAGCGATTTATGAAGTTGCTCTGAGGATTCTTCCGTTGCGATTAGAATGTCATCCATGTAATGATACACCAAGTAGGAAGGATGTTTTTTCCTGTATGGAAGTAAAGCTTTATCAACAAAATATTGACACATGGTAGGGGAATTGACCATTCCCTGTGGTAGGACTTTCCATTGATATCGGGTGGTGGGTTTGCTATTGTTGTACTCAGGGACAGTGAAAGCAAAAAGGCATTTGTCACGTTCTGCTAGTGGAATGCAGAAAAAACAATCCTTCAAATCAATAACGATCAAGGAATATTTTTGTGGAATAAGATTAGGATTAGGGAGACCACACTGTAGCGCCCCCATAAGAAAAACAGGAGTATTATAAGGGCTAGTGGTGGGTTCCAGGTGGCCAGCCTTCAACTGTTCGGTGACAATGTCGTGCAGGGCATGAAGTTTTTCAGATGGTAATGGCCATTGATCAACCCACACGGGGGCGGAGGTGGTTAGTGTGAGGGAAAGAGGACGAGGGGCAGAAAGCGCCATTTAAGGAATGTGTAGAGAGAGCTGTAGCTGAGAAAGCAAGTCACACCCCCACAGATTGCAATGCAAAGGTAATATATAAGGTTTGAGAACAGCAGTGATATTAGAACAAGAGGAAGTAGCAAACAGATTGCGCGTGCTGACCTTGGCAGCCTGAGCTCCACCGACACCTTGGACAGAAGAAGCCGGTTGGCAAGGCCAATGAGCAGGCCACTCCTGAGAGCGAATGACAGACACGTCAGCACCAGTGTCTATGAGGCCAGTGAAGGAGATACCATCCAGCAAAACCGTGAGGGTCGGTTTTGACAGCGAGACCGGCTGTTGAAGAGCATAAAGAGATGGGGGACTATGAGAGGGAGGAAGGAAGATAAGAGTAGCAACTACAGTTCCCTTGAGAAGGGAGAAAATCCTGTCTCCTGTCCCAGCAAGCCCTAGGTGATGCAAAGATTCAGAATCAGGGAAAAGAAAGGGAGAAGCAACAACTCCTTCAATAACAAGAGTGGAAGTAGGGATTAACAGTGCAGGGGTAGCAGGGGGAAAATGGGCAGTTCTTTGGAAGCGTTGCTTATTGACAGGATCAGAGCTCGGGTATATAAAAACATGACAAGCAGGAGAGAGGCTTATGGACAAATTAGTTGTAGAACATTTACCAGATGAGGAAGGAATACAATTAATATAAAAAGGATAATAATTACAATAATGACAATGAAGATTAACTTGATCATTCATTAAGAACGTTAAGTGGGGTGGGGAAACCCTTGATACAATATAAGGACATTCAGATCCCCTTATCTCTAGATTGAATAGAGGAAAAGATTTTAAGTTTCCTTTCCTTAGGAAGAGTAAAGAAGAAACAAAAGAGCGAGGGGTAGAGTGTTCTTTAAAATAAAACAGAAATGACAGAGTGAAAACTTATGGATAGTATTTTCATGACATACCCACGTGGAACAAGTATAATAGCCTTCTGTTAATGAAATGATTTTAACACGAATAGTCTTTTGACAGGAAGCATAGGTTTTGTTGAAGTAAGGTAGAAATTGCAAAGAAGATATAGGCAAGAATATCAGGAAAGATTTTTAAGATACAGATGTAGCAGATAAATTCCCATGATAGGGTCTTACTGCCTGACCAGGGATTCAGAGAGTGGTTTTTTCTGGCAGTAAAATCACAGCGTTTCCTTTCCCCCAAGCTCAGCAGGACTCTGCCAAGCAGAATAATGACAGTCTGTTAGGAGGGGTAAAGGGGGGGAGGAAAAATGACAAAAAGCAGTAGAAGTAGGAGAAATTTAGATTTAAGTTTAGGAAGTTTAGAGTAAAAAGACAAATGTTAAGAGAGTTTTGCAATGCTGGGAGGTTCGGGGTTTTTTCCCCGCAATGAATAAGAGCACGTTTCAGAGACAAGTGAGCTCATTACACAATAGCCTAATAGCCTGCCCTCCGGGCTGTTGCAGGGAATTCCAAACTTGTGGATTACATCCCATCTGTTACAGAAGTCCTGAAAAGCAGAACTTGTGTAGGCAGATCCATTGTCTTCTTTGATTTCTTTTGGACGTCCCAGCGAGGCAAAGGTACGAATTGAATAATTGTTTTACAGCTTCTCCCCTTTGAGGAGTGGCCAGAATAAATCCTGAATATGTATCTATTGGAACGTGCAAATATTTCCATGGGGCAAAAGGTGGATACTAAGTTACATCCATTTGCCAAATTTCACAAGCTTTTAATCCTCTAGGGTTTTACTCCTATGGGAATGGAATGTAGCAGCTTCTGCCTGAGTTAGAGAAAATTAAAAAGTTATCATAACTTGGCAGAGGAGATTCAAACACACTCCCTGCTTCTATTTTTTGATGGACTTTTAAAGCCTCCATAATTTTCCTCCAAGTGACCAAAAAGCCAATAGGTGCACGAGGAGGACAATGGAGATATTCACCAATTTTTTTGCCAATATGGAAAATTTTTAAGGACCCTTCCTCTGAATAATTGGGACAATGTTGCCACACATAAGCCAATAACGTAGCAATAGATTTCCTTTTTATGGGAAAGCCCTTTAAATTAGCAGAGTATTTAGAAGAAGCGACTAGCTCTCTCAATTCCTTCTGCTGTTGAGAAAAGCCTCCACCCATACTTACTAAAGTCGAGACCATCTTTCAGATCCGATGAGGTGCAATTCGCTCAGGCGCCTGGCGATGCACAGCTCCAACCGAGCTGATAAGTATGGGCGCGCCGCTGCGTATCCCCCTTAGGGAAATGTCGTCACTTGTTTTCTTGTGACTGCATGTGCTAAAAATCCTTTACTTTTCTGAATCGAATTTGCCCTTTTCACTAGATTCATAAGCTCCTCCCTATGCTCTGAGGAGTCTTGGAGTTTGCGGAGCCCATTACTTACGATTCGAAAGCCGATGCCCGGTGCGTAGTAAGGGGAGTGAAAAGAGAGCCTCCTTAGACAAGGAGCACTCCTTGACGTATCCCGGACGAGCCCCCAGCTGTCGCGTCCTGGTCCTGAATAAGGGACCCTCGCAAGGGTGAGGAAGGGGCGGGGCCCTCGCAAGGGCGAAGAATCCAATCCTGGATATGGGACCCCCGCAGGGGTGAGGGAGGAACGGGACCCTCGCAAGGGTGAAGAATCCAATCCTGGATATGGGACCCCCGCAGGGGTGAGGGAGGACAGGTCGCAGTTCGCCCGGGCAATGCTGTCTAGGGTACGTGGTTAGCGGGACCCTCGCAAGGGTGAGGAATTCAATTAGCACACTTCTCATGCAGGTTTGTTCAAGGTGGCGAAGTACACGCTGCACGGGTGGAGAAAGCATGGATGTTCTGGCTCCAACCCCGTCTAGCAGTGCTGCAACGCCTTTTATTGAGCTTACCAAACCGGAACAAGGAAGTACATACAATTTTTCCATATAAGGTAATCATAATTCATTCACTGCAAACAGGAACAAGGAAGCACATACAGTATTGCCATATAAGGTAATCATAATTCATTCATCGCGTCGTGACAGGACGCTGTCTTTTAGGAGTGTTTATTGCGCATGAGCAGGATGCTGTTAGTGTTTTAAGGAGGAACTAGGATGTTTCTAATGTTTTAAGGAGGAACTAGGATATGTGATTGTGTTGTGTCGCTTCAATAATCTACAAGAAGGAACAAACAGTTAGATATGAGGAACTTTTGGATGAAAAGGGTGAACTTAAATCGATTCAAAATTTAGAGGAACAAGGTATAAGGATGAATTGGTTTTCATATGCACAAATACATTCAAGGTATGATGAAGATTCTAAAACAGAGGGATTTTATGATAAGCAGACTGATTTAGATAAGATCTTGATGGGTACTGATGAGAAAGTGATTAAAAAATTATATGGTTATTTACTGGGAATGAAATTAGAGGAAGAACAAGTCAAAGAAACTATGATTGTTTGGGGGAAGAATTTTGGATATGGGATTGATTTAGAGAAATGGCAGAAATTGTGGTCTCAAAATTATAAAATGACAATGTCAACAGCATATAAAGAAAATTTGTATAAGATGTTTTACAGGTGGCACTTTCCTCCGACAAGAATAGCAAGAATGTTCAAGAATAAATCTGAAAAATGTTGGAAATGTCATCAGATATGGTAATTCGTATTACCATATGTGGTGGACTTGTGAGGACGCTAGAAAATATTGGACTATAATTCGCATGTGGTTGGAAAAAATGACAAAGAAACATATAGACTTGAAACCAGAGATCTTCTTATTGGGAATTTTACCTGATATATATCGTAAAGATTTGAAATATCTGATTGTAAATGTATTAACAGCGGCCAGGATTGTATTTGCTAAAAACTGGAAGAATGAGAAAATGCCATTACAGGAAGAAATTATTAAGAAAATATTGGAATGTGCTGAGATGAGTAGATTGACATTTGAAATCAGAGAGCAAGAGGATAAACAATTCTATGAAATTTGGGATCTTTTTTATAAATGGCTAGATGATAAAATACGATAATAGAATATTTTAGATAGTAAGAAATATCTTTATCTTGTTATTTTGCTATTATTTTGTTAATCGATATGATATTTATAAAGGTTTTTTTTTTTTTTTTTAGGATTGATCTGGTATGATTATATGATTAGTTGAATAATTTGGTTAAAGTATTGTTAGCTCATAAAGCATGAATGATTAAAAGTATAGTCAAAAAAAATTTTTTTTTTGTTTAGTGATTATAGGATATATAAGTTTGGATTGATAATATGAGTTGTTATGTAACATAATTGTAACTGGGACTACGAAATGAATGCACAAAAATGATGAACCAACTGACACACTGTATGTAAAGACTTGAATTTTCAATAGGTCTGCCAGTTCTTCTCTTTGTCTTAATGGCATATTCTTTGTCAAAATCTTTGTTTTATCTTTATGTATTTTCAAACCTGCCACCTCACCATATGCCTCTATCTTTTCCAATAATTTTGGAGCTGTTTCTCAAGGGTCTTCCAAAATAAAGGCCAGATCATCCGCAAAGGCTTTCAATTTAAATTCTTCCTTTTTAATTTTCATTCTTTTTGTGAGGTGGGGGCTTGAAAAACCACCAAAGATTCGATATTAATCCAAGGAAAACAGCTTTATTGTAGCATTTCTGCAGAAACGGGTTCCTGCTCTGGCAGGTGGGAGGAACCCAGAGCAAAGTTTGCATTCTATTTTATACCCTAACCTACCACCCCATCCGAGGATAGCTTGGTTTACAATCTACCTATTGAATTTCAGTATACAATTCATTATCTAATATGGGACATCAGGAAGTTAAATGCCTCTTTAACATGTACACATTCTCCCAGGTTTTCCCAGAACACAACGTGTGATTGTTCAATGTTTCAAATTCTCCCTTTGCAGTAGAAATGTATCAACTGATAGTTTTGAGATTTGAGTCACAGCTATACAATACACAATGGATTTATTCATTTTCTCCCCTCACAGTTCCCTCCTCTTCTGCTTACATTCTTGACTCAAACTCACGCAACAGATCCCCAGCCTCTTTCAGAGCCATCTCCTTCTGAAACATCATCAGAGGTTCTTCCTCCTGCTTCCCGGATCTTGAACCTAAAGTTTTCCCTAATCTTCCACACATTGCTATTACACCAGGGAAACACTGAACACAACACAACATCACACAGCATATAATAATTAATATAATTCTCATGATTGTAGATCTCAACCAGGCAGTGCTGGGAAGCCAAGACCATAATGCCCCCCCACAAATCTGGAAATGAGGAATCACCTCTTTGTAATAATGGATTAGAACGAATGCGTTCCTCCATAGTTTGCACTGTTTTTGTAATATTGGGTTGGAAATCATGGATATATACACAGCAATGGGATTCAGAATGTGTAAATCTCTATAATTCATGGCTACTCCCAACAGTGCCAGCATTCCCCGTGCTATCTGTGTTTTCAACCTTCCCCCCAGCGTTAGTCCTGAACTGATTTCTCTTTTATTCCGAATCCGTCCCTGGGGTAAGGTATTCAATTTATATATTACTGGTATCACGTATCCCATGGTACAAATCCCACTCCAACTGTGGGAAATGTGGTGGCATTTCTCTGTACGCATGTTTCCCACACAACACCCACCTAAAATTTTTCGTGGCGTACGTTTGATTCGAAGTCCGAGTCCAATTGATTATATCTTCAAAATACATACACATCTGGTATTGGTCGTGATTAAAATAACTCAATTGATGATGAGTGTTGGAATAACTGTGGTTACTACAGGATAAAGGCATATCAAAAGTTTTGTTGCATTTTTCCCAATCACCCAAATCCACTCCTTTGGAACACACATATGCTTTTTTCTCTCAAATGGACAAATAGGTTTCTTTTCATAGGAGCCTGTTCAAATTTATTTCCCTTTGGTCTCAAATCCTGTTGACTTAGTGGGATTGCATGTAATGTTAAACCCTCCCCTGTCTTCCCTGGCAAGTGCATGCACATCCAGCAGTTAGTTATGTTCAATGCTTGTGATACCTTCTTCAAATCCTTCATGTATGTATTGTCTTCCCATAAATCTGTCCCCAAGTCTCCAGCTGGTCCAATATATGGAATCTGTCCTCCTGATGCAATCATCAGTAGTATCATCAAGGTGGATAACTCAGTCCAGGGTCCAATCTTCTTCATCTTTTTAAGGTGAGCTTCAGCGGCTGACCATCCACTGGAACTGCCCTCCACGTAGAATTTGGATCTGGTGCCTTCTTGACTCTGCTGTAATGCATCCAGCCTCCTTCTCGAGTGCGAACTGCAGATTCAGTTGTCAACAGCACCTGGTATGGGCCTTCCCAGCTAGGTTGCAGCTTCTCACTTCTCCAAGTCTTTATCAGAACCCAATCTCCAGTTTCATAGGGGTGTTGGCTTTCTGCAAGTGGTGGTCGTTGTGCCAACAATCCCTGTTTATGAAGAGAAAACAAAGACCTGGACAGTGTCTGCAAATATTTTCTCAGAAACAAATCTTTAAATTCAGGTATAGGATTTCCCAGTCTGGTCAGGTAGGGTTGTCCTATTAACATTTCAAAAGGGGAGATCCCTGTGTCTTTCCTTGGGCATGTTCTAATTCTAAGGAGTGCCAAGGATAAGTTCTTTGTCCATGGTAACCCATTTTCTAATTGTAATTTGGTCAAATGTCTCTTCAATTCCCCGTTCGCCCTTTCTACTTTCGCACTGCCAAGGGGTGTGCAAATCCCATTTCACCCCAATAGCTCCCATCACAGATTGCAACACTTTTTGTGTAAAATGTGTCCCCCTGTCAGAATCAATAGCTTCCATCATCCCATATCGTGGAATGATTTGTTCTAATAGGATCTTGGTTATTGTGGATGCTGTGGCTCTTCTAGTCGGATAGGCCTCTACCCATCCTGTCAATTGATCTTTAATCACCAATAAGTATTTCCAACAGATACTCTGGGCTAGTGTCCACATCTTTGGGCTCCAAAAGTGGTTTTACAACCATCACCAATGCTTCCATTCCCCAGTGTCTTTCCTCATGTACCTTCTCCAGAATTCCTCTCATTACATTCACGGGAACCACCCTCACCCCCTCTGAAGTTCTCCACCCATCCTCAGTTAATGTACACCCTTCTTTTTCCAAATCATCTTTCTCTAATCCTCAGGTTTCCAATCCTCATCCTCTTCCATTTCTAGCAAGGGAATTAGTGCCATTACCAGCTTTATTTCCCCTGCAGCTTTTTCGCCCATTTGTCTGCCCACCTGTTTCCAACTACCTCTGGGGTATTCCCTTTCTGATGAGCATTCACATGTACTATTGCCACTTGGCCTGGCAGTTGCAGGTCTTCCAAGGCCTGTTCCACAAGCTGTAATTGTTCAACTTGTTCCTATCAGCCCTGATAAAACCCTTCTCCTGCCAGATCTTACCAAAGGTATGGACCATACCCCAGGTGTATTTGGAATCAGTCCAAATTGTCACATCAATTCCTCCAGCCAATTCCAAGGCTCTCTTCAAAGCAACTGCAAATCCTGACTTCCTCTTTCCTTCCTTAACCCTGCTTGATCCATCCACAAACCCTCTCTCCCCTCCTTTCAAAGGATTTTCTTCCAGATCTTCCCTCACCTTTGTCATCAAATCTACTTGCAACAAACAATCATGATCCCCAGCTTCCTATTCCTGTCTTCTTCCTTCTAAAAATTCTGCTGGATTCAAATTCCTGTCTGTCCCAATCACTACATCAGAGCTGGTTCTCAAAATGGTCTCATATTTGAGAATCCGCCCCTCTGTCATCCAAGTTGTTGCCAACTGACTTAGCACAGAAGTAACCTGGTGGGTTACTTCTAGCCCCCCCCCCAAAGGTTAACTTCCTGCTTTCTACCACCAACATAGCTGTAGCAGCCACAGCCTGCACACACACTGGCCATCCTCTCACTACTGGCTCCAGAGTTTTGCTCAGAAAAGCGATGGGCTGATACTGCCCCCCCTTTCTTCTGTGCCAACATTCCGTTCCCTGAGCTGCTGAGACATACAGATGAAATGGGAGCTTCAAATTGGGCAAAGCCAAAACCAGTGCGGATGACAATGCCTCCTTTAAAACTTCCCATCTCTCATCATCTCCCTCTAACCATTCTATACTCTCTCCTTTTCCTACTAGCTTCCTGTGCAAGAATTGGGCTAACACAGTGTATTGGTCCACCCAAGCTCTGCAATCCAAGAGCTTTATTTCACCTTCTTTTCCACAAACTGGATGTTTTCCCTTGAAACTGTAAATCCCTGCTCCTTCAGCCAATTTAGCAAAGGTACCAATGTTGCTCTGACTTCTCCCTCTTTCTCTCCAGTCAGCAACAAATCATCCACATATTGAATCAACATAAAAGACACTAACTTTCCAAAGCCTGTCCAAATCTTCCACTCTCAGGATCATCCCATTCAAATGCAAACAGGTCTCTACTTCCCTCCTCAAGGGGGCATGCCCAGAAGGCATCCTTCAGATCAACCCCTCTCTCCCCCTTCTACTCATTGAATATTGTGGGGTCCAAAGCTTTGTCACCCCAGGCTGCACTTGAATCTTAATCGGCTGAATGTTCATTCGCCCTGCCTTCTCTCCTCCTGCCCAGACCTCATCCGAAATTGCCCTCTCATCTTCCACAGTCATCTTCCACATCCTTACTCCCTTCCCGGTATCCCACAGCTGGATACCAAACACAGGCAACAGATCTCTCCCTAGCAAATTCACTCCAGATCTCTCCCTAGCAAATTCACTTTCCCTAGCAAATTCACTCCAGCCTCAGTCACCACTTCATTCATTTCCAGTCTGATTTGTTCAAACACCCTCACATCCTGTGATTTTCCACTCACTCCCACTACTTTTAACATTTTCCTTGATCTATGTGCACCCTTTTATCGGGTCACACACAGAAGTCCAGCTTGCACCGGTGTCTATCAGGAACAACCGCTCCTGATGGTCAAGACCTATTGAAATGTTTACCAATGGCTCCCCGCAGGTCCTCTTAAAGGAGCCGGAACAACTCTAATCATACAATGCATAACTCCTCTCCTCCCGGTTGGTAGGACACTCACGCGCAAAGTGTCCTTCCTTCCCACACCTAAAGCAGCTTCTATCCATTCCAGGCTGTCTCATTCTCATCCCTCTGAAACCTCTTCCTCTGAAACTTCCTTGCATTCCACCTCGCCTTCTCTCACCCTGGCCTCCCATTGCCCCCCTTACACAATCCACACTTTTCTTCACCTCATTCTTAGCTGCAGCCTGCACAGCTGCAACTATCATCTGTGACTTCTGTCTGGTTTTTACAGTATCTCTGTAGTTCTAACTGTTCGACCACCTCATGAGCATTCTCATGAAGTTTTGGAAGAGTCATTTTCAATTCTCACAACTCGGCTGGTTTTATGGGGGCAGCCACAAAGACTGTCACCGGGTTGCTTGCAGCATTGATCCCATTAGGAACTTCCCTAAGAGGAAATGCATCCACTTCAGGTTTTTCTCTGAAGGGAAAATTTTGAACACTTCTCTTCTTAACTGTTCCACTTCTTTTCTCAGTCGCAGATAGGGAGGCGGCTGAGGAGGGGGTTGTGCCACCGGCAATGGCAGTGGTGCCATAGGAACGTTGGCGGGCGTGTTATTCAAATTAGGATTTGCGGGCGGCGGACTCTGCAGCCAATCATCCGTCTCATTCTCATTGTCTTTTTGTTGAGATGGACCTTCAAATTTCACATGAAACCATATATCTATGTATGCAATTTGAGTGGTTATTTTGTGTTGGAGAATATAGTCTCTCAATTTGGTTATCCAATAGGTACTGGTTTCCCCCTCAGGACTCCAGTGATATGGAAATTTAGATCAATCAGAGGATATTTTGGCCATCGGTCTCGACAAAGATAAATCATGTTTTTCTTTTTGAGATGTTTGGTGAATTCCTTTAAATTCAGGAAGAACCACTGCTGGAGTAGCTGTCCCAAAGGCAAATCTATCGGAATTGATTTCTGCCATTGTCAGATTTTCCAGGTCCCAGACAGGCTTCTTCCAGGCTGCCAGAGCCTCACTCTGCCCCTTTCCCATCTTCTACTCTTTCAGACTCCCAGAGTCTTGACTCACCAGTCCAGTCCTCCAGCAGACGCTGGATTCTCCAGAGAGTTTAAAGACCCCTCTCTTTCAGACCCTAGTCCTAGTCCTCCAGCAGACACTGGATTCCCCCAGGGAGTTTAAGGACCTCTCTCTTTCAGACTCCTAGTCCTAATCCTCCAGCAGACGCTGGATTCCCCCAGGGAGTTTAAGGACCTCTTCCCCCCCCTTTTCTTTTTCTGACTGCTAATGAAAGGAACAAAGTTTTACCTGATCACTCCAAATCTCCGAGGTAGTAGATGTGTGGGCTCCAACTCAGGCTTTCTCTTTTCGATAGTCCCAGATTATCAGCCGGCAAAACGCTGTTTCCAAGGATCATCTGGATTTCCAGTCGCCTCTGGAGCCGACCAGAATTCAGGGAGGAGGCACCTCTCAATGGGAGGTCGTGAACACTACTCACCTAGTCCCCAGCTTCCGGAAGACAACTGTTGAGGCTCCTGGCTTGGCTCGCCAAATTGTGAGGTGGGGGCTTGAAAAACCACCAAAGATTCGATATTAATCCAAGGAAAGTTTGCGTTCTATTTTATACCCTAACCTACTGCCCCGTCCGAGGTTTACAATCTACCTATTGAATTTCAGGATACAATTCATTACCTAATATGGGACATCAGGAAGTTAAATGCCTCCTTAACATGTACACATTCTCCCAGGTTTTCCCAGAACACAACGTGTGATTGTTTAATGTTTCAAATTCTCCTTTTGCAGTAGAAATGTATCAACTGATAGTTTTGAGATTTGAGTCACAGCTATACAATACACAATGGATTTATTCATTTTCTCCCCTCACACTTTTATACTTTTATCATCTCTAATATTTCTATTCGACACTTCCAAAGTCAATACAAATAGCAAAGGTGATAGAGGGCACCCTTGTCTTGTACCTTTTCTTATATTAATAGAATCTGTGAATTCTCCCTCTATCATTACCTTTGCCATTTGCTTATAGCTTCTATTGCTTGAATAAATTTTCTGGCAAAACCCATCTGTTCCAATAATAATAACATAAATCTCCAATTCACATTATCAAATGCCTTTTGAGCATCTAAGAATATCAAAGCCATTTGCTTTTCGGGATGTGTCTCATAATATTCCAAAGTGTCCAGGATTACTCTCATGTTGTCTTTGATTTGTCTCTTTGGCAGAAATCCATTTTGATCTGGATGAATAAAGTTATTTAAGTATTTTTTAAGTCTTTCTGCAAAAATTGAAGCAAAGATTTTATAGTCTGCTTTTAGTAAAGAAATAGGTCTATAATTCTTGATTTGCAATGGATCAGCCTCTTCTTTTGGGATAAGTGTAATATAAGCTTCTGACCATGTTTTAGGTATCCTCTTCTTTAACATAGCTTCATTCATGGCTTCTAGCAATGGAATGCTCAATGATTCTTGTAATGTTTTATAAAATTCTGCCGGAAGCCCATCTGGACCTGGTGCTTTCCCATTGTTTTGCTTCTTAAGTGCTTCAGTTAATTCTATCATTGTTATATTACTTTCTAACATTTTTTCAGTCTCTTTAGGTATCTTAGGTAGATTAGCATTCTGTAGATACTGTTTAACTTTTTCCTCATCGATATTCTCTTGCTTATATAGTTGCCCATAGAAATCTCGAATAATTTCCTTTTTCTCTTTATTACCATAGCAAACTTGGCCTTGATCATCTATTAATTGTGATATTTTCCTTGATTCTTTCTCCTTTCTCAATTTGTATGCTACCTGGTTTATTTGCATCTTCAAAATAGTTCTGTTTAGCACTTCTAATTTTCTGTGCCAATTCTTCTTTCTCTATTAGACCCATTTTGTGTTTAATTATGTCCAATTTTAGTTTAATGTCTTTTTTCTGTGGCATTTTCTGTAGTTCTTTTTCAAGTCTTTTATGCTCATCTTCTAGAACTTTAATGGCTTGCCTTTTCTTGATATTCTTTTTTCTTATATAGTCTATTATCAAGCCTCTAGCATATACCTTCATTGTGTCCCAGACATTCTGAATTGAAGTATCTTCTTTTTTATTTTCTCTAAAGAAAAAGGCCAATTCTTTCTCCATCCATTGTGTAAAATCTTTTTCCTTTAAAATAATATTTAACGTCCATCTTGATCTTTTTTTTTTTGTCCTTTACATTTAATTGTCATTGGATTATGGTCTGCCCAAGTACTTGTTTCAATGTTTGTTTCTTGAATTAGATATTAGTTCTGTTGAGATCCAAATCATATCTAATCTGGACCATGATAAATGTCTATTTGAATAAAAAGTATATTGTTTGGTTTTAGCATTTCTTTCTCTCCATATATCTTTTAAATTTAATTCACCTATCATTTTAAAAGAGGATTTAGGGAGAGTCTTTCTGTTTTGCTTTGTTATTGTTGCTGTATAGTCCAGTTTATTGTCGACAATTCCATTAAAATCTCCCATTATAACTATATTGACATAGTCCAGTCCAATTATTTTCATATGTAATTTTTTGTAGAATTCTTGTTTATCATTTGGAGCATAAATTGCAATCAGGAGTGTTTTCATATTATTTCCACCATTAATACTCTTCCATCTTCATCAGTATAAATCAATTTTGCTGGGATAATCTTTTTAATGTATAAAACCACTCCTCTTTTCTTGCATTGAGTCAAAGAAGTAAATATTTTCCCTAATTTTGGCTGTACCAACAATTGTTCATATTGTTTTTTAATATGTACTTCTTGTAAACAAATTATATCAAATTTTAATTTCTCTAATTTATGAAAATTTTTTCCTTCTTTTAACAACTGAATTAAGTCCATTTATAATTCATTGTAATCATTTTTTCTCTTCCATGATTATATTTTGTAGTTAGGTTTGGCAGCTCTCGTAGATCTTGGTTCACGTTGTTCTTTGATCTCCACCTGTCCACCTACTGCACCTTCTTTTTTTTCAGTCCCCATTTGGTCCTCTTGGAATTCAATTAGTGAGACCTCTTTTTCTGCCTCTTCCTCTCTCCTTCCAAAAAATTCTGCGTGGAAAAGTTCTGCTTTCTCAATGGAATCAATTCTATGTCTCCGTTCTTGCCATGTAAACATTAGTCCTTCTGGGATCAGCCATCTATAGTTCACCTCCTTTTTCAATAACATTTTAGTCAGGAATCGATACTCTCTTCTTATCTCCCTCACTCTTCTAGGTATTTGTTTTAAAACCACAATCTCCTTGCCTTTGTATTTCAACATCTTCTCTCTTGTCACTTGTAGTATTTGTGTTTTAATGGCTTTTTTTGTAAATCTGATGTGAACTTCTCTTGGTAAGTTGTTTCTCATTGCATATCTTGTAAAGACTCGGTATACCTCATCTACTCCATCCATCATCTTTTCCTCTGTTATTTCCAAGGCTTCAGCCAGAATTTCTATCATTATCGCAGCTAAGTTTTGTCCTTTTTCTTCCTCTATATTTTGAAAACTGAGATAGAATTCTGACCTGTCCGTCTCCCACTTCAGCATCCCACTTTTATCTTGTTCAACCACTGGTAATCTGCTGTCAATGTTTCCAATCTTCTCCTCTCTTTGTTTATCTTCTTCTTCAATTTTTTGGAATCTCTCATCATACTTCGCCATCATTTGTTGGATATTTTCAATTTTTTCATCGGTCTTCCCTGTTCTTTGTTCAATGTTCTCTATTCTTTATTCAATATTCTCTATTCTCTTTTCAATAGTGTCTGATTTTGTTTTGAGATCTTGGATTCCTTGCATAATCATCTGTAGAGTCACTTTTTCTTGTTCTTTATCTTGTTTTAACATTGTTTGAATTAAATGTTGTCCTCCAGATGGTGGGGAGGTGGAAGTAGAAGTTGAGGCGCCAGAAGGTATGAGTTTCCTACTCATTTTGAATGATTAAAAATCTTCAAATTCTTTTAGATCTTAATCCGATTAGTTAGGTAGCCAATTATAATCCAAAGTGGGAAATAAAAATAGTAAAGAATAAAAAAACCAATAGTAGTAAAAAAAAGGAAAGAAAGGAAAAACTTCTTCAGGTTCTTCTGAATCTTAATCCAATTGTGAAATAGTCAATTGTAATCCAAAATAATGGATAGAAATAGGAAGAATAAAAAGCCCAATAATAATAAGAAAAAAATAAAAAGAATAAAGAAGAATAAAAGAAAAGTTTGTTCAAGTTCTTCACACCTTAATCCAATTGAAAAATCTCAATAATAATAATAAAAAACCATAAAAATGAACCAAAAACATGGATGGAAGAAGCAAAAGTCCCAATAAAAAAAAGGAAAAATTCTGAGGCTTTCCCTTTAAAATAAAAAGCGAACATAAAAATATTACAAAAATAAAAGTTTACAGTAGAGCTGGTAAGGAGGGGTAACACAACTAAAAGAAAATAAAAACACACACTGTACTTTATTTAATTATCCAAGGCTCTTGTTATGATTGTCTTCTCCACAAGCTTCAAAGCCAAGCTTCAAGTGTTTAATTATTGATAGAAGTCTAGAAGAACACCTGTAATAACACTCTCCCGTGCTCTTTCCTCTATCTTATCAAGTTGCAATGTCCTTGAAAAGGAGTCTTTCACAATTCTCTCAACTTCAAATAAAATATTTTCAAGCCTCTGGTTGGCAGTGTTACAAAGTTTCTTTGTTCTCACTTCCCCCCCTTTCCCAGGGAAAATGTAATAAAAGTTTAAAAAGAGAGAGAGAGAGTATATACATATATATATATATATATATATATATATATATATATATATATATATATATATGAAAAATAGCTAAAGGGAGCCTCTAATCTAAAAAGTTGAAAAATCAAAAAGGAGAAGAGAAAACAAAGGAATATATATAAGGGAAGATCAGTCCAGTTAACAAGTGCTAAGTCACGATAGAAGTCCAGTAAAAAAAGTAAAGAAATAAAAAGCCAAGCCTCACTTTGACGTCTCTTTAAAAATCGCCGCTTATTCAATTTTGTCAAAAATCTTACAGATTTCTTCTTATTCTGAGAGTGTCCTTTCAAATCTCAAAATATTAGTAAAAAAAAAGTTCTCACCCAGCCGACACACTTTCTCTTTCAATCTCTTCCTTTCCGGAGCTGTCCCAACTTCAGCAGCTTTGGGGCTGCCTCTCCACCGCTGGCAAAGGGACTTCTTCTGAATCAACCAGGGACTTTGTGGTGTCCCTGGGATCCACAGGATGTACCCTTCACTATCACCGTCTCTACGGGACGGTTTAGGTCCGTTTGGACCGACCGGTTGAAGATATCAGCTGCAATCTCAGAGCCCCAATATTGCAAGCCGTACCGTCGTGACGTCAGCTCCGCCCTCTCTAAATTGCCCCAGTTCTTATGTTGTCCACCTCTTTCTTCTCTCCTGCAAAAATCTTAGTCCAGCTAAGTCCTCCTCTTCAGGGTGGCCATTTTAGAGCATCACTCAGTCGTCTTCGGGGGGGGGAATTGCATAACCCAGGGAGGGGGAGTTCAGCTCCCCTCGACTTGGCTGGTGGCTTCCCCTTACTCTGCTGCCCCTCTGAGGCAGCTTCAGCCCTTAATCACAGTGATTGGGACTCTCCAACAAGAGAGCAAGGACCAAAGCTGCGGACAGTCACAGTCCCTGGTCCGTCGACAAGAAGGGCTTAACCCCTCAAAAAATGTTTTGTTAGCGAGCACTTAGAAGCCAAGAGGAACATATGTGCCAAATTTCAAATTTGTAGGCTTCATGGTTCTGAAGATTTCATGATAATGCATGAGTGGTATTTTGCTTTTAGTTATATAGATTCCACAATGGATGTCCCTCTCATTGTCGTCATCACCAACAAAGTATATCTGGAGAAATGAAGGCTGCTGCTGAGGCCCTGCCATGATACTCCCTATCCTATGGTAGAACTGCCCCTGCATTTTGAATGTTGGCTTAAAATTTCCCTCCCTCACCTTTCTGGTTCCAAAAGACATCATTTGGAAGCATCGGTTGTACTTCTGGATAGCAGAAAGAAAGTGCTTTGCCATTTGATGCTGGTGGGTGAGAAGGCTATGTAAGGGTTCAGGGTAGGGCTGAAGTGGAGGGAGCTGGTCTTTACCACCACTGCAGCACATCCTGGAACTCTCATCTTGCCACTCATGGCACCAGGTACAAGATAACCGAGGTCTGAGATCAACAACCTTTTCCCTGGACTAATGAATCTGTGGTTCATATTGAAAACCAGAGAAATATTTATTAGTCCAATGCATTAATCTCATTTGTGAGTGATTAATGTAGGTATTATTAGATGTATACTTTTTACAGCCTGTCTACTGACTTGGGAATGAGTTTGATGATACTTGTGTGCAGCTTCTCTTGTGCTTTCCTAATCACATCTATAAATATTTTTCTGCATTTTTTGCCTCTTTTCCCTTTAATCGGTGTTACAGTAGAAGGAACAGATTAATCTGAACTGAGGAGGAAAATAAGGGGAAAAATTCTGCCTCTGCCTACCAGCATCCATTGGTATTCATCTAGCTAGCATCTTGTCAGTGTGTGAGAGTTGAGAGGTGTTTGGAAACTCGAACAGTATTTGATGTGTGAGTAAGAAGGAGACAACAAAGAACCTGAGCGTGGCTTACTCAACTGTTCCATAGTGAAGCTGTTTGCTGCTATGAAAGTAAAACTGAAACTGAAACTCTTCTGCTTGTGTTTTGCATTTGGAAGAGACTTCTTTTTAGGTGGGGAGGGGGAGTTCTTAGCATCAGATTGTGTTAATAACTTCTTAGCATCAGATTGTGTTAATAATATAGGAAATACTGATGCTCTGATGGTCATTTCGAAAAATCCTTTCTTAGTGAGTACCTAGAAGCCAAGAGGAACATACCTGCCAAATTTCAAGTTTGTAGTCTTTACAGTTCTGGAGATTTTGTGATGACGCATGAGTGCTTTTTCACTTTTATATATATAGATAGAAAGCAGGGGTATCAAACTCAATTTCATTGAGGGCTGCATCAAGGCTGTGGTTGACCTCAGAAGACTGGCCAGGCATGGCCCTGGATGGGCATGGCTGACTGGATGGGCATGGCCAACTTGATGCCACTCCCCAAATTGCTGGCATGTCTCCTCTTTGTGTTAGGTAGGCCGGGCCAAAGTCAGGCTGGCCCAATCTTTCCTCTTCCCATTGTGTAGACTGGACCAAAGCCACGCTGGCTTCATCTTTCCTCTTCACGTTGGGTAGACTGGGTCAAAGCCATGCTGGCCTAATCTTTCCTCTTCTCACTGGTTAGACTGGTCCGAAGCCAGGCTGGTCCAATCTTTTCTCTTCACAGTGGGTAGACCAGGACTGCCGGATCCAGCCCTCAGGCCTTGAGTTTGATACTTCTATTATAAAGGAATCAAAATCAAAAAATTAATTTTTCAGGAACCCAGAATATGCACAAACAATATTTGCTATGATTGTTGCACCAATACTGTGTAACAGTTTTTCACCAAGCTATGCTAAGATGTAACGATTTTTCACCAAGCTTTGCTAATATTAAAATAATATTTTAAAAACTTTTTTTCCTAATTAAAAAAAATTACCTACAAGAAAAATTTCATATGTTGATGGGATATAACAATCTTGGAGGACCTTTCCTCTTACAATCAACACATTTCCAAACATTCTCATCACACTAGATAAGCTTTGGTGCCATTGAAATCCATAGCTTGGTAATTTTTTGAAACACAAACTTAGACTGTATCCATCTTTTTAGGGTAATACAAGAAATCTGCAATATCAAATAGTATACAAACACAGCATTCATAATACAATCCATTTCTTGATTATACAGAAGTAAAACTTAAGTACCGTATATACTCGAGTATAAGCCGAGTTTTTCAGCACATTTTTTGTGCTGAAAAAACCCCCCTCGGCTTATACTCGAGTCAGATTCCCCTCTGAAAAAAAAATGGTGTGGAGCTCCGAAGCTGGGCAGCCGCTTCCCTGCTTCCGTGTTTCCTTTGCAACTTTTAAGCATGGGGGTAATCGGAAGCAGAAAAGTTCTTGCTTGAGGATATATTGTTTTTTCTTTTTTTAACTGTTTTTTTGGGGGGGAAGACCCACCGCCATGTGAGAATGCTCAGACACAAAATCTATCCAACCAAAAATAAGTGTGTGTATGTGGGGGGGGGGGGATTTTAACAGAGGGAAGATGTAGGGAAAAAGCAAAAGCGACAGAAGATCCTTCAGGGGAAACTGAGGGGGAGACTCACCCTTGGTCCAGATGAGCCCCCTTCCCCTTTCTCTAGGCTGAGAAAACAACGCCAGCCGAGGTTGCTTCGACTCCACTCAGCTTCATTTCCTCAGCTCCAGCTGCTTTCAGTCCACTCGGGAGGAGGGGGAGGAGGAGGTGGTGGTGGCAGCTCGCGTTGTTTTCTGATAGTGAGATCATTTCCCAAATTAATTGATTCACTAACCCAAAAGAAGAAGATGTTGATGACAGTGGGAGGCAGGAGTCACTCTCTCCCTTGCAAGAAAAAACCAAGAGCCGTTCTTATGATATCTCTCTCTCTCTCTCTCTCTTCCCCCCAATAAAGTCAAGCCCTTTCCAGCACGCGCGCGCGATCCGCCCCCGCCGCTTTGCACCTTGCAAATGCAAAACCCTGGGGTTTTGCATTTGCAAGGTGCAAAGGGGCAGGAGCGGATCGCGCGCGCATGCTGGAAAGGGCTTGACTTTATTGGGGGGGGGGAGAGAGAGAGATATCATAAGAACGGCTCTGTTTTTTTCTTGCAAGGGAGAGAGTGACTCCTGCCTACCACTGTCATCATCATCATCTTTTGGGTTAGTGAATCAATTAAACCTTTCATGATAGATCGTTTCCCAAATTTCCCTTAAATCAGGGAAGAAATCAGAAACAAACCTTTGGGCTGAGAATAAGCCTGTTCCTATGATGCCATTTTTGTTCACTGCAGTGTGAAAAGTGTGAAAAAACACACTTCTTTTTCTTCATCTTCTTGTTCCCTATTAACTGGTCTCTTTCAAAGAGGAAATTGTGAACATCAAACTTATTCTCAACTGTCCTAGTGAAAGTTTTTATTGGTATCTATTTTTATTTTTGAAATTTACCAGTAGCTGCTGCATTTCCCACCCTCGGCTTATACTCGAGTCAATAAGTTTTCCCAGTTTTTGTGGTTAAATTAGGTGCCTCGGCTTATATTCGGGTCGACTTATACTCGAGTATATACGGTAAGTTCTTGGGGACTTATACTAATATTACCAAAATATTAATAGAACTACAGCCCCAGTATATTTAGAAAAGATAAAGTACTTATTTTTTCAAAAAGTGAACTGAAACTCTGAAGTTAAAATTATCAAAGATACTTTAAATATATCTCAGATATGATAGGGTATATAAAATATGTTTTGCTCAGCAAAGAATTGATTCTTTTCATCATGTGCAGAGTACTCAATTAAATCTATAATATTTCAATTTGAACTGTAGATGATATTCATGCACTGTGTAATTTACAAACTAACATCATCAAAGCAGGCTTCATTCAGTTCAGATCTGGTCTTCTAACACAAAAATAGCTTTGTCAAAAGTGACTTGATCCTTAAAACTAAATTACATTTTTCTTTACACATATATTCTGTAAAATTGCTGAAATGCCTTCCTTTCCAATAGAATGTCAATAAATGAAACTGTTCTGTCCAGAGGATCTTCATACAGGAAAATACAGAAAATTCATAGATGGAAAAATCTGATAACATATTTTTTAAATTTCTTACTAGCAAAAGCATAGATCAAAGGATTGACACAACAATGAGCTACTGCAAATGTTTCAGTCAGTTGCAATGCTATATATATTCTCTTTAAATTGTCACAGTTGTCAGCAAAAAATGAAGTGTGAAATAACTGAAGCAGAAAAAAAATATTGTTTGGGGCCCAGAAGAGGAAATAAGTAAACATGATGGTGAAAATAAGCCAGGCTGTTTTGTTCTTCACATTGCTGGATTTCCACAAGGTATATAAAATGCATGCATAGCAGAAGGTCACAATCATCATTGGAAAAATCAGACCTATGAAGAACATTTTCAGTATAAAAAACTTGTTCATGCAAAACTACTTTCATGTGGAAAATTAAAAGTGCAAGATTCCTTATAGTTTTCTACATGTAATCTGAAAAAAAATAATCCTGGTAAAGAGACTAAAACTGCCAGATCTCATGTGTGAATGCTTGTAATGATACTATAGCACATTGCTCAGGATTTTAATGCAGATGCTTAATAAACTATAACTAAATATCGATCAATGGTCAAGAGGACAATGAAAAAACTTCCACTGTAGAAGCATTAAAAAAGACCCCGGCATAAATTTTGCATATTGTATCTCCAAATATCTAGTCGTGTATTGAATAATAAATTCAAGAGAGAAGTAAAAAAATGAAAAGCAGATCAGAGATGATTAAATTTAACAGATATATATCTGTCATGCTTTTAATCTTGTTATATTTGATAAGGTCCAGTACAACCAGCACATTGCCCACAGGGCCAAAGATGAATACCAAAGAATAAAATTCTGGCAGGACATTGGAAACAAATGACATGGTGTTACTGCACCATCATAGTCAAATTCAGTGATGGGAAATGATTCATCAGTTATTCCATTCATTGGAGTACTATATGTTCCTTGTAATTAAAAAAAAAAATTACATGTTAGAAAGAGACTTATTTGTGCCATAAGCAAATAATAATAAAATACAGAGATTTCCGTTTACAAGAAAACAGATTGAACCAACCTAGGAAAAAACGAAATGAAAAGTAGTTTAGTGTTCAACTGCATAACTGGTAAGGTACCACGGAACCAACTTACTCAAGATCTATTACAACTACTATTAGGCTAAACTACTAAACTGAAAAATGCTGTATTTGTGGGGGGAAAAATGAAAATTCTAATTTTTCTAATAATAGATGTAATAGATTTTGAGCTCATATAAAAGTTTTCAAGAAACAAATATATCCAAATTAATTTAGTCTTCCAAAACCTTGCATCACCCAGAATTGTGATTGTAACAAAAAGTTATATTAGACCTTACTAAATAAAATTTAGTCAATGAGATGCTCAGATTCTGTTTGCATTCAAATTTAGATGTTTGAAAAAGGGTCAGTTTCGGATCTTTAAACACTTTCTACCATTTAAAACTAAAACATGGGGCAAATGAGGATCCAAGCATAGCTTTCTTTTCCTTATAGCTGCAAGAGAATGCAATTTTAGAGGCAATGTTAGACATTCTGGTTTGTTTAAACAATAGTGTTCTGAATTTCTGATTATTTTTGTTCTCTTTATTATGAAGTAAAATCTCATAGTAGTATCAGGGCTTCACTTTCCTGTAACACAGCTACAATGTTCACTTTCCAAACTCTCAGAGGTAAGATAATGGTGATAATCGAACATCTACACTTCTGTCAAATAAAAATGCTGAGATCAAAAAGTGAAAATCAGTTAGTTTGTCATGTCCCAATGTTCTTACTTCCATTCTTTTTACTTTGAATTAAACTAAAGAGCAATAGAAATAAAGGAATGTCATGGTAAAAAAATGCAAAATCTATGTTTGGGAAATATATTTATCTAAGAAAAATATTCAAAAGTTGCATGCAAGTTTTTGAGTTTTCAAAATTGTTCTTTAGGAGTAGAAATTACAAATCATGGATGATTTGTATACTTCATAATAAAACATCATCTCCATTTTTAAGCTTAATTTCTTGCCCTATCTCTTGCCACCCATGTTTTAAACAATGCTGGACAGCTATATATTGTATATCATATAGTATAAATTCTGCATTTTTTCATCACAGAATAAAATATTTACCTTTATTTGTTATAATCACCTGAAATAGTCGATGGATAGACACATGGTATATGAATAAAGTAAGGAATCATCACAATTATGTACTTTTCTACACATATTTAATCTTCAGTATTATTCACCTAACAACAGTATGAGAACTTTTTTAATGGAATTCTTTTACTACTCTTAGATCTGTGAGAAGAGCATATCCACATGGTAGGAATTAATTGAAGAAAATAGTCTCAAAGTCTTGTATTTGTATGCTCTTGGAGAAATGAAACAACTGAAGGGGAGAATAGAGTTTTAAAAAGAAGCATGGACACTGGAGTCATTAATTAAAATCTTCATATTGATAGTACAACCGTACTGAAAAAAAGCACGGAAGGTGGGAGAACTTAAAATTGAATCTAATTGTAGAAAGTTTTTGTTAAGAGTCCCAGATTTTGTAGTTTCTGAATACGCAGAGAAATATTTTGCAACTTCATTTTACCAGCAGAATTGTAGTTCCTACATACAGTTCTGTGAAGAAATAGTAGCTCTGTGAAGAAACTCCTATCTGTTTGTAAGTGACCCATTTCTGTAATCAAATAAAAAAAATGAAAAAGCATGAATAGGAGCACTGCAAAATCTGACTCATAACAGAGGCATGGAAAATGAGAACTGCAGAACTCCCCCCCCCCTTACCACTTTTCCTTCCTAGAGACAGAAGAGGGACACTGCCAGCTAAAAAGAGGATATAGTATGGCACCAATACCTCTTCATTATCCCCTTTTCAGCAGTGACAGCTATTCTAGACCTCCCTGAAACATGGGAATCTTGGAAAGTAGATCCAATGATAGGTAGCATTGTAGAAAGTAGGTCCATTGATAGGCAGTATTCCTATCAATGCCCCAGGAACAATAGGTAAGGCACCCAAATAGAGAAATTGAAAGACATTAGTACTATTATCTAAGAGTAACATTTTAAGTAAATCCAAGTACCAACGATAATCTGCTAGAAGGAATAGATGTACGATATGAATGTCTGTATAGAGTCAACAACAAAGGAAAAGGACATGCTGATGGTACCATCACTACATGAATATCATCTCATCTTATAGGAATTTTCTTGAGTTTCTCTTCTATGACTGATGTTGAAACATTAAAACATTATATTGGAAAAACTACTAAACCTAAAAAAATATTTTTCAGTATTATTCATGTCTTACATAGAAACTGCATTGAATTCACTGTAGGCAATGTGTAACTAATATGTATTCACTCTTCTACCATGAATACATAGACTTACGTTTTACATTATCACTGCACATTTGATTTTTCATAAAAATATTTGTTCTAAGATTTTGGGAAATGAGTGCCAAACATGTTTCTAAAATATAAAATTTATAAATCAGATTTCTCTTAATTGTTATCAGTTAAAAAGCAGCATAGAGGTCTACTGAGGGCATGTAATAGTTTTATAATATTACATTAAAACTTCTAAAAAAATAATCACAATGGCCAACAGATATCTTTTTTTCATTCCTAAATTGCTGCTGTTTTTAAAAATTAATGTTCACCTTTTAGCATTATTCCATAATTATCCTCCTTGGGACATTTTGTATTGCAAAACTGAACACATTTAATTCTACTTCTTTTCTATATTTCTGTAACATAAAAAAGTTATTCTTCCTAAAGTGGAAACAAGTAAATAAGGATGTCCTTTTGACCATGGGTACTGAATACTTCATAATAATTAAAAGTGCCTGCTCACTGTTAATGAGATGGTAAATGTATTTCCCTGTCCCCCTTTTTGGAAAGAGAATCAGAAATTTAAAATATTCAAACAGAGAATATGTTTATACTTCACATTTCTACTTGTTTTCAATAAACAATATAAATTCTAATATAATTTCCAATATAAATTGGAAATTTGATAGTTAATTATTCTTTGATATTGAAACATTATGATATGTAATAATGATTCTTTTGCATTAATAAGTAAATTACAGAATTAGAAGTTAATACAATATTTCTACTTGGAAATTTTGCTTGATATGCACATAAAAGCAAAAAAAAAATCTATCAATTCTCCTAATTTAAATTGACTTACCAATTTACAAACTTTTAACAAGTAATGTTGAAAGCATCATCTTTTTTTTCAGATCCAGTGTAAAACTTGAAAATAATGTACATAAGCAAAAGTGATCTTTCTTTATGAAGAATTGTTCAAGTTCTGAAAAACTCCTAATCAACTTTTTTTTAAAGGTCAAAAACCACTTCTTTTAAAAACAATTCTTTGGCATTTTCATCATAGGTTTCTTAAGTCTCTTGATTGAAGCCAATGGACTTTATTATATAAATACAGTGCAAATTATCAAAACACTTCAAAGTCAGTATTTTATCTTTCACTGCACATTTGACTTCTCAGCATGTATAACAACCTGGTAACTTCCAGACAGTAAATAACTTGGGAAAGTTTCAGTTCTGCAGATTAGTGATAATGATATTATAATTTAAGAGTTATAATTAACTTGTGATAATTAACTTTCTTTTATATAGCATATAGAGCTGGATAGATCTTGAGCAACTTTTAAAATTGTGTCAGTATACTGCAGCTCAGATAAAGCATGAGCATATGAAAGAGAAACTTTGGCCATATGAGTCATATTTTGGGTAGCATGCTAGCTATGCCTTTGACAAGATTTGCATCAATGCTACATCAGTGTACCAAAATAAAAAGAAAGGAGACTTAAAATGAATTGTAATGTTCCAAATTAAATCATACTAACATGGTTCAAATGCATATTGTAGCATCTTGATTCTTGAGAAATAACTAATTATGTAAAGACCATTTGATCTCATATAGAATTTTGAAAATTTATCCAAGCTAGTCCATAATGATCTGGATATAATTTGTATATGAATTTGGATCTGAAGTAAAATTTGACAAAATCTGTAATCAAGCATGAAAGAAAACATGACATTTTGATTTCTCAGCATAATAAATCAAATTTTAGAAGGGAATAGAGTTCACTAAGTTTATAATGTTGGTGCAAAGGTATTAGGCTTTAGATAATTTCATTTTTGACAACCTGAAATTTTGTTTTATGGTATAATGTGATTAAATGTGCAACAATAATATGTTCCATAGGGAATAAATATTCAATTCAAATGATTGAATAAATGATTAGGTAATAAATAAAAACATTTTTTGTCAAATCTAGATTAGCTAGCTGTGACAAATCAGAAAAGACAACTGCGCGCCATGCATCTGTACTTGCATGCACGATTCCCCTGCCACGCACAGCACATCTCTGTGCACGCGCATGCGTGCCTTTGGACTGTAACAATTCAAAAACAGATATAAATTTGTGATCCATCCTTTTAGTGGCAAATTGGAGAAGCCTGAATTAATAAAAATGGCTGTATGAGATTAAACCATTATATACCATTTATCATTTTGATCTGATCTATGCTGATCTTTTTCTTAATATATACTAACCTAGGCACAGAGCCTCCATTGAAAAGAAAGGCAATAACACATTTTGCATCTGGCATTAAGTTCTTAAAAAGTATATATAGCCAGTAGAACACTCCCATGTGGGTTCTATGATGGAAATAAGGAAAAGGGGCAATTGCTTGGCACAGAACTTTAGTAAATGCAACCTAGATATAACACCTAGGTATCATTTTCACCAAAGTAGAGGTAATAACTGGTTTCTTAAAATTGGTTTTCTTTTCAGCTGGTTTACATGCAATGGATAAGAAGGTGAAGGCTGCCACTCAGAAAAAGCCTTTTGGTTCTCTGAATCCATGGAATGATTGTAAAGTTAGACAACCGAAAATTATAAAAATGTAAACGTATGTGAGAAAGACCTTGAGAAATAGGGCTGCTGTTTAGGGATTTGTAAGTTAAGAGAAGGCTTAGCCCACAGCTGCATAATGAAAGGAAAAATAAACCTAATTTTTTAGATTGAAAAGAAAATGGCAAAAGATTTGGATTTTTAGACTTACAAGTTCAATTAATGTAGCCTTACAATAAAATAGTTTTTATTGGTTATGGTTATGTTTCCTATCTGGTCTCTCTGAGAAGATTGACAAAAGAAGTTCCTCCATTCTACACCCACTTTTCTTACTATTTTTCAGATGGCTGGCAAAAGCACAGTTGTAAACACCATTTCTCCTGTTTCATTCATAGCCTTTGTAAAATCCCCCAATGTGGCAGCTGGAATTTAAAAAAATAATAATACTTGCATATATTGGTCCTAGTAGTCTTCCTGAAGATAGATATTCCCATCTCAAAAAGAAAAGCAAAAGAAAATTTTGACTAGTTACTAAGACATATAAGTGTATGTGTTGAAACAAAAGACTGGGAGACAGACAGCTACGATCAGAAGCCAGATTTTTACCTACCAGGTCTCCAGTCCAATGGATTAGTTCAGGGGTGGGCAAACTACGGCCCGCAGGCCACATCCAATCCCCTGAAAAAAAGTCGCTGGCGTTGGTCTGTCCAATCTGGCCCGCCCCTGAAAAAAAATCGCTGGGCATGGCGTATTGCCCTGTGCCGCGTGGCCCCCAAAGCTGCAAAACAATGTGGAGCGATCGAGGGGTAGGAAAGAAAAGAAATTTGCAAAGGCCTCGGCTGGGAGTTTGAAATCACCTTCGAGTGTGACCTCTCCAAAGGTGAGTCCCCGCCGATCCCCCTTTTTTTTCCGGGGCTTCCAGGCTTAAACTTTGCAAAGGCAAAGTTTGCAGGCTGGAGCGTTTTCCCGCCGAGGAGTGGGAAGGGTTCCGCCTGGCGGGTGGGGCGGGCTGCTTGGAGCCACCTAAAGCTAGGCCGCTGCTGGTGGAGCCTTACCCTGCCTTGGTGCCCCGTTTCCTGGGCGGCACTTTAAAAGCCTGCTCCCAGCACCCGAGCAACTTCCCAGCAACTTTCAGCTTCCTTTTAACTTGCGGGCGTTCGTGCCTGGCCCCGAGCTGCACGGCGGAGGGGAAGCCCGGCGGGCGGGCGGATAGGTGGGCTGCTTGGAAGAGGCGACCTGGCGGTGCTCTGGGCTTCCCCTCCACCATGCGGCTCGGGGCGAGGCATGAGTGCCTGCAAGTTAAAAGGAAGCCGAAAGTTGCTGGAAAGTTGCTCGGGTTTCCGGGGCTTCCAGGGCTTTGCAAAGGCAAAGTTTGCAGGCTGGAGCATTTTCCCGCTGAGGAGCGGGAAGGTTCCGTCCGGTGGGTGGGCGGGCTGCTTGGAGCGGGCTGCCATGCGGCTTGGGGCGAGGCATGAGCGCCTGCAAGTTAAAAGGAAGCCAAAAGTTGCTGGAAAGTTGCTCAGGTTTCCGGGGCTTCCAGGGCTTTGCAAAGGCAAAGTTTGCAGGCTGGAGTGTCTTCCCGCTGAGAAGTGGGAAGGGTTCCACCCGGCGGGTGGGGTGGGCTGCTTGGAGCCACCTAAAGCTAGGCCGCTGCTGGTGGATCCTTGCCCTGCCTTGGTGCCCTGTTTCCCGGCTCAGCAGTCCTGCTCGGGTGGCACTTTAAAACCCTGCTCCCAGCACCCGAGCAACTTCCCAGCAACTTTCAGCTTCCTTTTAATTTGCGGGCGCTCGTGCCTGGCCCCGAGCCATGCGGTGGAGGGGAAACCCGGAGCGCCGCTGGGTTGCCTCCTCCAAGCAGCCCACCCACCCACTGGGCGGAACCCTTCCCGCTCCTTGGCGGGAAGATGCTCCCGCCTGCAAGCTTTGCCTGTGCAAAGTTTAAGCCTGGAAGCCCCGGAAACCCGAGTAACTTCCCAGCAACTTTTAGCTTCCTTTTAACTCGTGGGCGCTCACGCCTGGCCCCAAGCTGTGTGGTGGAGGGGAAGCCCGGGGGGCGGGCTGCTTGGAGGAGGCAACCTAGCGGCGCTCCGGGCTTCCCCTCCGCCACGTGGCTCGGGGCCAGGTGCAAGCGCCCGCAAGTTAAAAGGAAGCTGAAAGTTGCTGGGAAGTTGCTCGGGTGCTGGGAGCAGGCTTTTAAGAGCTGCACCCCAAGGAGCAACTGGCGGCCAGAGCGGCTGGGACTGGCAGTGGTGGCGAGGGGCCGACCTGTGCAGGGGGGGCCTGAGGCGGTTTTCTCCCATGTCCGGCTTTGGAGCAGCCTGCCGTGCACTCTTGGGCATCTGGCTCGCTGCATCCTGGGCGTGCCTTTCCCTCACTTCTCAGCCAGCAGCAGCAGCAGCAGCTCCACTGCTGCCTCCTTCCTCCCCTAATGCCGGCTGTTGTGATGCGTATTCCCATAGACCTGAGCACCAGCAGGCACTTCACACCTCCCTCCACGGCCTTCTCCTGTGGTAAGATGGGAGAGAAGAACAGCGGCGCCCTCAGCACACTGGTGCCGGAACCTCGCAGCCGGACCGAGGCGCACTCGGTGGTGGACGTCCTGGCTGGGCAGAGCGGGCAGGTCCTGGGAGAGGCATGCAGATGTTTTCTGCCGAGCGGGCTTCCCAAGCACCTGGGAGGACTCACGGTTTAACGGCAAAAGCAGCGGCGGGATGGGCGCTGGGCGGGTGGGGGGAAAGGCAGGCGAAAGCCCCCAACACACACACACCTCAGCAAGCGGTTTGCAGGGTTAGCCAGCAGTTTCTTGCAGGAGACTGAAGACCGGTCTGCTCCCCCCAATGAGACATTGATTCAAGAAGGAGGGTCAGCCCTGCTACTAATTGGTGGTTCACAGTTTATCCATGGGCACCGGAGGAGTTGTTTTGGGGGGTGGGCATTTATTTATTTCTTATCTTATAAGTGGCCAACTTGTGTAAGCTGAGGGGGTACATTCATACACACACACACACACACAATATCATTTATTCGTAGGGGAAGAATCTGTTTATCTATCTATCTATGTTGTATTTTTAATTGGAAGAGTATCATGTCTGCACATTAGACACAGTGACTTGATTTTGCGGAGCTGTATGCTGACCCGGCCCGTCTGTCAAATTTTAAAAGTCAATGCGGCCCCCGAGCCAAAAAGTTTGCCCACACCTGGATTAGTTCCAGAGATTTAGTAAGAAGAGGTTCTTTTCCACCTTCCCCATACTTTTCATCTCATTTTTGGGTTGGGAAGAGAAGTGGTACAGAGTAAGGAATAACTGTTAACTGCCATTTCTCTAATCCCATAGGAGCTAAAAAGTTGTTTCTTCCTCTGCTTCTTTTGTCATCTACTGAGCCCACTTAGCTTGGGGAGCTGCTGCCAAATCTGGTCCAGGGGAAAGGGAAGTTGAGAGACATGGCAACACAAGGAAACAGCTGAGTTTGAAATATCTGGGCTTTTCCACTGCGAAAATAGTGCTCAATTACTGTAGAAGATAATTAAGGAGAATCCAACTAAGGAAAATTCATCACCACTAACACCAAAGTAGAAATGTTGTGGATTGTGTTGCAAGATAAGAAACACTACTTTAAAACTGAGACAACTCACTTCGAAAGTAAGCTGCCTTTGCAGCCCTGCTATGGATGAGACCAGGGCAATCATTCCTTAAATTCTTATTTTATTCATCAGTAACAAATCCTAAAAATGTTAAAATAGAAAAGAAGCATAAAAGAGCCAAGAAACAAGGAAAATATTAACCAAACTTACATTTTTAAAATTACCACAAGGAAAAAAAACATAATTCAGGTAGTCGACATATAACAGTTGGTTTAGTGATCATTTGCAGTTACAATGGCACTGATTTTTCACCATTTTTCACACTTACGACTGTTGCACATCTCTATGGTCATGCGATTTACATTTGGATCCTTGACAACTGACTCACATTGTCCCAGAGTCATATGGTCCCCTTTTGCGACTTTCTGACAAGCAAAATCAGTGTGAAAATGATTCACTTAAAATTATGTTATTAATTTAACAATTGCAGTGATTCGCTTAACAAATGTGGTGAGAAAAGTTATAAAATGGGGCAAAACTCACTTAACAAAGTTGATCTCAATTGTGAATTGAAGACTACCTGTACAGTAATCAAGTGTATATGCATGTGTATGTATACATACACAACACACATAAACACATCAAACTAAACTGTATGGAATCATATTTCCAGTTTTTCTATTCCATTTATAAAATTATAAAGAGAAAAAACTAAACATAATGCAATAAGCAAATGGGTATGCATGTGCGTGTGCATATATATATGCATACACATACTTATACATATGCACATATACATAGAGAACAAATAAAAACCTTGACTGCATGGAATCATATTTCCAGTTTTTCCACTTCCATTGACCAAGAGCTTATTCTAAGGCTGAAAGTGCACATAAGTTCATTTAACATCTTGAGTACAGGTTTAGGAATCTTTTCAGGCTCTCTTTTTTCCAGCAATCCAATGAGCAAGAAAATTAGGACTGCAGATTGATTCTAAATTTCTAAAGGGTAAGCCACCCTTACAAATTTCATGAAGAAATTTCTCAATAATGACCACCAGAGGCTGCTCATCTTCTTCAACTTTACAGGGATGATTTAATTTTTCAAGCCTCTTCCTGAATAAATAATCCTGGATTTGAGTTCATCTAGGCTTTGCAAACTCCTTAGGGTGCTTTTTTTTTCATCTCTGCTTGAATTCTATTTTGTGGTATTAAAATATTTTTCAATGGTATCAATTGTTCAATCAAATGTATCACATCCAGTAGCAATTTGGCAAGTTATTTGACAAATATTTCAAAATTTCAGTCTCTAATATGATGCATTTATTACAAGAAATGAAGAAATGAGCTGTATTACAGCAGCATGAGATCCCCATGTTACTAACTATGGATAATGATAACCAAGCACATATACATGGTTATATTACAAAGTTTAGTTTAGTTTACTTTATTGTCATTGCACCTCGTACAACGAAATCAAACACCATCTTCAGTGCACATCATGACCATGACCATAAAAATAAACACAAACACACATCTTTCACCCTTCACACATTGAACCAGAAACCCCCAACACCACACCAACATTGCACTACACAGCAGAATTCAAAAGAACTACTGCTCTGGGACAGAAGCTGTTTTTTAGAATCTGTTGTACACAGATTCAAGTTTTAAGTATTGTGAGGAGTGTATCTATTTTGTGACTGAAAACTCAAGATGAAAAAGGGAGTTTTTCCTTTGAAGTAAGGAAAGGCAGTATCAAACACTGATTAGGAAGTTGACTGATCTTGGAATGTCTTTGAAGCGCTGGGAATTATCACACTTTTTAGGAATGCCTTTGAAATGCCAGATACCGGTTATGTATGTTATCTGCTAAGGAAGCGCCAATGGTATAGGTAATAAAATGTAACTTGTATCCTGAAAAACAAATTGTAAATCAAGCCATTTGTATACTGGGGGGTGGGGGGGTCAATTTTAGGGTATAAGAGTAGAGCCTTTAAGCTTTGCTTTTCATTCTCTCCTCAACTGCCAGAAGGGGAGGACCCATCTGCAGGTGTTTTATTCCAATAAAGCCTTTTTCCTTGGATCAACTTTGAATCCTAGTGGTTTTTCTTAGCCACAATCTCACAATTTGGGGGCTCATCCGGGATCCTTGATGGCAGTTGACTGGAAAGCGGGGACCAGGTAAGAGAGTGGCCACAACCTCCCATTGAGAGGCACCTCTCCCCAAATTCGGTCAGACTCCCGAGTGACTGGGAAATCCAGGCGATCCTTGGAAAAAGAACTGAGATGAAATGCCAGCTGAGAGTGTGTGAGAATGATCTGAGTTGGGGACGCCCACACATCCTTTGACTTCGGAGAGTCCAGGAGTGATCAGATCAGGTAAACTTTGTTTCCTTTCATTTGCAGCCCAAAAGAAAGAGGTCCTTAAACTCTCTGGGAGAATCCAGCGTCTGCTGGAGGACTGGACTGGTGAGTCAAGGCTCTGGGAGTCTGAAAGAGTAGGAGATGGGAAAGGGACAAAGCAAGGCTCTGGGAGTCTGGAAGAAGCCTGTCTGGGATAGGGAAAATCTGACAATGGCAGAAAATCAATTCTGGTAGTTTCGCCTTTGGGACAGCTATTCCAGCAGTGGTTCTCCCTGAATTTAAAGGAATTCACCAAACATCTCGAAAAGAAAAACATGATTTATCTTTGTCGAGACCGATGGCCAAAATACTCTTTGATTGATCCTAAATTCCCATATCACTGGAGTCCTGAGGGGGAAACCAGTACCTATTGGATGACCAAATTGCGAGACTATTCTCCAACACAAAATGACCACTCAAATTGCATACATAGATGTATGGTTTCATGTGAAATTTGAAGGTCCCGTCCCTCCAATTGAGTGTCAATACATTGTCAACAAAAGACAATGAGAGTGAGATGGACGATTGGCTGCAGAGTCCGCCGTCCGCAAATCCTAATTTGAATAACGTGCCTGCCAATGTTCCTATGGCACCACCGCCATTGCCGGTGGCACAACCCCCTCCTCATCCACCCTTTTATCCACGGCTGAGAAAAGAAGTGGAAGGATTAAAGAGAAGTGTTCAGGATTTTCCATTCAGAGAAAAACCTGAAGTGGATGCATTTCCTCTTAGGGAAATTCCTAATGGGCTCAATACTGCAGGCAATCCGGTGACAGTCTTTGTGGCTGTCCCCATAAAACCTGCTGAGCTATGGGAATTGTTGATCTCCTGAAAGCAGCTCAACAAGCTTTTGTGAACAGAGACACTGTAAAAACCAAACAAGTCACAAATGATGGTTGCAGCTATACAATCTGCAGCGAAGAATGAGGTGAAGAAAGGTGGGAATTTTGGGAAGGGTCCAACTGGAGAAAGGAGAGAGAATTCTGGGGGATACAATCAGGGAAGTTTTCAGGGCAGAGGAAGAGGTTCTAGAGGGAGAGGCATGGGAATGAGACAACCTGGAATGGATAGGAGTTGCTTCAGGTGTGGGAAGGAAGGTCACTTTGCGCGCGAGTGTCCTACCAACCGGGAGGAAAGGAGCTATGCATTGTATGATGATTAGAGTTGTTCCGGCTCCTTGAAGAGGACCTGCAGGGAGCTATTGGTAAACATTATAGTGGGTCCTAACCATCAGGAACAGTTGTTCCTGATAGATACTGGCGCAAGCCGGACTTCTGTGTGTGATCCGATAGAAGGTGCACATAGATCCAAGAAAAAGATAAAGATGGTTGGGGTGAGTGGAAAATCACAGGATGTGAGTGTTTTTGAACAAATCAGACTGGAGATGAATGAAGTGGTGACAGAAGCGGAAGTATATTCCTGATTCTGGAGTAAATCTATTGGGAAGAGATTTGTTGCCCGTGTTTGGTATCCAGTTATGGGATACTGGGAAGGGAGTAAGGATGTGTAAGATAACTATGGAAGATGAGAAAGCAATTTCAGATGAGGTTTGGGCAGGAGGAGAGAAGGCAGGGTGAATGAACATTCAGCCGATTAAGATTCAAGTGCAGCCTGGGGTGACAAAGCTTTGGACTCCACAATACTCAATGAGTAGTAGGGGGAGAGAGGGGTTGATCTGAGGGATGCCTTCTGGGCATGCCCCCTTGAGGAGAGAAGTAGAGACCTGTTTGCATTTGAATGGAATGATCCTGAGAGTGGAAGAAAACAGCAGTTTCCTTTGTTGTTTGGACAGGCTTTGAAAAGTTAGTGTCTCTTGAGATGTTGATTCAATATGTGGATGATCTGTTGTTGACTGGGGAAAAAGAAAAAGAGGTTAGAGCAGCCTCTGTCGCTTTGCTAAATTGGCTGAAGGAGCAAGGATTGATAGTTTCAAGGGAAAAAGATCCAGTTTGTGGAAAAAAAGGTGAAATATTTAGGGCATTATATCCAGCAGGGGGTGAGGTCCTTGGATCCTGAAAGAGTGAAAGGGATCATGAGCCTGGCTCCCCCCAGAAATAAGACAGAAGTCAGGAAAGCGTTTGGATTGTTGGGGTATTGCAGAGCTTGGGTGGATCAATACACTGTGTTAGTTCGATTCTTGCACAGGAAGCTGATAGGAAAAGGAGAGAGTATAGAATGGTTAGAGGGAGATGATGAGAGATGGGAAGTTTTGAAGAAGACATTGTCATCTGCATCAGTTTTGGCTTTGCCCAATTTGAAGCTCCCATTTCATTTGTATGTGTCAGCAGCTCAGGGAACGGCACTAGGAGTGTTGGTGCAGAAGAGGCGGGGCAATACCAGCCCATCGCTTTTCTGAGCAAAACTCTGGAGCCGGTGGTGAGAGAATGGCCAGTGTGTGTGCAGGCTGTGGCTGCTACAGCTATGTTGGTGGTAGAAAGCAGGAAGTTAACCTTTGGGGGGGGGCTTGTTGTGCATTCACCCCACCAGGTTACTTCTGTGCTAAGTCAGTTGGCAACAACTTGGATGACAGAAGGGCGGATTCTCAAATATGAGACCATTTTGAGAACCAGCCCAGATGTAGTGATTGGGACAGATAGGAATTTGAATCCAGCAGAATTCCTAGAAGGGAGAAGATAGGAGTGGGAGGCTGAGGACCATGATTGTTTATTGCAAGTAGATGTGATGACAAAGGTGAGGGAGGATCTGGAAGAGACTCCTCTGAAGGAAGGGGAGAAATGGTTTGTGGATGGATCAAGCAGGGTTGAGGAAGGGAAAAGGAAATCAGGGAGTTGTTTGCTTTGAAGAGGGCCTTGGAGTTGACTGAAGGAATTGATGTGACAATCTGGACTGATTCCAAATATGCCTGGGGTGTGGTCCACACCTTTGGTAAGATCTGGCAGGAGAAGGGTTTTATCAGGGCTGATAGGAAACAAGTTGAACAATTGCAGCTTGTGGAACAGGCCTTGGAGGCCCTGCCAAACCAAGTGGCAATAGTACACGTGAATGCTCATCAGAAAAGAAGCACCCCAGAGGTAGTTGGGAACAGATGGGCAGACAAGTGGGCAAAAGAAGCTGCAGGGGAGATAGAGCTGGTGATGCTATCAATTCCCTTGCTAGAAGTGGAAGAGGATGAGGAATGGAAACCTGAGGGAAAAGAGAAAGATGATTTGGAAAAAGAAGGGTGTACATTAACTGAGGATGGGTGGAGAACCTTGGAGGGGGTGAAGGTGGTTCCTGTGAATATAATGAGAGGAATTCTGGAAAAGGTACATGAGGGAGGGCATTGGGGGACAGAAGTACTGGTGACAGCTGTGAAGCCACACTTTTGAGTCCAAAGATGTGGACGCTAACCCAGAACATCTGTTGGAAATACTTGCTTGTGAACTTATCCTTGGCACTACTCAGAATCAGAACATGCCCAAGGAAGGACACTGGGGTCTCTCCATTTGAGATGCTAATGGGGCGACCTTACTTGGCAAAAATAGGGAATCCAATTCCTGAATTAAAAGATTTGTTCTTGAGGAAATATTTGCAGACACTGTCCAGGCCTTTGTTTTCTCTCCACAAACAGGGATTGTTGGTGCAACGACCACCTTTAGCTGGCAGCCAACATCCTCATGAAGTTGGAGACTGGATCCTTATAAAGACTTGGAAGAGCGAGAAGCTGCAGCCTAGCTGGGAAGGCCCATACCAGGTGCTGTTGACAACTGAATCTGCAGTTCGCACTCGAGAAGGAGGCTGGACATACTACAGCAGAGTCAAAAGGGCACCAGAACCTGAAACACCTTGGAGGGCAGTTCCAGTGGACGGTCAGCTGCTGAAGCTCACTTTGAAAAGATGAAGAAGTCTGAACTCTGGACTGAGCTAATTGTCTTTATTCTAGGACTAGGAACTTCCTGCGGAAGCAAGAATTTGCACCAACCCCAGAATGTTACTTGGGTTATACTCGATTCCCATTCAGACATAGTCAATTGGACTATGAGAGGAGGCCTCCTAATACTTGGTTTCCAGAACTGCAATTTGATTTGGGAAGGGTCCTCTTGTCCACCACCGATGACACGTTCATAAAGAAACATCATTTTTATATCTGCCCTGGATATAAAACTGAAAAAAGCTACAAAAGGACTTGTAGAGGGGCTGATCAGTTTTATTGTGCAGACTGGAGTTGTGTGTCTACAGGACACCTTTGGTGGGACCCTCTGCTTAAGGGTGATCTGATTAAGGTGACTAGAGTGATTCAGAGACTTCCATGTAAAATGAAAAGAAAGGACGGTAGGATCGAGGGAGAATGTAATCCAGTAAGAGTCATTTTCACTGAGGTTGGGAAAAAATACGATAGATGGAGGCAAGGGGCCACCTGGGGAGTGTGACTATATGATAAAGGAAGATTAGGATGGCAGGATGAGGGAAACTTATTCACCATAAAAATGATACAATCAACCTTGGAAACCCCTGCAGCAATTGGACCAAATCAAGTGCGAAGGGAAAATTGCCCCAGAGGGATGGAGGGAACAACACAATCCACTGATAGAACCTCAGCCATCCCAGAGGAATTCAGGAGAGTTGCAAACCCGCTCTGGGTCTTAGTAAATGCCAGTTTTGGAATAATGAATGCTTCCAATCCCAATTTGACTAGCTCATGTTGGTTTTGTTATAACATACAGCCCCCTTATTATGAAGGGGTGGGGATGATGGCAGAGTACAATGTCTCAGAGTCGGATCAGGGTTGCAGGTGGAAGAAAGGTAGTCAAACACTCCAATCCATAACAGGCCAAGGTGTGTGTATAGGAAAAAACCCCCAAGAAATACCAACAATACTGTAATAGTATTAACTCGACCATCCAGGAAAAACAGTACTATATTCCTCCAATAGGGGGATGGTGGGCGTGTAATATGGGGCTTACTGCCTGTGCATATGGAGAAATAATAAACCAAGCAGGGTTTTTATTTTGGTCCAAATATTACCCAGAATTTACTTTCATTTGGAGAAAGAGATGTATCAACTGTATGAACAAGGGGGAAGTTTAAGAGTTAAGAGGGAACCAATCTCCACTCTTACCATAGCTTTGCTGGTTGGGTTGGGAGCAGCAGGGGCTGGGACTGGAATAGCCTCTATAACAACTCAATACAGCCAATATAATTATTTAAGACAAGCTATCGATGAAGACTTAGAACGAATAGAAACATCTATCTCACATTTACAAAAATCCCTAACCTCTTTATCAGAAGTAGTCCTACAGAATAGAAAGGAACTGGATCTGTTATTCCTTCAAGAAGGAGGGGTATGCGTGGCGTTAAGAAAAGAATGTTGTTTTTATGCAGATCATTCCGGGATAGTGCAGGATTCCATGAAAAAACTGAGGGAAGGGCTGAATCAAAGGAAAAGAGAAAGGGATGACCATCAAGGGTGGTTTGAATCTCTTTTCAATACATCACCTTGGATAACCACCCTAATCTCCACCTTAATAGGACCTTTAATTTTGTTACTATTGATCCTCACCTTTGATCCATGTATCTTAAATAAATTAATGAAGTTTGTGAAAGATCGAATTGACACAGTACAAATGATGGTGTTTAGACAACAATATGACCCATTGGGACACCTAGAGGAATCTCCTGAAGAAGGATGGAAGACAGCAGATTTATTATTAACTGAGTTTGAGTCAAAAATGAAACAAAAACGGGGGATTGTGAGGAGTGTATCTATTTTGTGACTGAAAACTCAAGATGAAAAAGGGAGTTTTTCCTTTGAAGTAAGGAAAGGCAGTATCAAACACTGATTAGGAAGTTGACTGATCTTGGAATGTCTTTGAAGTGCTGGGAATTATCACACTTTTTAGGAATACCTTTGAAATGCCAGATACCAGTTATGTATGTTATCTGCTAAGGAAGTGCCGATGGTATAAGGTAATAAAATGTAACTTGTATCCTGAAAAACAAATTGTAAATCAAGTCATTTGTATACTGGGGGGGGGTCAATTTTAGGGTATAAGCTTTGCTTTTCGTTCTCTCCTCAACTGCCAGAAGGGGAGGACCCATCTGCAGATGTTTTATTCCAATAAAGCCTTTTTCCTTGGATCAACTTTGAATCCTGGTGGTTTTTCTTAGCCACAATCTCACAGTATTACACAAACATACTTTTCAAAATAATATTTTTCTAAGATGGTGGGGAGATAAAATGCCTGCTGATATACACATCAGACAGAAAACTGATAATATTGTGGTACCTCATTGAGCAGATTTCTCTTAATTGTTATTTCACCAGAAGCCACAGAGAAAAACTGTTTGTGAGCAATAGTTCTATCATATTTTATTCAAACTACAACCTGAATTCAGCCAAATATGTATAATTTCAAAAGGCCTGTCATCATGAACTACTCACTTTCATTTTTTAAATGTACGTTTCGTAATTATCTTGTTATCAGTATTTGTTTTGCACTTCTTTAATATTGTCAGAACTGCCAGCTTCAGCTTCAGCCTTGTTTACTAGATGCCAGCCATAAACTATATGAGGAGGAAATTGCTGGAATTGTGGGAAGGGGAAACTGAAGCTACTTATCATGCCATCCTGAGACATCGCCTCCACATTCCAAGGCCAGAGGCATGGGAGAGGAAGCTCAACAGCTCACCATCTAGCCCAGACACATTAAACTCAAGGCCTAAGGGCCAGATCCGGCCTGCAATGTGGTTGGAGCTGGCCCATGGGGCCACCCTGGAAACAGCAATGGGCTGGCCCCACCTCCTCAGCCTTGATGCACCCCTTAGCACTTGGCCACCAGCAGCCCTGCCTTACCTTCTCCTGCCCTTCCCTGGTGATCTCCCATCTTATCACTGAGGATGTTTTGCTTACAAAGCTAGGTCTCTTTACATGGAGTGGGCTTTCCTCTGACTCACAGACTTTGCCCTCCCACACCTACCATGAGCAATCTGGCCAAGAGAGTGAGCACAGCAGCAACAGACTTAGGTAAGTAGAGGTAAGTGCAGCTGGGGGCTCCCTCGGGGAAGTGGGGCTGGGCTGGGCTGCAGGATCCCAGTGCCCTGGGACTTTGAGGGTCAAGCTGGGTGCTTGCTGTCCACTGCCCAGGGCTCTGGGCAGCCCACACTGCCATCTGAGGATCCTCAGTGTGGCCTGAAAAGGACAGTGAGTGGTGGACGAGGGTTTGGACCTCACCTTGGTTTTGTCTTCCTCTGCGGGAGACCTCCCATTCCCTCCTCCCAGCCTTGCCAGGCCCTCCCTATAGGAAGCAGAGGAAGACACTGCTGAATGTGGAAGGAAGCACAGAGGAGAAAGTTTGTAGGAAGCAGTTTCCTCTGAGTCCAACTTCTGCCTTGACAGATCTCTGAAGGGGGGGGGGGTGATGGGAGAGCTGCATGAGGAAAGACTGCCCCAACAAGCCAGCATTCTTACCACACACGATTGGAAATGGGGATTTCCTTTTGAGAAAATCCAGCCTCCCTCATGCAGGATCGGGAAATGCTACTCTGCTGCCTTCCTCTGCCTTCAAGGAAACTGCTTCCTGCAAATT
Organism: Hydrophis major; assembly: GCA_033807585.1. Taxonomy (NCBI): domain Eukaryota; kingdom Metazoa; phylum Chordata; class Lepidosauria; order Squamata; family Elapidae; genus Hydrophis; species Hydrophis major. Next base: position 67,357,264 of record CM066343.1, on the reverse strand, counting down.
TTCTTCTCCGTGCTTCCTTCCACATGCAGCAGTATCATCTTCCGCCTCCTCCTTTGCTGGCAGGGGCCACTGGACAGGGAAACACCAATGATGTTTGGGATTGGGAAAAGAATGTCTCCTTTGACATGCTGTGGACATCACACACGCGTGCTTGCATACACACACACTATTCCAACCTTGGAGACTTTTATCCGCATCTGAGCTTGCAAATTGCCAATCATGGCTAGGCTTGGGGAAAAGGCCCTTTCCTATCTCTGTGGATAAAAGCCCACAAACATAGAATGTGGTATGTGAGAGTGTGCACATACTTGGCTGCCAGCAGTTTGGGGAAGCAGTAATTGTGAAGCACCGAATTGTTCCCATGTCAAGTTAACTGGTGCAACTTGTTCTATTCCAATTCAGCTGTCCCAAGTCAGTTGCACCTAGTATACGGCACTGTGAGTTGTCATAGTCTTACATGTCATTGGCCTTTTGAAAGCAAACCATAATGCTGATGCAGCCCTCAATTAAATTGAACTTGACACCATGATTTAGCCTGCCAATGCAGGGACCATTAGCAAAACAAATCATTTGAATGTAACTGGACAATAAAGAGAAAATGGGGAGGAGGGAGGTGTCGTGTCCATCGGTAAGGAGACCAGGAGGCGGTGACTAGGTTTCAGCTCTTTATTGGTCCCTGGAACCGATCTGGCTCCAAGGGAAAAAACAGCAGCTTTTCCTTCTCAAGCCGTGGCGGCCGCGGCCAATGGCACCGCTTTGAATCTCCCATGATTCGTATCCACCAATCGCGGGAGATTCTTAGTGGGCCAATCAGCGCAGCTCGCTAAACCAATCAGATCGCCCCATGCTTTGGCCAATCAAAGCGCGGGGTTTCAAGAATGCTAATGAATGTACAGAACACCCCTCCCCTCTTGGTTTGGTCCTACGTAACGTAGTCCCGTAGGTAGGCGGGGCTCCGTACTTGTCTACTGGACCTGCGCAGGTCAGTCGTGGGTTGGCTCCCGGCCAGTTCGGTCGGGTTCTCTGTGTCTCTCAGGCTCGTTGGTGGAACCACCTGGTATGTCTTGCCGGGCCGCTCGTCGCAGCTCCCTCCCGGTCTACCGGTCTGGTTGAGCTGTGGTTTTTGCCGCTCCCGCCTGGTCTTTCCGGGCTGGTCGAGCTGGTCTGGCTGCTTCTTCCTGGTGAGGTTCCGAGCTGGCTGCTTGCTGGTGAGTATGGCTGGTTCCTTTCTTCTGGGTTTTGGTTCCCGGGGTATTCCCTCCCCTCTTGGTCTGTGTTAAGGGATTGGTTATGTCTGGTTGCGTGTCAGTTGTGTTTCTTGTGGCTGTCCTCGATCTTAATTGATCGATGTGGCATTTCCATGCTCGTCCGTCGGTTGTTTGTAGCCGGTATGAGCAGGGACCTGTCAGTTGGGTTATGGTTGCTGGTACCCATAGTCGGTTTCCAGTTAGGTTCTTTGCGTAGACGGCGTCACCTGGTGCAAAGGATCGGTGCTTACTGGAGGAGTTTGGGGGGTTTTCTGGGTTGTATGTGGGGTGCAGTCTATCGAGTGGGGACCTTATTTTCCTCCCCATTAGTAGCTCTGCCGGGCTTTTGTTTGTTGTCGTGTTCGGGGTTATGTGTTGTATGAAAAGCATTTTATTGATTTTGTCTTGGATCTCCCCATGGTCTATTTTCTGGATGGTTTTTTTCGTGAATTGAACCATCCGTTCCGCCCTTCCGTTCGCCGCGGCTGTCAGTGCATGTCGTATGCCCTGTTCCACTAGGAATTTTTCAAATTCCAGCGAGGTGAATTGGGGCCCATTGTCCGACACAATGACATCTGGGAGGCCGTGTGTTGCGAAGAGTTTGCAAAGTTCCTTGGTCACGGCCTCTGTGGTGGTGGTTTTCATGTTGCTTACCTCCAACCAGTTGGAGTAAGCGTCTATAGTTATTAGGAATGTATGTCCCTTAGTGGGCCTGGTGAAGTCTATGTGGATCCTAGACCAAGGTCCCCTGGGGGTTTCCCATTCTAGGATTGGTGCCGTGGGCGGGCTTGGTCTGGTTTCTTGGCAGCGTTGACACCTTGTCACCCAAGCCTCGATTTGTTTATCCATCCCTGGCCACCAAGCGTAACTCCTGGCCAGGGCTTTTGTTCTAACTATGCCCGGGTGCCCCTCGTGTAACAACTCCAGTACTGTCCCTTGCAGTTTTTCCGGGATAACCACCCTATCCCCCCATAGTACACACCCTTTTTGTAGTGAGAGTTCTGTTTGCCGGTTCCGGAATGCTTTGAATGTCTCGTCATTGTCCTTTTCTGGCCACCCTTTCTCTACCCAATGTAACACCCGCGCCAGACGTTTGTCTTTATTGGTTTCTCGGGCAATGTCTGACGCGGTTATGGGTAGATCGGGCAGAGTCTCTATGCTGAGGGTGGTTGTCGTGGGTGCTGGGTTGGTGTCTAGCTCGGGTAGTGGTGAGCTGCTCAAAGCGTCTGCATGTGTGATCATCTTACCGGGTCGGTGTGTGAGCCGGTAGCTGTAGGCGGCAAGGAATTCGGACCACCTTGTCATTCTAGGAGATAGAATGTTCGGGGTGGCCCTGTTACCTGTGAGGATTTCCAGCAGCGGCTTGTGGTCGGTGATAATGGTGAACGTCCGGCTGTAGAGGTACTCATGGAACCTCGTCACTGCGGCGACGATAGCCAGGGCCTCTTTGTCCAGCTGACTGTAGTTTCTCTCTGGTTTGGTGAGGGTCCTTGAAAAGAAGGCGATGGGTGCTTCTTTTCCATCGGGGAGAGTGTGGCTGAGGATGGCGCCGACGCCGAAAGATGATGCGTCGCATGTGACGGCTAGTGGTAGAGTCTCGTTGTATTGGATGAGGACGGCATCCGAAGTGAGCAGGTCCTTGGTTTTCCGGAAGGCGGCTTCCTCGCGTTTCCCCCAAGTCCGGGTAGCCGCCTTGTCCAAGAGCCTATGCAAAAGCTCTGCTGCAGTCGCCTTTTGGGGCAGGAAAACACTGTAAAAATTAAGCAGTCCCAGAAACGCCTGCAGTTCCGTTTTAGTCCTGGGTGTGGGGGCCTCTTTGATGGCTTTAATTTTAGTTTCGGTTGGGTGGATGCCATGCCGGTCTAGGAGGTACCCCAGGAATTCGACCTGCTCTGTGTAAAGTTGGCACTTTTCCCTCTTCACCTTTAGCCCGGTTTCCTTGAATTTGGTTAGCACCTCCCTTAGTCGACCCTCTAGTTCTGGCTGGTTGGCTGCCGATACCAGCACATCGTCGAAATAGGGCACCACCCCCTTGATGCCTTGTAAGAGTCTCTCCATGAGGCTCTGGAAAATTCCAGGTGCCACGCTGACTCTGAACTGGAGTCGGTTACATCGGAAAGCTCCCTGGTGGGTGACTATGGTTTGCGCCTCCGCAGTTTCTTTGTCAACCGGCAGCTGCTGGTATGCTTGGGCCAGGTCGAGTTTCGCGAAAACCTTGCCTCTCCCCAGTGAGTGTAGAAGATGCTGCACTACTGGGACGGGGTAGGTGCTTTGTTGCAAGGCGCAGTTTAGGGTGGCCTTATAGTCCCCGCAGATTCTCACCAACCCATCAGGCTTGACTGGGGTGACTATTGGGGTCTCCCACCGGGCATGGTCTATTGGTTGTAGGACCCCTTGCTTGACGAGCTTGTCAATTTGCTCGTCAATTTTTGGCCTGAGTGCGAAAGGTACCCGCCTTGGTTTTAGGCGTCTTGGGGGAATGTTCGGGTCTTGGCTGAAAGAGATAGGGGGCCCTCAGTACTTGCCTAGGATGCCATCAAACACTTCCTGGAAGTCCCGTGCCAGTTGTTGCTCCCAATCGGTCTCGGCGATGTGGTTGATGCCCATGACTTCAATGCCAAGCAGTGCGAACCATTGCAGTCCCAAAAGGCTTGGTCGGTCTCGGTCCACGATTGTTAGGGGAAGCTTTGCAGTGCGTCCCTTAAATGTTACTCTGAATTGTCCGGTTCCGACTACCGGGATGCGGTTTCCCTGGTAGTCTTTAATGATTAGTCTCTGGTTCTCCAGTCCCTTCTTTTGGATGGTAGGCACCAAGCGTTTGATTTCTTGCCAGGCGACCATGGAGAGGTAGGACCCAGAGTCCACCTCCATCTTGCATGGCTCGCCTTCGATGCCTACCTCCACGTAGAATTTTCGGGCGTCGGTGGTTGATGCGTGGCCGATGATGACCGTCTGGTGGGTTTCCTCCTTCCGCTGGGTCTCGCCACCTCGTCGGGCTTGCCCGCTCCGGTCCCAACGGCTGTCGGCTGGGCGATCTCTGGTTCTGGGGGATGTGCTGTCCCGTCTCCGCTCACTGTGGTCCCGCCGTCTGGAGCTGTAGTCTTTCTTTAATCAGCATACGTGGGCAATGTGACTCTTTTTGTCACAGTGCCAGCAGACAGCATCGAAGAAATGGCACTCGGATCTAGGGTGGTCGCCTCTGCAACCGGCACACGCGGTCCCTGACTTACGACCCCGCCGACTGCGCTGGTCGCGTCCTGCCTGGAGCTGGTGGATTTCCTCCTCGTCGTCCGAAGTGTCGGAGGCAGAGTGGAATTCGCCATGGTGGGTGGTAATTTTGCGGTGACTTGCTTCTGGTTGGGCCTCGGTCACCTGTCCAGGGGTTGTTGTTCACGATGCAGTCCCCGGCGTCTGGTCTCTGCATGTGGTTTGCTGACTGCCTGGTGGCCTCGGCTGCGGTGGCTTCAGTGATGGCATCGGTGAGGGTGATGTCACCTTTGGCCATCAGCCAACTCTGTAGGACTGGGTCCCGAAGCCCGAGCACGACTCGGTCCCGTAGGGCCTCGTCCATGTTGGAGAACCCGCATAGTCCTCCTAGGTTCCACAGCTCCGCAACAAAGTCGCTGAGGCTTTTGCCCGACCTCTGGTCCCACCGATAAAACTCGTGCCATCTGATGAGGGTGGGTACGGCGGGAGCGTAGTGTTTTCGGAGTAAGGGTTTGAGGTCGGCCCAGTCCATCCCAGTGACATCAGCGGGTTTCGCTAGGGCTTTCGCCATCTTTAACACTGCGGGCCCGCAGTGTGTCAGGAAGACGGCTCGTTTCTTCAGCCCGGTGGCATCCTTCATGTCGCTGCATTCGAGGAACATGCGGAATCTGTCCATATAGGATTCCCAGTCCTCGCTAGCGGGGTTGAAGGGCGCGGGTGGAGCGATGCTGGCCATCTCGTCGGTCTTGCTTCCGTTGGACATGTGCTTGCTGGGTTCAGAATCGGGATCCCATCCTCATCGCCAGTGTCATGTCCGTCGGTAAGGAGACCAGGAGGCGGTGACTAGGTTTCAGCTCTTTATTGGTCCCTGGAACCGATCTGGCTCCAAGGGAAAAAACAGCAGCTTTTTATTCTCAAGCCACAGCGGCCACGACCAATGGCACCGCTTTGAATCTCCCACGATTTGTATCCACCAATCGCGGGAGATTCTTAGTGGGCCAATCAGCGCGGCTCGCTAAACCAATCAGATCACCCCGCGCTTTGGCCAATCAAAGCGCGGGGTTTCAAGAATGCTAATGAATGTACAGAACAGGAGGAATGGGAAAGGGAAAGTTAACCAGGAACCTTCATACGTAAAATTTAGTTTTGGCTTTGCTATACTGTACTCACTGTACAGTATGTACAGTTATAACCACTGTACTCTTAGTATAAATATACCCTTAATATAAGTATACCTTTCACACAAATGGAGTCAGGGGTCTTTTTTTCCAAAGAAACCAAAGAGGGACAAGTGTGACACACACATTTTAATCATACTGTTTCTCAACATATTATAATATAAAAATATTTTCCTGTTATAGAACAAGAAAATGAGGATGTCACTTCTGCTTGGAAATCCTTAAATGGGTTCTGGTCACTGTTATGTGATGATAGATGTACTTTTCTTCTCCACACCTTTCCTAAACTATTGTATAGTTGAATAAAAACAACACATAATATGAAGATGCAACTTACTTTCTTTGTCCTGTAATTCTTAAAAAACTGTTTTTCTTCTCATTTTTCATCATGTATCCTGTGAAATAATTCTTATTTCATTAATTTTAGTTTAAGATTTTTATATGTAATCATTATGATTTTTGCATTAATAGGTGTAGTAATAATAGAGATCCTGCTATGCCTAATACACCTGGGCCTCTTTGCATGATCTCACTCCCTGTCCTAGGCTGGTAAGTCCCAGACTTGTACAATGATCTCATCTATTAACATTACCACTATTGAAGCAGTTGTTGTAAAACAATTTTTAACTATTCCATGCAGGCAAAACAAAAACAACTCAAGTCAGCTGCACTAAGGAGAAGAAAGGAGGAACAACATAGTGGCAAAAGTTGTTAGAGTCAAGCTATGTTCAGTTTCTAATGCTTTTAAGCACACCTACCACCACAGCTGGTAGAGTAGTGGATGCTATTATAGCAGTCACAATAAAAATGGATCAAAAAGCCTTGAAGAATTATTGGTAAGAAAGGATATTTTCAAAAAGTATTGTGGGTGCATGTATGTGCATTTTGATGCTTTAATTTGTATACATAACAATAATTCAATTTGCAAAAAGAGTTATATGGGGTTGAATAAAACATAATGCTTCTACATCCATAACTTTAGTTTAAATAAAGATAGTTGTTAGGATACATGCCGAGTAACCCTTGTATAAAAAGGATATGCACACGGAAAACGGTTTATGAGAACAGTTATGAAGAAATATACAGCCACACAGAGTTGAACAAGTTGTATTAATGTTTACTTGAAGAAATAGCACAGTCCAATAAACAGTCCATGTCATACACGTTTTTATCAGTCCAGAAATATCCAGTTATAAAGTCTTCTTACCAGTTTCTAGTCTTTTACAGCAGACAAATATCAAACCATAATACATCAGATAATCTTCAATATCAACAGAATATCAAAATAAACAGTTAGTCAGTTAGTCAACAGAGTTAGTCAGTATCGATCCGTAGTCAGTATCAGTATAAAGAGAGATCATCAGTGAAAAAGAGACAGAGAAAGAGAATTAAACCATGATCTATAGCTCCCTCTTATGGCAACTTGTAGCATAATTAACCAACCAGAACACAGCATAATACATTACAGTATTTTTCCTTAAAGCTACAAACATATATATTTGTAGTTTATATATTGCCAACCCAACTACGTTATTTATATATACATAACATTCTCCCCTTTGGGTTGGTCAATATATAATACATTACATCTTTAATTCATAATTTTTTCACAATTAATAACTCATACAATTTCATAGAGATTAGAAGATTCTTTAACTCTACATACAATGCTTGTTTGAACTCTGTTATATTTACATCTCTCCAATTGACCTTCTTGAAAACTCAGTTCTCTTTCTCTACCTCCCCAATCAAATCTTTTTCAGTTATAGATGGTTCGTCTTTTACTGATTCATCAATATTCATATCATTTTTATGATCAGTGAACAATGGAGTTTTTACAATAATACTATGTTTTTTTATTATTATATTCTTGTTTAAACTTTCACCAGCCAACATGCTCCAGAAATTTAGCACTTGCTCTCCAATATATATTAGTAGTATCTGGTTCCCAAAATTTAAATAATCTATGATTAGCTCCATAACCTACAAAATACAATTTCTTATCTCTATATTGTTCCTTTTTCTTTACTTGTGTGGGAATATGAACCCATGCTGGGGTTCCAAATGCATGCAAATAACTAAGATCTGGTTTTCTTCTATGCCAATGAGTAAATGGTAATTCACCAGTCATTAAATTTATTACATTATTCAAAACATGGTCAGTACACATTATTGCCTCATCCCACAGTTTCTCTGATATACCAGAATCAGACATCATATTCCTAGCCATTACCTGTTATGTTTGTCTTCTACATTCAATATATGAGTTATATTGTAGTCTATAAGGATTAAAAGGCTCATGTGCAATTCTAGCTTTTCGTAACATGGTTTCAAATTTGTTATTAGTAAATTCAGTATCATTATTCTAATAATTAATCTAATAATTTTCTGTTTCTGTTTTCTTTTAGTAAATTTTAGCCAGTTTACAAAATACTGGTATGTTTCTTGCTTTGTTTTTATTAGGTAACAGAAACCATATCTGGAAAAATGATCCATAATACTCAATATATAACAGGCTCTACCTATACTAGGTTTTCTAGGTCCAATGATATTAGCAAACACAACCTCTAATGGTTTACTGGTTTTCAGTCCATTTACCATTTTTTCAGAAATTACCTTGTTTTCCTTTTTATTACACATATTGCAATCTACATACTTTATACAAGGTTTTAAATCTATACCAGTAGACAACTCAACAGTTTTCTTGATCATTTTGAAATTTATATGTCTCATACATCTATGGAGTAGATGAATACATTCATCATGAGGCTTCTTATTATCATAAACTGAGTTAACATTACTTGATAGGTCATCATTTATAATAAACCATTTTCCAATCTTGCAGTAATACCTTTACCTTGTTTGTCTATTAAACATGTATCTCTCTTAAATGTTACTACAAATCCTGCTTTTTCCATTTCTCTTACAGATAGCAAATTAAACTTCATTCCAGGTATTTATAACATCGGTAAACTTTCATTTATACATGAACAATATACAGTACCTTCTCCATATGCTTTCATTTTCCATCCATTAGCTAATGATATATGCTGTTCACTCTTTCTCATGTTAACAAATCTCTCTTTACAATGTACTTTACCAGTATACTTTACTGTATACAATTTACTTTACAATTTACACTTGAGAATTATCATCAAGCTCTCTCAACATAAGCCTAACTGCCTGCTGACTAAATATTTTATGTTTTACTTCAGATTTCTTAGTGTTACAACAGCGGAAACATAATTGACATAATGGTATACTCTTAACACAAATACATGAAATAAACCCTATTATAAGGATTGTAACAATTCCAAGGAATATCTCCTTTATCCACCCAAAATCTGGTAACCAGGAAGTCAAAACATGCCATATATGTCTTAAAGCATTACTATCTGTAACATGAGTAGTTATATTATGTAAAGCCTTCAGCTTAGACTCAATAAATTGTGATTTGTCTTTAATTTCAAAACAACAAAATCCTTCAAATTCCTCGCATCAGTGACCTATTCTGAGAAGTATATATTCAATCGCTATGCGGTTCTGTAACACAGACTTCCTTATTTCTCCCATCTCATCAGCTAAAGCTGCAATAGCAGAGGAAGTTACATTAATGCTCTTAGCTAAAGCACAAGCTAAATGTCCTAACTACATATTATTATAGTATGTAGTTCCCCAGGCAAATATTCCCAAAACACCTGCTTCTATTTTAGACAAAACTATGTCATCATCACAATCTGAAGAATATAGGCATCACTAAGATATGATCTTTTACCTCTATATTTCTTCACATGTTCACCTACAGGCTCATGTTCATCTCCCCAAAGGGCTATAGACCATCTAACTGTAGGAGAAGTATATATAATAATATGAGGTTCTTTATGCTCTCTAGGTTTAGAAGCATCCTCATGTTCTTGAACATGGACATGTTCATGTTCCTCTCTTACTATTATATCATCCTGTACAGGGGCTCTATAAAACCTAGGATCATGATACAAACTGGAATTCATAACTTCATAGTATAATTGAGTATTTTTGTTTATATTCTTGGGATGAGCAGTAGCCATAATAGTTGTTAAACGACCAATTGTACAAGGACCACCTATTGCATTAGCTGGTATAAATGCATATGCATATGCCCCACAAAACATAAATCAACCTCTAGGTAAATATAACATATGTGTCATTCCGTCTACTTCTTCAATCTCTGTACAATGAAAAACATCTTCAGTGGGTAAAAAATTATAATTATTTCATGCTTTAATTCCAGAAAAACATTTTCACTCTTAGCCTCAATTCTTGTCGTTTAACATTTCTTACATTTTTTACTTAAAATTCTCGGAGCTTCAATATATCCTACTGTACATCTACCTCTCCAGGTAAATGGAAGTTTTGCAATAGCTAGACTACCACACAAAAACATTAACTTCTTCGGAGCACCTCTTAATTCAATGAATGGCATAAATAACATCTCCTCCAGAGCTCTGAGTCTCATATAAGAACGAGAATAATTGCCAAACATCTCAAAACAAATATCATATAATTGTTCCATCCTTTTAGATAAATCCCTCTGATTAATTACAATATCATATGTGCGGTTACATGTTGGGTATTTTCCCAAATACAAACCATCATCTAAGGTGGATCTTATACAGATAGCAGCCTCAGCCATAGGTTCCATTAATGTCAGTGATATCTGCCCTTCATAATCTGTATTATCGGGTTCAGTCTGGAAACATAACTGTTGCCATGTTACTGGATAACCAGGCCCCATCTCAGTAGCCTCCATATCTACCCCACACAAGGCAATAATCAATATCCACATCATTTTAACTAATGGACTAGGCCCCCCACTCACCTTAACGTATGTAGTTTTACATTTCAAAACTTACAACTGGTCGTTGGGGACTTACATCCACTTTTTTATCTTCTTCAGCACTTAAAGAACATATTATCTGTGTACACCGATCTATTATTTCATGTCTTAAAATAATCAACAATATAAGAAAAAAATGTGTTACACTCAACCAAATAATCAACTCCTCCACCCAAAGTTCCATAAACCTAAGCTAAACTAGACATAAACTCACTACACCCACTATCTAAAAAAAAAAAAAAAAGTCCAGTCTCTTAAAACTTGTTTCTGCCTGAGACAGGAACCAGATCCACAAGTCCTTTCACACACGAATGATGTGTCCAACCTTGCTCACGTGTCCTCACAGCCAATTCAGTGGTCGACAGCACCTGGAACGGTCCTTCCCAAATAGGCCTCAGCTTTCCCAAAGCTCTCCACTGCTTTATCAGGATCCAGTCTCCACTCTTAAAATCATGCGCTTGGAAATCAAATGGTGGTGTTTGTGCCAAGGACTTTGGACCTAAAAAGAGAAAAACACTGGCACAGTCCTTGTATATATTTTTTAAGAAAAATATCTTTAAGTTCTATCCTAGGCATACCAACACTTCCAGTATAAGAAATTCCAAATATCATTTCATACGGTGAAATCCCAACATCCGTTCTTGAACAAGTACACATACACAATAGAGGTAAACATTTTGTCCATGGTAATTGTAGTTCTAACATCAATTTCTTTAAGATGTTTTTTATAGTTTGGTTCTTTCTCTCCACTTTACCTGAGGAAGGAGCATGGCCAGTCAGGTGTAGCTGCCAGTCTATACCTAGCCCCTTCATAATTCCCTTCACCACATTAGAAGTGAAATGTGTACTTCTATGACTATCAATAGATTCCACTAATCCATATCCAGGTATTATCTGTTCTAAAATTAATTTCACAGTCATTTGTGCATTTGCTCTTGCACATGGAAAAGCTTCCACCCATCCTGTCAAATGATCAACAATTACTAATAGGTATTTCAATGTACCGACAGCTGGCATTTCAGTATAATCAACTTGTATTCTCAGAAATGGCCAGACAGCTAAATCTCTTCCTCCTTGTATATTCTTACGCATGATCTTATTTATTCGTACACAATGTATACATTTTCTACACACTTGCATAGCTATTGTAAACATACCTCTACAATTATATTTTCTCTTCACAAAATCCACAAATGCTTGTGTTCCCCAATGAGTACCCTCATGTACTTTTTCTATTATGTTTCTCATAATAGGCTTATTAACTATTTGTAAACCATTTTCTGTTACCCATTTTCCATCAACACAAGTAGCACCTTCTAACTTCATCTGTTTTTCTTCTTCATCAGTGAAATCTGGTTTTACATCCCATTCCAAAACAGGAATCAAAACCATTAGCTTCAGTTCTTTTCCCATATGGGCAGCTTCTTTAGTTGCCTCATCTGCTAATTTATTTCCTAAAATCTCTTTGGAATTTCCCTTCCTATGAGCCTCAACATGTAGTATAGCTAAAAGTTCTGGAACTTCAGCTGCTTTTAATGCAGCTTTGATAAGATCTACTTGTCTTACTTCTTTTCCTTTACTTATAATAAGGCCTCTTTCTAACCAAATTTTCCCAAAAGTTTGTAAAATACCATAGACATATTTGGAATCTGTATAAATATTACCCACTTCATTTTCTAAAAGTTTCAAGGCTTGTAATAAAGCAAAAACTTTGCACACCTGTGCAGAGTATCCAGCAGGCAAACTGCCCGTCTCCAATACTTCACACGTATCTCCATTCACAATTGCATATCCATTCATACATTTACCATTTTCTACTTGAGAAGATCCAGCAATAAACAAATTAATACTTCCCTCTATTGGACTATTTTCCAAATCTTTTCTTATCTTAGTTTATAAAGCTATAGCTTCAATACAATCATGTTCTATATTATCCCATTCTTGTTTCTCTCCCGAAAGGAATTCAGCTGGATTTAAATTCCTGTCAGTTGAGAGAAGCAAATCCTCCTGAGACAATAAAATTGCTTCATAATTCAATAATCTAGCATGTATAACCCACTTATGTGCTCTCTGCATTAAAATTGTTCTCACCTGATGTGGACTGCTTACCACTAAAGCACTTCCAAAAGCTACCTTCCCACTTTCCTTCACCAATATAGCCATAGCTGCCATTGCCTGTATACACAAAGGCCAACCACGCACTACCGGATCCATCAATTTTGATAAAAATGCTACAGATTTTTTCTACCCAACCCAGACCTGAGCTAGAACATCTTTAGCTATTCCATCTTCTGCTGCTACAAATAAATGAAAAGGTTTCTTCAAATCAGGCAAACTTAGTATAGGAGCTTGTATCAAGGCTTTCTTAAGCTTCTCAATTTTATTCATCTCTTCATTATTCCATACAATCTCCCATGGTTCATCATCCAACAATTTATCATAGAGAAACTTAACCTTATTGTTATGTATTAGCATACTTGCCTGCAATTGGTCGGTCCATGGTGGCAGGAAATTTGAAGAGCCATCACTGGCCACAGCCATGAGGCAGCCGAATATAAAAAAGGCTGCCAAGGTTTCTCCGGCGCTCAGTCCTAGAAGCAAGTAAAAACAAATGGCGATCATGCTGGTATCCTGAGTCTCATTCCCGTGACTTAACACTGGCGATGAAGGTGGGATACTGAGACAAAAGAAACCAGTGAGCATGTGACGGCCGATGAACACTGGCAACGCATCGAGACAAAATGGCCGGGAACAACACACCACCTGCACCATTCGATCCAGCAACTGAATACTGGGAATCGTACATTGACTGATTCCTCATGTTCCTCGAAGGGAGCAACCTCCATAATATATCCGAACATAGGAAGAGAGCCGTCTTCCTCACACATTGTGGGCCTGTGGTATTCAAGATGGCGAAAGTGTTAACGGCACCCACCGACGTGAAAATGATGGCCTGGCTGGACCTGGAAAGAATACTGAGGGCTCACTACATACAAACTGTCTCCTGCCTCATCAAAAGACATGAATTTTATTGGTGCAACCAAAAAGAAGGTGAGAGCATCGGCGATTTTGTGCAACTCTGAGGGACATTGCCGGGGCGTGCAAATTCCTAAATATGGATGAAGCCATGAGAGACCGAGTAGTCCTAGGGCTGAAGGATCTTACATTACAGGGTTGATTATTAACAAAACCCAAAATAACGCTCCAAGAAGCAATAGAAGAAGCTACCGTAGCAGAATCAACACAGAAATCGGCAGCGGCCATGCGGAAAATGAACAAAGCACCACAGGAAAAAAAAAAAAAAAAACACCACCACACCCCACCATGAGGACATTGAGTCCCCATAAGAAGAGAATGAAGAAGAAGGGGTAAATCAACTCCATTTGGAACAGGGCAGAAGAGACCAAAACAGAAAAAGGAAGGAATTTTGTTGTGCCGGCTGTGAGGGGAACCATCCACGTTCCGAGTGCCATTTCCTAGATGTGATCTGTAAACATTGTGAATGGTAGGGATATATTGCTAGGGCATGCCGAGCAAGAAAAAAAACTATGGCCCTAGACAAAGATGGAACACCCCCCCCCCTTGAGAGAGGGAGAAACAAACAGGGAGCCGCTGGAACCAAGACAACAGAAAAGGGCAAGGGAAAGAGACAAGCAACAGAAAAGATGAAACACATGACCATCGGACATTTCAACACCACAAACGCCAGGAAGATATATGTCCAGGTCACCATAGAAGGCCAGCCATGCTGGATGGAAGTGGACTTAGGCTCATACTTATCAATGGTATCGTGGGACACCATAAAAAGACTAATACCAGATGTAAGCTGGGAAGGACTCGAAAGACAAACACTAACACTGAAAGACTACCAGGGGAACAAAATTCCCTTAGTAGGTACCGGAAAATTCACAGTAACATTCAAAAAATACACCAGAGTCCTTCTACTAACCATAGTCGACCATACTTTGATGACATCCTGGTATCAGCCAAGGACAAAGAACAACTGTGAGACCGCCTAAGGGAAGTCCTAGGCAAATTCAAGGAGGCGGGACTAAAAGTAAAAAAGGAGAAATGCCAATTAGCCACCGGCAAAGTTGAATTCCTAGGATATCTGATAGACAATGAAGGAATCCACTCCACAGAAAATAAAGTCAGAGCAATCAAACAAGCCCCCAGACCCACAAATAATAGTGATCTGCAAGCTTTCTTAGCTTTTATAATATATTAACTTTTATAATATATTATAATATTAATTTTACAAGATTAACTTTTATAATATATTCCTACCACAGAAAGCAACCACTACACAGGTTGCTTGACAAGAAAGCAACCTGGGCCTGGGGGCAATGGGAAGAAACAGCATTCCAGGAAATAAAAATCTTGATCACATCAGACTGCATACTAATACAATACAGTGAAACACTTCCAATAACACTAACCTGTAATGCTTCACCTTTCAACATTGGCGCTATACTCAGCCATGTATTACCAGATGGGAAAGAAGCACCCATAGCATTCTATTCAAAGACTCTGTCAAAGCCGGAGCAGAACTACAGCCAATTAGACAGAGGCATTGGCCGCTGTCACTGGCATAAAATGTTTCCACGAATATATCTATGGGAGAACTTTCATACTAATCACAGACCACAAACCGCTCCTGGGTATCATCGCAGGAAACAAAGCTACACCTAACATACTGTCACCATGAATGACACGGTGGTCGGAATTCTTGGCTGCCTACAACTATAATTTAACCTACCAATCCAGAAAGGGCATAAATCATGCTGACGCACTTAGCCATTGCCCTCTACCTGACATAGAAGATGACCCAGCACCAACCACATCAACCCTTCAAATAGAGACATTAGAAAACCTACCCATAATGGCAGCAGACATTGCTAGGGAAACAGCTAGAGACAAAACCCTGGTGCAGATTTTGAACTGGGTAGGAAAAGGATGGCCAGAAACTGAGAGCAATGAGACCGCCAAGCCATTTTGGAATAGACAAACAGAACTCTCAATGCTGAAGAGATGCGTACTATGGGAGGATCGGGTGGTCATACCAGACATTCTAAGGAAACACATACTAGAATTGTTACATGAGGGACACCCGGGTATTGTAAAAATGAAATCCCTGGCAAGGAGTTATGTATGGTGGCCAGAGATGGATAAGGAAATAGGAGACTGGGTGACAACGTGTAAATCCTGCCAGGTATCTAGGCCAACACCCCCCACAGCACCAAACCACGAATGGAAAACACCAAGACAACTATGGTCAAGACTACACATTGATTTTGCAGGCCCAACCAAAGGACACACATTTTTAATAGTTGTAGATGCTTACTCCAAATGGCTAGAGGTAAGCATCATGCACTCCACCACAACAGAAGTTGTCATTGGACAGCTCAGGAAACTTTTTGCAACACATGGATTGCCAGATTTAATTGTATCCAACAATGGGCCACAATTCACGGCAGCAACAATTGAGGGGTTTCTAGCACAACATGGGATAAGGCATGCACTTGATAGCGCCGGGACACCCAGCCACGAATGGATGGGCAGAACACATGGTACGTTACATGAAGGAAACACTACAAAAGCTGGGGACGCACAAGAAAAGATAGATAAGCTACTAAGCATTGAGCACATGACACCCAGTGTCAAAACAAATAAAAGTCCAGCAGAGTTACTAATGGGGAGGAAACTAAGATCACACCTAGACAGACTACACCTCACATATAGCCCAGAAAAACCAGCAGACTCCTCCAGTAATTGCTGTACATTTCAAACGCGACCCAGTATACGCAAAAAATCTCACGGGGGAACCATTGTGGATACCAGCAAAAGTGACCCAGATAACTGGACCCCATTCATACAGGGTAGACACCGAGGATAGGAGGAGCTGGAGGAGGCACATAGACTAGCTCAGATCTGGAGCCACGAGGGGAGACCCAAACAGACCCACGGAAGAGGGGGGAGACCCCTCAAACAAACAAAACAAAGGCAGGGAAGAAGAGGGAGACCCTTCCAAAATGACCATAAGGACCCCTCAAGCAAACAAAACACAACCAGAGAAGACGGGAGAGACCCCCTCAAACAGATAAAACACAAATAGAAAGGGGGAGGGAGAACCTCTACGAATAAGAGAAATAACAGAACAAACCCTGATAACTATGCAACAACCACTACTAACACTAGCCCTGGTCAGGAAATGCAAACACGTACCTGAGACCAGGGAAGAAGGCAGGTTGGGGAGACAGGAACAGGCCCAGAAGGATAGCAGGAAAGCAGTCCCTGGAAGGAGTGGCCAAGCCAACTCAACCAGCCAGGAAATTCCTGGCGGGAGTGGCATGGCGGACTCAACCTTCCAGGAGGTTCCAAGAAGACAGACGAGAGGAACAACAGACCCATCCAAACAGTCCAGAAGCCAACCGGCATCTGAGTTGCACAGGTCCAATAGAAACCATAAAAGCCCCACCTACCTACGTGATTACGTATGGTAGGTGAGGCTCAGATTGGTTGGGACATACCAGGTGGGTAGGGGTGTTATGTATTAGCATATTGATCTGCATGGTGGCGGGAAATTTGAAGAGCTGTCACTGGCCGTAGCCGAATAAAAAAAAGACTGCTGCAGTTTCTCCGGTGCTCAGTCCTAGAAGCAAGTAAAAATAATTGGTGATCATGCTGGTGTCCTGTGTCTCATTCCCACAACTTAACACTTATTTGTATAATTATCTATCCAAAGATCACAATAGCCTAACAACCCTAAAATTTTATGAACTTCTCTCTTAGTTTTCGGTATAGGTTGTCTGACTATCCTTTCAATCTTTTCCATGACTCATTTAATGTCTCTTACTTCCATGACTAATTAAATGTCCTAAGTATTTAACCTCAGACTCCACATATTGCAATTTCTTCTTTGAAACTCTCAGGCCCTGTTGTCCTAAGAAATTCAACAATGCATTTGTGCCTTTCGCTACCTCCCGTTTCTTCTCACCTGAGACTAGCCAATCATCCACATATTGCAACACTGTTATTCCCACAGGTGGTTCAAACCCTTCAAGGATTTGCTCTAACATTTGTCCAAATAAATTAGGGCTCTCTGAGAACCCCTGCGGTAACACACACCATCGATGCTGCTGAGTTTGATGTGCATCAGAATCTGTCCATTCAAAAGCAAAAATATCTCTTGAGTTCTCATCCAAAGGACATGTCCCAAAAGCATCCTTCAATTCTATTACACTAAAATATTTATGCTCATGTGGAATTCTCCCCAATAATGTATAGGGATCCAGTGTAATAATCCGGTGTAATAATTAGTAGCTCTCAGATCAGCTACTAATCTAAAAGAGCCATCAGGTTACAGGTAAGATAGGTGTATTATATGGTGACATTGCAGACTCAATTAGTCCATCCCTCAATAGAGACTCTATCACTGGCTTTAAGCCACGTCTCCCTTCTAGGGAAATATATTGCTTCTGCCTCACCAGCTCAACACCCTCTTTTAAAATCACCTCCACAGGTGTAATATTCAAAACACCTCTATTCCCTTTTGCTTTCCACACTATGGGATCCATAAATCTCTCCTGTTCATCAGTCAGTAAATGAACAGTGCACTTCTCTGCAGAAAAGATAAGCTCACATTCTAATAAAGACAAAGCATCTCATCCTAAAATATTCATACCTGCTTCAGGTATATACAAAACATCCAATGTTATCTCAGAGTGTCCTCCCTTTAAAGATACATTTTCAACAATAGCAACATCAAAGGGTTCCCCTTTAACACCAGAGACTCATTTTCCCATCCTAAGTAATGCCCTCAGGTAACTCACACAAAGACGTTCTAGCTGCCCCCCTCCTACTAGGAAAACACAACCTATTTCCTCAGGTCCCACTTTTAAATTTACTAAAGGCTCCTGGTGGGGACTCAAGTGTCAGGAGCCCTTGACCCCCCCTAATCTTCAATTAGGATATACAGTCTCTGCTCCCTCATTTTCATTCTTTGACTGTCAGGGCAATTTCTTGCAAAATGCCCCTCTTTACTGCAAGCAAAACACTGCCTGCTCCCTTTCCTCTCTCTATTGCTATTCAAGGAAAGAAATCCTCTCCTTCCTTTTTCAGGACGCTTCCATTTACTTCCAGTAGATGGAGCTCCAACCCTTCTATTTTTATTTTTAGCTGCAACCAGTCCAACTGGCTTATCTGCCTTTTCAGCCTTAGCAGCTTTCAATGCTAAAAGCATAATCTGAGACTTTTGACGAGATTTTGCAAGATCATGACCTATAAAAACTTTAGTAGCCTCTTGCAACAAAGTAGCTATGTCTTACTCCACCCATCTTTCTATCTTCTGCAACTTCTTCTGCACATCCCCCCAGGCTTTAGTAACAAATTGTAATTTCATTAAAGCCTGATATTCTGGTATCTCTGGAGCAAGACCAGAATATTTATTCAAACTATCCTTGATTCTATTCAAGAATTCAGCTGGGAACTCATCTTTTAACTGACCTACCTCAAAAGCTTTTCTCCCCTGTGGCACAGCAGTTTTCACACCTTGCACAATAAGTTTCTTTATATCCATCATCTATCCTCTATCCTCTGGATTTTGGCTATTCCACCCAGAATCTGCCAAAGGAAATTTCACCTCACCATCTATAGCATTTACCATACCCTCTTGTGTCTTATTCCATAATGCTATACCAGCCCGTCTTCATATAACATAGGAATGGAAGGAACTTCATTAGCAACATATGGTTTTTTTAACCAGGAATTCCAATTCTCCATTTCTGCCCCCTTCTACACAGTGAAACAGCACAGACTTCACTCCAGGCAAACCAAACCTGATTTAAAAATATACAAGCCTTTTTTTTAGAAAAATGTGAAACATTTCAAAATGTTAAAAAATTTTTAAAAATGCTGCAACACAATCTTGTATGTATGTATGTATGTATGTATGTATATATGTATATATGTGGATCTTTGGTTATTCGGGTTTTCTCCCGCGTAAGATTGGAAGTATCTAGGCAACGTTTTGATGAAGTCTCATTCAACATCTTCAGGCTTGTGTCTTCGGCTCTGTGCTTCTCAGAGTGCTTCTCAAGATGATGAATGAGACTTCATCGAAATGTTGCCTAGATACTTCCAATCCTACGCGGGAGAAAACCCGAATACCAAAGATCCACATACAAATACCCGCGAGAACCTCAGAAAACAAATATAGATAGATAAGTTTTCACAGGTACTTACATGTATGGTATTCAGCTTTGTTTTGGTATTTTCCTACGTCATTGTAGTTGTGTTTTTAAAGTTGTAGCAATGTTTCGGCTTCTGTACTGTGTTCGTCTGTGAGTCAGAACAGCTGTGAAAGTCTGACTCACAGACGAACACAATACAGAAGCCTGATGATGGCAGATGAGATTCTGCTGAAATGTTGCTACAACTTTAAAAGCACAACTATAATGACGTGGGAAAATACCCAAACAAAGCTGAATACTGTGTGTGTGTGTGTGTGTTTGTGTGTAGGTCTAGGTCTGTTCAGGTCTTTTCCTGTGTAAGATTAAGAGTATCTTGGCAACATTTTGGCGAGGTCCCACTCACCATCTTCAGGCTGGTACTTTCGGCTTCATGCCAGTGCAAGCAGTGTGTGATTGGAGCTACCGTCTCTCGATAAATACTGGTGGTGGGGGCTGGTGTGCTGGGCTGGTTGGCTGCACTGCTGCCTCTTGATTGGTTGATGGAGTTGATGTTGGTATAATGGGCTGTGTGATGACCTTGTGAGTTTTGTTGTGGAGATATCCTGGATCTTGTGCTGTAATCTCCTGGGTCGTTTGTTTTGTAGTGATCTTTTTTCATTAGCCTCCTGTGTAGTAACGGCTCGGGTAATGGGTTGTGTGATGACCTTGTGAGACTTATTGCTGTGGTATCCTTGGTCTTGTGCTGTGATATCCTGGGTCATTTGCTGTGTTGCAACTTCTTGAGTTCTTGTGGTGTAATTTCCTGAGTTTTCTGATGTGATATCTTGAGCGGGTGGCTTGCGGTATCTGCCATCCCGCATTAGATGGGTGCCTCATGAAAGGGAGCAAGGGAGAGAGAAACGACACGAGACGAGGTTTCCTCTGGATGATGCGCGAAATGCCTTGACACAGGCTCTTTTATTATGCTTTTTCACAGGGGGGTGAAATTCTTCAAAGCCCAGGGTAAACAAGACATTCATGAATTATAATAGCTTAGGTCAGCAGGAAATACACAAGATTTGTAATAGCTCAGGTTAGTAAAGACAACAGAGTATCAGAAAGCGTAATTTATAGGAACTCAGGTCAATTAAAACATCATTCTGTATTGACAGCTGTTTAAACTCCTCTTCTCTTTTGCATGCCTGGCAAAGATCACTGAAGAGATAAGAGTTTTATGTTTACAAAAAGATACAATGCAGACAAGAGTCTGATGTTTTACACAAGAAAGCTAAATACAATGCTAGGATGGTACAGAATTGCACTGATAGTTACAACATCTCCTCTGTTTTTATTTTTTTATGACGAGTCTTCTTCCTTGTCCAAGAAAACAGGAACTACTTTTCTGAAATGTTCTCCGTCCCCGTCATCTAGGCAGGCGTGCGACCCGTCAGCATCAGGGTTGTCCAAGGAGCAGTAACTCAGCAATGATATTTCTTCATCCGATGTTAAAGACATAACATGAGCTTGCAATAACACATCAGCATCAGTAGTCATGGAAGATAATTGATCTTTAAAAAATTGCAATATTCTATTAAAACAACAAGGTCCTATAATACATATCAATATAATGATTATTAATGGTCCTGCCAACGCAGTTAAAAGGGTTGTAAGCCATGGTGAAATAGAAAACGAACCTTGATACCAATTATACATGTTTGACCTTTCTCATTCTCTATCTTTTAAGCATTTTTTTTAATTCATTCATAGAATCCAGCATGACCTCACTGCTATCAGCATAGAAACAACATTCTCCTTTAAACCCCCCCCCTGCTATCAGCATAAAGACAACATTCTCCTTTAAATCACCACCCCTGCTATCAGCATAAAGACAACATTCTCCTTTAAATCCCCCCCCCCTGCTATCAGCATAAAAACAACATTCTTCTTTAAGGGCAGCACACAATCCCGCTTGTTTTAAAAATAACAGAGCTAAGCCTCTACGATTTTGCAAGAGAGGGGGTGTTCCATGGATACCTATAGAGATATAAAATCATCAGAGTTATACTCATAAGCCATACTTGAATGCAAAAATGATTTGGATTTAACAATTTCATCCCCGTGGATACATGCCATGAAACCAGTGTAACAAACTCAAACAAAATTATTGCCAGGGATAAAATACATTCCTTTCAGGCGTGATGTTAAAGTTCTTCCTGCAGTTTTGTGGATTGCAGGATATCCCCCGGTTGTGTGGGTGCATCTGCCAAATTGAATTGAAATGGTGGGTAGAAGTTTTTTATGCAAGAAAAATTGGTTGTAGAACTTAAATGAACTTTTTGAGAGTCAGTTATAGTCCAGGCAATATTATCTCTTCTATGAGGCTTCTGCAGATCGTCATGGGCAGTTCTTTGGAAGCGTTGCTTATTGACAGGATCAGAGCTCGGGTATATAAAAACATGACAAGCAGGAGAGAGGCTTATGGACAAATTAGTTGTAGAACATTTACCAGATGAGGAAGGAATACAATTAATAGAAAAAGGATAATAATTACAATAATGACAATGAAGATTAACTTGATCATTCATTAAGAACGTTAAGTGGGGTGGGGAAACCCTTGATACAATATAAGGACATTTAGATCCCCCTATGTTTAGATTGAAAAGAGGAAAAGATTTTAAGGTTCCTTTCCATAGGAAGAGTAAAGAAGAAACAAAAGAGCGAGGGGTAGAGTGTTCTTTAAAATAAAACAGAAATGACAGAGTGAAAACTTATGGATAGTATTTTCATGACATACCCACGTGGAACAAGTATAATAGCCTTCTGTTAATGAAATGATTTTAACACGAATAGTCTTTTGACAGGAAGCATAGGTTTTGTTGAAGTAAGGTAGAAATTGCAAAGAAGATATAGGCAAGAATATCAGGAAAGATTTTTAAGATACAGATGTAGCAGATAAATTCCCATGATAGGGTCTTACTGCCTGACCAGGGATTCAGAGAGTGGTTTTTTCTGGCAGTAAGATCGCAGCGTTTCCTCTCCCCCAAGCTCAGCAGGACTCTGCCAAGCAGAATAATGACAGTCTGTTAGGAGGGAGGAAAAATGACAAAAAGCAGTAGAAGTAGGAGAAATTTAGATTTAAGAAAGTTTAGAGTAAAAGACAAATGTTAAGAGAGTTTTGCAATGCTGGGAGGTTCGGGGTTTTTTCCCCCGCAATGAATACCAATTAAGAGCACGTTTCAGAGACAAGTGAGCTCATTACACAATAGCCTAATAGCCTGCCCTCCGGGCTGTTGCAGGGAATTCCAAACTTGTGGATTACATCCCATCTGTTACAGAAGTCCTGAAAAGCAGAACTTGTGTAGGCAGATCCATTGTCTTCTTTGATTTCTTTTGGACGTCCCAGCGAGGCAAAGGTACGAATTGAATAATTGTTTTACAGCTTCTCCCCTTTGAGGAGTAGCCAAAATAAATCCTGAATATGTATCTATTGAAACGTGCAAATATTTTCATGGGGCAAAAGGTGGATACTAAGTTACATCCATTTGCCAAATTTCACAAGCTTTTAATCCTCTAGGATTTTACTCCTATGGGAATGGAATGTAGCAGCTTCTGCCTGAGTTAGAGAAAATTAAAAAGTTATCATAACTTGGCAGAGGAGATTCAAACACACTCCCTGCTTCTATTTTTTGATGGACTTTTAAAGTCTCCATAATTTTCCTCCAAGTGACCAAAAAGCCAATAGGTGCACAAGGAGGACAATGGAGATATTCACCAATTTTTTGCCAATTGGAAAATTTTTAAGGACCCTTCCTCTGAATAATTGGGACAATGTTGCCACACATAAGCCAATAATGCAGCAATAGATTTCCTTTTTATGGGAAAGCCCTTTAAATTAGCAGAGTATTTAGAAGAAGCGACTAGCTCTCTCAATTCCTTCTGCTGTTGAGAAAAGCCTCCACCCATACTTACTAAAGTCGAGACCATCTTTCAGATCCGATGAGGTGCAATTCGCTCAGGCGCCTGGCGATGCACAGCTCCAACCGAGCTGATAAGTATGGGCGCGCCACTGCGTATCCCCCTTAGGGAATCACGTCCGGGTCACCAAAATGCGGTATCTGCCATCCCGCATTAGATGGGCGCCTCATGAAAGAGAGCAAGGGAGAGAGAAACGACACGAGACGAGGTTTCCTCTGGATGATGCGCGAAATGCCTTGACACAGGCTCTTTTATTATGCTTTTTCACAGGGGGGTGAAATTCTTCAAAGCCCAGGGTAAACAAGACATTCATGAATTATAATAGCTTAGGTCAGCAGGAAATACACAAGATTTATAATAGCTCAGGTTAGTAAAGACAACAGAGTATCAGAAAGCGTAATTTATAGGAACTCAGGTCAATTAAAACATCATTCTGTATTGACAGCTGTTTAAACTCCTCTTCTCTTTTGCATGCCTGGCAAAGATCACTGAAGAGATAAGAGTTTTATGTTTACAAAAAGATACAATGCAGACAAGAGTCTGATGTTTTACACAAGAAAGCTAAATACAATGCTAGGATGGTACAGAATTGCACTGATAGTTACAACAGTGGCTGTGATGTAGCATTCTGGATTTTAGTCTGGCTTCGAGTTTGGGGTCTGGGTCTATGTTCTTGGATTGTGTCAGCTTGTTTGGTTTTGGGGTCAGGGGGTGAGACAGCTGGTGAGGCAGTCGTGGTCTGTTTTCTGGATGGTGGTTGTCCTTTGTTTATAGGATGGGCTTGGGCCTGGGTCTGATGAGGGGGATTGGCAGTGGTGTCCCATATTGTTTCGGGTCTGGTATTGGTTTTGTGGCTGGGACTCATTTGTTAATGAGGGCTAGCTTCCAGATGTCTGGTAGGTTGGAGGTATCGTCCCATCTATTCATGTTATGAGGGTGTTTCTCTATCTCGATGGTTTCCCTGATTATTCTCTTGCTGGAGTGTTCAGTGTTGGATATTAATTTGGTTCATTCGAAATTAATTTCATTTCCTGTGGCTTTAAGATTCTGGAAGAGAGAGGAAGTATTTTCTTCTCTTCTGACTACGTTTTTCTGTTCTGCGATGCGTGCATTTATTCTCCTGGTGGCTTGTCCAATGTATGTGGCTGGGCAATTGTTGCATGGTATTTCATAAACTCCTTGGTTTTCTAGCTGGATCTTGTCTTTGGGGATTCTTAGGATGTTAGCTGTTTTTTGGTCAGTGCCGAAGGCTGTCCTGATATTGTGTTTGTGGAGAATTTTGCTGATTTTGTCTGTGGTGCCTTTGATGTAGGGGAAGAGTGTGATACCGTTGTCTTGTTCTGTGTCTTGGTTTTTTTGGGGTATCTCTTTTCGGATTAGATTGGTGATAGTGTTTAGAATCCATTGGAAATTAATACGTTAATACGTTAGTGAGGGTGTGTAGTTCAGTTCTCAGGTGGTCTTTGTCAGCTAGGCATTTGGTTCTGGAGATGAGGGTCTTGGCTACGGAGTTGATCTGTGCAGGGTGATGATGGGATTGTGCATTTAGGTAGCGGTTGGTGTGTGTTTTTTTCTGGTAGATGGTGTGTCCTAGGGAGCCATTGGGTTTTTTTGTAAATTAGGATGTCCAGGAAGGGAAGTTGGTTGTTGGTTTCTGTTTCCATGATGAATTGTATTTTGGGGTGTAGGTTGTTAAGATGTGTGAGGAAGTTGTCCAGTTTTTCTTTCCTGTGTGGCCAAATTATGAAAGTGTCATCTACATATCTGAGCCAGAGTTTGGGTTTGGGTTTGGATTTGTCTAGAGCATTGGTTTCAAAGTGTTCCATGTATAGGTTAGCGATGATGGGTGAGAGGGGTGATCCCATGGGTGCTCCTTCAGGATATCACATCAGAAAACTCAGGAAATTACACCACAAGAACTCAAGAAGTTGCAACACAGCAAATGACCCAGGATATCACAGCACAAGACCAAGGATACCATAGTAATAAGTCTCACAAGGTCATCACACAACCCATTACCCAAGACCATGCAGAGATGGATAGATTGACATTAATAATAAAAGATAAGGAAGAAGCAACATGAGATATGTTTTATTAATGGTTGGATAAAAGAAGTAGAAATTAGAAGATGAAAGATTACTGATATATATAAGTAAATGATGCAAGAATTTTACCATAATAAGTAAATATTAGTAAATATTTACTAATATTTATTAGTAAATATTAGTATGGTTGCTATTATTATTACTTTCACTACTAGTTTATTAATACTTTGTATTGACAAATTGATCCAGCCAATTCACTGTTTATTAAGCATGTATTTTAAAGAAGAAAAAAAATGTATAAAAAATTAGAAAAAAACAGAAAAAAGGCTGGCTGCT
This sequence comes from Hydrophis major, assembly GCA_033807585.1. NCBI lineage: Eukaryota > Metazoa > Chordata > Lepidosauria > Squamata > Elapidae > Hydrophis > Hydrophis major. The sequence goes on along the minus strand of CM066343.1, from coordinate 67,331,230 downwards.
GAAAATGGCAATATCTGAAGACAGCAGGAGAGAAAAAACTGGACAAAATAACAAAATACAAAGACCTGCAAATAGAAATAGAATGATTGTGGCAAAGGAAGCCAAAGTAATATCAATAGTATTAGGCATCTTGGGTGCAACCCTAAACAATTGGAACAATATTTGAACGGCATCAGCATTGACAAATTCACCATCAGTCAATTGCAAAAGGCAGGTTTACTTAGAACATCTTACATCCTACAATGATATCTGTAATACCATCCACATCTTCCCATCATCATCATCATCATCTGGAACAACAAGATTCACATTGAATACTATGGCTTCTGGGTGTTTAAAAAAATATATGCTACAGGGCTCAGCTCCTTCTAGGCAACCAGGACATGGAGTCGACAGGCAACTGGTAGACAAATTTAAAAAAGTGAAAAATCTGGACAAAGGAAGAAAATTACTCAATTATGGAAGCTTATTAGTAATCTGAGCCAACACAATGTGGATTTCAAAAGTGCACATTCAAGATTTGGAAGGAGGATCACCTGAATATGGAAATCAATGAACAAAGACTTATGGACCAGAGGTGTGTTATTTTGAAGCACAAGCTCTTCAGTAATGTAGAATTACAAGAAATTGCAACCAGAGCAGTACAACATCAAAGCTCAAATGCAACTGATAACGATAATTTAGAAATGGAGCAGCAGGTAATGGGAAAAAGGAAGGAAATTAAGAGAAGCGGGTGAGGAACAAGAAGCAAGAGCTGGATTAGATCTTGAAGAACCAACAGCAAAAGCCGATTTAGCTGAGATTAAGACTCAGTTGGAAGACATGGAAAGAATTTGATTGCCAAAACTGAATCAAGTTATTAAGAGAAGTTTAGCTAAATTATTGAAAAATGTGATTCCAACAAAAAAATTATTCCAACAAAATCATTAGCTCAAACAAACCAACGAATATATGCAGAAGCTTATGTTATTACTGGAGAGTTAAGCTTGAAAATTGGAGAGAATAAAACAATTAAGAAGAGAAAACCAAAGTGGAAAATCCGTTTTAAAATAAAAATAAAGATAATAATAAAGAAAATGTTGTGTCTTCGGAAATGATGCCAGGAGTCGGTGACTTCGTATCAAGCTCTTTTATTGATGTAGGAACTGAACTGGTGCTATAGGAAAAGTTCGCGGCTTTTATTCCTTTAGCCGCCGCGGCCGCGACCAATGGCACCGCTTTGAATCTCCCGCGATTCGAACCGACCAATCGCGGGAGATTCCTAGCGAGCCAATCGGTGCGGCTCGCCTAACCAATCAGAGTGCCCTGCGCCTTGGCCAATCAAGGCGCGGGGATCTCAAGAATGCTAATGAGGGGACAGAACACCCCTCCCCTCTTGGTTTAGTCCTTACATTGCATAGTCCCGTAGGTAGGCGGGGCTCCGTCTTAGCCTATTGGACCTGCGCAGCTCAGTCGTAGGTTGGATCCCGGCCGGTTTGGTCGGGATCTCTGCTTCTCCGGATGCCGTCGTGGGAACCAGCTGGTTGGTCGGGCCGGGCCGCTCTCCATAGCTCCCTCCTGGGCTTCCCGGGTTGGTTGAGCTGCGGGTTTTGCCGCTCCCGCTCGGTCTCCCCGGGTCGGTCGAGCTGGCCTGGCTGTCTCTTCCTGGCGAGGGGTCGTGCTGGCTGCTTTTCGGTAAGTATGGTTGGTTTATTCTTCTTTGGTTTTGGTCCCCTGGGTATTCCCTCCCCCCTTGGTTTGTGTTGTGGGGGTTGGTTTTGCCTGCTTGTGCGTCGGTGGTCTCTTGGGTGGTCGCCCTCGATCTTAATTGGTCGATGTGGCGTTTCCATGCTCGTCCGTCTGTTGTTTGTAGCCGGTACGAGTGTGGGCCTGTTATTTGTGTGATGACGGCCGGTACCCATAACGGGTCTCCCGTCAGGTTCTTTGTGTACACGGGGTCGCCTGGTGCAAAGGTTCGGTGTTTGCTGGTTGAGTCTGGGGGCTTCTCTGGGTTATACGTGGGGTGTAATCTGTCGAGTGGGGACCTTAATTTCCTCCCCATTAATAGTTCGGCTGGGCTCTTATTCGTTGTGGTATTTGGGGTTATGTGTTGGGTGAAGAGTAATTTATTTATTTTCCCCTGGATCTCCCCGTGGTCTATTTTCCGGATGGTTTTCTTAGTGAATTGCACCATCCGTTCCGCCCTACCGTTCGCCGCCGGATGCGCCGGGGCTGTCAGCGCGTGTCAGATGCCCCTTTCCACTAGGAATTTTCCGAATTCTAGCGAGGTGAATTGGGGCCCGTTGTCGGAAACGACGACGTCTGGGAGGCCATGAGTTGCAAAAAGTTTGCCGAGTTTCTTGATCACGGCCTCCGTAGTTGTTGTTCTCATGTTGCTTACCTCCAGCCAGTTGGAGTAAGCGTCTACTGTTATAAGGAAGGTGTGTCCTTTTGTGGGCCCGGCGAAGTCTATGTGGATCCTAGACCAAGGTCCCCTTGGGGTTTCCCACTCTAGGACGGGTGCTGTGGGTGGGCTTGGCCTAGTTTCCTGGCATCATTGGCACCTTGCTACCCATGTTTCAATCTGTTTGTCCATCCCTGGCCACCAAGCGTAACTTCTGGCCAGGGCTTTAGTCCTAACGATGCCAGGGTGCCCCTCGTGTAATAGTTCCAGAACCTTCCCTTGTAGTTTTTCTGGAATGACCACCCTATCCCCCCATAGTATGCACCCTTTTAATAATGAGAGTTCCGTTTGCCGGTTCCGGAATGTCTTGACGGACTTGTCGTTGTCCCTTTCTGGCCACCCTTTCTCTACCCAATGCAACACCCACGCCAGACGTTTGTCTTTATTAGTCTCTCGGGCAATGTCTGACGCGGTTATGGGTAGGTTGGGTAGAGTCTCTATACTGAGGGTGGTCATTGTGGGTGCTGGGTCGGTGTCAGGTTCCGGTAGCGGTGAGCGGCTTAAGGCGTCTGCATGGGAGATCGTCTTACCCGGTCTGTGTATGAGTCCGTAGTTGTAGGCCGCCAGGAACTCGGACCACTTTGTCATTTGGGGAGGCAGAATGTTCAGGGTGGCCCGGTTTCCTGCAAGGATTCCCAGCAGCGGCTTGTCGGTTATGATGGTGAATGTCCGGCCATAGAGATACTCGTGGAATCTTTTTACTGCGGCAACGATAGCCAGAGCCTCTTTGTCCAGCTGGCTGTAGTTCCACTCCGGTTTGGTGAGGGTCCTTGAAAAGAACGCGATGGGTGCTTCTTTTCCGTCGGGGAGGGTATGGCTGAGGACAGCGCTGACGCCGAAGGATGATGCGTCGCATGTGATGGCCAGAGGTAGGGTCTCGTTGTACTGTATAAGGACGGCGTCCGAAGTGAGGAGGTCCTTTGTTCTCTGGAAGGTGGCTTGCTTGCGTTTCCCCCAAGTCCAGGTCGCCGCCTTGTCCAGGAGCCTATGCAAAGGCTCCGCCACCGTCGCCTTTTGGGGCAGGAAAACATTGTAAAAGTTAAGTAGCCCCAGGAATGCCTGTAGCTCCGTCTTCGACTTGGGTGTGGGGGCTTCTTTGATGGCCTTGATTTTTTGGTTTGTGGGGTGAATGCCATGACGGTCTAGGAGATATCCTAGGAATTCAACTTGTTCCATGTATAATTGGCATTTCTCCCTCTTTACCTTGAGCCCAGTCTCTTTGAATTTGGTTAGGACCTCCCTTAGGCGACCCTCTAGTTCGGCTTGGTTGGTTGCTGACACTAAGACGTCGTCGAAGTAAGGTACCACCCCCTTGATGCCTTGTAATAGTCTTTCCATTAGGCTTTGGAATATTCCTGGTGCCACGCTGACTCCGAATTGGAGCCGGTTGCATTTAAATGCTCCCCGGTGGGTGACTATGGTTTGCGCTTCTGCTGTTTCCTCATCGACTGGCAACTGTTGGTATGCCTGGGCGAGGTCGAGTTTGGCGAAAACCTTGCCCCCTCCCAGTGAATGCAGTAGGTGTTGCACTATTGGGACGGGGTAGGCGCTTTGTTGCAACGCGCCATTTAGGGTGGCCTTATAGTCCCCACAGATCCTCACCGACCCATCGGGCTTGATCGGGGTGACTATGGGGGTCTCCCACTGGGCATGGTCTATTGGTTGTAGGACCCCTTGCTTGATGAGCTTGTCAATTTGCTCATCTATCTTGGGTTTAAGTGCGAATGGCACCCGCCTTGGTTTCAGGCATTTTGGGGGGACGTTTGGGTCTAGGCTGAATGATATAAGGGGCCCTCGGTACTTGCCTAGGTTTCCGTCGAAGACCTCTTGGAATTCCCGGGCTAGTTGTTGCTCCCAGCTGTCGTCGGTGATGTGGTCGATTCCCGTGACTGCGATGCCGAGTGGGGCGAACCATTGCAGTCCCAGTAGGCTTGGGCGGTCGCGATCGACGATTGTCAGGGGAAGCCTTTCGATGAGCCCTTTGTATGTTACGTTGAACTGTCCGTTTCCGACTACTGGGATGCGGTTTCCCTGGTAGTCTTTTACGATTAGTTTCTGGCTGTCTAGGCCTTTCCTTTGGATGGTAGGCACCAAGCGCTTTATTTCTTGCCATGCTATCATGGAGAGGTAGGACCCGGAGTCCACCTCCATTTTGCATGGCTCGCCTTCGATGCCTACCTCCACGTAGACCTTCCGGGCGTCATTGGTTGTGGCGTGGCCAATGGTGACCGTCTGATGGGTCTCCTCTCTTCGCCGGGCTCGCTGCCTCGTAGGGATCGTCCGGTCCCATCTGTTGTCAGAGAGGCGATCTCTGGTCTGGGGTGGTGTGCTCTCTCTCCTCCATTCGCTCTGGTCCCATCTGGGCGGGCTGCGGTTCTTTTTGAGGTGGCAGACACGGGCGATGTGTCCCTTCTTGTCACAATGCCGGCAGATCGACTCGAAAAACCGGCATTCGGACCTGGGGTGGTCGCCTCCGCAACCGGCACAGTTGGTCCTCGACTTACGACCCTGCCAGTTCCATGGGTCGCGGCCTGCTTGGAGGCGATGAATTTCCTCCTCCTCATCGGAAGTGCCCGATGCCGAGTGGAAATCGCCCTGGTGGGTGGTCGTCTTGGGTTGGGCCTTGGCCGACCTTGCAGGGTGGTTGTTCCTGCTGCGGTCCCCAGCGTTCGGTCAGCGCATGTGGTCGGCGGATGTTCGGGTCGCTTCGGCGGCTGCGGCTGCGGTGAGGGTATCTGCAAGGCTGATGTTGCCCTTGGCCATCAGCCGACTCTGGAGGACGGGGTCCCACAGGCCGAGCACGATTCGGTCTCGCAGGGCGTCGTTCAGGTTGTCAAATTCGCACAGCCCCCCTAGGCACAGCCTCACCCAACCGTTGGTCCCGACGGTAGAACTCGTTGCGTCGGATTAGGATGGGCACCTCTGGAGCGTAGTGCCGCCGAAGTATTGGCTCGAGAACGTCCCAGTCCATCGCGGTCGCATCGGCGGGTTTGGCAAGTGCCTTGGCCATCTTGAATACCGTGGTCCTGCAGTGGGTCAGGAAGACGGCGCGCTTCACGGGGCCGGTGGCGTCCTTCAGGTCGCTGCACTCGAGGAACATGCAGAATCGGTTGGAGTACGATTCCCAGTCCTCGCTGGCGGGGTTGAAGGGTGCGGGTGGTGCGATTTTCGCCATCGTGGAGATTCGTCTGGCTTCCGTCGGACACGTGGTTCGGTTCAGGATCTGGATCCCACCTTCGTCGCCAGTGTTGTGTCTTCGGAAATGATGCCAGGAGTCGGTGACTTCGTATCAAGCTCTTTTATTGATGTAGGAACCGAACTGGCGCTATAGGAAAAGTTTGCGGCTTTTATTCCTTTAGCCGCGGCGGCCGCGGCCAATGGCACCGCTTTGAATCTCCTGCGATTCGAACCGACCAATCGCGGGAGATTCCTAGCGAGCCAATCGGTGCGGCTCGCCTAACCAATCAGAGTGCCCCGCGCCTTGGCCAATCAAGGCACGGGGATCTCAAGAATGCTAATGAGGGGACAGAACAGAAAATTTGATTGGATTTAAGTAATTGAAGAATATGAGGTAAGAAAAACTGAAGAATAAAGAAAACAAACAGAATTAGCCTGACAACAAGATTAGCAACCCAGATGAATCTGTTTCTGGAAACTCTAGAAAGTGAAAATGGCTAACAATTAGGGCTGGGCTACTACTGGTTTGCCCTGTTTCGGGTGAACCGGTACTGAACTGGTAGCTAATTTTATGGCTGGTTCAGTGAGTCAGCAAATCCCACCCCTAGCTAGCCCCACTCACCCTCCCCACCCTTCCCAGGAGTCCCATTTTGGATCCAGGTAAGTACAGGGCCCATGTGGAGGCTCGAGGAGGGCAAAAAATGTGCCTCCCAGAGGCTCCAGAAGTTTTCGCCCTCCCAGAAGCTTGAGGAAATCCTCTGTACCTGAGGGAGGCCATTTTCACCCTTCCAGAGGCTCAAAGAAAACGCTCCTCCAGCATGGTGCAGGAGGCTGATTAGGCCATGCCCACCATGGCCATACCCACCCAGTAACAGAGAACCGGTTGCTAAAATTTTTGAAGTCCACCCCTGCTAACAACTGGAAGAACTTTTTTGATTCAGAAGGAGGCAGAAAAGGGAAATAAACCTGAAAATTACAGGCCAATAACTTGCTTGCCAACAACATACAAATTACTTACAGGCGCTATTGCAAACAAAATTTATGGATATCTGGAAAACAATGATCTGCTGCCTGTAGAAAAGTAAGGGTATTACAAAAATTCAAGAGGAACCAAAGATCAATTGATGATTGATAAAGTTGGTTTTGAAGAATTCAAAGCTAAGATGAACAAATTTCTTCATTCCTGGATTGAGTATAAGAAAGCATTTGATTCTGTTCCATACAGCTAGATTGAGAAATGCTTAAAAATTTTTGGAATTAGAAATTCCTGAAAACTTCCAGGGTTGTGTTTGACCTCAGGGGCTGGGGTGTGGCCAGGGTGAACATGGCTATCTTGATGTCATTCATGTCAGGGGCCCCTGTGATGGTCCAAGTGCTCTGAGAGCAAAAATGGAGGTTGAGTGGGTCACGCGTGCCCCTGGGCCCTGTTAGTGGCCACAACAGCTACAACAGTCTCCTGGAGCTCTCATTTTTGCTATCAGAGGCATTGCAGGCCAGTCCTTCTCTATTTCCAGGGCAGTCCTTTGGGCCAGATCTAAGCATCCTGCAGGCCAGATCCACCCCCTGGGGCTTGAGTTTGACATCTCTGCTATATATACTGCCTATATATGTTGCCTATATACTTAGATATTATCTTAATAGCTATTAGGTCCTTGGTTAGGACTTGAACTATTAAGTTTTTATCAATCCCAGGCTGAACCAAATTGAAAATTAAATCAATAACAATAACGACAATAATAATTTGTTTCTTGCATGAGTTGATGCTTATACTTGATATTGCTTCTGCTACTTGTTTCTTTGAAACAAGCTTCACTGCGGGCAGCTTTATTCTGATGTTTTTGGGCTGTTCTACAGATGCTCAGTTATTCTTTGTTTAAATTCTTTTACTTTTTTGGTTAGAGGGCTTTGTTCTTCCAGAGGCAGAGGAGAGGATGTCTGGTTTTCAAATGAAAACAGCTTTATATCTCTTCTGGATTCCTCTACTGCCAACTTCCTTGGTTTGTCTCTATAGTCTGAGTTACTTCTGGCAAGGCTTTGATTTCTTTGCCCTTTCTGGATACGCTTTTGCAGTTCTTCCAATTCTGCTTCTATGAATACTTTATTTTGTATTATAAATCAATGTTAGTCTGCTAGCCTCTGTTCTGAATAACTATTGAATAACTCAGGCAATGGCTATCAACTATCAAAAACATTTGCCGGTCTATCCCACCTCCTGTATGGATAAACTCCATCTGAAATGGATTGGACAAATGTGCTATACTCACTATCAAAAAAGGAAAAATAGTGAAAACTGAAAGAATTAAGATACCCCATAAAATAACATTAAGAGTCTGGGTGATTACTACTAATAACTGGGTATCCTTCAGACTGACAACATCAAGCACACTGAAGTCCAGAAAAAGATTAGAGGTGAATGGATCAAGAGAGTGAAGAAGATCTTAAATCCAAACTCAATGGAGGAAATACTATAAAGGCAATGAACACCTGTGATTCAAGGAAATACCAGTGATTAGATATACAGCTTGAATAGTGAACTGGACTCATGCAGAACTAAAAACAATGGATAGGAAGACCAGAAAAATAATGACAATGAACATGCCCTTCATCCTCACAGTGACATTGACAGACTCTATCAAGGCAAATAGGTGGGCATGGAATGTTGCAAGTACATCAAATGGTTGAAGAAAAAAAATGGCTTTGGAAGAATATCTGAAGGACAATGATGAAGACACAATGATATTTGTATATCAGGAAAGCTTACTGACTACTGGAAAGACTAAACTGGTCTACAAGAAAGACCAAATGACCAAACTGGCCTACAAGAAAGACCAAGTTCTGGTTGGACTTCCCCAAAGACGGACCAATGACCGCGATCGTCCATTGCTTTGGTCCATGCTTCTTCGTCAGAGAGCCCCAATCATCCAGATCTGGGGCAGAAACCATCTTGCAGGTGCGGTGGAGGAAGGAACCCCAGCCGGGTAGAGGGGAGCCACTTATTCCCTCCCTGACTTGGCAACACTCCCTCCCGAAGATGTCTGAAGCTGTAGTCTAAAATGGCCACCCTGAAGGGGAAGAGACTGCTGGAATAAGATTGTGCTGGAGGAGCGGTGAAAAAGAGGACAGCATAGTAACCAGGAGAATTTTGACATAAGATACTCTGGTTCTGGAATCTTTTAAAATTGTTAAGAAAGTGGATTTAAGCGGCGGACAAAGAAATTAAGAAAGAAAAATTCTGACAGATGAAGTGGCTTTGTACTTAAAAGGAAGAAGCCAGAAGAAGAAACTTGTCTTTGAAATAATTTAACATACAACCCTACACCAAACAGGTTTATTAAAGCTGGACTGGACAGTGTCAAGGTGGAAAATAAAATTTGAAAATTAATGCTTTGATTTAGTGATGTTGGAACTTTAAAATTTTGAATGAGTGCAAAAAAATGGAGAAAAAGGAAAAGAATAGACTTTAAACATAGCGAAGACTGCCATCTAGTGGAGAAGGGAATTGTTTATAAATATCCCTTTCTATTCTAAAACTTGGATCCATTAGATCAGGGGTCGCCAATCTTTTGGTCCTCAGGGACCACCAAACTCATAATTTTAAATCCCGCGGACCAGAGACCGTAGGAAAACCTCCAAAAAAGTCTGCAGGAAAATTCCCCAACCCATTTTCCTACCAATTGATGAGTCTTTATTTGGGATTGCAGGATACTGTCTCCAGAGAGAGGGAGGGAAGGAGGGAGGGAAGGAGAAAGAGAGAGAGAGAGAGACTCTTTTGGCTTCATGCTGGAAAGCAGCAGAAACAGCAGAAGTCTTGCTCTCCCCCAAATTCTACCAGAAATAAGTCTTTGTGAGACTTGTCATGCTGGCACAGCCTCTTGGAGAAGGATGCCTTGCAGGATCCCAAAAACTTATTTCTGGCAGAGTTTGGGGAAGAGAAAAAAAGACTTTTGCTGCTTTCCTTACGTGCAGCCAAAAGCAGAAAAAGAAGTGGAAAGAAGCAGCCCGTTGGCCAGGCCAGGTGCATGGGGTGAGTGAGGCAAGTTCCCCCTTTCCACCCTTCCACCCTCCCCTCATTACCTTGTGTTCACAATGTAAGCAACGCAAGCCTTGTGTTCCTGCGGGCCATGTGGGCAGCAAAGCCTTGTGTTTCCACACAGCCTGGATTAATTGCTTTGGGGGGTGCTTTGGGGATGACATTTCTCTGTGAACCACAAAATTTTCTCATGGACCCAGCCCACTGATCCCCGGCCCACTGGTTGGCGACCACTGTGTTAGATTGACTTGATACAAAATAACTGGAATTAGGATGCTACAAAATAGGGACCTTGGAAAGTGAAAGTGAAATTTGAAAATAAAGGGAAATTGTGGAAGTGTTTGGTACTTTTGAACTATAACTTTAATCAATGGATATCGAAAAATGGACCTAATCTGGGAATCTTTGGAAGAGGAGTCAAGAAGAATAAAATGTTGGAAAACTTTTATAAACTTGTTTAAAGATGGCAGAAATGTTACTGGACCTTAAATTGGAACTTAAAAACATGAAAGACATGCTATAAAAAGAAGGCAAATCATTTGGTTTCACATTGCAATTTCTGGAAATGGAGGTTTCAAAATACCAAGAACAACAAGATGAAGAGAAATCAACGAAAGAAGTGGCCATCTTAAATGAACATTTGAATCAATGGAAAGTTAAGCAAAGGAGGAATAGAAAGAGAATTAATAATAGGAGGTTCAACATTGTAATTAAAAGGGGGGTTATTTTAAAAACCAAAAAAGAAAAAAGAAAAGGAAACAGCCAAATGGAAATTTCAGGGGGGAGTAATGGAAAAGAAGGGAGGTAGAAATTGGAGTGATGAAAAAAGGGCAAGAAGGAAACTGGATTTGGAAAAAAAGGAATATGGCAATGAAATGGAACTGCTTAATTAAAAGGCACAGAGATAATGATTGATTGAGAATTATAAAGAAGGGGATTCTGCAAGAGTATAAGGAATAGTTTAAACAAATAAGAAATGATAAGATTGTTTAGAAAATAGTGAAATATACATTATTAAAAGGGGAGATAGGGACTGATATTGTTTTGTTATTGTTGTGATCATCTGCCTTTTCTTTATTAAGAGAGATAACTAAAACAAAGATATTAATAATATTAAATGAATTAATAAGCAATAACAAGAAATGATAAACAGTGGAATAGAGAATATTAAGATGGAAGAAGGGGATTGATATTGTTTTGTTACTGTAGTGACTGGTTGCTTCTTCTTCCTTTATGTTATGAAATGAAGAGAGGTAATTGGACTAAAGATATTAATAATACTAAGTGAATTAATAAATTGTGGCAAATAGAGCAGGAGTAATGTCAAAGGGGAAACAATATTAGTTCTTATGAAATGATGAGATTAATTATGTTTGTTTTATCTATAATTTTTTAAAAATCTAGATATATTCTTTAGGTAATGAGAAAGGGAACTTGCAGATCCAGATTTAAAAGAGATATGTGTAATGTAGTAATTACTATAAAATTATTATTGTGTCTTTTTCTTCTTTTTTAAAGCGTTAACTCAAAGTTAAATCATGGGAATCTTCAGGGGGCATTAATTATGTGATATGTTTAACCACAGGGATGGCAGATTAGAATTGGCAAATAGGGGTGTTGTATTTTTGTTATTTTCTTTTTATTATTATGTTGAAAATGTGTGAATTGCTGGAATGATGAATTAATAGATGAGTAAACTGAAGACCTGACACAATAAGAAGATAAAATATAATGAATATGAAGATGTATAATGATGTATTAAGGATTTAAAGAAATAGATCAAGCAATGTATTGGAAAAATTATAAAATAAGATGGGAAAAGCTTGATGATTAAAATTAAAGAAAATATATAACGCAAGTTTAAGATGAGTTATCAAATGTAAAAGATGAATATGAAATGTAAGTCAAGTTTGTAATGGAAATGTGTTAATCTGGAATCATGCTGTTCACTGGAAAAAGATTTTTTTTCTTTAATATGTGAAAATTGAATAAAACTTTTGCAAAAAAAAAAAAAGACCAAATGAAGAACAGAAAGGAGACTTGAGAAGACAAAGCATTACTTGGCCAGTACATCTAAAAAATAGCAGGGAAAGCAGATAATAACTAGATCTGGCAATGGCTAAGAAAAGGAATGTGTCAGATCCGTGTATCTGTCATTACTTCAGTGGAAGAAGAAAAGGGGGGGGGGAGAGGCTGATAAAGAAATCCTTTGTTTATGTAACTTGAATACATTAAATCTTATATCGATTTTGTATAACCTTCACATGATACAATGGATAGAGGAATCCCAGATGGCTGGAACCTAACACCTCTGAGCAGCACAGCCAGGAAATGAGAAGACCATAAAAAAAATTCCAGTCACTTCCAGTAAGACTTCCGGTTTGCAGGGCTTTGGCGGCAGGCAGGAATCCACGATCGTGCGCAGTTTCTGCCTGGGCTCGCTGCAGAAGCGCCCCGAGCCAGCTGGCTTCAGGGCTAAGCCACCCCGTAGAGGTGGTGAAGAGGGGGGAGATCCCAGCAGGGTCGAGGAAAGCCACATCTTTCCTCCTCAGCTGGCTAAACTCCCTTTCCCAAAGGCTGTAATAGCGGCAGTCAGAAATGGCTGCCTCAAAGAAGCATTCATCCAGAAAAGAAAGTGCAGGAGGAAGTTAAGAAGTGAAAGTTCTGGCTGACCGGGATAAGAAGCAACAACTAAGATATCCTGGAATTTAAATTTTATAAAAGATGCATCACTCCCAAAGAAGACTCGAAAGCAACGAATAAAAGTGAAAAGGGAAAGGTTTTTTCTTTTTCACTCTCCTTTCTTACGTTGACAGCGAAGAGAGCTGAATGAGAAATTGGAAAAACCCGCTTTGGCACCAATAGGTAATTAAACTGGAAATATAATTCAATGCCAATGGGACAACAAAGATTTCTAAACTTTAAAAAAATCTTTTTTTTTTTTTGCTATAAGTGGGAAGGGAGAGGAAAAGAATAAGGGCAGGATTTGGAAGGAGGAGTCTGCCTGGAATTAAAAAGAATCTAAAGTTAAATCTTAATAAGACTTCTAAAAGATACATCTTAACTGGAACTTTGTAACTAAATAGTAACCCCAGGAAGAGAAAGTGAAAAAAGAAGAAAGTGTTAAAAGAAACAGCTTGTATGTATTTGGATTGCTTGGTAACTTTGGGACTTCTGGAAATTATATTTGAATGACCAAAAACAATTGGGTAGTTATTTAAAAAATTCTACAATGGCATCACTTGTGGATGATCTGAAAATAGAATTTAAAAATATAAAGAAGAGGCACAAGAAGGGAAGGACTCTCTTGGCTCTCTTTTTCAATTCTTAGAAATGGTGATTTGTACCTATGAGAAACTACAAGAAAAGACTGCGCAACAAGAAGATTGGGACAAAGAAGAAGCCATCTTTAATGAACAAGTAACTTTATCTGGGGAAGAAAGGGGAAAGGGGGGAAAGAGAATGGAGAATTTAAGACTTAAAAAAACAGCCAAAAAAGGGAAAAATAAGGTGAAAAGTGGATATAATGTTAGAAAGCAACAGAAAAGGGGAATACAGAAGAGGGAAATAGAAGTGGAGAGACAAGGGGGTAAAAAGGGGAGAGAGAAGAGGCAAGGGAGGAAGGAAGGGAAGAGAAGTTACAAAGGTTTTGAGCAAGATGTAAAGAAACAGGACTTATTCAGAGATAATGGGTGAAAATTTAACTGAAAAAGTGGTTCTGCAAAGGTACATAAGATTGTATTGTTATATTTGTATTAGAAATAATGTTAGAAAATTGGAAACAACATATGATTAAAAAGTGGGATAAAATAGTCAGTGTAATTCAGTGAAACTTTTGTGAACAAAATAAATGAAATGAAATAAATGAGAGAATTGAATTAAGAAGGAATGGGAACATTTTAATTACTCAATGTTTTATAAAATATAAGTGAAGTGGGGGGAAAGTAACTATGGAAAGTTTATAAGTGTTCCCATAGAAGTATGATATCTAATGTGTAATGTTTAAGATTTAAATGAATATTAATATTAATGATAGAATTGAATTGGTATGGATTGTTGTTTTAATTATATTATATATTCATATTTTTTTCTTTTTTTAAAATACAGTGTGTAGTTTTAGAATGTACCAAGCAGAATCTGAACGGAAGTTATATATTATATTAAGTGTTATAATTTTAGGGGAAAGATATAAAGGCGTCATACTCCAATTAGTGATTACAGGAGAAATTTTTTTTAATGAGAAAAGATAATAGACAGCTGAAACAGGACAGACAAAGAATATAAGTATAATGATCTGAATTGAGATGAAATAAATAAAATAAAATTAAGAAAATTAAAAGAGGGGAGAAGCTATATAGAAAATGTAGAATGGTAATGAGATATGGAATGGAATATAAAAATGAGCATGAACTTGAATTTGTGTCTGTACGAAGAGATGTAATCCGAGATCAAGCTACTTTCAAAAAAGATGTTTTATGTTTTTATGTTTTATGTTTTTTTTGTTTATGTTTGTTTTTAAAAATCAATAAAATTTTCCCAAAAAAAAATTCCAGTGAGATGTATGCTTGGGAAACTGAAAAAGATAATTCCTTCAGAAGGGGGGTGGGGGTGGAATAAACATACTGGTTTTTGTTTCACAAAATACACATTGAGAGAAGGGGAGGGGTTCTGAACTCCTTTATCTATCTCTGCATGCCTGAAAGACCTTAGACACTGCTTTTAACCCTGACATGAATTGTCTCATCTCAATAAAGGATTCTTTTTTGATACGTTTTGATACCTTTCCAGAAGCTCATTCTAGTTGATTGAATGGGAAAAGTTCTGTATCCTGACATAAAGCAGTGTCTGCAATAGAGTTCAGCCCGGAGAGGAAATTTAAAAAAAACAAAAAACCTTCACTCTACCGAGGGGACCCTGCAAGAAAGGAAAATGTCTGAGTACAGCAAGGACCAAGGAGAAGCCGAATGCTGGGGAGAAACATCAACAGTTTCTGACAACCCAGCCAGATACTAACTTGTGCACCCCATTGAACATAACAAAGCTGCCTATGAAACCTCCACAAAGCCCCGGTGTTCTTTTTTTTTTTAAATGAAGTTTTATTTGGGTTTTCGCACATACAAAATACAAGTAAAACATCTTTTTTTGAAAATAGCATGGTCCCTGGTTGAACTTCTTTATACAAACACAAAACTCAATTTCATGCTCCTTTTTGTATTTTATTCCATATCTTATACTATTTTACATTTTCTATATAGTTTTTCCCCTCTTTTAATTTTCTCAATTTTATTTTGATTATCTCATCTCAATTCAAATCATTATATTTTTTTAAAAAACAAATTTTATTGATTTTCAAAAACAATACACAAACAAACAAAACATAAAACATAGAAACATAAAACATCTTTTCTGAAAGCAGCTTCATCCCGGGTTACATCTCTTCATACAGACACAAATTCAAATTCATGCTCATTTTATATACCATTCTTATTGCCATTCTACATTTTCTATATAGCTGCTCCCCTCTTTTAACTTTCTTAGTTTTATTTTATTTATCACATCTCAGTTCAGATCATTATGCTTATATTCTTTGTCTGTCCTGTTTACAGCTGTTTAAACAAAATTACTCCTGTAATCACTGATTGGAGTATGATGCCTTTATCTCCTTCCCCTAAATTTATTACACTTAGTATAGTACATAACTTCCATTTGGATTCTGCTTAGTACATTCTAAAGTTACACACTATATTTTAAAAAGAGAAAAATATATAAATATATAATATAATTAAAACAACAATCCATACCAATTCAAATCTATCATTAATATTAATATTCATTTAAATCTTAAACATCTTACACATTACTTTTCAATTAAGTATCATACTTCTATGGGAACACTTATAAACTTTACATAATTATTTCCCCCCAACTTCACTTATATTTTAAAACATTGTGTCATTAAAATGTTCCCTTTCCTTCTTAATTCAATTCTTTCATTTATTCCATTTCCTTCCTTTTGTTCACAAAAGTTTCACTGAATTACACTGAATATTTTATTCCACTTTTAAATCACATGTTGTTTCCAATTTTCTAACATTATTTCTAATACAAATATAACAATACAATCTTATGTACCTTTGCAGAATCACTTTTTCAATTAAGTTTTTACCCATGATCTCGAAATAAGTCCTGTTTCTTTACATCTTGCTCCACACCTTTGAAGCTTCTCATCCCTTCCTTCCTCCCTTGCTTCTTCTCTCTGCTCTTTTTACCCCCTTGTCTCTCTGTCGTGTCCGCAAAAAGATGCTCAGAGTCGGTGACTTTCATTCAAAGCTCTTTATTTACAATGGGAGAACCGAATCGGCGAAAGGCAAAAAGCCCGTGGCTTTTATACCTTTCGCAGCGGCGGCCGTGGCCAATGGCAGCGATTCAAGTCTCCCGCTCTTGGTTTGAACCAATCGCGGGAGACTCCAATCGGGCCAATCAGCGCGGCTCGCCTGGCCAATCAGAAATCCCCGCGCCTTAGCCAATCAAGGCACGGGGATTTCGAGTATTCAAATTCAGGACATAACACCCCTCCCTTCTTGGTATGGTCCATCACGTGGTGTAGTCACGCAGGTAGGCGGGGCTCCGTCGAGTCCTAGTTGACCTGCGCAACTCACTTGCATGCTGTAACTCGGCCGGAGCGGTCATCTTTTTGGCTGCTCCTGCCTCTGTGCGAACCGGCTGGATGATCAGGCCGGTTCTTTCGCCGTGGCTCCCGCCTGGGCCTACCGGGTCGGTTGAGCTACGGATTTCGCCGCTCCCGCTTGGCTTCTCCGAGTCGGTAGAGCTGGCCAGGTGGTTCTTCTCCGGAGGGGACTCGCGATGGCTGTGTTCCGGTGAGTATTTTTGGTTTATTTTTTCCTGCGATTGTCTATCCGGGTATTCCCTCCCCCCTTGGTTCGTGTCTTGGGGGTTGAGGTCAGTCGCTGTTCGTGACCTGAGCTGGTCGATATGTCGTTTCCAGGCTCGCCCATCGATGGTTTGGAGCCGGTACGACCGTGGACCAGTGACTTGAGTTATGACGGCTGGGATCCATAGGGGGTCCCCCGTCATGTTCTTTGCATAGACTAAGTCACCTGGGTCAAATGTCCGGTACCTGGAGCTGGAGTCTGGGGGCCGCTCCGGGTTATAGGTCGGGTGTAATCTGTCGAGTGGGGACCTCAGCTTTCTGCCCATTAGAAGTTCTGCAGGGCTCTTGTTAGTTGTGGTATTGGGAGTGATGTGCTGTATGAAGAGCAGTTTGTTGATTTTGTCGCTGATCTCCCCGTGGTCCATTTTCCGGAGGGTCTTTTTCGTAAACTGGACCATCCGTTCCGCCCTACCGTTCGCCGCCAGATGCGCCGGTGCTGTTAATGCATGGCGGATACCCCTCTCCGCCAGGAACCGTTCGAAATCGATGGAAGTGAACTGGGGCCCGTTGTCTGAGACGACGACGTCTGGGAGGCCGTGTGTGGAAAACAGTTTACACAGTTCTTTAACGACGGCCTCTGTGGTAGTGGATTTCATGTCGCTTACCTCCAACCAATTGGAGTACGCATCAACTGTGATTAGAAAAGTATGCCCATTTGTGGGGCCAGCAAAGTCTAGATGGATTCTGGACCAGGGCCCCCGTGGTGTTTCCCAGTCCCGGATAGGTGCTGCGGGTGGGCTGGATCTGGTCTCCTGGCACCGGTGGCATTTGGCGACCCATGCTTCAATTTGCTTGTCCATCCCTGGCCACCAAGCGTAACTCCTGGCCAGGGCTTTAGTCCTGACGATGCCAGGATGACCCTCATGTAGCATCTCTAATACCCTCTCTTGCAATCTGTCCGGAATTACCACCCGGTCACCCCACAGAATACATCCTCTCAGTAGTGAAAGTTCAGTCTGGCGCTGACGGAATGTTTTAAAAGTCTCGTCATTGTCTTTCTCCGGCCAGCCTTTTTCTAACCAGTGTAAGATTCGCGCCAGACGCCTGTCCTTAACGGTTTCTCTGGCAATGTCTGATGCGGTAATAGGTAAACTCTCGATACTTAGGGTGTTTGTTGTTGGTGCTGGGTCAGGTTCAGAGTCAGGTAAAGGCGAGCGGCTTAAAGCGTCCGCGTGCGAAATTTTCTTACCTGGCTTGTGTAGCAGTTCGTAACTGTAGGCTGCCAGGAATTCGGACCATCTTGTCATCCGGGGAGACAAGATGTTCGGCGTGGCTCAGTTTCCAGCGAGGATGCCCAGCAATGGCTTATGATCCGTCACGATGGTGAACGGGCGGCCGTACAGGTATTCGTGGAAACGCTTAACGGCGGCAACTATAGCCAAAGCTTCTTTGTCCAGCTGGCTATAGTTCCGTTCCGGTTTAGTCAGAGTCCTGGAGAAAAAAGCGATGGGTGCTTCTCTCTGGTCTGGGAGGGTGTGGCTGAGGACAGCGCCGACGCCGAAAGGTGATGCGTCGCAAGTGACAGCTAAGGGCAAGGTTTCGCTGAATTGCATCAGGACGGCGTCGGAGGTGAGGAGGTCTTTGGTTTTTTGAAAGGCGGCTTGCTCTCGTCTCCCCCAAGTCCAGGCTGCCGTCTTGTCTAGGAGTCTATGTAAAGGTTCCGCCGCCGTTGCCTTTTGAGGTAGGAAAACATTATAAAAATTTAGTAAGCCTAGGAACGCTTGTAGTTCCGTTTTGGACTTTGGGGTGGGGGCTTCCTTGATGGCTTTCACTTTTTTTAGTCGTAGGGTGAATGCCATGCCGGTCTAGGAGATAGCCCAAAAACTCTACTTGCTTTGTACATAGTTGGCATTTTTCTCGTTTGACTTTAAGTCCTGTTTCTTTAAATTTTGTTAAGACTTGTCTGAGTCGGTTTTCTAATTCGGCTTCGTTTGGCGCCGCCACTAATACGTCATCGAAATAGGGCACCACCCCCTTGATGCCCTGTAGTAAACGTTCCATCAGGCTCTGAAAGATGCCTGGTGCCACGCTGACTCCAAATTGGAGTCGGTTACACTTGAAGGCCCCCCGATGGGTCACGATTGTTTGGGCTTCCGCCGTTTTCTCGTCCACAGGTAGCTGCTGATATGCCTGGGCGAGGTCGAGCTTGGCAAAGACTTTGCCCCCTCCCAGTGAGTGCAGTAAATGTTGCACTATTGGGACTGGGTAGGCGCTTTGTTGCAACGCGCCATTTAGGGTGGCCTTATAGTCCCCGCAGATTCTCACGGACCGGTCTGGCTTTACTGGGGTCACTATAGGGGTCTCCCATCTGGCATGGTCTATCGGTTGCAATACCCCTTGTTTGACGAGCTTGTCGATCTGCTCGTCAATTTTAGGCTTTAAGGCGAATGGTACCCTTCTAGGTTTAAGCCGCTTAGGGGGAACCCTTGGGTCTAGGTCAAACGAGATAAGGGACCCCTGGTACTTGCCCAAGCCTCCATCGAAGACCTCCTGGAACTCCTGGGCTAGCCACTGTTCCCAAGCTTCGATGGTGACGTGGTTGACACCTGTCAGCGCGATGTTAAGCGGGGCGAACCATTGTAAGCCCAGTAGGCTTGGGCGGTCGCGATCGACGATCGTGAGTGGCAGTTGTTCGGTGTGGCCTTTGTAAGTTATATTAAAGTTCTTGGTGCCCACTACCGGGACGCAATTCCCTTGGTAGTCTTTTATGATGATCTTTTGGGCATGCACGTTTCTTTTTTGTAGTGTAGGCACTAGTCTTTTGATTTCGCGCCATGCAATCATGGAAAGGTAGGACCCGGAGTCCACTTCCATTTTGCATGGCTGGCCTTCGATATGGACTTCTACGTGTACCTTTCTGGCGCCGTCGGAGATGGCGTGGCCAATGGTCACCGTCTGGTGGGTCTCTTCTTTTCGCCGACCGTCGCCGCTTCTTTGAGATCGTTGAGTACGGTCCCACCGACCGTCTGGCTGGCGCTCTCTGGCTCTGGGCGGGGAGCTTTCTCTCCTTCTGTCGTGCTGTTCCCATTTGGGCGGGCTGCGGGT
This sequence comes from Hydrophis major, assembly GCA_033807585.1. Taxonomy (NCBI): domain Eukaryota; kingdom Metazoa; phylum Chordata; class Lepidosauria; order Squamata; family Elapidae; genus Hydrophis; species Hydrophis major. Next base: position 67,311,583 of record CM066343.1, on the reverse strand, counting down.
CTTCTTTTGGCGGCAAACTCGAGCGATGTGACCCCGTCGTTCACAATGCCTACAGATAGAGTCAAAGAATCGGCATTCTGACCTGGGGTGGTCGCCGCCGCACCCGGCGCAGTTGGTCCTCGACCTACGACCTTTTCGACTTCGTTGGTCGCCGCGTCCCGTCTGTACGCGATGTATGTCCTCCTCGTCTTCCGACGTGCTGGAGGTTGACTGGTATTCACCGTAGTGTGCGGTTGCTTCGTTTCTTGTGTCGGCCGACCTTGCCGGGTTGTTGTTTCCGCCCTTCGCGTCAGATCTTCGCATGCTGTCCGCTGACGTGCGGGTTGCTTCTGCGGCTGCGGCTGCGGTAAGGGCATCGGCTAGGCTGATGTCGCCCTTGGCCATAAGTCGGCTCTGGAGTGTAGGATCCCATAAGCCGAGTACGAAGCGGTCTCTTATGAGACTGTTCAGACCTTCAAACTCGCAGAGTCCTCCTAGGCGCTGTAGCTCTGCGACGAAGTCGCTCAATTTTTCGTCTGGTTTCTGGTTTCGGCGATAGAACTCATTGCGCCGTATCAGGATGGGGACTTCGGGGGCGTAATGGCGCCGCAGTATAGGTTCGAGGACGTCCCATGGCGGTTGCGTCTGCCGGCTTGGCCAATGCTTTGGCCATCTGGAAGACCTCTGGTCCGCAGTGAGTAAGGAAGACGGCGCGTTTTAGCGGGCCCGGGGCGTCCTTCATTCCGGCGCATTCCAGGTACATACGGAACCGATCCGAGTACGATTCCCAGTCCTCGGCGGCGGGGCTGAAGGGGGCGGGCGGTGCTATCTTCGCCATCTCTGTGCTGGAGCTGGTTCTTGGGTGGACACGGGGTTCGGTTCAGGGGCGAGATCCCACCCTCGTCGCCAGTGTCGTGTCCGCAAAAAGATGCTCAGAGTCGGTGACTTTCATTCAAAGCTCTTTATTTACAATGGGAGAACCGAACCGGCGAAAGGCAAAAAGCCCGCGGCTTTTATACCTTTCGCAGCGGCGGCCGTGGCCAATGGCAGCGATTCAAGTCTCCCGCTCTTGGTTTGAACCAATCGCGGGAGACTCCAATCGGGCCAATCAGCGCGGCTCGCCTGGCCAATCAGAAATCCCCGCGCCTTAGCCAATCAAGGCGCGGGGATTTCGAGTATTCAAATTCAGGACATAACACTCTCCACCTCCATTTCCCTCTTCTGTATTCCCCTTTCGGTTGCTTTCTAACATTATATCCACTTTTCACCTTATTTTTCCTTTTTTTGGTTGTTTTTTTTTTAGATCTTAAAGTCTCCATTTTCTTTCCCTCCTTTACCCTTTCTTCCCCAAGTAAAGTTACTTGTTCATTAAAGATGGCTTCTTCTTTATCCCAATGCTCTTGTTGTGCAGTTCTTTCTTGTAGTTTCTCGTAGGTACAGATCGCCATTTCTAAGAATTGAAAAAGAGAGCCAAGAGAGTCCTTCCCTTCTTGTTCCTCTTTGTATTTTTTAAATTCCATTTTCATTTCATCCACAAGAGATTCCATTGTAAAAATTTTTGTTTCAAACAACCACCCAAATGTTTTTAGTCATTCAAATATAATTTCCAAAAGTCCCAAAGTCACCAAACAATCCAAATACACACAAACTGTCTTTTTTGACAGTTTCTTCTTTTTTCACTTTCTCTTCCTGGAGTTACTGTTTAGTTACAAAATTCCAGTTAATATGTATCTTTTAGAAGTCTTGTTAGTATTTAATCAGATTCTTTTAAGTTCTAGGCAGTCTCCTCCTTCCAAATCCTGCTTCTATTCTTTTTCTCTCCCTTCCCACTTACAGCAAAAAAAATTTTTTTTTTCGTGTTCAAAATCCTTATCCCCTTGACATTTAATTATCCAGTTTAATTACCTTGATGCTAAAGCGGGTTTTTTTGATCTCTCATTCATTTCTGTTCGTTGTAAAGATTAGGAAGGAGAGTGAAAAAAAACTTTCCCTTTTCACTTTCATTCGCCGCTTCCGAGTCTTCTTTGGGAACGATGTATCTTTTGCAAAATTTAAATCCCCGGGTGTGGGAATAAACTTTGACTTCAGTATTGGGTAATGATTAGTCTAAGACCTTATACATACATGTCTGCCTAAGGGTCACTGAGATAAGCAAGGAAATTAAAAACAAACACCAGGAACAATTAAGCAGCTCAGACAATTGTAAACAGTTCTGTGTGCTATATCTAATTATTGTAATCCACAATGTGAATGTTTACTATGTACGAATTTCTCAATAAAAGGGGGCACTAGAATTTGCTCTAGACTCCCATCCTGAGTACACCAGCCTTTGTGTCTCATTCTTTCCATGGGAGACCACCACAAGTGGTGACCCCGACGTGATCCACTGCAGGTGGTATGTGTCCGGCCCTTCGTGTTTCCTTGCCTGGAATAGGTAAAGTACGTACTTAACTATTGCTGGACAATAGGATTATTCAGGGAACATGGGGGGAAAACTCTCTCAGCCACAGGAACGTGAGCTGCTGAAGTTAGTCAGGACAAACTTCTTTATCTTTAAACCCTCCGGGGGGGAGAAAATAGTTCTTTCAAAAGATAATGTGAGAGAGCTGCTGCAAGAGATCTGGCAGCAATGTCCCTGGTATCCAGAGAAAGGCTCTTTAAAGTTAGACACATGGAGGAGAATTGGAACTATCCTTCATGAAGAGCCATGGGCAACAGCTGAAATTTTGATATTTTGGAAGATTGTTATGACTGCTTTAGAGACCCAGCAACAACCTCTTTTAAAAACTTTAGTAGAACCTCTTTCTTATAAAGGAATTGTATTGCACCCGCCTTCCCCTAAACTGGAGTGTGCTTTATTATTTCCAACAGCGCCTTTGCCTGTGGATGAGAAAATCCAATCAAAAAATGGGAAAAGTTCAAGCCATGATGCATCAGGCTTTCAATGAGGGGAAATTAGAGTCTGATGAGATTACCCAGATGAATTTGTTTCCAGTCAATAGGCAAGTGGATGCTCAAGGCAATCTGCAGACTGAATGGGTTCCAATTCCTTTAGCAGTTCTTAGGGAAATTAAAAAAGCAGTAAAAGATTATGGTATTCAAAGTGCTTTTACAAAGGGGCTTCTGACAAGTTTGGCTGCCTCATGCATGATTCCTAGTGACTGGAAAGATTTAATGAGAATGATATTGAGCTCTACTCAGTATGTGGTTTTTGACTCAGAATACCAAAGGGAAGCTGTCACTAGGGGAAGGAATTCGGGGGGGCTGTATACGCCAGACCAAATCTACGGGGCAGGCTTGTTTGAATCCACTGCTGATCAAGCTGCTAATTTGCCTGATCTTGTATTTCCAGTGGTTATGGCAGCTGTCCTTGGGGCGTTGTCCCGCATTCAGGATGTGAGAACCCCAGCATGGTCTTTTTCTCAAATTAAGCAAACAGCATCTGAGTCTTATAATGATTTTGTGGAAAGGCTACAATTGGCTATTACCAGGCAAATCTCTAATGAGGAAGTTGCAAAAGAACTTTTGCTGAAATTGGCAGTTGAAAATGCAAACGCTGACTGCAAGCGTATCTTGCAGCCCTTGGTGGCTAGAGGTGAGGTTACTCTGGCTAATCTGTTAAAGGCATGTGCAGTGGTGGGTTCTCAGGCTTACAATATGGAGACTTTGGCTATGGTATTGTAAAAAGGGATGAAACCTACAGGGAATTGTTTTAATTGTGGAAAGCCTGGCCATTTTAAAGCCCAGTACCGTGCCCCTGGGGGGGGGGGGAATGGCATTTAACAAAAACAAAATTAAGGACGTCCGTCCAAAATCAGTCTGTCCAAAATGCAAAAAAGGGTTTCATTGGGCAAATCAATGTCGCTCTGATCAGAACCAAAATCTGGGAAACTAAATTTGGGGCGTGCAGCTAGCCCCGCTCCCAAGGCTGTCACAAAAGCATCACCTGCAATTACTGGGAGTGCAGGTTTGGGTTTAAAAATGTTGAACTCAATTAATGTGACCTTTCCTAATCAAGTGTACATTGAGGACACTCATTTGCATGGGCCACTGCCAGAAAAAACAATGGGATTAGTATTTCCCATGTCTTCTGCATCAGAGAAAGGGTTTTTTTGTTATTCCAGGAGTTACTGATCAAGATTATAAAGGGATTATTAAGATACAATTGTACACTGATACTCCTGCATCATTAATGGCCGGTGACTCTATTGCCCAGTTATTATTGCTTCCATACATCCCTATAAATCCTTTAATTGGGATCCCATGAACTGGTGGTTTTGGGTCCACTGAAATGGCAAGTTCTCCAGTTGCTGCAGAATTGCTAGCGCTGACAAAAAATTTGACTACATACCAACCAAAAATGACAATTGAAATTCAGAGAAAATCATTTTCTGGCCTTATAGATTCCGGAGCAGATGTCTCTGTGATACGCCAAAAGGAATGGCCAAATGAATGGGCGCTTGAAGACTCTCTGGCTGTTCGTGGAGTGGGTGGTATGCAGTTTGCAAGAAGTAGTGTACATTGGTTGAAGGCATTGCATAGAGAAACTGGTGAGACTGCAAGGATTCAACCTCTTGTGTTGCCCCTGCATATAAACTTGTGGGGTAAATATTTGCTGTCACAATTTCGCACAAAAATTGTTATTGGATAATGGAAAAATTACAATTGTTAACCTCTCAGCCAGTCTGGATTGACCAATGGCCACTTCCAAAAGAAAAGCTTACAGCTTTACATCAATTGGTAGCTGAGCAGCTACAATTAGGATACATTGAGCCAACTTCTAGTCCATATAACACTCCGGTATTTGTTATTAAAAAGAAAAATGGAAAATGGAGATGTTTGCATGATCTGAGAACCATTAACTCCATCCTTCAACCAATGGAAGCGTTACAATGTGGTTTGCCTAACCCGAACTTGATCCCACGTAATTGGGATCTAGTTGTAGTAGATTTATGGGATTGCTTCTTTTATATCCCTTTGCATGCAGATGAGAAGAAATTATTTGCCTTTACCATACCTGAGTTGAATAACAATGCACCTGCCTTTCGTTACCAATGGAAGGTTTTGCCACAGGGAATGCTAAACAGTCCAACGATGTGCCAGTCATATGTTCAAATGGCTCTGGCTCCATTCAGAACCTCTCATCCTGGGTGGAAGGTTTACCACTACATGGATGATATTTTAATTGCAGCTCCCGGCCCACCGGGAACAGTTAAGGCAGCGTTACCTTGCCTTAAAGAGGTATTATTACAATTTGGACTTCATATTGCCCCAGAAAAAATTCAAAGTCAAACACCATATGCCTACTTAGGGCATAAGGTCCTTGCAACCTATGCTCATCCAGTCATTCCGGAAATCAAAATTGAGGAAAAGATTTCTCCAGTAAAATTACAACAAATACTAGGAACAATTAACTGGGTTAGACCCTACCTGGGGTTAACTACAGCAGTACTCCAGCCCTTGTTCTTGGCCCTAAAGGGCTCTGCGAGACCGGATTCTGCTATAACCTTATCAGCAGAACAAAGGAAGGTACTGACACATGTAAATGCGGCTTTAATGCAGCGTTGGGTTGATCGATGCATTCCTGATACTCCGTTTGCTTTGGCAATTTTACAAACTCCAGCCTTGCCTACTGCAGCTTTATTTCAATTGCATGAAGTGCAGGTTTATATCATTGAATGGTTGCATTTGCAAAATACTCCCCGAAAAACAATTTCTACTATGGCTATGCTTTATAGTGAGTTAATCATCAAAGGCCGAAATCGCAGTATGCATTTATATGGCATAGATCTAGTTCAGTTAATTTTACCTATCTCCCTCACTCTGTGGGAAACTTGGTATAGTCAATCCATTGAATTGCAAATTGCTCTTGAAAATTGGCCAGGGAAGATTTCTTGCCACACCCCCAGTGACCCTCATTTCCAGTTGCTTCGAAACGTATCTGTAAATTTTAATTCAGTTATTGCTAAGCAGCCAGTTGGGGGAGTGACTGTTTATGCAGAGGGTGGTAAAACCTATGGCGCTTGTGCATGGAGACAGGAAGGGGTATGGAAAACAAAAATTACCCCTCCTCAGCAATCAGCACAAAGGGCTGAATTAGCTGCTGCTATTTTGGCCTTACAGGAATTTGCACAAGAACCGCTAAATCTGATTGTGGATTCTCTTTACGTTTATCAATTGATACTTAACATTGAATTTGCTTATCTTTCTCCATCTGTTGATGGTAATCTTATGAGTTTGTTTCTAGCTCTGCAAAGCTGTCTTCATTCTCGCACACATTCTCTACATATCGCACACATTCGCAGCCACCAGCCACTTCCTGGGGAGCTGCAGGAAGGGAATGACGTCGCTGATGCAGCGGCCTCGGCCATGTCCTGTCTCTCGCTTTCTCCTGTTACTCCATGGGACTCACATAGCTATTTTCATCAAAATGCCAAAGCTCTTTGTAAACAATTTGGTCTCACTGCTGCAGAAGCTGCAGCTATTATTCAACAATGTCCTAGTTGCAGTGCTCAATCCACTGCTCTTCCTCAAGGAGTAAATCCTCGGGGGACATCTGCTTGTCAACTATGGCAGATGGATGTCACACAATACCCTCCCTTCCAACCATGGCGCCATCTGCATGTCACCGTTGATACCTATTCAGGATTTATTATGGCAACACCTCAATGAGGAAAGGCTACAAAACATGTAGTCAACCATTGCCTCCGTACCTTCACACATGTGGGGCCATCAATGGAGATCAAAACCAATAATGGCCCTGCTTACATTAGCACCGCCTTTGAGGAATTTTGTCATCGATGATCAATTATACATAAATTTGGCATTCCCTACAATTCCACTGGTCAGGCCATTGTGGAATGAGCTCATCAGACACTAAAACAAGCACTCCTTCACACAAAAACAAAAACGGGGGAAGTGGATGGATATGGCTTGCCTTATATACAAAACATTCTTAATATTACCTTATACACTTTAAATTTTTTAAACATGACAGGATCTCCCGTTGCTACGGCAGCCAGTAGGCATTTTGCTTCCTCCCCTTCTGCAGGTATGTCAAGACCGAAAGTTTGGTATAAGAGACTACCAGATCCAACGTGGAAAGGACCTGTCCCGCTGATAACTTGGGGCCGAGGATACGCTGCTGTTGAAGATAAGGGGACAGTTGTTTGGGTTCCTGCTCGCTGTGTGCATCCTTATCATCAGCCAAAGGGGCAAGGGGATGGATTTGGGGGAATGGAAAAGAAACATGTTGATCCAGGATATGGGGAAGCTAGCAAATCTTCATAATAAAACTGATTGTTGGGTATGTATGCACATGCCAACTCACAAAACATCAGGGCTTCCAATGGTTGCAGTACCTCTGGCCGAAGTTGACTAGTATAAGGGACAATGCTATGGTTGTTCAGGGATGTGGTCTAACAGTTGGACTAAAAGTAACATAAATACATTGCATCTTGGAAGCCGAATCCAAGAGGTGGCAGGTATCTGCTGGACTCACAATGAGACAGTAGAGAATATGACTTACTTGGGAACATATCCATTTTGTAACAAAACAATTATTATTGGCAATGGAAGTCGGGTTTATCCGGATGACATGAAAACTAAAAATCTCACTTACTTTGTACATAATATTTCTAAATTTGATATCATATCTTTGATCAATGAAAATCGGTGTCCAATTATCCCTGCCACATGGTGTCGCATCATGATAGAAAATCAGCTGCCCAAATGTGCAAATGGGAAATACGCACCATCGCTCACTTATTTGGCTATGTTAATGGAATCTTTTGCACGATTAATCTATGCTGAACCAAATACGGTTGGCCATCTCCTGGGAGCAAATCTATGGTTGCTGTTAAGCCTGTGTTCCCCAACCAGGGTTAAACAGAATGTGCAGCGTTAGTCAGATAGGCACACAGATAAATAAGTGATATAAGTTTGTATGTTTGTTAACATACAGTAAAAATAACAGATACACTTGTGCTATCAAAAATATAGTTTATTCCATTTAGAGTTTATAGCATAGTCAAAATAACAGTCCATTAGTCATGTATCATTTTAGTCAGTCCATTCAAGGATATTCAGTTAGCAAAGTCTGTGTAGAATATCCAATGTTAGTTCACTTACAATAAATCAGTCCTTTATCTCTCTCCCGTTCCAGTAGGAAAAAATGTACTATTCATCCAGTAATTAGGGATCATCAAAGCCAGAGAGAGCAAGCTGAAGTTCCTTGCTTCTTTTATGGTGCTTTCACAACCACTCCCTTAATTACTATCCTACAGTTAAAGTTGCAGACACTTTAACTAACAAACTATTATAACATATTTATTATTTTACCTAAACCAGTTAGGGTAAACAATGTTATCCCTAACATTCTCCCCTTTTAGGTTAAATAATAATAATATAACTATTTACATTTTTAAATTATATTTGTTACAACTTTCTTTAAACTTAATTACTCCTTGAGCTTTTGTAAATTGGTCTGCAATGTTTTCTTCTGTCATGCAGTATTCCAATTTAATTAGCCCATTCTTTACAGATTCTCTAACATTTAAGTATCTTAAATCAGTATGCTTTGATCTAGCTTTTACAGCATTACTAGTAGCTAACTTTATAGCTGCCTGGTTGTCCTCATACACAATAATGGAATTTTTAACAGTTATACCCATGTCTAATAATAACTGTTTGTACAAAATTAAATCAGTGCATAGTAATGACAGACATGAAAATTCAGCTTCCATCGTGGACAAGCTAATATGCTGTTGTCTGATTGACCTCCACCCTATTAGTGTCTTACCAAATAATATAGCCATCCCAGATGTTGATTTTCTAGTATTTATGTCAGTTGCAAAACTTGCATCTGCATAGGCACTAAGACTCAAATCACCCTTTGGTTCTATATACAATGCATGGTTCATTGTTCCTTTAAGATATCTTAAAATTCTTTTTAATGATTGCCAATGACATTGATGTGGATCTGAATTAAAACAAACCAGCTGATTTAAAACAAACCAGCTGAACACTATAAGCTATATCTGGCCTTGACCAATTGCTGATATATGATAAGCTACCAATCAAAGATTGATATATGGACTTATCAAATTTGGGATTTTGATCATCAGTTTGGCAAACTTCCTGACTCATTGGAGTCATTGCCGGTTTACAAAGTTCCATTTTATACGTTTAATTAATTGGCAAATTTTATCTTCTTGAGATATCTTAAATCCATTTTTTGTTTTGTTAATTGTCAATCCTCGATAATTTTTAATTTCACCTAAATGCTTTAATTTTATCTTTTTGGCTAATAATGATATAATCTCATTAGCTTCATTATTAGTCTTAGTTATCAAAGCAATATCATCTGTAAATAATAACAATAATGACACCGTTCCATTATTTTCTCTTTTAAACACACATGGATCTGCTAAACCAGATTTAAAACTTATATTGTTTAATTCTTTCATAATATATTGGTTCCACTCAAAGCCAGATTGTTTCAATCTGTAAAGACTCTTTTTGAGTTTGTAACAATCATTACTATTTACTTTATTGTCTTTTATAATGACTGGGTTTTTCAAATATATAGTGTGCTGCAATGGTGCATGCAAATAAGCAGTTTCTACATCAAAATGGTTAATGACATGGTTTTTCTTAGCTGCCCACACTAAAGCTGTTCTCAAAGATGTTGCTTTGAGACTTGTGCAAAAACTTCATCGTAATCAGATGCAGTTTGATTAAATCCTTGAGCTACCAACCTAGCCTTATGGGAAACAGTCCCATCATTTCCAGTTTTTACTTTAAATATCCATTTGCACCCAATGGATTTTTCTCCTGGAGGTAATTTGGCATCTTCATATACTTTCATTACCTTTAATGAATTTAGTTCTTTTTCCATTGCCTTATGCCAATTCTCCTGATCCTTAGCAGGATACATCCTAAGTTCATCTATACTAGTTAGAACTTTAGTTACTTGGCAAACTATATTTGCTTGATACCTATCAGGTGGTCTAGTTACACGTGTAGTACGTCTAGGTATTACAGGACTTACAGGTGGACTTTCATTTATTAACTCTTCTTGATTATCTAACTCTTCCTGATCAACTGTTTCCTCTTGTTCTGGTCCTATTTGTTCTTCGTGGACTTCTTCTTTAATTGGACTCTTCTTATAACTAGTCTGATCTTTTTGCCTTTTGTAGGGTTCAATAATTACTTCGTTATTTAAATCTTGCTCTAATCTATTCCATCCTACATGTTCTAGGAATTTAGCACTAGCATTGGTGTAAACTCTAGATGTACCTGGTTCCCAGAATCTATAAGATCTATGATTAGATTCATATCCTACAAAAAATAATCTTTTAGCTCTATGCTGTCCTTTGTGTTTGAGTTGTGAAGGGATATGCACCCATGCTGGTGCTCCAAATGTGTGCATGTAACTTAAATCAGGTTTCGTACCATGCCACAGTGTGAATGGTAATTCATCTGTTGTTGAATTAACAACATTATTTAATATATGATTACCACACATTATTGCTTCTCCCCACAAATTGTTAGGTAATCCTGAATCAGACAACATAGTACATGCCATTGACTGTAGTGTTTGGCCTCTTCTCTCTATAAAGGCATTATGTTGTGGCCTATATGGTGCAGACTTTTTATGTTGAATACCTAACATTCTAAGTCTATTCTGGAATTTATTATTTGTAAATTCTGCACCATTATCTGTTATAAAAGTTACTAATTTCTTTTTAGTTTTCCTTTCAGCAAATTTTATCCAATTAAAGAGATTTAGATACGTTTCAGTTTTGCTCTTCATTAAATAGCAAAATCCATATCTAGAATAGTGGTCTATTATACTTAGTATGTATCGAGCTCCTCCTACACTTGGTTTTTTTCGGATCTATTAAATCTGCAAATACTACTTCTAAAGGCTCTTTGGTAGTAAATCCATCAACTCTATTAGCCGGTATGACCTTGCTCTTGCTTTGATTGCAAATAGAACATTGCAAATACTTATTACAAGGTTTCAAACTTATTCCCTTAGATAATTCAACAGTTTTCTTAAGCATTTTAAAATTTAAATGCCCTAGCCGTCGGTGTAACAAGTGAATACATTCATCATGAGGTTTCTTATTATCATAAACCTTGTTAGCCACTTCTAAACTATTATCATTTAACACATATAATTCACCTCTTAAAGATGCAGTAATTTTCTTATCTTCTTTCTCAATTATGCAGTTATCGCCTTTAAATGTAACTACATATCCTAGTTTAACCAAAATTCTAACCTAAATTAAATTAAACTTAAGTTGTGGTACATATAACATTTTTACATTCTCTTTTATAAAAGAACAATATGCTGTACCTTGACCTTGACCTTTCAGTTTCCAGCCATTGGCTAACGATATCTGCTGTGTACTCTTGGACATTTTAATAAAATTTTTGTTATCATTTGTTATACAGTGGGATGCTCCACTCTCAACCACCCATAAATTATTTTTTACAGCTCCGTTAATATACATGGCTAACTCTAAATTTTTATTTATCTTTTGATGACTTTTAGTATTCTGGCCAGCGTTCTGGCACTTTGCTTTTTTACAAAATCTTGCCAAATGTCCTCTTCCTCCACAATTAAAACACTTTTTAATTGCGTATGCAGTAGGAGGTTCATTATCTTCTTTTTGAGGTTTCTCCCTCCTTAACTGATCTCTTTCAAGTCTTCTTCTTGCCTCTTCAATCAATCTGCCAGTTATATCAGTTAAAGTTAAACTTTCCTTAGGCAAAATTTCAAGGGAAGTGACATAGTTATCATAATTTACGTCTAGTGAAGATAGAATTATGTAGACTTGGTGTAGTTCAGAGAAAATAAGCTCTTTCTCGTGCAGTTCTTGAAAAATGCTTTTTATAGAATTCAAATGACTCAGCATATCACCATTCGTCTGGAGATGCATCTTGAAAAGCTTCCTTGTTAGATTTATATGAGCACTAATGTTATCTCGGACATAAATCCTCTTCAGCTTCTGCCAACACCCAACAGCCGTTTGCTCTCCATGGATATGAACAAGTTGCTGGTCAGTTAGTGTTAGTCTTATTATGCAAATAGCTTGTTCATTTTTCTGCATAAAATCTTTTATCTTTAGTCTATCTTCCTCAATCTCTGGATCCCATTCCTCTATGTTTGGTGGATTTTCAATTATGTTCCACAGACCTTCTCTTCGTAGAAGTAGACTACATTTCATAGACCATGATACATAGTTTGTTCCATCCAACTTGGATATAAGGGACAAACTTTGTAGATTGACTTGTGCCATGTTTTCTTTATATGGATATAAAACTATAATTAATAAAACACAGCTGTCTGTTTATTGTAAAGTATAACAACACAAACTCTCACTTTTTACATAAATCTGTTTTATCCTAGTTAAACTGACTTTGCAGCCTCTGGGCCCATAATCAGTGTTAAGCCTGTGTTCCCCAACCAGGGTTAAGGAGACAAGCTAAACAGAATGTGCAGCATTAGTCAGATAGGCACACAGATAAATAAGTGATATAAGTTTGTATGTTTGTTAACATACAGTAAAAATAACAGATACGCTTGTGCTATCAAAAATATAGTTTATTCCATTTAGAGTTTATAGCATAGTCAAAATAACAGTCCATTAGTCATGTATAATTTTAGTCAGTCCATTCAAGGATATTCAGTTAGCAAAGTCCATGTAGAATATCCAATGTCAGTTCACTTACAATAAATCAGTCCTTTATCTCTCTCCCGTTCCAGTAGGGAAAAATGCAGTATTCATCCAGTAATTAGGGATCATCAAAGCCAGAGAGAGCAAGCTGAAGTTCCTTGCTTCTTTTATGGTGCTTTCACAACCACTCCCTTAATTACTATCCTACAGTTAAAGTTGCAGACACTTTAACTAACAAACTATGATAACATATTTATTATTTTACCTAAACCAGTTAAAGTTGCAGACACTTTAACTAACAAACTATGATAACATATTTATTATTTTACCTAAACCAGTTAGGGTAAACAATGTTGTCCCTAACAGTTTCTGTGTGGATGGATGGCCTATGATCGCATGCCAGCACGATGGAAAGGAGTCTGCACCTTTGGGAAAGTAATCCCATCTCATGTCATTTTAAAATCTTTGGGGACTGCTCATATCCGCAATGCGCATTCAGCAACGGAAGTAAACTCTGTTTTGAATCATGACTACTGGACACAGGTATCAAGGGGAGTTATTCCTCCTTTAGGAGTCATGATGAACTATAGAGATTTGCATCGTTTAAACAATTGGACAGTTACTATGTTTAAAGACACCATTAAAACTCTAAAGCTGCTTGAAGAAGAGCAAGGAAAAATCCTTGACTTTGTCCTGCAAACCAGATATGCGGTGGACACTATTTTGGCTGTGCAAGGGGGAGTTTGCACTGTGATTCATACATATTGTTGCATGTATATCTCTGATTATTCTTCAAACATTACAGCTACTATACAGCATATGGAACAAACCCTGTAAGAATCCATTACAATCAGAGGACGAGGGACTGGATGTGTGGTCTGCACTTTGGTCCTGGTTGCCAGATGGTTCATGGATTCGTCACCTAATTGTTGGAGTGATATTGCTTTTTATACTTTCTCTTTGTGTATGCTGTTGTATCCAATGTCTCCCTGGACTTTTAGGAATGTGTCGGGTGAAGCCTACGGAAGGAGAACTGTTGTTGCAAATGGCGAAAAGCTACCGAGGCATCTGCGATCATCAAAAAACTAAAACAGGGGAGATGTGGGAATAAACTTTGATTTCAGTATTGGGTAATGATTAGTCTAAGACTACATACATGTCTGCCTAAGGGTCACTGAGATAAGCAAGGAAATTAAAAACAAACACCAGGAACAATTAAGCAGCTCAGACAATTGTAAACAGTTCTGTGTGCTATATCTAATTATTGTAATCCACAATGTGAATGCTTACTATGTACGAATTTCTCAATAAAAGGGGGCACTAGAATTTGCTCTAGACTCCCATCCCAAGTACACCAGCCTTTGTGTCTCATTCTTTCCATGGGAGACCATCACACCCGGGTATCTTAGTTGTCCCTTTTTATCCCAGTCAGCCAAAAACTTTCACTTCTTAATTTCCTCCTGCACTTTCTTTTCCAGCTGAGTGCTTCTTTGAGGAGTCCATTTCTGACCGCCGCTCTAACCACCTTTGGAAAAGGGAGTTTAGCCCCTGCTGGGGAGGAGAGGTGCAATTCCCCTCAACCCTGCCAGGTCTCCCCTGTCTTCACCACCTCTACAGGGTGGCTTAGCCTTTCTTTTCCTTTCTTTCTTCCCTCTCATCTTCTCCCTCCCCTTTTTACCCCCTTGTCTCTCTAGTTCTAATTCTCTCTTCTGCATTTCCCTCTTCTGTTGCTTTCTGATTTTATACTTATTTTTCACTCTATTCTTTTTGGGGGTTGTTTTTCCCAATCTTAAACTTTCCATTCTCTTTCCCCTCTTTCCTTTCCCCCCCCATCTAAGATTACTTGTTCATTAAAGATGGCTTCTTTGTTGCAATCTTCTTGTTCTGCAGGCATTTCTTGTTGTTTCTCATAATTCCAAATCTCCCTTTCTAAAAACTGAAATACAAAGCCAAAAGAACCTCTCCCTTCTTGTGCATCTTCTTTGTACTTTTTAAGTTCCATTTCTTCTAAAAGTGGAGCCATTTTAAACAGTTTTAAACAATCACCCAATTGATTTTAGTCAGTCAAAACAATAACGAAGAATCCAGAAATCATCAAGTAACCAGATAGTCCCGAGTTATATCTTCTTATTTCTTTTTTGACTTTCTCTTCCTGGGGTTTTGGTTGTGATATTTCAGTTAGAATGTTTCTTTTGGAAGTCTTGTTGAGATTTGCTGTAAGTTCTTTTTTAATTCCAGGCAGTCTCCTCCCTTCCAGATCCTGCCCTTTTATTCTTTTTCTCTCCTTTCCTGTTTTCAAAAGCTTTTGATTATCCAGAAATCTTTATTATCCCTTTGACTTTTTATTTTCAGCATTAAATGCCTATTAATGTCAAAGTGGATTTTTTTTCCAAATCCTTGCTTAAGTCTCTTAGCTGCCAGTATAGGAAAAGGAGGAAAAAAAACCCAAATCTTTCCCCTTTTCTCTCTCCTTTGCATTTTAAAAATCTTCTTAGGGAACAATGTTATTGTTTTTTAAGTTTGAATTCCAGGGTACCTTATTTGTTGCTTTTGCTGTTTGACCCAGTCAACCAAAACTTTCTCTTCTTATCTTCCTCCTGCACATTCTTTTCCGGTCAAGTTCTTCTTTGTGGTGGCCATTTCTGACCACCGCTGCAACCGCCTTCGGGAAAGTGAGTAATGGCCAGCTGGGGAGGAGAGATGCGGCTCTCCTCAACCCTGCAGGCAGTCTCCCCCCTCTTCACCACCTTTATGGGATGGCTTAGCCCCAAAACCAGCCGGCTTGGGTCGCTCCAGTGGCGAGCATGGATCAAAGCCTCGCAGAGATGAGGTTTCACTCTGTCACTGAAGAAACTCAAACTATAGGCATCAGAAAGAGAGACAGCTGAGATGGAAGAACCAGGGGAGTAACACTCACCCAGGGCAAACGTAAACTTGGGATGGAAATTGGAGCTGGAGGCCCTATTGGATCAGGAAGAATGGGACGAGGAGCCACCGGCCCATGACCAACTGAGATGGTACATAAATCGCCTCATGAGGGAAGCCTTGGAGAACCTTGAGGTGAGGGATGCACCAGGATGTCAATGCAGGAGATCGAGGGAACCAGAAAATGTGAGAACCCGAGCCACCACCCTGGATTCAGCTGAGAATGATCAGGCAGTGGGATAAGCTGAAAAACCAGCAGCCATACCAGGTACCTGACTCCTAAATGCCCCAGAACAGGGGATTAACCCTGGCCAACCCAGAGACATACAACTGCAGAGGAAGGTCCCACCCTGGGAGTAAAATTCAATGGGGACCCCCAGAAATTGGGATGTTTCATGGTGCAAGTCCTCACCTACATGCAAGAATATGGGCAGAATTTCCAAACCCAGGGATCCTGAGTACGAGTCGTCACCCTGGCCCTGGAAGGGGCAGCAGCCAGATGGATGGTGGCACTCCACAACGTCAATGCCCCAGAATTAAGGAATCTCACCCACTTCGTGATGGCCCTATGCCACTGCTTCGAAGACCCTCTCACAGATAGAAAAGCCTGAGACCACATCAGAGTCATAAAGCAAGGCTATCGCCCAGTAGCTGAATACACCGAGGAATTTCGTGACCTGGCTGGCTGAGTCAACTGGCCAGAGGATATCCTAGTCTGTTGGTTCAAAGATAGACTAAATGATGACCTATACGCTACCTGCCTGGCCTGTGGGGCCCCGAACCTCCTGCATGAATGGTACATGATGGTAGAGGAGGCAGAGATAGACATGATCCGTAACAGGTACTGCAGTGGCAAGTTTTGGAAAAGATCCCCACTCCTGGGGAAATGGGAAATTTTCAACCCCCAAACCACCATGACTCCCAGAACATCTTGGTTGCTTTAAGTGTGGAAAGGAGGGACACCGCATAGCAGAATGCCGTTCAAAAACCTCTGCCAGAAAGCCAGACCACCCATTGGGGGGAAACCTGGAACATCCAGCCCTCGAGGAAAGGAGACTGGCCTGAGTGGCCGAGTAGCTGTGGGATTCCTATTCCCCCCAACCAGAGGAAGAACCCCCAATGCTCCGAGGGGACCTGAGCCAGTCTGAAAGCAATCTGGAAGATGACCCAATTAAGCAACCCAATTGAACCAATCACTCTATCCCTAAGACTGTTTATCCCCAACTGAGGGAAGAGGGAGGAAGTTGCAGCGGGAAGTTGGATTCAGGATTACCCGATGCCTAATAAATCTCTCCCTTGCAGAGAAATTGGGGATCCAACTGAAAGAAATGGAAAATCCCATCGCTTTCTGCCAATTAGATGGAACTTTAGTGGGGGCGGGGGAGCCAGGTTTACCACAGAACCATTGAAAATAAGATTGGGGAACCATAGTGAGATGCTCACATTCACTGTAGTGCCAGGAATGGAAGAGCTGCTAGTCCTAGGTCATACATGGCTGCGGAAATGGAATTCAAAAATAAATTGGAGGAGAGGATCCATACAATTCCAGAGAGACGTAGTATTTGCAAATAGTTCAGAGGAAAGAATAAAGGGACAGAGAACAGAGAGTAAGCCATGACTAGACAGTTAGCTGAACCCATTAACATCCCCAATGAGTACCAGGAGGCCCTATTGGATCAGGAAGAATGGGACGAGGAGCCAAGTATTTAGCGAGGAAGCTTGTGATGAACTCCCATCCCATCGCACCACAGACTGCGCTATCGAAATCCTACCAGGGGCTAAACTCCCCAAACCACAAATGTACTGTATGTCTCCCAGAGAACTGAAAGAACTCAGAGCATTTATCAACAAAAATTTAAAAAATAGCTGCTCCAGTGTTATTCTGTGAAAAGAAAGCTCAGTATGCTTGCGTGTTAATTACAAAAAATTAAATGCAATTTGCATAGAGAATATGTATCCACTGCCCCTCATGAAGGACATGTTAGCCCACCTCTCGAAAGGAATTTTTTTTCAAATTTAGACCTATGAGAGGCATATTACCGCATAAGAATAAAGGAAGAGGATGAGTGGAAGACAGCTTTTAACACACTATTGGGATGATACCAATTTAAAGTGCTCCTCTTGGGACTGCAAGGAGTGCCTGCCGTGTTTATGCAATTGATCAATGAAACCCTTCATGAATTTTTATATAAAGGGATTTTCGTGTATCTTGATGATATTTTAATCTACACGGAAACAATGGAAGAACACATCAAGCTACTCTGCAGTCCTCGCAAAACTCTTAGATGCTAAACTATATGCAAAACTCTCTAAATGCGAATTCCACCAAGAAAAAAAATGACTATTTGGGAATAGAGGGAATAGAGATGAACCCACAGAAAGTAAAAACTGTATTGGACTGGGACCCACCGCACACCCACAAATAACTGCAAAGTTTCCTGGAGTTTGCAAACTTTTATCGCCAATTCATTCCAGCTTTTGCAAACATCGTAGATATTGTAGATATTGTACTCTCAAATTGCTTTATTAATTACCAACAGGACAACTGGACTGACCTTCCCTTTGCAGAGGTAGCATACAATAACTCAGTCCATAGTAGCATGGGTTTCAGCCAATTCCAAGTAGCCACGAGCCAAGAATTCAACTCCATGCCGGAACTATCCACCAAAGAACCTGAAATCCCCTCCCTTAAGGAGTGGATGGATAATTTACAAGCCATGTGGACAGTGGTAAGATTGTCTTTACAGGAAGCTAGAGCAGTCATCAAAGCTCAAGCAGACAAAAAAAGTTGCGACCCTAAACCTTTCAAAATTGGGGACCATGTATATTTGTCCACATAATTCTTAAAATCATTGCAACCCTTTAAGAAATTAGGACCAAAATTCATTGGCCCATTTCCAATCTCCAGAATTATTAACCCTGTGATGGTAGAGCTTCGACTTCCAAAAACACTTAGGCAGATTCCTCCAGTATTTCACTCTAGCTTGCTCAAACTGGAGATCACTTCAAACCTCAGACCCCACTTCCCACACCTCCAACCCCCGTGATGGTACATGGGGAACAACATTTTGAAATTAAAGATATTCTTGATTCATGTACTCACCATGGATCCACACAATATTTAGTAGCTTGGAAACACCTTCCTTCCTCAGAAAATGAGTGGGTAGCCAAATGACACATAAAAGCACCCACATTACTATGAAAGTTCCACCTAAAATACCCTGATAAACCTGAATTGCTAATGTAATGCATGATTTTTGTTTTTTCCAGGTAGACCTATGTGTTTTTTAAGGAGGGCAGGATGTCAGATCCATGTATCTGTCATTTCTTCAATGGAAGAAGAAAGGAGGGGAGACTGATAAAGAAATCCTTTCTTGATGTAACTTGAATACATTCAATCTTATATCGAATTTGTATAACCCACACATGATACAATGGAGAGTGTTCTGTCCTTCATTAACATACTCGAGATCCCCGCGCTTTGATTGGCCAAAGCGCGGGGCTCTTCGATTGGTCAGCAAGCCGCGCCGATTGGCTCGCTAAGAATCTCCCGCGATTGGTCCATTCAGACCGCGGGAGATTCAAAGTGGTGCCATTGGCCGCGGCCGCGGCGGCGAAAGGAATAAAAGCCGCGGGCATTTTTCCTTTCGCCAGTTCGGTTCCAACTTGCCAATAAAGAGCTGTTGCACGAAATCACCAACTCCTGGCATCATTTCGCGGACACAACACTGGCGACGAAGGTGGGATCCAGACCCTGAACCGAACCACGTGTCCGACGGAAGCCAGATGAACCACCGAGATGGCAAAGATCGCACCACCAGCACCCTTCAACCCCGCCACCGAGGACTGGGAATCGTTCGCCGACCGATTCCGCATGTACCTCGAGTGCACCGGCATGAAGGATGCCTCCGGCCCAATGAAACGTGCCATCTTCTTGACCCACTGCGGGACCGAGGTCTTCCAGATGGCCAAAGCGCTGGCCAAACCCGCCGATGCCACCGCGATGGACTGGGACGTCCTCGAACCCATACTGCGGTGGCACTACGCTCCAGAGGTACCCATCCTGATCCGGCGCAACGAGTTTTACCGGCGGGACCAGAGGTCGGGTGAGAGCTTCAGCGACTTCGTCGCTGAGCTGCGGCGTTTAGGGGGGCTCTGCGAATTCGATAACCTAAACAAGGCCCTGTGAGACCGAATCGTGCTCGGTTTGTGGGACCCCGTCCTCCAGAGCCGGCTGATGGCCAAGGGCAACATCAGCCTAGCAGACACCCTCACCGCAGCCGCAGCCGCCGAATCAACCCGAACTTCCGCCGACCGCATGCGCAGACCGAACGCTGGGGACCGCGGCGGAAACAACAACCCAGCGAGGTCGACCGAGCCCAAACCCGAGACAACCACCCACCAGGGCGATTTCCACTTGGCATCGGACACTTCCGATGACGAGGAAGATATCCATCGACTACAGGCAGGGCGCGACCCATGGAACCGGCGAGGTCGTAAGTCGAGGACCAACTGTGCCGGCTGCGGCAGCGACCACCCCAGGTCAGAATGCCGGTTCTTTGAATCGATCTGCCGGCATTGCGACAAGAAGGGACACATCGCCCGTGTCTGCCGCCTGAAAAAAATCGCAGCCCGGCACGATGGGACCAGAGCGACCGGAGGAGAGAAAGCACACCACCCCGGACCAGAGATCGCTCCTCGGACAGCCGATGGGACCGGAACGGGCGATCCTCGCGAGGCGGCGACAACCGGCAGAGAGAGGAGACCCACCAGACAGTCACCATCGACCACGCCATCACCAACGACGCCCGGAAGATCCACGTCGAGATATGCATCGAGGGCCAGCCATGCAAAATGGAGGTGGACTCCGGGTCCTACCTCTCCATGATTGCATGGCATGAGATAAAGCGGTTGGTGCCTACCCTCCAAAGGAGGAACGTAGACAGCGAGAGACTCATAGTAAAGGACTACCAGGGAAACTGCATCCCGGTAGTCGGCACCAAAAGCTTTAACATCACTTATAAGGGGTGCACCGAATGACTCCCCCTAACGATCGTCAACCGCGACTGCCCAAGCCTACTGGGACTGCAATGGTTTGCCCCGCTCGACATCGCCCTCACGGGAATCGACCACGTCACCAACGATGGCTGGGAGCAGCAACTAGCCCGGGAGTTCCAAGAGGTCTTCGACGGAAACCTAGGCAAGTACCGAGGGCCCCTTATATCGTTCGACCAAGACCCTAACGTCCCCCCCAAACGCCTGAAACCAAGGCGGGTGCCATTCGCACTGAAACCCAAGATAGACGAGCAAATTGACAAGCTCGTCAAACAAGGGGTCCTGCAGCCCATAGACCACGCCCGGTGGGAGACCCCCATAGTCACCCCGATTAAGCCCGATGGGTCAGTGAGGATCTGTGGGGACTATAAGGCCACCCTAAATGGCGCGCTGCAACAAAGCGCCTACCCCGTCCCAGTAGTACAACACCAACTGCACTCACTGGGAGGGGGCAAGGTTTTCGCCAAACTCGACCTCGCCCAGGCATACCAACAGTTGCCGGTCGACGAGCAAACGGCAGAAGCGCAGACCATTGTCACCCACCGGGGAGCATTCAAATGCAACCGACTCCAATTCGGAGTCAGCGTGGCACCGGGCATATTCCAAAGCCTAATGGAGAGGCTATTGCAGGGTAACAAGGGGGTGGTACCTTATTTCGACGACGTCCTAGTGTCGGCAGCCAACCAAGCCGAACTATAAGGTCAACTAAGGGAGGTCCTAACTAAATTTAAAGAGACCGGACTAAAAGTAAAGAGGGAAAAATGCCAGCTTTGCACGGAACGAGTGGAATTCCTGGGCTACCTCCTAGACCGGCACGGCATTCACCCCACAAGCAAAAAAATCAAGGCCATCAAAGAAGCCCCCACCCCCAAGTCAAAGACTGAGCTACAGGCATTCTTGGGATTACTGAACTTTTACAATATTTTCCTACCCCAAAAGGCGACGGCGGCGGAGCCCTTGCATAGGCTCCTGGACAAAGCGGCAACCTGGACTTGGGGGAAACGGGAGCAAGCCGCCTTCCAAAGAACGAAGGACCTCCTCACCTCCGACGCCGTCCTCATACAATTCAACGAGACCCTACCTCTGGCCGTCACATGCGATGCATCACCCTTCGGCGTCGGCGCTGTCCTCAGCCATACCCTTCCCGACAGAAAAGAAGCACCCATCGCGTTCTTTTCAAGGACCCTCACCAAACCGGAGCGGAACTATAGCCAACTGGACAAAGAGGCTCTGGCTATAGTTGCCGCCGTAAAATGATTCCACGAGTACTTCTACGGCCGGACTTTCACCATCATAACGGACCACAAGCCGCTGCTGGGAATCCTTGCAGGAAACCGGGCCACCCCGAACATTCTGTCTCCCCGAATGACAAGGTGGTCCGAGTTCCTGGCAGCCTACAACTACGAACTAATACACAGACTGGGTAAGACGATCTCCCACGCAGACGCCTTAAGCCGCTCGCTGCTACCGGAACCCGACACCGACCCAGCACCCACGACGACCACCCTCAGCATAGAGACTCTACCCAACCTGCCCATAACCGCGTCAGACATTGCCCGAGAGACTAATAAAGACAAACGTCTGGCGCGGGTGTTGCATTGGGTGGAGAAAGGGTAGCCAGAAAGGGACAATGACGAGTCTGTCAAAACGTTCCGAAACCGCCAAACAGAACTCTCGTTGTTAAAAGGGTGCATACTATGGGGGGACAGGGTGGTCATTCCGGAAAAGCTACAGGGGAAGGTTTTGGAATTGCTACACGAGGGGCACCCTGGCATCGTAAGGACTAAAGCCCTGGCCAGAAGTTACGCTTGGTGGCCAGGGATGGACAAACAAATAGAGGCCTGGGTAGCGAGGTGCCAACGATGCCAGGAAACTAGGCCAAGCCCACCCACAGCACCCGTCCTAGAGTGGGAAACCCCAAGGGGACCTTGGTCTAGGATCCATATAGACTTCGCCGGGCCCACAAAAGGACACACTTTCCTCATAACAGTTGACGCTTACTCCAACTGGCTGGAGGTAAGCAACATGAAGACGACAATCACAGAGGCCGTGATCAAGGAACTCTGCAAACTCTTTGCAACACACGGCCTCCCAGACGTCGTCGTCTCCGACAACGGTCCCCAGTTCACCTCGCTGGAATTCGAAAAATTCCTAGCGGAAAGGGGCATCCGCCACGCGCTGAAAGCACCGGCGCACCCGGCGGCGAACGGTAGGGCAGAACGGATGGTCCAATTCACTAAAAAGACCATCCAGAAAATAGACCACGGGGAGATCCAAGAGAAAATCAACAGACTACTCTTCACCCAACACATAACCCCAAATACCACAACCAATAAAAGCCCAGCCAAACTACTAATGGGCAGATAGCTAAGGTCCCCACTCGACAGGTTACACCCCACGTATAACCCGGAGAGGCCCCCAGACTCAACCAGCAAACACCGAACCTTCACACCCGGGGACCCCGTATACGCAAAGAACCTGACGGGAGACCCTCTATGGATCCCAGCCATCATCACACAAACAACAGGCCCACACTCGTACCGGCTACAAACAGCAGACGGATGAGCGTGGAAACGCCACATCGACCAACTTAGGTCGAGAACTGCAAACCAACAAACCGCCGACGCACAAACAAGCGAAACCAACCCCCACAACACAAGCCAAGGGGGGAGGGAATACCCAGGGGACCGAATCCAAAGAAAAATAAACCAGCAGTACTCACCGGAACGCAGCCATCACGACCCCTCGCCAGAAAGGAACAGCCAAGCCAGCTCGACTGACCCGGAAAGACCGAGCGGGAGCGGCGAAACCCGCAGCTCAACCAACCCGGAAGGCCCAGGAGGGAGCTACAGAGAAGGGACCAGCCCGATCGACCAGCCGGTTCCCACGATGGCAGCAGGAGCAGCGGAGATCCCGACCGAACTGGCCGGGATCCAGCCTACGACTGAGTTGCGCAGGTCAAGTAGGACCAGACGGAGCCCCGCCTACCTACGTGACTACGCAACGTATGGACTGAACCAAGAGGGGAGGGGTGTTCTGTCCTTCATTAACATACTCGAGATCCCCGCGCTTTGATTGGCCAAAGCGCGGAGCTCTCTGATTGGTCAGGCGAGCCGCGCCGATTGGCTCACTAAGAATCTCCCGCGATTGGTCCATTCAAACCGCGGGAGATTCAAAGTGGTGCTATTGGCCGCGGCCGCGGCGGCGAAAGGAATAAAAACCGCGGGCGTTTTTCCTTTCGCCAGTTCGGTTCCAACTTGCCAATAAAGAGCTGTTGCACGAAATCACCGACTCCTGGCATCATTTCGCGGACACAACAGAGAGAGGAATCCCAGATGGCTGGAACCTAACACCTCTGAGCGGCACAGCCAGCAGATGAGAAGACCATAAGAAATTCCAGTGAGATGTATGCTTGGGAAACTGTGAAAAAGATTGTTCCTTCAGAAGTGGTGGGGGTGGAATAAACATACTGGCTTTTGTTTCACAAAATACACATTGACAGAAGGGGAGGGGTTCTATTCTCCCTTATCTATTTCTGCATGCCTGAATTGTCTCATCTCAATAAAGGATTCCTTTTTGAAACATTCTGATACATTTCCAGAAGTTCATTCTAGTTGATTGAATGGGAAAAGAAAGAGGGACTAATTCTGGCTGCACAAGACTAAGCCTTAAGGACAAATGGCTAAGAAGGAATGGCTATGCAGGCAGTGACTGTGATAATCAAGTTCGCAGATGATATCACTGTATTGAGCCTTATTATAGGGTGACATGAATCAGCATACTGGGGGGAGATTCAGAAATTATCCACATGGTGCTCAGAAAACAACTTGTACCTGAACATCACCAAGACAAAGGGGTCATTCCATGTCAAGTGGTCTGGGGGTCCCTGCTCAACCATCATGAATTTCAATTAAATTTTGTGTGAACATGCACACATATCCTCAATGGACATTGGTAAAATGTTTTGTTTGCTGATGCAATACTTGCGGAGATATAGTCATTTGTTTGACCCCATATTGCAGCCTTCTAAGTGTGACTCTGAGGTTCCAGCAACTTTGAGACCCTACTTTTTAAGGGGGGGGGGGTTTGAAACATTCTCATTCTAATGACAATGATTTTTCAGTTTCCAGAAGGTGGTCTTTTTTGTAAAAACGGGCTGAAAATACACTATTTTTGGCATTTTTACACAAAACATTAACTTTAACTCAATTTGTAAAGTATTCAAAAGCAGCAGGAGAATGAAATTTTATATTTGAAAACCTTGTGTTGCTAAATTATTATGTGCAAAATTTCATATTTATCATACCTTTCTTTCTAGAGATATAAAAAGCCAAACTTTAACCTTTTTTCAAGCTGCAATATTTTTGGCCAATTTTGCTCCAAATTATCTAGATGGAGATTGCTCATGAGAATGTTTTTATTATTTTGTTTAATAGAGCACAAAAAGTTGTACAAGATGGCCAAGTTTTGTTTCTTTCAACAAATATTGCCAGAGATATTATGTCTCAAAGTTGCTGGAACCTGAGAGTCATACTGTATGGGGCTCAAACAATATCTCCACAAGTATTGCATCAGCAAACATAACACTTTACCAATGTTCATTGTTGATATGTGTGCATGTTCACACAAAATTTCATTAAAATGCATGATGGTCAAGTGGGATTGTTTTCTGAAATCAGACCATTTGACATGGAATGACCCAAAGGATATGGTCCTAGACTTCCAGAAGAAGAGAGAGGAACCTGCCCCACTCTACATCGAGGGGGCCTGTGTGGAGAGAGTCTCCTTTAAATTCCTGTGCATTCATCTCAGTGAAGATCTTACTTGGAAAAACAACACGATCCAGGTGGCCAGGAAGCCCCAACATTGACTCCATTTCCTCAGGATCTTGTGCAAAAACAAGGTGGAACAACTGACGACCTCTTATTACCAGTCCACAATATAAAGCATCCTCATTTATTGTATCACAGTATGCTATGCCAGCTTGACAGCCATAAATAAAAAGACATTACAGAGGGTGGTGAGCACAGGACAAAACATCGTGGGTTGTCCCCTGATATCACTGGATGAAATCACTGGGGCTCGCTGCCTTAGAAGAGTGAAGAAAATCCTCAGGGATGACTCACACCCTGGTCAGCACTTCTTTATTCTCTTACCATCAGAAAGCATAGCCAGTTGCACAAACAGGCTGAAGAACAGTTCTTATCCATGGGCTGTCAGACTCCTGAATGTGAAATAACATCATAACTATGTAGTATGACACTTGCAAGGCTGGTCACATTGGTGCAATAGAACGTGTGTTTGTTAATATGATTAGTTGGGTTAGGGATTATCTGTTTTCACTGTGTTGTCTTATGTTGGAGGGTACACTAAGGCAATGGTTGCCAACCACTGGCTGGGGACCACTGGTGGTCCGCAAGAAAAAAATTTTGGTCCGCAGAGAAATGTCATCCCCCCCCAAAAAAGCACTCCCCCCAAAGCAATTAACCCAGGCTATGCAGGAACACAAGGCTGCACCACCCACATGGCCTGTCCACCTGCTGGCCCTCACCCTTTGGCCAAGCACAAACCTTACCTTGAGTAGAGCCACACGAGCTGGAACTGGAAGGTAAGACCAATGATAGGGATGGTAAATCTGCCCCGGGGTGACTTGATAACATTGATGGGAAAGTTGGTCCCATTTTCCGGAGCTGCAGTAGTCACAGGATTGGCCCTTTGGTCATCCCGGAGCAGCTCCTCCAGTCCATGGCAATCCGGTGCACCCAGGTGGAGGAGCAGCTGCTCCAAGATGACCAAAGGGCCAGTCTTGTAACTACTGCAGCTCTGGAATATGGGACTGACTTTCCCACCAATGTCAGCAAGCCACTGTCAGTCAAAATTCATATTAGTGGTCTGCAGGATTTAAAATTATGAGTTTGGTGGTCCCTGAGGTCCAAAAGGTTGGCAACCCCTGCATTAAGGGAGGCTCAGCCAATGTCATTGTTCACATGTGCTCTGATAAAAGTTTGAATTGAACTGAATTGAGAACAGCAACAGACAGTGCCACTTATGCAAAGAAGCTGAGTGGAGATCTGGTAATCTGCTGCAAGAAGATTGTGCAGACCGACTATAAGCAGCGGCATGACAAAGTAGCAGCAATGGTGCACTGCAAGAAATATCATTTGCCTGCAAGCAAGAACTGGTGGGACCATAAAATAGAGAAAGTCATAGAAAATGAAGACATTAAATTGTTCTGGGACTTTAGAATTCAAACAGACAGGCACACTTGCCATATAACACCCCAGACTTAACAATTGTCAATAAGAAAGACAAAAAAGTCTGGATAGTGGCTGTGGCTGTGCCTGGAAAAAGCAGAATAGAAGAGAAAGAATTGGAGAAAATAACAAAGTACAGAGACCTAAAAATAAAAATAGAATAGCTTTGATAAAGGGAAGCAAGGGTAGTACCCATAATAACAGGCACCTTGGGTGCAATTCCAAAACAACTGGAGCACCACTTAAACACGCATTAAAAATTTGCCATCAGTCAATTGAAGAATGAAGCTTTACTTGGAACAGCTTCCATCCTACAACAATATCTAACACCATCAAACATCCAGATCTGGTAAGGACTTGATAGGTACACAAAAATGCCAAACTCAGTCTGAACATTTGGCTGACTGAATGATGATTAATGATTGATGATGATAATAATAATAATAATAATAATAATAATAATAATAATAATAATAATAATAATAATAATAATAATAATAATAATAATTTGCTTTCCTCCCCCTCCACACATTCCTAATCCTGTTTTTCTGCTACCAAACAGGCAGTTAGGCTGCCATGGCTGGGCCTGGACAGTTATCCGGTGCAGTTATGGGGTTACTGACTTTGGATCAGTAGTGAACCAACCAGGCACTCACCATCACGAATAATGAGAAGAAATTAACAAAATTCCACACTGGATCGGTCATCACCCAGGTCAACAAGGACCATGTCAGATGCTATGACTACTGGACATCTGCTGAAAAATGGGTTACAGGGCTCAGTTGTTACTGCTGGGGAACCAGGGTGTGCAACTGGAACAAAGGCGCAGAATTTGGACAACTGAAGAAAATTGAGAAATCATCAAATATTACCATCAGGCAGAACCAACAGCCAGGGTATTTCAGAAAAGAATGATGCAACTCTAGAAGGAAAAACACCCAGAAAGTAACATAACTGAACAAATATTAATGGATCAAAGATGTTTCATCATCTGTAATAAAGTTTTCACAGATGTGGAAATACAACATCTAGAAATATTGGCTAAAAAGAAAACAAGTAATGATGAACAAGCTGAAGAAACTGCTCCAATACCAGAACAAACTGACCAGCTAGTGAAAGAAACCAACATACAGGATGAAGATCCTCCTGTGCAACAACTTGAAAATGTAGAGCTAAGTGATCTAGCAAAAATGCTGAAAAAAAAGATTGAAAACCACATCAAAGAAAAGAGAAACAAAAAGACTACCTATCATTTGCGAAGTGCATAGCAAATAAGTGAAAGATCTGTTAACTGCCATGAACAACATTTTAAGTTTCATCCCATCCAGCACACTATATGAAACCAACCAATTAGTGTATAGCACAGCTGCCATTATAACTGCAGAACTGGGTTATAAAATGCCAAAAAACAACCCACTGGAACACCAAAGTGAAAAATTTGACTTGAAAATAAAAGGAAAAAAAATCTATGTGGGGATGTCAGCAATTTAAAGTACTTGAAAGAAGAAAAACCAAAGAACAAAATGTTGAAAAATAGTTTACACAAAAAATACAACCAGGAGGAAAAAAAACAATAATGGAAATCATGGAAGAACTAAAACAAGGTGTAATAGCAAAAGCAAAGAAAATTGAAAGTGTTGTGTCCTTTGCGGCAAGGAGACTCGGAGTCAGTGACTTAGTTTAGCTCTTTTATTGGTCCCCGGAACCGGTCTGGCTCCAAGGGAAAAACAGCGGCTTTTTATTCTCAAGCCACGACCAATAGCACCGCTTTGAATCTCCCGCGATTCGTTTCCACCAATCGCGGGAGATTCTCAGTGGGCCAATCAGCGCGGCTCGCTAGACCAATTGGATTACCCCGCGCTTTGGCCAATCAAAACGCGGGGTTTCAAGAATGTAAATGAACGTACAGAACACCCCTCCCCTCTTGGTTTGGTCCTATGTGACGTAGTCTCGTAAGTAGGCGGGGCTCCATATTTGCCTACTGGACCTGCGCAGGTCAGTTGTTGGTTGGCTCCCGGCCGGTTCGGTCGGGTTCTCTGTTTCTCTTGGTCTCGTTGTTGGAACCATCTGGAAGGCCATGCCGGGCCGCTTGTCACAGCTCCCTCCCAGTCTACCCAGGCTGGTTGAGCTGCGGTTCTCGCCGCTCCCGCCTGGTCTTCCCAGGCTGGTCGAGCTGGCCTGGCTGCTTCTCCCTGGTGAAGTTTCAGGCTGGCTGTTTGCCGGTGAGTATGGCTGGTTTATTTCTCTTGGTTTTTGATTCTCGGGGTATTCCCTCCCCTCTTGGCTTGTGTTAAGGGGTTCGTCTGTGTCTGGTTGCATGTCGGTTGTGTTTCTTATGGCTGTTCTCAATCTTATTTGGTCGATGTGGCGTTTCCACGCTCGTCCGTCGGTTGTTTGCAGCTGGTACAAGGGGGACCTGTCAGTTGGGTTATGGAGACCCACAGTGGGTCTCCGGTTAGGTTCTTTGCGTAGATGGCATCGCCTGGCGCAAAGGACCGGTGCTTGCTGGAGGAGTTTGGGGGGTTTTCCGGGTTGTATGTGGGGTGCAGTCTGTCGAGTGGGGACCTTAATTTTCTCCCCATTAGCAGCTCTGCCGGGTTTTTATTTGTTGTCGTGTTTGGGGTTATATTTTGTATAAAAAGCATTTTATTTATTTTTTCTTGGATTTTCCCGTGTTCGATTTTCTGGATGGTTTTTCTCGTGAATTGAACCATCCGTTCCACCCTTCCGTTCACCGCCGGATGTGCCGGAGCTGTCAGTGCGTGTCGTATGCCACATTTCACTAGGAATTTTTCAAATTCTAGCGAGGTGAATTGGGGCCCGTTGTCCAACAGGATGACATCCGGGAGGCCGTGGGTTGTGAATAGTTTACTAAGTTCCTTAGTAAACTTCTGTGGTGGTGGTTTTCATGTTGTTTACCTCCAACCAGTTGGAGTAAGCATCTACGGTTATTAGGAATGTGTGTCCCTTGGTGGGCCCGGCAAAATCTATGTGGATCCTAGACCAAGGTCCCCTGGGGGTTTCCCATTCCAGGATCGGTGCCGCGGGAGGGCTCGGTCTGGTTTCTTGGCAGCGTTGACACCTTGCCACCCAGGCCTCGATTTGCTTGTCCATCCCTGGCCACCAAGTGTAACTTCTGGCCAGGGCTTTTGTTCTAACTATGCCCGGGTGCCCCTCGTGTAACAAACCCAATACCTTCCCTTGTAGTTTTTCCGGAATAACAACTCTTCCCCCCCACAGTACACACCCTTTTTGTAGCAAGAGTTCTGTTTGCCGGTTCCAGAATGTTTTGAATGCTTCGTCGTTGTCCTTTTCCGGCCACCCTTTTTCTACCCAATGTAACACCCGTGCCAGACGTTTGTCTTTATTAGTTTCTCGGGCAATGTCTGATGCGGTTATGGGTAGATCGGGCAGAGTCTCTATGCTGAGGGTGCTCGTCATGGGTGCTGGGTCGGTGTCTAGGTCGGGTAATGGCGAGCGGCTCAAAGCATCTGCATGGGTTATAGTCTTATCAGGTCGGTGTGTGAGCCGGTAGCTGTAGGCGGCAAGGAATTCGGACCACCTTGTCATTCTGGGAGATAAGATATTCAGGGTGGCCTGGTTCCCTGCCATGATGCCCAGCAATGGCTTGTGGTCTGTGATGATGGTGAATGTGCGGCCGTAGAGGTACTCGTGGAACCTCTTCACTGCTGCGACAATGGCTAGGGCCTCCTTGTCCAGCTGGCTATAGTTCCTCTCTGGTTTGGTGAGTGTCCTTGAGAAGAAAGCGATGGGTGCTTCTCTTCCATCTGGGAGTGTGTGGCTGAGGATGGCGCCAACGCCGAAGGGTGAGGCGTCGCATGTGATGGCGAGTGGTAGGGTCTCATTGTATTGGATGAGGACAGCATCCGAGGTGAGCAGGTCCTTGGTTTTCCTGAAGGTGGCTTCCTCACATTTCCCCCAAGTCCAGATGGCTGCCTTGTCCAAGATGCGTGGCCGATGATGACCATCTGGTGGGTTTCCTCCTTCCGCCGGGTTTCACCACCTCATTGGTTCCACCTGCTCCGGTCCCATCGGCTGTCGGCTTGGCGATTTCTGGCTCTGGGGGGTCTGCTGTCCCATCTCTGCTCACTGTAGTCCCACCATCTGGGGCTATAGGCCTTCCTAAATTGGCAGACTTGGGCGATGTGACCCTTTTTGTCGCAGTGCCGGCAGACTGCATCGAAGAAACGGCACTCTGCTCGAGGGTGGTCAGCTCTGCATCCAGAACATGCGGTCCCCGACTTATGACCCCGCCGATTTCGCTGGTCCCGTCCCGTTTGGAGCCGGTGGATCTCCTCCTCCTCGTCCTTGGTGTCGGAGGCGGAGTGGAATTCGCCATGGTGGGTGGTGGTCTCGCAGTGACTTGCTTCCGATTGGGCCTCGGTTGCCTGTCCTGGGTCAGCGGTCATGGTGCGGTCTCCAGCATCCGGTCTCTGCATGCGGTTTGCCGATTTCTGGGTTGCCTTGGCTGCGGTGGCTTCAGTGATGGCGTTGGCGAGGGCGATGTTGCCTTTGGCCATCAGCCAACTCTGTAGGACTGGGTCCCAAAGTCCAAGCACAACGCGGTCCCGTAGGGCCTTGTCCATGTTGGAGAACCCGCACATGCCCCCTAGGTTCCGCAGCTCCGCCACAAATCGCTGATGCTTTCGGCCGATCTCTGGTCCCTCTGGTAGAAGTCGTGCCGCCTGATGAGGGTGGGCACGGCGGGGGCGTAGTGGTTGCGGAGCAATGGTTTGAGGTCGGCCCAGTCAATCTCCTTGACATCAGCGGGTTTCGCTAGGGCTTTTGCCATCTTGAACACTGCGGGCCCGCAGTGTGTCAGGAAGACGGCTCGTTTCTTCGGCCCGGTGGCATCCTTCATGTTGCTGCATTCGAGGAACATGAGGAATCTGTCCGTGTATGATTCCCAGTCCTTGCTAGCGGGATTAAAGGGTGCGGGCGGAGCGATGCTGGCCATCTTATCAGTCTTGCTTCCTTTGGACACGTGCTCGATGGGGTTAGCCTCGGAATCCCACCTTTGTCGCCAGTGTGGTGTCCTTCGCGGCAAGGAGACCCGGAGTCAGTGACTTAGTTCAGCTCTTTTATTGGTCCCCAGAACCGGTCTGGCTCCGAGGGAAAAACAGCGGCTTTTTATTCTCAAGCCGTGGCGGCCACGGCCAATGGCACCGCTTTGAATCTCCCATGATTTGTTTCCACCAATCACGGGAGATTCTCAGTGGGCCAATCAGCGCGGCTCGCTAGACCAATCGGATTACCCCGCGCTTTGGCCAATCAAAACGCGGGGTTTCAAGAATGTAAATGAACGTACAGAACAGAAAAATACGAAGGACAAATAAAACAATATCATGAAAATGTCAAGTTCAGATGAAACCAACAACTGTTTTACTGGTCTCTTGATGAAAATCGAATCTAAACTACTGTTCACCCATTAAAGAAAAAACTTTGAACTTTTGGAAAGAACTCTGGAAAAACCCAGTGGAATTTAACAAAACTGCCTCCTGGATCAAAGATATTCAACAACTAACAATAAAAAACAAATGGAAAATATTGTAATAACAACTGACATGGTGTAAAACAAGCAAAGAAGGTCAAGAACTGGAGTGCACCTGGCCTAAATGAACTGCACGGATGCTAGTTAAAGCATCTGACCAGCCTCCATCATCACATGGCCACTCAATTTGATGAAATGCTTCAAAATGCAACAAGCAAAGAATGGTTAACAGCTGGCCAAACATAATTCATAATGAAAGATCCAGAAAAGGACACAGAACCAAGCAACTATTGCCTAATTACTTGTCTGCCAACAACATTCAAACTTTTTACAAGAATACAGGCAATTCAATATTCAATGATCTGATGGAAAACAATTTGTATCCAGTAGAACAAAAAGGAAATTATAAAAAATCAAGAGGAGCAAAAGATTAGCTGTTCATTGACAAAATGGTACTAAAAATGCAAGACGAAGAAAAATTAATTTGAATGTGGCATGGATCAATTACAAGAAAGCATTTGACTCACTATTCCAAAGCTGGATTAATGCCTGTCTGGAAAACTTTGCACTCAGCAAAAATATTTGTACATTTTTGAAAGCAAAAATGGAAAACAATTCTAACAGCAAATGGGGAGAACATTGGTGAAGTCAACATCAGAAGAGGAATCTTCCAAGGGGACTCACTTTCGCCAATAGTATTCAACATCGCATTAATTCCACTGACAATAATCCTATGAAACACAAAACTGGTATACCAAATCTCAAGTCAACATGGCAAGAAAAACCACCTACTATACATGGATGACTTAAAATTGTAGGTGAAAAGTCCCACAGAACTTGAATCAATATTCAACACAGTCCAAGTGTTCAGCAGTGACATCAGAATGAACTTTGGAGTTGAAAAATATACCATATTATCCATGCAGGAAGGAAAAATGAAAAAATAAAAGAAATAGAACTGGGAAATGGAAGGATTGTGAAAGCATTTGCAAAGGATGATGGTTACAAATACCTAGACATATTGGAAGCAGATAATGTCTTGAATGGAAAAATCAAACTGTCTATGCAAAAAGAATATATCAGGAGGGTCCACAAAATACTAAATTCAAAACTGTATGCTGGAAACATAATTAAAGCCATTAATACATGGGCAGTTCCAGTGATATGCTACCTAGCTGGAATCATCAACTGGACTTTGGCTGAACTGAAAAATTTGTACCGGAAAACACATAAACTTTTGAATATGTACCACACTTTACATCCATGAAGTGATGTCAACAGGTTATACCTGCCAAGAAGAATAGGTGGCAGAGGGCTATTGCAAATCTATCAACCTGCAGAAGAAGAAAAGTGAAATTTGAATGACTATGTGAACCAAAGTACAGAAAAATTGCTGCAGGCTGTGAAAATGAAGAACATTATTAAAACAACAGAAACAAAGGCAGAATATAAGGGAAAACAGCTGGATGACATTAAATAGTTGGAAAACCAAAGCCCTTGAAAAACATTGAAGGAAAATGTGATAACAACTTGAAAAGGGAATGGCTTAAGAGAAGAACCATCAAGAAAGAAATGGAAGGTTTAATATTTGATGTTCAAGAACAAGCACTACAAACTAATGCTATGAAAGTGAAGATACAAAAATCCACTGACAATCCAAACTGCCATGCAATGACAAAGTTGAAACTGTTTCACATTCAATATGTGAATGCCGCAAAACCATGCAAACAGATTACAAAGCTAGTGATCGAGTTGCTAAACTAATCCACTTGGGCATTATGTAAAAAGTACAACTTACCTATATTTGAAGAATCATGGGAACACAAAGTCAAAAAAGTTGTCGAAAATGAGAAGATGACGATCTTGTAGGACTTTCAAATGCAGACTTGCCATTTGGAACACAACATGCCAGATATCACAGTCATCAAAAACTGAAGTGTACAATTTATTGATATTGCTGTGCCAGGAGACACCAGAGTCAAAGAAAAAGAACTGGAAAAAAAAATCAAGAAATATTGCGACCTGGCCATCGCAACTACCCAATTATGGATGAAATATGTGACAGTGATACCCATTGTCATTGAGGCACTTGGCACCATGTCCAAGAATTTTATACAATACATCGAGAAATTGCAGCTTCTTGCAATAACACCAGCAGAAATGCAAAAAACTGCACTACTTGGAACATCGTATATTTTAAGAACATACTTGGTTGATACCTAGGATGGTGGCAGCAACCCATATCAACCATCAGTGCCAGTTAATAATATTTGTGATACATTTTTAAATGTTCAGTTAGCTGAGTTTCATGTTTAATGAATAAAGTATATAATAATAACTGGAACAGAAAATGCATAAACTTTTGAATATGTACCACACTTTACATCCACAAAGTGACATTGACAGGTTATATCTGCCAAGAAGAATAGGGTGCAGAGGGCTATTGCAAATCCATCAAATTGTAGAAGAAAAATTAAGTTTGAATGATTATGTGAACCAAAGTACAGAAAAATTGCCTCAAGCTGTGAAAATGGAGAATATTATAAAAACAACAGAAACAAAGGCAGAATATAAGGAAAAACAGCTGGATGACAGATTAAATAGATGGAAAACCAAAGCTTTGCATGGACAGCACTTGTAAAACATTGAAAGAAAATGCGATGTCAGGATTCCGGCAGTTACCCCAATTAAATAATGAGTCTCAAACCAAACTTCCAAAGCTAAACAGGAGTTATTGGGAGTTAACATGTCGGCACCTGGGTGTAGCCGACTCTGAGACACATTGTCACTCTTGATCCTAGTTTTTCCCCACATCCATAGCCAAGAGTCATCAATCATGTTCTCCAGTTAGATTTTTGGTTGGTAGAAACTTCAGTCACCTAGTTACAATCTCTGAAAAACTATGTATGGAATGCAGTTTCGATATCCAAGCTGCTGCACTGCTCTTTCAAACTCCTTTCTCCTCTCCCCTTCTGTTGACAACTATAAAATGCCCATATAAATGTTTTATGAGTTGACAGATAACTTGACATGGGCATGACTTAAGAGAGGAACCATCAAAAAAGAAAGGGAAGATTTAATACTTGCTGCTCAAGAACAAGCACTACAAACTAATGCTATAAAAATCCATTGATAATCCAAATTGCTGACTTTGCCATGACAAAGTTGAAACTGTTTCACATTTAATATGTGAGTGCACCAAAATTGCACAAACTGATTACAAAGCTAGACATGATTGAGTTGCTAAATTAATCCACTGGTCATTATGTAAAAAATATGCCCTACCTCTATCCAAAAAGTCACGGGAACATAAGTGGAAAAAATGGTCAAAATAAAGTGGAAAAAGTGGTTAAAAATGGGACAGTGAAGATCTTGTGGGACTTTCAAATATAGACAGATCACCATTTGGAACACAACATGCCAGATATTACAGTTGTCAAGAGCTGAAGCATACAATTTATTGAAATTGCTGTATCAGGAGATGCCAGAGTCAAAGAAAAAGAACTGGAAAAGATCACGAAATATCACAACCTGGCCATTGAAACTACACGGTTATGGATGAAACATGTAACAATGATACCCATTGTCATTGGAGCAGTTGGTACCATGTTCAAGAATTTTACAAAACACATCAAGAAATTGCAGCTTTCCTGCAATAACACCAGCAGAACTGCAAAAAACTGCGCTACTCGGAACATCGTATATTTTAAGAAAATACTTGGTTGATACCTAGGACGCTGGTAGTTAATGGTATCAACCATTAACACCAGTCACTGATATTTGTGATACATTTTTAAATATTCAGTTGACTGAATTTCATGTTTAATAAGAGGAAGAGGAAGAAGTCTGTGAAATAAGAATAAGAATGAAATGAGGAGAAGGAGGTTGAGAAAGTGGTCACATTGCAGATTCAAAGAGCTCTGGAGAATTTAAAGTTTTTGAACGCCTTCCAATCTGATATCAGAGTTGGATTACAGTTGAGAACTGCCTTGAGTATGCTTACAATACTATCAAACCTATAAAGTAGTCCAGATTGGAAACCCATGCCATAGAGTATGAGTATAGACTGTTTCCATGATGGTATATTACAGGCAATGTTAACAGAGCAGGTAAAAGTCTACACAAATGGTGACCAAACTGATATGTAAGATGGATGACTTTTAAAAACCACAACCAAACAGATCACACAGATCCAACAAAACCACTTCTAAGAATGCAACTGCCTGCCCTCCAATTGATCAGCTTCTTCTTTGAGAGCGAAGGTAGCAACTTCTTCAAGGTGGCCACGAGATGATGGAGAGGGCAGACCCAGTGTCTACCTTCATCTGTCAGGTTTACCTTCTTCCTATAGAAGAAGAATAGAATCAGGACAGGCCATGCCAGAACTAAGCCAAAGCTCTTTAAGTGGGGAATTGCCAAGAACACCAGAACAAATTATAATACATACAGTTCAAGAATGTCCCTTCAGGAAATTACAAGGCACTTGTGATGATGTCACTATACCTAATTATGGTGATTTTATTATGGTTTTATCTTAGTTTAATGTATATGTGTATATGTGTGTGTGTGTGTGTGTGTGTGTGTGTGCGCGTGCGTGCATGTATATGTGTATATCTATATATCCTCAACTGGCTTCAAAGACTGGGAGTTTTGGACATACCATTACACTGCTACTTCCCCCAGGATTATTTTTAGTGTTGATTGGAGGCAGATGTCCAGCTCAAAGCAGTGGAGATTGCTTCAGGACTTAGGGGGATTCTCCCCATTTTTATTTAACATTTATTGAAGCCATTGGGTGAGATCATTTGCCAGCATAGGGTGAGATATCATCAATATGCTGATAATACTCTGCTTTATATCTCTGCTCCTAACCTATGAAGGGATGCACTGGAAGTTATGTCCCATTGTCTGGAAATGGTAATAGCCTGGGTTGGGAAGAACAGGCTTCAGCTCAACCCAGGGAAGGGATTCAACCAGTTCAGGCTGGTTTGGGCAAACTGCATATTAATTTTACATCCAGTTTGGTGAACCAATAGTTCCAAAGACAAGCTCTTCTTGCCCTACCCTGCCCTGCCGCTCTCAGAAGTCAACCCACACCCTGTTCTGGTTCCCAAATAAGTGCAGGTAGGCTTCTAGGCCCAAAATGGGGCATGGGGGAGATGTGGTGCATGCTGTGTTCAGAGACTGACAGCAGTCCTCCCTCTGGTCCACCGCCTCCACCGATCGCTCCCATTGTCTAATTCAGCATCCAATTTAGGTCGAATGTCTCTTAGATAAAAAGGCCCCCTGGCACTGAGGACAGAAAGAAGCCAACGCTTTCCAAGCAGTTAAGTCTCTTTTAACTTCAAATGCTGTGTTAATCCAATTTAACCAAAACCTGCCCCTAATGTTAGCCTCAGATGCCTCACCCTTTGGCATAGGAGCAGTATTGAGCCATAGGCTCCCAAATGGATCTGAGGCACCCATTGCCTACTTTTTAAGAACTTTCTCTGCAGCAGAGAGGAACTATAGTCAAATCGATAAGGAAGCCCTAGCAGCTGTTGCTGCTGTAAAAATATTCCACGAGTTTCTCTATGGCCATGGTTTTGAACTTGTAACGGATCACAAGCCACTTTTGGGACTTTTAGCTGGAGATAAGCGAACCCTACAGGTACTATCCCCACTGTTATGAACTAATAAAAGCGCTTAAATAAAGTTTAACAAACCTTATAGAAAAAGCAGGGTTCTAATCCTGCACTTCCGATTGGCCAATGATAGCATATCGGATTGGTCCATTCTGGGGAATCTGATTGGCTGTTAACGAGCCACTCTCATTGGTTCAAGGGTTTAACACTTCCATGTTCTCATTGGTTAATAGGTGAGCAGCCTGCCCTATAAAAGGGCTGCTGCTGCCCTAGGGTTTTGCTCTGTTCAGAATGATTAATAAAGAGTTGAAGTTCACTGTTCACTGCCTCATCTCCGTTCCTGCACCCATGCGCAGAACCTAACACTGGCAAAGAGGATGGGATACGGAGACATCAGAGCTGACTGAACACTACAGAGCATCAAACAGAGCATGTGGCTGAAGGCACATGGACAACGGAAACCATGTCCGGCGGCGCTTTACCACCCGCTCCATTTGACCCAGCACAAGAAGACTGGGTCTCGTACACAGACCAGTTTCAGATGTTTCTGGAGACCAACAACTTGAAGGATGCCACTACGGGGAAAAAGCGAGCAGTGTTTCTGACCCATTGCAGGCCTGCCGTCTTTAAGATGGCCAAGGCACTAGCGAAACCGGCTGAGGTGAAAACCATGGACTGGGACGTCCTCGTGCCCCTTCTAAGGGCCCACTATGCACCCGCCGTACCAACGCTTGTCCGAAGACATGAATTCTACCAGAGGGACCAGTGGAAAGGAGAGAGCGTTGCAGATTTCATCACAGATCTCCAGGACCTGGGAGGCCTCTGTGAATTCGCAGACCTTGAAGAAGCTCTGAGAGACCGAATAGTTCTGGGATTAGATGGCCACACTATGCAGAGCAAGATCATGGCCAAAGGGGACATCGACCTTGCTGATGTCATCAAGGACGCTACTGCAGCAGAAGCAACTAGGAAGTCAGCCGCCCGAATGCGCCGCACCAACGCACCGCTCCGTCAACTCTCCAGCGATACCTCACCTCGCCTAATGAGGCACACAACAGCTACCCACCACGAGGACCTCGAATCACCATCAGAAAGTGAGAAGGAGGAGGAGGAGGTCAACCGGCTCCGGTCTGAATGTGACCAATGCCATCAGCGGAATCAAAGACTACCGCACCAATGTGCGGGTTGTGGGGCAAACCACCCGCGATCAGACTGCAAATTCCTCGACTCGCTCTGCCATTTCTGTGGGAAAAGAGGCCACATCGGGAAGGTCTGTAGAAGCAAGCAAGGATCCAGCCCACTTCAGAGGGGAAACAATTACCGCCAGACCACAGGGTATTGCCCTGTGAGTCGGGAACATTTGAACCACCAATAGAACAACCACTCCTACAGAAATAAAACACTGGCCATTTCAACGAGATGAGAAGAGGCACACCAAACCATTACAATCAGTCACGCCTCTTCACTAGATGCAAAGAAGATTTGAGTGAAGGTCACCATCGAAAACCAGCCTTGTGTGATGGAAGTCGATTCAGGATCATCCCTCTCGATGGTTTCCTGGAAGACCCTTAAACAATTAATTCCTGCTGTCTGGCGTCAAGACCTCAGAGCCCAAAGAATCCTACTCAAAGATTATCAGGAGAATCGAATTCCGGTCGTTGGATCCAGCCAAGTCCAAGTATCCTTCAAAAATCGTACTGTGTCATTACCACTGACCGTCGTCGATCGTGACCGGCCTAGCTTGTTAGGCCTTCAATGGTTTGCCCCACTCGGGATCAAGGTAGCTGGCATTCACCAAACCAGAAGCGACGACTGGGAGGAGGCCATCGTCCAGGAATTCCAGGACGTCTTTGCAGACAAACTAAGCGAGTACAAGGGGACCCCGATATCATTTAACCTTAACCGTGAAGTAGCCCCCATCCGCCTTAAGCCTCATTGGGTACCTTTTGCCCTTAAACCAAAAATTGACGAGCAGCTCGATAAATTAATAGCCCAGGGTGTTTTAGAACCAACTGACCACGCTCGTTGGGAAACCCCAATTGTAACACCCATCAAACCGGATGATCGTTAAGGATTTGTGGGGACTACCGGGCCACCCTTAATCACGCCCTTCAACAGAACACTTACCTGGTGCTGATGGTACAACACCTTCTCCATTCCCTGGGGGGCGGAAAAGTCTTCACTAAATTGGATTTAGCATAGGCATATCAACAACTGACTGTAGATAAAAAAACCGCAGAGGCACAGACGATCGTTATGCACCGAGGCACCTTTAAGTGCAACCGACTCCAATTTGGAGTGAGCGTAGCCCCAGGGATTTTTCAAAGTCTGATGGAGAGACTCTTGCAAGGGATCAAGGGGGTCGTGCCATACTTTGAAGACGTTTTAATTGCTGCCCCGAATAGAGAAATATTTGAAAAGCATCTTAAAATGGTTCTCCAGAAATTTAAAGACTCTGGCCTTAAGGTTAAAAAAAAATAAATGTCAACTGTGTACAGATAAAGTAGAGTTCCTGAGGTACCTAATCAATAAACAAGGCATTCATCCCACTAATAGCAAACTAAGGGCAATCAAAAATGCCCCAAGACCCAGAAATAGAACTGATCTCCAAGCTTTCCTGGGGCTCATTAACTTTTACAGCATCTTCTTGCCCCAGAAAGTGACCGTAGCTGAGCCCCTACATAGACTTCTCGACAAAAAAGCAACCTGGGTCTGGGGACACTGCGAGGAGCACGCATTCCGACAAGTGAAAAACTTACTAACTTCAGATGCTGTTTTTTTAAAAAAATTTTTTTTATTAATTTTACAGAAAACACAATCTTAAACATACAAAACACAATTGAAACGCTACATTCACCACCGCTAACAGCCAGAGACATTGCAATCGAAACAAAACGAGATCCTGTCTTGGCGCGAGTTCTTAGCTGGGTCGAACGAGGATGGCCAATAGAACAAATCCCTGACAACTTCACCCCTTTCAGAAACCGGCAAACAGAACTTTTTTCACAAAAAGGCTGCATCCTATGGGGAGATAGAGTCGTCGTCCCAGAGCGGTTACAACGAGCAGTATTGAAAACATTGCATGACGGTCACCCCGGCATCATGCGTATGAAAGCGCTCACATGAAGCTATGCGTGGTGGCCGGGCATTGACAAACAGATCGAAGCCTGGGTAAAGACTTGTTTAAAGTGCCAAGAAGTAAGCAGTGCCCCACCTAGAGCAACTCCAACAGAATGGGAAACCCCCCAGGAGCTGTGGTCCCGCCTCTACATTGATTTTGCGGGACCTACTAAAGGACATACGTTCCTCCTAACAGTGGATGCCTATTCCAACTGGCTTGAGATCCACGAAATGAAGAATACTACAATGGAGTCTGTCATCTGAAAATTGAATAGGCTATTCGCAACACACGGGCTGCCAGACGTTCTGGTCTCCGACAATGGACCCCAGTTCACCACCCTGGTTTTTGAACAATACTTAGCGGACCGGGGCATCTGCCATGCACTAACTTCACCAGCTCACCCTGTGGCTAATGGCAGGGCCGAGCGCATGGTACAATTCGTTAAAAAAACTCTCCACAAAATGGACTATGGGGACTTTGATGACAAAATAAACAGAATACTCCAACTCCAACACATTACTCCACACAGCGTCACCAACAAGACCCCAGCTAAACTGTTGATGGGACGCAAGCTCCATTCCCACCTCGACCAGCTTCACCCGTCCTACGAGCCAGAGAAAACCTGTGGATCTAGCGGAAAATGCCGCGAGTTCAAGGTAGACGACTTAGTTTTCACCAAAAACCTCTCCGGTGAACCATTATGGGTCGAAGCAACCATAATTCAAACCACTGGGCCCAGATCATACCGTGTGCAAACCTGCAACGGAAAAATATGGAAACGCCATATAGATCAGCTTCGCTCTAGGCTACAACCCAGTTCCCATGACTCCTGTGACTCCCAAACTGAGGGGGGAGGGGATGTCAAAGAAACCGAATTCGAGATGGTGGAAAGCAGAAGCGAAGGAAGTCAGCAATCAGGCGTGATAAATGAAGAAGAATCAAGGAGGGGAGTGTCCTCGTCACAGAGGAATACCTCAACGGAGGCTAGCCCACAAAGATCGGAGGACAACAACAACGACAGAATTAGTGGCACCGAGTCGTCCAGTGAGAATACGGAACCGCCTGTACCAGATATGTCCAAAACGTCCCACCAAAACCGGACTACAGACAGGAACCAGTGGGACAGCGCAAATCTAATAGACAGTTAAAACAACCTACATATCTTAGGGATTACGTCACTGCACCCTCAAACGGAACTCGGGGGGAAGGGGTGTTATGAACTAATAAAAGCACTTAAATAAAGTTTAACAAAGAAAAAGCAGGGTTCTAATCCTGCACTTCTGATTGGCCGATGATAGCGATATCGGATTGGTCCATTCTGGGGAATCTGATTGTCTGTTAACGAGCTACTCTCATTGGTTCAAGGGTTTAACACTTCCATGTTCTCATTGGATAATAGGTCAGCAGCCTGCCCTATAAAAGGGCTGCTGCTGCCCTAGGATTTTGCTCTGTTCAGAATGATTAATAAAGAGTTGAAGTTCATTGTTCACTGCCTCGTCTCTGTTTCTGCACCCATGAACAGAACCTAACACCCACGAATGACCAGATGGACTCTGTTCCTGGCCACCTACTCATACAGACTGGTACATCGCCCGGGGAAGAACCTGTGCCATGCAGATGCCCTCAGCACATGCCCCCTGCCAGCACCAGTCAAAGACCCAGCTCCCATCCATGCAATCTTTGACTGCAATGTACTTGACCTACCAATCTCTGCCGGGAATATTGCTGCCCACTCCAGAAGGGACCAAGTGATTTCCCAAGTCCTGGACTGGGTGGGGAGGGGGTGGCCTGATATTCAGTACGCCCCTGAATTCATGCCATTTAAGACCCGCAGACAGGAGTTGTCTTCACTTCAGGGCTGTCTGTTATGGGGGATAAGGGTGGTCATACCACCCACCTTGCAAAAACAAGTTTTAAAGGCACTGCACAAGGGTCACCCTGGCATCGTGAGGATGAAGGCCTTGGCCCGCAGCTATGTATGGTGGCCAGGATTGGATGCCCGGATTGCCAACTGGGTAAGCACATGCCAGCCCTGCCAGGTGACTAGAGCAGCCCCACCAGCAGCTGCCCCAACCAGATGGGAGGATGCTGGGGCCCCTTGGTCCAGGTGGCATATTGACCTGGCTGGCCCTGTGCAGGGGAAGACCTTTTTGGTTGTAGTAGACTCGTTCTCTAAATGGACTGATGTGGCTTTGCTCCCCTCCACCACTACACAAGGGCCTTGACCAGACTGTTTGTGACACATGGACTCCCTGACACCTTGGTTTCAGATAATGGCCCCCAATTCAGTTCCAATGAGTTTGCAGTCTTCACAGCCAACCTGGGCATCAGACATGTCCTCACAGCCCCCTTTCACCCTGCAAGCAATGGGATGGCCGAGAGGGCTGTTAGGTCTGTAAAGGAAGTTTTGGCCAGGCTTGGCCAAGCAGACTAGCACTCCAAACTGTCCACTTACTTGCTCACGCAACACGCTACTCCATGCCCCACTACCAACAAGACCCCAGCAGAACTTTTGATGGGAAGATGCCTCAGGACCACCCTGGACAGGTTGCACCCCCACTACGCTCCTATCACACCACTGGCTTCTGACAGCTATGCCAGGGAATTCGCCCTGCAAGACCTGGTTTATGCCAGGAACTATGCAGGGCATCCCTTATGGTTGCCAGGGCAAATAGTCTCTATTACAGGACCAAGTCCTACAGGATCCTCTTGGAGGACGGTCGAGTTTGGAGAAGACACATAGATCAGCTAAGGAGATGTTGGAAGAAGACAGCCACCCAAATCCCAGTCTACCCGCCGCCGAACAACCCGGTCTACCAGCCGCCTGCCGCAGCCAACCCGCTAGAGGCCCCGATCTACCAGCTGCCGCGACCTGATTATTGCCCGCCGCGAACCGATCAAGAGGACTTACCCGATCAGCAGCCGGACATCCGATCAGGACTCGGACATCCGACGACCATCTTCGAGCTCCAGACACCGCCCGGGGAGAGCAGGACTCGATGACAGCAGGCAAACCCCAGGAACTGCGAAGATCAGGCCGCGAGCGAAAGCAGCCAGCCCGGCTGCAGGACTACACATGCTCATGGCCAGGGGAAAGGAGTGCTGTGTTCAGAGACTGACAGCAGTCCTCTCTATGGTCCGCTGTCTACATGGGAGCGCCGATCGCTCCCATTGGTTGATGCCGTTTGACAGCTGGCTATAAAAGGGAGCTGTCAAATGGCATCAGCTGTCGCCGCCAGCTGGCTGCCAGCTAGCCCCGGCAGCCGCAGTGATCCTTTATTCAATGGAATAAAGTCTGTTAGCTTCAGCCTGGCTCCGTCTCGTTCTGTAACCGCCGCTCCATAACAGTGCACCCCCTTGCATCCTGTTTTGGCTCCCCTAAGGCTTCTGGGAGGCTTGTTAGGCCCAAAATGGGGTGCAGCACTCCCCCCCAT
This sequence comes from Hydrophis major, assembly GCA_033807585.1. Lineage (NCBI taxonomy): Eukaryota > Metazoa > Chordata > Lepidosauria > Squamata > Elapidae > Hydrophis > Hydrophis major. The sequence continues at coordinate 67,266,990 of CM066343.1, read as the reverse complement.
GCCCCATTTTGGGCCTAGGAATCCTCTCTGCAGCCTCCTAGGACCAAAAATGGGGCCTAGGAGGTTGTAGCATGGCTCCCCTACATTCCATTTTGCTTCCAGGAGGCTACAGGAATGCTTACTAGGCCCAAAACAGGGCACAGGAGGGTGGCAAAAGGAAGAAAAAAGAAAGGAAGGAAGGAGGGAGAGAGAGAGGGAGGGAGGAAAGGGAGAAAGAAAAAAGGTAAGGGAGAAAGAAAGGGAGGCAAGGGAGAAAGGGAAGAGAAAGTGAATGAGATTTGGATGGGTGGATGGATGGATAGAGGGAGGGAGGGAGAGGAAAAGAAGAGGAAGGAAGGACCACAAACCCTGGCACTAGACACAGCTTCAGAGGATGCTTTGAAACAGCACAGAAATCCAGGGTTGGAAGGGACCCTGGAGGTCATCTAGTCCAATCCCTTGTTCCAAGAGCATTGTTAAAGTGAGTTTATCTCTTTTGACCCACCCAGTCACATGACCACATAACCAAGCCCACTGAACCAGTAGTTAAAAAAATTGAATCCTACCACTGGCTCAATCCCCCCACTCATGTCTTAGTTACCTTCCAAATGGATTGTTGTTTTATATAGTGTTGTCCTTGAAGAGTATCCAAAAGCTGCAGCTAGTGCAGAATGCAGTGGCACAGGCAGTTATAAATGTGCCTTAGAATGCATTTCATATCACTGCTCCATAAGCTGCATTGATTGCGTATTTGCTTCTGGAGGCAATTCAAGTTTTTGTTGTTATATCTAAAATCCTTCATGCCATAGCTGTCGTGTCCGCACAAAGACGCTCAGAGTCGGTGACTTTCATTCAAAGCTCTTTATTTACAATGGGGAACCGAACCGGCGAAAAGCAAAAAGCCCGCGGCTTTTATACTTTTCGCTGCGGCGGCCGCGGCCAATGGCAGCGATTCAAGTCTCCCGCTCTTGGTTTGAACCAATCGCGGGAGACTTCAATCGGGCCAATCAGCGCGGCTCGCCTGGCCAATCAGAAATCCCCGCGCCTTAGCCAATCAAGGCGTGGGGATTTCGAGTATGCAAATTCAGGACATAACACCCCTCCCCTCTTGGTATGGTCCATCACGTGGTGTAGTCACGCAGGTAGGCGGGGCTCCGTCGAGTCCTAGTTGACCTGCGCAACTCACTTGCAAGCTGTAACTCGGCCGGAGTGGTCATCTTTTTGGCTGCTCCTGCCTCTGTGCGAACCGGCTGGATGATCGGGCCGGTTCTTTCACCGTGGCTCCCGCCTGGGCCTACCGGGTCGGTTGAGCTACGGATTTCGCCGCTCCCGCTTGGCTTCTCCGAGTCGGTAGAGCTGGCCAGGTGGTTCTTCTCCGGAGGGGACTCGCGATGGCTGCGTTCCGGTGAGTATTTTTGGTTTATTTTTTCCTGCGATTGTCTATCCGGGTATTCCCTCCCCCCTTGGTTCGTGTCTTGGGGGTTGAGGTCAGTCGCTGTTCGTGACCTGAGCTGGTTGATGTGTCGCTTCCAGGCTCGCCCATCGATGGTTTGGAGCCGGTACAACCGCGGACCAGTGACCTGAGTTATGACGGCTGGGATCCAAAGGGGGTCCCCCGTCATATTCTTTGCATAGACTAAGTCACCTGGGCCAAATGTCCGGTACCTGGAACTGGAGTCTGGGGGCCGCTCCGGGTTATAGGTCGGGTGTAACCTGTTGAGTGGGGACCTCAGCTTTCTGCCCATTAGAAGTTCTGCAGGGCTCTTGTTAGTTGTGGTATTGGGATTGATGTGCTGTATGAAGAGGAGTTTGTTGATTTTGTCGCTGATCTCCCCGTGGTCCATTTTCCGGAGGGTCTTTTTCGTAAACTGAACCATCCGTTCCGCCCTACCGTTCGCCGCCGGATGCGCCGGTGCTGTTAATGCGTGGCGGATACCCCTCTCCGCCAGGAACCTTTCGAAATCGATGGAAGTGAACTGGGGCCCGTTGTCTGAGACGACGACGTCTGGGAGGCCGTGCGTGGAAAATAGTTTACACAGTTCTTTAACGACGGCCTCTGTGGTAGTGGATTTCATGTCGCATACCTCCAACCAATTGGAGTACGCGTCAACTGTGATTAGAAAAGTATGCCCATTTGTGGGACCAGCAAAGTCTAAATGGATTCTGGACCAGGGCCCCCGTGGTGTCTCCCAGTCCCGGATAGGTGCTGCGGGTGGGCTGGATCTGGTCTCCTGGCACCGGTGGCATTTGGCGACCCATGCCTCAATCTGCTTGTCCATCCCTGGCCACCAAGCGTAACTCCTGGTCAGGGCTTTAGTCCTGACGATGCCAGGATGACCCTCATGTAGCAGCTCTAAGACCCTCTCTTGCAATCTGTCCGGAATGACCACCCTGTCACCCCACAAAATACATCCTCTCAGTAGTGAGAGTTCAGTCTGGCGCTGTCGGAATGTTTTAAAAGTCTCGTCATTGTCTTTCTCCGGCCAACCTTTTTCTAGCCAGTGTAAGATTCGCGCCAGACGCCTATCCTTAACGGTTTCTCTGGCAATGTCTGATGCGGTAATAGGTAAGCTCTCGATACTTAAGGTGTTTGTTGTTGGTGCTGGGTCAGGTTCAGAGTCAGGTAAAGGCGAGCGGCTTAAAGCGTCCGCGTGTGAAATTTTCTTACCTGGCTTGTGAAGCAGTTCGTAATTGTAGGCTGCCAGGAATTCGGACCATCTTGTCATCCGGGGTGACAGGATGTTCGGCGTGGCCCGGTTTCCAGCGAGGATGCCCAGCAATGGCTTATGATCTGTCACAATGGTGAACGGGCGGCCGTACAGGTATTCGTGGAAACGCTTAACGGCGGCAACTATAGCCAAAGCTTCTTTGTCCAGCTGGCTATAGTTCCGTTCTGGTTTAGTCAGAGTCCTGGAGAAAAAAGCGATGGGTGCTTCTCTCTGGTCGGGGAGGGTGTGGCTGAGGACAGCGCCGACGCCGAAAGGTGATGCGTCGCAAGTGACAGCTAAGGGCAAGGTTTCGCAGAATTGCATCAGGACGGCGTCGGAGGTGAGGAGGTCTTTGGTTTTTTGAAAGGCGGCTTGCTCTCATCTCCCCCAAGTCCAGGCTGCCGTCTTGTCCAGGAGTCTATGTAAAGGTTCCGCCGCCGTTGCCTTTTGGGGTAGGAAAACATTATAAAAATTCAACAAGCCTAGGAACGCTTGTAGTTCCGTTTTAGACTTTGGGGTAGGGGCTTCCTTGATGGCTTTCACTTTTTTAGTCGTAGGGTGAATGCCATGCCGGTCTAGGAGATAGCCCAAAAACTCTACTTGCTTTGTACATAGTTGGCATTTTTCTCGTTTGACTTTAAGTCCTGTTTCTTTAAATTTTGTTAAGACTTGTCTGAGTCGGTTTTCCAATTCGGCTTCGTTTGGCGCCGCCACTAATACGTCATCGAAATAGGGCACCACCCCCTTGATGCCCTGTAACAAACGTTCCATCAGGCTCTGAAAGATGCCTGGTGCCACGCTGACTCCAAATTGGAGTCGGTTACACTTGAAAGCCCCCCGATGAGTCACGATTGTTTGGGCTTCCGCCGTTTTCTCGTCCACAGGTAGCTGCTGATATGCCTGGGCGAGGTCGAGCTTGGCAAAGACTTTGCCCCCTCCCAGTGAGTGCAGTAAATGTTGCACTATTGGGACTGGGTAGGCGCTTTGTTGCAACGCGCCATTTAGGGTGGCCTTATAGTCCCCGCAAATTCTCACGGACCCGTCTGGCTTTACTGGGGTCACTATAGGGGTCTCCCATCTGGCATGGTCTATCGGTTGCAATACCCCTTGTTTGACGAGCTTGTCGATCTGCTCGTCAATTTTAGGCTTTAGGGCGAATGGTACCCTTCTAGGTTTAAGCCGCTTAGGGGGAACCCTTGGGTCTAGGTCAAACGAGATAAGGGGCCCCTGGTACTTGCCCAAGCCTCCATCGAAGACCTCCTGGAACTCCTGGGCTAGCCGCTGTTCCCAAGCTTTGATGGTGACGTGGTTGACTCCTGTCAGCGCGATGTCAAGCGGGGCGAACCATTGTAAGCCCAGGAGGCTTGGGCGGTCGCGATCGACGATAGTGAGTGGCAGTTGCTCGGTGTGGCCTTTGTAAGTTATATTAAAGTTCTTGGTGCCCACCACCGGGACGCGATTCCCTTGGTAGTCTTTTATGATGATCTTTTGGGCAGGCACGTTTCTTTTTTGTAGTGTGGGCACTAGTCTTTTGATCTCGCGCCATGCAATCATGGAAAGGTAGGACCCGGAGTCCACTTCCATTTTGCATGGCTGGCCTTCAATATGGACTTCTACGTGTACCTTTCTGGCGCCGTCGGAGATGGCGTGGCCGATGGTCACCGTCTGGTGGGTCTCTTCCTTTCGTCAACCGTCGCCGCCTCTTGGAGATCGTTGAGCACGGTCCCATCTACCGTCTGGTTGGCGCTCTCTGGCTCTGGGCGGGGAACTTTCTCTCCTTCTGTCGTGTTGTTCCCATTTGGGCGGGCTGCGGGTCTTCTTTTGGCGGCAAACTCGGGCGATGTGACCCCGTCGTTCACAATGCCTACAGATAGAGTCAAGGAATCGGCATTCTGACCTGGGGTGGTCGCCGCCGCACCCGGCGCAGTTGGTCCTCGACCTACGACCTTTTCGACTTCGTTGGTCGCCGCGTCCCGTCTGCACGCGATGTATGTCCTCCTCGTCTTCCGATGTGCTGGAGGTTGACTGGTATTCTCCGTAGTGTGCGGTTGCTTCGTTTCTTGTGTCGGCCGACCTTGCCGGGTTGTTGTTTCCGCCCTTCGCGTCAGATCTTCGCATGCTGTCAGCTGACGTGCGGGTTGCTTCCGCGGCTGCGGCTGCGGTAAGGGCATCGGCTAGGCTGATGTCGCCCTTGGCCATAAGTCGGCTCTGGAGTGTAGGATCCCATAAGCCGAGTACGAAGCGGTCTCTTATGAGACTGTTCAGACCTTCAAACTCACAGAGTCCTCCTAGGCGCCGTAGCTCTGCGACGAAGTCGCTCAATTTTTCGTCTGGTTTCTGATTGCGGCGGTAGAACTCGTTGCGCCGTATCAGGATGGGGACTTCGGGGGCGTAATGGCGCCGCAGTATAGGTTCGAGGACGTCCCAGTCCATGGCGGTTGCGTCTGCCGGCTTGGCCAATGCTTTGGCCATCTGGAAGACCTCTGGTCCGCAGTGAGTAAGGAAGACGGCGCGTTTTAGCGGGCCCGGGGCGTCCTTCATTCCGGCGCATTCCAGGTACATACGGAATCGATCCGAGTACGATTCCCAGTCCTCGGCGGCGGGTTTGAAGGGGGCGGGCGGTGCAATCTTCGCCATCTCTGCGCTGGAGCTGGTTCTTTGGTGGACACGGGGTTCGGTTCAGGGGCGATATCCCATCTTCGTCGCCAGTGTCGTGTCCGCACAAAGACGCTCAGAGTCGGTGACTTTCATTCAAAGCTCTTTATTTACAATGGGGAACCGAACCGGCGAAAAGCAAAAAGCCCGCGGCTTTTATATTTTTCGCTGCGGCGGCCGCGGCCAATGGCAGCGATTCAAGTCTCCCGCTCTTGGTTTGAACCAATCGCGGGAGACTTCAATCGGGCCAATCAGTGCGGCTCGCCTGGCCAATCAGAAATCCCCGCGCCTTAGCCAATCAAGGCGCGGGGATTTCGAGTATGCAAATTCAGGACATAACAATAACTATTTGCAAAACTAGTTCTCTCTCATTGTTTCTACCAATCCTATTGGATTCAGCAATACAGGCATACTATATGTCTTCTTGGTGAAGAACGTGAGGAGTAGAGTTTTTCAGTTGCTGTCTCTGTCATACAGTACAGAATATTGTACCACTCAAAATAAGATTGGCTCTAACCCTGCCAGTTTTTCAGAATGTATCAAAGTATAGTTCCCAAGCATGGAATTTAAAATGTTAGTAGAACCTGTGATGTGAGAATTCACCCTTATGACTGTCAGAAGAATAATTTGGGATTCCAACTTGAAGTAGGATTCCACAAGAAAAATGAAAATGAAATCCAGATAGCTGTAAGAAAAGGAGATTTATTAATTCCCAAATCAAAGAGATTTGCTTGGAAGAAAAAATGAGAAAATGAGGTACAAAAGAGTTTTACAGGGAAGCTTGTCATTGTGTGGACCTTGAGGTATGTGTGTATGTGCTGGTTCTATGGTAACATTTGAGGGACATGGGTGTGTTGACCCTGGCCAAAGGGTTCATTACATCAAGTGATGTGGATTGAACCTCTTCATTTGAACTGTGTTATAATTATATTTACATTGAGTTAAATATTTAATTAATTTTTATGTTTGTTGTGAGTTTAAAGGAATTTAAATGCTGTTAATCAGTAACTTTGTTGGAACCTGGGTTAGTTAACTCATGAGTCCCTATTCAATTTTTCTAACAGTTATATAAATTTATAAATTATTCCAATAGGACCAACTGCAGGAACACTGCAGCACCCCCACCTATCTCCTATGATCTCATCCCACCAAGTTCCCAGAAACTTTGGGCTTATTTTTCTGCCCCACTGAGTCCTCACAGGCCTTGGACTTGCTTCCTACTAGTCACAAACCTTCCTCCCCAACCCTTGTCAATGATCATTCATTTACCTTCTTTAGAACTTCAGAATTTCTCCACTGGAGAAGTAAATGGCAATCCACTCCAGTATCTTTGCCATGAAAACCCCATGGATAGTACCAAAAGATATGATGCTGGAAGATGAGCCCCTCAGGTCAGAAGGTGTCCAATATGCCACTGGGGATGAGCAGAGGGCTGGTACTAGTAGCACCAGAAAGAATGAAGCGACTGGACCAAAGCCGAAAGGACACTCAGCTGTGGATATATCTTGTGGTGAAAGGAAAGTCCAATGCTGTAAAGATCTATTCTCCATAGGAACCTGGAATGTAAGATCCATTAAGGCAAGCTGGTCAAGCAAGAGATGACAAGATCAACATCTTATTAATTTACTGTCTAACACGCTGAACTCAATTATGCTAATGAACCAATAGTTGAAAAATGGTGCAGCTTCATGGATTTCCAGGATGTGTGTATGTATGTCAAAAAAAATAAAGATGGCAACAACAACTATGCAACCAAAGCTCTGCACTTTACTTACACCATTGTTACACCATCCTGATACCATCATTATATAAAGATCTATACTCCATAGTAACCTGGAATGTAAGATCCATGAATCAAGGCAAGCTGGATGTGATCAAACGATAAGGCTGAACATCGACATCTTAGGAATCAGCAAATTAAAATGGAAAGAAATGGATGAATTTAATTCAGATGACCATCAGGTATAGTACTGCAGGTAAGAAACCCTCAGAAGAAATGGAGTAGCCTTCATAGTCATTAAAAGAATAGGAAAAGCATTACTGGGATACAATTCCCAAAATGACAGAATGATCTCATTTCGAATCCAAGGCAAACCATTTGACATCACAGTAGTACAAGTTTATGCCCCAACCATTAGTGCTGAAGAGGCTGAAGCTGACCGGTTTTGTGAAGCTCTACAATACCTTCTAGAATTATTTATTTATTTTTTTTGATTTGTCAATCACTTACAAGAAAATAGGTATAAGTACATACATAGTTATGAATACATGAAATGGGTACATATAAGAAAACTAAAAGAAACAATAGGACAGGGATGGTAGGCACATTGGTGCGCTTATGCACGCCCCCTCTTAGGAAAGGGATGAGGTCAATAGTAGACAGTCTAAGGTTAAAATTTTTGGGGTTTGGGGAAGAAACCATAGAGTCAGGTAGAGTATTCCAGACATTGACCACTCTGTTGCTGAAGTTGTATTTCCTGCAATCAAGTTTGGTGCGATTAACCTTGAGTTTGTATCTATTGTTTGCTCTTGCATTGTTATGGTTGAAGCTGAAGTATTCATTGACAGGTAAGTCATTGTAATGTATGATTTTATATACCATACTTAGATCAGACCGAAGACTGCGTAATTCAAGGTTTTCTAGGTCTAGGATTTCAAGTCTGGTGGCATAAGGTATTCTACAATGAGTAGAGGAGTGGAGAACTCTTCTTGTGAAATATTTCTGGACTTTCTCAACTGTGTTAATATCAGATATATAATGTGGGTTCCAGACTGATGAGCTGTATTCGAGTAATGTTTTGTATGCTCTAGTTAGTAGTGTGATATTACCAGAGAAAAAGCTACGCAGAATTAGGTTAACAACTCTTAATGCCTTTTTGGCTATGTAGTTACAGTGGGCTCAAGCACTTAGATCATAAGAGATGAGTATTCCAAGGTCCTTTACAGAGCTTGGATAATCAACAAGGTCTTGACTATTCAGCTTGTATTTTATTTTCTGATTTTTTTTGCCAGTATGTAAGACAGAGCATTTATTTGTTGAGATTTGAAGTTGCCATTTGTTTGACAATTCTGATACATAGGCAAGATCTTTTTGAAGGGTAGCAGTATTGTCTGTGGTATTGAACAGCTTTACATCATCAGCAAAGAGAACACAGTTGCTCTTAATATGATCACAGACGTCATTTATGTAGAGTATGAAGAGAGTTGATCCTAGAACACTGCCTTGGGGGACACCACTATTGACAGGTACAGAATTTGATAGGACACTCCCAATTTTGACCATTTGTTGTCTGTTTGACAGGAATGCTTCTATCCAGTTATGCAGTTGTCCAGAGATACCAAAAGATTTTAGTTTTAGTAGTAGTTTATCATGTACCACTGAATCAAAGGCTTTACAGAAGTCTATGTAGATTGCATCTATTGTTTTGCCCTGATCGAGTTTGTAGTCCATATGTTTTTGCAATGTAAGAGTTGCAGATTACAGGATACTTTTTTTCCGAAACCAAATTGTTTATTAGAAAGTAGGTTGCTTGTCCCTAAGTGGAGGATAATGGATTGGTTAATAATTGATTCCATGACTTTACAGATGACACAGCATAAGGAGATTGGTCTGTAATTTTCAACTAGGCTGGGGTCTCCCTTTTTGAAGATGGGGATGACCATGGCTTGTGGCCATAGGTTAGGCAAGGAGCTGGTCCTGAAAGATTTTTCAAAGATTATGCTTATAGGTTCTGCTATGGCAGTGGATAGCTTTTTTAAGAAGTAGGCACATATTCTGTCCGGTCCAATAGATAGAGATGGTTTTAGATTGCGTAGTGCTTTTTCAACATTGTCTACTGTAAAATCAATATTTATTAGATCATTGTAGTTTTCTGTGGTTCAGCTAGGAAATACTGGGCATGATCCATTGCTGTTTACAAATACTGAGCCAAAGAATGTGTTAAAGAATGCTTTAATGGTGTCGTCATTGCAGTCTTTACCATTAGGTCCTATCATGGGTGGGATGGACCTTGAGTCTTTTAGTTTGTTGTTTACAAAATTGTAAAAAGCATGGGTGGAGTTGGTGTGTAGAAGGTTTTCCTCTTGTTTAATGTGATAATTGGTGCATTCAGTCATTATCTGGTGGCATAAATTTTTGTATCGGCTTTTGAAGTTGGTAACGTGACCAGATTTGTTTTTCCGCCAGAGTGATTTCTTTTTGGATTGGAGTTTCCTTATTGTTATGGGTAATCTGTTTTTTTGTTTTTGTTTTGGGAGTTGTTATTGGTACATATAGTTTGATTACTTTTTTGACTTCAAGTAAAAATATGTTGTAATGGTCTTCAGCAGTATTGCATCCAGTAAATAGAGATTGCCAATCAAGGGTTGAGAGATCGTTATCTATAAGATCATAGTTGCCTTTTTTGAAGTTATAATTGGGGATTACATCATTGTGATTATTTTTGTGTGGGCGTATGTTGAGACAAAAGTCAATCATATTGTGGTCACTGTTGGAAAAGGGTTCTTTAGTTTATATTCCATAAATTAAATTCAAACTGTTGCAGAAAATGAGATCGAGGCAGTTAAGTCTAGTATTGTTGATTACTAGTTGTTCCAGTCCCAGATTTGTAACCGCATTGTAGAAGGTTGCATGTGTGGGTTCAGTTGTACATTCTTTAAGGATCCAGTTAATATGAGGTAGATTGAAGTCACCAAGAAAAATAAAAGCGTGTGGGCACGATGTTGCCCATGTTAGTAGTAAATTTAGCTTGTTTACATGTTCGATTAATTAATACCCAAAAATTATGTCCTTATCATCATGGGGGATTGGAGTGTTAAAGCAAAAAGGTAAAAGATAACCAGAATAATAGGCAAGTTTGGCCTTGGAGTACAAAATGAAGTAGGGCACAGGCTGGTAGAATTTTGTCAAGAGAATATGATGGTCATAGCAACCACTTTTTTCCAACAACCCAAAAGATGACTCTACACATGGACATCATCAGACAGTCAACACAGAAATCAGATTGACTATGTGCTCTGCAGCCAAAGATGGAGAAGCTCTATACAGTCAGAAAAACAAGACCAAGCGCTGTCTGTGACTCAGATCATGAGCTTCTCATTGCAAAATTAAGACTTAAATTGAAGAAAGTAGGGAAACGCACTAAGTCATTCAGGTATGAACTAAATCATATCCCTGATGAATATGCAGCAGAGGTGACCAATAGATTTAAGGAATTAGATCTGATAGACAGAGTGCCTGAAGAACTATGGATGGAGGTTCACAATATTGTACAAGATGTAACAATCCCAAAGAAAAAGAAATGCAAGAAAGCAAAATGGCTATCTGAGGAAGCTTTACTAATAGCTGAGGAAAAAAGGGAAGTGAAAAGGCAAGAGAGAAAGATACACCCAATCAAATGCAGAATTCCATAGCTAGAAGAGAGAAGAATGCCTTCTTAAATGAATAATACAAAAACATAAAAGAAAATATTAAAATAGGGAGGACCAGGGAAATTGGAGATATGAAGGGAATATTTCATGCAAAGATGGGCATGGTAAAAGACCAAAATAGCAGGGATCTAACAGAGGCGGAAGAGATTAAGCAGAGGTGGCAAAATTACACAGAAGAACTATACAGGAACGAGCATAACATCCCTGATAACCACGATGGGGTGGTCATTGACTCTGAGCCAGACATCTTGGAACAGGAAGTCAAATGGGCCTTCGGAAGTCTGAGCAACAACAAAGCTAGTGGAAGTGACAGTATTCCAGCTGACCTATTCAAAATCTTAAAAGATGATGCAGTAAAAGTGCTACACTCAATTTGCCAGCAAATTTGGGAAACTCAACAATGGCCACAGGATTGGAAAAGGTCAATTTACATTCCAATTCCAAAGAAGAGCAATGCCAAAGAGTTTTCAAACTACCGCACCATTGCACTCATTTCACATGCTAGCAAAGTTATGCTCAAAATCCTGCTAACTAGGCTCCAGCAGTATGTAGACTGAGAATCCTCAACACTGTTCAACTATTTACAAAGTGTGCACTACTATTTCTGTTAATTTTCTCATCACTCCTTATCACCCATCCCCTCCCACTTGTGATTGTAGGACTGTAACTTTGTCGCTTGTATCCTTACAATTTATATTGACTGTTTCCTAGTATGATTTGATTGTTGATTGTACCCTATGATTATCATTAAGTGTTGTATGTTATGATTCTTTTTTTTTTAACAGACTTTTTTCAGTTTTTCACATTAAAAATAAAAATCTCTTTTAGTGGACAACATATTTCCGGGTCATCATCTTTACATACAAATATGACAGAAATTATACATTGATATATGCATACTTAATTCTATTATTACCTTTTCCATTCCCAATTTTCAGTAAGGAGAGAAACAAACACATTAATTCTAGCCTCTTTCATTAATCTTAATCAATTTTGTTTCATTTCAATTATTTCAAATATAATCCTTTAGTATTTGTTTTTAAACATAAAGATAAACAATATGTGTTTGCCTAATAAATAATAATAAAGTTTAATTCTTTCATTAATCTCAATCTAAACATCTTTTTATTTCATTTCAATTATTTCAAATATAATCCTTAATATTTATTTTTTTTAAAAAAAACAATATATATTTGCCTAATAGTGGTAATAATGAAGTTACCAATGTCTCTCCTTGCTTTTAATAATCTATATTAAACTTATTAATTTAGCTGGTTCTTTAGTCTGTCATATTCCCTTTCCATTACACATTTTTTTTATGAATTCTAAATTAATACAGATCTTAACACACCCACACAAAAAGAAAAAAGAACAAGTATAAGTTTCCCCTCTTTTACTATTTTGAGTGTGACACCTTAATGATTAGAATGTACCTTTATTCCCTCATCTTAATTCCCAATATAAACCATTAGTCATTACATCTTTTCAATTGGATTTCACAACATATTTCCCCCCCTTTAATAAGAGTTATCAGTATCTATATTACCCTATTTTCTAAATATTTTTAATTGCAGAGATATTCTTATTACCCCTTGTCACCCTGCAGAATCCCCTTTTTAATTCATCAACCATTGTCTCTGAAAAAGCCATTTCAATTTTCAACATTTTACTAGTTCTGTGTTTCTTTCTTTCACATGCCTGTTTCTTACTGTTTCTCCTCCCCCTCTTTTCCCCATATCTTTTCTCATTCCAATTTATCTCTTTCTTAATATCTTCCTTTCCCCTTTTCTGCTGAATCTTCCTGCCTTTTCTGACTTCACAGGTATTACCTCTTTTAATTGCTTTCTTGAAACTCAACTTTTTAACCTTCCTTCTTTCCCCACTTCTTTGTAGCGTTCTTTGTGTTAATTGTCTATTTAAAATGTCTTCTCCTTGAGTCAATTCCTCCTCCTCTGAGAATCTTTCTTCTTGTTCTTCAATCGCCATTTCCATTTTTTCTAGCAGAAAGCAAAGTGATTCGCCTCTTTCCTGTAGTAATTCTCTCATATTTTTAAGTTCCATTTTTAATTCCCGAAGAGATATCATCATTCTTATATTTTATGATCGTTAAAGTCCACAAAAAGAAACCACTTTTACTTTCCTTCTTTCTTCTTTCAGTTTTTTAAGTTTCTCAGCTATTCCAGTCCAGGGTTTATAAAAAAACATCAATCAGTTCCACAAACAATCTTTCCTTCCTTGCTTTTTCCTTTATTCTGGTTCTGCTTTCACTTTCTAAAATTCTTACTTTGTTTCAATATTTCTGTAATGTTATATCCACACCAGTTCATTCAAAAACAAGATGCTTTCCCTTTTATTTGAACTAAATTTTTATCAAAAGGTGACACTCTCCATTATACAAAGTCTTCACTTTTCCCCCCTATATTTTTATTTAAGGTTTTTCGAACCTCAATATTCCAACACAATCCAGTCTCCAATTTGTAAACTTTGTTATTATTATTTGACAATCTTAAGTCCAGCTTTAGTTTTATACTTGTTTATTCCCAAATTATTTTAGTCCAATTTCATTAAATCTTTAATTCCAGCTTCTTCCTTTCCCAGTTCAAAGCCCCATTTAGCTGTCAAAAATATTTTTCTTTTTTTCTCTGTCCCTTTGTAATTTCGCTGCTCACTTTTCTTTTCTTAAAATTTCTATGTTACCTTAATCCCGGGGTACTTTTATTTGTTTATATTGCCCAATTGTCCCAGTTCAGATGTTATCCACCTCTTTCTTTCCTCCTGCACAAATCTTAGTCGAACTGAGTCATCCTCTTCGGGATGGCCATTTTAGACCATCACTGCAGTCTTCGGGAGGAAAAAAAAACCAAGCCCAGGGGGGGGGAAATGCGGCTCCCCACAATCAGGCTTGCGGCTTCCTCTTACTCCGCTGCCCCTCCAAGGCAGTTTCAGCCCCTAATCAGAATGATTGGGGCTCTCCGATGAAAGAGCACAAGCGATAGCCAAGAGTTGCAATCTACCATCCATTAGCGAGGAGGCTCCGCCTTCTTCTGTATGTTATGATTCTTGATTCTTAACAAATGTATCTTTTCTTTATGTATACTGAGAGTATTTACACCAAGACAAATTCCTTGTGTGTCCAATCACACTTGGCCAATAAAAGTATTCTATTCTATAACTACCAGAAGTACAGGCAGGATTTTGAAGAGGCAGAGGAACTAGAGATCAAATTGCCAATATATGCTGGATCATGGAGAAAGCTAGGGAGTTCCAGGAAAACATCTACTTCTGCTTCATTGACTATTGTAAAGCCTTTATTGTGCGGATCACAAGAAATTGTGGCAAGTTCTTAAAGAGATGGAAGTACCAGAACATCTTATTTGTCTCTTGAGAAAGCTATATGTGGGTCAAGAAGCAACACTGAGAACTGGACACAGAACCATTGATTGATTCAAAATTGAGACAGGAGTTCGGCAAGACTATATACTATCATCCTGCCTATTTAACTTATATCCAGAGCAGATCATGAAAAAGGTGGGGCTAGATGGAATTAAGATTGTCAGGAGAAATATCAACAACCTCAGATATGCAGATGATACCACCCTCATGGCAGAAAGTGAAGAGGAACTAAAGAGCCTCTTGATGTGGGTGAAGAAGGAGAGTGCAAAAGTTGGCTTGAAACTCAACATTAAGAAAACTAATATCATAGCATCTGGCCCTCTCAATTCCTGGCCTAACTAGCTGCCCCCCCCCACACCCAGAGCTTGCCTGGCTGCTTTTCCAATCGAAATTGGGAATCGAACTGACAGGCATCAACCAGACCGAAGGCGATGACTGGGAAGCAGCCCTTGTCCAGGAATTCCAGGAAGTTTTCACCAAGAAGCTAGGCAAGTACGAGGGATCCCCCATATCGTTTAACCTCTGCCCTGATATTGCGCCCATTCGCCTTAAGCCTCGTTGAGTGCCCTTTGCACTCAAACCAAAGATTGATGAACATTTGGACAAATTAGTAGCCCAAGGCGTGTTGGAACCGATTGACCATGCCCGATAGGAGACCCCAATTGCAACCCCCATAAAACCTGATGGATCTTTGAGAATTTGTGGGGATTACAAGGCCACCCTGAACCACACACTTCAGCAGAGCACTTACCCCGTGCCTGTGGTCCAACACCTCCTTCATTCCCTTGGGGGCAGAAAAATATTCGCAAAACTGGACTTAGCCCAGGCATACCAGCAACCCCTGCCCGTAGATGCAGAGACCGCAGAAGCCCAAACTATAGTCACGCACAGAGGTGCATTCAAATGTAATAGACTCCAGTTCAGAGTAAGCGTGGCACCTGGCATCTTCTAGAGTCTGATGGAGAGATTGCTACAGGGCATAAAAGGGGTCGTGCCATATTTCGATGATGTCCTGATAGCTGCTCCCACTAGCAGTATACTAGAAAAATGACTAAGAATGGTCCTCCAGAAATTTAAAGATGCTGGCCTGAAGGTCAAGAAGGACAAGTGCCAACTATGCACAGAGAGGGTTGAATTCCTTGGTTACCTTTTTGACAAACAAGGAATTCATCCTACTGAGAAAAAATTGGCAGCAATAAAAAAACGCCCCGAGACCTAGAAACAAAACAGATCTCCAAGCCTTCCTGGGACTTATATCAACTTTTATAACATCTTCCTACCCCAGAAGGCGACTGTTGCTGAACCCCTGCATAGGCTCCTTGACAAGAAGGCTTCCTGGGTCTGGGGACATCGAGAAGAGCGAGCTTTTCAGCAAGTAAAAGACCTTTTAACATCTGATGCTGTATTGATACAATATAACGAGACTTTACCATTAACGGTTACCTGTGACGCCTCACCATTTGGAGTAGGAGCCATCTTGAGCCACATCCTGCCAAACGGTACTGAGGCACCCATTGCATTCTTTTCTAGAACTTTATCTAAAACTGAGAGAAACTATAGCCAACTAGATAAAGAGGCTCTCACTATTGTGGCTGCAATCAAACGATTCCATGAGTATGTGTATGGAAGATCGTTTTCTATAATCACCTATCACAAACCACTACTTGGCATCTTGGCTGGGGATAAACCAACTCCCCACATCTTATCGCCAAGAATGACACGCTGGTCAGAGTTTTTAGCCGAATACGATTACCAACTGCCATACCGACCGGGGAAAGCCATTCCCCACGCTGACACCTTGAGCCGCTCTCCGCTACCAGAAGTCCTGGACGACCCAGCTCCAACCCTTGCCACACTACAAATCAAGACATTTCCATCACCACTAGTGACTGCACAAGACATCGCGTCAGAAACAAGGAAGGATCCTTGTTTAGCATGGGTCCTCAGCTGGGTGGAAAGAGGTTGGCCTGACAACGAACTCAATGACACCTTCAAGCCTTTCAAACACAGGCAGACAGAACTTTTCTCCCAAAAAGGATGTGTTTTATGGGAAGACAGAGTCATCATCCCAGAAAGACTGCAGCATAAGGTCCTAAAACTATTGCATGATGGACACCTGGGCATCGTGCGAATGAAGGCATTAGCAAGGAGCTACGCTTGGTGGCCAGGCATAGATAAGCAAATAGAAACCTGGGTCGCTACCTGCAACAAATGCCAGGAAACACACTCAGCTCTACCAAAAGCACCATCAACGGAATGGGAAGCACCCCGAGGTCCCTGGTCCCGCATCCACATCGATTTTGCGGGACCTACCAAGGGGCATACATTTCTCATAACAGTGGATGCCTATTCCAACTGGCTTGAGGTCCACAAAATGAAGAGCACCACAACAGAGACAGTCATTAAAAAACTAAACAGACTATTTGCTACACACGGCTTGCCAGATGTCTTGGTTTCAGACAATGGCCCACAATTCACCGCCTTGGCATTTGAGCAGTACCTAGCAGACCTTAACATCGTCAGCTCACCCTGCGGCCAACGGTAGGGCTGAACGAATGGTCCAGTTCATAAAGAAAACCTTACACAAGATGGAACAAGGGAACATCCACGACAAGGTGACCAGGATGCTCCTCCTCCAGCATATCACTCCAAACAGCACCACAAACAAAACCCCAGCTGAACTCCTGATGGGCAGGAAACTTCGATCACATCTTGACTGACTACACCCTGCCTACACATCAGAAAACCCCCTGCGGTCCAGCAGCAAGTATCGCACGTTCAAGGTAAGCAACCCGGTTTTTGCAAAAAACCTTACCGGTGACCCATTGTGGGTCCCTGCTACCATAACTCAACTTACGAGTCCCCGTTCCTACCATTTACAAACTGCTGATGGGAGACTGTGGAAGTGCCACATCGACCAGCTACGCTCCCGGCTGGCATCTACCCCCTGCACAAGCCCTGAACTCCAAACCAGGGGGGGAAGGGAAATCGAGGGGGCCGAAAACGAACTAGTAACTGACCCAGTACTCGAAAACCAGCAATCAGCACAACCAAACCTGGATTATTCAGCTTCCGAAGAAGAACCGGGGCAGATGGCCATCTCTCCATGAAGCAGCACGGTGGCATCAGCAACCCCAGAGAATCCAGATGACAGCCTTGACGGGAGTAGAGATGACAACACCGAGTCGCCCATCAGAGCAGCCAGCTCACCATTACCGCCGAGTTCAACCAACAGCCCACTGGAACCAGAGTCCGGGCAAAAACTGGTGGAGCAATGAAGATCAGGTAGACAGGTGAGACGACCTGCCTACCTGCGAGAATACATCACCCCACCCTTGAGACGGAACCTAGGGGGAGGGGTGTTACGAACTAAGCAAACTCATTAGCTTGCGATTCTAATAGTTTTACTTTCACAGCAGGCTCGTAAATCTGCACTTCTGATTGGATAGTGGATCATGATTGGTCATTGTCGGCTGATCTGATTGGCTGTTAAAGGGTCTGATTGGATGCTTTCCAGCACTGATTGGATGCTTTCCAGCGCAGCAAACTCAAATCATTGGTTGTTGTGACAGCAGCCAGCTCTATAAAAGGAGTTCTGAAATCACTAATAAAGAGTTGGAGTCATTATTCGATGCCTCGTCTCCATTCTTGCGCCCACTCTCCCAGACATAATATCCCCCTCACAACATCTTCACCTGAGGGCATCGCTGGCAACTGCTCGACCTCCTCAATATGCGGAGGCAGGAGGTAACACCAGTTCTGAGGTTGCTTTCCCCCCCACTCTCTTGCAGACCAGTGTATGTTCGGGAAGGGCTCTGATGCTGCGATCTCCCACACATATGAGTCCATCGCCACCCGTATGACCCCTGTTGCCCCACCTCCCAGCCAGCCATCTGGTCTTCAGTACGTGGCTCATTGGCCTCCAGACATCAGATTCTCACCATGCAGCACTAGTTCAGAGGTTCCTTTCCCCCCAACCCCACCCCTCTCAGGGACACAGGAGGGGAAGAGAGAAAGAAGAAGAAAGAGAGAGAAAGAGAGGGAGCAGAGAGAGAGAGAGAAAGGGAGAAAGAGAGGGAGAAGAGAGAGAAAGGAAGAAAGAGGGGGGAAGGAAAGAGAGAAAGAGGGAGAAAGAGGGGAAGACAGAGAGGGAAGGAAAGAGAGGAAGAGGGAGAGGGAGAAAGTGAGAAAGAGAGGGGGGAGAGAAAGAGAGAGAGATGAGAGATCCCCATGTTTTGTTTTCTGTGGGAAAATGGGTCCAAATGACTCTTTGAGTATTTAATGTTGCAGAAACAGGCAGTCAAGCTAAGTGCTTGAAGGACCCCATCCTGTCAGTGGGAGTCCAGGTGCTTCAGTGAGCGGCTTGTTGGATTCATATTAGTGGTCCGCAGGATTTAAAATTATGAGTTTGGTGGTCTCTGAGAACCAAAAGGTTAGTGACCCCTGTTTTGGATGATTCCATAAAGGAAATAAAGCAACTAAATCATTTAAAATATTTATTGACAAGATATACACCATTTTTCATAAATTCAATAAGAGCCAAATTGAACTTACAAAATATCCGGACAACTTGGAATTGAAACCATAAAGGTTGGTAGAGTTTTGGGACCAAGATGTAGTTTAAGGTAAACCCTAGCTGTGTGGCAGGCTTATCCAGCGCTATAGCAGTATTTTTATTCAAATGAAAAATACTCAGGTATGGCTGCCTATCTAGAAAATATATATTTGATAAATGATTTGGCATTGATGATCGATATTCTTAATGGAATTTATCTTCTTTTAAATGCACTGCAAGCAAGAAATGCTGACATCATAAAGGCTGAAAAACTTGTGATAAGATCAATTAAAGCATTTGAAATGCTCAGAAAGGGAAAGGGTCCATACGAAAAAAAAGTAGACTACTTTAGAAGCCTTCAAAAATATAAAATTTGTACAAAATCATTGATTTGTTGGACTTCCTCAGGAAATACTTGTAGAAAGCATTGTGAAAAAGCAATTTGAAAAAAAGACTAATGGATTGTGAACATTTAAAAACAGGCAGCCAATTTCAAGAAATGAATAAATTACAACTTTTCAATTTTTTGGAGCCAGATTACTGGAATATTGAAGAAGTAGTAGTTCCATGGACAGCAGCTGAAAAATAATTGCTTGCATTAGTGACATTTTTAATTACAAAAATAATATCAACAATTATAAAGATTTTGTAGATAATGCTTTAAAAGATTCCCAGAAATATGAAATTCCTGAAAGTATTTAAAAAGCTAAAGATATTGTCAGAACAATTGCTGTAAGTTCAGCAAAAGCAGAAAGGGCTTTTTCAAAAATGAATATCACATGTTCAGAGAATAAAACTTTCCTGTTTCCAATATAATAAACCGAATGACCATTAGTGTTAATTATTGTTCTTATGTAAATATCTGCGTACCTCTTTTATTGTTTTGTGTACTTATTTTATTCTTATTTAAATATTTACGAAAAAATAAACTATCTTTTGGTATATCTTCTTTTTGTAGGTCATTAGGGCAAAGAAGTGATGTCGGCATGGCCACGCTCACCCAGTCACATGACCACCAAGCCATGTCCACCCAGTCATATGACCACCAAGCCATGATCACCCAGTCACATGACCTCCAAGCCACGCCCACAGAAAGGGTAGTAATTTTTTAAAAAATATATTTTTATTAATTTTCTTTTTTTTTTTTTACATCATAAAACATCATGGTATCAACAATGTCCTTGGCATCTGTACAAGATTTTGGTTTAAATATCACAATACATTATATTGAGTTTATCTACTATTAAATAATATCTTTAGCGATAATTACTATTCTTATATCTTTATATAGTTTACAAAATTTTATTTTACTTTCTTAAGGGTTGTTTCAATTAATATTTTTGTCTCACTTCTTGGTTCTGTTTGTTAGCCATTTATACCAATTGTTCCAAATTGTAAAGAATTCAGAGTCATCTTTTTCTTTCAATTTCATTGTTAGCATATTCATCTCAGCACTTTCTGTTACTTTGTGCATTATTAGTTCTTCATTGGGGGTATTTGGTGTTTTCCATAGCTGCGCAAAGGCTATTCTGGAGGCTGTTATAATATCTAACAATAGGTATTTTACTTCTTTTGGTAGCCTTTCTTTAATGATTCCTGTTAGGGATAACATTTTTTACCCTAACTGGTTTATGTAAAATAATAAATATGTAATCATAGTTCATAAGTTAAAGTGTCTGCAACTTTAAATATAGGAATGTAATTAGGGGAGTGGTTGTGAAAGCACTTTAAAAGAAGCAAGACGACAGCTTGCTCTCTCTCTGGCTTTGATGATCCCTAATTACTGCATGGACTCAAGACTGCATTACTTGAACGGGAGAGATAAACAAAGGACTGATTTGTAAGTGAACTGACATAGGATATTCTACACGGACTTTGCTAACTGAATATCCTTGAATGGACTGACTAAATGATACATGACTAATGGACTGTTATTTTGACTATGCTATAAATGGAATAAACTATATTTTTGATAGCACAAGCGTATCTGTTATTTTTACTGTATGTTAATAAACATACAAACTTATCTCACTCATTTATCTGTGTGCCTATCTGACTAATGCTGCACATTCTGTTTAGCTTGTCTCCTTAACCCTGGTTGGGGAACCCAGGCTTAACACTGGTTATGGGCCCAGAGGCTGCAAAGTCAGTTTAACTAGGATAAAACAGATTTATGTAAAAAGTGAGAGT
Organism: Hydrophis major; assembly: GCA_033807585.1. Classification (NCBI taxonomy): domain Eukaryota; kingdom Metazoa; phylum Chordata; class Lepidosauria; order Squamata; family Elapidae; genus Hydrophis; species Hydrophis major. The sequence goes on along the minus strand of CM066343.1, from coordinate 67,246,080 downwards.
TTGTGTTGTTTTATACATTACAGTAAACAGACAGCTGTGTTTTATTAATTATAGTTTTATATCCATATAAGAAAACATGGCACAAGTCAATCTACAAAGTTTGTCCCTTATATCCAAGTTGGATGGAACAAACTATGTATCATGGTCTATGAAATGTAGTCTACTTCTACGAAGAAAAGGTCTGTGGAACATAATTGAAAATCCACCAAACGTAGAGGAATGGGATCCAGAGGATGATGAAGATAGACTAAAAATAAAATATTTTATGCATAAAAATGAACAAGCTATTTGCATAATAGGGTTAACATTAACTGACCAACAACTTGTTCATACCCACGGAGTACAAACGGCTGTTGGGTGTTGGCAGAAGCTGAAGAGGATTTATGTCCGAGATAACATTGGTGCTCACATAAATCTAACACGAAAGCTTTTCAGGACGCATCTCCAGACGAATGGTGATATGCTTAGTCATTTGAAAACTATGCAAAGCAATTTTCAAGAACTGCACGAGAAAGAGCTTATTTTCTCTGAACTACACCAAGTCTACATAATTCTATCTTCACTAGATGAAAGTTATGACAACTATGTCACTTCCCTTGAAATTTTGCCAAAGGAAAGTTTAACTTTAACTGATATAACTGGCAGATTGATTGAAGAGGCAAGAAGAAGACTTGATAGAGATGAGTTAAGGAGGGAACAACCTCAAAAAGAAAATAATGAATCTCCTACTGCATACGCAATTAAAAAGTGCTTTAATTGTGGAGGAAGAGGACATTTGGCAAGATTTTGTAAAAAAGCAAAGTGCCAGAACGCTGGCCAGAATACTAAAAGTCATCAAAAGATAAATAAAAATTTAGAGTTAGCCATGTATACTAACGGAGCTGTAAAAAATAATTTATGGGTGGTTGAGAGTGGAGCATCCCACTGTATAACAAATGATAACAAAATGTTTATTGAAATGTCCCAGAGTACACAGCAGATATCGTTAGCCAATGGCTGGAAACTGAAAGCTAAAGGTCAAGGTATAGCATATTGTTCTTTTATAAAAGAGAATGTAAAAATGTTATATGTACCACAACTTAAGTTTAATTTAATTTCAGTTAGAATTTTGGTTAAACTAGGATATGTAGTCACATTTAAAGGAGATAACTGCATAATTGAAAAAGAAGATAAGAAAATTACTGCATCTTTAAGAGGTGAATTATATGTTTTAAATGATAATGGTTTAGAAGTGGCTAACACAGTTTATGATAATAAGAAACCTCATGATGAATGTATTCACTTGTTACACCGATGGCTAGGGCATTTAAATTTTAAAATGCTTAAGAAAACTGTTGAATTATCTAAGGGAATAAGTTTGAAACCTTGTAATAAGTATTTGCAATGTTCTATTTGCAATCAAAGCAAGAGCAAGGTCATACCGGCTAATAGAGTTGATGGATTTACTACCAAAGAGCCTTTAGAAGTAGTATTTGCTGATTTAATAGGTCCGAAAAAACCAAGTGTAGGAGGAGCTCGATACATACTAAGTATAATGGACCACTATTCTAGATATGGGTTTTGCTATTCAATGAAGAACAAAACTGAAATGTATCTAAATCTCTTTAATTGGATAAAATTTGCTGAAAGGAAAACTAAAAAGAAATTAGTAACTCTTATAACAGATAATGGTATGGAATTTACAAATAATAAATTCCAGAATAGACTTAGAATGTTAGGTATTCAACATAAAAAGTCTGTACCATATAGGCCACAACATAATGCCTTTATAGAGAGACGAGGCCAAACACTACAGTCAATGGCATGTACTATGTTGTCTGATTCAGGATTACCTAACAATTTGTGGGGAGAAGCAATAATGTGTGGTAATCATATATTAAATAATGTTGTTAATTCAACAACAGGTGAATTACCATTCACACTGTGGCATGGTACAAAACCTGATTTAAGTTACATGCACACATTTGGAGCATCAGCATGGGTGCATATCCCTTCACAACTCAAACAAAAAGAACAGCATAGAGCTAAAAGATTATTTTTTGTAGGATATAAATCTAATCATAGATCTTATAGATTCTGGGAACCAGGTACATCTAGAGTTTACACCAGTGCTAGTGCTAAATTCCTAGAACATGTAGGATGGAATAGATTAGAGCAAGATTTAAATAATGAAGTAATTATTGAACCCTACAAAAGGCAGAAAGAACAGACTAGTTATAAGAAGAGTCCTGTTGTAACTATGTATCATTCATGTGTTTGCAACTATGTATCATTGCAACCATGTGTCATTCATGCGTTTGCAACATTGTATCATTCACGTGTAATCATTAACTTCTGTCTCTTCAGTGACCTTTGCAAGGCACGTACAAGAGACAAATAGATAGACGTTTGTTAATAAGCTTATCCACATTGTAAATAATCTGTCCGGTATGCAGCTTTGTAAACATGCACATCCTGATGAGATTACCATGTTTGACTTGAACTTTTTGATTAAATCATTTTCTTGTAAAAAAGCACAATAAAAGAGTGTGTGCCAAGACATTCGGGGCATGCTCATCAAGAGGAAACTTCGCTTCCTGTCGTTTCTCTTCCCTTCGCTCCCTTTCATGAGCCGCCCATCAGATGCGGGATGGCAGATACCGCAGAGTCCAATTAAAGAAGAAGTCCATGAAGAGCAAATAGGACCAGAACAAGAGGAAACTGTTGATCAGGAAGAGTTAGATAATCAAGAAGAGTTAATAAATGAAAGTCCACCTATAAGTCCTGTAATACCTAGACATACTACACGTGTAACTAGACCACCTGATAGGTATCAAGCAAGTATAGTTTGCCAAGTAACTAAAGTTCCAACTAGTATAGATGAACTTAAGATGTATCCTGCTAAGGATCAGGAGAATTGGCAAAAGGCAATGGAAAAAGAACTAAATTCATTAAAGGTAATGAAAGTATATGAAGATGCCAAATTACCTCCAGGAGAAAAATCCATTGGGTGCAAATGGATATTTAAAGTAAAAACAGGAAATAATGGGACTGTTACCCATAAAGCTAGGTTGGTAGCTCAAGGATTTAATCAAACTGCATCTGATTACGATGAAGTTTTTGCACCAAGTCTTAAAGCAACATCTTTAAGAGCAGCATTAGTGTGGGCAGCTAAGAAAAACTATGTCATTAACCATTTAGATGTAGAAACTGCTTATTTGCATGCACCATTGCAGCACACTATATATTTGAAAAAGCCATTTATTATAAAAGATAATAAAGTAAATAGTAATCATTGTTGGAAACTCAAAAAGAGTCTTTACGGGTTGAAACAATCTGGCTTTAAGTGGAATCAATATATTGTGAAAGAATTAAACAATATAGGTTTTAAATCTGGTTTAGCAGATCCATGTGTGTTTAAAAGAGAAAATAATGGAACGGTGTCATTATTGTTATTATTTACAGATGATATTGCTTTGATAACTAAGACTAATAATGAAGCTAATGAGATTATATCATTATTAGCCAAAAAGATAAAATTAAAGCATTTAGGTGAAATTAAAAAGTATCTAGGATTGGCAATTAACAAAACAAAAAATGGATTTAAGATATTTCAAGAAGATAAAATTTGCCAATTAATTAAAACGTTTAAAATGGAACTTTGTAAAGCGGCAAAGACTCCAATGAGTCAGGAAGTTTGCCAAACTAATGATCAAAGTCCCAAATTTGATAAGTCCATATGTCAATCTTTGATTGGCAGCTTATCATATATAAGCAGTTGTTCAAGGCCTGATATAGCTTATAGTGTTAATGAGCTGGCTCGTTTTAATTCAGATCCACATCAATGTAATTGGCAATCATTAAAGAGAATTTTAAGGTATCTTAAAGGAACAATGAACCATGCATTGTATATAGAACCAAAGGGTGATTTGAGTCTTAGTGCCTATGCAGATGCAGGTTTTGCAACTGATATAAACACTAGAAAATCAACATCTGGAATGGCTATATTATTTGGTAAGACACTAATAGGGTGAAGGTCAATCAGACAACAGCATATTAGCTTGTCCACGATGGAAGCGGAATTTTCATGTCTGTCATTACTATGCACTGACTTAATTCTGTAAAAACAGTTATTATTAGATATAATAGTTAAAGATTCCATTATTGTGTACGAGGACAACCAGGCAGCCATTAACTTGGCTACTAGTATTGCTGTAAAAACTAGATCAAAGCATACTGATTTAAGATCCTTAAATGTTAGAGAATCTGTAAAGAATGGGCTAATTAAATTGGAATACTGCATGACAGAAGAAAACATTGCAGACCAATTAACAAAAGCTCAAGGAGTAATTAAGTTTAAGGAGAGTTGTAACAAATATGATTTAAAGATGTAAATAGTTAAAGTATTATTATTATTACCTAAAAGGGGAGAATGTTAGGGATAACATTGTTTACCCTAACAGGTTTAGGTAAAATAATAAATATATAATCATAGTTTATAAGTTAAAGTGTCTGCAACTTTAAATATAGGAATGTAATTAGGGGAGTGGTTGTGAAAGCACTTTAAAAGAAGCAAGACGACAGCTTGCTCTCTCTCTCCCTTTGATGATCCCTAATTACTGCATGGACTCAAGACTGCATTACTCGAACGGGAGAGATAAACAAAGGACTGATTTGTAAGTGAACTGACACAGGATATTCTACACTGACTTTGCTAACTGAATATTCTTGAATGGACTGACTAAATGAAACATGACTAATGGACTGTTATTTTGACTATGCTATAAATGGAATTGTCGTGTCCTCAGAAATGATGCCAGGAGTCGGTGACTTCAAATCATGCTCTTTTATTTGTGTAGGAACCGACTGGTGCTATAGACAATGTTCGTGGCTTTTATTCCTTTAGCCACGGCGGCCGCGGCCATTGGCACCACTTTGAATCTCCCGCGATTCGAATAGACCAATCGCGGGAGATTCTTAGCAAGCCAATCGGCGTGGCTCGCCTAACCAATCAGAGTGCTCCGCGTTTTGGCCAATCAAAGCGCGGGGATCTCAAGAATGCTAATGAGGGGACAGAACACCCCTCCCCTCTTGGTTTAGTCCTTACGTCACGTAGTCCCGTAGGTAGGTGGGGCTCCGTCTTAGCCTACTGGACCTGCTCAGTCGTAGGTTGGATCCCAGCCGGTTCGGTCGGGGTCTCTGCTTCTCTGGATGCCGTTGTGGGAACCGGCTGGTCGGTCGGGCCGGGCCGCTCTCCGTAGCTCCCTCCTGGGCTTCCCGGGTTGGTTGAGCTGCGGGTTTCACCGCTCCCACTCGGTCTCCCCGGGTCGGTCGAGCTGGCCTGGCTGTCTCTTCCTGGCGAGGGGTCGTACTGGTTGCTTTTCGGTAAGTATGGTTGGTTTATTCTTCTTTGGTTTTGGTCCCCTGGGTATTCCCTCCCCCCTTGGTTTGTGTTGTGGGGGTTGGTTTCGCCTGCTTGTGCATCGGTGGTCTCTTGGGTGGTCGTCCTCGACGTTAATTGGTCGATGTGGCGTTTCCATGCTCGTCCGTCTGCTGTTTGCAGCTGGTACGAGTGTGGGCCTGTTATTTGTGTGATGACGGCCGGTACCCATAATGGGTCTCCCGTCAGGTTTTTTGCGTACATGGGGTTGCCTGGTGCGAAAGTTCGGTGTTTGCTGGTTGAGTCTGGGGGCTTCTCCGGGTTATATGTGGGGTGTAACCTGTCGAGTGGGGACCTTAATTTCCTCCCCATTAACAGTTCGGCTGGGCTCTTATTCGTTGTGGTATTTGGGGTTATGTGTTGGGTGAAGAGTAATTTATTTATTTTCTCCTGGATCTCCCCATGGTCTATTTTCCGGATGGTTTTCTTAGTGAATTGCACCATCCGTTCCGCCCTACCGTTCGCCGCCGGATGCGCCGGTGCTGTCAGCGTGTGTTGGATGCCCCTTTCCGCTAGGAATTTTTCGAATTCTAGCGAGGTGAATTGGGGCCTGTTGTTGGAAACGACGACGTCTGGGAGGCCGTGCGTTGCAAAGAGTTTGCCGAGTTCCTTGATCACGGCCTCCGTGGTTGTTGTTCTCATGTTGCTTACCTCCAGCCAGTTGGAGTAAGCGTCTACTATTATAAGGAAGGTGTGTCCTTTTGTGGGCCCGGCAAAGTCTATGTGGATCCTAGACCAAGGTCCCCTTGGGGTTTCCCACTCTAGGACGGGTGCTGTGGGTGGGCTTGGCCTAGTTTCCTGGCATCGTTGGCACTTTGCTACCCATGTCTCAATCTGTCTGTCCATCCCTGGCCACCAAGCGTAACTTCTGGCCAGGGCTTTAGTCCTAACGATGCCCGGGTGCCCCTCGTGTAATAGTTCCAAAACCTTCCCTTGTAGTTTTTCTGGAATTACCACCCTATCCCCCCATAGTATGCACCCTTTTAATAATGAGAGTTCCGTTTGCCGGTTCCGGAATGTTTTGACGGACTCGCCGTTGTCCCTTTCCGGCCACCCTTTCTCTACCCAATGTAACACCCGCGCCAGACGTTTGTCTTTATTAGTCTCTCGGGCAATGTCTGACGCGGTTATGGGTAGGTTGGGTCGAGTCTCTATACTGAGGGTGGTCGTTGTGGGTGCTGGGTCGGTGTCAGGTTCCGGTAGCGGCGAGCGGCTTAAGGCGTCTGCATGGGAGAGCGTCTTACCCGGTCTGTGTATGAGTCTGTAGTTGTAGGCCGCCAGGAACTCGGACCACCTTGTCATTCGGGGAGACAGAATGTTCGGGGTGGCCCGGTTTCCTGCAAGGATTCCCAGCAGCAGCTTGTGGTCAGTTATGATGGTGAATGTCCGGCCGTAGAGGTACTCGTGGAATCTTTTTACGGCGGCAACGATAGCCAGAGCCTCTTTGTCCAGCTGGCTGTAGTTCCACTCCGGTTTGGTGAGGGTCCTTGAAAAGAACGCGATGGGTGCTTCTTTTCCGTCGGGAAGGCTATGGCTGAAGGCAGCGCTGACACCGAAGGGTGATGCGTCACATGTGATGGCCAGGGGTAGGGTCTCGTTGTACTGTATTAGGACGGCGTCCGAAGTGAGGAGGTTCTTTGTTCTCTGGAAGGCAGCTTGCTCGCATTTCCCCCAAGTCCAGGTCGCCACCTTGTCCAGGAGTCGATGCAAAGGCTCCACCACCGTCGCTTTTTGGGGCAGGAAAACATTGTAAAAGTTAAGTAGCCCCAGGAATGCCTGTAGCTCCGTCTTCGACTTGGGTGTGGGGGCTTCTTTGATGGCCTTGATTTTTTGGTTTGTGGGGTGAATGCTGTAACGGTCTAGGAGATATCCTAGGAATTCAACCCGTTCCGTGTACAATTGGCATTTCTCCCTCTTTACCTTGAGCCCGGTCTCTTTGAATTTGGTTAGGACCTCCCTTAGGCGACCCTCTAGTTCGGCTTGGTTGGTTGCCGACACTAGGACATCGTCGAAGTACGGTACCACCCCCTTGATGCCTTGTAATAGTCTTTCCATTAGGCTTTGGAATATTCCCGGTGCCACGCTGACTCCGAATTGGAGCCGGTTGCATTTAAATGCTCCCCGGTGGGTGACTATGGTTTGCGCTTCTGCCGTTTCCTCATCGACTGGCAACTGTTGGTATGCCTGGGCGAGGTCGAGTTTGGCGAAAACCTTGCCCCCTCCCAGTGAATGCAGTAGGTGTTGCACTACTGGGATGGGGTAGGCGCTTTGTTGCAACGCGCCATTTAGGGTGGCCTTATAGTCCCTACAGATCCTCACCGACCCATCGGGCTTGATCAGGGTGACTATGGGGGTCTCCCACCGGGCGTGGTCTATTGGCTGTAGGACCCCTTGTTTGACGAGTTTGTCAATTTGCTCGTCTATCTTGGGTTTAAGTGCGAATGGTACCCGCCTTGGTTTTCGGCGTTTTGGGGGAATGTTTGGGTCTAGGTTGAATGATATAAGGGGCCCTCGGTACTTGCCTAGGTTTCCGTCGAAGACCTCTTGGAATTCCCGGACTAGTTGTTGCTCTCAGCTGTCGTCGGTGACGTGGTCGATTCCCGTGACTGCGATGCTGAGCGGGGCGAACCATTGCAGTCCCAGTAGGCTTGGGCGGTCGCGATCGACGATTGTCAGGGGAAGCTTTTTGGTGCGCCGTTTGTATGTTATGTTGAACTGTCTGGTTCCGACTACCGGGATGCGGTTTCCCTGGTAGTCCTTTACGATTAGTCTTTGGCTGTCTAGGCTTTTCCTTTGGATGGCAGGCACCAAGCGCTTTATTTCTTGCCATGCTATCATGGAGAGGTAGGACCCGGAGTCCACCTCCATTTTGCATGGCTCGCCCTCGATGCCTATCTCCACGTAGACCTTCCGGGCGTCATTGGTTGTGGCGTGGCCAATGGTGACCGTCTGATGGGTCTCCTCTCTTTGCCGGGTCTTGCCGCCTCGTAGGGATCGTCCGTTCCAGTCCCATCTGTTGTCAGAGGGGTGATCTCTGGTCCGGGGTGGTGTGCTCTCTCTCCTCCGTTCGCTCTGGTCCCATCTGGGCGGGCTGGGGTTCTTTTTGAGGCGGCAGACGTGGGCGATGTGTCCCTTCTTGTCACAATGCCGGCAGATTGACTCAAAAAACCAGCATTCGGACCTGGGGTGGTCACTTCCACAACCGGCACAGTTGGTCCTCGACTTACGACCCCGCCGGTTCCATGGGTTGCGGCCTGCCTTGAGGCGATGAATTTCCTCCTCTTCGTCAGAAGTGCCCGATGCCGAGTGGAAATCACCCTGGTGGGTGGTCATCTCGGGTTGGGCCTCGGCCAACCTTGCAGGGTGGTTGTTCCTGCTGCAGTCCCCAGCGTTCGGTCGGCGCATGCGGTCGGTGGATGTTCGGGTCGCTTCGGCGGCTGCGGCTGCGGTGAGGGTGTCTGCAAGGGTGATGTTGCCCTTGGCCATCAGCCGGCTCTGAAGGATGGGGTCCCACAGGCCGAGCACGATTCGGTCTCGCAGGACGTCGTTCAGGTTGTTGAATTCGCACAGCCCCCCTAGGCGCCGTAGTTCGGGTACTTCGTCGCTGAAACTTTCATCTGACCGTTGTTCCCGATGGTAGAATTCGTTGCGTCGGATCAGGATGGGTACCTCTGGAGCGTAGTGCCACCGAAGTATTGGCTCGAGGACGTCCCAGTCCATCGTGGTCGCATCGGCAGGTTTGGCAAGTGCCTTGGCCATCTTGAATACCGTGGTCCCGCAGTGGGTCAGGAAGACGGTGCGCTTCATGGGGCCGGTGGCGTCCTTCAGATCGCTGCACTCAAGGAACATGCGGAATCGGTTGGAGTACGATTCCCAGTCCTCGGTGGCGGGGTTGAAGGGTGCGGGGGGTGCGATTTTCGCCATCGTGGAGATTCGTCTGGCTTCCGTTGGACACGTGGTTCGGTTCAGGGTCTGGATCCCACCTTCGTCGCCAGGGTCGTGTCCTCGGAAATGATGCCAGGGTCGGTGACTTCAAATCATGCTCTTTTATTTGTGTAGGAACCGACTGGTGCTATAGACAAAGTTCGCGGCTTTTATTCCTTTAGCCGCGGCAGCCGCGGCCAATGGCACCGCTTTGAATCTCCAGCGATTCGAATAGACCAATCGCGGGAGATTCTTAGCGAGCCAATCGGCGCGGCTCGCCTAACCAATCAGAGTACCCCGCGCTTTGGCCAATCAAAGCGCGGGGATCTCAAGAATGCTAATGAGGGGATAGAACAGGAATAAACTATATTTTTGATAGCACAAGCGTATCTGTTATTTTTACTGTATGTTAATAAACATACAAACTTATCTTACTCATTTATCTGTGTGCCTATCTGACTAACGCTGCACATTCTGTTTAGCTTGTCTCCTTAACCCTGGTTGGGGAACCCAGGCTTAACAATTCCTAATAGGAAGGATTCTGGTCTGAGCTCAATCTGATAGCTAGTGATCTCTTTTAACCAATTTTTGATTTAAATCCAGTATGTCCTGGCCTCGGGGCACATCCACCACATGTGATAAAATGTACCATCAACTTTTTTGCACTTCGAACATTTAGGACTCATATTGGAGTAGATTTTTGCCAATCCTGTTGGGGCTAAATACCATATATAAAACATTTTTATATATGATTTCTTTGTATGCTGCAGATACAGTTAATTTATAATTTATATTCCCTATTTTCTCCCATTCCTCTAATTCTATAGTGTATCCAAAATTCTATGCCCATGCAATCACTGTACTTTTGACTATTTCCTCATTTTTAAATCTAATAAATATTTATATATTTTAGTTATAAGTTTTTGTTCTGGTCCCATTTATATTTTATCTAGTTGGTTCTGCCCTTTGTCAAATCCAAAATCTTTTGAGTCTTTTTTATATTTATTTTGAATTTGCAAATATGGCCACCAATCGATTATAATTCCATTTTCCTTCAGTTCTTGGTTTGATTTTAATTTCACTTGACTATCTAATAGTTCTTCATAGCTTACCATTTTCCATAGGTCTAATATATTGGGATGTATTATGGCTTCCATGGTTGACAGCCATCGTGGGATTTCTGTATAGTGTTTACTTTTTATTTTTTTCCAAATTGTAATCAATGAGTCTCTTATTAGGTGTTGATTGAAATAGGTATGTATATTACTTTTATTTTCCCACAAAAATGCATGCTAACCTATCAAGGTTGTCCTTCTAATGTTAAGATTCTCTTGTCTCTTAATTTAATCCAATCCTTAATCCAATTTAACACTGTTGCCTGGTAATAAAGCTCCCATTCTGGTAATCGGAGACCGCCTCTGCTCCTATTATCTTGTAATAGTTTCATTTTAATACATGGCCACTTGCCCAGCCAGATAAACTTGGATGTCATTTTATTTAGTTCTATAAAAAAAGATTTCCCTAATTTAATTGGAATCATTTGGAATAGATATATTAGTTTTGATAAGGTATTCATTTTCAACATCGCTATTCTTCCTAATATAGACAGTTTCAATTTGGCCCATAATTCCAATTCTTTTCTGATTTGCTTAATCAGTTTAACATAATTGTCCTCTTTTAATGATGAACATCTGGGTGATATTCAAATTCTCAGGGATTTCACCTTTTTTACTATTTACAGACCCATTATGTTTTCTAATTCTACTTTCTGTTTTGTTGTACAGTTTTTGACTATTCCATCAATCTCTGGGTTTTGTCTGGTTGCAGCTAGCAACACTTCTAAAGACAAGATAAATAACAGAGGCAATAATGGACACCCTTATCTCACTCCTTCTGCAATTTCAAAATCTTCAGTACGATCTCCACACTTGCTTTTTGATTTGAGTATATTTCTTGTAGTTTTTTTTCTATATTAGTGCCAAAGTTCAGCTTTTTAATTTGATATAGCATGAATTTCCAATTGAGATTGTCGAATACTTTTTGTGCATTTAAAAAAATTAAAGCTACATATTTTTCTGGGTGAGCTTTGTAGTATTCAATTGAATTTAGTACTGTCCTAATATTGTTTTTAATTTGTCTATTTGGCAGGAAACCATTTTGGTCTGTATGTATAAGTTCACTCTAGTTTAATTCTTTCTGCTAATATTGTCATAAATATCTTATAATCCATATTTTTGTATACAACCCCTGGGTGTATTGTAATTCATATTCTCCAATGGGACACATCCATAGCCAAGAGTCATCAATCATGCTCTCCAGGTAGAATTTTGCACAACAGAAACTTCAGTCACCAGTTACTATGGTAACTCTCAGCTTTTCAAGCTGTTACATGCTCTCAGCTTTTCAAGCTGTTACATGCTCTCTCTCCCTTTCTGTTGGCAACTCTAAAAGACCGTAGAAATACTTTATGAGTTGACATGGGGATGTGGGGTGGGGAGGGAAGTGGGGGTGGGATCTGGAGGGATGGGAATCACTCCCAAAGCCTGCAGGGACCACAAAATGGAGCACAGGGTCCTCAGGGCTGGAGGAGGATTTGGGAGGCCTGGGCAGGTGGTCCTGAATCTGTAGACATCTCAGGACCTCCTTTACTCTGAAGCAGGGGTGGGATTCTTCTGGTTCGGGTGAACCAGATGTTAAAATTATATCTGGTTTGCTGAACTGGCATTTCAACTGACCGGCTGGCCCCATCCACCCTGCTCCACTCCTCCCACGAGTCTCCATGCAATGCAGGTAAGTGCAGGGTCCACATGGAGGCTCTGGGAGGGGGAACATGGGTCTTCCGGAAGACTGGAAATGGGCCTGTTTCCGGCTTCCGGGGGGCCTCCAGAGGCCCGGGGGAGGCCTCTGGACTCTTGGGCGGGTGAAAAACACTCCTGGAAATACCAGAAGTCTGGAAACAGGTCTATTTCTGGGTTCCGGTGGGCCTCCAGAGCCTGGGGGAGGCCGTTTTTGCCCTCTCAAAGGCCCAGGCCTCCCGACCGTTGAAAGAATGGAAATGAACTCCCCCGGGCTCTGGAGGCTCACTGGAAGCTGGAAACAGGAAGTTCTGGCAGGCTGCGCACATCATAGCCACGTCCACCCAGCAACAAGGCAGCAAACCAGTTGCTGGGATTTTTGAATCCCACACCTGCCCTGAAGGCACCCCATGCTCTACTTAGCAATCTACACAGTCACTTAATGGATGCAATGGGAAGAACAGGAATGACAATGACAGTTAATAACTGTCATGACTTGCCTCCATTAAGGGGCAGGCTACATTACAATTTAAAATCAAGGACTACATTTATATGGATGGAAGACGGATGGATGGATGGATGTGAGAGGCAGGGTGGGAGGAAGGGAGGCAGGCAGGAGGAAAGGAAGGAAGGAAGGCATTTCTCCCACATGATCTCTCCACAACATAAGGGTAATGATGTCAGGAGATGTTGATTTACTGAGCAGGGTATCTCTGGGATCTGATGGCTGAAGCATTCCTTAAAAATGAATTAGTTGGCTGTCAATACTAATTTAGGTGCAAATTTTGTTTATATCTATTTAATGATTGAGCCAAAGTCTGTATACAGTAAGGAAGAACATGATATCCACATTTCCCTTTTGTATTCTTTTGTACATTTGATTTCTTTCTAAACTGAAAAGATCCAAATGTTATTATTTTTCCTCACTGATTGTGCTTTTTGCAGCTGTAAAATACCCCTTTTGTATGTTGGATATGTCACTGACCAGAATTGTACAATATTTATTTATTTGTTTGTTGTTTATCAAACATGTACAAGATAACAAATATGAACATAAACAAAAGCAAAAGAAGTAAATACAGATAAATGGGGACAGTAAGACAGGACGATAGGCACGCTGGTGCACTTATGCATGCCCCCTTTAAGGACCTCTTAAGAATGGAATGAGGTCCACTGTAGACAATTTGAGATTGAAACTGTGAGGGATTGAGGCTGTAATAATGGAGTCGGGTAGGACATTCCAGGTGTTGACCACTATGTTGCTGAAGTCATATTTTCTGAAATTGAGCTTGGAATGGTTTACCTGAGTATGTATCTGTTGTTTGTCCATGTATTGTGATTGAAGCTGAAGAAGTCATTGACAGGCAAGATGTTATAGCAGACAATTTTGTGAACTATGCTTACATCGGACCTCAGGTGGCGCAATTCTAGATTGTCCAGGCTGAAAATTTCAAGCCTAGAGGCATAGGGAATTCTATTGTGAGTGGAGAAGTGGAGTACTTTTCTCAAGAAATGCGTCTGAACCCGCTCAATTGTGTTAATGTCCAATATACAGTGCAAATGTGAGTCTATTATTGATGTTCTTGGAGCTAGCAAAGAAAATTCCAGAATAATTGTTGGGTAAATGGTAGTGGAAGCCATTCTTAACAGAGCAAATATTTAATTCACATTGCAGAAGTTCAATCTGCACTTTGACTTAAACCTTATAAGTATTTTGGAGAATCCTAATTCCACTTACAGTCTTCCCTGGCTCCTTGAAATCATCTTCTAAAGTTGCATTCTTTTCCCCATTCGATGGGGAATCTTTTTTACGTCATGTGATAATAAAGTGGCCTATCCCAATGTCCCATTTATTATCCATGAACCTATGAAATAAAAAATTTCAAGAACCCAAAATTTGAGCAAGCAATATTTAATGATTTAAAGTTAACACAAAACCAACTTGTATAGCTCAATTTCTGATGAGTAGCTCTTTTCTTTGTAGGAAAGTATGGGCAGAATTGCAGCCTTGATGAACTTAGAGAAGAGGAAGTCTTGATTTTATGACGAACTGAAGCATATTAAGTGTCACTGAACTAACCAATATAGTCATTAATATTGTATTAGTATTAGTAAATATATGTTCTGCTGCAAAAGATGCTTGAAACTTAATCTCAAATGCAATCAACTACATATGCTTTGCCCAAGAAAGGCTTTTTTCTCTTATTGCTAAATGCCTTGTTACATTTATAATTATTCAACTGACATTATATGAACATTGACAAATGGCTTGGTTTGTGAATTAACATAGCAAAACAAATCTTTATTCATAACTTTCACATCAAAGTTGTATTGACTCATTTGAAAGAGTTTCTTAAATCCAGTACAGATAGTCCTCCACTTATAACTGTTCATTTAGTTACCTTTTTGAAGTAACAATGGCACTGAAAAAAGTGACATGACCATTTTTGACACTTATGACCATTGTAGCATCTCCATGATCACATGATCAAAATTCAGACATTTGGTAACTGATTCATATTTATGATGTTCCAGTGTTCCGGGATCATGTGATCCCCCTTTGCCAACTTCTGACAAGTAAAGTCAGTGGGGAAGCCAGCATCACTTAACCATGTTACTAACTTAATAACTGCAGTGATTTACTTAACTGGCAAGGAAGATTGTTAAATGGGGCAAAACTTACTTAACAAATGTATCTTGGGCTCAATTGTGATCATAAGTTGAGGACTACCTATATTGCAGAGGTCCATAAAAATGCACCAATAAAAAATCATTCAATTTTTTTCCTGAAGATATGCTTTATAAGACTGCTGAAATGTCTTGCTCTCCAGTAGAATGAGAGTACGTGGAACTGGCCCGTTCCAAAGGTTCTCGATATAGAAAGACGCAGTATTTTGAGAGATGGTGACCACCATGTTTTCGGAAAAAGGTAATAGTGTATTTTCTAAATTTCTCACCAGCAAAAGCATAGATCACTGGATTGATACAGCAATGAGCTGTTGCAAGTGTTTCAGTCACTTGAGTTGCTATACTGATACCATTTAATTTGCTGCAATTATCAAGGGATAAATCAGTTTGGAACAACTGGAGCAGAACAACAACATTGTATGGGGCCCAGAAAAGGAAATAAACAATCATTATGATAAAAATAAGCCTGACTGCTTTGTTCTTCTTCTCATTTCTGCATCTCAGCAAAGTATTTATGATGCATGCATAGCAGAAAATCATAACCATCATTGGAAAAATCAAGCCTATGAAGTTCAGTTCCAGTGTAAAGAACACGTTCCATCTGAAGGAACTTTGATGAGGAAAAACAAAAGAACATGTTATCCTACCATTTTCTCCTTGTGCTCTAATAAAGATTATTCCTGGTGAACAGGCTAGAATTGCTAGGCCCCAGGTAATAATGCTTGTGATGATGCCATAGAATACTGTTCTGGCTTTTAATGCAAACACTGCATAGACTATTGCTAAATACCGATCAATAGTCAAGAGGATTATGAAAAAGCTTCCACTGTAGAAACTTAAAAAATAGATTCCAACAATAATTTTGCACATTGGATCTCCAAATACCCATTCATCTGCTACATAATGAATCCGAAATGGGATTGAGAAAATGAAAAGCAAATCAGAAATGGCTAAATTTAATAGGTATATATCAGTCATACTCTTGAATTTCTTATATTTGATTAGAATCAGTACAACTAGCATGTTACCCAAAAGACCAAAGATGAATACCAAAGAATAAAGGGTAGGCAGGATACTGGAACCAAATTTTTGGGAAGCCTTTGTCTGGCATGGTGTTACCATATCACTATAGTCATATTCAGTGGTGGTAAATACTTCATTTGTTCCATTTATTAGATTGTCCATCTTGTTCCCTGTTACTGAAAAAGACAGAGTTGTTTACTATTAAAGGGAGACAACACAAAGCTTTTAAAAATATTGAAAACATATAATAGTAACAATGCCATGTTGATTTTCCTATATAAGAGAACACACTGAATTTTAACAAAAGGAAAAAGATCACCTTTAATCTGCATAAAAGTTACCATATTTGGGATGAAAAATTGACTCATTGAAGATTTGCATCTGCTAGAACTTGACTAACTAATTGTGTCCATTGAAAATAGCTTTATTTTTGGAGATGCAACCAAATAGTGAAAGCTTTATATATGCTAATTGATCTGTAATATGTCTTACACCAGAGGTGTCAAACTCAATTTGTCAAGAGGCACATCAGGGATGTGGTTGACCTTGAGGGGCTGGAGTGGGCATGGCTGGCACATGCAAGTGGGCAGCGCTTCTGGGCCACAGATAGTGTTCATTCCTGCACCCAGCCAATTCCAATTCCAGGGCAGCCTTATTGTTTGAGGCCTTCAACTGAGTGAAGAGGCACCACGGGGCCAGGCCCTTCACTCCCATGTCCAGCCTGCCAGAGCTCACCAAACAAGAGAAATGAGAGACCCCCATTGTCCTGCAGAGCCCGCTTACTCTTCTGCAGGGAGAAGGAGGAGGAGAGTGGTGAGGCTTTGTGCCAGGTGGGGAGTAGGTCAGGCAGGGCTGGCTGGCTAGGGATGGGGGATCATGGCTGCTCAGGGGGCTCCTGCAACTGCTGCTGCCAGCAGTTTGGGTGCCTAGGCTGTATCCAAGATAAAGAAAGCAGAAGTGCAGCACTGGAATTGCCCTCAAAAATAGCTCCATTTTCAACTGCCCCATTTGCATGTAGGCAGGGTCCTCGGGACAATGGGGTCTCATTCCTCCACCGGCACAGCAAACTCTAGTTGCAGTTGTAAGGGGCCTGGCCCTTGGTCAGTTGAAAACTTTATTCCTGAACTCAAACAGTAAGGCCAGTGCATGTGAGCAGTGCACCCAGGCCATAGATAGCGCTGGTTCCTGCACCCAGCCTTAGATTTGACCAGCAGGGCTGCCCTGGAGCCAGGAGGCACCTCCCAGCTTCTTTGGCCCTGTCCACTGGGTGTATGAATAGGAGACAGCAAGTACTTGGCCTGGCAACCTGGGTGAAAGGGAGGTGCTCAGAACACAATCAGTCTATGGGAGAAGATGGCCCCCAGGGACACCACACCCTGTGTGCTTTCGCCTCCTGTCCAGGTGTTTTACACTCAGGGGTGGGGTGCTATGGGTTTGCCTGGGTTTAGGTGAGTCCATTGCTAACGTTATGGCTTGTTTGGCAAATTGCCAAATGCCACCCCTGGCTGGCCCCACCCATCCTGCCCCTCCCAGAAGCCTCTATATGGAGGCTCGGGGAGGAGGAAAACCAGCCTCCTGGAAGTTCCAGAAGTCTGGAAATGAGCCCATTTCCAGGAGGGCTTCCGGAGCCTTGGGGAGGCCATTTTTGTCCTCCTAAGGGCTTGAGGAAAGCCTCTGGAGCCTGGGGAAGGTGAAAAACAGGCCTCCTGGAAGTTCCAGTAGGCCATGCCCACCATGGCCATGCCCACCCAGCAACTGGGCAGAGAACCTGTGCTTTTGAAGCCCACCCTTGCTTACACTCATGTAAATGCATGAAATGGCAAGTACATGCAAATGGAGTTAACTTTCCAAAATCTTGGATCCCAAGCACAATTCATTTAACAAAAAGTCAAACAAGATTTCACTGGATATTAGTTACTGAGAAGATTTTCCTATTGTTACATTAAATGCACATAAAATATCTGAAAACTTATTAAATCCTTCTACTATTGAAGGAGCAACTTATATAGCCTTATGGCTGAAATGTGTTTCGAAAGTAGCTGAGAAGAATGATTCAGAATGAAAACTTGTTTTCCCACAGGTTCCAATGGATTCCAATAGAAGCAGTGATGGGAGTGGTGGATTTGCTTGAATGACATACACTATTTTCTGACTTCCTATTCATTTATCTTAGATTTTTATTGTGAAGTGAAACTTCATAATAATATCAGGGTTCCCATTTTGCACAACAATACTACAATTTTCATTCTACAAACATTTAGAAGCAAATTGATGAGTGGTACTGAGACCAATCAGACCAGCTTCTTATCTGATTTAGAATTCTGAAGAACCAGAAATTTCACAGTCCTTTTTGCCTTGATAGTGTTCTTGATTAACGTTATAATTCTGAATTTTTCTTTCACAGATTAAAATATTTTTATTTGTTATCATCACCTTAATCAATGGCCAGAATACAAATTAATAAAGGAATATAAATTAATAAAAAGACACGAAGGAATTATCACAAACATATACTTTCATAAAACATATTTATGCTTCAGTGTTACTTACTGAACTTTTCCAATGGAATTTTTATTACTCTTAGGCTCTCAAGAGGACATATTCCCATAGCAGGAGTTAATTGAAGAAAATAGTCACAAAGGCTTGCATGTACATGTTCCCTGAGGAATGAAAGAGAACAACATCATCAGATGTTGGAAGGAGAAGAATTTAAAAACAGAATTAGGGAAACTGAAGACATTCAGAAATCTCTCTATATTAATAGTACAATTGTACAATGCTCAGAATCTTTAGGGATTCAGCAGTCATAATAATTTATTATTGTATGATAATAAAATTGCAACTATAACAGAAAGATGAGAAGAAAAAAGAGCAGTAAAAGAATATCTGAAGGACATAGAAAAAGATCCACTGAAGCTTGTATACTATGAAGGCTTACTGGGTTAAAGAAATTAACCCAGTAAGTAAGTAAGATCAAGATCAAGAACAGAAAAAAGACATGGTAATGGTATTACTTGGTCTGTACATAAAGACATGGTATTACTTGGTCTGTACATAAAGAAAATTGTAGACCAAGCGGATACTAAACCCTGACATTTTCTAAGAGCAGGAAAGTTGAAGAAAGAGACAGTGGGATAATTGTGAAAGGAATAAATGCATATAAAGTCAAAATTCAGAAGACAGATATAGACAGCAACTGCTACCTTTGCAAAGAAGTTGAAGAAACAGTGAATCACTTGTATATATGCTACAAAACATTGCACAGACTACAAGCAGTGGCATAACACAAGTGGTTAAAGTGGTTCATTGTTGCAAAAAATATCATTTGACTATAAGAAATGATAAGACTACAGAATAGACAAAGTAATAAAAAATAAAGAAGCTAAAGTGTTTTGGAACTTTAGAACAGGGGTCTCCAATCTTGGCAACTTTAAGACTTGTGGACTTCAACTTCCAGAATTCCTCAACCAGCAAAGCTTATCTATAGTCTTAAAGTTGCCAAGGTTGGAGATCCCTGCTTTAGAATTCAAATAGAGCAACACCTGCCACGTAACACCCAAACTTGGTAATTGCTGATAAGAAAGACAAAAAGTCTGGGTATTGGACATGGCAGTAGCTAAAGACAGCAGAATAGAAAAGAAAGAACCAGAGAAAATCATAAAATATAAAACCCGCAAATAAAAGTAGAAAGACATGGTACAAGGAAGTAGTAATAGTAATAAGTGCCTCGGATACAATTCCAAACCATCTGGCATATAACCTGAATACTATCAGCATTGACAAAATCGCTGTCATACAGTTGCAAAGTCAGCTTTACTTGGAACAGCTTACAGATTTGTAATGATACTTTTTATTTTAAATAAATCTACCTATCCCAGATCCTTGGGAAATACTTGATATGTGTACAACATACCAAATCCAGTCTAAATACCTTTGTAACTGCAACCAGATATAATAATAATAGTAATAATAATAGCAGCCAGACCAAGAAAAGCAACATATACCTGAGTTTAATTGTAGAAACATCATGTAAAGCTCTCCAGATTTTGTAGTAAACAGGATATGCAGAGAATTATTCTGCAATTTCATCTGGCCATCAGAATTTAATTGCCTACATTTTAGTTGTTCTATCTGTAGGACAAGCCATCCAACTATTGGTTTCTTAGTAATCCATCTGTGCAATTGAACCACAAATTAAGTAGCACTGCAACGTCTGATTCATGACTGAGTCATGGGAAAATGAGACCTGGAGAAAAGGAAGTGCCTCTCCTCCCTCCCTCCCTCTCCTTCCTTCCTTCCTTCTTTCCTTCCTTCTTTCCTTTCCTTTTGCCAAATTCAGAGGAGATCTGCCAGTTGTAGCTATAAGAAATGGGACAAAATATGATGCCCAAAACATTTCTTCATTGCCATAGCTTTCAGCTATGAAAAAGCTGAAAATGTGGCATTCTGGGAAGCTAGAACCAATGTGAAGAGCTGCTGAATTAATTAATTGTGGTTTCTGTTGCAGGAAATATTAGGAAACAAGATGCTTCAAGAGTATCAGACTTAATAAGCAACAGTACTGCATAAGAAGAAGCCACAGATGATAGGATGTTTCATTCCTTTCTGGTTGCTAGAACTCCTTGAAAATATCAGTGTGTACCAAATAACTAGACTGCCTCCTGTTCTGAACTTGTGGTGGAAGCAACCTATCCCATAGCAACTGGGAGCCAGCTGAGGCCTACTGTTATGAACTAATAAAAACGCTTAAATAAAGTTTTAACAAACCTTAAAGAAAAAGCAGGGTTCTAACCCTGCACTTCTGATTGGCTGATAATAGCGATATCGGATTAACGAGCCACCCTCATTGGTCCAAGAGTTTAACACTTCCATGTTTCTCATTGGTTAATAGGTCAGCAGCCTGCCCTATAAAAGGGCTGCTGCTGCCTAGGGTTTTTGCCCTGTTCAGAATGATTAATAAAGAGTTGAAGTTCACTGTTCACTGCCTTGTCTCCGTTCCTTGCACCCATGCGCAGAACTTAACACTGGCGACGAGGGTGGGATATGGAGACATCAGAGCTGACTGAACACTACAGAGCACCAAACAGAGCACGTGGCTGAAGGCACATCGACAACGGAAACCATGTCCGGTGGCGCCATACCACCCGCTCCATTTGATCCAGCACAAGAAGACTGGGACTCATACATAGACTGGTTCCAGATGTTTCTGGAGACCAACAACTTGAAGGATGCCACTACGGGGAAAAAGCGAGCAGTGTTCCTGACCCATTGTGGGCCTGCTGTCTTTAAGATGGCCAAGGCACTAGCGAAACCGGCTGAGGTGAAAACCATGGACTGGGACATCCTCGCACCCCTTCTATGGGCCCACTATGCACCTGCCGTACCAACGCTTGTCCGAAGACATGAATTTTACCAGAGGGACCAGCGGAAAGGAGAGAGCATTGCAGATTTCATTGCGGATCTCCGGAACCTGGGAGGCCTCTGTGGGTTTACAGACCTCGAAGAAGCTCTGAGAGACCGAATAATTCTGGGATTAGATGACCCCACGACGCAGAGCAAGATCATGGCAAAAGCAGAAGCAACCAGGAAGTCTGCCGCCCGAATGCGCCGCATCAATGCACCACTCCGTCAACTTGATAGCGATACCTCACCTCATCTAGAGAGGCACACAACAGCAACCCACCACGAGGACCTCGAATCGTCATCAGAAAGTGATGAGGAGGAGGTCAACCGGCTCCGGTCTGAACGTGACCAATGCCATCAGCGGAATCAAAGACTACCACACCAATGCGCGGGTTGCGGGGTAAACCACCCGCGATCAGACTGCAAATTCCTCGAAGCACTCTGCCATTTCTGTGGGAAAAGAGGCCACATCGGGAAGGTCTGTAAAAGCAAGCAAGGATCCAGCCCACTTCAGAGAGGAAACAACTATTGCCAGACCACAGAGAATTGCCCTGTGAGTCGGGAACATTTGAACCACCAATGGAACAACCACTCCTACAGAAATAAAACACTGGCCATTTTATCGAGGAGAAAAGAGGCACACTAAACCATTACAATCGGTCACACCTCATCGCTAGATGCAAAGAAGATCTGAGTGAAGGTCGCCATCGAAAACCAGCCTTGCGTGATGGAAGTCGATTCAGGATCGTCACTCTCAATGGTTTTCTGGAAGACTCTTAAACAATTAATCCCTGCCGTCTGGCATCAAGACCTCAGAGCCCAAAGAATCATACTCAAAGATTATCAGGGGAACCGAATTCCGGTTGTTGGATCTAGCCAAGTCCAAGTATCCTTCAAAATTCGTACTGCGTCATTACCACTGACCATCGTTGACCGTGACCGGCCTAGCTTATTAGGCCTTCAATGGTTTGCCCCACTCGGGATTGAGGTTGCCGGCATTCACCAAACCAGAAGCGACGACTGGGAGGAGGCCATCATCCAGGAATTCCAGGACGTTTTCGCAGACAAACTAGGCGAGTACAAGGGGACCCCGATATCATTTAACCTTAACGCTGAAGTAGCCCCCATCCGCCTTAAGCCTCGTCGGGTACCTTTTGTCCTTAAACCAAAAATTGACGAGCGCTTGATAAATTAATAGCCCAGGGTGTTTTAGAACCAATTGACCACTCTCGTTGGGAAACCCCAATTGTAACACCCATCAAACTGGATGGATCGTTAAGGATTTGTGGGGACTACCGGGCTACCCTTAATCACGCCCTTCAACAGAAGGCTTACCTGGTGCCAGTGGTACAACACCTTCTCCATTCCCTGGGGGGGGGCGGAAAAGTCTTTGCTAAATTGGATTTAGCACAGGCCTACCAACAACTGCCTGTGGATAAAAAAACCGCAGAGGCACAGACGATCGTTACGCACCGAGGCGCCTTTAAGTGCAACCGACTCCAATTTGGAGTGAGCGTAGCCCCAGGGATTTTTCAAAGTCTGATGGAGAGACTCCTGCAAGGGATCAAGGGGGTCATGCCATACTTTGATGATGTTTTAATTGCTGCCCCGAATAAAGAAATACTAGAAAAGCGGCTTAAAATTGTTCTCCAGAAATTTAAAGATTCTGGCCTTAAGGTTAAAAAAAATAAATGTCAACTGTGTACAGACAAAGTAGAGTTCCTGGGGTACCTAATCAATAAACAAGGCATCCACCCCACTAATAGCAAACTGAGGGCAATCAAAAATGCCCCAAGACCCAGAAATAGAACTGATCTCCAAGCTTTCCTGGGGCTCATTAACTCTTACAGCATCTTCTTGCTCCAGAAAGTGACCGTAGCTGAGCCCCTACATAGACTCCTCAACAAAAAAGCAACCTGGGTCTGGGGACACCACGAGGAGCACGCATTCTGACAAGTGAAAAACTTACTAACCTCAGATGGTGTTTTAATGCAGTATAATGAGACTGCCTTTAACAATTACATGTGATGCATCACCGTTTGGAGTAGGAGCCATTTTGAGTCATGTGTTACCAAATGGTAGTGAGGCCCCTATTGCCTATTTTTCAAGGACCCTATCAAAGGCTGAACATAACTATAGCCAGATCGACAAAGAGGCTCTTGCTGTTGTATCTGCTGTGAAACGGTTTCATGAATATGTGTATGGACGAGTTTTTACTATTGTTACCGACCACAAACCTTTGCTAGGGATTATAGCAGGAGACAAGCCAACCCCCTATATATATATTGTCACCTAGAATAACTCGTTGGTCGGAGTTTTTAGCTGCATACAACTATAAATTACAACACTGCCCAGGGAAACTATTCCCCACGCTGATCATTGAGCCGTGCCCCACTGCCGGAAACCATTGACGACCCAGCTCCAACTCTTACGACACTCCAGATTGAAATGCTACATTCACCACCACTAACAGCCAGAGACATTGCGATCGAAACAAAACGAGATCCTGTCCTGTCGTGAGTTCTTAGCTGGGTCGAACGAGGATGGCCAATAGAATAAACCCCTAACGACTTCACCCCTTTCAGAAACTGGCAAACAGAACTTTTTTCACAAAAAGGCTGCATCCTATGGGGAGGTAGAGTCTTCGTCCCAGAGCGGTTACAACGAGCAGTATTGAAAATATTGCATGACGGTCACTCCGGCATCGTGCGTATGAAAGCACTCACACGAAGCTATGCAAGGTGGCCAGACACTGACAAACAGATTGAAGCCTGGGAAAAGACTTGTTTAAAGTGCCAAGAACTCAGCAGTGCCCCACCTAGAGCAACTCCAACAGAATGAAACCCCCCGGGGGCCGTGGTCCCACATCCACGTTGATTTTGTGGGACCTACTAAAGGACATTCGTTCCTCCTAACAGTGGATGCCTATTCCAACTGGCTTGAGATCCATGAAATGAAGAATACTACAACGGAGTCCGTCATCCAAAAATTGAACAGGCTATTCGCAACGCACGGGCTGCCAGACGTTCTGGTCTCCGACAACAGACCCCAGTTCACCGCCCTGACATTTGAATAATACTTAGTGGATCGGGGCATCCGCCATGCGCTAACTTCACCAGCTCACCCTGCGGCTAACGGCAGGGCCGAGCGCATAGTACAATTTGTCAAAAAAACTCTCCACAAAATGGACTATGGGGACATTCATGAAAAAATAAACAGAATACTCCTACTCCAACACATCACTCTGCACAGTGTTACCAACAAGACCCCAGCTGAACTGTTGATGGGATGCAAGCTCCATTCCCACCTCGACCAGCTTCACCCGTCCTACGAGCCAGAGAAACCCTGTGGATCTAGTGGAAAATGCCGCGAGTTCAAGGTAGGTGACTTAGTTTTTGCCAAAAACTTCTCCGGCGAACCATTATGGGTCGAAGCAACCGTAATTCAAACCACCGGACCCAGATCGTACCGTGTGCAAACCTGCGACAGAAAAATATGGAAACGCCATATAGATCAGCTTTGCTCTACAACCCAGTTCCCCCGACTCCTGTGACTCCCAAACTGAGGGGGGAGGAGATGTCGAAGAAACTGAATTCGAGATGGTGGAAAGCAGAAGTGAAGGAAGTCAGCAACCGGGCGCAATAAATGAAGAAGAATCAAGGAGGGGAGTGTCCTCGCCACAGAGGAATACCTCAATGGAGGCTAGCCCACAAAGATCGGAGGACAACACAATGACAGAATTAGCGGCACCGAGTCGTCCAGTGAGAATACAGAACCGCCTGTACCAGATATGTCCAAAAACGTCCCACCGAAACCAGATTACAGACAGGAACCAGTGGGATAGTGCAAATCTAATATTAAAACAACCTACATATCTTAGGGATTATGTCACCGCACCCCTCAAACGGAACCCGGGGGGAAGGGGTGTTATGAACTAATAAAAACGCTTAAATAAAGTTTTAACAAACCTTAAAGAAAAAGCAGGGTTCTAATCCTGCACTTCTGATTGGCCGATAATAGCGATATTGGATTGGTCCATTCTGGGGAATCTGATTGGCTGTTAACGAGCCACCCTCATTGGTCCAAAAGTTTAACACTTCTATGTTTCTCATTGGTTAATAGGTCAACAGTCTGCCCTATAAAAGGGCTGCTGCTGCCTAAGGTTTTTGCTCTGTTCAGAATGATTAATAAAGAGTTGAAGTTCACTGTTCACTGCCTCGTCTCCGTTCCTTGCACCCATGTGCAGAACTTAACACCTACTAAGGCTGTTTACATCTAGCAGCAAGTGCGAAGGGCTGAAAAACCAGCTGCAGCTGTAACTCCCCTTCTCATCATGCTGAGTTGTCAAGACTCAAGTGTGCAAATACTTGTCATAAAGGAAATTCAGTACACTATCACTGTTTTGTCTGTTTACTGCAGCTGATAAGGTGGGGAGAAGATAGAGGAATGATTTGACATTTTCAGTAGAGAAAAGGCAAAAGGCTGAGTAAGGCTGAACAGTCCATTTCAAGATATTTTTAATTAAAAATTATAGTGGTCGTGGTGAGGAACAATTTCAGGACAATTGTTCTGATACTTCCATTTCTACAAAATTACTGAAATTACAAAAAGAAATCAAAATGCTAATGAAAATACATTTACTTAAATCACCATTTATCCAACAATGCAGAGTATGCTAAGGAATATTGGCCATGATTGCATTTTTGTAGGGTCTTTATTGTTAGAATAATAATACAATCAATACATTTCAATCCCGGGTTCCGGTTTCGCGTGGCTTTGGGGCAGCAGGAATTCGCGACAGCTCGCGATTCCTGCTGTGCTAGCCGTCGAGGTACCCCCGATCCAGATGGGTCAGGGGGATATGGCTGCCCTGTAGGGACAGCTGAAGAGATAGGGGAGTCGGATAGGGAGGTGGGGGTGTCGCAGACCCCCCCCTTCTCTGAAAAAACCCCTTTTTCCCAAGGCGGTGGAGCGGCGGTCAGCAATGGCCGCCACGAAGAAGCCAGCAACCAGGTAAGATTGTGCTGGAGGACGTGTGAAGAGTGAAAGTTCTGTCTGAGCCGGGTCAAGTAACATCTTTTAAATTGCCTGGAATTGAGTTGTTTGAATTGCTGGAGGATACATTGTATCCCTAAGAAGAGCGAAAAGCGGCGGAGAAGCTGTTAAAGGGAACTTTTTTTTTTTTTTCTTTACTCTCCCACCCCATGGAAACAGCAGAAATATTTGGATATATTGGACATTGAAAGTGGATTGCTTTGAGAGTTGAAGCTAAGAGACAAAAGGATTTTTGGACATTGAAAAATTTAAGAAATTGGAAAACCCTTGTTGGAGGTATGGATTTCTGATTATTTAAAATTGACATTGCAAGTGGGAAGGGAGAAAAAAAATTGGAGCAGAAGCTGAAAAAGGAGGAGATTGCCTAGAATCCCAAAGGAAGATATATGGTAATTGGACCTCTTTGATTAAAAATTAACCCCAGAAAGAGAAAGAGAAGAAGGAAGAAAAGTATTAACTTTTGGAACTTTTTTTTTTTTTAATTGCTTTTGATTGTCTTTGATTAAAAATACTTGTGGTTGTTTTGGAAAAAGTTTCCCTTTTCATAATGGCATCGTTTGTGGATGAACTAGAGATTGAATATCAAAAATATAAAAAAGAAGATACTTTGGGCGCTTTGTTTCAATTCTTAGAAATGGCGTTATGTACTTGTGAAAGGTTGATTACGCAGCAGAAGGACTGGGACAAGGAAGAAGAGGAAGAAGAAGCCATCTTTGATGAACAATGGGTCCCTTCCGGAGAGGAGGAGAAAAAGGATAAGAAAAAGGGGATTTTAAGAATTATAAAAACAACCAAAAGAGAGAAAAATGAGCGAAAAGGTGGAGGCAAGGTTAGAAAGCAAAGGAAAAGGAGCAAGAAAAGCGAAGAAAAAAAGCAAAGGGGTAAAAAGGGCAAGGAGAAGAATAAGCAAGAGAGAAAGGGGGGGAGGAGAAGCCTTAACGGGGGGAAGCAAGACCTAAAGAAAAAAAGTTTATTTAGAGACAATGGGTGAATTTAATTTAGATTAAAAGAGGGATTCTGGAGGGTACATAGGTTTGTGATATGTGTATTTAGAATATAAAATTTATTATGTAATCTTAGAATCTTTTAAACAGAATCCCAAGAAAAATTGCTATACGTAGTATTTTTAAGTTAGGGTAATGAGTTATAGATGTTACTCCAATTGGTGTACAGGAGAAGTATAGTAAAAGAAAAAAGAAAGATGAATGGATAATTGGAAATAGAACAGACAAAGAATGTTGTTGAAAATGGTAATAAGATATGGAAGGATATATATGCTTTTTTTTTTATTTTGTATATTGATAAAAGGCAATAAAATTTTAATTAATAAGAAATAATTTGGATGGAAAGGAGAAGTAGGGATAAGATATGAAGTTAATACTATATGAAGTATTGATATTATAATTTGGAAATGTTATGCCTTATTGGTCTTTTATTATTATTTTTTCCTAGAAAAGAATTTATAAGCTGTTATGCCTTGAGTCTTTGTGCATTGTTTTTATAAAACTGATAAAAATGGTTTTTTATATATATATATAAAAAAGAAAATGATAATAAGTTATGGAAGGATATATGGGATGAATATGATGTTTGAATTTGTGTCTGTGTGAAGAGTTTTAACCCGGGAACAGACAACCTTCAGAAAAGATCTTTTAGTTTTGTTTATGTTTTGTGTTTTGTATGTTTGTGTATTGTGTTTTTGGTAAAACTAAGAAAATTTGTTTTTTATAAAAAAAAGGAAAAAAGAATCAATAAAACCTTGGAGGAATGTTAGATGAGAATAATTTAAACAAGCCAGAAAGAAATGAATATGAGGACTATAAAATGGATAAATATGGAAGAGAAATGAAATTGAATAGGAGTAAAGAGAAATAATGAGAAATTTGCTGAAAGATATTTGTGTGTCCATATGGAGATGGGATAAATTGGAATTATGTTGTATAAAAATAATGTTTTATTCGACTTGTAAGGATTTATAATGTTAAGAGGTTTTATGTATTTATGTATTTAATGGTTAATGATGTGTTGTTTTATCTTTAAAATTAATAAAAATTTGCTTCAAAAAAAAAAAATACATTTCAATCCCTATTCTTTTATTTCCCTTCCTGTTTCCCTTATTTATTTAAGTAAGATTATGTATCTAAAGGGTATGTTAAAAGCAAGAAGTAGATTCATCCCATATTTAGAGAAATGCATGTTCCTCTTGCCCATTTCCTACTAGGACTGCCTGTGGGGAGTAAGACTAATCTTTCCTATATGCAAAGATTGCTGAGCTGGAATGCTATCCCATATTTTTCTTCCCATTTCCAGAACTAGGTCAGGAACAGCCCTCCCCTCAAGCAGTGTCATCTGAGTAGAGTACCGAATGGAGCAGGATAGCAGAGGCAAAACTATTCTTTGCTAAAATGATTATTATTGTCTATGGGATTTGGACTCATCTGAGTGGCTGTGTTTGCAAAGTGTCCTTTGACATTTATTGGTAGGATTGCAGGTACATCATTACTAGAGGAATAGACAAAAATGATCTGAAAAGAAAGACCCAAGCTTTGACCAGGACACTCCTGTACTTGGATTATTTTCCAGTCAGAAAACAGCTCCAGAGTTCTATGAACATTACTGGGAAAATGAGTCAATATAATTCTAATTCAGCTGCATTGTAATTGAAAGTACAGTTTATTGCTGTCAGAAGTTGTGGATATTTCATAGTTGAAGGTTTTTAAGAAGAGACTGGAGTTACTTGTCTGAAATGGTATAGGGCTGTGATGGCGAACCTATGGTACACATGCCGGAAGTGACACACAGCCATTTCTGCTGGCAGAAGAACTGTCACCCAGAACAGATCCACTGCACATGCATCCCCCACCAGCCAGCTGATTGTTGGGTATCTGCTGCGCATATGAGGGGGAGACAGGGGGCAGGGCATGCACAGGTCACGCACACATGTGCAGAGGTACATGGTGCAGGGGGATCATGCACACATGCACAGAGGCATGTGGTGTGCATGCGGGGGGGGTCATGTACATGCGCAGGGACAGGAGGGTCATGCACACATTGTATTATGGGTGCAGCCATGCATGTGCACATGCACACACATGCACATACTTTCAGCACACAACGACAAAAAAGTTAGCCATCACTGGTATAGGGTCTCCTGCTTGAGCAGTGGGTTGGACTAGAAGACCTCCAAGGTCCCTTCCAGCTCAATTCTGATTGATTGATTGATTGAGGGTTTTGATTTGTTTTAATTTTTCAGGTAGAATGGCTTTGTGTTTCCTTTGAAAAATATCTTCCCTTACTTTTTTTCCCAGCTCCTGAATGTCACACAGGTATGCAAACAACAAACCAAAAAAATCTAACTATAGAGGTCACATGCAAGCTGACAGCATTGTTTTCTCACTTCTACAATTCCATCCAGTGGAACCTTTACTGCATTTGAGGAGCGTTGGAAAATATAACAACCTCTTTTGCATTAAGGAGGGGAAGAAATTGAAGTACCTAAGGAAAAATAGATGCTTTGAGCTTTCAGATGTATAGGTACCCATTTGAACTTATCCCCCAAAGCACTTGGTTCCCTGTGCTTTTAGAGTGAAGTTGTCAATAATATCTTTCTTTATTATGTTTCTATGCTGTATATCACAAAATGACTTCCAGTGGTTCACAATGGAAACCAACCTTAAGGTCTCAATGAACAATCAGTAAGCAACTCAATAGTACATCCTATGCAAATGTTTGCTGGCTTCTCAACCCACTGGAACCATGCTAGATAAAAGCCTCTGCTAAACAAGACCACTTTAACAGTCTTCCTAAAGGAAAAATCACGTCAATATTTCCCAGAAAGTCTTGTTTGGTCAATAGTCATACAACTCTCTTAAGGGAAATGTTAAGGAGGAAGGCTGTGAAGAAATCTGATTTGAAGGGCAAAATAATTTGAAGTACATTTCTCCTGGAACTGAACAGTTTCCTCCAGAATTGCTGCATAAGTCTTATGCAGTAATTAAATTACACTTCATTACAGTTACAAGAAAGCCTGGAAGATAGCATAAAACTGTTTTCAGATGCCCATAGGCAGTATATTTAATAGACCAGTAATAATTTTTTTTGTTCCCATTTCTCTGAAACTATAAAAAAATATCCCTCTGTGTGTGGGGGTGGATGGGGGTGAATGTGTGTGTGTGTGTGTGTGTATTCACACAGGTATAAAGTAGAACCTCTGGTCACAACCATTATTCATTCCATAACTTTGGCTATTTCTTCATCTTCTTCATCTTCAGGAATTTCTGAGTCAGGGGTCATGTTTGATTGCCAACCAAGTATGTGTTCGTGACCAGATTCAAACTTTTTGTGAATTTTTTGGTCTGAACCCGATTTGGTCATGGCCAGAAGTGTTTGTGACCAGAGGTTCTACTGTATATTACAATGTTGGAACTGTTCAGAGTTCTACTCTAACAGCATCTTGGAAAAAGCCTGCACCAAACCTAAGAAAACAATTCTACTTTCCACATAGAAACCAGCTTTATCTCCCAGCATAACATTTTAATTTAAATTATTATAAGCAGATTATTATCCAGTATATGTAGATATTTCTACTATAAACTCATGAACAAACTCAAATTTTACATTACAGAAAAATATTTTTCTTAAGGGTAAATTAATGTTTGTTTCTCAAATTTCAGTAGGTTGAATGTTATGTAGAACTGATATAGCTTTCTCTTTGTTTAGTTGTCCAGAAAACACAGCAGAGAAGAACTACTGTACACAGATAGTCACTTATATTTCAGTCAAACTTCTAAATGCAAACATCTGTACTAACAAAGATGTATACATTTAAAAACCATGGCATGAAAGACTGTTGTTGTTTTTGAAACTCAACATTTTTCTTCAAGTTTTATCTTCTACCATGCTTTTAGCAGGGTTTGTGATTGCAGATCTCAACATATTTTATTCATATTTGTTCTCTAAATTTCTATGCTATAATAAAATAAATCGACTTACCAGTTTAAAAACTTTTAAAAAGTGATCTTGACAGGATCATTCTCTTTTTGTCAGGTACTTTGTAAATTAAAGAAAAGAATACATGTAAAGCAAAAAATAAAATACAATCTCTCTGTAAATTAAGGATTGTTCTGCAAATTGTTAGCCAAGAAACTGTGTTTTTTTAAAAAAAAGAATCAGTTCTTCTAAAAATAATACCTTGGCTGATTGGCACTTCCCACATCTGTTTCTTCTATATTTATTTATATTCCAACCTTATTAGTCTTGCATATAACTCAAAGCAGAACATAGATCCACCATACCTTTCTTTTTTTATTTTCCCCACAGCAACAATCCTGTGAGGGCTGAGAGAGTGTGACAGAACAGATCACCCAGCTAGCTTTCATGCCTAAGGAAGACTATAACTCAACAGCTTCACAGTTTCACCCAGGTCTGTAGATTTCATTGCGCAATTACAGCACAAACTTATCAAAACACACTCCAAAGCTCTTGCCATCTACACACACGCACACACACCTAATTTTCAGATAAGAAATGTGTTATTATTGTTTCCGGTTGTATAGATTAGTATCTATGATATCAGAAGTTAAGATTTTACTCAATTTGCTTAAAATACAAAGTTGTGTTCCAGTACCAGGCAGGTTTGAAAAATGGGTCAGTATGCTGATGGCCAGATAAAGCCAGACCCATATGAGAGACTAATGAGAAATTACTCATATTCTGGTTTAAATTTTATCTGATCTTCCACTATTTCTTGTATCCAACCCCATATTTCAGTCCAGTACTTTTGGGCTTTTGGGCATGACCATCACATTTGGTAGAAGGTACCTTGGTTCTGTTTGCATTTCCAGCATTTCAGATTCACGTTAGGGTACATTTTTGCCAATCTCATTGGTGACAGGTGCTAATGATAAAACATCTTGTTAATGTATAATTTTTATTCCACATTTTTCCCAATCCACTAAGTCTATATTATGTCCTATATTTTTTTGCCCATGCTATCATACAGCCTTTTACTACTTTCTCTTTCAAAGCAACTTTTAATAAATAATTATACATCCTTGTTATGAATTTCATAAAAAGGATGTATAATTCAGGGCCTATTAAAATTTTATCTAATTGTTGTAGCTCAGTATAAATTCCAAATTCTTTTATGTCTTTTTTGTATCTGATTTGAAGCTGAAGATATTGACACCAGTCTATGTTTATACCTTGCTCTTTTAATTCCTGATTTGTTTTTAAATTTTCCTGATTGTCTAATGTTTCTTTGTATCTGACCATTTTTTCTAAATCCAATGTATTGGGGTATATCATTACTTCCATGGTGGATAACCAGGCCGGTATTTTCATTTAATGTTTTCTCCTAATCTTATTCCAAATCTGTATCAATGAATCTCTCATATGGTGTCTATAGAAATATGTTTCCTTCTTACTTTTCTTTTCCACTGGAAGGCATGCCACCCCATCTGTAAATCATGACCCGCCAGAGTTAAAATCTTTTTATTACTGAAATTAACCCATTCCTTGATCCATATCAATGCTGCCACATTATAATAAAATTCCCATTCTGGGACTCCAAAGCCACCTCTACTTTTACTGTCCTGTAATGCTATTAATTTTATTTGAGCTTTCTTTCCTAACCATATAAATTTTAACATAATTTTGGGACTTCTGGTTGTGGTGCCATGGCAGTATGGAGAAGCCCAAGGTGTGAGCAGACGGAGGGCGACTGCCTGCCATACCACAAGGAATGCTCGCAAACCTCAGTGTATGAGTGATCTGCCATATTAATGGCAGACCGAAGTCGCTGCAATCACACCAAATGAGGAAGGAATAATAGCGGCAGCAGCATCCACATTAAATACAATTGTGCAGAGGCGGAGAGTGACTGTCAAAGAGGAGAGATCTTAAAGACTGATCAGCAGAACTGTGAGTCTTGGACAGAGGACAGAAGTTCAATAGAAAAGCAGCAATCCAGCGGGGAGAGCATAGGACTTAAAGACAAGACATTGGAAATGGTGGGATTTGGCTATCTAAAAGGTTTGAACGAGAGTTGAGTACTGGATTGGAGGACTGAGGGGAGGACTGAGCAATTGGGGAAATGGGACGTGGTGGACTTGTTATAAATGTAGGGAAGATCAGAAGAAAGAAGACACAGTAAGAAATCTGGACTAAGAAAGGAGGCATCTTAACTTTAAAGGACAGTAAAGATAGATGATGCAATAGATAGACAAAGCAAAATATATATGAACTGAAGAATTTGATCTAACTGCTACTGTTCAATGCTAAATGAATTGATGATTTAGATTAATTATTTGTTTATTATTTGTGTGGAATATATTACTGAGTTTGGACAAATATTTGAAAAATAGAGAAAGATTTAATTAATGTTGGGAATAAGCCCTGAAAAGAAAGGAACTACATAATGAATTTTTAGATGATTAATGAATTCTTAATCTGCCTAGAGTATGAATTAAGGTGATTAATGAACTAAGTGTTATTAATGAATTAAGTAAAATTGATTAGTGGTTTAGATAAATTGATAGATATTGAGAAATTTTGTTAGTTATATCTGTATTCATATAAAAATAGGCTTATTAGTAATCAGTAGATATTAGTAAGATAAGGTAGTAACTTTTTGTTATAGATTTTGCCCTCTACTCTCTGTGTTCTCTCTCTCTCTCTCTAATTCTGTTTTCCTTCTGACTTAACATTCTTTGATTTAATACCTTTAATACCTTTTTAGTCTACTTTTCCCAACTGCAGTTTAGATACTAGCAGGCGCTTCTTGCCTATTATATAATATAATAAGTAATATAGGATAAAATTATTAGAAATTATTAGTAATCTAAATTAGATATAAAGAAGCACAGATCAGAAGAATTAAAGAATTAAAGTGGATAGAAGCAAGCTGTGGATGGTAAAGTGGGAAGAAGTATATAGTAAGATAAAGAGTATGACGAGTACAACAACAACTTTAAAAGGAAAGAAAACAATCTCAGGTTCATCAGTATCAATTGCATCCCCAGCGGGACAGAAAACAATTGAGGGGATGTTGGCTACAGATAAGACAAGCAACTCTGCCAATATGCAAGCAATGCATGAAGCTCTATTATCCATCCAAGAAACGATGCTTAAGGTACAAGCGAAAATGTCGGCAAACCACATCAATTTAAAGATGGAAATGGGAGAGATGAAAAATAACATCCAGAAATTAGATGGGAAAATAGAAATGATACAATAAATGATGGAAAAGAATGAACAAAAAAATAAAAAACATAGAAGAAAAGGCAGAGCAAATAGAAAAGAAAATGGAAGCTATGGACAGGAAAGTGATGGAAATGAATAGAGACTTGGAAGATTTAATAATCCATTTGGAGATGGAACGTGCAGGGTTTTACCTGCGGTTTCAAAATGTGCAAGAAATGAAAGATGAAGACCTGGGAGCTATCATGGCACAACTGATTGTGGAGACACTGGAACGGGACCAACAAGAGATCACAAAGGAAATAGATGAGAATGGTTTAGGCTCCATCACAGATGAACAAAAGGAAATATTGAATAGAGCAATAACACCAGCAGAACTCAAAAAAGCAATATAAAAGCAGAAAAATAATAAAACACCCAGACCAGATGGTTTCCCCAGTGAATTATATAAAAATGTGTATGAGTTATTTGAACTAATATTATTAAAGGTATATAATGAGGCATCATTAGAAGCTAAATTACCAAAGTCCTGGTCTGAGGCATATGTCACCCTAATCCTGAAAGAAGGTACTGACCAACAAATGATTTCAAATTATAGACCAATTTCCCTGTTAAACACAGATTATAAAATATTTATGACTATTTTGGCAGAGAGAATGAAACCAATCTTAAGTGATCAGATCAGAACAGCTTTTTACCACATAGACAAATTAGGAATAACATTAGAATAGTGCTAAATACAATTGAGTACTATGAAGCACACCCTGAAAAGCAAGCAGCATTTTTGGATGCACAAAAAACCTTCGATAACCTGAATTGGAAATTAATGCTACAACAAATAGCAAGAATGAATTTCAGCACCAATATAGTAAAGACTACAAGCTATATACTCTACCCAAACAGCAAGTGTATTAATGAACAGAGAGAGTACCAACATTTTAAGATAGGGAAAGGAGTGAGACAAGGATGCCCACTATCACCTTTGCTATTTATTCTATCCCTAGAAGTGTTACTAGCTACAATCAGATGAATTTAGAAATAAAAGGGATTAAAATTAGAAATGAAGAATACAAGGTCCAAGTGTGATTACCCAGAGTATATCAGAAATACAACAAAATCCAAAATATAACTGAAATCCTTTAATGCCTTCAACTTGGCTTCACTGTTTAATTGTTCACAGTGGAGGAGTAAACTATTTTCAAAATAACATTTCAAAGGCAAAAAACACAGTTCACATTCAAAGAGCCAATAATGAAGCAAAAACCAAAAACAAACCTCATTGAATAAAGTTTCTTGACAGACCAGGATAGATAATTGCCAACTTCAGGAAGATAACCAGGGACAGTCCATTGGAAGAACGCAAACCAAGATAAACCTTCTTTAGAAATAAAACACTAATTTATCTCCAGCGTCTGTTAGCACACAGGCCCAAACTCTTATACAAATCTCACACCTGCAACCCTTGAAGAGGATCATGGCCCTCTCCTCCTGAGTAGACCAGGTTTTACCCTGATCCTCTCCTCCCTGCATGCCCTAGGATGGGATTGGGTCCTCCTCTGATTGCTCAGCCGGCCTTTGCCCTTCCCCAGCCTCCTCCGCCACCTCTGGAGCCACACTTCCATTCCTTGTTGGCCGTTCCTCCTCTTCCTCAGACTAAGTCTCCAACAGGGGCACGACACCAAGCTTTTGCAGACGACCTTGTATTCATAGTAGAAGAACCAATTGAAAATGGATCAACACTACTTGAAGAAACAGAAAAATCTGGGGAGGTTGCGGGATTGAAAATGAACAAAAATAAAACTAAAATGATAATTAAAAATTGTACGGCAAATCAGAAAATAGAACTACAAAGCAAAATAGGATTACAGAATGAAAAAAAAAATGCCTCGGAATATGGCTATCTAATAGGTGCTCATCAATTAAAGAAGACAATTATACTAAATTCATTGAACAAATTAAGAAGGATTTAGAAACATGGGGAAGATTACAACTATCAATATTAGATAGAATTGCAGTGCTGAAAATGAATATATTACCAAAATTGATGTCAGTTTTCTCATCCCTCTTTGTACTCTGCTCTGCTGCCCAGCCCCACAGCCCCAGCTATCACAGCCCAGGGAAAGACACAGGAAAAGCGAGCAGAAACATAGCTCTCACTGGGGCAAAAGAACTGAGATCGAGGAAGGCACAGGCAACAGGAGATACAAGCTGCCATCTTTGAAAAGAATCACTTCCCTGATCTCTGCTCTTTTGCCCCAGCAAGAGCTATGTTTCTGCTCATTTTCTTTTCCTTCCCCAGGCATCCCCAATGGCTGGGACTGTGAAGCAGGGCAGCTGAGATGTCAGGGCTGCTCCGCCCACTCAGCAAGCTGGGCCTGGTGGAGCATAGAGAGTTGCGGGTGTGCACTGGAGGGTCAGATGATACACTCCGATGTTTCTTGGGGAGTCCTCTTGTGTGGAGGCCAAAGGGGGGTGTTGCCTGGTTATTAGGAGCCTGTCCTCCTTGGTGTTCTTTTGGTCTGGGCATCCAACACCACCCCTTAGGCCTCCACACAAGAGGACTCCCCGAGGCTAAACTCTAGGTTTCTCCCACCCTTCTAAGCAGAGAAGGGTCCCTCCCTCCAGGCCTCGAAGCCTCTCCTCAGAGCACGCATGCTGGGCTCTCCTCATGTGGCAAGAGCATTTCCCGAGGAGGCCCCCACCCACCAGCAGTGAGCCCAGGTCAGAGGAAGAGGAAGGGACTTTGGGCATCTGGCCATTGTGCTGTACCTCATCCTTAGCAGAGCAGTGCGCCGAGAGGGACAAGAAAACTTATGACAAAAACTTATGATGCCCCATTCCAGACCTCTGAACTGGATGGTGAGCTCAGACTTGTCCACTCCACCCCCTCCCACCACCACCAGCTGTTACTTTTCCTGCACCGGGCCATCCCTACAGCCCACGGCCATCAAGGAAGAGCCCAGGCCAGGAGAGGCAAGCTGGAAGATGTGGGAGTGCCACACAAATGCAAGTAGTGTGGCGCTCCTGCAACTTCCAATCATCTCCATCACCACTTCAGCCCATGGTGCCAATCCACTCTTGCTGCAACAGCACCATTACCTTATCCTGGCCAGCGAGGGCTACACTTCCTGTGGCTAGGTGGGTGTGACTAGGTGATCATGGCCATGTGATTGGGTGGGCATGGCTTTTTTGCAGCACCCCACCCCATTTTTGGGCCTTCCTGGCCTCAGGGGAGTCTTCAGGGGGGAGCATTTTTGCTCCCAGAAGGCTCAGAAAGGAAAGAGCATAGGAGGGGCATGCAGCACCCTCCATGCTCCATTTTGGGGTCTTCCTAGCCTCAGAGGAGCCTCTGGGGGACATTTTTGCTCTCAGAAGTCTTCCCTTGGGCTCAGGGAGAAAAAAAATGGAGCGCAGGAGGGGTGCACTCAGCACCCCCTCCATTTTGGGGCCTTCATGGCCTCAGAGGAACCTCTAGGGGTGGCGATTTTGCTCCCAGGAAGCTTCCCTGGGGCCCAGGAAGGCAAAAAATGCCTTCCTGGGCCTCAGGGAAGCCTTCTGGGCAAAGCAGTAAGAAGTGAGGGAAGCCACAACACAGCTGTTTATCGGAACAGCTGATTGTCAGGAGGTTAAAAAAAAGAAATACCTTAAGGAGTGACTGGGTGGGCAAGCATCAGGAAGACAGAGTGAGCAAGCATCGGGCATCAGGTGGGCAGGGCAAGCAAGTGAGCGGCCAGTGGATGATCAGGTTGGGGGTGTGGCCAGCTAGAAGTTACTACTGGTTCGGCGACCCACGCCAAATCCTTGTTACTGGTTCACCTGACCCAGTGTGAACCAGCTGAATACCACCATTGCTGCGCATGCAAGCATGCGTTCCTGCTGCTCATGCAGCCCAGTTCCAAACAGGGCACAGCCTAGAATAGAAGATAATATAATTCTTTATTGGCCAAGTGTAATTGGACACACAAGGAATTTGTCTTGATGCACATGCTCTCTTTTCTTGTAAGAAGTGGTAGTATGGGAGGATTTCTCCTAAAGTCTACCACCATTTCTATGGTTTTGACTGTGTTCAGTTCCAGATTGTTCTAGTCGTACAACCTCCCATCAGTATTTGTCGTTGTCTTGAATAACTGTTGTATTATCTGCAAACTTCACTATTTTAACAGATGGATCATTTGAGATGCAGTCATTGGTATATAGGGAGAAGAGAAGTGGAAAAAGCACGCAGTCTTGGGAGGCTCTGTGCTGATTGTACAGGTATCTGATGTGATTCTGCCTAGCTTCACCTGCTGCTTTCTGTCTGTTAAGAAGCTTATGATCCATCTAGGTCTGCAGACATATCTCCAAAAACATTCTAATCAGTGCAATCAAGGCAAGCCTGTAGGTTTAGCTTTGCCTTCTCAGTCCAAGTCGTCACTGATTTAATTGTTGGTTTTGTGGTTTTAAGTCTTTGTCTGTAAGCAGGTACAAGGTGAATCATGCAGTGACCAGAGTGTCCCACAGATGCTCATGGTACAGACCTATAAGCATCTTTTAATGTTGTGCAGCAATGGTCTAAACCAGTGGTTCCCAAACTTTTTCAGTCCACTGTCCCCTTGGTGCTACAAACTCATCCTCAGTGCCTCCCACCCAGGGGTGGGATTCAAATTTCTGTGGGCATGGCCTAATTTGAGAGTGTGGCTTGCCAGTCATGTGACTGGGTGGGCATGGCTTGCTGGTCACATGACACAGGTGTGGTTTGGTGGCCAGGTGACTGGCAAACAAGTGGTCCTCACTTAATGGCCTGTTTAGCAAGTGCTCTAATTTATGATTGGCCTCCCCAGAGATACTTGACCTGTTTTGGGAGTTTTGACAGCCATGCACACACATACACACACACTCCCTTCTAATCCTTCTAACCCTGCTGGAGCAGGTCATTGGACTTGAATCAGCAAAGCATCTCTGATTAGAGTCTAGTAGTGAATAAAATCTAATCAGAGATGCTTTGCTGATGCTTGTTGATTTGTTTTATTTGTATCTCTTTATTTTATGTTGCTGAATTGCATTGACATGTGTGTCCCTTGTAATGAAAAACCCAGAAGCTTTTGTGATTCTTTGCAGCAAAAATTACCGATCTCTGGCTTTGCTCTACTTTTCAAACATACTGCCACTGCCGCATTCTAGGTGCTGGCCCTGCAGGTCCACCCCATTGAGCCCACTGCACTGGAAGGACCTGCCCAAGCAAGTCAAGTCAATGGGGTGAGCCTGAGAAAGGGAAAGAGAAAGAGAGAAAGAGAGAAGGAAGAAAAGAAAGAGAAAAGGGAAAGAAAGAAAAAGGGACAGACAAAGAAAGAGGGGGGCTGATAGAAGGAAGGGACAGAAAGAAAAAGAAATAAAGAAGGAGGGAGGGAAGAGAAAGATAATGAGATATCTATTCTAGTCCAATCACCTGCTCCAACAGGGTTAGAAGGGTGTGTGTGTGTGTGTGTGTGTGTGTTCTCCTTGTAATTTACCAGTACATTTTAGTTTTGCCTTTTTCAGAATTGGCACTGTAATACATTGGGGAAAAGTAACTTTTAGGGTGGAGATCTGGTCCAATGGATCCTGCTTAAAGCCTCAACAAAATGTGAGAGCTTTCTAAAGTTAATTCATTTGTCATTTTAAAAAAAAAGACCTTGGAAGAGCCTTTCTATTTTGCTTTGTTGTTGTTGCTATATAGTCCAATTTATTGTCCACAATTCCATTAAAATCTCCCATCATAATTATATTAACATAGTCCAGTCCAATTATTTTCATGTGTAGTGTTTTATAAAACTCTTCTTGTTTATCATTCGGAGCATAAATTGCAATCAAGAGTATTTTTATATTATTGTCCATTATTTCTACCATTAATACTCTTCCATCTTCATCCGTGTAAATCAATTTTGCTGGGATAGCCTCTTTAATGTATAGAACCACTCCTCTTTTCTTACATTGAGTCAAAGAAGTAAATATTTTCCCCAATTTTGGCTGTAATAACAATTGTTCATGTTGTTTTTTAATATGAACTTCTTGTAAACAAATTATATCAAATTTTAATTTCTCTAATTTATGAAAAGTTTTCCTTCTTTTAACAGCTGAATTAAGCCCATTTATATTCATTGTAATCAGTTTTTTTTCTTCCATGATTATGCTTTATATTTAGGTCTAACCGCTCTCGTGGATCTCACTTCATGCCATTCTTTACTATCCAACTGTCCACCTACTGCTCCTTTCTCTTTTTCAGTCTCCAATTAAATGTTAAAGCTAAACAATATACTTTTTATTCAAATAGACATTTATCATGGTCCAGATTAGATATGATTTGGATCTCAACAGAATTAATATCCAATATTAAAGAAAGAAATATTGAAACAAGTACTTGGGCAGATCATAGCCCAATGACAATTAAATGGAAGGGACAAAAAAAAAGATCGAGATGGACATTAAATAATACTATTTTAAAGGAGAAAGATTTTATACAATGGATGGAGAAGGAATTGGCTTTTTTCTTCAGAGAAAATAAAAAAGAAGATACTTCAACGCAGAATGTGTGGGATACAATGAAGGCATATGCTAGAGGTTTGATAATAGATTATACAAGAAAAAAGAATATTAGGAAAAGGCAAGCTTCTAAGGCCTTGGAAGATGAGTATAAAATTCTTGAAAAAGAATTACAGAAAATGCCACAGAAAAAGGATATTAAATTGAAGCTGGATGTAATTAAACATAAAATGGAATTAATAGAGAAAGAAGAACTGGCACAGAAAATCAGAAACTCTAAACAGAATTATTTTGAAGATGCAAATAAACCAGGTAGATGGCTAGCATATAAATTGAGAAAAGAGAAGGAATCAAGAAAAATATTGAAGTTAATAGATGAACAAGGCCAAGTTTGTTATGGGAATAAGGAGAAAAAAGAAATTATTCGAGATTTTTATGGGCAACTATATAAACAAGAGAATATTGATGAGGAAAAAGTCAAACAGTATTTACAGGAAGCTAATTTACCAAAGATACCTAAAGAGACTGAAGAAATGCTAGAAAGCAACATAACAATGATGGAACTAAATGAAGCATTTAAGAGACAAAATAATGGGAAAGCACCGGGTCCAGATGGGCTTCCAGCAGAATTCTATAAAACATTTCAAGAATCATTGAGCATCCAATTTTAGAAATTATGAATGAAGTTATGTTAAAAAAGATGATACCTAAAACATGGTCAGAGGCTTATATTACACTTATAACGAAGGAAGAGACTGACCCACTGCAAATTAAGAATTATAGACCTATTTCTTTATTGAATGCAGACTATAAAATCTTTGCTTCAATCTTAGCAGAAAGACTTAAAAAATATTTAAATAATTTTATTCACCCAGATCAAAATGGATTTCTGCCAAAGAGACAAATTAGAGACAATATGAGAGTAATCTTGGACACTTTGGAATACTATGAGGCTCATCCTGAAAAGCAAATGGCTTTGATATTCCTAGATGCTCAAAAAGCATTTGACAACGTGAACTGGAGATTTATGTTATTATTATTGGAGCAGATGGGTTTTGCTAAAAAATTTATTCAAACAATAGAAGCCATATATAATAAACAGACAGCAAGGGTAATGATGGAGGGGGAACTTACAGATTTTATTAATATAAGGAAAGGCACAAGACAAGGATGCCCCCTATCTCCTTTGCTATTTGTGTTGACCTTGGAAGTGTTGAATAGAAATATTAGGGATGATAAAAGCATAAAAGGAATGAAAATTAAGAAGGAAGAATTTAAGCTACAAGCTTTTGCTGATGATTTAGCTTTTATTTTGGAAGACCCGCTAGAAACAGCTCCAAAGTTATTGGAAAGGATAGAGACATATGGAGAGGTGGCTGGTTTGAAAATAAATAAAGATAAAACAAAGATTTTGACAAAGAATATGCTATTGAGACAGAGAGAAGAACTGGCAGATCTTTTGAAAATTCAAGTTACAAATAAGGTTAAGTATCTGGGGATATATTTGACAACAAGATGTAGCACATTAAAGGAGAATAATTATATTAAACTTAAACAACAGATAACTACAGATTTGAAGAAGTGGGAAAACTTGCAATTGTCATTAATAGGGAGAATTTCAACAATTAAGATGAATATTTTACCTAGAATTTTATTTTTGTTTCAAACAATACCAATTAGGCTTGGAAAAGACTATTTTGAAGATTTAAATAAAATTATGTTGAAGTTTATATGGCAAGGTAAAAAAGCGAGAATAAAGCTAAAGCTTTTGCAAGATGCTAGAATTAGAGGAGGTTTTGGCCTGCCTAATTGGGAATTGTATTATCAAGCTGCAAGTTTGATGTGGGTCAAAGAATGGATAACATTAAGGAAACATAGGTTGTTGACATTAGAAGGGCATGACTTGCTGTTGGGCTGGCATGCTTTTTTATGGTATAAGGGAACTAAAACACAGGGTTATTTTAGAAGACATTATGTACGGGAATCTTTGTGGTTAAATTGGGAGAAGATAAAAAGACAATGTTATTTGAAAATTCCAGTTTGGTTATCAACCATTGAAGCATTTTCCTATCCTATAATCTACAAGAAGGAACAAACAGTTAGATATGGGGAACTTTTGGATGAAAAGGGTGAACTTAAATCGATCCAAAACTTAGAAGAACAAGGTATAAGGATGAATTGGTTTTCATATGCACAAATACATTCAAGGTATGGTGAAGATTCCAAAACGGAGGGATTTTATGATAAGCAGACTGATTTAGAAAAGATCTTGATGGGTACTGATGAGAAGGTGATTAAAAAATTATATGGTTATTTACTGGGAATGAAATTAGAGGAAGAACAAGTCAAAGAAACTATGATTGTTTGGGGGAAGAATTTTGGATATGGGATTGATTTAGAGAAATGGCAGAAATTGTGGTCTCAAAATTATAAAATGACAATGTCAACAGCATATAAAGAAAACTTGTATAAGATGTTTTACAGGTGGCACTTTCCTCCGACAAGAATAGCAAGAATGTTTAAGAATAAATCTGAAAAATGCTGGAAATGTCATCAGATACCCGGCTCGTATTACCATATGTGGTGGACTTGTGAGGATGCTAGAAAATATTGGACTATAATTCGCATGTGGTTGGAAAAAATGACAAAGAAACATATAGATTTGAAACCAGAGATCTTCTTATTGGGAATTTTACCTGATATATATAGTAAAGATTTGAAATACCTGATTGTAAATGTATTAACAGCGGCCAGGATTGTATTTGCTAAAAATTGGAAGAATGAGAAAATACCATTACAGGAAGAAATTATTAAGAAAATATTGGAATGTGCTGAGATAAGTAGATTGACATTTGAAATTAGAAAGCAAGAGGATAAACAATTTTATGAAATTTGGGATCTTTTTTATAAATGGCTAGATGATAAAATACGATAATAGAATATTTTAGATAGTAAGAAATATCTTTATCTTGCTATTTTGCTATTATTTTGTTATTTGATATTATATTTATAAAGGTTTTCTTTTAGGATTGATTTGGTATGATTATATGATCTGTTGAATAATCTGGTTAAAGTATTGTTAGCTCATAAAGCATGAATGATTAAAAGTATAGTCAAAAATTTCTTGTTTTTTTTGTTTAGTGATTATAGGATATATAAGTTTGGATTGATAATATGAGTTGTTATGTAACATAATTGTAACTGGGACTACAGAATGAATGCACAAAAATGATGAACCAACTGACACACTGGATGTACATATGAGAGTTGAATGTTTTAATGTTTTGTTTGTCTTGTCTGTTTGTAGAAAATTAATAAAATTTTCTTTCAAAAAAAAAAAATGTGAGAGCTTTCTGATAGTCTTGACCATGTTTCGTCCACAAAACCTTTAATAGAAGCCAAAGATGTTTCAATTTGCTGTCAAAGATGTTTCAATGTGGAAAAGGACCTCAGTCTAAACTAGGCCTCATTTCAATCTGATGCATCAGGCCTCTCTCTCTCCCTCTCTTTCCCTCCCTCCCTCCCTCTCTCCTTCCCTCCCAGACTGGCTTTGCTCTACTTTCCCAATGTGCCTGCAGGGCTGGCATTTCAAACGTGGATGGGTGGAGAGAGAGAGAGAGAGAGAGAGGTAGATAGATAGATCTATATTGGTAGATAGGTAGGTAGTAGATAGGTAGGCAGGAAGGCAGGCAGGCAGACAGACAGACAGAACTTTTGGATGGATGGATGGATGGATGGATCAACAGACAGGCAGACAGAAAGAAAGAATGCGAACAGCAGTGGCACTTTGGGAAAGTAGAGCAAACCCAGAGTGGGAATTGAAGTCCACACAAGTTGCCAAGGTTGAGAAACATGGGCTGAATATATCAACCCAGCCATTCTGGTTAGAGTGTAGCATGCTGTTTGATTCCAGCTTAGTCAATAAACCATGGCTAAGAGCTTCCTGCTCCTTAATGCAGCTGCCCCTCTGCCCCT
Source organism: Hydrophis major (assembly GCA_033807585.1). Taxonomy (NCBI): domain Eukaryota; kingdom Metazoa; phylum Chordata; class Lepidosauria; order Squamata; family Elapidae; genus Hydrophis; species Hydrophis major. The sequence continues at coordinate 67,201,101 of CM066343.1, read as the reverse complement.
TCTCCAGCCCCCTGCCCCAGTTCTTTCTTTGGCATCCAATTCTGCAATGCTCCGCCCGGGAGGAGGAAGGCGTGCAGAAGCAGCCCAGACCGGTGGAGTCAGAGGGAATGATCACTCAGAAAATAAGCAAGCAAGCAAGCACAGGGCTCAGTTGGAAGAACCGGGCTGCAGAGGGAGGCTAGGTTCTAGGTCCAGGCCAGCCACGTAGGGCCGAACCAAACTAATCCATGCACCTTGGAGAGCCACAGCTGCATCCATCCTCATCCTGTGTGCAAGCCTGACTGGCTGGAGAGGAGGAGGCCAGGCAGGTGCTGCACACTCCCTTGTTCTCCTCTGGGGAAGGGGGCCCTCACCCACCCCTTCCACTGCATGCCTTGGGAGGATTTTGCTTTTGGGCCTTCTGGTGCACCTCCACTACTTCTGCCAGAGAGGGCAGCCTGAAAGTAAGGTGCTCCCTTTCCACCACTTCCCACCCCCCAGGCTTGGCAAGGCTCACCACGCATGGGTTCTACATTCGAGGTGCTGGCTACGGAGCAATGAAACAGTCAATGGGCTGTGTGGCTGGCAATCAGTGAGACTGTGGGGCCTGCTACTTCTTAGAGCCCCCTGCTGGCCCCCTTGCCTCTTAGTGCCTCCCTAAGGCATCCCACCTGCCAGGGGGAGGTACCACCCATTTTGGGAACCATTGGTCTAAACTCTAAAGTATTTTTGCCATTGGTGGGACAATTAACATGCTGGAAATATTTTGGATGCTCTTTCCTTAAATTTGCTTGGTTTAAATTTGCTTGGTTAAAATCTCCAAAAATGATGGGAAGGGAATCTGGGTGTTTGGCTTCAGTCTCCATAATCTATTCAGATTATTCAGTAATGCCTTGTTTACACAAGCTTGTGGAAGAACACATACAGCTATTAGGAGAAATAAGGAGAACTCTCATGGAGAATAAAATGGTTGCAATTGGTACATAAAGACTCTAAGTTTTTATCACAGAATTTATATGTTTTAGTTATATCCTGAGACTTGTTGATATATAAATATAAACCTCCATCCTTCTTTTTACTTGATGTTTATACAATTCTGTCTGCTCTAAATATATGAAACCCAGGGATATTTATGCTGTTGTCATCAATTTTCTCATTTAACCAGATTTCAGTGAAGCAGAGAGCTACTGAGTTGTAGAAATCAGAATTGCATCTATTTAAAAGGAGTATTTCATCCATCTTATTAGTGAGTGAGCATAAATTAGTCAGAAAGATTGAAGGGAAAAGGTTCCCCCCCATTCCTTAGTCCATTCAAAATCCCTGTTTTTTTACATCGTCTCCTTTTCCAATGCCTCTTTCCTCTGTTTGTTGTAATCCACAGCTCCAGGGAATTTGCTTGTGTTAGAATCTCCTCCATGTTTGCAAAGACAGAGGGGATGGGAGCACAGAAAGCTGCTCCTGAAAGAAACATTGCCCAATTCTTAGCAGATGGTCTCATGAGTATGAAATCGACAGTGAATTGCAGAGATTTTTTTTAAAAGAAACCATTAGAGATTATTTCACCAAGGCAGCCATCATCAGCGCCATCTTGGGGATCAAGCCACTGAGCCACGGACCAAGGGTTAGGAATCCCTGCTTTACGGCATTCTCGAAGCAGTTTACAGAGTCAACATATTGCCCCAACAATTTTAGTCCGCATTTTACTGACCTTGGAAAGATGGAAGACTGAGTCAACCTTGATCTGATCTGAATTGAACCCCTAAAGCTGTGGACAGAGTCAGAAAGTGATGATGTTTAATATTGGGATCTTCAAGCTCCTTATAATCAACTTCTTTGTAACTGAAAGAGAGATTGATTTTTTTTATTTTTCAGATGTACTTGATTTCCAAAGTTAAATGCTGAGACATCATTTCAGAGATTTTTTTTTTACCAGATTCCTCAATGCCTTCAGCAATGGCAGAACTTTTAATGTACTTGAAGAACTTAGGGAAATATTCAGAGATGTATCTACCTTGAAACTAGTCCATGTTGAACTACATAGGACAGTCTAACACCAAAAACTGACCACCAAAAATATTTCATGACATTTTGTTATTTCATAAAATACTGTATTATGATTTTTATATCATAAAATTTACCAAATTTCAATTTCCTAGGACAGGGGTCGCCAACCTTTTGGACCTCAGGGACCACCAAACTCATAATTTTAAATCTCAGGGACCACTAACCGGTTCTGTGGGTGTGGCCTAATTTGTGGGTGTGTCTTGGTGATCATGTGACTGGCTGGGCATGGCTTGTATGTAAATATTATAAATATTTATATAAATATTGATTTTTTTTAATAAAAAAAGAGCAACTTTTACCCAAAATCAGGCAAAGCAGGCAGGCAGATTGAGCTGCTCACAGAATCATTTGGTGATCTATCTATCTGCCATCAGCTAGCTCAGTCTGTGACATAAAATTTGCTTCCGTGAGTCTGCACTGAATCATAGAACCTTCAGTCCTAAGGGAGGTTCAGCTCTGCTTAAAAGCAGAGCCAAAGATCTAAAGACTAGCTAGAAAGCAAGAAATCCAACCATTTCTTGCTTTCTAGCTATTCTAAATCTTTCTAGCTAATCTAAATCTCACAGCAGAACAGCTAATGGTCGGTCAAAGGAAAAATAGCAATTTAGCAGGCAAGTTTGCTGGGTAAGGAGTGAGTGGGTGGGGAGGGCTCCCACAGGCCATGTGGGCAGTGCAGCCTTCTGTTTCTGTGCAGTCTGGATTAATTGCTTTTGGGGAGGTGCTCTGGGGGTGAGATTTCTCTGTGGCCCACCAAATTTTCTCGTAGCCCTCCAGTGGCCCACGGCCCATCAATTGGTGACCGCTGTCCTAGGAGTCATGAGTCCTGGATTTTAGACACATTCTATATATTAGCCTTTTTGAAACAACTTGGTTGTAATTTTTTTGTTATAGTGCATCATATCCTTTCACCATCCTGCCTTCCAAAATATGCTGAGAAGGCTCCAGCAGAAGGTGGAGACAGAAGATGATGTGTCTGTGTGTGTGTGTGTGTAAGAGAGAGAGAGAGCACACTGCCACCAGCCCTGGTAACTCTCCAAGGTTAGATTCTCTCTCTCTCTCTCTCTCATGCACGCATGGATGCGCATGCATGTACACACACACACACAAAGAGAGGTTTAATCTGATCACCCTCTGCTTCTACCTGCTGCCGGTGCCTTCTCAGCAAGTTTTGGAAGGGAGATAAAAATAAATCCTGCAGTCTCTCTCTGCCACCGTGCAAACCCCAGCACGGGCAACAGCAGCTACACCTTCTTCCTTCCAAAATATCAGCAACAGGCAGAGGCAGAGGGCAATCTGATCAAACCTCTCTTTGTGTGTTTGTATCCCAAGATTGGAACACTGAAGGCTCAGCAGGAAAATGCTGTTTAGCGAAGACATGCAGGCCCAGCTCAGCTGTTTTGCAGAGGGCGTTAAGGCTCCTAAAGGAGCAACAGCTCTGCTGTTTAGAGAAGGCATATAGGCTCAGATTTTCCTGCAGATTGCTGAAAAGGCTCCATCCCAAGTCTTCAGCATTGCAATCCTGGGGCTGCTCTGGGGTTTCTACAGTGCCTCACCTGGTTCGGCTTTGCTTTTGCCTTTGGCAGGTGCTAGAAGGATGCTGTTCTTGGCTGGGCAGCCCCGAGTGTCATCCCGAATACTCCCTGCTACTTGGTTTGGGATCGATGGCTGTTTGGCTTGCTCTAGTTGCAAACAACCCAGGGATTTGGGTGGCCTTTACTTGGCCAGTATGCCTGCAAGATCCCTGGTTTTCGAGGCTGGTGAGGTTCACCATTTGGGCTCCAGCATGCTCTTCTCCTCTCAGGCAGCAGCAGCATGTGTGTGGCACCTCTGGCTCACTCTGTCTGTCCTGCTAATCTCAGGCAGCAGCAGCATTGACCCAATTCTGGCCACCAATGTTGTAGGCAAGAATCGGACATGCCAATCCCAAGTCTTCAGCATGGCCATGCAGACAAAGCCTGCCATGGTTGTTGCTTCACATGGAAAAGGAAGCACTGTGAGGGAACCCATTTGTCATGTTGTCTGGGTGGGGGTCACCCACGCAGAGACTAGGTCTTGGGGAGCCACCCTGAGCAGGTGCTCAGCTGGAGGCGAGAGAGGGTCAGTCCCTTACCCAGTTGCCCTCCGCCATTTCTCATCAAAAGTCTCTGTGTATATGTGTGTGTGTGTGTGAGAGAGAAAGAGAAACAGCAGAGAGGAAACCCTTTCAAACAATTCTTGCTATTCCCTTAGTCATGTTCTCTCTCTCTCTCAGCTGATCTGCAGGATGTGGTTCAGGGACCGCAGTGAACGGGCCATGCCCACCCACTTCACTAGGGCTTATTTTTGGGGTAGATCTTATATTAAGCCCACCCCAAAAATCAGGTAAGGGTTTACTTTCAGGGCAGGTCATATTTTGGGGAAAATATGGTACTAAGGCAATAGTTGGGTTATCCCACAATCTGTTCCCCAAAAATGTCCATTTTCTTTTTCCCTAGGAATTAGAAATGTGATTATTGGGGATAAAGTCATATATTAAAATTAAGAAACTGTATAGGAATTTAACATTAGTAAAAATTATTAATAAAGAAATATTTAATGGACAACAATTCAGTAAGCAACTACCAATAATAATGCATTAAATCAGTGATTTTTTTAAAAAAACTGACTGTTTATGTAATGTCATTTTCTCCTGAATGCTGTTACACATAGAAGCATTGGCATTTCAGGGACAGGCTGAGAAGCACTAGTCATAGTTCCAAAATGGACGAAGGTCATTTATGAGAAGGCTCCTGCCAAGTGAAGTTCCAGAGAGTACTACACCCATTGTTTGTTTTGAGCAGGCTCTGACATCAGCAGATTGAAAAATGAAGTTGGCAGGAATATCTGTTGGCAGTTTTTTTCCTCCCACAGATATTTTTTATTCTAAAACATACTATTGTTGATTCCTCCAGTATTTGTGTCTATGTTCTTAATGAATATATTGGTCAGTCAACATAATCATAATCCCTCTTTAGCATATTCTCCAATCTGCTTCAAAGAGTGCTTGATACTGAGGAACTCTAAGGATTAAAATAGCATTAAAGTAGCAACTTGAAGGATTAAATTCTAAGAATCAGGAATCAGATGGTCAGGAGATGCATATAAGCACATAATTGGTTGTGCTGATTAGTGACTGTTTCCCTTGAAGAAGGCAATTATCACAACTAAATACCATAGCTTCTGAGTAGCAGTACTGAAGGAAAGTAGTTATTTTGACCCATTTTGAACTGTTTTCACAGTAGCTTTGTTATGTAGGGCTACAGATAAAGGAATAATGACCCCATATATTCTGACAGGCTTCTAATGATTTTAATGCTAACCTCAGTATCCCTCTTGATCACATGTTAAAATCCTGCATAGCTTGGATACATGCTATTTGGATAATGATTTTTTTATATTACCTCCAGCTCATTAAGACTCCAAGGAATTTTCCCTAAAATTGCCATTAGCTTATCTTGCAACTTACTGTTGAACCTTCTCTGTAGCTAGCCATTCCACTATTTTGAAATGTGCTAGCCACTGAATCACTTTGTTCCCATGCACAATACATGTTTTAAAGCAGGGTTTTGTTCATTTTAATAACTGTAGTATTTTTCATTGTTTTTCAGATTTTAATGTTGATTTTATATTTTGTTGTAAATCACCAATCTGCCAATCAATCTGACACTTGACTGAAATACTTATTAAAACATGCCAGCTACATATTTAACTGGTGGCAACAAAGGTGGACCAGCTTCCTTCCTTCTGCTCAAATGTTAATACAAACATAGCTTAAAAATAGATCTTATTTCTGCTCATATCTTTAACTAATATTTGCATTTTAGAATGTGGTTTTTCTTCCAGAAACAAGAACCACAAGGAAGTGAACATAAATTTGTATTTTTAAAAAACTGGATTTCCTACCAAATGAGTAAGATTTAATTTAAAAAAAACATGTTTCATATTTCCAATGATAAATTGATGAAAAACTGTTTATGACTGGTTATCTTTTAAAAAAGAATTGTAATGCCACTGAAAAAAAGAAAAAACACAATTACTTCAATTGAAACAATATATTGAAATTCTGGTAAATAAGCATTTTTGACTTGTAAAAATATGGATGACCATGATAAGTCAGCAAAGAACAAAATATTCTGAATCTCCCTTCTTCCATTTAATTTCTGCAGCCTAGATAGAGTAGAACTCCTTTTGGGTAATGAAAAAAATAAGACCAATCAATGTCATTGTAGATCAAAATTAAGTATAGAACAATGTTCTCTTGGTAATTGGTAGAGTTGTGATGTTGAGCTAGAATTCAAATCCATAATCATGAGATTTATGGAATGCTTTTGATCAGACAATACCCCCCCCCCAATAATAAATTTCAATGTTCTGGTAAGAATCAGCAAATAATCTAATGAAACATGCTCTAAGCTTAAAAGCCAGGATAAGATTTAAGAAAAAGAGACAATAAAATCAGTAGAAATCTCTAGATAGAGAGGAAAGAGTTGAAATATTGTATTCTCAATATTTTTGTTTGATTTTGTTTTTTGTTTTGTTTGATTTTGTGTTGTTGATTTCTTACATTTAATTCTGTAATTTTTTTTACTATTTTGTCCTAATATTTTTTAATGTATAATATTTATTCAATGAATACCTTTCTTTTCAAATAAATACTCAAAGAAGAAAAAATAATCATGACAATTTAACACAGCAATGCTCCAGAAACAGAAGGGGCTGCAGTATATATATACATTGAAAAACAATAGAAATACAATAAAGAAATAAGAATAATATCCAAAAGAAAACTGAAAGGCTTTGGGAAATATTTGGCTGCCTGCAAAATGTGAGGTGCAACATGTAGCTTCTCTTTGAGAGTGATATAAGGATGTTATCGACAATAGCTGTGAGATTTTTCTTCTGCGTGTGATGAGGCCTTAAGGTGTGCAGTCCATGAAGCTTCATGCCATAATAAATTTGCTAACTATTAAGATGCTTCACTTTTTAAAAAAAGTAAATCACTAAGTTTTAAATCAGAAAACCAAACTGAGCATTTCACAGGTCATGTACAATTTCACAACTGTTTGATGTAGTAATATTTCTAGTCACTGAATTAGGACAGCCAGTTCCGCCTTGGTTAATTTTGAAACTTGCACTGTCATCAACAAAAATACTACAGTCAGAAATATTATAACAGAATTAAGACAAACAATTCTGTTTTGCTTAATCTGATGCTTCCATTTTGCCAACAAAAATATTACAACCAGAAAAGCAGTCAGTAGCATAAGTAGAGCTTTCTGAGCTGCAAGGTAAACATTTTAGATAACAGATAATCAGAGTTGGAAGGGACCTTGTAGGTCATGTAGTCCAACCCCCCACCTATGCAGAAGACCATTTCTGACAAATGGCAGTCTAATCTCTTCTTGAAAGCCTCCAGTGCTGAAGCTCCCACAACTTCTGAGGGCAAGGTTTTCCATTGGTTGATTGTTCTCACTGTCAGAAAGTTTCTCCATATTTCCAGGTTAAATCTCTCCTTGTTCAGTTTCCATCTATTATTCTTTGTCTGGCCTACAGGTGCTTTAGAAAATAGCCTGACTGCTTCCTCTCTGTGGTGGACCCTCAAATATTGGAACACTGCTATCATGTCTCCTGTTCTGTCCCCTCATTAGCATTCTTGAGATCCCCGCACTTTGATTGGCCAAAGCGCGGGGCACTCTGATTGGCTAGGCGAGCCGCACCGATTGGCTCGCTAGGAATCTCCCGCGATTGGTCTATTCGAATCGCGGGAGATTCAAAGCGGTGCCATTGGCCACAGCTGCCACGGCTAAAGGAATAAAAGTCACGAAGTTTTTCTATAGAGCCAGTTCGGTTCCCACATCAATAAAAGAGCTTGAAAAAAAGTCACCGACTCCTGGCATCATTTCCGAAGACACAACACTGGCGACAAGGGTGGGATCCAGATCCTGAACCGAAGCACGTGTCCGACGGAAGCCAGACGAATCTCCACGATGGCGAAAATCGCACCCCCCGCACCCTTCAACCCCGCTAGCAAGGACTGGGAATCGTACTCCGACCGATTCCGCATGTTCCTCGAGTGCAGCGACCTGAAGGACGCCACCGGCCACATGAAGCGAGCCGTCTTCCTGACCCACTGCGGGACCGAGATATTTAAGATGGCCAAGGCACTTGCCAAACCCGCCGACATGACCGTGATGGACTGGGACGTCCTTGAGCCAATACTTCGGCGGCACTATGCTCCAGAGGTGCCCATCCTAATCCGACGCCACGAGTTCTACCGTCGGGACCAGCGGTCGGGTGAGAGTTTCAGCGACTTCGTCGCCGAACTACAGCGCCTAGGGGGGCTGTGCGAATTCGACAACCTGAACGACGCCCTGCGAGACCGAATCGTGCTCGGCCTGTGGAACCCCATCCTCCAGAGTTGGCTGATGGCCAAGGGCAACATCACCCTTGCAGATACCCTCACCGAAGCCGCAGCCGCCGAAGTGACCCGAACATCCGTCGACCGCATGCGCCGACCGAACGTTGGGGACTGCAGCGGGAACAACCACCCTGCAAGGTCGGCTGAGGCCCAACCCGAGACGACCACCCACCAGGGCGACTTCCACTCGGCATCGGGCACTTCCGACGAGGAGGAGGAAATTCATCGCCTCCAGGCAGGCTGCGACCCACGGAACCGGCGGGGTCGTAAGTCGAGGACCACCTGTGCTGGTTGCGGAGGCGACCACCCCAGGTCCGAATGCCGGTTTTTCGAGTTGATCTGCCGGCATTGCGACAAGAAGGGACACATCGTCCGCGTCTGCCGCCTCAAAAAGAACTGCAGCCCGCCACGATGGGACCAGAGCGAACGGAGGCGAGAGAGCACACCACCCCGGACCAGAGATCGCCCCTCTGACAACAGATGGGACCGGAATGGACGATCCCTACGAGGCGGCGAGACCTGGCGAAGAGAGGAGACCCATCAGACGGTCACCATCGGCCACGCCACGACCAATGACGCCCAGAAGGTCTACTTGGAGGTAGGCATCGAAGGCGAGCCATGCAAAATGGAGGTGGACTCCGGGTCCTACCTTTCCATGATCGCATGGCAAGAAATAAAGCGCTTGGTGCCTACCATCCAAAGGAAAAGCCTAGACAGCCAGAGACTAATCGTAAAAGACTACCAGGGAAACTGCATCCCGGTAGTTGGAACCGGACAGTTCAAAGTAACATACAAAGGCTTCCCCTGACAATCGTCGATCGCGATCGCCCAAGCCTACTGGGACTGCAATGGTTCGCCCCGCTCGGCATCGCAGTCACAACATCTCCACTGGTCCTTCTCTTCACTAGAATAGCCAAACCCAGTTCCTGTAACCGTTCTTCATATGTTTTAGTCTCCAGTCCCCTAATCTAAAGGTGGTATTTAGCAGGTTCTGACCAGTTCTGGAGAACTGGTAGTGGAAATTTTGAATAGTTCGGAGAACAGGTAGCAGAAATATTGAGTAGTTCAGAATACCATCTCAGACTGGCCCCTCTCCCATCTATTTTCTGCCTCCTGAGTCCCAGCTGATTGGCTGGGTCTTTTGTTGCCCTGTATAGGAGAAAAGAGCTGGAAAGCAGGTTAGTGGAGTGAAGAGAATGGGGATTTTACTTTATCCTTCCCCTGGAGTGGGGTGGGAATGAAGATTTTACAGTATCCTTCCCTTGTCATGCCCACCAAGCCACACCCACAGAACCTGTAGTAAAAAAAATTGAATCCCACCACTGCCCTAATCATCCTAGTTCCTCTTCTCTGCACTTTTTCTAGAGCCTCAACATCTTTTTTTATAGAAATTGAGTCTCCAAAACTCGATGCAATACTCTAGGTGTGGCCTTACTAAGGATTTATAGAGTGGTATTAGTACTTCCCTTGATCTTGATTGTATCCCTCTGTTAATGCAACTTAGGATTGCATTAGCTTTTTTGGTTGCTGCTGCACACTGCTGGCTCATATTTAACTGGTTGTCTGTGGGAATAAACTTTGACTTCAGTATTGGGTAATGATTAGTCTAAGACCTTATACATACATGTCTGCCTAAGGGTCACTGAGATAAGCAAGGAAATTAAAAACAAACACCAGGAACATTTAAGCAGCTCAGACGACTGTAAACAATTCTGTGTAATTATTTTAATCCACAATGTGAATGCTTACTATGTACGAAATTCTCAATAAAAGGGAGCACTAGAATTTGCTCTAGACTCCCATCCCTAGTACACCAGCCTGTGTCTCATTCTTTCCATGGGAGACCACCACAGTTGTCCACTAAGACTCCAAGATCCCTCTCACAATTACTGATATTAAGCCTGGTTTCACCCAGTCTATATGTGTACTTTTGGTTTTCCTTGCCTAAGTGTAGGCAATATTAGATTAGAGGTGTCAAACTCAAGGCCTGCAGGCCACATCTGGCCCACGATGTGCTTATATATGGTTTGTGGCACTGCCATGGAGATGATGAGGGACCCTGTCCATCCCAAACCAGCTGGTTGCTTCCCCTGGGCAGCTGCTGCTCATTGGCCCCTCAATTGCTCATTGGCTGGCAACCTCCAAGCTGAGCTATGGGGATCAAGGCTCTGGCCAGTTCTGTGTCTCTTCCCTACTCAGCTGAGTTGGGACTCAGTTTCCAAAAGGCTGCTGGCACCCCACCCAATGAGAGTGACTGGGGAGCCAGGGATGGTGGGCAGGGCAAGCAGCCTGTCCCAGGATCTGCCAGGGGAGAAGCGCCTGGGCAGGCAGGTTGCCACGGGGCTTAAGCCGACACAGGAGCTCTGAGCACAGCTTTGCTAAGCAACATCTCACAGGATACAGCCAGCCAGGCCAGACTGGATGGTGGAGGCGGAGCTGGAAGGCAGCAAGGAAGCTGTTCTTCAGAGGAGTGGATCCCTCACTGGAGGGAAGCCTTGCAGATTTTTCTCCTTCCAGGTTGCAGTGTATCAGTCTGGGGAGAAACAGCACTGGCTCTATGCTTGGCTGCCAGCATTTGGGGGGGGGGATTTGAAGACGAGCATCAGCACCAAGTTGGAAGTGGGGAGGGTGGAAGGAAGCAAATTTCCTCTGGGGGAGAAATACCAAATTTCCCCTTTCTGCCCACATCCATGGAGTTGCAGATTTGAACGCTCTTAACTTCCCCTTCCTACAATCTCAAAGGACACCCTGGCTTTCCTTATCCCCTGTAAGTTATACACTGTTCTTTATTATCATGCCTGGTCAGTCAGGCAATGCCATTTAGGTGAACACCCAGTGACCAGAGGCTGTGAGGGTCCAGATGAAGAGGAAGCAGCTCACCATCACTTGGAATGCTAGAACTGTCGTGTCGTCGGAAATGATGCCAGGAGTCGGTGACTTAGTATCAAGCTCTTTTATTGAGTTAGGAACCGAACTGGGGCTAAAGGCAAAACTCGCGACTTTTTATTTCCAAGCTGCGGTGGCCGCGGCCAATGGCACCACTTTGAATCTCCCGCGATCCGAATGGACCAATCGCGGGAGATTCCTAGCGAGCCAATCGGCGCGGCTCGCCTAGCCAATCAGAGTGCCCCGTGCTTTGGCCAATCAAAGCGTGGGGATCTCAAGAATGCTAATGAGGGGACAGAACACCCCTCCCCTCTTGGTTCAGTCCTTATGTTGCATAGTCCCGTAGGTAGGCGGGGCTCCGTCTCAGCCTACTGGACCTGCGCAGGTCAGTCGTAGGTTGGATCCCGGCCGGTTCGGTCGGGGTCTCCGCTTCTCTGGATGCCGTCGTGGGAACTGCCTGGTCGGTCGGGCCGGGCCGCTCTCCGCAGCTCCCTCCTGGGCTTCCCGGGTTGGTTGAGCTGGCCTGGCTGTCTCTTTCTGGCGAGGTTTCATGCTGGCTGCTTCCAGGTGAGTATGGCTGGTTTATTCCTTCTCGGTTTTGGTCCCCTGGGTATTCCCTCCCCTCTTGGTTTGTGTTGTGGGGGTTGGTTTTGCTTGGTTGCGCGTCGGTGGTCTCTTGGGTGGTCGTCCTCGATCTTAACTGGTCGATGTGGCGTTTCCACGCTCGTCCATTGGTTGTTTGTAGCCGGTACGAGTGTGGGCCTGTTAGTTGTGTTATGACAGCCAGTACCCATAATGGGTCTCCCGTTAGGTTTTTCGCGTAGACGGCGTCACCTGGTGCGAAGGTTCGGTGTTTGCTGGTTGAGTCTGGGGGTTTCTCTGGGTTGTACATGGGGTGTAATCTATTGAGTGGGGACCTTATTTTCCTCCCCATTAGCAGTTCGGCTGGGCTTTTATTTGTTGTGGTATTTGGGGTTATGTGTTGGATGAAAAGTAATTTATTAATTTTGTCTTGGATCTCCCCGTGGTCTATTTTCTGGATGGTTTTCTTTGTGAATTGAACCATCCGTTCCGCCCTACCGTTCACCGCCGGATGTGCTGCTGCTGTCAGCGCATGGCGTATGCCCCTTTCCGCTAGGAATTTTTTGAATTCTAGCGAGGTGAATTGGGGCCCGTTGTCGGAAACAAGGACGTCCGGGAGGCCGTGTGTTGCAAAAAGTTTGCCAAGTTCTTTGGTCACGGCCTCCGTGGTGTTTGTTCTCATGTTGCTTACCTCCAGCCAGTTGGAGTAAGCATCTACGGTTATTAGGAAAGAGTGTCCTTTTGTGGGCCCGGCGAAATCTATGTGGATCCTAGACCAAGGTCCCCTGGGGGTTTCCCACTCTAGGACGGGTGCTGTGGGTGGGCTTGGCCTAGTTTCCTGGCATCGTTGGCACCTTGCTACCCAGGCCTTGATCTGTTTGTCCATCCCTGGCCACCAAACGTAACTTCTGGCCAGGGCTTTTGTCCTAATGATGCCCGGGTGCCCCTCGTGCAACAGTTCCAAAACCTTCCCTTGTAGTTTTTCCGGGATGACCACCCTATCCCCCCATAGTATACACCCTTTTAGTAACGAGACTTCCGTTTGCTGGTTCCGGAATGTCCTGACGGACTCGTCGTTGTCCCTTTCCGGCCACCCTTTCTCCACCCAATGCAACACCCACGCCAGACGTTTGTCTTTATTAGTTTCTCGGGCAATGTCTGAGCGGTTATGGGTAGGTTGGGTAGAGTCTCTATACTGAGGGTGGTCGTCGTGGGTGCTGGGTCGGTGTCAGGTTCCGGTAACGGTGGGCTTAAGGCGTCCGCATGGGAGATAGTCTTACCTGGTCTGTGTGTGAGTCCGTAATTGTAGGCAGCCAGGAACTCGGACCACCTTGTCATTCGGGGGGACAGAATGTTTGGGGTGGCCCTGTTCCCTGCAAGGATTCCCAGCAGCGGTTTGTGGTCGGTGATGATGGTAAATGTCCGGCCGTAGAGGTACTCGTGAAACCTTTTTATTGCGGCGACGATAGCCAGAGCCTCTTTGTCCAGCTGGCTGTAGTTCCACTCCGGTTTGGTGAGGGTCCTTGAAAAGAACGCGATGGGTGCTTCTTTTCTGTCGGGGAGAGTGTGGCTGAGGACAGTGCCGACGCCGAAGGGTGATGCGTCGTATGTGACGGCTAGTGGTAGGGTCTCGTTGTACTGGATAAGGACGGCATCCAAAGTGAGGAGGTCCTTTGTTTTCTTGAAGGTGGCTTCCTCGCGTTTCCCCCAAGTCCAGGTCGCTGCCTTGTCCAAAAGCCTATGCAAAGGCTCCGCCGCCGTCGCCTTTTGGGGCAGGAAGACATTATAAAAGTTAAGCAGCCCCAGAAATGCCTGCAGTTCTGTCTTCGACTTGGGTGTGGGGGCTTCTTTGATGGCTTTGATCTTTTGGTTGGTGGGGTGAATGCCGTGATGGTCTAGGAGATATCCTAGGAACCTGTTCCTTGTATAATTGGCATTTTTCCCTCTTTACTTTGAGCCCGGTCTCTTTGAATTTGGTTAGGACCTCCCTTAGTCGACCCTCTAGTTCGGCCTGGTTGGTTGCCGACACTAAGACGTCGTCGAAGTAAGGTACCACCCCCTTGATGCCTTGTAACAGCCTTTCCATTAGGCTTTGGAATATTCCAGGCGCCACGCTGACTCCGAATTGGAGCCGGTTGCATTTAAATGCTCCCCGGTGGGTGACTATGGTTTGCGCTTCTGCCGTTTCCTCGTCGACCGGCAATTGTTGGTATGCCAGGGCGAGGTCGAGTTTAGCGAAAACCTTGCCCCCTCCCAGTGAATGTAGTAGGTGTTGCACTACTGGGACAGGGTAAGCGCTTTTCTGCAAGGCGCCATTTAGGGTGGCCTTCTAGTCCCCACAGATTCTCACCGACCCATCAGGCTTGATTGGGGTGATTATGGGGGTCTCTCACCGGGTGTGGTCTATGGGTTGTAGGACCCCTTGCTTGATGAGCTTGTCAATTTGCTCGTCAATCTTGGGTTTAAGCGCAAATGGTACCCGCCTTGGTTTTAGGCGTTTGGGGGGGATGTTTGGGTCTAGGCTGAATGATATAGGGGGCTCTCGGTACTTGCCTAGGTTTCCGTTGAACACCTCTTGAAATTCCCGGGCTAGTTGTTGCTCCCAGTTGTCGTCGGCGATGTGGTCGATGCCTGTGACTGCGATGCCGAGCGGTGCGAACCACTGTAGTCCCAATAGGCTTGGGCGGTTGCGATCGACGATGGTCAGGGGAAGCCTTTCAGTGCACCCTTTGTAGGTTACATTGAACTGTCCGGTTCCGACTACAGGGATGCGGTTTCCCTGGTAGTCTTTCACGATTAGTCTCTGGTTGTCTTGGCCTTTTCTCTGGATGGTAGGCACCAAGCGTTTTATTTCTTGCCATGCTACCATGGAGAGGTAGGACCCGGAGTCCACCTCCATTTTACATGGCTCGCCTTCGATGCCTACCTCCACTTAGACCTTCCGGGCATCGTTGGTTGTGGCGTGGCTGATGATGACCGTCTGATGGGTCTCCTCTCTTTGCCGGGTCTCGCCGCCTCATAGGGATCATCCGCTCTGGTCCCATCTGTTGTCAGCAGGGCGATCTCTGGTCCGGGGTGGTGTGCTCTCTCGTCT
Organism: Hydrophis major; assembly: GCA_033807585.1. Lineage (NCBI taxonomy): Eukaryota > Metazoa > Chordata > Lepidosauria > Squamata > Elapidae > Hydrophis > Hydrophis major. Next base: position 67,186,060 of record CM066343.1, on the reverse strand, counting down.
CCGTTCGCTCTGGTCCCATCGTGTAGGGCTGCGGTTCTTTTTGAGACGGCAGACGCGGGCGATGTGTCCCTTCTTGTCGCAATGCCGGAAGATTGAATCGAAGAACCGGCATTCGGACCTGGGGTGGTCACCTTCGCAACCGGCACAGGTGGTCCTCGACTTATGACCCCGCCGGTTCCGTGGGTCGCGGCCTGCCTGGAGACGGTGGATTTCCTCCTCCTCGTCGGAAGTGCCCGATGCTGAGTGGACATCGCCCTGGTGGGTGGTCATCTCGGGTTGGGCCTCGGTCGACCTTGCAGGGTGGTTGTTCCCGCTGCGGTCCCCGGCGTTCGGTCAGCGCATGCGGTCGGCGGATTTTCGGGTAGCTTCGGCGGCTGTGGCTTCGGTGAGGGTATCTGCGAAAGTGATATTGCCCTTGGCCATCAGCCGACTCTGGAGGACAGGGTCTCAAAGGCCGAGCACGATTCGGTCTCGCAGGGCTTCGTTCATGTTGTCGAATTCGCACAGCCCCCTAGGCGCCGTAGTTCTGCGACGAAGTCACTGAAACTCTCACCCGACCGTTGGTCCCGACGGTAGAACTCGTGTCGTCGGATGAGGATGGGCACGGCTGGAGTGTAGTGTTGCTGGAGGATTGGCTCAAGTTTGTCCCAGTCCATCGTGGTCACGTTGGCAGGTTTGGCAAGCACTTTGGCCATCTTAAACACTAGGGTCCCGCAGTGAGTCAGGAAGACGACTCGCTTCTTTGGGCCGGTGGCGTCCTTCAGGTCGCTGCATTCGAGGAACATGCGGAATCTGTCGGAGTACGATTCCCAGTCCTCGCTGGCGGGGTTGAAGGGTGCGGGAGGCGCGATGTTTGCCATCGTGGAGTTTCGTCTGGCTTCCGTCGGACACGTGCTTCGGTTCAGGATCAGAATCCCACCCTCGTCGCCAGTGTCATGTCGTCGGAAATGATGCCAGGAGTCGGTGACTTAGTATCAAGCTCTTTTATTGAGTTAGGAACCAAACTGGGGCTAAAGGCAAAACTCGCGGCTTTTTATTTCCAAGCCGCGGCGGCTGCGGCCAATGGCACCACTTTGAATCTCCCGCGATCCGAATGGACCAATCGCGGGAGATTCTTAGCGAGCCAATCGGCGCGGCTCGCCTAGCCAATCAGAGTGCCCCGCGCTTTGGCCAATCAAAGCGCGGGGATCTCAAGAATGCTTATGAGGGGACAGAACAAGAACAGAATGTGGTCAGGATACTTGCAGGACCCCCTCTTTCTACCTGTCTCTCCAAATCATATAGGGGAGATGCCTCCAGGTCATCTGGAGAGATCAGCTGTCCCCACTTCTCCTCAGCATTCCTGTCACTGTGAAAGAGATTCATCATGGGATTCAGAAGTCCCCGCCCTCTCCCCATTACTGAGATACCTGAACCTTTTACCTTTCCTTGCACTTGGTTTCTTTTGTAAGTAAAAGTAACTTTATCAACAGCATCAACAGGTGCTTCATCATTGACAGTTTTAAGAAAAAAACTGGACAGCCACCTATCTGAAATGGTATTGATAGATTTCTGGAGGGGGAGCAGGGAAGCTGCATGAGGGAAGGCTGCCCCAACAAGCCAGCATCCTTATCCCACACAGTTGGAAACAAAGATTCCCTTTGGAGCACTGGACAAGGAAACACCTATGGTGTCTGGAATCAGGAAAAGAACGTTTCCTTTGGCATGCTGTGCACCTGCATGAACATGCTCCCACACACACATGCACAATTCTAAGCTTGGAGACTTTTATACATATCAGAGCTTGCAAAATGCCAATCATGCCTGCACTTGGGGAGAAGGCCCTCACCTTCTTCTGTGGATAAAAGTGGAACAGTGTGTTTGGGAAACAGAGCTTATTGTTTTTATAGAATTGTAAGAAGACATGCTGGCCTGTGAAGAAAATACATTGTACAGATTTCTAATTTCATGAGCTAGGTTGAAGCTTGAGAATTATATGTGGTAAAGTTTCTGCAATGCTCCACCCTCTTTGCAAAGTGAAGAATAAAATTGCCATTGTTTTCTCTTGGAAGTTTTGACTGGTGATTGTTTATTTCAAAACTGGACAAGGAATCCCACATGGTGTATGTGTGTATTTATGTGTGTCTTACATATTGGCAAAAAAAAATCAGAAAATAAAATACAAGCTGAATGGTCAAGACCTTGTTGATGATCCAAACTCTGTCAAGGACCTTGGAATACTCGTCTCTAATGATCTAAGTGCAAGAGCCCACTGTAACTACATAGCCAAAAAGGCATTAAGAGTTGTTAATCTAATCCTACGGAGCTTTTTCTCTGGTAATATTACACTACTAACTAGAGCATACAAAACATTTGCTAGACCAATACTCAAATACAGCTCATCAGTCTGGAACCCACATTATGTATCTGATATTAACACAGTTGAGAAAGTCCAGAAATATTTCACAAGAAGAGTTCTCCACTCCTCTACTTTTTGCAGAATACCTTATGCCACCAGACTTGAAACTCTAGACCTAGAAAACCTAGAACTATGCCACCTTCAGTCCAATCTAAGTATAGCATGTAAAATCATACATTGTAATGTCCTACTTGTCAATGAATACTTCAGCTTTAACCATAACAATACAAGGGCAAACAATAGAGACAAACTCAAGGTTAATCACACCAAACTTGATTGCAGGAAATACGACTTCAGCAACAGAGTGATCTATGTCTGGAATACTCTACTCTGTGGTTTCTTCCCCAAACCCCAAAAACTTTAACCTTAGACTTTCTATTATTGACCTCACCCCTTTCCTAAGAGGTCTGTACGGGGTGTGCATAAGCGCACCAACATGCCTATCGTCCCTGTCCTATTGTTTCCTTTATTTTTCTTATAAATATCTATCTCATGTATTCAAAACTATGCATATACTTATACCTATTATCTTGTAAGCAATTGACAAACCAAATAAAATAATAAAAAATGAAAAATGCGTGTATGCATACACACACACATGTGCCCTTGACTGCCAGCAGTTTGGGGAGGTGAGGAGCTTGTGGGGCACTGAATTGTCCTCATGTTGGTGTGAATTGTTCCATCTCTACCCAGACATCCTGAATCAGCCACGCCTGGTGAGTAGCATTGAACCAGCCATGCCCATCCAACCATGCCCACCTAGTCTGGCCACCAGGTTATTGGTCCTTTGAGGCCAACCATAATGCTACTGTGGGCCTCAATGAAATTGAGATTGACACCCCTGTCTTAGATGGACCTACTCACATCTCAAGCCTCCTTCCAGGCTGCAGTAATTGAGAGTGGGACAAAGGGAAATTGAAGTTCTCACAGTTCCTCTTTCCTTTTAAGTAATAATGAGCCAGACCTCACAGTTTGGAACTCATCCAGAAAATTCTTCCCATCTGCAAAACCAATAGACTTGCAGGGTATTCCACCTCCCATTTAGAATATTTCTGGATTTGTATATAGCTTTCACAATTAATCGTCTCAGAAAACTACCAGTTGGCTATTTGGAAATTATTTACTCTACTACAGTATATTTGAGCTATAAAAATCTGGTAGACCACTAGATGGCAATAAAGTTCCTGTATCTCTGCCTCCATTGAACAGCATGCTTTTATTCCCTTGTACATTCACAAAAGCAAAGGAAAAGAGCAAACAAAGTGATGACTAGGGAAGCTGCCAGGGTCTTGCTTCCATATAACAGATTTGGGAAAAGCCATAGAAGAGGAAGTGAAAGCAGCAGCAGCTGTTCCTTCTTTTTTTTTTTGATTTTGCTATTCTGTAGAACATATGTAAATGAAGACTCAATCATCCAGGCCAAGAGTATCTAAAAAAGTTAAATCAAGGAAAGTTTGGTCCAGTTGTCATGATTTAACCTTTTTAGATATTCTGTAGAAATGTCTTTGAGTGTTCTACTTCAGGATTATCATGACAGGACTACAAAAATCCAGGTCATTAGAGATAGCAAGTTCAGGAGTGCTGTTTTATACTTTTTTGTGAACTCTACCAATTAGAGCATTTCAATAAAACATGGTTAAATGAGTAATTGCATAGCACGTATGAATATAGCCACTGACTTACAAGATTGTTGTATGATATTCAGAATGATAGGCTTTGGATTTGGTCAAGGTTAGATAATGAAAAATATTCTATGCTCCTTTATTTCATAAGTAACAGCATTTACTCAATTAGTCTTTGGGGACTTCCATTTCAATGTTTTACACCCACAACAGAATTGGCTATGATCTATCTTAGTGCATTAGCAGATTCTTTGATATTAAGCTTACATTTCTTTTGAATCAGTTTGAACTTGTGGCTCCTTTCCCCATTGATGCTGATTCTTGTTTCACCCTTTTTATTTAAATTGAACCCCTTTTTCTCTCATCCTAAATCTCATAACTATTCTGTGATCTGTTGCTAACAAGATATTCAGGGGTGGGATTCAAATTTTTTAACAACCAGTTCTGTGGGCATGGCTTGGTGGTTATATGACTGGGTGGACATGGCTTGGTTATCATGTTATTGGTGTGGCCAACTCAATATCACTCACATCAAGGCATGCATCTCTTCACCTGGCTCCTCATGACTGTGGGGATGCTTCAACAGTTGTAAGTGTGAAAAATGGTCATAAGTCACTTTTTCAGTGCCATTGTAACTTTGAATGGTCACTCCACACAAGCAAAGTACCAGCAAAGGAAGGAAAAAAAAACTCCAGAGAGTTCTTGAGACAGGAAGTCTAATCCTGCCAAGATTAGTAATCTTGTAATAATCCTGTAATAAGGGTTAATGGAGAGGCAGTTTCTGTAAGCAATACCAGAATGTTTCCTTCCTGCCTTTCTTACAAGATTAGGCCAGTAATTTCTTCTAACAACCAGTTCTCCAAACTGCTTAGAACGTTAACAACAGGTTCTAGCGAATAGGTGCGAACTGGTAGAATCCCACCCCTGAAGATATTTCACAGCTTACAGGATTGTTTTAATATAACAGAGGAAGGCGGAGCTTCATTTCAGCGATACAGCTGTGATTTCGAGGCTCTGAGATCACAGCCAATATTTTCGCCCCTGGTCGGTCCTAACGGACCTAAACCATCCTGTAGAGACGGGGATTGTGAAGGGCACTGTCCCAGGATCCCAGAGATATCGCAAAATCTCTGGTTTGATCCGGGAGAAGCCCTTTTGCTGGTGGCGGAGAGGCAGCCTCCATAGCTGCTGAAGTCAGGACAGTTCCAGAAAGAAAGTGGCTGGAGTGAAAGTGTGTCGGCTGGGTGAGAAACTTCTTTTGTGTTGTAAATTCGCTGAGATTTGAAAGGGCACCTTGAATAGAGAAGAAACCTGTGAGATTATTTTTTGGACAAAAACTGTATGAGCGGCATTTTTTAAAGTGATGTCAAATTGAGGCTTGGATTTTTTTTTCTTTCTCTTATCTTTTTTTTGGGGGGACTTTAGTGTGACTTTGTAGGTAACCGGATTGAATTTTCTCTTATATATATCTTTATGCTCCTTTTGATTTTTAAATTTTTTTAGGATAGAGGCTCCATTTGGCTATTTTTTTTGCATAAATTATCCTTTTTTTCTGGCTGGGGGAGGGGGAAGAGCATTAAGAAACTTTGTAACACTGCCAACTAGAGGCTTGAAAATATTTTATTTGAATTGGAGAGAACTGTAAGAAGACTCCTTCTCAAGGACATCTTAATGTGATAAGATAGAAGGAGAGCACAGCAAAAGCAAAATATTATTACAGGTGTTTTCCTGGACTCTTATCAATATTTCAACACTTGAGGCTTGGCTTTGAAGTTGCTGGAGAAGAGACTCATAATAAGAGCCTTGGATAATTAAATAAAGTGCAGTGTGCTTTCATATGTATATATATGTCTGCTTTCATATATATATATATATATATATATATTTATATATATGTTTTCTGAGGTTCTCGCGGGTATTTGTATGTGGATCTTTGGTTATTCGGGTTTTCTCCCGCGTAAGATTGGAAGTATCTAGGCAACGTTTCGATGAAGTCTCATTCATCATCTTCAGGCTTGGTCTTCAGCTCTGTGCTTCTCAGAGTGATGTGAGCTCGCAGCTGCTTCTTCCTTTTAACTGCTCCTGGGGGTGTGACTTGATTGGCTGAGGGCTTGGCTGTGTTCTGATTGGATGGGGGGGTTTTCTCATTGGTTGGGGGTTTGGCTGTGTTCTGATTGGTTGGGGGGTTGGCTGTGTTCTGATTGGCTGGAGGCGTGTTCTGTTCAGGTGGGGGCTTGATTGTGCTCAGGTTAGTCTTAGTTGCTGGAGGGTTTGAGCTGGTGAGCTGTGATCTTGCTGTTTGGCTTCGAGTTCGTGGTCGTGCTGCATCTTCATGGTGGGGGTCAGTTCGCTTCCTGTATGGTTCAGAGGGGTTTGAGGTGGGTAGTGATGCAGCTGCAGTGCGGCTTCTGGTCCGTGGTCGTGTTTCATCTTCTGTGTGGGTGTGAGTCTGCTTTCTACGTGGAAGTGTGGTGGTGGCATCTTGTGTGGCTCTCAGGGGTGTGGGTCTGGTGTCATTCTTCATGTTAGGTACACGTCTGTTCATGAGGGCGGGTTTCCAAATGGCTGGTAGGCGGGAGGCATCATCTCGTTTATTCATGCTGTGTGGGCGTTTTTCTATCTCTATGGCTTCTCTGATGATTCTGCTGCTGAAGTGTTCGGTTTTGGCGATAGTTCTGGTATTTTTAAAGTCAATCTCATGTCCTGTGGCTTTGAGGTGTTGGACCAGGGAAGAGGTCGGTTCTTCCTTTTTGATTGAGTTCTTATGTTCTTCAATGCGTGCACCTATTCTTCTGTTAGTCTGTCCAATGTATGTGGTGGGGCAGGCAGTGCAAGGGATTTCGTATACTCCTTGATTTTCTAACTCGATTCTGTCCTTAGGGTTTCTTAGGATGGTGGATATCTTTCTGTTTGTGCAGAATGCTGTCTTAATGTTGTGTTTTTGGAGGATCTTGCTGATTTTATCCGTAGTACCCTTTATATATGGGAGGAGGGCTTTGCCATTCTCTTGTTCTTTGTCTTGGATTTTGGCTGGGGTTTCTTTTTGGATTAGGTGGGTGATCTTCTTTCTTTGGAATCCATTGGCTGTCAGCACGCCGGTGAGAGTGTGTAGTTCGGTCTCTAGGTGTTGTTCATCGGCCAAGCATTTTGTTCTGGAGATGAGTGTCTCAGCTACGGAATTGATCTGGGCTGGGTGGTGGTGTGAGAGTGCGTGTAGATAGCGGTTTGTATGTGTTTTTTTCTGGTAGATGGTGTGTCCTAGGGAGCCATTGGATCTTTTGTATACCAAGATATCTAGGAAGGGAAGTTGGTTGTTAGCTTCTGTTTCCATGGTGAATTGTATTTTGGGGTGTTGGCTGTTGAGCTGTGTGAGGAAGTTGTTCAGTTTTTCTTTCCCGTGTGGCCAGATTATGAAGGTGTCATCTACGTATCTGAGCCAGAGTTTGGGTTTGTGATCATATTTTTCTAGAGCCTGTGTTTCAAAGTGTTCCATGTAGAGGTTGGCGATGACAGGTGAGAGGGGTGATCCCATGGGTGCTCCTTCTATTTGTTTGTATTTTTGTCCGTTGTAGGTGAAGTATGTATTGGATAGGCAGCGGTTGGTCAGATCTAGGATGTGCTTGGGGGGGTTGTATTTGTTTTGGATGGCTGTCAAGGCTTCTTTTATTGGCACTTGGGTGAAGAGGGATATGACATCGAAGCTCACTAGTAGGTCACTGGGTTGTAAGTTTTGTTTCTTTATGATCTCGATGACCTGGAATGAGTTTCTTACGTGTGAGTTGATGGATTCTGCATAGGGCTGTAGTTGTTTGGCGAGAAATTTGGCTAGGTTTTGTAGAGGTGAGCCTCTGGAGCTGACTATTGGTCTAAGTGGGTTTCCTTCTTTGTGTATCTTGGGGAGACCATAAAGTTTAGGGCATCTGGATGATTTCTCTCTGGGTATGATTCTTTGCTGGATTTCTTCACTGATGGGGGAGGCTTTTATTTTGGATCTGGTGGTTTTTTCTAGGTAGGTGGTGGGGTCTGTCTTTAGGGGTTTGTATGTGGGGTCTTGGAGTAGGTTGGTTAACTTGGATTGGTAGTCAGATGTGTTCATAACCACTGTCGCGTTTCCCTTGTCTGCTGGTAGGATTATTATGCTGGTGTCTTCTTTCAGGTTAAGTAGTGCAGTTTGTTCTTCTTTGGATAAGTTGCCTTTAGGTGGTTTGCTAGTGCAGAGGATGTTGGTGATTTTGAGTCTGATTCTATTAGCATCATCAGGGTTGGTTTTGGTCAGGCTGGTTTCAACTCCGCATATGATGGTTTCTGTGGGGATGTGTTTGGGAGCGTCAGCAAAGTTGAATCCTTTAGAAAGGACCTTGGTTTCGGCTTCGGTGAGGATCTTGTCTGAGATGTTGTGCACTGTTTGTTTCATGTGTGGCTGTGAGGGGGGAGGAGTTGGTTTCTGGCGTTGTTGTAGTTTTCTGAGTTTGTTGGTGTGTGTGTCTGTCTTGAGGGTGGTCTGTGTTTCGGCTCTCCAGACAGCGAGCTGTTTGGATTTGTCCCAAAGTAAGGGGTGAATCTTGTTGCTGAGTCTGAGGTGAAGTGTGAGGAGATCTTTGTTGATTTGATCTAGGAGAAATCTTTTTGTGTGAAGTTCATTTCTAATTGGGGCCAATTCTGTTCTTTTTAGGATGCGTTTGGTGGCTGCTGTGTTGGTGTGGAATTTCAATTGGAAGCTTGTGGGAATTAAATTTTGATCTCGGCAGTTGCATAGGAATGCGAGGTCACATAAAATGGAAGCTCTTTGGACTTCAAGTTTTTCATAAGTCCTGGTCAGATGGTGGGTTTCCTCCCCGTAGAGGTGCAATATTTGTTTTCTGAGGTTCTCGCGGGTATTTGTATGTGGATCTTTGGTTATTCGGGTTTTCTACCGCGTAAGATTGGAAGTATCTAGGCAACGTTTCGATGAAGTCTCATTCATCATCTTCAGGCTTGGTCTTCAGCTCTGTGCTTCTCAGAGTGATGTGAGCTCGCAGCTGCTTCTTCCTTTTAACTGCTCCTGGGGGTGTGACTTGATTGGCTGAGGGCTTGGCTGTGTTCTGATTGGATGGGGGGGTGTTCTCATTGGTTGGGGGTTTGGCTGTGTTCTGATTGGTTGGGGGGTTGGCTGTGTTCTGATTGGCTGGAGGCGTGTTCTGTTCAGGTGGGGGCTTGATTGTGCTCAGGTTAGTCTTAGTTGCTGGAGGGTTTGAGCTGGTGAGCTGTGATCTTGCTGTTTGGCTTCGAGTTCGTGGTCGTGCTGCATCTTCATGGTGGGGGTCAGTTCGCTTCCTGTATGGTTCAGAGGGGTTTGAGGTGGGTAGTGATGCAGCTGCAGTGCGGCTTCTGGTCCGTGGTCGTGTTTCATCTTCTGTGTGGGTGTGAGTCTGCTTTCTACGTGGAAGTGTGGTGGTGGCATCTTGTGTGGCTCTCAGGGGTGTGGGTCTGGTGTCATTCTTCATGTTAGGTACACGTCTGTTCATGAGGGCGGGTTTCCAAATGGCTGGTAGGCGGGAGGCATCATCTCGTTTATTCATGCTGTGTGGGCGTTTTTCTATCTCTATGGCTTCTCTGATGATTCTGCTGCTGAAGTGTTCGGTTTTGGCGATAGTTCTGGTATTTTTAAAGTCAATCTCATGTCCTGTGGCTTTGAGGTGTTGGACCAGGGAAGAGGTCGGTTCTTCCTTTTTGATTGAGTTCTTATGTTCTTCAATGCGTGCACCTATTCTTCTGTTAGTCTGTCCAATGTATGTGGTGGGGCAGGCAGTGCAAGGGATTTCGTATACTCCTTGATTTTCTAACTCGATTCTGTCCTTAGGGTTTCTTAGGATGGTGGATATCTTTCTGTTTGTGCAGAATGCTGTCTTAATGTTGTGTTTTTGGAGGATCTTGCTGATTTTGTCCGTAGTACCCTTTATATATGGGAGGAGGGCTTTGCCATTCTCTTGTTCTTTGTCTTGGATTTTGGCTGGGGTTTCTTTTTGGATTAGGTGGGTGATCTTCTTTCTTTGGAATCCATTGGCTGTCAGCACGCCGGTGAGAGTGTGTAGTTCGGTCTCTAGGTGTTGTTCATCGGCCAAGCATTTTGTTCTGGAGATGAGTGTCTCAGCTACGGAATTGATCTGGGCTGGGTGGTGGTGTGAGAGTGCGTGTAGATAGCGGTTTGTATGTGTTTTTTTCTGGTAGATGGTGTGTCCTAGGGAGCCATTGGATCTTTTGTATACCAAGATATCTAGGAAGGGAAGTTGGTTGTTAGCTTCTGTTTCCATGGTGAATTGTATTTTGGGGTGTTGGCTGTTGAGCTGTGTGAGGAAGTTGTTCAGTTTTTCTTTCCCGTGTGGCCAGATTATGAAGGTGTCATCTACGTATCTGAGCCAGAGTTTGGGTTTGTGATCATATTTTTCTAGAGCCTGTGTTTCAAAGTGTTCCATGTAGAGGTTGGCGATGACAGGTGAGAGGGGTGATCCCATGGGTGCTCCTTCTATTTGTTTGTATTTTTGTCCGTTGTAGGTGAAGTATGTATTGGATAGGCAGCGGTTGGTCAGATCTAGGATGTGCTTGGGGGGGTTGTATTTGTTTTGGATGGCTGTCAAGGCTTCTTTTATTGGCACTTGGGTGAAGAGGGATATGACATCGAAGCTCACTAGTAGGTCACTGGGTTGTAAGTTTTGTTTCTTTATGATCTCGATGACCTGGAATGAGTTTCTTACGTGTGAGTTGATGGATTCTGCATAGGGCTGTAGTTGTTTGGCGAGAAATTTGGCTAGGTTTTGTAGAGGTGAGCCTCTGGAGCTGACTATTGGTCTAAGTGGGTTTCCTTCTTTGTGTATCTTGGGGAGACCATAAAGTTTAGGGCATCTGGATGATTTCTCTCTGGGTATGATTCTTTGCTGGATTTCTTCACTGATGGGGGAGGCTTTTATTTTGGATCTGGTGGTTTTTTCTAGGTAGGTGGTGGGGTCTGTCTTTAGGGGTTTGTATGTGGGGTCTTGGAGTAGGTTGGTTAACTTGGATTGGTAGTCAGATGTGTTCATAACCACTGTCGCGTTTCCCTTGTCTGCTGGTAGGATTATTATGCTGGTGTCTTCTTTCAGGTTAAGTAGTGCAGTTTGTTCTTCTTTGGATAAGTTGCCTTTAGGTGGTTTGCTAGTGCAGAGGATGTTGGTGATTTTGAGTCTGATTCTATTAGCATCATCAGGGTTGGTTTTGGTCAGGCTGGTTTCAACTCCGCATATGATGGTTTCTGTGGGGATGTGTTTGGGAGCGTCAGCAAAGTTGAATCCTTTAGAAAGGACCTTGGTTTCGGCTTCGGTGAGGATCTTGTCTGAGATGTTGTGCACTGTTTGTTTCATGTGTGGCTGTGAGGGGGGAGGAGTTGGTTTCTGGCGTTGTTGTAGTTTTCTGAGTTTGTTGGTGTGTGTGTCTGTCTTGAGGGTGGTCTGTGTTTCGGCTCTCCAGACAGCGAGCTGTTTGGATTTGTCCCAAAGTAAGGGGTGAATCTTGTTGCTGAGTCTGAGGTGAAGTGTGAGGAGATCTTTGTTGATTTGATCTAGGAGAAATCTTTTTGTGTGAAGTTCATTTCTAATTGGGGCCAATTCTGTTCTTTTTAGGATGCGTTTGGTGGCTGCTGTGTTGGTGTGGAATTTCAATTGGAAGCTTGTGGGAATTAAATTTTGATCTCGGCAGTTGCATAGGAATGCGAGGTCACATAAAATGGAAGCTCTTTGGACTTCAAGTTTTTCATAAGTCCTGGTCAGATGGTGGGTTTCCTCCCCGTAGAGGTGCAATATTTGTTTTCTGAGGTTCTCGCGGGTATTTGTATGTGGATCTTTGGTTATTCGGGTTTTCTACCGCGTAAGATTGGAAGTATCTAGGCAACGTTTCGATGAAGTCTCATTCATCATCTTCAGGCTTGGTCTTCAGCTCTGTGCTTCTCAGAGTGATGTGAGCTCGCAGCTGCTTCTTCCTTTTAACTGCTCCTGGGGGTGTGACTTGATTGGCTGAGGGCTTGGCTGTGTTCTGATTGGATGGGGGGGTGTTCTCATTGGTTGGGGGTTTGGCTGTGTTCTGATTGGTTGGGGGGTTGGCTGTGTTCTGATTGGCTGGAGGCGTGTTCTGTTCAGGTGGGGGCTTGATTGTGCTCAGGTTAGTCTTAGTTGCTGGAGGGTTTGAGCTGGTGAGCTGTGATCTTGCTGTTTGGCTTCGAGTTCGTGGTCGTGCTGCATCTTCATGGTGGGGGTCAGTTCGCTTCCTGTATGGTTCAGAGGGGTTTGAGGTGGGTAGTGATGCAGCTGCAGTGCGGCTTCTGGTCCGTGGTCGTGTTTCATCTTCTGTGTGGGTGTGAGTCTGCTTTCTACGTGGAAGTGTGGTGGTGGCATCTTGTGTGGCTCTCAGGGGTGTGGGTCTGGTGTCATTCTTCATGTTAGGTACACGTCTGTTCATGAGGGCGGGTTTCCAAATGGCTGGTAGGCGGGAGGCATCATCTCGTTTATTCATGCTGTGTGGGCGTTTTTCTATCTCTATGGCTTCTCTGATGATTCTGCTGCTGAAGTGTTCGGTTTTGGCGATAGTTCTGGTATTTTTAAAGTCAATCTCATGTCCTGTGGCTTTGAGGTGTTGGACCAGGGAAGAGGTCGGTTCTTCCTTTTTGATTGAGTTCTTATGTTCTTCAATGCGTGCACCTATTCTTCTGTTAGTCTGTCCAATGTATGTGGTGGGGCAGGCAGTGCAAGGGATTTCGTATACTCCTTGATTTTCTAACTCGATTCTGTCCTTAGGGTTTCTTAGGATGGTGGATATCTTTCTGTTTGTGCAGAATGCTGTCTTAATGTTGTGTTTTTGGAGGATCTTGCTGATTTTGTCCGTAGTACCCTTTATATATGGGAGGAGGGCTTTGCCATTCTCTTGTTCTTTGTCTTGGATTTTGGCTGGGGTTTCTTTTTGGATTAGGTGGGTGATCTTCTTTCTTTGGAATCCATTGGCTGTCAGCACGCCGGTGAGAGTGTGTAGTTCGGTCTCTAGGTGTTGTTCATCGGCCAAGCATTTTGTTCTGGAGATGAGTGTCTCAGCTACGGAATTGATCTGGGCTGGGTGGTGGTGTGAGAGTGCGTGTAGATAGCGGTTTGTATGTGTTTTTTTCTGGTAGATGGTGTGTCCTAGGGAGCCATTGGATCTTTTGTATACCAAGATATCTAGGAAGGGAAGTTGGTTGTTAGCTTCTGTTTCCATGGTGAATTGTATTTTGGGGTGTTGGCTGTTGAGCTGTGTGAGGAAGTTGTTCAGTTTTTCTTTCCCGTGTGGCCAGATTATGAAGGTGTCATCTACGTATCTGAGCCAGAGTTTGGGTTTGTGATCATATTTTTCTAGAGCCTGTGTTTCAAAGTGTTCCATGTAGAGGTTGGCGATGACAGGTGAGAGGGGTGATCCCATGGGTGCTCCTTCTATTTGTTTGTATTTTTGTCCGTTGTAGGTGAAGTATGTATTGGATAGGCAGCGGTTGGTCAGATCTAGGATGTGCTTGGGGGGGTTGTATTTGTTTTGGATGGCTGTCAAGGCTTCTTTTATTGGCACTTGGGTGAAGAGGGATATGACATCGAAGCTCACTAGTAGGTCACTGGGTTGTAAGTTTTGTTTCTTTATGATCTCGATGACCTGGAATGAGTTTCTTACGTGTGAGTTGATGGATTCTGCATAGGGCTGTAGTTGTTTGGCGAGAAATTTGGCTAGGTTTTGTAGAGGTGAGCCTCTGGAGCTGACTATTGGTCTAAGTGGGTTTCCTTCTTTGTGTATCTTGGGGAGACCATAAAGTTTAGGGCATCTGGATGATTTCTCTCTGGGTATGATTCTTTGCTGGATTTCTTCACTGATGGGGGAGGCTTTTATTTTGGATCTGGTGGTTTTTTCTAGGTAGGTGGTGGGGTCTGTCTTTAGGGGTTTGTATGTGGGGTCTTGGAGTAGGTTGGTTAACTTGGATTGGTAGTCAGATGTGTTCATAACCACTGTCGCGTTTCCCTTGTCTGCTGGTAGGATTATTATGCTGGTGTCTTCTTTCAGGTTAAGTAGTGCAGTTTGTTCTTCTTTGGATAAGTTGCCTTTAGGTGGTTTGCTAGTGCAGAGGATGTTGGTGATTTTGAGTCTGATTCTATTAGCATCATCAGGGTTGGTTTTGGTCAGGCTGGTTTCAACTCCGCATATGATGGTTTCTGTGGGGATGTGTTTGGGAGCGTCAGCAAAGTTGAATCCTTTAGAAAGGACCTTGGTTTCGGCTTCGGTGAGGATCTTGTCTGAGATGTTGTGCACTGTTTGTTTCATGTGTGGCTGTGAGGGGGGAGGAGTTGGTTTCTGGCGTTGTTGTAGTTTTCTGAGTTTGTTGGTGTGTGTGTCTGTCTTGAGGGTGGTCTGTGTTTCGGCTCTCCAGACAGCGAGCTGTTTGGATTTGTCCCAAAGTAAGGGGTGAATCTTGTTGCTGAGTCTGAGGTGAAGTGTGAGGAGATCTTTGTTGATTTGATCTAGGAGAAATCTTTTTGTGTGAAGTTCATTTCTAATTGGGGCCAATTCTGTTCTTTTTAGGATGCGTTTGGTGGCTGCTGTGTTGGTGTGGAATTTCAATTGGAAGCTTGTGGGAATTAAATTTTGATCTCGGCAGTTGCATAGGAATGCGAGGTCACATAAAATGGAAGCTCTTTGGACTTCAAGTTTTTCATAAGTCCTGGTCAGATGGTGGGTTTCCTCCCCGTAGAGGTGCAATATTTGTTTTCTGAGGTTCTCGCGGGTATTTGTATGTGGATCTTTGGTTATTCGGGTTTTCTACCGCGTAAGATTGGAAGTATCTAGGCAACGTTTCGATGAAGTCTCATTCATCATCTTCAGGCTTGGTCTTCAGCTCTGTGCTTCTCAGAGTGATGTGAGCTCGCAGCTGCTTCTTCCTTTTAACTGCTCCTGGGGGTGTGACTTGATTGGCTGAGGGCTTGGCTGTGTTCTGATTGGATGGGGGGGTGTTCTCATTGGTTGGGGGTTTGGCTGTGTTCTGATTGGTTGGGGGGTTGGCTGTGTTCTGATTGGCTGGAGGCGTGTTCTGTTCAGGTGGGGGCTTGATTGTGCTCAGGTTAGTCTTAGTTGCTGGAGGGTTTGAGCTGGTGAGCTGTGATCTTGCTGTTTGGCTTCGAGTTCGTGGTCGTGCTGCATCTTCATGGTGGGGGTCAGTTCGCTTCCTGTATGGTTCAGAGGGGTTTGAGGTGGGTAGTGATGCAGCTGCAGTGCGGCTTCTGGTCCGTGGTCGTGTTTCATCTTCTGTGTGGGTGTGAGTCTGCTTTCTACGTGGAAGTGTGGTGGTGGCATCTTGTGTGGCTCTCAGGGGTGTGGGTCTGGTGTCATTCTTCATGTTAGGTACACGTCTGTTCATGAGGGCGGGTTTCCAAATGGCTGGTAGGCGGGAGGCATCATCTCGTTTATTCATGCTGTGTGGGCGTTTTTCTATCTCTATGGCTTCTCTGATGATTCTGCTGCTGAAGTGTTCGGTTTTGGCGATAGTTCTGGTATTTTTAAAGTCAATCTCATGTCCTGTGGCTTTGAGGTGTTGGACCAGGGAAGAGGTCGGTTCTTCCTTTTTGATTGAGTTCTTATGTTCTTCAATGCGTGCACCTATTCTTCTGTTAGTCTGTCCAATGTATGTGGTGGGGCAGGCAGTGCAAGGGATTTCGTATACTCCTTGATTTTCTAACTCGATTCTATCCTTAGGGTTTCTTAGGATGGTGGATATCTTTCTGTTTGTGCAGAATGCTGTCTTAATGTTGTGTTTTTGGAGGATCTTGCTGATTTTGTCCGTAGTACCCTTTATATATGGGAGGAGGGCTTTGCCATTCTCTTGTTCTTTGTCTTGGATTTTGGCTGGGGTTTCTTTTTGGATTAGGTGGGTGATCTTCTTTCTTTGGAATCCATTGGCTGTCAGCACGCCGGTGAGAGTGTGTAGTTCGGTCTCTAGGTGTTGTTCATCGGCCAAGCATTTTGTTCTGGAGATGAGTGTCTCAGCTACGGAATTGATCTGGGCTGGGTGGTGCTGTGAGAGTGCGTGTAGATAGCGGTTTGTATGTGTTTTTTTCTGGTAGATGGTGTGTCCTAGGGAGCCATTGGATCTTTTGTATACCAAGATATCTAGGAAGGGAAGTTGGTTGTTAGCTTCTGTTTCCATGGTGAATTGTATTTTGGGGTGTTGGCTGTTGAGGTGTGTGAGGAAGTTGTTCAGTTTTTCTTTCCCGTGTGGCCAGATTATGAAGGTGTCATCTACGTATCTGAGACTTCATCGAAACGTTGCCTAGATACTTCCAATCTTACGTGGTAGAAAACCCGAATAACCAAAGATCCACATACAAATACCCGCGAAAACCTCAGAAAGCAAATATTGCACCTCTACGGGGAGGAAACCCACCATCTGACCAGGACTTATGAAAAACTTGAAGTCCAAAGAGCTTCCATTTTATGTGACCTCGCATTCCTATGCAACTGCCGAGATCAAAATTTAATTCCCACAAGCTTCCAATTGAAATTCCACACCAACACAGCAGCCACCAAAAGAACAGAACTGGCCCTAATTAGCATCCTAAAAAGAACAGAATTGGCCCTAATTAGAAATGAACTTCACAGAAGAAGATTTCTCCTAGATCAAATCAACAAAGATCTCCTCACACTTCACCTCAGACTCAGCAACAAGATTCACCCCTTACTTTGGGACAAATCCAAACAGCTCGCTGTCTGGAGAGCCGAAACACAGACCACCCTCAAGACAGACACACACACCAACAAACTCAGAAAACTACAACAACGCCAGAAACCAACTCCTCCCCCCTCACAGCCACACATGAAACAAACAGTGCACAACATCTCAGACAAGATCCTCACCGAAGCCGAAACCAAGGTCCTTTCTAAAGGATTCAACTTTGCTGACGCTCCCAAACACATCCCCACAGAAACCATCATATGCGGAGTTGAAACCAGCCTGACCAAAACCAACCCTGATGATGCTAATAGAATCAGACTCAAAATCACCAACATCCTCTGCACTAGCAAACCACCTAAAGGCAACTTATCCAAAGAAGAACAAACTGCACTACTTAACCTGAAAGAAGACACCAGCATAATAATCCTACCAGCAGACAAGGGAAACGCGACAGTGGTTATGAACACATCTGACTACCAATCCAAGTTAACCAACCTACTCCAAGACCCCACATACAAACCCCTAAAGACAGACCCCACCACCTACCTAGAAAAAACCACCAGATCCAAAATAAAAGCCTCCCCCATCAGTGAAGAAATCCAGCAAAGAATCATACCCAGAGAGAAATCATCCAGATGCCCTAAACTTTATGGTCTCCCCAAGATACACAAAGAAGGAAACCCACTTAGACCAATAGTCAGCTCCAGAGGCTCACCTCTACAAAACCTAGCCAAATTTCTCGCCAAACAACTACAGCCCTATGCAGAATCCATCAACTCACACGTAAGAAACTCATTCCAGGTCATCGAGATCATAAAGAAACAAAACTTACAACCCAGTGACCTACTAGTGAGCTTCGATGTCATATCCCTCTTCACCCAAGTGCCAATAAAAGAAGCCTTGACAGCCATCCAAAACAAATACAACCCCCCCAAGCACATCCTAGATCTGACCAACCGCTGCCTATCCAATACATACTTCACCTACAACGGACAAAAATACAAACAAATAGAAGGAGCACCCATGGGATCACCCCTCTCACCTGTCATCGCCAACCTCTACATGGAACGCTTTGAAACACAGGCTCTAGAAAAATATGATCACAAACCCAAACTCTGGCTCAGATACGTAGATGACACCTTCATAATCTGGCCACACGGGAAAGAAAAACTGAACAACTTCCTCACACAGCTCAACAGCCAACACCCCAAAATACAATTCACCATGGAAACAGAAGCTAACAACCAACTTCCCTTCCTAGATATCTTGGTATACAAAAGATCCAATGGCTCCCTAGGACACACCATCTACCAGAAAAAAACACATACAAACCGCTATCTACACGCACTCTCACACCACCACCCAGCCCAGATCAATTCCGTAGCTGAGACACTCATCTCCAGAACAAAATGCTTGGCCGATGAACAACACCTAGAGACCGAACTACACACTCTCACCGGCGTGCTGACAGCCAATGGATTCCAAAGAAAGAAGATCACCCACCTAATCCAAAAAGAAACCCCAGCCAAAATCCAAGACAAAGAACAAGAGAATGGCAAAGCCCTCCTCCCATATATAAAGGGTACTACGGACAAAATCAGCAAGATCCTCCAAAAACACAACATTAAGACAGCATTCTGCACAAACAGAAAGATATCCACCATCCTAAGAAACCCTAAGGACAGAATCGAGTTAGAAAATCAAGGAGTATACGAAATCCCTTGCACTGCCTGCCCCACCACATACATTGGACAGACTAACAGAAGAATAGGTGCACGCATTGAAGAACATAAGAACTCAATCAAAAAGGAAGAACCGACCTCTTCCCTGGTCCAACACCTCAAAGCCACAGGACATGAGATTGACTTTAAAAATACCAGAACTATCGCCAAAACCGAACACTTCAGCAGCAGAATCATCAGAGAAGCCATAGAGATAGAAAAACGCCCACACAGCATGAATAAACGAGATGATGCCTCCCGCCTACCAGCCATTTGGAAACCCGCCCTCATGAACAGACGTGTACCTAACATGAAGAATGACACCAGACCCACACCCCTGAGAGCCACACAAGATGCCACCACCACACTTCCACGTAGAAAGCAGACTCACACCCACACAGAAGATGAAACACGACCACGGACCAGAAGCCGCACTGCAGCTGCATCACTACCCACCTCAAACCCCTCTGAACCATACAGGAAGCGAACTGACCCCCACCATGAAGATGCAGCACGACCACGAACTCGAAGCCAAACAGCAAGATCACAGCTCACCAGCTCAAACCCTCCAGCAACTAAGACTAACCTGAGCACAATCAAGCCCCCACCTGAACAGAACACGCCTCCAGCCAATCAGAACACAGCCAACCCCCCAACCAATCAGAACACAGCCAAACCCCCAACCAATGAGAACACCCCCCCATCCAATCAGAACACAGCCAAGCCCTCAGCCAATCAAGTCACACCCCCAGGAGCAGTTAAAAGGAAGAAGCAGCTGCGAGCTCACATCACTCTGAGAAGCACAGAGCTGAAGACCAAGCCTGAAGATGATGAATGAGACTTCATCGAAACGTTGCCTAGATACTTCCAATCTTACGCGGTAGAAAACCCGAATAACCAAAGATCCACATACAAATACCCGCGAGAACCTCAGAAAACAAATATTGCACCTCTACGGGGAGGAAACCCACCATCTGACCAGGACTTATGAAAAACTTGAAGTCCAAAGAGCTTCCATTTTATGTGACCTCGCATTCCTATGCAACTGCCGAGATCAAAATTTAATTCCCACAAGCTTCCAATTGAAATTCCACACCAACACAGCAGCCACCAAACGCATCCTAAAAAGAACAGAATTGGCCCCAATTAGAAATGAACTTCACACAAAAAGATTTCTCCTAGATCAAATCAACAAAGATCTCCTCACACTTCACCTCAGACTCAGCAACAAGATTCACCCCTTACTTTGGGACAAATCCAAACAGCTCGCTGTCTGGAGAGCCGAAACACAGACCACCCTCAAGACAGACACACACACCAACAAACTCAGAAAACTACAACAACGCCAGAAACCAACTCCTCCCCCCTCACAGCCACACATGAAACAAACAGTGCACAACATCTCAGACAAGATCCTCACCGAAGCCGAAACCAAGGTCCTTTCTAAAGGATTCAACTTTGCTGACGCTCCCAAACACATCCCCACAGAAACCATCATATGCGGAGTTGAAACCAGCCTGACCAAAACCAACCCTGATGATGCTAATAGAATCAGACTCAAAATCACCAACATCCTCTGCACTAGCAAACCACCCAAAAGCAACTTATCCAAAGAAGAACAAACTGCACTACTTAACCTGAAAGAAGACACCAGCATAATAATCCTACCAGCAGACAAGGGAAACGCGACAGTGGTTATGAACACATCTGACTACCAATCCAAGTTAACCAACCTACTCCAAGACCCCACATACAAACCCCTAAAGACAGACCCCACCACCTACCTAGAAAAAACCACCAGATCCAAAATAAAAGCCTCCCCCATCAGTGAAGAAATCCAGCAAAGAATCATACCCAGAGAGAAATCATCCAGATGCCCTAAACTTTATGGTCTCCCCAAGATACACAAAGAAGGAAACCCACTTAGACCAATAGTCAGCTCCAGAGGCTCACCTCTACAAAACCTAGCCAAATTTCTCGCCAAACAACTACAGCCCTATGCAGAATCCATCAACTCACACGTAAGAAACTCATTCCAGGTCATCGAGATCATAAAGAAACAAAACTTACAACCCAGTGACCTACTAGTGAGCTTCGATGTCATATCCCTCTTCACCCAAGTGCCAATAAAAGAAGCCTTGACAGCCATCCAAAACAAATACAACCCCCCCAAGCACATCCTAGATCTGACCAACCGCTGCCTATCCAATACATACTTCACCTACAACGGACAAAAATACAAACAAATAGAAGGAGCACCCATGGGATCACCCCTCTCACCTGTCATCGCCAACCTCTACATGGAACACTTTGAAACACAGGCTCTAGAAAAATATGATCACAAACCCAAACTCTGGCTCAGATACGTAGATGACACCTTCATAATCTGGCCACACGGGAAAGAAAAACTGAACAACTTCCTCACACAGCTCAACAGCCAACACCCCAAAATACAATTCACCATGGAAACAGAAGCTAACAACCAACTTCCCTTCCTAGATATCTTGGTATACAAAAGATCCAATGGCTCCCTAGGACACACCATCTACCAGAAAAAAACACATACAAACCGCTATCTACACGCACTCTCACACCACCACCCAGCCCAGATCAATTCCGTAGCTGAGACACTCATCTCCAGAACAAAATGCTTGGCCGATGAACAACACCTAGAGACCGAACTACACACTCTCACCGGCGTGCTGACAGCCAATGGATTCCAAAGAAAGAAGATCACCCACCTAATCCAAAAAGAAACCCCAGCCAAAATCCAAGACAAAGAACAAGAGAATGGCAAAGCCCTCCTCCCATATATAAAGGGTACTACGGACAAAATCAGCAAGATCCTCCAAAAACACAACATTAAGACAGCATTCTGCACAAACAGAAAGATATCCACCATCCTAAGAAACCCTAAGGACAGAATCGAGTTAGAAAATCAAGGAGTATACGAAATCCCTTGCACTGCCTGCCCCACCACATACATTGGACAGACTAACAGAAGAATAGGTGCACGCATTGAAGAACATAAGAACTCAATCAAAAAGGAAGAACCGACCTCTTCCCTGGTCCAACACCTCAAAGCCACAGGACATGAGATTGACTTTAAAAATACCAGAACTATCGCCAAAACCGAACACTTCAGCAGCAGAATCATCAGAGAAGCCATAGAGATAGAAAAACGCCCACACAGCATGAATAAACGAGATGATGCCTCCCGCCTACCAGCCATTTGGAAACCCGCCCTCATGAACAGACGTGTACCTAACATGAAGAATGACACCAGACCCACACCCCTGAGAGCCACACAAGATGCCACCACCACACTTCCACGTAGAAAGCAGACTCACACCCACACAGAAGATGAAACACGACCACGGACCAGAAGCCGCACTGCAGCTGCATCACTACCCACCTCAAACCCCTCTGAACCATACAGGAAGCGAACTGACCCCCACCATGAAGATGCAGCACGACCACGAACTCGAAGCCAAACAGCAAGATCACAGCTCACCAGCTCAAACCCTCCAGCAACTAAGACTAACCTGAGCACAATCAAGCCCCCACCTGAACAGAACACGCCTCCAGCCAATCAGAACACAGCCAACCCCCCAACCAATCAGAACACAGCCAAACCCCCAACCAATGAGAACACCCCCCCATCCAATCAGAACACAGCCAAGCCCTCAGCCAATCAAGTCACACCCCCAGGAGCAGTTAAAAGGAAGAAGCAGCTGCGAGCTCACATCACTCTGAGAAGCACAGAGCTGAAGACCAAGCCTGAAGATGATGAATGAGACTTCATCGAAACGTTGCCTAGATACTTCCAATCTTACGCGGTAGAAAACCCGAATAACCAAAGATCCACATACAAATACCCGCGAGAACCTCAGAAAACAAATATTGCACCTCTACGGGGAGGAAACCCACCATCTGACCAGGACTTATGAAAAACTTGAAGTCCAAAGAGCTTCCATTTTATGTGACCTCGCATTCCTATGCAACTGCCGAGATCAAAATTTAATTCCCACAAGCTTCCAATTGAAATTCCACACCAACACAGCAGCCACCAAACGCATCCTAAAAAGAACAGAATTGGCCCCAATTAGAAATGAACTTCACACAAAAAGATTTCTCCTAGATCAAATCAACAAAGATCTCCTCACACTTCACCTCAGACTCAGCAACAAGATTCACCCCTTACTTTGGGACAAATCCAAACAGCTCGCTGTCTGGAGAGCCGAAACACAGACCACCCTCAAGACAGACACACACACCAACAAACTCAGAAAACTACAACAACGCCAGAAACCAACTCCTCCCCCCTCACAGCCACACATGAAACAAACAGTGCACAACATCTCAGACAAGATCCTCACCGAAGCCGAAACCAAGGTCCTTTCTAAAGGATTCAACTTTGCTGACGCTCCCAAACACATCCCCACAGAAACCATCATATGCGGAGTTGAAACCAGCCTGACCAAAACCAACCCTGATGATGCTAATAGAATCAGACTCAAAATCACCAACATCCTCTGCACTAGCAAACCACCCAAAAGCAACTTATCCAAAGAAGAACAAACTGCACTACTTAACCTGAAAGAAGACACCAGCATAATAATCCTACCAGCAGACAAGGGAAACGCGACAGTGGTTATGAACACATCTGACTACCAATCCAAGTTAACCAACCTACTCCAAGACCCCACATACAAACCCCTAAAGACAGACCCCACCACCTACCTAGAAAAAACCACCAGATCCAAAATAAAAGCCTCCCCCATCAGTGAAGAAATCCAGCAAAGAATCATACCCAGAGAGAAATCATCCAGATGCCCTAAACTTTATGGTCTCCCCAAGATACACAAAGAAGGAAACCCACTTAGACCAATAGTCAGCTCCAGAGGCTCACCTCTACAAAACCTAGCCAAATTTCTCGCCAAACAACTACAGCCCTATGCAGAATCCATCAACTCACACGTAAGAAACTCATTCCAGGTCATCGAGATCATAAAGAAACAAAACTTACAACCCAGTGACCTACTAGTGAGCTTCGATGTCATATCCCTCTTCACCCAAGTGCCAATAAAAGAAGCCTTGACAGCCATCCAAAACAAATACAACCCCCCCAAGCACATCCTAGATCTGACCAACCGCTGCCTATCCAATACATACTTCACCTACAACGGACAAAAATACAAACAAATAGAAGGAGCACCCATGGGATCACCCCTCTCACCTGTCATCGCCAACCTCTACATGGAACACTTTGAAACACAGGCTCTAGAAAAATATGATCACAAACCCAAACTCTGGCTCAGATACGTAGATGACACCTTCATAATCTGGCCACACGGGAAAGAAAAACTGAACAACTTCCTCACACAGCTCAACAGCCAACACCCCAAAATACAATTCACCATGGAAACAGAAGCTAACAACCAACTTCCCTTCCTAGATATCTTGGTATACAAAAGATCCAATGGCTCCCTAGGACACACCATCTACC